>CM070875.1:149224702-150519702 GCA_036365515.1 Torymus aiolomorphi | reverse complement strand
CAAAGGAGGCTTTACCCAGGATGATATACTCTCACGTTCAGAAGAGACAGAAGAGATATTATCTCTTCTGACAGTGAGAGTATATCATCCTGGGTAAAGCCTCCTTTGACGTTATAACTAAACGACTCTTTAGTAACATGTATTGCTTTACAAATGTTGGTGATTTACAAAAAAACCTATTGTAAAAAGAAAAACGGTTTGACATGCAAAGTCCACGCAATGGCCGCTTTGTAAATGTGTAAATTGATATACCACCACGAATGCCTTGATAAGGAGAGTTAATTATACTCCCCAAACGTCGGTGTATTAATAAATTTACGATGCTCGAAAGGATCTATGGTGTACGAATCCATTTCTATTACACCCTTAACAAAAATTATCAGTGAACGCGAGCAGCTTGGAAGAGCAATAACCTTTTGAGTAGCGTATAGGGACTTACTTGTGGCTAGCCAGTCATCGTGCGTATATCTCTTTCTCTCTCGCTGTAGGTGGGCCGCTGCCGCTGCCTCTCTCTCTCTCTCACACTCGTTGCACAGCGGGATGATGCGCTGGGCAGTCTCTCCGCCTCTCGCTCCCCTCCGCTCGTCGCTCGCTTCTTCCCACTCTCTGCTCGGCGGCGTGACGGAGGCTACTTCGGTGGAGCGATGATTAGAATAAATAAAAGGACTAGACAAGTTGTGTTGTTAAAATATACTTAAAATTTAGTTTTTTAAAGAACGTGTTGATTGTTTTGAAAAAATGTTTAAGCTCTCATTAAAGTTTTTGGTACACAGTTTGACGGATATTGAGAGAGAAAGGGAGAGAAGTGTCTTAAAATTCATATGCACTTTAGTTACGATCTAAAGTACTTGTATATTTCATATGATTAAATCACTTATCAATATCTTTTTGTTCGAGCTCCGCGAGTCGTGCAACTTTTCGTCCCAGCGCATCGAGTTGTGTTTCTCTTCGTCCGAGTGCAGCGACTTGTGTTTTTTTTCGTCAGAGATATTGAGTTGTGCTCTCTCCGTCAGAGATTTTGAATTGTGCTAGTCTTCGTAAAGGGGGCGCGCGCTGTGCTTTTCTTCGAACGGGGCGCTAAAACAGGCTCGTATTTGTCGGAACCTGAATCGTGCTACTTGTAATACGGGACGTCGATATAGTCTCTACATGTGATCAGAACTTTGTGTAGGTTATATATAAGATATAGGCATAAGATTTTAGGACTTCATAAGGGAATTAAAGCTCATCAAATCCCAGTGGTTTAAAGATTAATGAATGTTCAAAAATACAATGGATCTTGCCTGAAATTTTTTTATCTATTTATTAAAATTATTGAGATCATTTGTCACGTCCAATTTTTTCACTATCCTTACTTCATGATACATAAATATCTATTCCAACGCATCACTTGGAGGTTATACTTTCATATGTTGTAACGTAAGCCAGTTTTTAACTAGTTGTTGGTTTTAAACGAGCGAAGCCGGATTAGCTACCAACTATGCAAGCGGCAATGTTGACTCGCTTATTTTATACCAGGGATAAAAAGTATAAATCTAGTACAATAATGATTTCAGATACTGATGTTAATATTTGCCAAAAGATTTAAATAATAAAAAATTAACTCTTTATTTCTATTTATTTCTATACAAAAATGTTTACATTACATATAAACAAAAAATATAAATAGATATAATTAATAATCCATAACGAAAGTTTTTTTAATACATGGTTTTGAAGGCATCCATGTTGGTATAATTTTCGAGTGCAAACGCCACTGTCCATATTCGTTACTAAGATGTTTTTCAAGCACTATATATTCAAGAACATCTTTTTTAATTATTTCAGAACCGCTTATTAACCGGCCAAATCGATCATGTACAGCTAACATCTAAGATAAAAAATTAATGTATTTTTGTACAACTATTTTAAAGTAATAAGAAATAAAGACAAACCTGCTGAGTATGTAAACGAACAGTAACTTGAGCAAATAGATTATTTTCAGCAAGTAGAGATGTACATCTTGCATGTACTACTTTAGCTGGTTCCAAAGATTTTATAAATACCCATGTTATCGTTTTATTTTTCAGATTATAAAGCATTTCCTGAAATTATACAGAAAATAAGATATATATAGATATTTAAAGAAGATTATGAACATGTTTTCTATATTTCAGTAATGAAAATAACTTTAAATATGTGATATTTCTACTTTTGTTTCATGCATCAATACGTAGTAATCAATTTTCTCTAACACATAAATGAAGAAACTCCTTTTTGGTGACTTTAAGTGTATAGAAAATCAAGATTTTTAAGCATCTTTAAGTAGCGGAAGGAAAAGAGGTCTTTTTTAGGCTGAGTGTGGAAGTTTAAGTACGAGTCCAAGGCAAGCAAGCACGAGCCGAAGACGAATATGTTTTGCCAGCCATAGATGAATTCTGCAACTACATGAGGTCAAAAAGTCTATTCAGTCCTAAATGCATACCATATTTTTTGTAACGCATGTACACTTTTTCGCGTTTTTTATTTCAATTTAAAGCGGAGCTAATGTGAACGTTTTTAGACACGGCAACCATGCTCGCTTTTTGGAGTATTTTTCATTTTTATATAGTTAATATATCGAATTTAAATAATTTCAAGATATTTTGCAGCAATGCAGGGGCCGAGATATAGAGATGCATAGTGGAAAGAGGGAAACAATGTGATATAGTCATCGACAGAGATATAGGCAGAGAGATAAAGACAGAAAGGGAGTTAAAAATATAGAGGGACAGAGTCAAACAACGCCAGTGAGACAAAGATAAAGAGATAAACGCAGAAAAAGACAGATTCGCATATCTGTCGTAACGGGGATTGGCGCGCGGATCGAGCAGCGCAGCGAAGCCCCACTAGTATATGGGGAAATCTCTGGAACTCTTAACTTTTATGTAACTTTTTTGCTTAAGTAATGTTTTGGTACTATTAGTTTAGCATGTGAAGTACATAAACGAGACAGGATAGAAAATCTTCGTTTCTACCTACAAAACCAGTCATCTAATCCATATTGATGTGCCGCGCATGCTCAATTATGAACATCTAAAAACTATCTAAAGAGGTCCACTTTTCGGGAAGAGAGAAAGGGGGGGGGGGGGAGAGAGAGAGAGAACAAAATGTAGAAGGACGGAGACGGACAAGGCCAGTGAGACAGAGATAGAAACAGAAAACCACATCCAAAGCGGTAGAGATCGAAATGTTGAGACTGAAATCTCGAACAGAGAGGTCGACAAGTACAGCAAGAACGACAACAACTCGGAAACTACCAACGTTGTAATAGCGAATTCTCACTGACTACCCACGGCGACAATAATCGTGCTAATAGTACACGATAGGACACGCACACAAGGAAACCCACACACAGAAAACGAACATATTTAATTTTATACACAAGAAAAAGAAAATGTCATAATACTAAGACATGTACAACAAATAGTTCATAAATTACAAAGTTGTCCTTATTGCTCATTTGAAAGATGAATAATAAGACAACGAAAAATTATAATATGTCATAAATTTGAATATGTAAAATCATAAAGAAGAAAAAACTAAAGCAAAAGGAAAAAAATATCGTAAAGTAGAAGAAAAATAAAAATCACAATTTTAAAGTGGCACTATTACTAAAAATTAGATTCTTAAATTAAAAAATTTAAAAGGACGAAAATTGGAAAAAATAAATTTTGAAAATACAAAATTTTGAAACAGTAAAAGAATAAAATATAATTAACGTGCTATAAAATATCGTATGACTCTAGTACCTTCAGTGGCCCATTGCAGGACGTGAATTGTCACTTAAAAATATCTAAATATATTCTTAATGGTTTTGTTGAGTTTATTTTTCTTTAGTTTTTTTAATTTGGTTTGAGCGCCTCGCGCACTCTCGTTTTGACTGTGCATACCCCCCCCCCCCCCGCCTCGCGGCTGGAGAAGAGGGAGAGGGGGGACTGCCTGCTGCACCAGCGGCATTGCGCTCACTGGACTCTGCTCAGATGCAACGAGCATGACTGCAGCAGGACAGCCTAGCGACCATTGAGCGCTTCTCGCCTACTTTACTCTCCTCGAACCGGCGATTCCGTTTATAAGTAAGTACCGTACGTGAGAACCTGTAAAGTCTATCTGTTTGAAATACAGTTCAGTTAAGTGTACAGTTCAAGAGTTTCTTTCCCGTCCAACCCCATCCAAAATTTCCTAAAATTGGTCCTTCGAGCCGGATGTGACGGGAAAGGGGCTCTTAAACTTGACTTGCGTGCACTTCGATGCAACCTTGTGTATCGGGATATACCTTCGTCGACCACGTATGCCACGCAGATCGCGTTCTCGCGCTCGCCGCCATTTTGCGCGCTCCCGTTATTCTACGCTTGCCCGCGAGAGGCGCTGAATACGTGTCGCCACGCGGTTGCCTTCTTGAGCCTTCGGCCGCATCACTACTGATCTCTCCCTCTCTCTCTTTTGCTCGCGCGCACGACCTCGCGACGCTGTAACTCTTATGTGTGCTTGTGCCTGCATTCCAGTTCGCAATCGTCTCGCGCTATCTCTCTCTGAGATTCGAAATTTACCATCTCTCAGTTGGTTCAAGCGCGCAGTAAAGAGGCACTTATCTGACCTAGATTAGATCACCTCGAAAGGGACAGATACAAGTATTCTTGTGTTGTCCCATTTACACTATTTATTCGTTCTGTCCTGTATTCTTAGGTTTGTTGTAAGACTGTAATTTATAAGTATGACTGGACGAACGACTGTACTAGATGAATGCATGAGTTTTAATGTAATTATAGTTTTAATATTTTCAACTGATAGGTATTTCAAAATGTTTTTATTGTTAATATTATGTTTTTATTATTGTATTCGCCACTGTGACTTACTGTTTTCAGTATTATTGTACAACTTTGACTGTGGTCACACTCTGCGACTGTAATATCACTTTTATACACCTTAGTATTATTTTGACTGTGATATCATCTTTTGTAAGTATTTGATCTGTGATATCACTAACGTTACCTTCAGTATTACTTTGACTGTGATATCATTTATAAGTATTTATAAGTATTTAAGATATCACTTTTACACACCTTTAGTATTATTTTGACTGTGATATCATCTTTTATAAGTATTTATTCTGTGATATCCTTGTTTTATATTTTATTTTGGCGATTTTATTGTATTATTGTATTTTATACACTTCGTGATCTTAACACAATAAATAAATATCTATCTATTTATCTATCTCTATGCCGCCTATGCACGGCGGGCGCTATCGTCGCGCGTCCGCGTCTCCACATGCTCCTTGTACCTTCTCTCTCTGCCTCTCGTGCGCTCGCGCCTCTCTCTCTCTCTCTCTATCGTGTGCGCGCACGCTCGTCTTCCATTTCGCGCTTCCTCCAGCGCTTTATCTCCCCACCTCTGTCTCGCTTGCGCGCGTCACCTTGCGATGCTGCCTTCCTTACTCTCTCGCGGTACATTGCAACGCTCTCGCGTGCCCTGCATCGCAATACAATCTCTCTCTTATGCTCACACGTACTGCTACGCGGCTCTCACTCTCTTTGTATTTCTGTCTGTCTCGCACCTCCACGGCGGCGCCCGATCCCAAGCGTTTCGGCTCACATAAACGGCGTCCCCACGTAATTTGGACCACTTTGTCTCTGCTGGATCGAGCCACGGCAGTCGCGCTCCCATGATCGAGTCGTGCACTCTCACGCTCTCCACCCTGCGAAATGCTGACCTAGTCTCGCTCCTGGTCGCATCAATCGAGTCGACACCCGACACTTCGACGACGCTGCACCAGTGCGGTGTCTGACTGATACCCAGTCTCGTCCTCGCAGTGCCGATACATTCACCTCACTCCCGCGACGTCTGTTCTGTCTCGTCTCCGGGCCGCAGTATCAACGAATTAACTTTGAGCTGAACGTGTGGCGTCTGACACTGTCTCCTCGGTTGAACCACCGAGTCGAGTTAAAATGCGATCTATGTGCGCTCCGCACCCCTTGGTCTGCCGCCCCGCGCCAATGCGTCGGCCACATTGAGCTTACAGCATATCTCCTTTCAGAACATGGATGGCACTCTAACCGCCCAGGAGGGCCTGAAACTGGCCATCTAGGAGGCGGCACATGCCATTCACACAACTGCTGACGACGAGTGGACATACGGGTTGCTGCTCAGTCGCCTCAAGATGCTGGATCGACATTGGGCCAACTGTGAGGAGAACCACGTCGCCATTCCACAGTCGGGCACCCCCCGAGATCACCCGAACTTCCTCGGAAGGGATTATGGGGAGGCGGAGCGAAGCTATACCGCGGCCCGAGGCTGCATCTACGACCATCGCGCGAGTAATGTAACACCCCTTGCGCTAACCGTCCACGAGCGGCTGCTAGCCGTGCCAACTTGCAGTTCCAAGTTATCACGAGATAAGGGGAAGAAAGGAATTGGCGGCAGTAATATAATTTAGTCACGTCAGTCTCTGTCGGGTCTTCAAGTTGTAACAACGTGTTTTAATAAAGAACAGTCTTTTCTACTAATTGTGTGTGTGAGAATTTGTATTATTATTTCATTCCCTGTGAATCGGAATTTACCTACATTCACTCTTTACACATAACTGGCGCTGCGGACAGGATACTGCGAGACTAAAAATTTCAGATTCCTCTCCAAGTACGGGACGAGAATCATCACCAAGGAGACAGCCGGTTATTTTTTCCCACTGTCGCAGTATCTATACGTCAACATGGAGATCCACCGACTTGGCACTGACTCAACGAGAAATCATCAAAGATATTTCATCTGTAAGTCTTTGGAATTTCCTTTATCCTTTCAACCTTTCATACGATGGACCATTAACGTTTCGAGAAAGAATAAATAGAATAAATTATATAATGGCGAATCCAAATCAAGATCAAGCTGCTCAGATCACAGTAGAGCAATTTAAACTACGCTTATCTATTTGGCGCGAAGCTATTCCTACGTACGAAGGCGGTACTAGACTTTTATGGCATTTTATACAACTATGTGACAAATTTGTCCAAATGTTATATACAGCAGATCCACTTGTCAATGAATCTCTGTACGCACTTATAAAGTCGAAATTACGCGGCGAAGCATTAGATTTCATAGTAGTAAATAACCCGGAAAGATGGGCCGAATGTAAAAGAATATTAATCAACAGATGCAGTGATGCGAGTTCAGAAGAACTATTCTTTAATAAACTTAGTGTATGTTACCAAAAAACGAATCAATCGTTTGAAAATTATGCAGACGGAATAAAATTACGATTAAATAGATTAAAGGAACACATTCAGTTAAATAATGAAGACAGACAGTTAGTTAATATGAAAATTTCATTTTATGAAAACGTCACTAAAAACACTTTTATTAACGGAATAAAAGAACCCTACCATTCATTCTTAACATACTTTGAATTAAACGATATTGAAGATTGTTTAAATAAATATAGGAGACACGATAATCATGAATAGTAAGCTAATTTTCTTTCATATATGAGGCAACGCGAAAGTAAACCGAAAACGAATTTATTCAATGCGCCGAGTACCTCAAAATCTGCAATTTCATTTCAACCGCGATCCGCCATAGCGCAAATCCCATTTAGGTCTGCACTGACTAATTTTGGAAACAACAATCATGGAAACAACAATTTTGGAAACAACAATTTTGGCAACAGTTTTAGGCAAAATAATAACAACAATAATCGAGGAACGCGTCAAAATTACCAACCAACGCCTATGTCTATAAGTACCAGAAATACCAACCAACCAAGTAGTAACCAAACTAATAAACCAAATAATGTGCAAAATAACTCTGCGCCTAGAACCAACAACGTTTTCAGAAGTACAGGACTTCCGAACTTTGTCTCAGAAGAACTTCATCATCAAGAAGTTCAACAAAATTTCGTAGAACAAGAATACGAATGCCAAGATGAACAGCCTCAAAATCTAGTAGATGAAACAGCTGAAATTGATAATACTGAAAATTTTCAGTTGGATCCCAATACATCGGAAGAGACAATAATAAATTTTAATAGCATCGGAAATTCACCAGAGTTGCCGCATATAATCACGCTTAATCCGGCGTTGAAAATTTTAATAGATTCTGGATCATCGTCTTCAATTATGAACCCGAGTATAGCATATAAACTGTTTCCGAACTACATTTTTTCACACAATTTCGAAATCTCATGTCTACACAAACTCACTAAAGGAACACATGCATTAACCTTTCCTATCCTACAAAACTTAGGCGACGAAACGCCAATAACGTTTCTACTCGCACGCTGGCACTCCACTTATGATTGCTTGATTGGCCACAAGGATCTTCAAAATTTAAAAGCAAACATCGATTACAAAAATCAAATATTTAGTACGAGTAAGTTCGAAATTAAATACAAGAAAGGATGTGAGAATAAAGTAGCTGACGCTTTAAGCAGAATCGAGATAAACAATCAAGAAGAAGAAGAAGACGACTCTCTTTCTATGCTCCCACAAGCGTCCGATATCACCCCCCCTCACCAACCAAGAGCTGACTCAAAGGTCCGATGACGAAGAAGACGTAACGATTCATACGGCCGAACAAAACCCAGTATTCTTACTATCTTTGGCAGATAGAAATATACACGCAGTTAACTACGACATAATAGTTAAAAAGGGAAACGATTACCAAGTCGAACCAACGAAAGATAAATTAAAAATTCAATATTTGATCAAAATAAACAGAAATGACGCGGAAGCGCAGTTACTTAAATTTCTCAACGAAAATGTAAAACCGAATAAACAGTATGGGATTTATTTTGAACACTAGAAGGCAGAGAAATGTTTATCAAGACACACCAACAGCAACATGATAAGACCGCGCCGCGATATCACAAACTCCTTGTAGAAAAACACAGGGTCCTTTATTGCTATGTATACGGGCAACCGCGTCGTTATAACCAAAGACATGCAAAAAGGATAAGGAAAGTTTCTTCCTTTTCACAGGAAAATGCAGACCGGACTAATCATAATACTCCTAGTCATAGTGGCGAAGAGCATTGAGGTAGACAAGGGTAACACTCACTACGACCATCACCATGGAATTGGGAGAATAATTCAAAATTACCACTATGTGCACTTTCACATCAATATCACGACTTTGAAAGATACCTATAATCGTATCCTTGTTAGCTATACCACACTGTCTTCAGAATTGAAGTTAAAAGTCACGGAGTTATCATCGTCCCAATTGGAATCGAACTTATTAAAGCAAGCTGAATTACTCTGTGATGAAGCATACCAAAATTTACAGCAAATATCACCAGTGAACACTAGATTGAAAAGAGGGTTAATAAATGGGCTCGGCACAGCGATTAAGTATATTTTTGGAAACCCAGACGCCAATGATTTGGATAGGATAAATAACTACTTGAATGTACTCAATAACCAACAACAGGAAGATATGATAGTTCTATTCTATTATAAACAAAATTAGTAAAATCATGAATAGCAACACTGAAGTTATCAATCAAAATTTATGGAATATTTCCAAAGCCATGGATCGACGAGACAAACAACTAAACTTTTTCGAAGCACTCATAAATCTTATAATACAGGAACAAAATTTTTTAGATTTGCTCGGAAAAATAAAGCGTTCATTTATTTGTTCAGAACAAACGTTTGATGTAGAAGTACTGAATTATAAACAAATTTCCGATATACTTACTCATCTATTAGGAACTTACTCGAAAAGAGAATTAATAATGCACTACTATAATCTGTTAGATTTTCGCTTCGTTCAAGGTTCAATCGTATGTATCCATGACCTCGTTATTTACACACTTAAAATTCCTATCCTAAACCCCATCGAATTCTCCCTATTCCAAAGACTTTCTATCATCAATGATAATAACCCAACGGAAATCGTCGCTTTGCCATGGAGGCAAACGATCTGCAAGTAGAGGAACATACTCTAGAAAAATTTGGGAGAAATAAAACAGCCAGATTTAATTTTACCTATAATTATTAAAGACGATCAAGTAAATTTTGAGTCTTTGAAAATATTAACAGTTCCAAAAATAAGTATGCCTAAATTACGATCTTCGAGAATTGAGTTTCATCTGTCAATAACCAGAATCATTATCGGGATATTGATTATTGTAAGTTTGGCGATGTATATGATACGTAAAATGAGGAATAATCGCACAGTGATCCAAAATCAATCTACCCGCCAACAATGACGAGGATGTCATTTAACTTCAGCGTGGAGGAGTAATGTAACATCCCTTGCGCTGACCGTCCATGAGCGGCTGCTAGCCGTGCCAGCTTGCAGTTTCAAGTTATCAAGAGATAAGGGGAAGAAAGGAATTGGCGGCAGTAATATAATTTAGACACGTCAGTCTCTGTCGGGTCCTTGAGTTGTAACAACGTGTTTTAATAAAGAACACTCTTTTCTACCAATTGTGTGTGTGTGTGAATTCGTATTATTATTTCATTCCCTGTGAATCGGAATTTACCTACGTTCACCCTTTACAAATAACTCGCGCGCCTCCATCCTGCCCCTCTGGCCAGCAGAACACACGCCCCCGACAATCCTCGCGGCGCCACTCGTCTTCCACGGATTGTCATCCCTTCATTCAGTGGGCAGCGCGAGGACTGGGAGTCATTCCGTGACCTGTTTCGGTCCTTTATTCACGAGGACTCCAACCTCACCAACGTGGACAAGTTGTACTATCTCAAAACCCATGTCCAAAGAGACACGCGGTTCGCCATCGACGATTTTCAGGTCACGGCAGCCAACTACACAACCGCCTGAAATAACTTGGAAGTTCGCTATGACTATCATCGATTACTGGTGCAAGACCCCTGAAAGCCCTTAAAACCCTTCGCCCCTTGAAGGAGGAATTGTCGGCTAGTCTACAGCACTTATTGGACGAGCTGAAGCGGCACCGCAAGCAGCTGAGGACTTTTGGCCGCCCTGTCGACAGTTGGAATGATTGGCTCGGTTCTTTTCGCCTCCGATGCCATGAATCCGGTCACTCGTCGAGACTGGGAGGAAGAGCTTGACACTCTCGATACAGCCGCTGGCCCTCCATTACATCACTACCCTTCGTTCGCGGAGTTGTCGGCCTTCTTGCAACGAAGATGTCGCACTTTGCGGTCACTGGGCACGAAGTGCCAGTTCAAGCAAACTGGTAACGTCGTGAGAGCCTCAACCTCTTATACGAATCCTCGCGGCGTCAATACCTTCACCACGACGACTTCAAGGTGCTCAGCCTATGACGGCCCGCACTACCTTGGTCACTGTCCTCGCTTCAAGGGACACTCCCCTGGTGAGCGACGAGATTTAGTGGCACGAGAACAACTGTGCTACAATTGCCTCAGACCAGAGCACCGAGCAGAGAGCTGCCCATCCCGATCATCTAACCCGAAACGCGCTCGACGAGGTGAAAGGAACGATACATTTTTTTCCAGCCCGGCCCAGCCGGGCGCGGCTTCTGCTTGATCACGAGCCCTGCTCCTCACCGCGATGGTCTGCCTGAGCCACGGTGGGCAGCCGCGTCAACAGGTTCGAGCACTACTCGACCCCTGCTCTGAATTTACTCTCATCAGTCTTCGAATTGCTTCGAGGTGGGGGCAAGGGCCCAAGAGAGTCAACATTGAGGTCAGCGGCATCGCAGGGGGCTCCATGGGATCGACCGTAGTTCACACGCATCTGTATCTTCACTTCTCCAATATCTCGGGACCACATCGAATCGAAGCCTATGGCCTTCGACACCTAACCATCCGGACACCATTGTACGAACTTGAGCGCAACGCTGCGCAACTTTTTCGAGATCTTCACCTCGCAGACCCAAACTTTGCCACGCCTGAAGGTATCGACCTCGTACTCGGAGCCAACGTCTACCCTCAAATCTTGCTACCTGAGTTCGTTCACCGAAGGCGCCTTCTTGCGCAGGAAACAGTGTTCAGCTGGGTCATCACCTACACGGAAAAGTCCTGAATCAGCGCATAGTCAAGACGACGTGATCAAGCTCTGTTCGACCCTTCAGCGACTCATGGCACGAGGTACTCATTGGGCTCATCCACCGATTCTAGACCGTTGAAGAGATCCCTCAAGCCATACAGCAATCTCCAGCTGACGCCGCATGCGAGGCCCTCTACGCAGAGAACCACCGCAGAGATGCGTCGGGCCGGTACTCCGTGCCCCTGCCCATCGTGACAGAGAATTTGCCGTCCCTCGGCAAGAGTCTGACGAACGCTCGGCGAGCCCTGTCGTTCGTGCACCAACGTATACTCCGAGACTCACGGCTTCGCGATGAGTACACAAGTTTTATGCAGGAATACTCCGAGATGGGGCATATGCGACGACTCGCTGAGGTGGAACTGCCCGCCGACCCACTGCATGTTCATTATATCCGCCACCACGCGATCTGGCAACGGAAAGATGGAGGACGGAAGCTGAGGGTGGTATTCAACGCGTCATGCCCCACTACATCTGGTCGCAGCCTCAACGATATCCTTCGACCTGGCCCCAAGATGCAGAGCTGTCGTCCTTACCCGCCGGAGACGTTGAAGCATCACTTACTGCGCCGACATCCAGATGATGTTCCGATAGATTCGTGTCAATTTAGAGAACGCCCACCTTCAGCGAATCGTCTGGAGCCCGTCGGCCGACGAGCCCGAAGGTAACTACGTCCTCTGCACGGTAACTTACGGAGAGTCTTTGTCTGGACAAGGGAGGCTCGCTTCCAGAGGCGGTCAAAGCAATTCAGCAAGAGCTCTACG
This sequence comes from Torymus aiolomorphi, assembly GCA_036365515.1. Lineage (NCBI taxonomy): Eukaryota > Metazoa > Arthropoda > Insecta > Hymenoptera > Torymidae > Torymus > Torymus aiolomorphi. Next base: position 150,506,932 of record CM070875.1, on the reverse strand, counting down.
TCGACGACTTTCTCTGCGGAGCCGACAACGTCGAAGACGCTTTTCACCGACGCGACCAACTCCTCCAATTGCTCCGAGCTGCCGGCTTTAAACTCAAGAAATAGGTGAGGTGAGCAACCACCCCAGTCTTCTGGAGGATTTCCTAGTGGAGGACCGCCTCCGTCCCAATTGGCTTGAATTCGCGTCTCACGGTCCGGTTAATGAGCTGGGCCTCGCGTGTAATCCAGTAGAGGATTGCTTCAGATTCATGCCTCCATCACTCGACGAAGGCTCTCCAGTCACGAAGCGTCAAGTCCTCGCCGAAATAGTGCGACTGCTTGACCCTGCGCAGTGGATCCCGTCTGTCGTAGTCCTAGCCAAAATGTTTATGCAAGATCTGTGGCGAGCGCAGTTGGATTGGGACGTCAGCCTCCCAAAGAACCTCGCCTGCCAATGGAAGGACTTTAGGCTTAATCTGCGCAATGTAACCGACATCAAGTTGCCACGCTGGTTGCACTGGACGCCATCGTGCCACGTCCAGCTACACGCCCTTGCCGACGCCAGTCGTCGAGCCTTCGTAGCCGCCATCTACCTCCGCGCCAACACCGGCGGTGGCGCTGCCAAGGTTACCCTGGTAATGGCCAAGACGAAGCTCGCTGCTGTGCGAAGTCTGACACGCAGCGAGCTACCTCTTTCCTGGATGATAATTCCCCGGCTCGAGCTACATGCCACTCTGTTAGCCGCTCGGCTACTTCGATTCTCGTCAGACAGCTTGGGAATCTCTTCGATCGACTGCCACGCCTGGAGCGACTCCCGCATCGCTTTGCACTGGCTTTAGTCCGAGAAGTCTCTCAACAATAACTTCGCCGACGACTACGTTAGCGAGGTGCACGAGATGATGTCTGATTGCCGTTGGCGCCACGTTCCCCCCGCCGAAAATCCCGCTGACCTTGCCACGAGAGGTTGCGATCCGTCAAGACTCAGTGAGAATCAGTTGTAGTGGTTTGGCCCCCGATGGCTGTCCGGCCCTCCAGCTTCCTGGCCGTCCGTAGCGTCTGACCCGACGATGCAGTCTACCACGACGCGACTGGTTTGTCTTGCCACGGAAACCTCAGCAACCGACTTCGTTGACGGCTTCTCGAATCTCGACCGGGTGCTCCGAGCCTTCGTCCGCTGTCGCCGATTGCTCCAACGCCGTGTAGGGCGACTATCACCCGCGCCCCTGGACCCGATCACAGCCAGCGAACTTGATCGCGAGCTTCTGACGTCCATACAACGAAGACAACGACAGTTCTATGCCACTGAAATCGAAGAGCTGGAACGAGGCCGACCTGTGGCTACGACAAGACCATTCAAGACGCTTCTCCTCTTCATCGACGACTCCAAGGCTCTGAGAGTTGACGGGCGGCTAGAACAGTCCACGCTGTCTTTTCCTGAGCGACACCCGGACATTCTGGACAGCAAGCGTAGGCTCGCTGAACTCCTAAATGACTGGGTCCACACGCGAGCACTTCATGGCGGATTCCGTATCACGTACGCGTAAATCCTGCAGCGCGCGTCGATTGTGCGAGGAAGAGTCAGAATCAAGGCCCACCTGCACCGATGTGTGGTCTGCGCGAGGACTGCTCCCCGGCCACTGACTCAATTGATGGCCCCATTGCGTGCAGCAAGAGTTACCCCGTTCCGACCGTTCAGTCGCAGTGGCGTCGATTACGCCGGTCCTTTCTAAGTCCTCAGCTCGAAGGGCCGCGGCATAAGGTCATTGAAAGGGTATGTAGCTGTGTTTGTGTGCCTATGCACTAAGGTCGTCCACCTCGAACTAGTCGGCGACCGCACCACCGCCGAGCTTCCTGGGAGCTCTCAGTCGGTTGTCCGGGCGCCGAGGAAGACCCACCGAGTTGTGGAGTGATAACGCCACAAACTTTCGGGGTGCAGACGTCGAATTGCGACGGTTGTTTGAGGAGGCCTCGATTAGCTTCAATAAGGTTTCTGACTTACTCGCCTCTGAGGACATTAAGTGGCAGCCAATCCCACCCTCCTCGTCTCAGTTTGGGGGGCTGTGGGAGGCCGGCATTAAGTCAGTGAAGAGACATTTCCGCCGAGTCGATGGATCCAGAACTCACCTATGAAGAGTTTTTGACCTTGTTTGTCGAGATTGAGATGGTCCTTAACAGCCACCCTCTGATTCGCCTGTTGATTCATCTTTGCTCGGGTACCACGGAAAATGGCCACTTGCACGAGTGCTGGAAACTTACCCCGAACATGATGAACGAGTCAGAGTCGCCAGAGTGCGGACCGTTAGTGGTGAATTTACACGATCAATCACGAAGATCGTGCGACTACCAGTCTCGGAACCCTCTTCTCCGGACGGCTCCGGTTGATGCCGCTACCGAGAACGACCTGCGCCCTGACTCCCTGCAAACTGCCAGACCTTCGAAATCAAATTTCGTTCCAGGAACGAGGCGGGCGGCATATGTTGAGTTTATATTCCTTTAGTTTTCTTAATTTGGTTCAAACACCTCGCGCACTCTCGTTTTGACTGAGCACCCCCCCCCCCCCCTCCTCTCGACTGCAGAGGAGTGAGAGGGAAGACTGCCTACGGCGCCAGCGGCTCTGCGCGATTCATTCGCTCACTGGACTCTGCTCAGACGCAAAGTGCCTGACTGCAGCAGGAAAGCCTAGCGACTATCAAGCGCCTCTCGCCTACTTTACTCTCAAACCAGCGATTTCGTTTATAAGTACCGTACGTGAGAACCTGTAAAGTTTATCTGTTTTAAATAAAGTTCAGTTAAGTGTACAGATCAAGAGTTTCTTTCCCGTCCAACCCCATCCAAAATTTCCTAACAGGTTTTTTATTTTTTATACCACTCTAACCTCAAAAACATAACTTTAATATGATTATTCGGCTCTCGTGGTATGAAATACGGTTCGAAACTGGTGCATCTTTCGCACTCGTGTCAAAATGTACTATTAAATTTAAAGTATAAATATTTAAAAAAATTCAATGGCTTATAACTAATCGCGTATCATCCGTACAGTCATCACTTTTTTTAATTAAGAAAGGATTCAACAACAATGGAACAGAATATTATGACACTGTCACAAAACATGGTACATTATCTCAGTAGAGTACGAGACAGGTCATGTTATACAAAGTTTTGTGTTAGACAATCAGTTCAATGCTTAATCACAACAGTCCAGCATCTGTCTCGTTAGTGTGAACCAATCACAAGTTTATTTTGATCGGACTTAGCCAATGACAAACGTCTTATATTGGCTTCACTATCCGCTCATCACTTTTGTTAGAAAGGAATGTACATATTCTATTTCTACAGAAAATATTTGTATACTTGATATTTTAGTTTCTAACTGACTCTAGTTATAAATTATTATAGCTTATATTATAGCTTTTTGAATATTTCGGTTACGTAAATCGGCTAAGAAGTTTATAAAGGAACCAGAAAAAGTTTTAATTTAAGCTGTGTTTCGTTGAAAAATGTCGGTTTATCACAAAGTTATAGGCTATCAAAAATAGAGTAAGAAGACAGCTTATAATACCACCCATTAAATTAAAGCTTCTTCTGCCTCCTTTTATAAACTTTTTAGACCATTTACATAACCGAAATATTTAAAAAACTATAACTAAAGAAAGATACCCCATTTTTATTAAAAATAGTTCATTTTAGACATAAAATAGCTTGAATCTCGAAACAAAGGTCCATTCACAAAAATCCAGAGACACATCTCTCATTATTTGTCATAACGAAGTGCCTGCTACAGTTTCAGCCAAATTCAGGACACACATTCCTGGTGCTACTTTTATCAGTATCTAAGAAAGGCGTTTGGCTCAGCTGGTGAGGCGCTTGCCTTTGGAAACAAACGTCGATTAGGGGCATGAGTTCGAATCCCCATTGGTCTGAATTTTTCGGGCAAACTTTCAAAAAGGTTGTCTCTCGGAATTTTCGTGACTAAGATTCGAAGTTATTCTCCTCGATTCTGCTTGGGGTTCTCGATACGACCTGTGATAGGCTGCTGAGCTAGATGCGCACTGAGTGCACTAATCAACAGTTCTTCACACTGAGGGTCAGTACGAGAACCTCGACCAATTTGAAAAAATATTTTTGTAATAGAGTGCGAGAAACTAGTATTTTCTACACTATTTTTCCTGTGAAAAATACGAATATTCCGCGTAAATGTACTATTAAAAAAAATATCGTTTGCAACTCGTACGGATTATCCCCGACACGGTTTCACGCATTTCCCACACTTGTTGCAAAATACTATAATATTTACTATGCAATGTCCCCATAGGCACTAATATGTATTGTGGCAATTGAGTCCCCCCAATAAAGGGAGATCCACAGACAATAATGAAAAGAAAGAAAAGGAAGAATCAGTATCTACAAATGTGGTGTGTAGCAGGGGCCACGATCGCCTCGGGTAAGTAGAAACCAGATCGTCTATTTTCATCCTTCCATAAAGAGCACTTGCGTAAATTAAAAATTCAACCCGCTCTCCATTCTTACACACACGCACGCACGCACGCACGCGCACGCACACACACACACACACACACATGACAGACGCGCGCGCATACATTTACGTGCGTTCGCAGACAGCACGGTCGTCACACACACACGCGCACACACACGCACACACACACACATACACACGCGCGCGCATACATATACGTGCATTCGCAGACACCACGGTCGTCACATACACACACCCACACCCACCCACCCACATACACACACACACCACAATACACACACACACACACATGCAATCTTATCGTTATACCTTCTCAAATGTCTACCTATTATAGTACTTTATACGGAAGTGCAATTAGCATAGCCAATATTATAAAAAGTCTGATTTTCAACACTTACTATACAGAATATATGTGTATAAATATACATTTGCCCTATTACGGGGACAAAAACGTATACATTCACCATTCTTCGGGGACATTGCAATAGTATGGAGACTGTCCCCCTAATAAAATGGACGAATCCACTATTTCGGGTTCAAATCTAGAGTCAATAACATGAGGGTCCATATTTCTTTAGTCAGGGCAACTCTGAAAGAAAGCTGTTGATGTCTCCATAATATAGTCAATGATCAACCTGTATATATATATATATATATATATATATATATATATATATATATATATATATATATATATATATATATATATATATATATATATATATATATATATATATATATATATATATATATATATATATATATATATATATATATATATATATATATATATATATATATATATATATATATATATATATATATATATATATATATATATATATATATATATATATATATAAAGACCTATACACGTTATTTCTGGTAATCTACAGGGTCCTATAGTTTATCTCTTCAGAGTTCCCTATATAAGCGCGTGACTAAAGAAATAATATCCCTGGGGTTATTGACTCTAGACGCGTCCCAGAAATAACGCTTACGTACAGAAAAATTTCCGGGACGTCCCGGAAAAAACAGCGCGTCCCGGAAATAACAGCGATGTACAGTGTAAACGTCCCGGAACGAACCGTTGCAGATAAATATATATATATATATATATATATATATATATAAATATCTTTAAGCGTTATTTCTGGGACGTTTTTTGTATATATACCCGTTATTTCTGGGACTCCACGTTATTTCTGGGACGTCCCAGATTTACACCCCCTGTTTTTGCGTTATTACTGGCACCCCGCTAGAGTGTCGGTACTAAGAGAGGGATTATTTCTTTAGTCACTTGTATGGCGCAACTCTGAGAAAACAGACTATATAACACTGTATAATCCCAGAAATAACGCTTAAAAACATTTATATATATATATGTTTGTTAAGCGGGGTTTATGGCGCCCAACACTGTATATTAGTACCTACAGCCAAGATTTCCCTATGGCAAGTGACTAAAGAAATAATGGATCCTGGGGTTATAGACTCTAGGTCGGGCGGCATTAACCCCTATATTATGGAAGTTTATATGTTCCGGGCACCATAAACTTTTTCGGGTGTCATAAACCCCGGTATATATAAAAAAGTTCGTCATAACGCCTATTAAGCAAAATTTATATATATATATATATATTTATGTTTTATGTTAGTTTCCAGGACATTCCAGATGTTTAACGTTGGTTTCGGGGACATTTGTTAGTTTTGGGGACAGTCCCTGAATCTACATATGTTTAACGTCAGTTTTGAGGACATCGGCCCCCATAAGAGACATTATTTCTTTAGTCACGTATAGGTATACAGTAACATGGGATCCTGGGAACTAACGTTATACAAGTTTATATATATATATATATATAAATATCTTTAAGCGTTATTTCTGGGACGTTTTTTGTATATATACCCGTTATTTCTGGGACTCCACGTTATTTCTGGGACGTCCCAGATTTACACCCCCTGTTTTTGCGTTATTTCTGGGACCCCGCTAGAGAGTCGGTACTAAGAGAGGGATTATTTCTTTAGTCACTTGTATGGCGCAACTATGAGAAAACGGACTATATAACACTGTATAATCCCAGAAATAATGCTTAAAAACATTTACATATATATATATATATATATATATATGTATATGTATATATATATATATATATATTCACATCTGGGACGTATTTTGAGGATTATATAGGTCATATATACCGAATTTTGAGGATTTTGTAGGCATTTTGAGGAGTCTCCTCAAAAGTCCAAAGCACTCAAGAGGCATTTTGAGGATTTTTCAGCGGTTTCCACAATAGTGTGTTAATACATCGATTTCGGAAATTCCGTGATATTTTTCCGTAAAAGCGGGCGCCGCAGGCGTCGTGGTGTTAGTCAATAACCTTAGGGTCATTATTTCTTTAGTCACGCGCTTGTTTATTGGTTGTTTATAACAATGTTTATATTTGTGTCACCACTATTGTACAAATTCTTTATGAAATCCTCAAAATACCGTCCAATGATATTTATATATATATATATATATATATTATATATATATATATTATACATATACATTATACAGGGATTATACAGGGTCCTATAGTTTATTTCTTCAGAGTTACTCTATACAAGTGACTAAAGAAATAATGGACCCTGGGGTTATTGACTCTAGACGGTTACCGGTAATAACGCTTATATACCATAGGAAATTCCGATAAGTCCCGGAAATAACGAGCGGGTTCCGGAAATAACGCTTATATACCAAATTTGTTACCAGAAATAACCGTTGCAGAAATTTATACACACACACACACACACACACACACACACACACACACACACACACACACACACACACACACACACACACACACACACACACACACACACACACACACACACACACACACACACACACACACACACACACACACACACACACACACACACACACACACACACACACACACACACACACACACACACACACACACACACACACACACACACACACACACACACGCACACACACACACACACACACACACACACACAATATCACGGATAATTGTTTATAGTATAGGTATATTTTACAGTTATTTACAGTTATTTACAGTTTTTACAGTTTTTTACAGAAACGATTTCCGCTAGGAATGTAATGATTTTATCTAGTTCCTTGAAGAAACATTCAAATTTAAAACTTTTGTGAATAACAATACTACCATTTAATAATAATATTAAACATATACTATAATAAACTCTCATAACGTTATCACATTCTGTAATTATTATTTTCTCTTAAAAAGTTGTGAAATCCATCTACAAAAACATTTTACAAAACAATAACGGAGGGATAAATTCATACGATAATACACACCGTGTTATTACATCAATTACATCAACATTTTACAAAAGTATAAACTAAGGCAAGTATTAGTCTCTCTCTCTCCCTCCCTCTCTTCCGCCCCCCCCTCTCTTTCTCCCCCTGTCTCTTTCGCCCTCTCTCTCCCTTCCTCTCTGTTCCTCCCTTCTCTCTCCCTCTCTCTCAACATCCGTCAAACGGAGTACCAAAAACTTTAATGGGAGCTTAAATATTTTTTTAAATAAACAAGATGTTTATTAAAAGCTAATTTTTAGTACGTTCTAACAACACAATTTGTCTAGTCCTTTTAATTCTTCTAGTTTCATCTATTCAATAAGCACTCTCTACAAATGGTAATAATTTTTTTCATGACTGTACCAATAATAATATTGTTAATGTAAAACTTTCTACGAAAGTATAAAATAAGGCATGTATAGAAATTTTTTCTTTATAATCTTCCTCTCTCCCTCTCTCGCTCAATATCCGTCAATATTTTTTTAATACAATCGACATGTTTTTAAAAAAAAATAATTTAAGTACGTTTTAACAACACAATTGTTGTCTAGACCTTTTATTTATTCGAATCTCATCTATTCAATAAGCACTCTGCAAATGGTAATAATTTTTTTCATGACTGTACCAATAATAATATTGTTAATATAAAACTTTCTATGAAAGTATAAAATAAGGCAAGTATAGACTTTTTTCTGTATAATCTATAAAATAATAATATTTATGATTTTTTAAAAGAAATCAAATAAATACCAGTGACAAAGTCTTTTACTTCTTTGAGTCATTGTATGCTGAACAAATTATATGTAAGTAAATACATTCAAATTGTTCATTGCAAATCAAGCAAATGAAAGTTGTGAAATCAATTATCGATAGTCAAGTAATACAAACTACTCTCGGAAACAACTGTATGACTATTCTCAGAAATGTATTAAAATTTTTTCATCCTTCTATACAAATTAAACACAAGACAGTACTGAAATCAATTTATTGTAGTCAAGTACCCATAAGTTAACTTGACTGAATAATACAACTTTTCGTAACTACTTAAAAATATTCAGTCAGCGGGCATAAAGTACTACTTAACGCCTAACAGGCGTAATAGCTCCCATACTCCTACCAAACTTTATAGAACCTACGCACTTTACGCCCGTGTGGGCGAAAATTATTTTAATTATACAACGTTTATGCCTTCTTTTTATCTCTAAAATTCATAAGAATTTTATCAGATATTTACGAAAAGTCAAAGCCTATATAAAAAAATTACATAGTTACCACCACATCTCCATTTTTCATTGATCTTTCTCAATTTTGAAATTTCTATAATATTACGCATCTTGGGAGGACAATAGAAGTCTATAGAGCTGCTCTAGCAGGGGCGGTCCTCCAATCTCCCATACATACTTGGCGGATCCGACGGTTTCCAGTTTACCGGTGGGCTTTGTAAATGTAGAATACTAAATTTTTACATAAATTCATTAACAATGTTTATACCTATAAACCCATTATAAATAATTACATTGGCTCTAATTTTTAATTGATACCGTTTAAATATAATATCCCTACATGTGCAGAATCTCAAGATGTACTTTCATTACCGAAAATATTTTTCCTTGTGTCCGTCTTTTTTAAGCGGGAATGAGATAAATGCATATAAATTTATTGTCTACTCAAAAGTGCTTTAGGTTTTCTTAACCATTTTGTAAGCCACCTATTCTTTATTCCTTTTCGTCGTGTAAATATCATATGAGATCTCATATGAGATATCATATGTGTGATGTCATCTGCAATTTTACATATTATGGGATCTCATATGAGATCTGATGTCCGATATTCCCAAATGAGATCTGATGTATATCTGATGATATACTCATATGAGATTTCATATGATATTTTCATGCGGGTTTGCACTTTCTATTTAAAAACAGAGTAATAAATGCAATACTGAGCCCTATTTAATATGTAGAAGCAACCCATTTATACATTTTATCTGATCTTTAAACATATGAATATTTATATGAAAATGACCATGTTTACACCTTAAACTGCAAACCGTCGGACCCGCCAAGTCTGTATAGGAGATTGGAGGACCACCCCTGCTAGAGCAGCTCTATAGACTTCTATTGTTCTCCCAAGATGCGTAATATTATAGAAATTTAAAAATTGAGAAAGATCAATGAAAAATGGAGATGTAGTGGTAACTATGTAATTTTTTTATATAGGCTTTGACTTTTCGTAAATATCTGATAAAATTCTTATGAATTTTAGAGATAAAAAGAAGGCATAATAGTTGTATAATTAAAATAATTTTCGCCCACACGGGCGTAAAGTGCGTAGGTTCTATAAAGTTTGGTAGGAGTATGGGAGCTATTACGCCTGTTAGGCGTTAAGTAGTACTTTGTGCCCGCTGACTGAATATTTTTAAGTAGTTACGAAAAGTTGTATTATTCAGTCAAGTTAACTTATGGGTACTTGACTACAATAAATTGATTTCAGTACTTTCTTGTGTTTAATTTGTATAGAAGGATGACACAAATTTTAATACATTTCTGAGAATAGTCATACAGTTGTTTCCGAGAGTTGTTTGCATTACTTGACTATCGATAATTGATTTCACAACTTTCATTTGTTTGATTTGCAATGAACAATTTGAATGTATTTACTTACATATAATTTGTTCAGCATACAATGACTCAAAGAAGTAAAAGACTTTGTCACTGGTATATTTGATTTCTTTTAAAAAATCATAAATATTATTATTTTATAGATTATACAGAAAAAGTCTATACTTGCCTTACTTTATACTTTCATAGAAAGTTTTATATTAACAATATTATTATTGGTACAGTCATGAAAAAAATTATTACCATTTGCAGAGTGCTTATTGAATAGATGAGATTCGAATAAATAAAAGGTCTAGACAAAAACTGTGTTGTTAAAACGTACGTAAATTATTTTTTTTTAAAAACGTGTTGATTGTATTAAAAAAATATTTAAGCTCTCATTAAAGTTTCTGGTACAGAGTTTGACGGATATTGAGAGAGAGGGAGAGAGGAAGAGAGAGAGGGGGAGAAACAGAGGGAGAGTGAGCGGGGGAAGAGAGGGAGGGAAAGTAGATTTTAAAGAAAAAATTTCTATACTTGCCTTATTTTATACTTTCGTAGAAAGTTTTACATTAACAATATTATTATTTGTACAGTCATGAAAAAAATTATTACCATTTGTAGAGAGTGCTTATTGAATAGATGAGACTAGAAGAATTAAAAGGACTAGACAAATTGTGTTGTTAGAACGTACTAACAATTAGCTTTTAATAAACATGTTGATTATTTAAAAAAATATTTAAGCTCCCATTAAAGTTTTTGGTACTCCGTTTGACCGATGTTGAGAGAGAGGGAGAGAGAAGGGAGGAAGAGAGTGGAAGGGAGAGAGAGGGCGAAAGAGACAGGGGGAGAAAGAGAGGGAGGGCGGAAGAGAGGGAGGGAGAGAGAGACTAATACTTGCCTTAGTTTAAACTTTTGTAAAATGTTTTTTTAGATGGATTTCACAACTTTTTAGGAGAAAATAATAATTACAGAGTGTGATAACGTTATGAGAGTTTATTATAGTATATTTTTAATATTATTATTAAATGGTAGTATTGTTATTCACAGAAGTTTTAAATTTGAATGTTTCTTCAAGGAACTCGATAAAATCATTACATCCCTAGCGGAAATCGTTTCTGTAAAAAACTGTAAAAAACTGTAAATAACTGTAAATAACTGTAAATAAATGTTTGAATTGAGACAGTAATAACAGTTATTTACAGATATTTACAGTTATACACAGTAAATTTTTTTAGCTACAATAACAACTTTATTTTTATCAACAAAACTGTAAATAACTGTAAATATCTGTAAATAACTGTAAATAACTATGAATATGTGTAAAAAATTGTTAATAACTGTTAATAACTTTTATCAGTACCTTCATTTCTACAGTATTATTTTTAAAAAACTGTAAATAACTGTAAAGAACTGTAAATAACTGTAAATAACTGTAAATATCTGTAAATAACTGTAAATAACTGTTATTACTGTCTCAATTCAAACAGTTATTAACAGTTTTTTACAGTTTTTTACAGTTATTTAGAGTTTATTAACATTTTTTATTTCCGCTAGGGATTGTATAATTTTTTGAAATAATATAATCAAATATGTATTTTCTTAGGTATGATGATTAATTAACAATACAGTTAATTGTAAAGTCATATGATAATAATTACATTGTGTGATAACGTTATGAGAGTTTATTATAGTATATTTTTAATATCATTATTAAATGGTAGTATTGTTATTCACAAAAGTTTTAAATTTGAATGTTTTTTTAAGGAGTTCTGTAGATCTTTCAAAATAAAGATTGTTAGTATAATATTCTTGTACAGAACGTCTTGTTGGCTGTTTCAAAGAAATAGTTAGGCTCTTAAAGTTTTTTGTGGAGTTCTTATACAGTTGTTGAGTAGACGAGAGAGAGAGAGAGTGGGAGAGGGGAGGCGTTCAATTTTTTTTAAAAAGCGACTTAACAGTTGTTTAGAGAGATAATAATTCAAAATGCAACCAGTTTATGAACTAAGAATCACTGAGAATAAATTCTTTCTTGACATTCTCGTATAGATAAAACTTTTTGAAATTATTATCTGAATCTTGTCTAGAAAAATATTTACTAAGAACTCTGAAACATTTTGACGTCTCCCATGGTGAGAAAATCATATGCTAGATTAATTGAGCACTTTTATTCGTTGAAATATTCACAATAACACATCATTTTTACTTTTTTCAGTATTCCCATGTTCATGGGAATAAATATGTACAACAGCACAGCACTGATATCGACTAAGTTTTTTAAAGATGACAGATGCTTTTTAAACCAAGGCTCAGACCAATATTTCAAATCGGCATCACAAATTATATTGTATATTTATATCCTCACGTGTCACTCAACAATATTTTCTTCTATGCCAAAACTTATTATGAAGTGTATGAACCTCATAACGCGTAATTATTTATTAATACACGCTTGTTCTATTTTCAAAACATTTGAAACTGATTTTTAATAGAAGTTTTAAAATTTGATTATAAACACTTCATGTAACACATCATACCAGTACTTTATTTTATTTATTACACAAAACACTGAAAATTATATTGTAGTATATTTATAACCTCGCATGTCACTCAGCAATATTTTCTTTTATGTAAAAGCTTATTATGAAGATTATGAACCTCATAACACATAATTATTCAATACACACTTGTTCTATTCTCAAAACATTTGAAATTGATTTTTAATAGAAGTATTAAAATTGATTATAAACACTTCATGTAACACGTCATGCCAGTACTATATTTTATTTATTATTACACAAAACACTGAAAATTATATTGTATATTTATTAAAAAACTTTTTCTGTGAATACGTTTGTAATAAACTCGTTAAATACAAATCAAACAATAGAAAGTAATGAAATCAATAGCATAAAGTCAAGTATTTACTACTCTCTCCTCCCACCCCTCTCTCTTTTCTATCTCACACCAAAAACCTCATTTAAATCCATTCAATATACATTTTTCATAAAGCTTATGTAATAAAAAACAAAAGAAAGTTGTGATATCCCCCCGCCCTCTCTCTCTTTCTCCCCCCCCCCCCTCTCTCTCTCTCACGCCAAATACCTCATTTAAATACATTCAATATATTTTTTTATAAAGCTTTTATAATAAAACATTTTTATATTACTTTTTACAAAAGTATAAACCAAGGCAAGTAACAGTGTATTACCAGCCGCTTCTATGTAATTTTCTCTACGAAAAATTTTTAGAAAGACGAACTTAAAATGGTAAAAATATTTAAAAAACTTTTTCTGTGAATACGTTTGTAATAAACTCATTAAATACAAATCTAACAAAAGAAAGTAATGAAATCAATACGCATAAAGTCAAGTACTTACCATTAATTCTTGGAATAAATAAAAAATTTTTTTTTTATTTAAAGAATTCATTTAATCGCCAACACTTATATCTATGTGAATATTACTATTTCAAATACGTTTTGTCGATAGCTATGTTTTTTTCAACTTGAAGACCTAAAATTTATCTTCCTTGGAACATTGTATATTGGAATCAAAATTTCATTTAAATAACGATGTTTGATGTAAAAATTTCTACAAATTAAACAAAAGAAAGTTATGAAATCAATTCCTATAAAGTCAAGTATTTATTATCATAAATCTATTTTCGGAGTAAATACATTTTTTTATTACAAACATTTATTCGCCAACGCTTATATATATTTTTATATGTTACTTCAACAAAGAATATAGAAGTTCAAAATTTCGAACTCAAAGACAAAAAAATTCATTTTCCTTCAAGATATTGCATGTTGGAATTGAATTCATTTAAACGACATTTTTTAAATAATACAAAAGAAAGTTGTGATATCAATTCCCAGATAATCAAGTATTTTTATTATCATTTAAACCACGACATTTTTTATAAATTATGCAAAAGAATGTTGTGATATCTATTCCCAGATAGTTAAGTATTTTTATTATAAGTATAATTGAGTTGATTATATATTATAACGATACTTTCTTTTTCGAACAATATCTTTTACATTATATATGATTGAGATGTTAATGGTTCAACGGTCAATTTTTACGTTTATATCCATGTGGCCTAGTGGAATTGCTTACTCTATTTATTATATAATATTTATAATAATAAGCCAGCTATCCCAAAAGTTCTTAAGAAATAAGACATTTTTCAAAAAGTTTTCCACAGAAATTTGAATATCTTTTTATAAAACTTTGAGATACTGTAAAATATTTATTAAACTTATATGTAGATTTGTTTGACACATTTTAAAGGTTTTTCATTGTAAAAAATTAATGATAAACATACTTGCCGGACCCGTCCTTTGGCAGTTTTTAGCGAAACAGTTGGCTATTAAAAAAAGAAAATTTCTAGAACTGTTTTGGCAACATTGCTTAGTTTTCGCTTTTCGGTAAGGCGATGTAAGGCCCCTTAGTTACCGCCGACTGAAGTCCGTTTTTCTCATTCAATTTTTAATTTTGACAAAAAATCTCTCTGACATGTTATAGATTTGATAACTAACTATAACACACCAGAGTGATATTGTCTCCAAACTCAAAATTGAATGAAAATAATGTATCCCTGCAATCATCAGTAACGGATGGCACTAACATCGCCTTAAATTGATTGTCGATTAATTTTATTTCAATTTCAATTAGTTTATTGACATAGTTTATTGAAATTCAATAGTTTAATTGAATTCAACTATACGACGAGTATTAATATTATTATAAATAGTAACACATCTACTTGAGTCAGTGCTGGCCATGAATGGATTTCATAATGATAACATTAATTTTTGTATAGTTCATGACTAAATGTCATACGCAAATGCATGCAGTATACATAATAATTGTTATATGAACTTTATATTATTAGAACATTACAATAATAAGATTATTATCAATTACTTTTATAATTTTATCAAATAATATTTTTTGAAGTACTCTACTTTTATTATGCAATTGTATTCTTAACGTGCCAAAAGGATATTTATTTCTAAATCGTTAATGTACTAATAATCATTCGATATTTCTTTAGCAAATTATGTAGCTCAATAGCTTGAACTGCCAAAGGACGGGTCCGGCAAGTATGTTTATCATTAATTTTTTACAATGAAAAACCTTTAAAATGTGTCAAACAAATCTACATATAAGTTTAATAAATATTTTACAGTATCTCAAAGTTTTATAAAAAGATATTCAAATTTCTGTGGAAAACTTTTTGAAAAAATGTCTTATTTCTTAAGAACTTTTGGGATAGCTGGCTTATTATTATAAATATTATATAATAAATAGAGTAAGCAATTCCACTAGGCCACATGGATATAAACGTAAAAATTGACCGTTGAACCATTAACATCTCAATCATATATAATGTAAAAGATATTGTTCGAAAAAGAAAGTATCGTTATAATATATAATCAACTCAATTATACTTATAATAAAAATACTTAACTATCTGGGAATAGATATCACAACATTCTTTTGCATAATTTATAAAAAATGTCGTGGTTTAAATGATAATAAAAATACTTGATTATCTGGGAATTGATATCACAACTTTCTTTTGTATTATTTAAAAAATGTCGTTTAAATGAATTCAATTCCAACATGCAATATCTTGAAGGAAAATGAATTTTTTTGTCTTTGAGTTCGAAATTTTGAACTTCTATATTCTTTGTTGAAGTAACATATAAAAATATATATAAGCGTTGGCGAATAAATGTTTGTAAAAAAAAATGTATTTACTCCGAAAATAGATTTATGATAATAAATACTTGACTTTATAGGAATTGATTTCATAACTTTCTTTTGTTTAATTTGTAGAAATTTTTACATCAAACATCGTTATTTAAATGAAATTTTGATTCCAATATACAATGTTCCAAGGAAGATAAATTTTAGGTCTTCAAGTTGAAAAAACATAGCTATCGACAAAACGTATTTGAAATAGTAATATTCACATAGATATAAGTGTTGGCGATTAAATGAATTCTTTAAATATAAAAAATTTTTTATTTATTCCAAGAATTAATGGTAAGTACTTGACTTTATGCGTATTGATTTCATTACTTTCTTTTGTTAGATTTGTATTTAATGAGTTTATTACAAACGTATTCACAGAAAAAGTTTTTTAAATATTTTTTACCATTTTAAGTTCGTCTTTCTAAAAATTTTTCGTAGAGAAAATTACATAGAAGCGGCTGGTAATACACTGTTACTTGCCTTGGTTTATACTTTTGTAAAAAGTAATATAAAAATGTTTTATTATAAAAGCTTTATAAAAAAATATATTGAATGTATTTAAATGAGGTATTTGGCGTGAGAGAGTGCGGGGGGGGAAGAGAGAGAGTCGGCGGGGATAGCACAACTTTCTTTTGTTTTTTATTACATAAGCTTTATGAAAAATGTATATTGAATGGATTTAAATGAGGTTTTTGGTGTGAGATAGAAAAGAGAGAGGGGTGGGAGGAGAGAGTAGTAAATACTTGACTTTATGCTATTGATTTCATTACTTTCTATTGTTTGATTTGTATTTAACGAGTTTATTACAAACGTATTCACAGAAAAAGTTTTTTAAAAATCTTTTAACATTTCAAGTTCGACTTTCTAAAAATTTTGCGTAGAGAAAATTACATAGAAGCGGCTGGTAATACACTGTTACTTGCCTAGGTTTATACTTTTTTAAAAAGTAATAAAAAAATTTTTTATTATAAAAGCTTTATAAAAAATATATATTCAATGTATTTAAATGAGGTACTTGACGTGAGATATAGAGAGAGACAGCGAGAGAGAGAGAGAAAGAGAGAAAGAGAGAGAGAGAGAGAGAGAGAGAGAGAGAGAGAAAGAGAGAGAGAGAGAGAGAGAGAGAGAGAGAGAGAGAGAGAGAGAGAGAGAGAGAGAGAGAGAGAGAGAGAGAGAGAGAGAGAGAGAGAGAGAGAGAGAGAGAGAGAGAGAGAGAGAGAGAGAGAGAGAGAGAGAGAGAGAGAGAGAGAGAGAGAGAGAGAGAGAGAGAGAGAGAGAGAGAGAGAGAGAGAGAGAGAGAGAGAGAGAGAGAGAGAGAGAGAGAGAGAGAGAGAGAGAGAGAGAGAGAGAGAGAGAGAGAGAGAGAGAGAGAGAGAGAGAGAGAGAGAGAGAGAGAGAGAGAGAGAGAGAGAGAGAGAGAGAGAGAGAGAGAGAGAGAGAGAGAGAGAGAGAGAGAGAGAGAGAGAGAGAGAGAGAGAGAGAGAGAGAGAGAGAGAGAGAGAGAGAGAGAGAGAGAGATTATTAATACACACTTGTTATATTAAAAAATATTTGAAACTGATTTTTAATAGAAGTTTTAAAAATTTGATTATAAACACTTCATGTAAGACATCATACCAGTTACTTTATTTTATTTATTACACAAAACACTGAAAATTATATATCACTCAGCAATATTTTTTTCTATGCAAAAGCTTATTATGAAGTTTATGAATCTCATAACATGTAATTATTTTATTTATATTAATACACACTTGTTCTATTCTCAAATATTTGAAACTGATTTTTAATAGAAGTTTTAAAATTTGATTATAAACACTTCATGTAGCACGTCGTACCAGTACCATATTTTATTTATTATTACACAAAACATTGAAAATTATATTGTATATTTATATATAACCTCGCGTGTCACTGAGCAATATTTTCTTGTATGCAAAAGTTTATTATGATGTTTATGAACCTCATAAGATGTAATTACTTATTAATACACGCTTAAGCTATTTTCAAAATATTTGAAACTGATTTTAAGGAGAAGTTTTTAAATTTGATATAACATTTCATGCAACACATTTTACCCGTATTTTATTTTTTTATATTACACCAAATACTGATAGATGTCATTTTGTAATCACAATTTGTTATCAATAACATTTGATTTATATATGCACTTCATTGGACATATCATACTGATATTTTATTTTATTTAATAATACAAAACACTGATTACATGCCATTTTTTAATCACTATATGTTATTTGTCATCAATAAAATTTAGTTATATATGCACTTCATGCAACACATCATACCGGTATTTTATTTTATTTATTACGCAAAACACTGATTAGATGTCGTTTTGTAATAATAATAATTTAATCCTGTCAAATATGAAGACCAATTTTTAATATTCTTCTAAAATAATTATTTTATTTATTAATACACACTTGTTCTATTCTCAAATATTTGAAACATTTTTAATAGAAGTTTTAAAATTTAATTATAAACACTTCATGTAGCACGTCATACCAGTACCATATTTTAAACACTGAAAATTATATTGTATATTTATATATATAACCTCGCGTGTCACTGAGCAATATTTTTTGTATGCAAAAGTTTATTATGATGTTTATAAACCTCATAAGACGTAATTACTTATTAATACACACTTGAGCTATTTTCAAAATATTTGAAACTGATTTTAAGGAGAAGTTTTTTAATTTGATATAACATTTCATGCAACACATTTTACCGGTATTTTATTTTTTTATATTACACCAAATACTGGTAGATGTCATTTTTTAATCACAATCACAATTTGTTATCAATAACATTTGATTTATAAAATTTTCATGTTGAGGATATTATAAAATACATCTTGAAAATATTGTATCGTAAATAGTATTTGCCTGCACTTCTGTTTTTCTTTCTTGAGTAGTGCTATATATATTCTTACTATCTTCTTTAATATAAATTATTCTATTCCTACGCGTCTGTTCATGTATTAAAATAACTTTTTGTCGTCCATTAATAATAAAATAACAACCAGGGTCATGAGGGCAGTCGTTCATTTTTGCTAATTCAAAATTAGATTTTTCAGACACATTACACGATTAGAACTCCTTAACATTATTGGCTATATTATACATATATCTCAATATTTCCAAAAGGACTCGAAAAAAATCTTCTGGTATAATATCTGTAAAAAATCTGTAAAAATAAAAAATCACACAAAGTATCAATTTTTACAACATGATTTTAGCCATTTAACATTCAGCCAGTAAGTACTTATCTAATAAAAGTTATTTTTCCCATTGATTGACTGATACACGAAGAATAGATAAATCTTTAATATAAATTATTCTATTCCTAAGCGTCTGTTCATGTATTAAAATAATTTTTTGTTGTCCATTAATAATAAAATAACAACCAGGGTCATGAGGGCAGTCGTTCATTTTTGCTAATTCAAAATTTTCAGACACATTACACGATTAGAACTCCTTATCCCTATATTTCCAAAAGGACTCGAAAAAAAAAATCTTCTGGTATAATTCTGGTATAATATCTATAAAAAATCTGTAAAAATAAAAATCACACAAAGTATCAATTTTACAAAATGATTTTAGCCATTTAACATTTAGCCAGTAAGTACTTATCTAATAAAAGTTATTTTCCCATTGATTGATTGATACACGAAGAATAGATAAATTCTTCTCATCACCAGTTGACTATTTGAGATTTTTACATATTATTAACTAATTTATACTAACTCACGATATCACGATATGATCACGATATGATAACATTTGTAATATATATATCTGTGTGTATAATAAAAAAATACTGACATGTTATTATATGTAAATAAGGTTAGGTCGATTATATGTAAATAAGGTTAGGTCGATGGATACGGTGTACATATATATATATATATATATACACGCTGGGTCGTATGGGGTCACGTGACGTTATACGTATCACGTGATCGGAAGCGGATGCAGGTCTGATGAAAGAAAAGGAAAAAATTTAAAGATCGGAATCGACCAGTCTGATTCTTTGATACTCAATATCTCTTAAATGAGACAATATTTTTGAATAAAACCTTCAAATTTTTCTAGCTTAATGAACATAGATTTCAACAAGTGTATTATGCTAGATATTTATTCTGCATAGATAAAATACAACGCGATCAAAGTTTTCGCGCTCTCATATCAAAGAATATAAGGCACGGGTCACTCCTTAGGCCTCTTCTGCATTGTTTGACTGTTACTTGCCTTCGGAGCGCTCCCGCGCTCCTTGATAACCTCGCGTATCACTCAGCAATATTTTCTTCTATGCAAAAGTGTATTATGAAGTTGATGAACACGTAATTACTTATTAATACACACTTGTGCTATTTTCAAAACATTTCAAACTGATTTTAAGTAGAAGTTTTAAAATTATCATGCAACACATTTTACCGGTATTTTATTTTTTTATATTACACAAAACACTGATTAGATATCATTTTTTAATCACTATGTTATTTGTTATTTATAACATTTGAATTATATCTGCACTTCATGCATTATATCATACCGGTATTTTATTTTATTTATTACACAAAACACTGATTAGATGTCATTTTTTAATAATCACAACATTTTTATTATCAATATAATTTTTTCAACTAGACAGACGATCTATGAAAATCACAATTTTCTTTTCTTATTTTGAA
The DNA here is from genome assembly GCA_036365515.1 of Torymus aiolomorphi. Lineage (NCBI taxonomy): Eukaryota > Metazoa > Arthropoda > Insecta > Hymenoptera > Torymidae > Torymus > Torymus aiolomorphi. The sequence goes on along the minus strand of CM070875.1, from coordinate 150,486,010 downwards.
AAACTTACTTCAAAACATAATACTTCTTTCGTACTTTGAGTCTAATACTGTCTAAATAAACATCTTAGTTGTTGTTTGTTTTATGTGTGATTCATTGAAAGCAATGAAACTGTCATTTTCTTCATTGACATCCACGTACTCTATTTGCCCTGTCAAATATGAAGACAAATTTTTAACATTCTTCTAAAATTATATCTCATATGAAAAATTTTCATGTTAAGAATATATAGATGTAGTTGACTTTATCACCCATCTTCATTGTATTTCTTAAGGGAATCGATGAAATAATGAGTACACAAGATAATTTCATCGATTCCCTTAAGAAATACAATGAAGATGGGTGATAAAGATAAAGATAATTCTGTACTCAGAATGAATTAAATTATCTTGTGTACTCATTATTTCATCGATTCCCTTAAGAAATACAATGAAGATGGGTGATAAAGATAAAGATAATTCTGTACTCAGAATGAATTAAATTATCTTGTGTACTCATTATTTCATCGATTCCCTTAAGAAATACAATGAACATGGGTGATAAAGTCAACTACAGTAAAAGCTTATAGGCAAGAATAAGTTTGGCTACTATTCCATGTAGTTTTATACTTAACAAACATAATTTATAATGTACTTTTACTCTTAATTAAAAAGTTGTGAAATCTCGATCTCTAAAAAATTTTTTTACAAAAGTAAAAACTAAACTCTCGGAAACTACTGTACGATTGTTCTCAGAAATGTATTCAAATTTGTTCATCTTTCTATACAAATTAAACACAAGAAAGTACTGAAATAATATAAAATTTAGAATTCTAGATTTACAAAGCCCACCGGTAAACTGCAAACCGTCGGGCCCGCCAAGTATGTGTGGGAGATTGGAGAACCACCCCTGCTAGAGCAGCTCTAGACTTCTCTTGTCATCCCAAGATGCGTAATATTATAGAAAGTTCAAAACTTTGCTCTTCGTAAATATCTGAAAAAATTCTTATGAATTTTAGAAATGAAAAGAAAGCATAATTGTCATAAAATAATTTTCATCTATACGGGCGTAAAGTGCGTAGGTTCTATAAGGTTTTGTATAGGAGTATGTGAGCTATTGCGCCTCTTAGGCGTTAAGTAATACTTTATGCCCACTAGCTGAATATTTTTGAAGTTACAACGTGGGCATAAAATGTAATTTTACACGCAAGGTTCGAAAAGTTCTATTATGTCAGTCAAGTTATCTTATGGGTACTTGACTACAATAAATTGATTTCAGTACTTTATTGTGTTTAATTTGTATAGAAGGATAAACAAATTTGAATACATTTCTGAAAACAGTCATATAGTTGTTTCCAAAAGATGTTTGTATTACTTGACTATTGATAATTGATTTCACAACTTTCGTTTGTTTGATTTGCAGTAAACAATTTGAATGCTTACATATAATTTATTCAGCATACAATGACTCAAAGAAGTGAAAGACGTTTTGACTGGTATTTATTTGATTTCTTTTTAAAAATCATAAATATTATTATTTTATAGATTATACAGAAAAAACGTCTATACTTGCCTTATTTTATACTTTCGTAGAAAATTTTATATTATTTCAGTACTTTCTTGTATTTAATTTGTATAGAAAGATGAACAAATTTGAATACATTTCTGAGAACTTTTGTAAAAAAATTTTTAGAGATCGAGATTTCACAACTTTTTAATTAAGAGTAAAAGTACATTATAAATAATGTTTGTTAAGTATAAAACTACATGGAATAGTAACCAAACTTATTCTTGCCTATAAGTTTTTACTGTAGTTGACTTTATCACCCATGTTCATTGTATTTCTTAAGGGAATCGATGAAATAATGAGTACACAAGATAATTTAATTCATTCTGTGCTCAGAATGAATTAAATTATCTTGCGTACTCATTATTTCATCGATTCCCTTAAGAAATATAAGTTTTTACTTTTGTAAACAAATTTTTTAGAGAGATTTCACAACTTTTTAAGAGTAAAATTTATCAATTGAAGCTAATGCCCGAATATTTTTTATGTTAATTAATAAATGAAGCTAATGGCTATTACGGGCAATCGATGAAGGATAAGGAAGGTGCCTAACTTATCAATCATCGAGTTTATTCTTTTTACACGTGTATACTTACACATCTCTAATTATTCTAAGCTATTAGAGTAAAGCAGTCAAGGATATTAATGCACAATTATTTTAATAATTTTAAAGTGCAGTCAAGAATTTTTAAAGGATGAGGAAAGAAAAGGTAAACGTATAGAACGAAAAAAATAACGGCCCAGGTCGGGATCGAACCGACAACCCTCTGCATACCGGGCAGCTACGCTACCATTTGCGCCACTGGGATGACGATTCTATCAGGACCCTAACCGCTTCTTAATCGGTCTCAATTTTTTATTTCCCCAACACCCCCCCGTCTGCGTTATTAAGCCAAAGCAGACAATGTTAATTTATCAATTGAAGCTAATGCCCGAATATTTTTTATGTTAATTAATAAATGAAGCTAATGGCTATTACGGGCAATCGATAAAGGATAAGGAAGGTGCCTAACTTATCAATCATCGAGTTTATTCTTTTTACATGTGTATACTTACTCAATTTATTAATTGTTTCAAAAAAACATTTAAGCTTCCGTCAAGTTCTTTGTAGAGAGTTGGACAGTTGTTGAGAGCAAGATTGTTTGGATAAAAACAGTAAACTTATATTAGTATTTCAACAGAGAATTTAAAGTTGTGAAAAAAGATAACAATAATATATTTTTTCTTTGTAGCTATTGCAAGGAATAAAAAACAAAAGTACAAGTTATCAGAATTACAATTCAAATCTCTGTATCACCAGCTGATTCTCTTGCTTTTATAAAACTCGAAGCTCAAAGTTGGCTGAAAAGTTGAGTTCGCATGTCAACTGCCATTTCCGTAGCAGCAGGCGGTACAAAGTTTTTAAAAACTACTCTTTCGCATCTATTCTCTAGCTTAAAAATGCGAAGCTCAAAGTTTGCCAAGTTAACTACCATTATGTAACAGCATCTGATACTAAGTTTTTTCACAAAACACTCTTATGCATCCATTTGCTCTTGTTTTTTGGCAAATTATTATTACATTATTAAATTTGTGCTAAAATTTACCTCTAGCCTTCTATTGCACATTCTAAAGCTGGAATTCGTTTCATTATTTTGGTAACCACATATTTCTTTTTCATAATATTTTTTTTTTCATCATACACATAATCTTGTAAAATTAAAAACACAACCAGTTGATGAATTAAACATTATTATTATCTGAATCTTGTATAGAAAAATATGTACTAAAAACATCTCTGAAACATTTTGACATCTCCTACCATGAGAAAATCATAAAATAGATTACTGAGCACTTTCATTCCTTGAAATTTTCGCAATAACATATCATTTTTGCTCTTTTCAGTACTTCCATGTTCATTAGACATAACCTTTTCATTGGCACTTGAATAAATATGTACAACAGTACAGCACTGATATCGACTAAGTTTTTTAAAGATGACAGATGCTTTTTAAATCAAGGCTCAGACCAATATTTCAAATAGCCATCATAAATTATATTGTATATTTATATCCTCACGTGTCACTCAGCAATATTTTCTTCTATGCCAAAGCTTATTATGAAGTGTATGAATCTCATAATGGGTAATTATTTATTAATTATTTATCTATTATTTAAATAAATATTGAAAAGTACAGTAATTGATGGTAGAGGTGGCTGTCAAGGCAAAGTATAAAACTGAATTTATGCACTCGCGCTGCAAAGTTATCATTATCTCAGCAATGGATGCACCGATTGAGACGATTTTTTTTAAACTGATGTAGAAAGTCAGGAAAGAACGAATATCATACCGTCGATTAAAAATATTAACAAATTTTACTGTTTTTTAATGATTTTAACTATATTTTCATGTTTTGGCAAATTTGTTTATTTGTATTTCATATTTCACCATTCTTACGATTATTATTAGGTATTATTGGGATTGAATAATAAATAAATAGAATAAAGTAATATATTGTAAATAATTTGTTTATTTAAAGATCATTATTTTTTGGCATTTATCCATTCCTTTTCTTTACTTTTTGTACATTGGTGTCTGGCTCTATATTACAATCATTATCGTCATCATCATCATTATCATCATTTTCGATACCGCTATAACTTATTTCTGTTTTTTAATACATTAATATCTATGCCATCATCATTATCTTCATCTATTTCAATAGAAATGACTTCATGATTTAGACACTCAATTCCCCGACAATTTGTACAATAGTCCGTACAACGTAAGCCATGCTTAACGCATCCACACGTTTTCTTACAATCTTTGGCACATCTACATCGAATATCTTTTAAGATATCGTCAAGTACTAGCGGACCTTCTGCGTATAACGGCGCGAGCGTATCGTTGAGAATGTGCCAGCCCCATTCGGTCGGATTTTTTGTGTTATTTAACCATTCTTGCACCTGGTGGTAAACTCTAAACGAATGCAAGGCTGCTGACTCAGTAGGCGGTAAGGCTGCTAAATTAAAGAAATTTTTACGTGAACATTTTTTAAAACATCGAAAGTCATTCAGAGGGATATTTTTTTTTATCACCATACAAGGCACATATTATTTTTTCGCCAGGACTTTTCAATTCTTGTTTTGTGACATGTTGCGAATTAAAAATAGAAATTACGTCTCTTAAGACAGCATTATTTTCTAGAATTTTAATAATTTTTCCCTTCCCTTGTTTATAGAAGGCAGATGTTGTATCATATCTGTAAACGCGTGAATAAAACATATAGAATTGCTTAAACATTTAGGAAAGCTTTCGGTACTGTACACGGTTTGGGCGATTTGTTCTTTACCCGGTTTGAGGAAATATACTTCTTTGTTTGCGAGTTTTGTCTGCGTGAGAAAATTTTTTATATCGCTTACGTTAATGGCTGTCTGTACAATTAACGCATCAGCATCGCCAAATGCTTGTGCTGTTTTTATGCCTTCAGCTTCTAATTTATCACATAATACTGAAATTAATCCGTTTTTATTTTTCTCATTACTCAAAAATTTTTCCTGTGAAACTTGCGGTCATAGTTAAATCAAAACTTACTTCTCTACAAAATTGTTTCGTTTGCCTGCGTTCCCTCTCTGCAGATTTTGTGCATAGCGTTTTGTCAGGATATCCGTCGAAGACAATAATAGAATTTGTACTAAAATGATTTTTAATATAATATGTATAAGAATCTAAAATGTTTTCAAACGTTTGTTTTTGCTGCCATATAACCCTGTGCAGCAAAAAACCACCATCAATAACAAAAGAACAATGTTCATTAAAAGAATACTCTTCGAGAGGTGTAAAATAATCATATAATTTTGTTTTTGTTGTTTCCACATAAGGCCATTATCAAATAAAGAAAGAGGAAAAGGTGTAAGTTCGTAAGATATAAAACTTTTCAGCTCGCTCTTTCCCTCCATAGCAACGGCAATTCTTTGAAAAATCAACGTTGGATCAATAATAATATTTTCATTTTTAATAACTTTGGTAAAATTAGCAGATTGAAGTGACAGCACTCTATTTTTCCGCTGGAACTTCAATTCTTTGAAGCTAGACCCTATGGTTTTATTCATTATTTCTTCACCTATTTCAAAAGCTTTAAAACAATTAGTAGAATCACGTCTGTCGACGGAAATGGTTCATACATATCAAAAAATTTCAATAACTTATGTAGATCATCAGTATGCCGTGATATCCTGAAGGCCTGGCGTCTGCATGATGTTCTGAGGTAGCAAAGTTTACATGGCAAAATTCTTGTATACATTCACTTACATCGATAACCATGGCCATGGTTAAGGTCCACTTGGTCAATGAACTGTCAGTAACTTCCCGACCATGTGTCAAACCACCACTTGTTTTCATGGAGCGCATCAAAATTTGTTCTATCGCCATATCGGACCATATTCCTGCCCAATATTTATCGGTTCGTCTAATAGTAAAAAACCTCTTTTCAGTAAATTGCTCATACTCTAATGGATCAATTTTTTGTTCAATCTCGTACATATCTTGTAGATATAGTTCAGATGATTTGGCATACAAATAGTGACCACTCGCATGGAAAAATGTTATCATTTTTCGTATACTTTCAAGATGAAGTGTCCAGTTTCCACTTCTTTCAGCTTCAATAAATTGCTTTACTATAGTGACCATGTTGAAATACTGAATCCATAATTTTCCAGTAGGTCCGTTTTCTTCGACATCTTTTACATGCGCTCCAAACTTTTTAACAATATTCATAAATTCATCTGTTTGTATCGTATTACACGTTTCATCTCCAAGATTTTCCAAAATTTTTCTTACAAATTCATTTTCAATATCAGTAAAATCAATACAACCAAGAAGTATTATTCCTAAAGCTAAATGGGCTAGTAGGTGTCCTCTCACTGCTCTCGAATAAGCATGACCAGTTAACATTTTATCGACCGAAATCTCCACGTATATTTCACATAAAAGTTCCTTCAAGCCACTATCACTCATTATAAATCCTATACTTCCAAAAAATGACATCAAAAGATGAAAACCGCCGAGTCTAACGTGCACACAAGATAATTCGTCTTGGCAACATGGTAATATTTCTCTCGCCTTGTAGTACAGAGGTTGATCGAACGTTACAAAGCATTATTTTTTATTTTCTCCTTTACGACGTTTAGCTTCCAAGAGGATAGTATAAATAGTGTCGTAACTACTTGGCACATGACTAATAAATGGTAGAAAATTAACTTTACTTTTTATAAAATGTTCGTTTTTTGTTATAACTTCCATGAATCCATTCCAATCTTCGAAATTATTCGGATTCATGGACTTGCCACGGAGCCATAAAAAATCGGCAGGTAATATTTCTATATCAGCTGACATTGGAGAGATTTCATTTAAATTTTTAACAATGATTTTCTGCATTCCGAAAGCAGAAGGCTTATGGAATGTATGAAAATCTATTTTACCAAATTTGCCGATAATCTCAGCGCTGGGTATTTTTTTAAATCTTGGTACGCGTTCACTATCAGAGACAGAATTATACGGCGTTATAATTTCTATACCGCCCATAGTATGGAAAGTATTTTTTTCCATCTATTGGGTTAAGGTTGTGGTCGGCGAATCATTAAACTTTAAATTCTGAGGGTGACTCAAAACAGAAGCCTTAAAAAGTAGTGATTCTTCGTAAGTTGCACAAAATTCGAGAGAACTCAAAATCTGTAATAATTCTTTTGAACCATATTTTTTATTTATGGTTGCGGCTAATCCAACTTAGAGGGAAGATAAATACGATCTAGGCCGCGTAGCTGCAATAATAGCATGAGCAATGCTTCTTATTTTGCTTCTGTATTTCTCAACGGCACGTTTCTGGTCTAAAATTACTGTATTTAATAAAATCTCTAAAGTTTCTGGGATGTCACTGTTTAAGTTTTCTAGAAAAGCATCCGGAGCACGATAAGAGGTTATATCATACAGTTGAGATCGTATATCATCCACAAGTATTTTTCCCACAATTTCAACGAGTCGCTTACGTTCTTCTTTGGTATCTGTTTTTCTACCACATCTCAGTTAACATTTTTTCTCCTGCATTTATAAACGTTAAAATAGGACCATCTTTGGAAGAATGTATAATAACATCATCTTGAAATATTTTTTTTTAAACGCTCTTTTAAATATTTTGTAGAAACCCATTCATCGGAGTCAAAATTAGCGAGAATGTCTTTAATACAAAATTGACATTCCTGTTTGTGTTCTAAAATGTAAGTAGCAATAAATTTCGTTGCTCGAGTGGTTGCAGTGTCCTCGGTTGCAAGAGAGGCGGTATTACATTTAGTATACAATTTTTTAAGGCAACCGTCGTGATAACGCGCACCTACAGCTTATAAATAAATTTCGTTGCTCGAGTGGTTGCAGTGTCCTCGGTTGCAAGAGAGGTGGTATTACATTTAGTATACAATTTTTTAAGGCAACCGTCGTGATAACGCGCACCTACAGCTTATAATCATTAACGTTAATTAGGCGCGTATAAATATTCAAACAAAATTTATCGGTTACGGTACTCAAATTATTTATTAGTCTATTTCGTGTACTATCATTACTAACTATGTGAACTTTCTGTCTCTGATCCGCAGGTAGACGTGCTTGCTTTTTAAAAAATGACTCGCTAGCATCTTCTTCACACATGAAGCATAAATTGTGAAAATTAAAATTCGCGGTACCTGTAGATCGTGTTGTAACTGTGGTTGAAGTCGAAAGGTTTTCAAATTTTCAGATTGCATAAGCTATTTTTACCTGCGATGTATATGTTTTACAACAGCTAGCATGGATGGTAAGTGATTCGTGCTTTCGAAATTGAACGTGCTTCCCATCTTTTCTTTCTTTACTAGCCCATATGAAATTTGTTATCGTTTCGCCTTTGATAATTCGAACGGATCCACAATCTAAGGATTTATCACAAATCATACAATTTTGATTTTTTTCTTGCATCATCTATAAAAAATACGTTAAATAATTCATAAAAAATTTTCATTATTTAATATAACTAATAATATTTTTAGTCAATAAAAATGCAATACTTATGTACTATTCTTAATAATAATAATATTCAGATAAAGTATTTTGAAAGATATATTACAAGAATATTTTAAATGAATATACAAAGGTGTACATATTGATGTATCGTATTGTATGCAAAATCTTACGGTCCGTAAATATATATATTTAGTCATTCCACTTTAAAAACATATGGAGTTTGTTTTGGTACACTTTCAAATGCTGTAAGTCTTTACGTACTTTACTCACACCTGTTTAGATTTGTTTGTATATGAGAGAGTAAACGAGGGCGATGACCGAGCTGAGTGACGTCAGCGTATCCGTACTTTAAAAACGGATGGAATAGTTTGTTTTTTTTTACACATTTAAATGGCTCAAGTCTTCAAGTTACTCACACTTGTTTAAATTTTTTGAATATAAGAGAATTAACAATTTTACTTATCCTTGTTACATGTATCTTTTTTTACATACTAACTGATATCACAAAATATTTTACGGTTAATATTACAAAGAAATGAGATTTTTGTAAACAATATAATTTTTTATTTACCTATATTTTGGCGGAACTCCACTTTAAGTAAACAAACGTGTGGCAATTTCAATATAATATACGATAAACGAGATAGATATTATATTTAATCAAAATTATAACGTACACCACTCGATTATTTCTGTAATAAAATGAATACCAAGCATTATTTCCCCACTTCAATACAAGCCAAATAACAATATCAATTTTTAACTTACTTATAAATTCTGGTGTACACTGCAATTTAACACAGTACAAACGTGAAGCAATTTTAATATAATATATGAATAACGAGATGTTATATTTAACCAAAACTATAATGTACACCGCTCGGCTGCTTCTGCGACACTGACTGTACTCAGCTAAGCTGCTACAGAAACGTTAGACGTTACACTGAGATAAATGTTGTAGTAAAATTTATTATAAACATAAGAAAAATTACTATATTTTGTAGGAACGGAGGGACAAATCGAAATTATAACAATTTTTGCTATGCAACATAGTAATTTTTATGAATGACCTTAAATATCAAAAAATTAAATTTTTTCTCGTTCTTCCTGTTTTTAGAATTATTTTCAGACTCTAATCATACAATATTTAATGTGAAAATAAATTAAAATAAGAAATAAAAATATTTTTTTTACGAGCGTTGGGATCGAACCTGCAACCTTCACTGCGGCAATCGGACGCACTAACCACTTACCCAAATAGGATTCTTGACTTTCATTCCTTGAAATTTTCGCAATAACACATCATTTTTGCTCTTTTCAGTACTTCCATGTTCATTAGACATAATCTTTTCATTGGCACTTGAATAAATATGTACAACAGTACAGCACTGATATCGACTAAGTTTTTTAAAGATGACAGATGCTTTTTAAATCAAGGCTCAGACCAATATTTCAAATAGCCATCATAAATTATATTGTATATTTATATCCTCACGTGTCACTCAGCAATATTTTCTTCTATGCCAAAGCTTATTATGAAGTGTATGAACCTCATAATGGGTAATTATTTATTAATTATTTATCTACTATTTAAATAAATATTGAAAAGTACAGTAATTGATGGTAGAGGTGGCTGTCAAGGCAAAGTATAAAACTGAATTTATGCACTCGCGCTGCAAAGTTATCATTATCTCAGCAATGGATGCACCGATTGAGATGATTTTTTTAAAACTGATGTAGAAAGTCAGGAAAGAACGAATATCATGCAACATAGTAATTTTTATGAATGACCTTAAATTTCAAAAAATTAAATTTTTTCTCGTTCTTCCTGTTTTCAGAATTATTTTCAGACTCTAATCATACAATATTTAATGTGAAAATAAATTAAAATAAGAAATAAAAATATTTTTTTTACGAGCGTTGGGATCGAACCTGCAACCTTCACTGCGGCAATCGGACGCACTAACCACTTACCCAAATAGGATTCTTGAGTGTAAAATTTTGGAACTTGTACATGTCAAACCATCGATTTTAAGAAAATTTCAGATAATATTAAATAATGACAATAAATAACTTTGATAACACAAAGAAACTTATCATTAATGTGCATAATATAAAAATAAAATAATTGAAGTAAGGTTTTGAATGTTTTGTAAACTTAAAAGCAAGACAAAGTGAAATTCCCGTAGAAACATAACCTCAATCAGACACGTGGGCGCCTTGATCTGCGCAGAAAGTACTAATGATGTAGCAATTTTGACTATGTTAGATAGCAAACTTTCTTATGGCCTGTAGCAATTTTTTAATGTGGCACTTTTTACTATGTTTATACACTCAAAAAAAAAATCAGTGAAAAAATCACTGTTTTGGTCAGTGAATGTTCGTTCCACTAAAAAATCAGTGAAAAAATCACCGTTTTGATCAGTGAATGTTCGTTCCACTAAAAAATCAGTGAAAAATCACTGCTTTTATCAGAGACTTGACAATTCGCTGAAAAAGGAGTGACTTTTCGTTGATTTTATGATGCAACTGAAAAAGCAGCGACTTTTCGCTGCTTTTTTAATCAATTTTGCAATAAACTGAACAGCGCAGTGATTAGTCTTCCCATCGTATTTCGCTGCTCGGCCAGTGGAAAAGCACTCGGTTGTTCTCATCTCGTGCCCGCGGAGACCAACTCAGACAACTATCTAAGGGTAGAGTGAAGTGAAATAGTACTTTTCGACACAGGTGCAGGATTAGAACACTATTTTCCTCGTGTGACGTTTTTCTTAAATACTAATATTGAACCGTATTTTATGCTACTACGCCAAAAAATCATATCAAAGTTGTGATTTTGAGGTTAGAGTGGTATAAAGAGTAGGAGTCACAATTGATAGCTAATTTAATAAAAAAAACTACTTATTATATTGATATATAGTAACATAATTATTCGTAATGAATAAAATAATTTAATTACGTTTATGATAGTGTCAGTCTCGTTAATTCTTTAAAACTCATAAAAGTATGTTTCACTGGTGAGTGCACCCGATAAGCACCCTCTGAAAAAAAACCGTTGCCAAGTCATTGGCACGTAGCTTCCTCCAAATTGATTTATCGTTCCTACAATGTATAGTATTTAGTTCAAATATAAAATATCTTTATTCATTCTACATGTTTTAAAATGATTTAAAAATTCACAATGATTTAAAAATTCATTAATATTTAAAATTCAACCTTATTCCGCTCCGCCGTCGATATATCACATACAAAATAGTCTATAAATTTCAAACTGATACATGATGTGTGATTTTTCAAAATCACGATTTTGAAAAAAACCGTAAAAAAATTTTAATCTTGAATAGACGCTTTTTTTACCTAAAGGACTTATACGATAAATATACAAACTCTACATTTCCACAAAATTTCAACATGATTAAACCAATTTTTTTCACTAGTTATTATATGACAAAGAAATTGACTTTGAAAAATACGAAAATTTTCAATATCAAATATCTAAAAAAGTTCGATCGTTCGATCTTGATGAAAATTAGCACACAATTATTTATACCACATACAAAATTGTCTATGAATTTGGAGCTGATACATAGAGCCGTTCTCGAGAAATTCGATTTGAAAAAAAGGTTAAAAAAACTTTAACCTCTAATATCTGAAATTTATGGACCAATCATTTTGCCCAAAAGACTAGACCGAGAGCTATCCAAAATCTACCTCTACCCTGGTAGAAAACCAACCAAAATGGCTTAACTGCAACGGTTTGCCAATCTTTTTGGCCAACGAATAACAAAAATATTGACGAACGGTTGGCCAGTGGATGGTGAACTATCGATAATTAGAAGCATCGAATGCGTGGACTAGGTCTTTGGAGTGGCCGATGATAGACTCTAGGTGGTACGCTCCGTAGTTTTATGCATTAAGATCTGAGGGTGAATCTAATACGTAACCCAGGTATTCGGGGTAGCCGATGACGATGTCTAGGTGGTGCACTCCGCAGTTTTTTGCATCTAGGTGTCGGAATGCATTCCATGTGTGGTCTAAATGGTCTGGGTAGCCGATGACGGAGTCTAGGTGGTGCGCACCGTAGGTTTGTGGCTCTAGGTGTTGAAACTTATCGAATGCGTCGTCTAGGTGTCCGGGGTAGCCGATGACGATGTCTAGGTGGTGCGCCCCGTAGTTTCTTGCATCTAGGTGTTGGAACACATCGAATGCGTGGTCTAAATCTTTGGGGTAGCCGATTACGGAGTCTAGGTGGTGCGCACCGTAGGTTCTTGGCTGTCGGTGTTGGGTCTTATCGAATACGTGGCCCAGGTCTTCGGGGTAGCCGAAAACGATGTCTAGGTGGTGCGCTCCGTAGTTTTTTGCATCTAGGTGTTGGAACACATCGAATGCGTAATCTAGGTCTTTGAGGTAGCCGATTACGGAGTCTAGGTGGTGCGCACCGTAGGTTCTTGGTCGTAGGTGGTGGATCTTATCGAATACGTAGCCCAGGTGTTCGGGGTAGCCGAAAACGATGTCTACGTTGTGCGCTTCGTAGTTTTTTGTATCTAGGTGTTGAAACACATCGAATACGTGGTCTAGGTCTTTGGGAGAGCTGATCATGATGTTTAGGTAGTGCGCTCCATAGTTTTTGGCTCCAGGTGTTGGAACGCATTGCAAACGTGGTGGACGAGGAAAACTACGGAGCGCATTACCTAGACACCGTCATCGGCTACCCCGACCACCTAGACCACGCATGGAATGCATTCCGATACGCAGACGCAAAAAACTATGGAGCGCACCACCTAGACATCGTCATTAGCTACCACGAACACCTGCACCACGTATTCGATGAGATCCAACACATACAGCCAAGAACCTATGATGCGCACCACCTAGACTCCGTAATCGGCTACCCCAAAGACCTAGACCACGCATTCGATGTGTTCCAACACCTAGATGCAAAAAACTACGGAGCGCACCACCTAGACATCGTCATCGGCTACCCCGAACACCTAAACGACGCATGGAATGAATTCCTACACCTAGGTGCAAAAAACAGCGGAGCGCACCACCTGGACTCCGTAATCGGTCACCCTGAACACCTAGACGAGGCATTCGATGAGATCCAACACCTACAGCCAAAAACCTACGGAGCGCACCACCTAAACTCCGTAATCGATCACCCTGAACACCTAGACGACGCATTCGATGAGATCCAACATCTACAGCCAAAAACCTACGGTGCGCACCACCTAGACTCCGTAATCTGCTACCCCGATCACCTAGACCACGCGTGGGATGCATTCCGACACACAGATGCAAAAAACTACGGAGCGCACTACGTAGACTCCATAATCGGTCACCCTAGGCGACGCATTCGATGAGTTCTAACACCTAGAGCCACAAACCTACGGCGCGCACCACCTAGACTCCGTCATCAGCCACCATTTACGAAGCTAATGAGCCATTTATTTGTATCAAGAAATCACTTTTCTTATTATAGCATTCATTGGCCAACCGCAAGGCTTATTCCGTGACGAAATAAGAGGTAATTATTACCAACCATTGGTTAAACGGTTGGCCAAATCTTTGCGATTTGGTGAACAGATGGCGAACGGTTGGTTACCATTTCTACCAGGGTGTGTTACTAAATTATAAAAAAGTAATCATTAAAAAGTTTTAAAAAGGTTTCTTTCTTATTTTATTTTTTTAAAGATTTTTTTAATATACTGGATTTAAGTCAAAATATATCAATTCAATTTTTTAGCCTATTGGCTAAACAATTAAAAATAAATTTTTTTTTTTTAATTAAATTTTTCAAATTAAAAAACAATAATTATTTTTACAATTATATATTTATAATTGTAAAAATAATTATTGTTTTTTAATTTGAAAAATTTAATTAAAAAAAAAAAAAAAATTTATTTTTAATTGTGTTTTGGGGCGTGAGCGAACGCTTTCTCCTAAAATTTTCGTTTAGATTTGATGAAAAAAATAAAATCATGGGCTGATAACGTATAGAGATCTCAGAATTTACTACGAAATTGTTTAATTAAGATGATGACATAGCAGGAATAAAAAAACATTTTCTTAAAGAAAGAAAATATTTACAGAATGAAAATTTGAAAAATCTAAACTTTCTTTTAGATAGCACTTTAGAATAAAGCTAATATTTCATTTCAATAAAAAATATAGACGTTTTCATACCAAAGATTTCTACTTTACCGGCACTAAATATTTTAAGTAAATCGAATTTAATTAATTAACGTCTTACCATAATTTACTTATTTTCTTAAAATATTGTGTAAATATAAATAATTATTAAAAACCATTAATATATTAGATGAATAATTAAAATGAAATATTAATAATGAATAAATACGGATAATGCAGTTTAAGTAGATGAAATGTCCAAATTTTTTCATGCGAGCGATAGCGTAATGGATAGCGTGCGTGCGTAGTAACCCAAGGGTCGTGCGTTCGATTCTCGGTCAGGGCGAAAATTTTTATGTAAGTTTTTTTCTGCGATAATTAAAATGCGATTAATTTATAAACAAGATCTAATGAAGTGCGAAAATTTATATGAATACACTTTACAGATCTTAAAAATAATTTCTCTAAACTTTAGAAAGCGCACATAAAGAATTGTTTACGATGCATCCATTGTTGAGATAATGATAACTTTCCAGCGTGAGTGCATAAATTCAGTTTTATACTTTGCCTTGACAGCCACCTCTACCATCGATTACTGTACTTTTCAATATTTATTTAAAGAGTAGATAAATAATATTATCATTCTTCAATAAGTTTCTGAGAAACATATTGAATTAACTTGTCCGGCGGTATTTTATTTATGACGGTATCTCATTTTGTTTATCCGTAAGGAGCGATTAACTTTAACGTTTGATATCTCCGAGCCTAATGAAGGGATTCAACTCGTTCAGTGCTTAAATTAACCAGATTTCAAAGCACTATAAGTATATGAAACAAAAAATTTTGTTCGATAACTTCTCATTGAGAAATTCCATTTGTTAATTAGCGTTAAATATATTTAAAAAAATTCTAAAACGGTTGTAAAATTAAAAATGTATACTTTTTTGATTTTTTATAGTTGTTAATGTTGTAAAGAGTACGTAAAAAAAATAAGGAAGTGTCTGAGGGCCTCGTTATAAAAGTTACATTTCATCAAAGTTTTAAAATTTTTTTAATTAAACAATTGATTGTGCAAAAACTGTTAAGTGCACAGCGGGCAGGTTGCGCATGTAAATTAAATGTATATTGAAGTCTTCAAATCTCGATTTTCATGAAGAATTATTAACATTTACCTTGTGTATCGACACTGTGAAAGAAGGTCACATTTTAATTTGCATTTTTCCATTTTGCAATGCAAATTTTGAAAATTTTCATGGCGCATATACGCTATCTTATAGAAGATGTCTCAATAAACGAAAAGTCTCTAGTGAATTCTTTTCGTCCGAGGCTTCGTTTTCGAGTTATAAGGGATATTACGAGAAAAAATAGGCAATTTTTCAATGATTTTTGAGATTTGGTTAATTTAACAAAAATTCCCATGAAAAGAATTTTGGCGCACATCGATATTTCGATTCTATATATTTTTAACAATTAAATAAAACAAAAAAAAGTCGTTCATGGTAGAGCATCCATTCATACCCCTATTTCCTACTCCACCCACTGGACTATATATATATATATATATATATGAGGTATTTCAGGTGAAGTCAGCAGCTCAAAATTTTAAAATCGCTCAAAACTCATTTTCCTTTAGTTTTTATGAAAAAAATGTTCCTCAAATTTTAGGTCAATATTTGCAAACATAAAAAAGCAATGCAATATTGAAATTTTTTTTGCAATTTTTGATTAAAATCCAAGTTTATTCATTTTTTAACTCAAAATCTTGAAACTTTTTATATAGAACATTGATTAGCAAAAAGTTTACATTTTTTCTGTAGAATGTGCCAGTATTTATTTTATGACCCTTTTTGAAATTCTCAGATTGGCTGCTTCTTAGTATACCTTCATCGACAGATATTGAGGCTGCGGCCAAATATTTTTTATTCGACTAATTTTTTTTGTATTCTTCTTCCAAAACCCTTCAAAATGCTTTTTTGATCAATACTGGCCGAGCAAAGGGAAAAAAGTTACATTTTTTGAAATATCAAGAAAAATCCATAGTTTCAATTTTTGATAACATGATTAATGAAACTGAATATTATTCAGACATCTTATGGCATGGACCGTATCACTGAATTTTGTTAGAGCATCAAATAGAACATTATATATATATATTTTCAATAATTTTAGGCCTACACAATAAGCGATACTTAATTATGAATTAATAATAAATTAAGCTATAGAGGTTAATTACTATAAAGCTGTCAAAATGAAATCAGGCAACAGATTCATAATTTCATTCATAATTAGGTATCGTTTATTGTGTAAACCTAATATTATTGAAAATAGATATTTATAATGTTCTATTTGATGCTCTAACAAAATTCAGTGGTACGATCCATGCCATAAGATGTATGAATAATATTCAGTTTCATTAATCATGTTATCAAAAATTGAAATTACGGATTTTGCTTGGTATTTCAAAAAATTGTAAATTTTTTAAAAATAAAATTACAAATTATCAATAAAATTATAAAGAAAATTATAAATAAAATTTATAATAGAGCAGTATTTGTGTCTTCTTATTGGAATATACGCTGCATAACTGTCTGTTGCCTGATTTTATTTTGACAGCTTTATATTAATTAACCTCTACAGCTTTATTTATTATTAATTCATAATTAGGTATCGCTTATTGTGTAAGCCTAATATTATTGGATATATATATATATATATATATATATATATATATATATATATATATATATATATATATATATATATATATATATATATATATATATATATATATATATATATATATATATATATATATATATATATATATATATATATATATATATATATATATATATATATAATGTTCTATTTGATGCTCTAACATAAATCAGTGTACGGTCCATGCCATAAGATGTATGAATAATATTCAGTTTCATTAATCATGTTATCAAAAATTGAAATTATGGATTTTTCTTGTCATTTCAAAAAATTGTAACTTTTTTCCCTTTGCTCGGCCAGTATTGATCAAAAAAGCATTTTGAAGGGTTTTCGAAGAAGAATACAAAAAAATTTATCGAATAAAAAATATTTGGCCGCAGCCTTAATATCCTTTGATGAAGGTATATTAAGCAGACAATCAGATACTTTCAAAAAAGGTCATGAAATAAATACTGGCACATTCTATAGAAAAAATGCAAACTTTTTGCCAATCAATGTTCTATACAAAAAGTTTTAAGATTTTGAGTTAAAAAATAAATAAACTTGGATTTTAATCAAAAATTGCAAAAAAATTGAATTTTCAACGTTGCTTAGCTTTTTTATTTTTGCAAATATCGACCTAAACTTTGAGGAACATTTTTTTCATAAAAAACTAAAAGAAAACGAGTGTTGAGCGATTTTAAAATTTTGAGCTGCTGACTTCACCTGAAATATCCGATATATATATATATATATATATATATATATATATATATATATATATATATATATATATATATATATATATATACACACACACACACACACACACATTTCTTTTACCAGATTTATGGAGCCCTTTTATACACATGAGCATATTTATGGAGCCCGTTTTCTTTTATGGAGCCCGGGTCCCATAAAATATTCTTATACGGCGTTTATGGAGCCTGATCTAGAGTTACTATACTCAGAGAGGGATTATTTCTTTAGTCACTTGTATACGGGAACTCTGGGCGTAGGTACTAATATACAGGGATGGGCTCCATAAAGGGGTTAAGTGATAATTATATATATATATATATATATTTATCTGCAACGGTTCGTTCCGGGACGTTTACACTGTACATCGCTGTTATTTCCGGGACGCGCTGTTTTTTCCGGGACGTCCCGGAAAATCTGTGTCTGCAACTGTTATTTCCGGGACGTGGTATTAGTCCCACACCCCAGGGATATTATTTCTTTAGTCACGCGCTTATATAGGGAACTCTGAAGAGATAAACTATAGGACCCTGTAGATTACCAGAAATAACGTTTATAGGTCTTTATATATATATATATATATATATATATATATATATATATATATATATATATATATATATATATATATATATATATATATATATATATATATATATATATATATATATATATATATATATATATATATATATATATATATATATATATACTTATCGGGGTTTAAGTAGCCCAAGACTGTATATTAGTACCTACAGCCCAGAGTTCCCTATGGCAAGTGACTAAAGAAATAATGGACCCTAGGGTTATAGACTCTAGGTCGGGCAGCATAAACCCCTATATTCAGAAATATTATGTATATATGTATATGTATATATGTATAAATATGAAATTCTGGAAGTTTGCGGATTATATTCAGCACCCGCCTGGAAGTTTGAGGAGCCTCCTCAAACTTCCAATCTATATATTCAGCACCCGAGCGGAAGTTTGAGGGGTTTTCTAGAGCCTATTTGTCTAGAGTCGGTAACCTGAGGGATATTATTTCTTTAGCCACTCTGACCGACCGGGGTTGAGCTCCTCAAACTTACTAGCCTCTATAATATACACGGTGACCCATTTTAATCGCCGCACCCGGATTTCTCGCAACCTAAGCCAGATAGAGAAAAATGGTTCAGATAAAAGTTATAGGGGACGAAGGGGGCCACATAATGGCGCTAACGTCTTTGACCTTGAACTTGACCTTTGAGGTTATTTCAAGGTCAAAGTGGTTTTTTCTTATGGAAACACCTAGTTTTGACACCGGATTCGGAAAGAGCGGGAAATTTTACGTTCAAAATCATATTGAGAAATTTTTTCCAAGGTCATTTCAAGGTCAAATCTAGGTCAAACTCAGGAAAGTCCGTTTAAAATCGTTTATACCGAAATAATCGACTTCCCCACCCGTGTCGAAATGTACTATTTTTTCCATGAACCACAGGCTAAGCTGGTTCAAATTGATCGTAGGCTTAATAGAGGAACCCAAAACTTACACATCCTAGTAAACAAAACTCAAACTCGCACATCCTAACCCCATACACTTCATGCCCTCACATGCTGAACTGTTACACCCCGGTCCCACAACCATACCCCACACCCCCCAGTCCCACACATCCCTACCCCACGCATGCTAATCCCACACATCCTGAACCCTGAAAAATTTTTCTCAAGGGCAAAATGATTTTTTAACGGATACTTTAAGATCGTTGAAGCTTCTGTTATAAATGTATTAACCTTACTTTTTGCGTTACCCAGAAACAACGACGTGGACGTAGTAAGGATTGTTTCCTTTGGGGTGCTTAATTAAAGTGAGTCCCCTTGCCTCTCACTGTTCGGGGTGCTTGATTAAAGTGAGTCCCCTTGCCTCTCACTGTTCGGGGTGCTTGATTATAGTGAGCTCCTTTGCCTCTCACTGTCCGGGGTGCTTGATTATAGCGAGTCCCCTCGCCTCTCACTAATGTAAATAAATTTTTATTTAACCTCGAAGCAAGTGTTCGAAATTACGACCATTTGCTTCAAGGCACATAGTCAAACGCCTTTGAAAATGGCGAACTGTGTTCTGCAAAGTTTGTCTCGGAATGGCAGCGCATGCTCGACGAATCCTATCCTGCATATCTGCTCTTGTAGTGGGTTGTTGCTCAAAAATAGCATTTTTCAAATACCCCCATAAACAAAAGTCTGATGGTGAAGTATGGGATGAAGAAGCAAGCCACTTCACCGGACCTCCTCAGCCAATCCATCTAATACAAAAGTGTTTATTAAAAAATGCTGTTATTATGAGCGTGAAATGTGGTGCTCCACTATCCTGCTAGAACCTGAAAACTAAATTTAAAAGAACCATTGACGGAACCTATTTTCTTCGTAGATGTGTTTGTAATGATTACATTATCAAAATTAGTATTTCTGAAATTCGAACGCTACTAATTCATATTATTTACATGAAACAAAAAAATAAAGTTTTAGTTTTATTTGCAATTAAAATAAGAAATAATGCTTTATTGAATTGAATAACTTTAATGTTTTAACGATTATTTTATTTTAAAATTTAAAATTAAAAAATTGTGACAAACAAAGTATTTATGGCAATTACAGTTAGCTAATTAAAGTTACCGTAATTTTCCAACGTTTTTCCTTTTTAGGCGCGACCGTATACGGGCGAGCCTTATAATTATTAATATTTTTGATACCATTTTACTATTTAAATTTAATAGTAATTAATAGCTGGCTCTGAAATGGCTGACTATCCGCCCAACGAGATCGTTGATATGATTTTGGTTTCAGGAGCAAGCCAAAATAATTATCGTGGTGCGGCAAGAATGTATGCTGAACGCTATCCTGACAGACGACATCCTGACGATAGAGCTATCAGACGTTTAACTCAAAGAGCTCGTGGTGGACACATGGTTCGCCAACGTAGGCGCCATGAGTATGATGAAAATGATAATCGAGTTGTAACTATCCTTGCAATAATTCATCTTGACCCACACATTAGCGCTCGTCGAGTCGAAAGGGAAATTGGTATTCCAAGAAATACTTTTTTAAGAATTATGAAGGTGCTTCAACATCACGCGTATCATATTACTTTGGTTCAAGAGCTACAGTTTCAGCATTTCCAACAGCGTATTGTGTTTTGCCAATGGGCTTTACAAATGATAGAAAATGATCCAGACTTTTTTAACTTTGTTCTTTTTTCTGATGAGGCACAATTTCAAAGTGATGGGGAACTGAGTAGGCATAATTGCCATTATTGGTCTGATGTGAATTCTCATTGGGTCAGAACTGTAAACCATCAAAGACGTTGGAGTATTATGGTATGGTGCGGAATTATCAATGGATATTTGATTGGCCCTTATTGTTTGAAGCAAATGTAAATCAACATACCTATTTGACGCTAATAAGAGATGAACTACCTGGATTGATGGAAGATGTTGATTTAGAAACGCGACGAAGAATGTGGCTCCAGCAGGACGGTGCAGCACCATATTTCGCTCGAATTGTAAGAGCTTTTTTAAATGAGCACTATGGTAACAGATGGATTGATCGAGCAGATCCGGTTAAGTGGCCCGCTTGCTCACCCGATCTTACATCACCAGATTTCTATTTATGGGGGTATTTAAAAAATGCTCTTTTTGAGCAACAACCCACTACAAGAGCAGATATGCAGGATAGGATTCGTCGAGCATGCGCTGCCATTCCGAGACAAACTTTGCAGAACACAGTTCGCCATTTTCAAAGGCGTTTGACTATGTGCCTTGAAGCAAATGGTCGTCATTTCGAACACTTGCTTCGAGGTTAAATAAAAATTTATTTACATTAGTGATCTTCATCCCATACTTCACCATCAGACTTTTGTTTATGGGGGTATTTGAAAAATGCTATTTTTGAGCAACAACCCACTACAAGAGCAGATATGCAGGATAGGATTCGTCGAGCATGCGCTGCCATTCCGAGACAAACTTTGCAGAACACAGTTCGCCATTTTCAAAGGCGTTTGACTATGTGCCTTGAAGCAAATGGTCGTAATTTCGAACACTTGCTTCGAGGTTAAATAAAAATTTATTTACATTAGTGAGAGGCGAGGGGACTCACTATAATCAAGCACCCCGAACAGTGAGAGGCAAGGGGACTCGCTATACTCAAGCACCCCGACCAGTGAGAGGCAAGGGGACTCACTTTAATTAAACACCCCAAAGGAAACAATCCTTACTACGTCCACGTCGTCGTTTCTAGGTAGCGCAAAAAGTAAGGCTCATACATTTAGAACAGAAGCTTTAACGATCTTAAAGTTTCCGTTAAAAAATCATTTTGCCCTTGAGAAAAATTTTTCAGGGTTCAGGATGTGTGGGTTTGGGGTGTATGGGATTAGCATGCGTGGGGTAGGGATGTGTGGGACTGGGGGTGTGGGGTATGGTTGTGGGACCGGGGTGTAACAGTTCAGCATGTGAGGGCATGAAGTGTATGGGGTTAGGATGTGGGAATTTGAGTTTTGTTTACTAGGATGTGTAAGTTTTGGGTTCCTCTATTAAGCCTACGATCAATTTGAACCAGTTTAGCTTGTGGTTCATGGAAAAAAACGATTTTAAACGGACTTTTCTGAGTTTGACCTAGATTTGACCTTGAAATGACCTTGGAAAAAATTTCTCAATATGATTTTGAACGTAAAATTTCCCGCTCTTTCCGAATCCGGAGTCAAAAGTAGGTGTTTCTGTATGAAAAAACCACTTTGACCTTGAAATAACCTCAAAAGTCAAGTTCAAGGTCAAAGACGTTAGCGCCATTATGTGGCCCCCTTTGCCCCCTATAACTTTTGTTTGAACTATTTTTCTCTATCTGGCTTAGGTTCCGAGAAATCCGGGTGCGGCGATTAATATGGGTCACCGTGTATATACTATCCGGAAGCACTATTTCTGGGATTATACAGAATCCTATAGTCCTTCCTCTCAGAGTTGCTCTATACAAGTGACTAAAGAAATAATCCCTCTCTGGGTACTGAAACTCTAGGAAGTCCCAGAAATAACGTGAAAAACGGTCGGAATTTTTGGGAAGTCCCGTAAAAAATAGTGATTTCCCAGATATAACTGTTATATACAGTTCAAAGTCCTAGAAATAACTCTTAGAGGTGTGTGTGTGTGTGTGTATATATATATAATTATCCCCCCATCCGTTTATGGAGCCCATCCCTGTATATTAGTACCTACAGCCCAGAGATCCCTATGGCAAGTGACTAAAGAAATAATGGACCCTGGGGTTATAGACTCTAGATCGGGCTCCATAAGCGCCCGAGAAAAATATTTTATGGGATCCGGGCTCCATAAATATGCTCATGTGTATAAAAGGGCTCCATAAATCTGTTAAAACAAATGTGTATATATATATATATATATATATATATATATATATATATATATATATATATATATATATATATATATCGTTAAACATATTACTTATGTCGACTGCAATTTACTATCAACTGATAAGAATTTTTTCATCGGTCTTACAGTCTGAAAAATTAAAATAATTATTTATGGCAGTCAGATTGCTCTTGTTTATAATACCCAGGGGTATGGGAGTATATAAGGAGGTGTATCGCGGGTTTCATTTCAGTCCCTGAGGAGGAGCCGGAGCGGGCTCGAAACGTTGGATAATTTGGTGCTGGGGGGCAGTCAGATCATCCTTTGCTAACAAAGTTTTTTCCAGGTTTTAATTAAGTTTTTATTTCAGATTTTGCGGGGGTGATTATAAACAAAGGCAATCTGACTGCCATAAATATTAATTATTTTAATTTAATTTGTAAGACTGTAAACCGAAGGAAAAATTCTTATCAGTTTATATATATATACAATATATCATTAAACATATTACTTATGTCGACTGCAATTTACTATCAACTGATAAGAATTTTTCCATCGGTCTTACAGTCTTACAAATTAAATTAAAATAATTAATATTTATGACAGTCAGATTGCCCTTGTTTATAATACCCAGGGGTATGGGGGTATATAAGGAGGTGTATCGCGGGTTTCATTTCAGTCCCTGAGGAGGAGCCAGAGCGGGTTCGAAACGTTGGGCAATTTGGTGGTGGGCGGCAGTCAGATTGTCCTTTGCTAACAAAGTTTTTTCCAGGTTTTAATTAAGTTTTTATTTCAGATTCTGCGGGGGTGATTATAAACAAGGGCAATCTGACTGCCATAAATATTAATTATTTTAATTTAATTTGCAAGACTGTAAGACCGATGGAAAAATTCTTATCAGTTGATATATATATATATATATATATATATATATATATATATATATATATATATATATATATATATATATATATATTCATATATACAGGGACTTATGCTGACACCAATGTATAAGACCACGTGACCTGTCTGCATAAGTGTAGTACCGTTTATACAAGTGTCTGCACAAGTCTAGCGTGACTAAAGAAATAATCTCTCTACTTATGCTGACGTCTGCATAAGTCGGTCTCTGTCTGCATAAGTCTATTTAAATTTCGGAAAGTGTCTGCATAACTAGCGTTTCATATATTTATATATATATATATATATATATATATATATATATATATATATATATATATATATATATATATATATATATAAATATGAAATTCTGGAAGTTTGAGGATTATATTCAGCACCCGCTTGGAAGTTTGAGGGGTTATGGGAAGTTTGAGGAGCCTCCTCAAACTTCCAATCTATATATTCAGCATCCGAGCGGAAGTTTGAGGGGTTTTCTAGAGTCTATTTGTCTAGAGTCGGTAACCTGAGGGTTATTATTTCTTTAGCCACTCTGACCGACCGGGGTTGAGCTCCTCAAACTTACTAGCCTAATATATATATATATATATATATATTTATCTGCAACGGTTCGTTCCGGGACGTTTACACTATACATCGCTGTTATTTCCGGGACGCGCTGTTTTTTCCGAGACGTCCCGGAAATTTTTCTGTACGTAAGCGTTATTTCTGGGACGCGTCTAGAGTCAATAACCCCAGGGATATTATTTCTTTAGTCACGCGCTTATATAGGGAACTCTGAAGAGATAAACTATAGGACCCTGTAGATTACCAGAAATAACGTGTATAGGTCTTTATATATATATATATATATATATATATATATATATATATATATATATATATATATATATATATATATATTTATATATATATATACATATATATATATAACTGTTATTTCCGGGACTTTTTAGTGTAAAAACTTACAATCAGGGTCGAAAACACCCCCTTTTCCCCCCCTGATTGTAACTTAAACTGTTTTATACTGTTTTATACTGTTTTATACTGTTTTATACTGTTTTATACTGTTTTATACTGTTTTAAACTGTTTTAAACTGTTTTAAACTGTTTTAAACTGTTTTAAACTGTTTTAAACTGTTTTAAACTGTTTTAAACTGTATTAAACTGTATTAAACTGTATGAAACTGTATTTCCGGTAAGTCCCGGAAATAACGAGCGGGTTCCGGAAATAACGCTTATATACCAAATTTGTTACCAGAAATAACTGTTTTATATATATATATATATATATTTCGGAAACCGGTACTTTTGAGGATCTATAGTTTTTTTTCTCCAGAGTTCGTATATGCTTGACTAAAGAAATAGCTCCCTCTCTGCGTTGAAGGTATTAATATAAATCCTCAAAAGTACCTTTTCATACCGAAGGAATTTTGAGGATGTCCTCAAAAGTCCGAAAAATCCTCAAAGTCTCGAATCCGTGCTGACATAGATCCTCAAAAGCTGCATTTGATATATATATATATATATATATATATATATATATATATATATATATATATATATATATATATATATATATAAATATATATATATAGTAACGGGGTAGATATTGTCCGTAGCGCGCCAAATTCCAAAGCGGATTTGCCGATGAACGGCGCAGCAAAAGTCGAATGCGCGAGCACTGGCTCGTGCAAACCCTCGGTGAAGTCTATTCCCTCACACTGCTGCGGGTCGTCGCTCGCCGTCGGCTGCCTTCGTCGTCGCGCTCTCTCTCTCGGGCGTGCTGCCGAGCTGCTCAGAAACGCACGAGTACCGTGTACTCGCGCCCGTGGAGGCCGGTGGTATCCTATACACCCGTGCCACCGACTAGGACAAGGATATGGGAGGGGCGCGCTAAATCAGACGCGAACTTGTAAGAACGAATTAAAGGTTTATTCGGGACCGGTTCACTCTCCGATACAGAGTACACGCGTTTCGTGCTCTGTAGACGCTCCGATGCGGGTGGTGCGCCCGCGCACGCGAAGTACGTGTGTGTTCAACGTCGGCCGATCGCCGCGCACGATCGACGCTCGCGCGTCGGCTGCCTCGCTCACTCGTCCGCGAATCGCTCCCCGGGCGCACGTCGTCCGCGGGGAGTACGCGCGTTCGCCAGGCCAGGACTTACCTCGTATAGGGGAGTTATGGCGACGGGTATCGGCGCGGCAGCGCTGGCTCGTTCGCTTGCGTCTCTCTCTCCCTCTCCTACGGCGACAGTCTGACCGTAGCTGGCTATCGGCCGCGCTGTTCTCTCTCTCTCTCTCTCTCTCTCTCTCTCTCTCTCTCTCTCTCTCTCTCTCTC
Source organism: Torymus aiolomorphi (assembly GCA_036365515.1). Taxonomy (NCBI): domain Eukaryota; kingdom Metazoa; phylum Arthropoda; class Insecta; order Hymenoptera; family Torymidae; genus Torymus; species Torymus aiolomorphi. Next base: position 150,459,206 of record CM070875.1, on the reverse strand, counting down.
TCTCTCTCTCTATCTATCTCTCTCTCTCCCCCACGAGGGAACGCGGCTCTCGGTGGCGAGGGACGCGCCGCACAGTGGTGCAAAACAGTGTGGCCAGGTAAACAATATATATCGTAATACTACGCATGTAAAAGTGGCGATTTATCGCCACAACCTGGTCACACTGGTGCAAAATCGCAGTTTAGGTGGCCAAAATGCAATTTTCCAATATTGTAATTTTTTTCACGTAACAATGATTTTGTTATAGTCAATATATGCGTGCATATTTATCCATATTCATTTAAACATAAATTACACTACACAATTGACACTTAACCTTAAAAGTTAAAAAAATTGTAAATTTTTACCTTTTTTTATTATTTTTTATCTTTTTAAATGTTTCAGGCTCAATTGAAGTAATATATATGTTTATTTATAAATATTTAATTTATTTTAAAAATACATGTACCGAATGATATGCATTACTGTTTATTAGAAAAAATGATCACAATAATTACAGGTACACGTAATTATCGGAAAATTTGAACTTTTTTTTCTTTTTTTTTAATCGATAAAAATGAAAATGTTTTTCACCACTTTACGCTTAGGTCGACATGTCATTTTCAAGCTGAAAACTTGTACTTTTAAAATCCGTCGAGAACGGTTGCTCATACCTGCTCCTTTTTTTTACAGAATAGTTTAAATACATATTTATGCTTACGTTACTCAGAAGAATTTTTAAAATCTAGCCACAAACTTTCTAAACTATTTAGAAAATCATTCAGTTTAAAAACATCTCGTACAAGGACAAATGCAGATATTTTCAAAAGATTATTATTGAGTTCTGATCCTTAAATAACTCTATCTGATGGTTTATCTAAGAAACTCAATAAAAAAAAGTTTCCCGCTGAAGTTTTGGCAATGCTAACTGATTTGCCTGTAGAAGATATTAACCACTCACAGTACATGGAAGTAGTCTGAGTCTTCAGATTCAGAGTGATAAAAATTATTTAGTTAAATCTTTTGTAATAAAAATTTAATTATATTAAAAAAGAAATTATTTATTTTAGTTCAAAAAAATAACTCACATAATTTTTTTTTCAATTTAATCCGCTTCGCGATAAACTCACCCACTCGCGAGAATTAACATTTGCGCCCATATATCGAAAAATACTACAAACTATTCTGTAAAAAAAAAAGGAGCAGGTATGAGCAACCGTTCTCGATGGATTTTAAAAGTACGAGTTTCCAGCTTGAAAATGACATGTCGACCTAAGCGTAAAGTGGTGAAAAACATTTTCATTTTTATCGATTAAAAAAAAGAAAATAAATTCAAATTTTCCGAAAATTAAGTGTTCCTGTAATTATTGTGATCATTTTTTCTAATGAACAGTAATGCATATCATTCGGTACATATATTTTTAAAATAAATTAAATATTTATAAATAAAAATATATATTACTTCAATTATGCCTGAAACATTTAAAAAGATAAAAAATAATAAAAAAAGGTAAAAATTTACAATTTTTTTAACTTTGAAGGTTAAGTGTCAATTGTGTAGTGTAATTTATGTTTAAATGAATATGGATAAATATGCACGCATATATTGACTATAACAAAATCATTGTTACGTGAAAAAAAATTACAATATTGGAAAATTGCATTTTGACCACCTAAACTGCGATTTTGCACCACTGTTCGCCGGGCTGCGTCTCTCTCCCTCGACGCCTCTGCTCCACCACTGCGCCGCTCACTCTCTCTCTTTTCTCGCGGGGAAAATACCGAGGTCTCGTGACGAAGGCATCGTGCACGGGCTGTAGCCTAGGCGATACTGATCGCCTGTTCCCTCCTCGGCAGGCGCAAGCATCTCTCGGCCTTGCCCTTTGCGCAAGGTTGAGAGATGTTTACCTCTTCGGTATTAGTGCGTGCCGTCGCGGTGTGCCGAGACACGCCTCATATCTCCTTAGCGCACACCGATACACACATACGTGAGCACGCACGCGCGCCGGCAGTTACAATATATATATATATATATACATATATACATATACATATATAAATATATTGTAACTGCCGGCGCGCGTGCGTGCTCACGTATGTGTGTATCGGTGTGCGCTAAGGAGACATGAGGCGTGTCTTGGCACACCGCGACGGCACGCGCTAATACCGAAGAGGTAAACATCTCTCAACCTTGCGCAAAGGGCAAGGCCGAGAGATCCTTGCGCGTGCCGACGAGGGAACAGGCGATCAGTATCGCCTAGGCTACAGCCCGTGCACGATGCCTTCGTCACGCGATCTCGGTATTTTCCCCGCGAGAAAAGAGAGTGAGCGGCGCAGTGGTGGAGCAGAGGCGTCGAGGAAGAGAGACGCAGCCCGGCACACAGTGGTGCAAAATCGCAGTTTACGTGGTCAAAATGCAATTTTCCATATATTTTCCATATATATATATATATATATGGTATATAAATAAGTTTCCGCCGTTTTCAAGAGATGGCTCCACCGATAAGATTACTTTGAAATCGTCAGATGTAAAATGTCACATAGAAAGTTTGGACACGATGCAACAACATAACCTTTTACAATACTATTGACTTTGTATTGGCAGTATACATTATTTTTTGTTCGAAAATGTCGAGTTTTGTACAGAATAAGCGTCATTTGCGGGAAGTTTTGATTTATTTATTTCATTTAAGGAAATCTGCTGCTGAGGCGCGTCGGTCGCTTGTAGAAGTTCACGGTGATGCTGCTTTAAGTGAGAGAAGTTGTCGTGAGTTGTTTCAAAAGTTTAACTAGGGGGGCTGCGCCCCCCAGCGTGCCTTCGGTACGCCATCCCCCCCGCCCCCACACACACCTGCTCCTCGCTTCGCTCGTCGCCCGCCCCCTCCTTATGTAAAAAGTTCGTTTTTACATAATAGGCACGACCGCAATACTCAGGAAAACCTTGTATTTTTATAAAAGCGAAAATTGCAATACTTCCGATATTTATAATAAAAAAAAATTAAATATATAATAATAATAAAAAACTAGCTGCTCACGGACTCACCGGTGTTCCTAACTACATATACCTATACAATCTCAATTACAAAAAAATACTTGCGCACATATGCATATATATACACTAATACCGCGTAAAGGAGAAAAACAGAAGGAGAATGCTCAATACTGAAGCATTCGGCAACGGCAATCTGGCTTAGCCCTGCGACCTGCGTGCATGAATACTTATACTGCAGCAGTCGTAACAGCTATAGGTACCTCGGCTCACGGTCGTACACACTTGCAGGACCTATGCATACTACCGTGCATCGGCTAGGCTGCGTTCGCACACCAAGAATAGCGGAAAAACACATGCGACTCGTGCGACCGCGAGGTATAAGATATATCTATATATATGATCGCGCGCGCTTTCTGCTACTGCTAAGTAGTGCGGCGTGCCGTCAGCCGTGGCGCACATGTGTCCATGGTGTGTGTTGTCAACAATCGAGTCGTCTGGCTCCCGGCGTCCCCAGCGATGACTGTGGCTGCTGTAATATGCCGCCCTGGTGAATCGTGTTCGCCCTTTCATCGTGTTCGTCGATTGTCGATGATTCATCGGAGATGGGAAGGCAGTGTGTTAGCGGCGAGAGCAGATTTAGTAAGCATTTTCTCGTTCCTAATCTCTCTGATGGGTGAGCTGATGGTACTTTCGCTTGTTGCAGGTATCTGTGGCAGCGAGAGTAGTGTAAACGACTGCTGCAGACTGTTTCTTGGGTGTGTAAATGTTGTCTGAGTCATCTATTTATTAATTATATGTGGTTTTTAGGTGTTCAACTTTCCTTGTTTGGCTCTTACACCAGTGACTATGTGTACAGTTAAGCTGCTGCTTGTGTCTTCAGCGTCTTCAGCGAAACAACGGTTTAAGATCTCCACCAGTTCTTCTCCTCTAGTTGTTACAGGAAGCTGGTACAGTGAGTGAACAACAGCCATTGCTGCAGACTTTTCTTTTGTATGGTATGTTTTTCTGAGTCATCTATTTATTAGTCATATGTGGTTTTTAGGTGCTCAACTCTCCTCGCTTGTCCTCCAGAATAGGGACTGATCTGCTGTTCATGCGCTTTGCTGATCCCTAGGCTGAGGCAGTCCCTGACATTGAAACACAATTGACGGTCTCTGTCAGTACTTTCCTCCTAGGTGGTGTGGTTACTGATACAGTGGATCGCTGTTAGATGATTCTCAGCAGACTGGCATCCATGGAGTAGTGCCAACCTAGACCGTCCAGCCCTATTTTGCAACTTCTGCAGCTCTAAGTGATCTTCGAGTGTTAGTGCTTTAAAGTGTGAGGGGATAGGTAATAGGAACTGGGAAATATTATATAAGTGCTGTGTGTGTTGTTAAATGCGGTAAGGGTAGGTAGTTGTCCCTGGTAATATTAGCTCGTCTATTTAATTTCTAAGTTTAGTCAGGGTGTAAGAAACTCGCTTCAGGGTATCTGTTGTATTAAAATACATCATTATATATTTCGCAGACTTCTACCCAGTGAGACTTGCCTATTTAATAGTTTTCTACGTGCTGTAAGACTGAGTCAGCTAGAACAACGCATTCTTTATGCATTGCAATTTACCATATTACAACATTTATAGCTCATACATTACACAAAAGTTTTTTTTGTATATATGATATTCCTTTAACATGTACTTATATAATATTACACAATTTTGATTCTTTTAGTTCAATCGCTTAGGTCCTGGGAACATAGTAGGTTAAGCTGGGTAATCTTATATCAAATTTTTTAAATTTGTTATTAAAAATCTTTTTGTAGAAAACAGGGAAATAGATATTTTGTTTCTTTAATTATTCTTCCAATGTGTTTATCCCATTGAATATTGAAATCAAATGTAATTTTGTATCTTATTATTATGTTTTTGTAATTATATTATCTTTGGAATATTATGTCGATTTTTTCCATCTTATTTAGAGCTATTGTATCGAATACTTCTGTGTAAATCTAATTCTGTGAAATAATAAGCGAAAATTCACTATACGTGTATTGGGGTATTAAAAATCATGTTTATACGTTTAGATGATCCAGTAATTATTGTACATAAAAATGTTAATTGGGAATAAGTTTTGTTTAAACTATATCTACATGCTTTGTATTTAACAGTTTTATTGAAAGTCAAATTCTTGTAAGATAGCGAAAATCGACTATTTCAGGTGTATTTAGGCATTAAAAATCGTTTTTATAGGTCTAAGCGGTCAGGAATTCATTTTATATGAAAATGTTAAATGGGAAAAAGTTTTGATTAAATATTATGTAGAACTTTTGTATTGAACATGTTTATGTAAAATCAAATCCTGCCAAGTTTTAGCCGAAAATCGTCCATTTTATGATTGTTTTGACGTTTAAAATCGTTTTCATAAGTCTAACTCGACAGGAGTTGATTTTACACGAAAATGTGAAATAGAAAAAAGTTTTGTTTAAACTATATCTACATGCTTTGTATTTAACAGTTTTATTGAAAGTCAAATTCTTGTATGATAAGCGAAAATCGACTATTTCAGGTCTATGTAGACATTAAAAATCGTTTTTAGAGGTCTAAGCGGTCAGGAATTCATTTTATATGAAAATGTTAAATGGGAAAAAGTTTTGATTAAATATTATGTAGAACTTTTGTATTGAACATGTTTGTATAAAATCAAATCCTGTCAAGTTTTAGTCGAAAATCGTCCATTTTATGATTGTTTTGACGTTTAAAATCGTTTTTATAAGTCTAATTCGTCAGGAATTGGTTTTACACAAAAATGTTAAATAGGAAAAAGTTTTATTTTAATATTATCTACAACTTTTGTATTAAACATTTTTGTGAAAAATCAAATCCTGACAAGTTATAGCCGAAAATCGTTCATTGTATGTGTATTTTGGCGTTTAAAATCGTTTTTATAAGTCTAGCTCGTCAGGAGTTGATTTTACAAAAAAATGTTAAATGGGAAAAAGTTTTGTTTCAATATTATCTACGACTTTTGTATTTAACATTTTTCTGTAAAATCAAATCCTGAGAAGTTATAGCCGAAAATCATTCATTTTTGACCATTTTTGGCCGTTTTCCGCAGTTATCTTGGCAAATATTGCTCGTACAAAAAAGTGTTCAACATAAAAAAGCTGTATTTTAATTAGTTTTAGCAGATAGACCTGTAAATATTAGCTTAAAATTAATTTTCTTAGACATTAGGCTTAAAAATCGATTTTTTTGAGATATTTCTTTGTGCTCGCATTTGAAAAATTTTTCATCGATCTATCTCAATATAGAACCAGCACTTAGGTATAATTAGAGGAGTATTTTCCCGCAATCCCGATGAAATCGGTCGAGAATTCATTGAGATAATCGAGAAACTTGAGTACATACGGACGTACGGACATACATACATCTCAGAAAACGCTTAAAACGCACTCGCTCTGAGTGGAACATGGTTTTTAAACATTAATTTTTCAGTATTTGAATTCTTACAATTTTCGCTCTGGTGAAATTATAAGGCTCTCCCGAGTAGCGGTCGTGCCTAAAAACGGCGAGTTTGACGTGGAAGATAAAGAACGCGAAGGAAGGCCTGTCAAGTTTGAAGACGCTCAGTTAGAGGCATTATTGGACCAAGACTCATGCCAAACTGAAGAGCAGCTCGCAGAAAGCTTGGGAGTGACTCACCAAGCGATTTCACACCGTCTCAAGACCACTGGTATGGTACAAAAGCAAGGAAATTGGGTTCCGCATGAACTGAAACCCAGAGACGTCGAGCACCGTCTTTTCACGTGCGAACAACTTCTCCAAAGACAAAGTCGAAAGGGTTTTTTGCATCGAATAGTGACGGGGGATGAAAAGTGGATCTACTACGACAACCCAAAGCGTAGGAAATGATGGGGTAAGCCTGGCCATGTACCAACTTCAACGGCCAAACCGAATATTTATGGTAAAAAGTTAATGTTGTGCATTTGGTGGGATCAGCTCGGAGTAATCTATTACGAGCTACTCCAGCCTAACGAAACTATCACTGGAGAACGTTATCAACAGCAACTGTTGCAACTGAGCAGAGAATTGAAGCTTAAACGCCCCCAATATGCCAAAAGACATGACAAAGTGATTTTTCAGCACGACAACGCTCGGCCACATGTTGCAAAAGTCGTCAAGGATACTTTGAAAGCTTTACAATGGGAAGTCTTACCCCACCCTCCGTATTCACCAGACATTGCTCCTTCGGACTACCACTTGTTCCGGTCGATGGCTCATGCCCTGGTCAAGCAGCACTTCACTTCTTACGAAGAAGCTAAAAATTGGGTCGATTCATGGGTAGCCTCAAAAGATGAAGAGTTTTTTAGACGTGGCATTCGAATGCTGCCAGAAAGATGGCAAAAAGTAGTAGCCAATGACGGACAATATTTTGAATAAAATGTGACGTATATTTTTTTACAATAAATTGATAATTTTTATAAAAAAACGGCGGAAACTTATTTGTATTTACAATATATATCTGTATGGAACGTGACTTATGCAGACAATTTCTGAACTGGTGAGGGACTTATGCGGGCGCCCACATAATTTTTTGCATGTTAATTTTACATAATGAACAACCCGCCATGTCAACATAAGTGCTGTTCCACAAAGTATGCACACACACACACAAACACAAACACACACACACATACACACACAATTTCACACGGTGTTTTGAATGTGCGACGCCATCTTAGCAGGAAACTATAGCAAAATCGCATGTGTAAGACGAAGACAGACGATCACGTGACTAAAGATATATATATCCCAAAAACCTCAAAAAGACACAGAAAATTAGTATTTAAATAGACATACGTTAACTATTTAAAACTTGTCTTCATAAAATAATGTTATATTTATAGAGTTACAAATAACATAATGAATTTTATTATATATATATAATTATCACTTAACCCCTTTATGGAGCCCATCCCTGTATATTAGTACCTACGCCCAGAGTTCCCGTATACAAGTGACTAAAGAAATAATCCCTCTCTGGGTATAGAAACTCTAGATCGGGCTCCATAAACGCCGTATAAGAATATTTTATGGGACCCGGGCTCCATAAAAGAAAACGGGCTCCATACATATGCTCATGTGTATAAAAAGGCTCCATAAATCTGGTAAAAGAAATGTATATATATATAATAAAATTCATTATGTTATATATATATATATATATATATATCGAAAATAACCTCAAAAATACACAGAAAATTAGTATATTTAAATATACATAAGTTGACTATTTCAAACTTGTCTTCATTAACATTATTATTAACATTTTTTATAGCACTACGTGACATAAATTCACACTTGCGGATTTGTGGATATAGTTTTGAATAGGTAGTTATTACTGGTACATTTGCCGATTGCCAAGATTTTAATTTAGCCGTATTTAAGATCGCCAATAATTTTATTGATGAAATATAATTTTTAGCATGCAAGGCAGTTAAAGACAGTGGCAACAATGCAATAACCACGAAACATAAAAAAAAATTTAATTCAGCCTTTTTTAATATCGTCAATAATTTGCAAAAAATATTTTTAATGTGTTTTAAAAAAAAATTAAAAAAAAAAAAATAAATAAAAAAGTATTTTTTCAACACGTGTATGAAACGGGCCTTTTTTCTATGCCTGAAAGCTGTGTAGAAAATCGGGAATTTCGAACATGATTTAGGAATGAATGAAAAAAATCCATTTTTTCATACTTTAGCGGGGAAAAAAATTTGTTTTCACGCTACAACGAATCTTTGTGAAATTGTTCTCTTATTGTAAAATTTACATATTTTTATGGCTTTTTGACCTGTTTAGAATGATATAAAATTACTTTTAAAGGTTAAATTGCAAAATAATAAATTTTTATAAATAGATAAATAGGTAAGAAATAAATAGGTAAGAAATAATTGCATGCATATAAAAAGGCCCTCTCATGCACTCGTTGAAAAAATACGGTGTGTAACACGGGAAGAAGAGCTATTTCAGACTCGGGTGAGGCGTTTGCAGCACCCGTCTTCGTTTCGGGCGCTTTCGACGCCCGAAACTACAACTCGTGCTGGACATCTCACCCTCGCTTGAAATAGCTAGTTTTCTCCCCTAGTTGCACAATGTACTATATCAATGAGGCTTTCTCTATCGGGAATGTTTTACTTCCACCTTTACGCATACAGTGGCAGCAGAGAGGGTATCATATCCGAATATTAAAAGTTCGATGAAAAAAAATGGCGTCGTGAAACATTTCCGACAAACATAAAAACATTAAGAAATTTTAGTAATGCTTCTAAAGAAGAAAAAATAAGCAAAATATTGAAAATTAAAATGTAAAAATGGAGGTACAATTAGTGGAAGATGAGGATGGTGCAGAGCATTTGTTATTTTACGATTCGGCATTTATATACAAATATTTTAAGAATGTCAAAAAATTATTTATTGATGCGACTTTTAAAACAACACCAGCTGTAGACGGCGCATATAAAAATTTAACGATTCTCGGCGTGTTAATCGAACAAGTAAATATTCTATGCTATGTTATTAACGATATTCGTTCAAGACGTTCATACACAAATTTTTACAATAATTAAGGTGTATTTTTATTTTATCAATTTCCTAGTTAATCGAGATTCCATTCGCCTCATAAATTTACATAATGTATCATTTTTCCTGAAAAAAATAATTTTTTCCAAAATTATGTTTTGCGATGGTGTAATTAGGCGATAGAACGCCGAGCCCGAACACTCGCAAATAAATATAGTTATATATTTCCTCCTTTTCTCTCTCTCTCTCGCTTCCGCCTCACTTACCGTCCAAAAGGAGATTCCGCTGTGACGTCGTATCTGGGCAGGCTACGAAGCTGAAAAAGGTTGGGAAGGGTAATTTCGTCCAATAAATAATCAAACCACTAACGCCAGATAAACTCTCAATTTATTCAAATCACCAAAAGAAATCCCTATTACAAGTATCTAAATCCATTCACGCCTACACGCTCACACTCACTCCTCTCACTCCCGCGGGCCCCGCCGTCACCCCGAGAGTAAACTCGCAGGCAACCAAAAATCCGCCGCAGCGCGATTCCGAGAAGTCCCGCGCACGCGAGTCCCTCTTTCTCTCTCACACTCGCAAACTCCCGCTCTACACGGAGAAAATCCCCCGCGGCGCGATTCCGAGAATCGCTGCGCACGCGAATCTCTCTCTCTCACTCTGCTCTCCACAACCAAAATCCTTCAAGCGGCGCGATTCCGAGAATCGCTGCCCCCACGGATCTCTCTCTCTCACTCTCCACTGCTCTATCTCTCCCCGTACCAAAGACTCCCCGCAACGCGATTCCGAGAATCGCCACACGCGCGAATCACACTCTCACTCACTCTCACTCTACGCGGACGAAATCCTCTCCGCGGCAAGACTCCAAGAATCGCCGCGCACGCGAATCTCTCTCTCTCCACGTACTCCCGCCCTCCACCGACCGAACACTCCTCCGCGGCGCGATTCCGATAATCGCTGCGCTCGCGAATCTCTCTCTCTCTCCACTCTCGCCACGCTCCACTATCCGCTCTCGGGCCCGCTGCCCACGTACCTTCCGTCGCAGCGAAGCCTTGACCTTCTGGTGGGGCTGGACCGCCGATTTCCCGGCTGCTCAATCTCGCGCTGCTACGATGCACTCTCTCCCTCCAGTCGCCGCGGCTCCCTCGTCCTCTCGTACCAACTCTCTTCTCTCTCTCTCTCTCCCTCGCTCCCGCTGTTCGTCGTCACCGTCCCCCACGCTCACTCTCTCGAACTCTCCACTCGATAAAACCGCCGAACTTCTTCCTTACACGCGCTCGTGGTCACCGCTCTCTTGGTACTGCCGATCTCTCCCGCGCGCGCCTTCTCGATGCCCCCGCACATGCGCCGGCGTCCCACGGGTTGCATCAGTAGATCGGCTCTACTACTGCTTCGCACGTGGCTCCTCTCTCGCTTCTCTCGGCCGTGCCCGTCAGCGGAGCGCCTCCCCGCTGTAGCAGCGCACGGCCGCGCATCCTCGCCCGCGAGGTGCTGCCACCGCGCTCTCCAGCTCCGCGGCGCACGGAGGCGCGCGAAATTCGAACGCGCCCCGCGCGACTACCACTCCACTTGATCTACTTACATACCTGGGCGGGGGGGGAGCACAGGGATCTTCCCTCTCCTAATCCTTCTCGGCTTCACTCTCCTCCACTCGATACCCACCGGGATCAAGCACCGAAACAGAAAGAAACATCCCGAAAAATAAATAAGGGAGCTTAGGACAACAGTGCCCCGGCCACGCAGCTCGAGAGAGAGAAAAAGAAAATGGTGACGACTTACCACGTCACAAACTCCCCCCTCCTAGGACGGAGCACACCCCGAGTTTTCCGCTCATACTAGTTTCCGCCTTCTCTCTTTTCTCTCTCTCCAGCCGGTCACCTGGGCATGAAACATTCCGACGGAATAAAGATACTCACCGGGGAACGACGGTCCCCCCTCTAACTTCTTTCATCTTGAACCCGTCTCTCCCTCTCTAATCTCTCGGTCTTCCGTCTCACTCTGGCTATACGCTCCTCCTCTAACCTAATTCTCTCAAACCTCTCTCTCTCCACTCTCTCCTCCTCCACTCTTGCATGCTCTTCACTTTCTCTCTCTCTCTCCACCCTCTCCTTCTCCACTCTCGCACACTCTTCCCTTTCTCTCTCTCTCTCAACCCTCTCCTTCTCCACTCTCGCATACTCTTCCCTTTCTCTCTCTCTCTCTACCCTCTCCTTCTCCACTCTCGCACGCTCTTCACTCTCCACCTCCTCTGCCCACGACACACGTGGGAGGAGCCGGGGCGGCACGAATGACCGCACCCTGCCCGTTTCCAGGTCCACGACCTCCCCAGTCGGTGTTGCATACACCGACTCCGGGAGGTCGCGGAACTCTGGGTACGGGGAGTGCGGGGCTCCCCATCCCCCCCTCTGTGGTCGTCCTCGTCCGGTCCTCATCTGAAACAAACAGCCGTTAAAAGGAGGAAAGGATCTTAATCTAACAGTCGCGCCGGGACTCGCTTCGCTTGCGGAGGAACATAACGCTTAAGTACCGATACATGCACCTTCGCTAGTCACCGGTTCGACCCCTCTCCTTGTCCGAGCACGTAAACGGTCGGAGATAGGACCTCAATAATCTCATACGGACCCTCGTACTTAGGAGCTAACTTAGCATTAAATTTCTTGGCCGCATCCGACAGATGATGAGCCTTCCTTAACACCTGATCCCCCAGAACAAATTGCACGTTTTTCCGCCCTTTGTCATAGTGTCGTTTCTGCACGTCTCGGGACTCGTCAACATGCCGGCTTACCAAATCTCTCAACGCGTCCAATCTTTTCATTCTCTCCTCCCATACTCCCGGTTCAATCCTCTCCACTAATCTCTCACTCTCCACCTCTCGACGCAGACTCTTCACCGGGCGCGGGTGTCGTCCGAAGTTAAGGAATGCGGGCGACACTTTGGTACTCGACTGCACCGCCGTGTTAACCGCGTGCCGGAACTCATGTATGTGCTGATCCCAATTCCGGTGGTCGGCTCCCACAAATGCCGAAATCATGGCTTTCAGAGTTCGGTTGCATCGCTCCACAGGGTTTGCCTGAGGATGGTACGGGGGCGTGGTCACATGTTTGACTCCGTACTCCTCCAACATCTCTTTAAAGAGCTTATTGTCGAACTCCTTGCCATTATCACTCAGCAGATAGTCGGGAGTTTCCCAGCGGAACAGGATCAGCTCTTCGGTGGCTCTTGCCACAGACTTCCCGTCCGCCTTACGGAGAGGTTTCACCTCGATCCAGCGGGTGAATAAGTCCTGAAAGACTAACAGATAACGATGTTTGTTCTTACTCGGCGGAAATTCCATGGTGTCTACCGCAACCACCGCCCACGGTCTCTCCACTATTCGGGTGCCCATTAGACCCTGGGGTCCTGTTTGGGGACCCTTGAACTTCTGACAGGATTCGCATTCCCCGACGAAGGTCCGCACGTCATGATAGACTCCTTTCCAGTAATATTCTCGGGCCACCCGATCATACGTCTTTTCGATGCCGAGATGGCCCGACGATGGGGCGCAATGAGCGTCTTTCATCACTCTTACTCGGTACTCCACTGGTACCACTAGTCTCCACCTCTCTTCGCGGAACTCCACAGGATCCAGTAACGGATCCATCCTAAATCTAAACAAACACCCATTCTCCACTCTCCACTGCTGGTATTTGGCCGGAAATTTCTCCACTTCTTCCATCATCTTCAAATACCAGGGGTCTCTTATCTCGTCGAACCCTGCTACCTCCGCCTCATTGGGCTCTTGCGCTCGGGAGAGGGCATCCGGAACCTGGTGAAGCGTGCCCTTGCGATGAACGATATCTAAGTCCCATTGTTGTAGCTGAAGGGCCCAGCGGGCCAATCTACCAGTTGGCTCCTTGAGATTGCATAGCCATCTCAAGGCGCTGTGGTCCGTAACAACGGTGAATTTGTATCCCTCCAGATACGGTCGCAACTTTTTAATTGCCCACACCATGGCCAAACACTCCTTCTCAGTGGTAGTGTAATTCTTCTCCGCGGACGTCAAAACTCTACTCACATACACAATCGGGTGTTCACCGTCTTCACTCTCCTGCGTCAAAACAGCCCCCAAGGCGAATCCGCTGGCATCGCACTGCACTTTAAATGGCTTACTGAAGTCCGGCCTCGCCAGGACCAGAGCCGATGCCAGTGCCCTCTTCAACTGCTCGAAAGCCTCCTCCTGCTCCTCTCCCCAGCTCCACTCTCTCCCTTTTCTCAGCAGTTTTACCAGCTGAATCTTCAGCCCCGATTCGTCCTTTACAAATCGCGAGTACCACCCCAACATCCCTAAGAAGCGGCCCAGTTGCCTTACGTTCTTTGGGGCAGGGTAATTTGCCACCGGCGCTACCTTCTCGGGATCCGGTCGCAAACCCTCGCGGTCCAACAGGAATCCCAAGTAGGTGACTTGTGAGCAGCAGAATTCGCATTTCTCTCGATTGACCTCTAAACCCGCCCCCACCAACTCCTTCAACACCACCTCAATCCAGTTAAGATAATCCTCGAACGATTCCGTGGCGATAATTATGTCGTCGAGGTAGCCGAACACATTCGGTTGCATCTCGGGACCGAACAGCGAATCGATCAACCGCTGAAACGTGCTAGGCGCGTTCATCAGTCCGAAGGGCATCCGGGTGAATTGCCACAGACCCGACCCCGGCACTGAGAAGGCGGTGTACTTACGACTCGCTTTCTCCAGAGGGATCTGATGGTACGCGTGCTTGAGGTCAATCTTCGTCAGATACTTCGCTCGTCTCAACTTATCTAGAATCGTATCCATATTGGGGATAGGGTAAGCGTCTCGCCGCGTAACTTTATTCAGATCTCGGTAGTCCACACAAAATCTGTACGTCCCATCAGATTTCTTGATCATCACTGGCGCGCTACTGTAATCGCTAGCTGACCGCTCGATGATCCCTTCATTAAACATACGCTCCACTTCCTCTATCACCACTTCTTGCATTTTAGGCGACGTCCGGCGGGGATGATGTTTAAAGGGTTTTGTCCCTTGCACATCTATCGTATGCTCAGTCAACGTCGTCACTCCCTTTTTCTTACCTCCTTCAGGGTAGATCAACAAGCGATCCACCAACCTCTCCACCTTCTCGCGTTCCTCCTTCTCTAGCTCTGAGATCCCCGCACACTCTCCGTGAATAACGGCGTTTTTCTCCTCGCCCGTCTTGGCGAAAAGTCTCCAACGCCCTTTTCTCACTCTCCACACCCCACGTCCGAGCTGCGCATCTACGTTAAACAGCTCGCAGAAATCCATTCCGAGAATAATCTCCTGATCCAGGTTGTGCAGGACCTTCATTGGTAAAGACGCTGTGTGATGATCGATCTCAAGCATCACGTTCAACACACCCATAACCTTGGTGATTCCGCCAGTGACATTCCGCACCGCCGTAGTGCTCTCCTGTAACCGATCCTCGAATAGTTCGGCCACGCCGGGGCCCACTAGTGATAGCATTGCCCCCGGGTCGAATAAAGCTTTGTAGGAGTGTCCACCAAGCTTCACCATGACAAAGTGACGGTTCTCTCTGCACAATCCTGCGACTGCTTCGGAATCTTCTTCAAACTCCTGCTCTCCACTACCCTTTTGCCCCTCTTCGCTCTTTTCCTTCACTTCTTTCTCTCTACTTCGCTCCACATCTATCTCTTTGTCCTCCCTTAAGGGCAACACGTTCTCGGGCGATTTCCTCCCCTCTACTTCCGCAGTCTCCAACTCCAGCATGATCTCTTCGAGCCACTCGTCGCCACTGGATTCCTCACTTCCCGGACCTCCTAAACACTCTACCACCTCCGGCTGACGTCTGTTGAGTGTGCCTTCCTTCTTCTCTTCACTCATCTCATTCCTTTCTGGGGGCTCCGTTGTTACGACCTCCCTTTGCTTCTCGCCAATCTCTCTCTTCTCTCCACTCTCCTGCTTCACTATTCTCACTTCACCTCTTATCTCCGCGCGTAAATCTCTCTCCACTTCTTTCTCTTCACCCTTTTTTTCCACCCTTCCCCTATTCCCACGAGTCTTCTCTGACTCCACGGAGGATCGCTGGGGAACCAGCACATTTACGATGCCCGCCCCCCAGCTTGCCCGTTTCCCAAAGTTGCTCGTAAAGGTGCGCATTTGGGACAGGTTTTGAAAGTGACGTTCGGTGTGTCACAGACTTGGCAACTCTCGCGTGGGGACTGGGCGGGTTGAGTAGGAGTAGTACAATTCCGCACCGTATGCCCCTTTTGCTTGCACCAATAACAAACCACCTCGGGGCAAACGGAGGCCTTGTGGCCCACCGCTTGACAGAGATTGCAAACCCCCATAAAGGGCCTCTCCTCTCCTCCGGTAAACGGGGCTTGGCCCGGGCCTGGAGTACGCCCATACCCGCCTCGGGGAGGACCCGCTCGCCACTCTCCAGGGCCCGGACTTGCCGTCGGAGCCCCTCTCCACGGTTCGTTTCCATAACCTCGGCCGGTTCCATACGGAGGTCTGGGGTTTCCAGGGCCCCCTTGGACTCCAGGTCCGCCTTGCACCACAGCTGCGTAGGTCTTGGCCTCCTCTTTCCCCGTGGTCTGTGTCTCTGGCGTGTTCGGTGACTCAGTCCCCGACTTCAAGTCTCCGTCACCTTTCCTTCCGCCCGGAGGTCGGGCCGTTTTACTTGTCTTCCGGCTTTCAGCCTTCTCCCCAGTCCTCGCAGGCTTTGGAGAGACACCCTCTACTTCTCCCTTCTCTACGGATGCTACTCCCTTTTGGCGCCCCGAAACGCCCGAAAACGCCGCTCCCGGCACTCTCATCTTATCAGCAGAGGGCGGCGGAAGATAGCGGCTATCCAACTCCTTTTGCCTCTCCCAACGACGTCCGTATCTCTCCAAATCCCCCATCGTCTCCACTATTTTATCAGACATAGCCTTCCTGTACTCCGGAAGGATATTCCGATAGGCGGTTTCCACCAGCTGTCTCTCTGACGGTGGTCGTTTGAACCGAGAGACGATGTAGTTGAAGTTGGAGAGGTACGTGGCAATCTTCTCGCCCCTTGCCTGCGTTCTACGTCTCAAATCATCCAACAGATCTTCACGGTCGTATTCGGTGACGAACTGTCGCCTGAAGGACTTCCGAAATCCGGACCAAGAAGGCGTATCCAGCCTGATAGTTCTAAACCATCGGCCCGCTCTCTTAGTTAATATACCGGGCAGGGCACCGAGCAGCTCTCGGTCACGTATCCCTACACCCTCGCGGCAGTCCTCTAACTGCTCTAAAAACTCCTCGGGGTCCTCCTTCTCGTCTCCACTGAATTTAAGGCTCCAGCTCTTCAGTAGCTTCACGGCTCGGGCCTTCAGTTCCGCCGCAGGTGTCGCTCTCCACCGTCTTCTCGGCTCCACTTCACCATCCTCCTCCGTCTCGCTGAGGTCTCGAAGTCTGCGGCGGGCTGGACTTCTCCTCTCCACGTCCTCTCCACTCTCACTACTGCTCGAGATCGTGATACTGCGCACCGCCGACTTCCTTTCCCCCGCGAATCTGCCGGGCCGCTTCTGTTCTCGTCCTTCCTTATCGAGTGCATCAGCCCTCTTGAATAGGTCTTCCTGACGATTTTCCATTTCTCCCTCATCGCTCACTCGATGCATGAGGGGAGGATCGATGGGTCTTCGACGATGACGCCCTGATGTTTTCCTCCTCAGTAGGGGTTTGATCTCCTGGTGGTCCGAAGTATTGGTCGGCTGAAGATTCTTCACCGACCGGTACGTCGTGCCGCTGCCTCCTCCCTCCGAGGGTAATGAACGAAGGTCTTGATCCTTCTCCCTCTTCAAGTCTCCACGTATCTCGGGCTCCACGTCACTCTCCTCTCCACTGCTCGTCTCCACGTCATACTTCCGTTGTATCTCGTCCCAATTCTGGCCGGGAGTGTACCACTCCCTTTTGGACAACCCCTTCTTCCTCGCTGGAGTCTCCCTTGGAACGAGAGCTGGCGGGGCTCTAAACGGTGTCTGAGCCTGCGGGACTGTAGGTGGCAACGGATCAGCAGACGGTAACCCCCGATATAACCGAGCCGAATAGTATTCCCACGTTAACGCCATGGGAGGTACGAATCTGCTACTATCGAACGTGGCTGTCACTCTGGGCGCACTCAGAACTGAGACCGACGTCGTCACGGCTGGTTGCGCCCCTGTCATCCGCAGGGCCGGACCCATGTTACTCTTGGTGGCGCTCAGTGAGCTACTGACTGTCACCGTCACTGGCGTGAGTCCCTCCTGCTGGTGCACCATTACCTCCACCCGCTGCTCTCTTCCTCTCTCCACATCCTCGTCGCTCGCCTGCGGCGAGCCTTCACTACTCGATTTACCCCGAGATCGTGCCGCACCTTTCTTCTTCGAAGTCTTCCGCCGTTGGATTGGCTCACCTTCCTCCTCGCCTCTCTCCACATCTACCCCTATGATTTCCTCGATGGCTTCCGACTCTGCCTCGTCGCAGGTATACCAGGGAACCTCCACCCCCGGCACTTCCTCGCGCAAGATCGCACGCAATAAACGATCTCGCAAACTCGCCACGTTACCGCGACTATTCGCCCTCCGTTCCTCGAGTTCCGCGATCAATTCTGCCGGCTGCAACTGGGCGACAGTTCTGGTCCAGCGCCTGGCCGCACGAGATTGCGCCAGCTCCCTCATCCTCGCGGCGTGCTCGCCCATGGCTAGGGAAACTGACGCCACGGCGGCGACTCGTCAATGCTAATCCAGCCACCCGACACTCTACACCTTTCAACACTTCCTCTCACTCTACCCCGTCTACACTCCCTCTCTTACTCCACCAATTATTTTCGAACGCACGGCCTCCGCCTGTGCGACTAGCAGTGACGCCACCAACTCTCCACAATAAATATTCAAAATCAAGAATTATATATAATATAAGAGGGAACAAATAATTAAAATATTCAATGCGTATATTTATTATTCGCACGCCTTTACTATCGCTACGCCGCAATTAACGCTAACTCGCCACGACCCTGCTACAACACTCACACTAGCTCTCACTCTCTTTCTCTACACTACACACACTTCCCAACCTTTGTCACAGCAGACCTCCCCACAAGGGATGCCAATTTGCGATGGTGTAATTAGGCGATAGAACGCCGAGCCCGAACACTCGCAAATAAATATAGTTATATATTTCCTCCTTTTCTCTCTCTCTCTCGCTTCCGCCTCACTTACCGTCCAAAAGGAGATTCCGCTGTGACGTCGTATCTGGGCAGGCTACGAAGCTGAAAAAGGTTGGGAAGGGTAATTTCGTCAAATAAATAATCAAACCACTAACGCCAGATAAACTCTTAATTTATTCAAATCACCAAAAGAAATCCCTATTACAAGTATCTAAATCCATTCACGCCTACACGCTCACACTCACTCCTCTCACTCCCGCGGGCCCCGCCGTCACCCCGAGAGTAAACTCGCAGGCAACCAAAAATCCGCCGCAGCGCGATTCCGAGAAGTCCCGCGCACGCGAGTCCCTCTTTCTCTCTCACACTCGCAAACTCCCGCTCTACACGGAGAAAATCTCCCGCGGCGCGATTCCGAGAATCGCTGCGCACGCGAATCTCTCTCTCTCACTCTGCTCTCCACAACCAAAATCCTTCAAGCGGCGCGATTCCGAGAATCGCATCCCCCACGGATCTCTCTCTCTCACTCTCCACTGCTCTATCTCTCCCCGTACCAAAGACTCCCCGCAACGC
The DNA here is from genome assembly GCA_036365515.1 of Torymus aiolomorphi. Lineage (NCBI taxonomy): Eukaryota > Metazoa > Arthropoda > Insecta > Hymenoptera > Torymidae > Torymus > Torymus aiolomorphi. The sequence continues at coordinate 150,439,933 of CM070875.1, read as the reverse complement.
GATTCCGAGAATCGCCACACGCGCGAATCACTCTCTCACTCACTCTCACTCTACGCGGACGAAATCCTCCCCGCGGCACGACTCCAAGAATCGCCGCGCACGCGAATCTCTCTCTCTCCACGTACTCCCGCTCTCCACCGACCGAACACTCCTCCGCGGCGCGATTCCGATAATCGCTGCGCTCGCGAATCTCTCTCTCTCCACTCTCGCCACGCTCCACTATCCGCTCTCGGGCCCGCTGCCCACGTACCTTCCGTCGCAGCGAAGCCTTGACCTTCTGGTGGGGCTGGACCGCCGATTTCCCGGCTGCTCAATCTCGCGCTGCTACGATGCACTCTCTCCCTCCAGTCGCCGCGGCTCCCTCGTCCTCTCGTACCAACTCTCTTCTCTCTCTCTCTCTCCCTCGCTCCCGCTGTTCGTCGTCGCCGTCCCCCACGCTCACTCTCTCGAACTCTCCACTCGATAAAACCGCCGAACTTCTTCCTTACACGCGCTCGTGGTCACCGCTCTCTTGGTACTGCCGATCTCTCCCGCGCGCGCCTTCTCGATGCCCCCGCACATGCGCCGGCGTCCCACGGGTTGCATCAGTAGATCGGCTCTACTACTGCTTCGCACGTGGCTCCTCTCTCGCTTCTCTCGGCCGTGCCCGTCAGCGAAGCGCCTCCCCGCTGTAGCAGCGCACGGCCGCGCATCCTCGCCCGCGAGGTGCTGCCACCGCGCTCTCCAGCTCCGCGGCGCACGGAGGCGCGCGAAATTCGAACGCGCCCCGCGCGACTACCACTCCACTTGATCTACTTACATACCTGGGCGGGGGGGGAGCACAGGGATCTTACCTCTCCTAATCCTTCTCGGCTTCACTCTCCTCCACTCGATACCCACCGGGATCAAGCACCGAAACAGAAAGAAACATCCCGAAAAATAAATAAGGGAGCTTAGGACAACAGTGCCCCGGCCACGCAGCTCGAGAGAGAGAAAAAGAAAATGGTGACGACTTACCACGTCACAGTTTAATTATCAATATCGTCTACGACTTAGCTACTATTGCTCTTTTTCTGTCCATCCTTAGTCAATATAAGTCACCGTTGGCCCACCTTTCTCTGCTAAGCAATAATAAATCTTTAAGAAAATATTCTTAAGGTTGTACATTCCAAGATACAGACTTTGTAGAAAACAATTTTTATTTTACTTACATAAGATCTGATAATGTGCGAGATTATAGATGTAAAAAAAATAGAGTTCAAGAAGTGGAGAACGTTTTGAAACCCACATATTGGAAGTGCAGTTTTAATGCACAAAAGCTTATTATGGACAGTTTGGCACGTAGCGTTGGGTGCGGCCAGTACTTAATAAATGGGTGAGTGCGTTTTTTCTTCGACTATCTCGTGCGATCGGTTAGGTACTGAAACGTCTTTCTGACAAATTGAGCAGGAGTGTGAATAAATAATACAGTTTCGTCTAAGCCTACGAAATGTTAACAACACATTCACACTGAATTGTTCTAATACACCGAATATTCCGGGATGGGTTTTTCTAATTGGAATTTATTTCACGTGGTTTGCCAATATAGTAGATTTTCCCAGGCTAACAGGCATAACCCTGGACGAAAGCAGGATGGATGATAGGTAGGGACAAAATTTTATAAGAGGAGAGAGATGTCCACAGGAAAAATCTATAGGTTATGTATAGGAATAAGAAAAAAAAACGCTGCCAATTTCTTGGTACGTAGCTGCCTCCAAATGAATTTATCTCTCCTATATTTTTAGAGTATAGTATACAGTTCAAATATAAAATATGTTTATTCATTCTACAATAAAGACATATCCTCGTTCATGGAATTTCACCAGTAAATTTCAAATTCTCTTTTTATATGCTTTTATTGTTCAGAAGATGTTGGAGTCCATACAGAATTACGTAGTTACCGGTATATCAATATTTAACGTTTTTGTTTTCCAACTATTGATTTTTACTAATTCTTCAAGAAGGTTGCGCGCAAAACGTAGGGAGGTCTCCCCCCGCACCGTGCACCACGCATCACTGCACAGTGCTTAAAATTTACTAAAAGATGGATAAAAATCGGGTTTTACCTAGATATTTATTGAAACCGAATTTTGATTTAGTATTCGAGTACCTTCTGGTATACGAAAACATATAAGCTACCGCTTTTTTGGATATCATTACCGTATGATTGTGGGGCAGCGGGTCACCCGTGACTCACCTAAATCCTAACGGTTTTTTATTATTTGTATGCGATTACAAATTACAATTACATTTACAAGTTTGGCATTGTAAATACAGTCTAGGGACCAGCTATAACTTATGGTAGCTTTGAGTTCTTGCTTGCACCGAAATTTCGTTACGTATTTTGTGGTACTGAGTTTAAATTTGCATATTACATTGCTGTGAATTCAAAAGATCAACACTTATTAGCAATTATTTGAAACAGATAAACAAATTTTATTTTGTCGGAAAGAGAAAAAAACTTTTGTTGTGCAGTCTAATTTTGTTAAAGCAAAACGTAAATATTTAATGTAGCGCTGTGGCTACTTCCTTAATCAAAATGAGTGTACTTTTTATTTCTTGTTTATTCACGAGATATACTTTGTTAAAGAAGATGCACAGACAAACATACGCCAACAAATGATTATGCGTTGGCATAAAATAATTGTATTCGTCCTAATTATTCATAAAAAGTTTGATGGAGAACCTGATTCGACTAATTTTTTGAGGTTAAATGTAACTTTTTTGCTTTCAATTAATATTTTCAAAGAAATTTTAAACTGTTATTGAAGAAGATATCGCTAATTGAAAAAAAATCAACAAAACACGTAAATTTTTTTCATTTTTCATACGATTTTAATTTTTAGAGCTCATTTTGTTCCTTGTGCAATTTCATTTGGTGTTACCGATATGAAAATTGAAAAATTTCTAAAACCTGCATTTATATCCAATTGTTTATAAAATTCATGGACAGCTCTACAAACAAATGCATATAACTTGGCAGGTTTTGGAAATGTTTCTATTTTCATATCGGTAACACCACATGAAATTGTACAAGGAACAAAATGAGTCTTTAAAAATTAAAATCGGATGAAAAATGACAAAAATTTGTTTTGCTGATTTTTTTCAATTAGCGATATCTTCCTTAAACGTATACCTCGCTAATTACAGTTTTCGAGAATGACAACTATCATTCAAATATTTATCTCTTACTACAAAAATTCTCAACAAAAAATAAACGATACTTTTTAAAAAATAATTAATTGAAACTACAAAAAGTACGGTTTTTAATAAGCATCCCAGTGAAACCAAATTTTTGTCCACTTTTTCAGAAATTTCAACCACTGTGTGCTGCAATGCTCACCACGTTTATATACGTTTCGTCATAAATTTTGTATAAACATTCTCCTGTATATATGCTATATTGTCAATAGTTTTTTATTCATTTTTCATTTTTAAACAATCATATCCTATATATTTTCTGCTTTAGTAAAGTACTTCCATAAGAACCCGTGTATAAGAATTGAACTTTGAAGTTGAATAATTTCGCAACCATATTGACAGACACGATCAAAGAAGAATATATTATATTTTTGAAATGATCTAAACATTTGTAATGATCTTAAACAGTGTAAAACTGCAATAACACAGGCCCACAAAAAAAGTATATTGCTCTGGGGTTGACAATATTATTCCTATGAATTTTGACCCGCTGAACACGAATCTGCAATAAAATAGGGGGGTCCCTCAGTGAATTTCGAAGATACCCTGAACAAATCGTAAAAAACCACGTTTTTTAGTGGTAAAGATTTAAAAACAAAGAATATGAGTTGTCACAGGTTTAGACGACATTGTGAAGGCTTAAAGAAGGAGAATTTAATTTGTATTAGGTCAAGACCAATCAGAATTTTATTGGTAAACGCACAAAGACACATGTATCAGTCTTTCCTGATGTTTAGACTATAAGAAAAACTGAAGACAACAGCAGGCTTAAGGCGAATCTGAAGATGACATGGTTATACCTCTGAGAGCGGGAAAATTTGGTAATACTCGCATAATTGTCGTCTGTCAATCCAGTTGGGTGCTCAGAAGATTATTGTAACGGAATTTAGTGACTGAAAACCTGCATGAGTCCTTAAATGAAGGTGATCTTACGAACGAGAACTATGTAAAGGATTTCTACGTCGTTTTTGCCTCTTAGTTGTGTTTCTCTTTTCAGCATCCAGCAATAGTCTGCCATCATATTTACGCCCCACTTTCCTTGCCATCTACGTTCAAATTCCTTCAGATCCTGATGAAATCTTTCACCTTGCTCTTCACTGTAATTCCCAAGTTTTTGTGGAAATTCACCAAAGTGCGAATCAAGAAAGTTGAGCTTCAAATTCATTAAGCAGTCTAAGTTTTTTAAGTTTGCTACCATATTTTTTACGATGCTCCTATAGTTTTCATCTTTGTTACTCCCCAAAAATTTTGTTGCGACATGTTTGAAGCTCAACCAGGCTGCCTTCTCTGTATCATTTATACTTTCGACAAACTCCTCGTCTTTAAACATTTCGCGAATTTGAGGTCCATTGAAGATACCTTCCATTAATTTAACTACAGTTACATTTGGAACATGCTTTCCAAGTACTTAAAGAAGCGACCCTCAATATCGAGAGCTTTAACAAATTGTTTCATCAATCTAAGTTTGATATGCAGAGGAGGTAAAAGAATTTTGCCAGGATCTACAAGAGGTCGCTTAACGACATGGCTTGAACCAGGGATGAGTGACGGCCGGGCTGGCCATGCTTTTATTTTATAATGATTCACCCTATCTCGACTATCAAACATGCATAGATAGCATGGGTACTTCGTGAAACCTGATTGTTGCCCTAGTATCATGGATAATATTTTCAGGTTTCCACAGATTAACCATTCCTCCTCACTATATTTTATTTTGTTTAAGATCATTTTGATATTAGAGTATTTTTCTTTAAGTACAGTCGAATGAGCCAGAGGTAAAGGATCATACACGTTTGTATTGTGAAGAAGAACTGCCTTTAGGCGTCGCTTGGATGAATCGATAAACAACCTCCATTTTTCTGGCTTGTATATATTTGGTTCGAATTCATCGATAAGTCCTTTTACATCCGTTCAATACACTATATTAGGTTCCTCAGTGAAGTATTTACGCAACGCTTCTTCTCGGTTTCGATAGAATATAACATTAACGTTCTTTTCTAATACATTAAACGCCTTCAATTCTGAGGCCATTGACTCCGCTAGATCTTTAGGTAATCCTACTCTCCTAAACATATCATTCAGTTGAGATTGAGAGATCTTTTTTGGACTTTGCTCTCTACCGTCGGGATCATATTCCTCTTCAGTATCTGAAGACAGTTCTTCACTCTCGTCGGTTTCACTTTCTACTTCCACCACTAACTCACTTTCCTCAGCAAGACTTTCTTTTCGGACATCGGGATTTTCACATTGTTCTTCCGGATATTCATCAACTTGTATAGCATCAAGCCCTTGTATAAAACTGTCTCGTGAATTCTCATGTTCAAAATCTTTGACTAATTTTGTCTGTGGACACTATACACTAGATACAGATGCATACACCATTTTTTGCTTGCGCATCTTATTTATCCCACTCACATTTGTCATACAATAGTAACAGTCACTTTTGTCCAATGGTTTTTTCCAAATTATGGTTTTCGAAATTTAAGTTTATCTTTATTCTGATGTTTTTCAAATCTTGTCAACGTACTATAACAAAATAGTGTATGCATCTGTATCTAGTGTACAGCGTCCACAGACAAAATTAGTCGAAGGTTTTAAAGATGAGAATTCACGAGACAGCTTTATCTTTATACAAGGGCTTGATGCTATGTAAGTTGATGAATATCCAGAAGAACAATGTGAAAATCCCGATGTCCGAAAAGAAAGTCTTGCTGAGGAAAGTGAGTTAGTGGTGGAAGTAGAAAGTGAAACCGACGGAGTGAAGAACTGTCTTCGGATACTGAAGAGGAATATATTCCCGACGGTAGAGAGCAAAGTCCAAAAAAGATCTCTCAATCTCAACTGAATGATATGTTTAGGAGAGTAGGATTACCCAAAGATGCAGCGGAGTCAATGCCCTCAGAATTGAAGGCATTTGATGTATTAGAAAAGAACGTTAATGTTAAATTCTATCGAAACCGAGAAGAAGCGTTGCGTAAATACTTCACTCAGAAATCTAATATAGTTTATTGTACGAAAGTAAAAGGACCTATCGATGAATTCGAACCAAATTTATACAAGCCAGAAGAATGGAGGTTGTTTATCGATTCATCCAAGCGAAGCTAGCCTAAAGGCTTCTTCACAATACAAACGTGTATGCACCTTTATCTTTGACTCATTCGACAGTACTTAAAGAAGAATACTCTAATATCAAAATGATCTTAAACAAAATAAAATATAGTGAACACGAATGGTTAATCAGCGGAAACCTGAAAATATTGTCTATGATACTAGGGCAACAATCAGGTTTCACTAAGTACCCATGCTATCGATGCATGTTTGATAGTCGAGATTGGGTGAATCATTATAAAATAAAAGCACAATGTCGTTAAGCGATCTCTTGTAGATCCTGGCAAAATTCTTCTACCACCTTTGCATATCAAACTTAGATTGATGAAACAATTTGTTAAAGCTCTCGATAAAGAAGGTCGCTGATTTAAGTACTTGGAAAGCATGTTTCCAAATGTAACCGTAGATAAATTAAAGGAAGGTATCTTCAATAGACCTCAAATTCGCGAAATGTTTAAAGACGCAACAACATTTTTGGGGAATAACAGAGATGAAAACTATAGGAGCATCGTAAAAAATATGGTAGAAAACTTTAAAAACTTAGGCTGCTTAATGAATTTGAAGCTCCACTTTCTTGATTCGCACCTTAGTGAATTTCCACAAAACCTTGGGGATCTCAGTAAAGAGCAAGATGAAAGATTTCATCAGGATCTAACGGAATTTGAACGTAGATGGCAAGGAAAATGGGGCGTGAACATGATGGTAGACTATTGCTGGATGCTGAAAAGAGAAACACAACCAAGAGGTAAAAAACGACGTAGATATCCTTTATATAGGTCGTTCGATGACAAACGCATACGTAAGCGTAAACCAATTTAGTTCTCGTTCATAAGATCACCTTCATTTAAGGACTCATGCAGGTTTTCAGTCACTAAATTCCATTACAAAATCTTCTGAGCACCAAACTGAATTTATAGACGACAATTACGCGAGTATTACCAAATTTTCCCGCTCTCAGAGGTATAACCATGCCATCTTCAGATTCGCCTTAAGCCTGCTGGTGTCTTCAGTTTTTCTTATAGTCTAAACATCAGGAAAGACTGACACATGTATCTTTGTGCGTTTACCAATAAAATTCTGGTTGGTCTTGACCTAAGACAAATTAAATTCTCCTTTTTTAAGCCTTCACAATGTCGTCTGAACCTGTGACAACTCATATTCTTTGTTGTTTAAACCTTTACCACTAAAAACGTGTTTTTTTACGATTTGTTAAGGGTATCTTCGAAATTCACTGAGCGTGCCCCCTTTTTTATTGCAGATTCATGTTCAACGAGTCAAAATACATAGGAATAATGTTGTCTCAATCCCAGCGCAATATACTTTTTTTGTGAGCCTGTGTAATTTTACAAACCTTCAAAATAAAATCACGTAATGAAAAATTCGGCATAGGAATCTGTAATTGGCTCCGACATCCTGTTAAGAGGAAAACGGGATATTTGTGGTTATCTAAACGGAAACATTTGTGGTTTTTATGAAGATGTTAAATATAAGTAAATACCATTTTTCATTTCTGGATACAATGGTTTTCATCTCACTAACTAATTTTGTTCCATTTTTTCAAAAAACAAGATCTTTCGTTTTTTCTTCTATGTTTCTCATTTCAACTTTTGCTCATTCACTTTCTTTGATCACTAATAATCTATTAGAATATCAATCAAGTAGTAATATAGTTCTGATGTGCTCATGGTCACTACATTTTGTATTAAAGCAATAGCGTACCTTATACGCATATATTGTGTGGAATCAAGAATCAGGATACGGGGTGAGAAATGGATTACTCCAAAAAAAAAAAAAAACAAGACGGAGACTAATCTTCCAGAATAGCAGAATAGCTAGAAGCTTTATTAACGTCACCCATACAGAGACATAGAAGCACCCGACTCGTGCCGCGTCTCTCTCGGGTCTGCTCGAGAGCGCTCGTTGTGCCCCTCTCCTCGTGAGCACCGCGAGCACAGTAACACGCCACTTTCATCATTCACGCACAGAGGTCGCATCGCGCGCCCTTTCTGCATACATCACGCATAGATATATGCACACATTTTAACATATATGAGCAAGCAAGGCATCGTTAATATTTTAATATCCAATTAAAATGAAGGCGTACAAATTTATGTATAGGGTGTTGGAATTAATTTGTAGCGTTTTTTAATGAAAAAATATTATTTATTTCATATGAAAATCAAAAAATTCATTAATTAAAGTATTGCCTATCGCTTTCTACTACTTTTGACCATCTTTCGGGCAGTGAACAAATACCACGTCAGAAGAACTCTTCGTTTTTAGATGAAATCCACGAATCGACCCATTTTTTACAATCTTCATAAGATGTGAACTTCTGCTCACACAAGCTATGAGCCATTGATCGAAACAAGTGGTAGTCGCTAGGAGCAATATTTGGAGAATACGGCGGGTGCGGTAGCACTTCCCATTTAAGTGTTTCCAGGTATGTTTTTACCGGTTTTGCAACGTGTGGGCGAGCATTGTCGTGCAGCAAAATGACTTTCTCGTGTTTTTCGCAGTATTCCAACCGTTTTTCTTTCAATGCACGGCTCAAGCGCATCAGTTGCAGTCTGTAGAGATCCCCAGTTATGGTTTTATGCGGTTTTAGGAGTTTGTAGTAAATGACATCCCTCTGATCCCACCAAATACAGAGCAGCAGTTTTGACCCATGGATATTGGGCTTAGCCCATAACTTTCTGCGCTTCGGATTGTCATAATGGATCCACTTTTCATGACCGGTAACAATTCGATGCAAAAAACCTTTTCTTTGATGAACTTTTATAAAACGAACACATTATGTATATTTTTTAAGAAAAAATAGCCAGTACAAGAGAGTATCTATAGTTTCTTCTATGAACACGTAATCACTTTGGTAATTCGATTATAAAAATAATAACTAGTCTAAGGAAAGTATAAAATTTAAAAGAAATGTGAGAAATAAAATTTATAATTACTAATGAAAAGTTTACATTATTAGAAAATTATTATATATAAATATAAATGGTAGAGTAAGTCTTTTGTAACTATCATCGAAATAATACTATTGCAGTGTGGCGAGGGCTTATTCGTGGAATTAGTGTACCTCTGATTATTGAAGCCATAGTGCATTTAAAAGGGGGCATTAAAGACTCCATTTATCTTACTGATACCAGATATGAACTTGACTATGGACTTGCAAAATATTTACAAATTTTTTATCAAAGTATGTAACTTATAAGAGTTACATTGTTCATGAGATTTCATGTTATTTTGTTTTGTGACAAACTGTGTTATTTTGTAGAAAGAGATCCTGATTTTAATCGTTCTATTTTCCAAAAAGGAAATACCATTAAGTATTGAAAATGAAAACGATGGTCCAGAAATGCTTGCTCTACCGGGTAAGTAGCATTATTCTATGCAAATTGTATTTTACTTAATTAGTAAACATTTACACAATTATCACAAGGTACGGAAAAAAACTTTTTTTAAGTATTTTTCTTAGGCATTTCTTAAAGCTATTTCTTCTAATCTTTGCTTGAAAGTTTTTTTTAGAAAATTGCTACTTAAACTTTGGTTAGATTATGCTTCTTCCGTGATTCTTTTAAATTTATAAATCATTAATAGATAATTATAAATAACCTTTTACTAACGTAGAGTGATCTGAATATGATGAAAATGAAGGTGAAAGAGATGTTCTATATTTTTATAGTAAGTACAATTATAAAAAAAATTTGTAAAAATTATGTTGGTATTAATTATTAAATGTTTAGATGGCTTCATTGAATAATGATACATAATTTAATAGAAAGGATTCGTCGTGTATTTTTATATAAAAAATATAGCGAAATAAAAAAAATTACTTATTGATAAATGATTATTTTGTTGAAAATAATAAAGAAAAAGCAATTAATTAAAAGTTAAACAAATTATAGCTACTCTGAATCATTACACAGAATTTCTGTTCTGCAAATGAAATAAAGATGTATTAAAAAAAGATGATTTTTTGTATGTATGAAATAGATTTAAAATAATTTAAAGTTTATCTTTTTCACTCAAGCGATGTGATTTGAAAAATAATGTTTTGCATCGCTTCAATATGTTTTCTTTTATTATCACAAAATAATGATAATAATCTTTTATGGTCAATTTTTAGTTTAACTATTATTCTTTAATTAAGGTAGCTAATTCGGCTACTTTAAGCAGAATTTTTTTTAATGTTTCTCAAGCATATTCTTAAATAACGTATGTCGCTAATACTGCCACTTTTCAAATTGATACTCTTGTATAATTTTGAAATATAATCTATATTTTTAATATTTTTTTGTTACTTATATGTCTAAGTAAGCTTTTCCACAAAGTAAGGCGAAGAAATGTAGGTGTAGTCGAATTAGATTTATTGTCGAGTTACCTCGAGTTATTTCAGCCTTAGCTTTTCATAAATGACGTTATATTTAGGCATAGGGCGCAATTCTTTAGTTAATAATGGTGCAGCATTGGGTCCAGCTTCGAACGTTCATTTACGGCGATCGGAGAATGATAGTGGGTATCAACAACTTTCTGACTTAAGTGGTAAATTAAATTATTGAATGTGATTAAAATCACGAAACCTATTTACAATTCCTGGGAGTTCGTGTCTAAATCTTTAGTCAATAGAATTTAAAATTAAATTAAATTATCTTTTTTTTTGATAAATTTTTAAATTTCACTAGATAATTATAAGATAATATTTATATCCCTTGGTAGAAATGCATGTATATGAAATGGCCAAAAAGTTAGAAAATAACTAGTAAAACTGGCTAATTAATCGCTATGATGAAACGATTTTTCGAGCACTATTTACCTATTTCTTAGATTGACGTAACAACAAAATATTCGTATTTGATTTACTTACTAATTTTAACGTAGAGGAAAAAGCATTACAGTGCATTGCATAGCTTACCAAAATATAAATAAATGACATTAACTAAAAAATCATTTGTTGTACTCATACTATTTTATTTCTCCATCTGATTCTGTCTCTCGCTCCTTGTATAATAGCAAGCCTTCTACTAGTCATTTGCGGACTAAAGAAACTGGTCAGTTCTAATACTTTTAAAATACTGAAGAACAAGCTTGTGCTTGTCTTTGAAAAACTCATTCTATTTTTCAATCTATTAAATAGTCGAATAATAGGAGAAAACGCGTTTCACCGTGAGCTACAAAATGGACACGAGAAATTCTCATTTTATAAGAAGTCTCTAATATAGTCAGTTATTAGTTATAAATGTTTTGGATTTCTACCAAGGTCGTTAATAAATTTCTTACAAATTTTGTTATTTTGTAGTTTAATAATTTTGAAAACTGAAATTTTCTATTCTATGAGTAATTTTCTTTTAAATGTTGCTCTCAAAATGACATTGTAGTTTAGGATTATGAAATGTAGATGCGTTGTATTTTAATAAATAACCTCAAAATTGTATTTGTTCTTCAGCATCTCCATCCACACAAGAATAGCATATTATGCACCAAGGGAATAAAGTGGGCTGTGTGCTTCCTGCGCAAATGTTGTGACTCGTGCGAAGCGAGGGCGACAAACGCGCAGGTTCGCACAACCCACTATATTCACCAGTGCAATATACGACTTTTTAACACAACTATCATAAAGTTCGTACTCATTTCCCGCCGAAAAGGCAAAAAAGGCTACATATTGATTCCCTAACCTCGCTCTCGTTTCCAGCGCAACGCACTGTTTGTGCCCGAACTGAAGGCGAGGGCACATGTGCATGGCGCTAGGGACTAGAGTGGGGGTAGACAATGAACGTAGCACTTTTTTCCTACTTCGGCGGGAATAAAGTACGAACTTTATGATGAGGTGTGTTAAAAATACTATTATGTTTTTTGTGTTGAAAAATATTATATATCTCTTTTTTTAATAAAGCATTAATATTGAATTTTGGCAATAAGTATGTAATTATTATAATTACAATTGTTTTCAATATAGAAAGTCCTGATGAAGTCGAATCATCTTCAGTTTCGTCCAAATCGGGATCGCTAGGACCAAACCACAGTGACGATGAAGATATATCTAATTTGGATAGAAAGTTTTAGCTACTTCTTGTTTATATTTAACTCTCAAAATGTATTGAATATCACTTTTTAAGATATTTTAACTTCTCTATTAAAACTAATTCGACAACTCTGCATAAAGGGTTCTCAATATCTTATTGAGGATTTATTGTACTATTTCGATTTATTAAATTGCTACCAAGAAAATTTTTAAGATCGTTTTACTTATTTTACAAAAATCTTTGCTTCTCCTACAGAACCCTCGAAAACATTAATATTTGACTTTTGAAATACTAAAGAATAGAAAGCGGCACTAAAGAGGTACAACGCCTTATTAAAAAAATCAGATGAATCGCACAATAGACGAACGACAACAGTTACCACTCGTAACATTTCTGCGAATGAGGAAAACGGAGATTTAAATGGTAATTATTATATATTTGTCTTGTTCTCACCCCATATCTATCTGAATTAATATAAATATTTGACTTTATTGTTTTCTATCTGCAATATTATCCTGTTCTTTGACTCACGAATCTATCTTACTTTACGGTGCGACGAAATATTAAAATAATGAGATATTTATCATACTAATTTATAGTTTTGTATTGAGAATATTTTTAAAATAATCTTAAATAAATTATTTAAGTTACTCCTTTAGAATTAAAAGAATATTAACTCCATGAAAAGATATGATAGTTTAAAATAAAGCAATAAAAGTACTTCCGAATAAACGAATTACCGTATTTTGTCAGTATATTTTTGTTGTGTAAATTTAAAACATCTGAATTGAGTAAATAATATCATGTAATTTTAAAAAAGCACGTTACAGATAATGACTGGACGAATTCTTTACTTTAATGATACATAAGATTGTTAAGTATGTTAGAGCTATATATTAACTGACGAAATATTAGATAATGATTTTTCCGTCCATTACTTTAATTCGGAAATGCAATTAAAATATTATAATCTTCAAAAATCAGGCACCTACGCAAAAGTGACAAAGTTTCATTATTTTATCAAAATATTTAAAATGTTGTGTACTATGTTTCCTGATTTTTAAAGTTTTTAATATTTTATTCCACACTCGAACAAAATGGCCACCTTTCACCTCAGAAAATCCGGGAAAAAGTTGCATATATTTCCCGCAAATCTGATTTGTGGGTCGAAAGTAAAATTTGTGGGTCGAAAGTAAAATTTCCGGCTCAAAAGTAAAATTTACGGGTCGAAAGTAATTTTTTTTTTTTTTTAATTTTTATAATATTATTTATTTTGTAATACATCCATGAAAATAGTGACTTTTTCAAAAAATAATGAATTTTAATTATAAAATATGGAAATAAAACTTAGCAAAATATGAAAAAAAAACGTTTTTTTTTTCCTCGCTTTGCTCGGGTAGTAAACGTACGCTCCTGCAACATCTTGTCGCTCGGGCAGTAAATTCACCCGCGGGAAAAATCTGCTACTTTCCCTCCTTGTTAGTGTTTATTTTATAATAAACATAATGTACTACTGTAATAAATTCATGAAAATAGTGGCTTTTTCAAAAAATAAAGAATTGAAATTATAAAATATGAAAAAAAAAAAAAAAACGTGTCGGCTCCGCTTTTCAGAGTGAAAAGGTGGCCACGGTCGAGTGTGGAATAAAATACTATATGTAACACGGGAAGAAAGTAGATTTTTCTCTTGGGTGGTTACTGCAGCAAATTCACCCGCGGGAAAAATCTGCTACTTTCGCCCCTCGTTACATAATGTAATATATCATAGTTGTAACGCTAAAAACTCAAGTAAGCTTTCCCATAAAGTAAAGCCGACAAAATGTAGATGTAGGCGAATTAGATTTATTCGAATTACCTTGAATTATCTCACGTAAGCCTTAGCTTTTGATAAATGACGTTATATTTAGGCATAGGGCGCCGTTCTTCATTTACTAATGGTGCAGCATTGGGTCCAGCTTCGAACGTTCATTTACGGCGATCGGAGAATGATAATGAGTATGAACAACTTCCTAACTTGAGTGGTAAATAAAATGATTGAATGTGACTAAAATTAGGAAATCTATTTACAATACTTGCTAGTTCTTGTCTAAATCTTTAGTTAATAGACTTTCAAATTAAATTAAATTATCCTTTCGATAAATCTATATAAAAATTTTAATGGTTACTGATAATTTTTTTTTTAATTTTACTAGATAATTATAAGATAATTAATATCTTTAATAAATTTATTACAAATATAGCTATTTTGCAGTTTAATAAATTTGAAAACCGAAACCTTGTGTTCTAGGAATAATTTTCTTCTAAATGTTGCTTTCTAAATTACATATTTGTGTAGGATTATGAAAAGTAGATGCGTTGTATTTTAATATATAATCTCTAAATTATATTCGTTCCTTAGTCTCTTCATTCATGTTCTTCATGTTAAAAAATAGTACTTTTTTAATCAAGCATTAATAATGAATTTTGTCAATAATCAGTATATAATTATTATGATACAATTTTTTTCGATATAGAAAGTGTTGGTGAAGTCGATTCATCTTCAGTGTTGTCCAAATCGGGATCACTAGGACTAAATCATAGTGATGATGAAAATATGTCTGATTTGGATAGTAAGTTTTAGCAACTTCTTGATTATATTTATCTCCCAAGATGTATTTAAGATCACTTAAGATATTTTTAATTTTTTATTAAAACTAATTTGACAATTATGAGTGTAAAGAGGCCTCTTAAAAATTAACAATTAATCATTAATGTCAAAAAACAAAGGCACTTTTATATTATTAGCTCATTGAAAATAAATCTTATTTTCACAGCAGGACGATTTTCTCCTGCCTACAGTGTAGCACTGCCCGAATTGGAAACAATTTACAGAAGATATCCGCAAGGAAGATAGATCAGATTTCTGTAGTAAGTTTATTTACTCTTTTATAATTTATATTGTAACTGTGGTAAAACAGATAGTTTCATTAAGGCGATTACATTTTCGATATATAGCATTTTCGATGTTCTGCCGGAAAACAGAGTCTCGTAAGTACAGGAGTAGCAAGACCCCTTAAACCTGTTTAATCTGTCTATAACCTTTAGCAAAGAAGTGGCTAAGTTTTCGTTAATAATTTCCAGTAACTAATTTGTTTTTAGAATGAGACATGTTACACAAAAAAATTCGTTTTTAGTTCTCAGTTATTTTTAAGATAATTAATTAATTATTATTTCAATTTGAGTGATTATTATTCAAGTTCGATTTATTAATTTGCTATTAGGAAAATTTTTAAGTCATTTTTACTTTTTTACATAAATTTTTCTTCACTTACAGAATCAACAAAAACATTCGTGTCTGACACTTCGAACATTAAAGAGCAGATAGCGGCGCCAAAGGGTTTTAACGCGTTACTCAACAAATCAGCCGAGTTACGCTACAGACAAAAGAAAACATTCCTAGTAACATTCCTCCGAATAAGGAAAATGTAGACTCAATGGGTAATTATATATTTGTTTCCTTACTTCATATCTATCTGAATATTGTATCCACAATACTGTCCTATCATATTTGGCTTACAAATCTAGCTTACGTTATGGTCTGTCAAAATATATCGAAATATTGAAATTAACCTTGTATAAGTTATTTAAGTTACTTTTTAATATGTAATTTAGAAATATCAACTCCCTTGAAAGTTTTGGTAGTTTAAACTGAAGCAATAAATTATTTAGAAATTTGCTTAACCTGTCTATAATCTTTAGCAAAGAAATGGCTAAGATTTTGTTAATAATTTCCAGTGACTAAATTATTCTTTTTTACAATGAGAGATATTTTACACAAAAAAATTCGTTCAGAGTTCTCAGTTATTTTTGCGCTAATTAATAATTATTTAAATTTAAGTGATTATTATATAAGTTCGATTTATTAATTGCTATTAGGAAAATTTTTAAGTTATTTTTACTTCTTTTACATAAAATTTTTATTTCTCTTACAGAATCAACGAAAATATAAACTGTTGACACTTCAAATATTGTAAATACAAATAAGTTTCCGCCGATTTTTTATAAAAGTTATCAATTTATTGTAAAAAAAATATACGTTACATTTTATTCAAAATATTGTCGTCATTGGCTACTACCTTTTGCCATCTTTCTTTCAGCATTCGGATGCCACGTCGAAAAACTCTTCATCTTTTGAGGCTACCCATGAATCGACCCAATTTTTGGCTTCTTCGTAAGAAGTGAAGTGCTGCTTGACCAGGGCATGAGCCATCGACCGGAACAAGTGGTAGTCCGAAGGAGCAATGTCTGGTGAATACGGATGGTGGCGTAAGACTTCCCATTGTAAAGCTTTCAAAGTATCCTTGACGACTTTTGCAACATGTGGCCGAGCGTTGTCGTGCTGAAAAATCACTTTGTCATGTCTTTTGGCATATTGGGGGCGTTTAAGCTTCAATTCTCTGCTCAATTGCAACAGTTGCTGTTGATAACGTTCTCCAGTGATAGTTTTGTTAGGCTGGAGTAGCTCGTAATAGATTACTCCGAACTGATCCCACCAAATGCACAACATTAACTTTTTGCCATAAATATTCGGTTTGGCCGTTGAAGTTGGTACATAGCCGAGCTTACCCCATGATTTCCTACGCTTTAGGTTGTCGTAGTAGATCCACTTTTCATCCCCCGTCACTATTCGATGCAAAAAACCCTTTCGACTTTGTCTTTAGAGAAGTTGTTCGCACGTGAAAAGACGGCGCTCGACGTCTCTGGGTTTCAGTTCATGCGGAACCCAATTTCCTTGCTTTTGTACCATACCAATGGTCTTGAGACGGTGTGAAATCGCTTGTTGAGTCATCCCCAAGCTTTCTGCGAGCTGCTCTTCAGTTTGGCATGAGTCTTGGTCCAATAATGCCTCTAACTCAACGTCTTCAAACTTGACTGGCCTTCCTTCGCGTTCTTTATCTTCCACGTCAAACTCGCCGTTTTTAAACTTTTGAAACCACTCACGACAACTTCTCTCACTTAAAGTAGCATCACCGTAAACTTCTATAACGGATGCGCCTCAGCAGCAGATTTCTTTAAATGAAATAAATAAAACAAAACTTCCCGCAAATGACACTTATTTGGTACAAAACTCGACATTTTCGAACAAAAAAAATGTATACTGCCAATACAAAGTCAATAGTATTTTCAGGTTATGTTGTTGCCAGGTGTCAAATCAGATGATTTACACCATAGACAAAAGGAAACAGTTACTCCTAGTAACGTTCCTCCGGATGAGGAAACTAGATACAAGCGGTAATTATATATTTGTTTCTTTACTGCGTATCTTTCTGAAATTGGGTCTTTGCATTAAAAAATCTATGTTATCGACCTTTTAGAATATTGAAAAAAAATAGACAGTATAACCCAGTAAAATAAAATGTAACTAATATAACGTTTATATTATAAGAAACAAAAAAATAAAATAAAAATTCATTTATTTAATGAAAGAAAACTAATTATTCAAAAAAGAAATTTTCTCATACATTTTTTAAATGGGCTGTAACAGCATACAGCATCATTTGATAATGATTAATATTCTGATCTTCAGTTGAATCAACATATTCTCGGAGAAAAAGAAAACACAAGAAACGTCCAAAGGTAAAGGTATCAGTCCGTCGTAACAGGTGGAAAAAGCGACGAATGGAAGGTAATAACACATTTTTAGATAATTTTTAAACTTATATGGTACGTATATTGGGTAGAATAAGGTGCTGTAAATTGAGTTATTTCCGAAGTACTGTTGTGTTAAATATAAAATGATTTTTGGTTAAAACATTCTTGAGAGGTACAATTTAACATTAATAATAAATGAGGAAAACTTTAATTAATTGTTCTGCCAAGTTAGTTCTAGCTGTATGACTAAAACTAAATATACCATAGGATTTCTTTGTCACTCATTATTAAATAGTTTTGGAAAGGTTCGATGTTAATGAGTACATTGAGTTACTATTTGTGCAACGTTTCGATAACAAAACAGTTATCGAAACGTTGCACAAATAGTAACTCAATGTACTCATTAACATCGAACCTTTCCAAAACAAAACTAAATATAATTAAAAAAGCTATCGCAATAATATACATATATTTTTTCAGAATATGGATAATTTATTTAGAACTTTATGTATAAAGATTTTTTGTTATACTTTCTTATTCTACCCAAAATATTTTCATTTCTTATAGAAGTTGTCAAAAACGTATTCTAAAAATTGTTAACAATAATATTTTCGCATATTTTTTTTTATAAAATGAATACAATAGTAGTAGACAAAATTGTCTACTATACGTCTATTTCTTGATTATTTTAGTCAAAAATCAGATGAATCGATATATGATTTTGATGTCTCATTCTCTCTACAACGTCTAATATTTTCATAAAAAATAATATCTAAACAAATTATAAAAGCAACTGTATCAAATATAAGATTTTTAAATCTTTTAAAGAATATACTGACTGTTTATTGAGTAATTAGTTAACTTAAAAATAATGTTTATAAAATTGTAGAATACGTTCTAATAAGAGACATGTTTTTGACAACTTAATATCTAAATTACTGTAAAATCGATAATGTGTTATTACTGGTACTTGTACATTTAAAATGCATTGTAATACAAGTTTCTTTTTATACGATATAAGAAAGGTGCTTGAAATTTCGAAAATTCATATAGTGAATGAAAGATTTTCGCCATTTTCAAATTTAGCTGAATTTGGCTACTTAATACATTCAAAAAATGATAATAACTGTATTTCTTAACTTCTCACTTTTATAAGAGTTTCGCAATACAGTCATCAATAAAGCCATTCCAATGAATTTTAACCAAACTTATACACCTTTAAGTTAATATTTCGTTCATTATAAACGTTACGAATTTCAAATACATTATAAAAATTTATGAGTGTGTTGACTTTTTTATGTGAAAAATGAATTTCTTACGGGTTCATACTTCTTTGCCGTCATAATGCTAGTTGGGTTACATCATTGACCATATGCTAGATCAAATATTTTTTCCCGTAGAATGAGAATAGTAGATGGTGCAAAAGGGCGAAAAATAGGTGTCGCTACGCTCGGGCTTCAAAATCGCACTCGACGGCAAATACATATTCGCTCCCATGTTGCACATACAATTTTCTCACACGAACAGTGCTAAATACTATTTTTTTGCCTAGCGGGCCGAAAGTACCACTTTCGCTCCCGGCGCCCGATCGCGAAGGTTGTATTTTCGGCCTCGCTAGGCAAAAAAATAGTATACGCTCCACGGGAGTAAAATTGGCCAGCCTCCAGCTCGTGTTTGCCACCCTCGCCTTCGGCTCGGGTGGCAATTTACACGAGCTGTGGACTGTCCAAGTTTTTTCCTCCCTTGGTGCGTAATGTACTATTCTCCACGTATGTATTCACTGTGTGCACGTCGTTGAAGGGGGTAAGCGAAACTACCGATGCGTTCATGGTGGCGGAAAATAGCAGTTTGCGAGGCCGTTGCGTGTATATTGCATATATAGGAGCGTCCGCCAGAAACCAGCCAGCGGGCGTGCGCGATGCATTTTTCGTGCAAAACACGCTCTGTTCAACTCGCTCGTAATCGTATTCTGAGTCTCTCAGAAACAAATGAAAGACAAATATCGATAGATTTTTTCCTGCTCCTTCCAATGTTGCTATCGTTTTTACTCCGAAACTCTTTCTTCTGGTCGCAAATTCGAGTTGAAAGTTCAGAGCCATTTTTCTCAAAGTATATCGTGTTTTTTTTTTTCAAAATGCGTATCACCATTCGAAAGTACAAGTCTTAAGCTGCAAAACCCTAAATTTTCAAATTGGAAAAATGAAGGGCTCAAAAGTAACAAGATCAAAAAGACAACGGCGAGTGGCCGCGCGAGCTCTTCGCGCTGCGCTCGGACGCGCCGTTCGCTCGGGCTTTGTATAATGAGCTCGTAATCGTATTTTAAGTCTCTCAGAAAAAAAAACAAGAGACATATATCAATAGATTTTTTCCTACTCTTTCCAATGGTGCGACTCTTTTTACTCCCAAACACTTTCTATTGGTCGGAAATTCGAGTGGAAAGTTCAGAACCATTTTTCTCAAAGTATAACATGTTGTTCTTCAAAATGCATAGCACCATTCGAAAGTACAAGTTATAAGCTACAAAACCCTAAATTTTCAAGTTGGAGAAACGTAGAGCTCAAAAGTAATAAGATGAAAAAGACAGCGGCGAGCAGCCGCGTGAAGTCTGTTCTGCGCTTGGACGCGCCTCTGTATGCGTATATAAGATCTATTATACTTTAATCGTTGGACTTTCACGTATTATCATCAATCATTTGACTGTGTTAGATTATTAGCTGACACTAAAAAGTTAGAAATAAAACGATTTTCAACAGCCGAAGATTCGCAATTATATCCACCAGATAAAAAAGTCGAACCCTTTAAAACTCGAATTAAGAAAAACATGAGTAACGGGAAAAGACCAATAAAAATAATCGCAAATAAAAATAAATGAATTAAGAATTAAATAAAAAATTAATATATTTAAAACGTAATATATGATTCACTGATAAATATTGTGTAATGCTTTTAAATAGGAAGCAACAAAAATATGCACTACGTTTATAAAAGTACGCTCGGGCCCAGCGCAAAAACCTTGCGCAGCCGCTCAGCGCTGTCTTTTTTATCTTATTACTTTTGAGCTCTACGTTTCTCCAACTTGAAAATTTTGGGTTTTTTAGCTTATAACTTCTACTTTCGAATGGTGCTATGCATTTTGAAGAACAACATATTATACTTTAAGAAAAATAGTTCTGAACTTTCCACGCGAAAAGTGTTTCGGAGTAAAAAGAATAGCACCATTGGAAAGAGCAGGAAAAAATCTATTGATATATGTCTTCTTTTTTTCTGGGAGACTCAAAATGCGATTACGAGCTCATTCTACCAGGCTCAAGTGTGCGGCGCGTCCGAGGAGCTTGCGTGGCCACTCACCACTGTCTTTTTAATCTTGTTACTTTTGAGCCCTTCATTTCTCCAATTTGAAAATTTAGGGTAGCTTAAGGCTTGTACTTTCGAATGGCCATATGCATTTTGAAAAAAAAAAAAAAAAAAAAAAAAAACATGATATACTTAGAGAAAAATGGCTCCGAACTTTCAACTCGAGTTTTCGACTAGAAGAAAAAGTTTCGGAGAAAAAACAATAGCACTATTGGAAAGAGCAGGAAAAAATCTATCGATATATGAGGAAATCCACGGAACCTTTAACTGTTTTGATACTTTTTTTTTAAAGTAATTTATTGCTGCTTTTAGCGGAGCGTGCGAAGCACATAAACGAGACAAGATGTAAAATCTTCAATTTTTACGTAGAAAACCAGTCAAGTAATCCATATTAGTGTGCCATGCATGCTCAAATCTGGGGATGTAAAAAACTGTCGAAAAAAGTCCACTTTTCGGAAAAAGTGAAAAAAGTGGACTTTTTTCAACAGCTTTTTATATCCCTAGACTTGAGCTTGCGTGGCACACTAATATGGATTACTTGACTGGTTTTCTACGTAAAAATTGAAGATTTTACATCTTGTCTCGTTTATGTGCTTCGCACGCTCCGCTAAAAGCAGCAATAAATTACTTTAAAAAAAAAGTATTAAAACAGTTAAAGGTTCCGTGGATTTCCTCATATATATTTTTCACTTTTTTCTGAGAGATTCAGAATACGATTACGTGCGAGTTGAACAGAGCGTGTTTTGAACGAAAAATGCGTCGCGCACGCCCGCTGGCTGGTTTCTGTCGGACGCTCCCATATATCGAAAATAACCTCAAAAATACATACACTGAAAAAAATTTGGCACGGCGTTTGTTTCCATCGCAGTTCGTCAGCGCCCCCTTCGCTGCGTGTGTCAGACCACCCACTTTTGGCACAGCGTTTGTCCCGAACGAGACAGGAGCTGTGCCAGTACGGGGCGCACGACGCTTTTACGGTACAGGAGCGGTGCCAGTACGGGGCAGGAGATGTGCCGAATCACGGTACAACATTCTACCCTACTTTCGGCATAGCGTATGTACTCATCGGGTCAGCTGGAGTGCCAAATTTTTTTCAGTGTAGAATATAAGTATTTAAATATATATAAATAAAATTTCGACACTTGTTTTCATGAAATAATGTTATATCTATACAGCTACATATATTATACAAATGACATAATGAATTATATTTGTGGTTACGCAGTTATATCGTTTATTTAGTAGCTTCCCATGTTGGAGACATAGTAAAAGTACCATTGTTTGTAAAAGTACCCCTGTCTTAGAGATGGCACCTCCAGCGTGCACATAGCGAATAGAGGGAGCAAACCTCTATATACACGGAGCCTAAATATAACCTCTATATGTCAAAACTGCTGTAATGCATGAATTTTTCGTCCATTTACAAAAACAAATTAAGACGCAATAGGGAAGATAGAAGAAAGAAGAGCAATGGAGAAATATCAAGAAGGAGAGAGAAACAGGAAAGGAGGAACTAAAAAGTGGTCAGGAAGAAAGGCGGAGAAAAAATGAAAAAAAAAAACAAGCTGATTGGGAGAAAATTCTAGAGCCATGGGGGGGGGGGGCAAATCGGACGCGTAGCCAGCTAAAAACAGGGAAAACAAATCAAGAAGGCGATAAGGACCGGTAGACGCCTGGGAACATTAGCGCGTCTGCGCCGCACTCTCCAAATTTTCGGGATGGCAAGCCGCAATAAAAAAAGAAGAAGAAGGAAGTGATTTGGCCGTACACGCAGATGTTTTTTTTACACGCATGCCAGGGAAGAACTTAGAGAAAGATGTCAAGGCCCTAGCATACATGTACGGTAACCAAAGGCATGAGAACGAGGAAGCCCGTTGGCTTGCGATAGCGGAGCAGCAACAAGGCACTCCTTTCTTTTGATCCCATAAACGCAGGGGGGCTGCGGAAATATCGCATTGCGCCAGGGAAAATGGGTCAGCGGAACGTCTTTCTGGTATCTAAAAATTCAGGAGCTAAGTGGTGGCGGCGCACACGGATATACTCTGCATGCAACTTCGCGGAATTTTCTGTGGAGAGAGCATTCTCAAGAAGGGGACTTTTTGACATTTTTATGACTTCCTCTATTAAGGGGGCTAGACACCTTTTTTCTCTGAAATAAGAAGTAACATTTTAATACATAAATGTAAACTAATTATTTCATACTTTTTA
Source organism: Torymus aiolomorphi (assembly GCA_036365515.1). Classification (NCBI taxonomy): domain Eukaryota; kingdom Metazoa; phylum Arthropoda; class Insecta; order Hymenoptera; family Torymidae; genus Torymus; species Torymus aiolomorphi. The sequence continues at coordinate 150,416,387 of CM070875.1, read as the reverse complement.
CATATAAATGTGGGTATATTTACCTTACCTTAAAACTTTCTCCGATGGGCCTTTTATATGGTCCAGAACCATAGTCATCGATGAAACAAGTTTTTTCACTAACCGTAAGCTTTGAAATTTTCCTGTGGATGGATTGACTCCAGATTTGAACTAAATTACTCCTGAATAGTATAATTCTCATATGAGTGTAGGGATTTTTGATCTAATGAGAAAAAAAAATTGTGCTGTTTTTCAAGAGTTTTTTTTTAATTTTTTAAAATTTTTTATATTTTTTCATAATTTTTCTGATGTAAAAATTTTTTCCGACATTTAATCCTAAATCCCTACACTCATATGAGAATTATACTATTCAGGAGTAATTTAGTTCAAATCTGGAGTCAATCCATCAACAGGAAAATTTCAAAGCTTGCGGTTAGTGAAAAAACTTGTTTCATCGATGACTATGGTTCTGGACCATATAAAAGGCCCATCGGAGAAAGTAAGGTAAATATACCCACTTTTATATGTAAAAAGTATGAAATAATTAGTTTACATTTATGTATTAAAATGTGACTTCTTATTTCAGAGAAAAAAGGTGTCTAGCCCCCTTAAGCGAGCAGGAGAAAACGCATGGCAACGGGAGGTGAAAGTCAAACTCCTGCGCACCTTCTCACATAGAAGAAAAACAAGTTTTCCCCTAAAACAAAGGCAGTTTCGCACTATAAAAAGGGCCAGCAAGTAGGCCTCAACGCACACTACTTTTCTGAACTTCTGCGAGGGCGAAGCTCTGCCCGACGAACGACCAACGCCACCGACACTGCCCACGGCGAAGCGCTGCCCGTGTCACGTCCGATTTGGACTTTGACTTTTTCTCGGCTACCACGAGGACGATCGACTCTGCACAACGGCGAAGAATTGCCCGTGGTACTCTTCACCGATAGCAAAGGAACAACTACCTCCCGGAGTGGATCCCCGTGGAGTGCTGTCGACAACAAGCGCAACCCTTCCGCACCACGCTCCCTGCTGCGAGACCATACGTCACGGAGGAACAACATGATCGCTGAACCACCGATCCATCGTGATGACGATCTCAAGATAGCGAACGGACTTTTTGTAAAAGTAGAGGTTTTTTGTACATTTTGGGAATTTAATAAACTTCAATATTAGACCAATAAATTGGGATTTGCATTCTTCCTCCGCTACGACTAAAGGCGTAATACATCGAGCATCGGCCAGTAGCAAAAAGAGGTAAAGTCCCTCGATCTGCTCCCTCGGTCTCCGTAATCTGGTTAGGCATAGCGCTTTCGGGCGTTGGCCAAAAGACAGGGAGATCCGGTACGCCCCATAGGAGGCCTGCTAGACGTGACAGCTTTTTGTTTAGATTCCGATGTAACACTGCTACGCAGTTAGATATGATACATTTTTGTTTAGATTCCAACGAAACAGGTATCTAAATATATAAGTTATTAACTAGTGCATCGGCCGGGAAACCACAAAAGGGAAGCAATCGGAGTATGAGAAAGTAAAAGTAAATAGTAACAATGACAACATGTCTAATAATGAAGTTTCAAAAAGAAGTGTCGGGGATTTAGGGAAAAATTTTTCGGAGTCATTCATAACAAAATTAAAAGAAGAAGAGAGAGATTTAGAACGGTATCTAAAAGACAGTTATCCTCAAGAATGAGAGTTAAAGAAGGAAGTCAGGAAATTAAAGAAATTATTAGAGAAAGATTTCGCGAAATTAAATATAGATTTTCCGCGACAATATCGGAATGTAGTAAATGAGGCCGATCTTTGGCATTCGATAATTGGTAAGGATTCGGATAGCGAAATAGAAACAATAGAGACGGGAGAAAAGTTAGTCTCGCCACAAAAAAAGATAATTTTGAAACCTTCGCGATTGCAAGTAGGTCCAAAGGAGGAAGCTATCAAACAAGCTGCGGCTTTTGAGACTTAGCACTGCTTTGACTACGGATAAAGGGGAACATCGGGTTAAGTTTGAAATTTCGACTGATTCCGACAAGGTACCATTTTCATCGTGCGAGGAACTCATTGAAACTATAAAAAACATTTTAGTATACACTGAGAGAAGAATATGTTTCTATTTAACATGGTATTTTAACTATTAACATGGCATTATAACTATTAACATATATATTTTAATAGTTACAATGTCATGTTAAATATAAACATTTTGAGAAAAAATTTCTTTCAGTGTAGAAATAGACGAAAAAACCTTAGATCATTTTTTTAAACAAGAGGAAACTTCAGTAGAGTTAAACAATAGCATAAAAGAAGGGTTCAATCTTTTTGAGTTTTTAAAGAAATTCAGATAAAAGATAAACATTTTTAAAGAAAAGGAAAAAAATAACGATAGCGAGAAGAATTTAGGAGATAATTCTGAATCTGAAAATTTTAAATCAGCAATAAACTCCTTTACGGATTTAGAGGATAAAGTAACAGTAAAAAACGAAATCCCATCACAAATAAATCAGTTACATCGTAAAAATGAAACCATGAATACTACGACAGTACAAATAAGAGGGCTATCTCTTAAAGACGCTCTTGATTTAATTCCGCGATTTAATGGTCAGAATATTTCTCTAACACAATTTTTAGATGGTTGTCAGGAGGCACTTAGCATTCTTCCAAAAGAATATGAGGCAGAATTAGCCAAATTAATTAGTGTGCGACTATATGGCGACGCATTAAATAGCGTACGGGGGCAAAATTTTAAAGAAATTTCGGTAATGACTCAATTTTTAGAAACTATATACGAATCTGCAAAAACTTTTCACGATTGGGAAGGCGAACTCGCTCGCATAAAACAAAAAAGTAATGAATCGATAATTGTATATTTAAATCGTTTAAATGAAATAGAGTCGGAAATTTATAAAGCAGCCAAACGTGAAAAGCGGTTTACAGAAGAGGAAGAATATAAAACAAAATTAGAAAGCGATTGTGTTAAATTCTTTTTAAAAGGGCTTGGAGGGGACATACGTGCACGCATGGGAAAGCCAGCTAGTTTAAAAGAAGCACGGGAGTTAGCTTTAGAGGTAGAAAGAGAATATGCATGTAGTGTGATAGATGACGATGTTAAAGTTGAAAATAAAGTTAAAACTAGCAGAGAAAATAAAAGGGTTAATATTGTTAATCAGGATATTGAACAAATAACATGTGCATATTGCAAACGAGTTGGGCATGGAGTGATAAACTATCTGACATTGGCGAAATATTACGGCCAGCAAAGAGTAAGTCAAAATAATTTTAACGGGCAAAGCGGATTAAATTCGAACAATTTCAACGGGCAAAATAGGTCAGGTCAAAATAATGGGCAAGATATACCGCCAAGAAATTTTTCAGGTAGTGGTGATCATTCACAAGATTTTGTAAGTAATGGAGATATAAATTTTGAAGGGTGGAATGCAGAAAATCGTAGGGCACCGTTTTTACCAAATGAAAATAATCGTAATAATGGGCGAAATTTTAATAATTACCAAAACGGGAAAATAAATAGAAACGAGCATAATAATTATTCAAACAATACAAATTTTTCACGAAATAGAAAAGAACCATATAATTCACGTGTTCCTAGTTGTTTTTATTGCGGTAGATTAGGTCATGTTCAACGTAATTGTTATAAGTTTCAAAATGATATGGGAAGGAGTGCACCATCAGCACAGGAAACTCTACGGATCTCCTTCGAACAGGGGGCGTCGGAAGAGAGAGAGAATGGACCGCGCCCTTTTACGACAGGCAACAACACAGCTCAATCGTTAGTTTCAAAACCGTGAATCTTAGTCAGAAAAGCTCAGCGCCGACCATAAAGATTGACATCGGAGAATTTAGCAGACCGCTTATTTTTATGTTAGATACAGGAGCTTCTGTCAATCTTGTAAAAAGATCAGAAGTATCTCCTTATGTTAATATTGACACTAATCACATAATTATTTTGAAAGGAATAACGACTCATGCCATAAAAACTTTGGGTACAGTCAGAGTTGATTTTAATAATTATAAAGTTGATTTTCATCTAGTAACTGATGATTTTCCTATTATTGAAGCGGGTATTCTAAGCTCTGAGTTTTTTAGAGAGAATTTAGCGCAAATAAATTATCGAATAACGACTCATGCCATAAAAACTTTGGGTACAGTCAGAGTTGACTTTAATAATTATAAAGTTGATTTTCATCTAGTAACTGATGATTTTCCTATTATTGAAGCGGGTATTCTAAGCTCTGAGTTTTTTCGAGAGAATTTTGCGCAAATAAATTATCGGAAGAATTATTTAGAATTTAATGGACAAATAATTCCGTTTGAGAATATTTCTTATAGAAGAAATGAATTACATGAATTAAATGAGAGACAAAATGAAGATGTCGCTAAACACTCTTACGTTGATTGTGAATTTTTGCAGAGAGACGAGGATTTGATTTTAATAAATAATGATGATTGTGACTCTACTAATGATTATTTCTGAGAATAACGTGTTAGGGAAAATAAAGAAAAATCTAAAGATAAAATTAAAATATTTGATGAAATAAATGATGAGTACGAGAGTGAAAATATTTCGCAAAAAAGTCCAAGAGTTGTAGAAAAAGATTTTTCTTTGGAAATTAATAAGTGTTGTGAAAATGGTGATCGTTACAAAAAAGACCGCGACGTGAAAATATTTAGTGAAAAGGAGGATAATGTTTCGTTGTGAAGAAAATTGTGATGAAAATTTAGTTGAAGACGATATTGATGAAAATTATGATGAATTCAATTGTGGAAAATTTTATGTCGGCGGTAATAAAAATAATGAATTGTCTAATAGCCATGCGAAAATGTGTCCGAAGAAGAAGATTTGATAACTTTTGAGAATGAAAATTTTAGCGAAAATTTTGATGGATATAATGTTTCGAGTAAAAATTAAGTTATTCTTGAAAATGAAGTTAATGGTAATATAAGTAAAAATAATGAAAAAATAATTGAAGTGTCGAACATTGAAGGGAAATTTTCTAGAGAAGAAATAATAAATGTTTGTGATAATATTGAATGTCTCGGCGATTATGAAAATAAAAGTTTACGTGAAAATAATGTTCAGTGTAACGAAACAAATGATGGTTCCGGGAATAATGAAAATACGAGTTTATGTGAAGTTCAGGGAGAAATAATTGAAGGTTTTGGAATTAAGAAAAATAAAAGTTTAAGTGAAAATAAAGTTCAGGATGAACCAAATAAAGTTTCGGGGTTAATGAAAATGGTTTATGTGAGAATAATTATTATGGTGTAATCAAGAGAGATGAAAATTTTGGTGACTTCCGCGTAAAGATGAAATATGCAATGTGGAGAAAAATAATGAAAATAAAGTATTTTGTGGAGAATTAAATGACGAAAAATTATTCAGTGAATCGGATGAAAATATGGAGTATAAAGAGTTAAGTCACAATTATCTAGAAATTTATGAAAAACATTATCTTACAAGGAAGGGTATCGAACCCGAACTCACCGATTTCAAAAATTTCGATATATGTTGTAGATAATGAAAAAATATGAGACACGTGTTTTTCCTTATCTACGGAAAAACATATTTAGGGGGTGAAAACCACCCCTAAAGATAACCCCCAAAAACGGGTTTTTAAATATATCTCGGCTTCTACTGCGTATTTCAGAGTAAAACAAAATAGAAATTACTTCTTATAAAAAAACAAAGATAACTGAAGCAATTTTGACCCTAAGGGTTGCAACCCTTATTTTTTATTTTCAATATATATGATCAAAAAATTAGCTTTTTGAAAATAAAAAATAAGGGTTGCAACCCTTAGGGTCAAAATTGCTTCAGTTATCTTTGTTTTTTTATAAGAAGTAATTTCTATTTTGTTTTACTCTGAAATACGCAGTAGAAGCCGAGATATATTTAAAAAACCGTTTTTGGGGGTTATCTTTAGGGGCGGTTTTCACCCCCTAAATATGTTTTTCCGCAGATAAGAAAAAACAGGTGTCTCATATTTTTTCATTATCTACAACATATATCGAAATTTTTTAAATCGGTGAGTTCGGGTTCGATACCCTTCCTTGTTAGTGAAATTCAGGATGAACAAATTATGCAAATGTATTTAGAAAATAGTTTTGATGAGAGAAATAAAACGCAAAGTCTGCGTGAAAAAGACCGCGATGCTTTTTATAACAAGTTTAAGGAAAAAGATAATTCTTGCACATTTGATGCCGAGAATAGTTTAAAAATTAATAAAAATTAAATATTGAAAATCACGAAAGCTGATGTTCACGAGTTAAGTCGAACCAAAAAATTAAAATCGGTTTTAAGGTACCAAAATTTAGAGGCAGAACAAAGAAAACCTATCGAAAAATTAATTGAGGAATATGCCGATTGTTTTTATTTTAAAGGAGAAAAACTTGGAACAACTTCAGTCATTACGCACAAAATACCAACAATAAATGATATACCAGTAAATATACGGCTGTATAGGTTTCCGCATGCGTTAAAGTCAGAATTGGATAAACAGTTGAAAGAAATGCTCGAAAGTGACATTATAGAGCCATCTTATTCCAATTATTCTTCGCCAGTATTCTTAGTCGCAAAAATGCCAGATAGCGCGGGTAATAAGAGGTATAGATTAGTCGTCGATTTTCGTCAGTTAAATGATCCGACTGTAAAAGATAGATATCCCTTACTGAATATATTAGATATCATAGATCAAGTGGGAGGCGCGAAACATTTTTCTGTTTTTGATTTAGCACAGGGCTTTTTCCAAATTACCTTAGATAAAGCGGATCGCAATAAAACAGCTTTTGCTTCTTCGTTTGGCTTATTTTAATTTAAATCCTAAATAATGCCTATGAGTCTAACGAACAGCCCTGCTACTTTTCAACGTTGTGTTGATTTAGTTTTTGATAGCATGCAATAAGAGAAATATTTTTATTTTTGGATGATGCGATTATTTATGGTAAAACGATTGCAGAGCATAACGAAAAGTTTGAAAGATTTTTACAGAGATTATGTAAGGCCAATCATAAATTACAACCCGATAAATGCGAATTTTTGAAAACAGAAGTAATGTATTTACGTCACGTTTTGAGCGAAGAGGGAGTAAAACCCGATTCGCGCAAATTAGGAGCAGTTCGTGAATTTCCACGACCGCAAAATATTAAAAAAATAAGGCAATTTTTGGGATTAGCACGTTATTATCGTTGTTTTATTCGCAAATTTTCGGGAATAGCAAGGCCATTGAGTAATTTGTTAAAAAACGACACGCCTTTTATATGGAGCGAGGAAAGACAGAAAGCATTTATAAACTATGTACTCAGCCTGTTCTTAAAATAGCAGATTTCTCATTACCTTTCATATTAACTTGCGATGCCAGTGGGGTAGCGATAGGAGGAATACTTTTACAAGGAGAAATAAATAAAGACAGACCTATTGCTTATGCATCTCGAGTACTTTCTGATACCGAAAGAAAATACGATACGTATTCACGCGAAGCGCTAGCAATCGTTTATTCCGTTAATTAATTTCGACCTTATCTACTTGGGCGAAAATTCACTATCGTTACGGATCACAAACCTCTCATATGGTTTAAAAATTCTACAGATCCCACTTCGGGAGTCAGTCTATGGCGAATAAAACTAAATGCATATGATTTTGATATTGCTTATAAAGCAGGTAAAACAAATTGTAATGCGAACGCTTTGTCTTGAAATCCAGTAGATAGTAATATTACTATTAAATACCAAACGAATGATTCGTTACTAATAACGGAATAAATCTCTGCAAAGGAAAATATTTTATTCCCATCTCTACTATAATGGCTATTTTATAGTCTGAAAAGCGGGGCAAAAGTGGCGTCTAATTCCCTCTTTTACTTTATTCCCTCATAATGCGGGAATAAAGTAAATTAGCGGGAATAAAGTAAATCAGCGGGAATAAAGTACTTTTATTCCAACAAACATAATAAAAACTGTTAAACCAGATGTTATTAATGAAAGCAACAATAAATTCATTGTAAGAGAGTATAATTTAATTGACAAAGAATAACGAAAATAAGACGATATATGTTATACCTTGAAAATTATTATGTAACAGACTATTTTGTAAAAGCTTTATTTGTACGATTGTATGATAAAAAAATAAGAGTTAATTTTAGGCTGAATAGAGGAAAAACAATTACTACACGAAGAATTTTATTTTGGTAACATAAAAATTTTGTTTTTATTTTTTTTTTTTTAGAACAAAATACTGGCATGCATAAAGATACATTAAGAATATTAATGTATGGGTTATGGCGTGAGTATGTATTTAAATAAATATTATTCGTATGAATTATATCGTTTTGTACTATCATTAATGCTTTGGTATGAATCATTTAATTTTATATTATTGTTTATGTATTTGACTTAATTGTAAGAGTATGTATTTAGGTTAATATTATTGTATGAACTATATAAGTTTGCATTACTATGGTATGTATCTTTTAATTTTATTTTTTAACTTTATCATTGTTCGTGTATTATTTGAGTTATTATTATTGTATGAATTGTATAACTTTATTATTGTATGGGTTATGTATTATTTAAGTAACATACTACTGTATGTTATTGTATGAATTATATAACTTTATTATTGTATGGGTTATGCATTAGATAAGTAATACTATTGTATGTTCTATTTAGGTTCATATTATTGTATGTATTATTTCTATATTTAAATTTATCAGTATCGTATTAATTAAGTTCATTTTGTAAAGATATCATCATTACATTTATTTTGATAAAATTTAACTTTTTAAGGAAAAGTAATGATGGGATTTACGAACGACGGGTTTGTTTAAAACACGCTCGTTCTGCGGTGGGCCGTGAGGTGTAATAGACAAATTTTTCGTCCATTTACAAAAACAAATTAAGACGCAATAGGGAAGATAAAAGAAAGAAGAGCAACGGAGAAATATCAAGAAGGAGAGAGAGACAGCTGGAGAGAGAAAGAGGAAGAGAGGAACTAAAAAGTGGGCAGAAAGAAAGGCGGAGAAAAAAATGGAGAAAACGAGCGGATTGGCAGAAAATTCTAGAGCCATGGGGGGGGGGCGAACAAATCGGACGTGTGACCAGCTAAAAATAGGAAAACAAATCAAGAAGGCGATAAGGACCGGACGAGGCCTGGGAATATTAGTGCGTCTGCGCCGAGTTTTCGAAATTTACGGGATGGCGAGCCGCAATAAAAAAAGAAGAAGAAGAAATTTGGCCGTACACGCAGACGTTCTTTTTTTTACACGCATGCCAGAGAAGAACTTAGAGAAAGATGTCAAGGCCCTAGAATACCTGTACGGTAGCCAAATGCACGAGAACGAGAAAGCCCACTGGCTTGCGATAGCGGAGCAGCAACAAGGCACTCCTTTCTTTTTATCCCATAAAGACAGGGGGACTGCGGGAATATCGCATGGTGCCAGGATGGGAAGTGGATCAGCGAGACGTCTTTCTGGCATCTAACCACACGGATATACTCTGCATGCAGCCTCGCGGAATTTTTTCTGGCGGGAGCACTTTTAAGAAGGAAACCTTTTGGCATCTTTATGTCTTCCTCCATTAACGAGAGAATGCACGGCAACGGGAGGTGGGAGTCTAACCTCTTGCGCACTTTTGCACAAGGAGGAAAAACAAGTTTTCCCCTAAAACAAAGGCAGTTTTGCACTATAAAAAGCGAGTGGGACTCAAGGTACACAACTTTTCTGAATTTCTGCGAGGGCGAAGCTCTGCCCGACGAACGACCGACGCCACCGACACTGCTCACGGCGAATGGCGGCCCGTATTATGCCCGATTCGGACTTTGACTTTTTCTTGGCTACCACGACGACAATCGACCCTGCGCCACGGCGAAGCATTGCCCGTGGCACGCCTCACCGATAGCTTAGGAACGACTACCTCCCGGAGTGGGTCCCCGTGGAGAGCTGTCGACAACAAGCGCAACCCTTCCGCACCACGCTCCCTGCTGTGAGACTATCCGTCACGGAGGTACAACATCATCGCTGAACCACCGATCCATCACGACGACGATCTCAAGATAGCGAGCGGACTTCTTGTAAAGGTAGAGGTTATTTTTGTACATTTTGGGAATTTAATAAACTTCATTATTAAACCAATAAATTGGAATTTGCCTTCTTCCTCCGCTACGACTAAAGGCGTAATGCTTCGAGCGTTGGCCAGTAGCAAAAAGAGATAAAGTCCTCCGATGTGCTCCCTCGATCTCCGTAGCCTGGTTAGGCATAGCGCTTTCAGGCTTTGGCCAAAAGACAGGGAGATCCGGGACGCCCCATAGGAGGCCTGCTAGACGTGACAGCTTTTTGTTTAGATTCCGATGTAACACTGCTACGCAGTTATTTTGTTAAAATAGTATTTTGCGCTCAGAGTGTGAGATAAGAAATTAATTGAAATACAAATTTTTCGGTGCCTTAAGATAATTGTAGTCCATAGAAGTACGGGAGTCTTTTTAAACAATGCATTTTATTACTCGAAAGAAGTGTGCACACCCTCTGGGAAACAGAATTTAACATGGCTTTGGGAGTCGATAGCTGGTATTCAGAAATGAAGCCCAGTATTTATAATTCCATCTCATAGGCCCTTTTTCTAACAGAAGTTGCTATCTCGGCCAAGGCACAGAACGTGAAAATAATTAGACCTGATTTTTCAACAATGATTTTGATAATTTATTAAATATGTACGCTACGGTATTGATAATAATTTATTATAACCACCCGTTTAATTGAAGATTCCAAAATTCAATTCTTAATTAAACGAGTTCGAATAAAGATAACATTTTTAATCCTTAATTGAACAAGCATTTAAATAAAGATTCAAAATTTAATTCTTAATTAGATGAGTTTTATTAAATAGTATAATTTTGATTGTTAATTAAATGAGTTTTAATTAATTCAAATTTTAAATCTTAATGATATGTCGTATAATTAACCATAGTAGAATTTGTCTAGCACAAAATAGACAGAAAGTCAGTAAATAGCTAGAGTAAATGGCTAGTTATTGGCCTTGATGAAACGCTTTTTTCCTTATTATTCGACCATTTAATAGATTGGAAATTGAATGGCATAACCTCAAAATATTCAATTTAAATTTACTCATAGACTTAAAGTTACATTTCAGAGCATTCCATTGTAATAAATAACTTACAAAATTGTTATCAATAAACACAGACTAAAATAGTACATTACGCAACTAGAGTCTAAAACGAGTCATTTTTACACAGGTATTGTTTGTCGCCCTCGCATCGCTCGGGCCTCGCTTCGCTCAGGCGACAAACAATACCGGTGCAAAGATTACTGGTTTTCGCACGTGTTGCATTTACTATTTTTTATAACTGAGCGCGTAAAAATTTACGTTAAATGCCTGTTCAGCGTGCGTAAAGTGTCCGGATTTCTTTCACGGGTACGTAAAGTGAGTACTTTACGCACTGACACGTGCGTGAAGAACTCACTTTACGCACTACTTCACGCACCGAGTGCGTAAAGTAAACACTTTCCGTAGTAGTGAAAAAAGGGGGTACTTTACGCACGCTAAACAGACATCTAAAGTCGAGTTTTACGCACTCAGTTATAAAAAAACATTTACAGCACTCCTTTCTTAGATATTAACTGAAATCCATATTTTTCTATTAGATTCTGTCCCTCTCACTCCTCGCCATAATAGCAAGTCTCTTATTAGCCATTTTCTAACTAAAAGACTGGCCAACTTTAATATCTTTTAAATATTCATAAATAAGCTAATGTAAATTTGTGATAAAACTTATTCTATTTTCAATCTATTAAACGATCGAATATGACGGGGAAAAATCGTTTCAGCGCTAAATAGAAATAGATAAGAAAAATGTCTAGTTTTTGGTATTCCTCCAGTACAATTCGCTATTTCTGAGTCGAAAATAGAGTCTATTTCTACCAAGGAACATTCGCTCTTAATCATATGCCGTATAATTAACATTAGCTCTTAATTATATGCTGTATAATAATCATTCACTTGTAATTATGTGCCGTATAATTAACATTCTCATAATTTTATGCCTTTAATTAATCAAAGGCTAATTTGCATTTGACATTAGCTGAGAAACTTTATTCAGTAGGTCCGGTCCTATGTCTGTTATACCAGCGAGGGAGCTCTTCCGTCCCCCTTTTCGGGGCAGGAGATGTAACGATACGACCCGGTGTAGCAGATGTCCCAGAAATATACAGGAGAGCTGAACTCAACCTGACTGGCACAACAGGAGCGAGACAAGAGGCATATACATAACCTCAAGATGACCTTCGTCCTTTACTCAGAGACGGCTCACGTGCGAAAATTTTTTCAGTGGAGATATGGAAAACCATATAAAATTGAGTCTCAAATTTTATGTATCGCGCGTTAAGGGGGTGTAGAATATCGACCTCTATTATGCGACCTATGACAAAATGACACACTGATAGAAGTATTCATTTACTGTAAGCTCCGTGACTTAACTGTTAAGGCACAGGGCTTTGAAATTTTAACAAATGAATATTCTTTTACTATTAATTCACGTGGATTAATATTTAATAACTTGGTGTATTAATAGTTAATGAGTATAGTGAATCCGTCACTGTACGCATAACCTTCACAATTAGTACAACATGAGCCGGCGAGCAACAGCCATAATGGTGAACGCGTGCAGAGATGCGAGGAGAGATCACAGTAAACATACCCACATGCACACGCGCACAATAACCGCGGCGACAAAAACACTGTAGAAAGACAGTGCATGGCGCTCGCCTATAGAAGACAACGGTACAGTGGTAGTTACGCCGCGCAACAGCGTGCTGTCTAAAAGTTCGTGCGTCCCCGGCAGCCGAAAACACATGGATGGTCCATCCTTTTCTTTCTCGCTTATGCTTCTCAGATCAGATTTCGATGCCGAGCGTCGCGGAGAATCGGCAGCCTCGCTGCACGTATCAAGCGACCTTCTAATGCTCGGCATCAAAAAACAAGATGACAAGCATGACAATTAGAGAATGCGGTAGGCCGCCCATCTGTTTTCGGGGGCTCAGTAGTCAAAGCCGTGTTCTGCATTACCGACAGAGTCGATCATTTCAAATCCTGCGGAAGTGTGCGCAAAGCAAGATTCATTAACTATTAAGAAATCTGCATTTTGACTAAAGTAATTGATGGATTTCATACAAAACACATACGAAAGTACTAGTTATGAATATTACGCAAAAGTAAGGAAATTTGCGTTTAATTTAAATACACCATGTTTTTAGATTTCAAATGAATATATTCATTTGCTACAAATAAATACTTCTATCAGTGCCAAATTTTCGTTCCAAGAATTTTTGAAGGTGGCTCGCTGATTTCAATTTTGAGATCTATTTTAGTGTAGGTTCAATACAACGTGTATGCGCACTAGACGATTTTTTGAGCAAATGAGTTTCTCTACATTAAATCAGAGGTAATTGAGGGGTTTATCGAATCGCTGATTTAGATTTTGAGGCAAAATTTGGTGCACTAGTAGTAAGGTCACCGCTATAGCGAGACGGTCTCAAGTGGCACCCCCGCTGTGTCGTGTGTAGAGGCCATGTGGCATCCCGCAGTGTTGTGTGTATGGGGCCCCAAGTGTAGCAAAGTCATTAATCTAAGTGTTTACAGTAGCATGTGTGAACACAAGCTAATTAGGGTAAACAATTGGGTGAATTATTAGCCATAAACAATGACCCACTTATCGCGCCTACCATGACGCCACTATACCTACCCCGCGTGTGCCGCTGTATATGCCCCGACTCGAGGTGGTGGGGGGGGGGGGGGGGGGGGGGCGAGACCTTTGGTTGTACCCGCTACGCAATAAAGACCTACAGTGTGCTGGAACGAGGCCTCGCTGTATAGACCGTGTGCTGTGTGTATGGGCCCCAAGTGTGACAAGGTCATTAACCCAAGTGTTTACAGTAGCAAGTGTGAACACAAGCTAATTAAGGTAAACAATGGGGTGAAATATTACCCACAAACAATGACCAACTTAACGCACCCGCCATGATGACATGCTACTATACCTGCCCCAAGTATGCCGCTGTATAAGCCCCGACTCGGGGTGGTGGGGGGAGAGGCCTTTGACTGTAAGCGCTACGCCATAAAATACCGTAGGATGCTGGAGCGAGGCCTCTCCTGTATAGACCGCGTGTGTGCGTGGGTGGGTGGGTGGGTGTGGGTATGTGCATGTGCATGTATGTGTGGCTGTGTGTGTGCGCGTGCGCGTGTGTGTGTTCGCAATGTAAAGTTGGGGGATGGGAATAGGGAGTTGATGTAAAGAAGGGATCTGCAAATAAAAAAGCGTGTTGAGGAAAAATAAATTTCACTTATTTAAACGGGCTGAAATCCCCGATTGTTATAAATAGTTTCTTCTCGTTAACATAAATGTGGTCCTTAAAAGGACCGTTTATTATTAAGTGTTTTAAAAAGATTAGTTACATTTTGAATAACCTTCTTTTTTGGGAAGGAGAAGGAATTGGTGGAAAATGAATGGTGTGGTGGAGAATGTTTTTTGCTTGTCCAAGAGTCTTTCTTATCTGCCTTGCTGATGAGAGGTTCTTTGTCATCTGGTTTGGCCTGGTGTTTACTGAACGGGGACCCATGGTGTTGCCTTGTCGGTGGTCTTTCGATGAATGACTTATGTATAATACTGCATATATAAATATATGCGTACTAGCGCAATAAGAAGTTGGGGGCGTGAATAGGAGTAGGTATAAAGAAAGAATCCTTAAATAAAAAAGTGTGATAAGGTAAAATACATTTTATTATATAAAATAAAAAATTATTTTTGTACATTTTTAAACTTATAATGCGCTAACAACATTTTTTTCTAGAATTGTTAAATACTCGGCATATACTTCCAAAAACATTATTTCGAGAGAACCCTCGCAAAAATTTGCACATTAATTGATTTAGCGCGAGTTCTTCCATTTATTCTTCTAGTTCATTAAATACAACGATGATGAATGTTCGGTCTAGCAAATGCACGTCGTTTTTTCTAATTGGTTCCGTTTTAATAACATCGATCATTATATCGAAAACTCAACATTACCTCTAACTTTTTTAACTTGTAGTCTATACATTGTTGTAAGTTTTGCAACCCGCTGAAAGTTGTATACTGCATTATAATCTTCGGTGGCTTCTCAGTCTTCTTTTTTGTAGGAGATTCCTCACTGGTAGTGGAGGTTGGTGCCTCCTGATTGGCGTTATCGTCTTCGAACTCGTACTGTTGAGCCACGTGTTCATCCCGTAGGGTGAAAGATAGCGGTGTTACTTGGGGCCTATCGGTGATTGATACGGTTCTGTGGCTGTAGGCTGTGATCAATACGACGTCGTGTTGCGGCAAATATATTTTTGCATATTTGCCTTGCTTAACAAAATCGCCTGACGCCCATAGATACTCTCCGAAAGTCTTGAAATGGTTTTTTAATTGTTCCCAACTGTCGATATCCAGAGTTATATATTTATCCATTGCTGTATGCCCACTGAACCTGATGACGGGTCGGAAATAGCCAACATCATAACCCAAGCCAACGTAAACGAACTTGGGGTACACATTGTTGAGAGAGTAAGTCGAATTGTACTGTAAATTCGGCACTAGCTTTCTTTGAGACATTTTAAAAAAATACTGATTTAACGTGTTAAAAATGTCACGACTTCGACGAGGCAGAGCGTCTGACTATGCGTAGCGCGACCCGCCCCGTACTTATTCTCTCTCCAGCGCGAATCCCCTCCTTTCTACCATGAGCTACGATTGGCTGGTCAATAGTTACGTGAGACCCGAGCGCCCAATCATGAGCGTCTACGCGTATGCATCGGAGAGTGGGGAGAAGCGTTGGGAAACTCGCTGAGCCCTTGAGAAACAGAATCATAAATTTTCCCGTTAAGGGTTTCCGAGCCTCAAAGAAGAAAACGGCTCATGTGTTTTCCACCGCTTGAAAAAAGGAAATGGCTAAAGTGTTTTTCACTACTTGAAAAAACCGCTACATATATGCTTCTCGTTGACTCCACCTGCTTATGTTTCTTCATGGAATAGTAACAAAATTTCTCCCGCTAAGGGTTTCCGAGCCTCAAAGAAGAAAGCACCTCCTATGTTTTTCACCACTTGAAAAAGGAAGCAGCTAAAGTGTTTTTCACTACTTGAAAAAACCGTTACGCATATGCTTTTCGGTGATTCGAGCTGCTTATGTTTCTTCATGGAATAGTGCATATTCGTTTCAAGATAAAGAAGGTAAGAAATTAAATTTAGCGAACAAGGTCGTTAAATGAAAACGATGTTTTTAGACCTTTTTTATTGATCGATCAAATTAAAAAAAATACATTTTAAACTAACAAATATATGAATAATATAAAATTACAAGCTAAAAAAGGCCAAGACAAACGTAGTATACAAAAACTTATAAACTAAGGAAGACGGAAGTAGTATATGGACTGGTATAGCGAGACATATCATATTACAAGGGGGGAGGGGTGCGCCCCGTGACGGCGCCGCGGGGAGGGTCATTAAGTTAAGTGTTATGTAAACAGTAGCTGCACGGCAGCTAATGACCCATGTGAATGACCCATGTCAATGGGGCTATTGTTTTCAAAACCGCTACTGTTTTGTAAAAAAGCAGCCCATTAACAATGAGTAATTAGCTACTGTTTACATAACAGTTATACCCTCTTGACACCTCCGTGTAATATGATACGCGCTATACCAGTCCATGTACTAGAGTGAGAGAGAGAGAGAGAGAGAGAGAGAGAGAGAGAGAGAGAGAGAGAGAGAGAGAGTTCCTTTAGGTGGTGCAGGTATGCGTCAGCATCCCTACTCCATCGTTGGTCCGTCGAACTGCGCAGCGGGAGTCCCAAGTGGTCAAAGTATAAGAAATAGTTTTGTATACGTAATAATGAGTTTATGGCCCTGAAAAGGGCCGTTTTTGTGTTAAGTTTTAATTACATCGTGAATAACCTTGTTTTTTGGGAAAGGAATTGGTATTGGTGGAAAAAGATTTATATCGCGATGAATCTTTATCCGTCGACGAATAATCTTTCTTTTCTTTATCGATGTTTATCCTCTGGTGTCTGCTTGCTAAATGGCGGACCCATGATGTGTGCCCTGTGAAGCTTGCAGTCCTTCTGCTCTCGCGCCCATGCTATTATTAGCTTATATGCAAGGCCAAGTGATTGATGGTGGGTGGGGATAGAGCGGAAGAGTAGGACTATGAAATAATGAAGAAGAAGGCAATTCAATTAAAATTTGTATTTATTGATTAATTATTAACAGCCTCATATACATCTTTTTCTAGTGTCGGTAAATAAAGACATTTTATTTCTACAAATAGTCTATCCACATTCGAATTACCAATGTTTGAATAAATCATCCGGGTTTTTACATTAGATATTAATTCGTCTTTGTGGTCGTTGAAAAGTTTAAGAAATGTGGACCCGTCGAAACATTTATCATGTTCGCGACTGTTCTCGTGCATTTTCAAACTGCCTATCATTATATCATACATGACATTAACATACGTGTGGACATATCCTTTAACTCGCGAAGACGAAACTCTATACACTCGCGCATGCTTTTTAATATTAGAAAAGTACGTCGAATGATCACAACACTTGGAAGACTCTCAACTTTTCTCTTCTTTCGCGCCGGTGCACTCTCGTCGTCGTTGTCATCTGCGTCGACGGCCGTGATGATTGACTCTGTATCGATGCGCAATCCGTCGTTGGTATCCCAATCTTGCGCTTAATGCTGATATCGACGCCGACACCGTAATGACACAGGCTTCACTGTTTTCTTTTTCTGACTGATTCCCAGTACTCTCGAGTTATAAGTGGTAGTCAAATTAATCTCGTGCTCAGTTAGGTCGATTTTTGTAAACTCCTGCTTGTGCCCGTACAGATGATACATTACTGCGGGGAATGTGTGGTGAATTCCTCCCACGCGGTGATTTCCATTATTACGTATTTGCGTGGCGAAGTATCGCCACCGAATTGAATCACTGCACGGAAATGCCCACCGTAATATTGCAATCCAAGGTATGCAAATTTCGAGTGAGACTTATTGAGCGCGTAACTTGTGTTAAAAAGCAAGTTTTGCAGAAGATCGTCTTGATTCATTTTAAAATAGCTGTCACAAACTTGTTTTAAAAAAGAAATACTAATGCTCGTGGCTGAAGCAATGTCGTTGTACGAGTGCACTTTGTGTGTGTGTGTGCGTGTGTAAAGAAATACTGAGGCGTGCTTTCTACAGCTGATTTGACTGCTGGTGCTGCGTGTTCTACTAGACTGACGCAACGTCGTCGGTTGCGCTATTCGTTTGAGTGTGCGCCTCGAGAGGTGGTACGGGGCGGTGACAGTGGGGGATGGCGGCGCAGCCAATGAGAGCACGTGTATGACGCAACGTACCCGGTGGGGGGAAAGGTGGCGAGAAAAATATTAGGTTTATGGTTGTACCCAATGACTGTGGAAAGCGTTTCTAATAATTTTCGTTATGAATGCGTCCATTGTTTAGCGTTTTCAATCACGTACTCTCGACAAAGATTTTCATGAGAAGGAAATGCGTGCTGTGGCACGTACCCGATAACAGCGTTAAGTGGTTCTAAGCACAGTTCACCCTGGCCGTGAATGCGTCAATTGTTCAACAAATTTAACGGACAGTTTCAAGAGTGTGCTCTCGATTTTACGATAACTGATTACGAGTCAAAGCGTATACATGATAAATTTTTCACATGAATGCATTTTTTGTTTTGTGAGAAGGAAATGCGTGCCACGACATGTAACTATTTATGGGTGTACCCGATAACTGCGTTAAGTGGTTCTAAGAACACTTCACCCCCGCCATAAATGCGTTCTTTGTTCTACGGTTTTTAAGTTACGCGTGAAGGAAATGTGTATATGATGATAAAATTTTTCACGCGTAAGTATTTCGTAATAAAAGAAAACGTTTTGAATACTCTCTCGCGGGAGGAAAATGAATTTAACTGATTTTTTTTTCAGGAGTGGGAAAATGAAAGGTCTGTAAATGAAAACATGATTTATATATTTTTTTTTGTTTTTTCGATCAAACTTACAAACTATGAACATACAAATTTTGAAAAGAGACAAAAACTTACAAACTACGAATACATATGGTTTAACCGAGACAGACACCAGCGATGCTTAAAATTAACTACGAATACATAAAATGGCATTTGAACCAGAGCTGATTCATTTCAGTATTAAGATATTACAAGTAATGAACAATCACGCATACATATATTAGCTTACAAATCTAGGCCCAACAATGCAAAACATATCTTAAAGTTAGAGAGAGAGATTAATAATGAGTCATTGGCTTACATCCCTGAGTGCGCGAGCCGCACCCTTGTGAAGTAGCACGCGGGAAATTGTACGCACGTCCTTCTTTTTTTAATTTTTTGTTCTTTATAATGTTATAAAATTTAGCAGCTATTTTGTCGTTGGCGCGAGCATCCGTCGTAAAGATGTTACAAAATTTTCGTGAAGTAAACCCACTACACATAAAATGCAAAAACATGACGCAATATTCACTGCACACTTTAGAATCGAAACTTTGCAACTTCTTCTTGTTCCACCTGAACCACTTGCAATTTCTTCTGAGTCGATCGAGATGATGTCGCGACGATGGTGGTAGTCCATAGCTATCGAAACAGGTACCTACGTAGAAAGCTACCCAATGAGAGCCGGGCTTGTCCGCTGCGTTGAGATTTGCAATGACCGCCGATGGACGGCTCAACCGGCTTGGTATGTGATTGGCTGCATAAATTCCGAGCGAATTAGCAGAGAGGTCGCATTCATTATTATTTCATTCGTGTTCATTTTTTTTCAGTCAGAGGATGTGTCGCCGTCGATGGCCGTCGAGTAGTATATGTCACTATTTGTATCTCTTTGCTCGTAAACTGCTGCAAGGAACATTTCACTTTCCACTTTTTCTTTAGGAAGCGCTTTCTATTTCGCAGGAAGTATCGAGCGCAGCCACTTTTTTAGCTGATGAACTTTGTAAAGAGCACAAAACTCTTTTTTGGCCAAAAATATTTTGGTTGAATGCGTGGCGCACACTGTATTGTCTGGGAACATTCTGTTGAGCTTTTTAAATGATGGTAAATTAAATTTTTCCAAGTTGATGACGCTGCGTCCGAAAAGCGCTTCGATGTATCGGGCCTTCTCCTCGCCGGGCACAAAAATTGTTCGCGATACTCTAGCTATGTTGTAAAGATGCCGATGTAGTTGACGAAGCGTTACTTCGCCATCAAACCAATGAACACCGTGAATTTTGACGGCTAGAAAGGTGTATGTCTCTTTGACATCGTCCGGCAAGTCGGCAAAACTATGCGGCGCTTGCACTATCCAATGATCACTAATTTTCTTTTGCAGGCACGTGATAGCTACTTCCTTGGGCAGAAACTTTTTTTCCGAATCACGAAAACCTTGAATATCGATTACGTAGTCCATTTTGTGTAGAGACGCGTGTTCGCGTGTAAAAGAAAAAGCGAAGTGACGCGAGAGAGCGCCGCATGTGAGCGCCACGCTTCTCCCTCCACTTTTTATGACTGCGGCAATGTGACATGTAGCGCCTCTGCAGGCCCGTCGTCTTCTGCTCTTGCGCTTAGGCGCTGAAATCCGTTAAAATTTGTCGAGTGGAGTCGATTTCGAGAACGTTATCGTACTCTGCGTAGACAATGCAGTTTATTGTAACAGTCGGCGCCGTCGCGAAGCCCACTTCGATACGCACACTGCTCAAGCGTACGAGGTTCCAATGAGAGTGGCAATGCGCTGATACATCGGGTGTGAGATCGAATGCCGTAAGAAAATACCCCATTGAATAGTTGTAACGGTTTATGCCTAGGCCCTCATTGAGAAAATGTATCTCTGTGCCTGAGTAGAGTGTTTGGAATGCCTCGATAAACGTTGCGCTGTTGCCTGTAAAGAGCGGTTGTAACGGTTTGCTTGGTATTTGAACCCCGTCGGTATATAGCGATAGATAATTTATGTCAAAGTGTTGAAAGTTGAATGGGTTTAGCGCTCGATTTCCATTGAACGCTTTGTTATCGACGAAACCGATGATTATACGTTTCGGCAGTTGACCAAGAATCGTATTATCAATGCTATCGCCTAGTATACCAGTGTGAAGCGTAAATGTTTTCACCTCGATACGCGTAATGGGGTATTTGGCTGTTGATTTGGCCAGTGTATTGGCGTGCACGATCAAAATACCGGGATTTATCTTGACACGCCGAACAATGAGGATAGCTTCTTTTATTTTTATTCCGAATCGACCGTTGTTTGTGGAATCCATCAGGCAAAATACATCCTTATTACGCACCAGACGCTCTCTCATTTCGATGCCGTTGATGAGCATTATATCGTGATTAAACAAGTCACAGTGCAGATGGCCAATCATATCGAATGCACGTCCCTCTTTCGTAAAATATTGCCTCTGAACGAGGCCTTTGTTCGAGCCAATTGCTTGATTTTCCGGCGCGCCCTCCATGCAGCCGGGTGTATCATCGTACCAGAGGCTCGCGGTGAGATGCGATTCTTTGGCAGCGGGGGAATAGCTCAGCAGTGACTCTATGTAAGCTCTGTACGCGTACATGTTCTTGGGCGGTGAGGCGAGCTTTTGATTGAGAAAAATATCGATTTGATTGAACATTGAATGAAGAAGATTGTTTGCAGGGCTAACTTTTAGATTTGTGTCGACATCGTCGTTGGGGAGTATTTGTGCCTTGACAAAGAGCATGGTGTGTGCGAGATCGATGTAATGCTTGCTGGCACTAGGTACGACGAATTCGATGGGTGCATCGCCCTCGTCGCTGATCGAAGAGACGGGCTTATAGTTCTAAAAACTGCTGCCCTCGATGGAGGTTTGAGTAGATGGGAGGGAGAAAAGATCGAGTTCGCTCGACATACACTCTGACGAGTGAGAGTGCAAGAAAGACATTTTCAAGATTTATTTTGGACCGAAAATATCGTTAATGTCCCGAAAAGCGGGGGTTTTCCGCGTTCTCCTGCTCGCTTTACGAGTCTTGCGCGGCGCGGCTGTCAATTTTTTCTTACGCTTGGTCCGCGAGGTACGGGCGCTTGCACGTGCCTTTGTCGACTGTAGTTGCCGTTTGACGCGCCTGGTAGTTTTATACCCTGACCCCTTCATGATTTCGCTAATTTTCTCTGCCGCTTTTCTTTTGAGATGGCGTCCCGATTCTCCGGCTCTCGATTTTATGGCCTCCTTGAAATTGACACCATTGTTTGCGACATCGTCTATGATTTTCATACCTGCGCGCAAGGTCTCTTTCCCGACGGCCTTAGCGCCACTCCTGACGTATGGTAGAATGCGGCGAAAGAGGCCCCCTAACCAAGAGCCATCACCGCGCCCTCTCTGAAAGGCCGAGCCAGCGAAAACGTTTCTTACCCCACTCCCGCCACCTATCTGCTCATCGTAGTATCTAGTATAATGAGACATCTCAGTGACTTCGTCTTAAATGGAGTGTCACGGTCAGTGTACCGTACTCGAATGGAATGCGCTGCCCGAGCTGGTCTCTTATATCGATGATAATATTGTGAAAATTGTGATAGAGAGCGGTATGTATTGGGCGGGTGTGAAACGCTGCACAGCACTGCAGCCGTATCTGAATTTTGAGTTAGTTATCCAAGGAACGATGCGCAAGAGCGAGGCCTGCACTGAAAAAAGTTTTGAGCAGTTGCTGCACAAAGCCGACTTACTCATCCGTACAAAATTTTTGTACGGCTGCTGCACGAAAATTGCGCGGCAGTTGCCTTAGTGTGGCGCTGCTGTCGCTCGAAAAGCGTACTGAAAACAATCGCAGCGCGTTATTGAGCACCAGCGCTACAAAAACTCGGAGAGCTGCCGCTCAAACCGCATAAGCCAGTAGCTGTACATGCTATGTATAGCAACTGCTCAAAACTTTTTTCAGTGTGTGTGTCCCCCACTGTATAGAGTTCACAAATATCTGTATAAACGTACAGTTGGTCGGGAATGGCACGAGAGAGCGAGGCTGGTCTCTCGGCTACAATTTCCCGCAGCGCGCCATGGTTAAAGGTCGTAAACATAATTTTTTTCCCAGGCTCGTCATCGAACCCAAAAATGCGTAGAATTTTTTCGTTGAAATGAGTCACATGCGGCTCTTGACAGGCGCACCTGATGGCATAATTGCTCTCCTTTACGGCATAATTACATAATTGCATGGCATAATTGCTCTCCATTGCTCTTCTTTACGGGTTCAAGCATGTGATGCTTATAAGTGTCATTAGAGTTATTTATGGCGTCTGCCAGCTGTTGAAGAGAGTCGTAAATGCCGACTGGAAAATGGCAGAATGTTTTCTCACTCTGTTCGTCGTCGTCGTCCATGGCGAACAAACTAAAAGTGTAAAAGGCATCATTGTCTTGAAAATGCACGATACTACATGGTACGTGAATTTCCACCAGTCCGACGTGCCACTCTCCGTGTAATTTGATCTCGCGCGGCAAGTGGGTGGTGAAACAGCTGGTTGTGTTATCGGGAAAGTGAGCCATACTGCTGTTGCTAGGCAGTACCATGTAAAAATCTTCGTTCGCGTCCATGTCTGCTCGTGGTTTTCTACGAAATGCTCTCGAGTTGACTCGCTTTTACCCAAGAATTAAATTTATCGGGATAGCCTAGCTACTTGGCGAGCACTTGTTTGTTGGCGCCACGACCTTTCGTGTGCACAATACGCTCGATTTTGAAGCTCTTATCGCCAGTCAGTCGATCGTGCCCGACCAAAACGAGCTCTTCGTTGTAAAAGAATCCGTCAATTATTTCTCCGTTTAAGTCTGCCAATACGTATGTGTACAGCCCTTGCCGCAGAGATACACGTATAATCTTGAAAATCTCCTCACTGAAAGGACCCAGCACACAATGTATGGAAAATAATTATACGGTCAAATTGAATCAAATTTGGAGAAAAGATAGATTTTGAGATTCTGAACAAAAGTTCTCATGGGCAAAACCCTCCAAAATTTTACCGGATGATTTTTTCCATACATTGTGCGCGGGATCCTTTTTTTCGTATCCGCGCTCGAAGGTGTTCTTTGTTCGACTGACACGGACGAGGTCACTCACAGCAAATTTACGATAGGGCACGGCGGGGCAGCGATAATTGGAGCGCGCGCGCTTGGCCAGATTTTCGCGCGCTCGCGCAGCGTTGTAAGGGTTGACCTCTGCTGGGTGCATTCGCGTACCGCTGTGCTGAGAATGATTGTACGCGTACACAATTTTTTGCAGAACATCGATGTATCGCTTGGTGTTTCGATGTGAGAAATATCTCCATATGCGCTCGCGCAACGTTCTGTTGAGCTGTTCGACCACCGCTGCCTTGACATCTGGATTTCCAGCGACACGAAAGCCGATCTCCATGCGCTTGAGAAGATTTTGAAAAGCGGAGCCAAGAAATTCCTTGCCACGATCGGACTGCACGCACATGGGCAAGCGCGGCTTCGCTCTGTCGGTAATTCGCTCAAAAGCGTCAGCAACGTTGCGCGCAGTTTTATCCTTCACTGGTTCAACCCAGGCAAACTTACCGAGTACATCGATGACCACGAGAATATAGCAGTACCCCTCGTTGTAATCCTTTATCGACGTCAGCTGAAGTAGATCGCACTCCCACACGTCATCGACGTTCGTTACATTGTACGACAGGTGTGGGAATCTTCGTTTTATCAGGTGATGAAGCGTGTAGGCATCTTGATTGCTCAGCCACGCGTAAATTTTTTTCTTCTCCTTCTTGGCATTTACGCGAAGAAGGTTTCGTGCACCCGCGTAACCCGCCTCATGCTCGAGATCGTAGTATTGTTTTCCGTATGGCATCTTATCGCTTATATATCAAAGTGCATCCATTTTTTCTTGGTCTGCTTTTTACTGCGAGGTAGCATGGGCAACGGTGTGTTATTTTCTCCGGCCTCTATAGTCTGTTGCCGCGGCAAACGTCGTTTGGCCGTATTCGCTGTTGCAGTCAAAATCCGCCCAATTTTCAAAACTTTGGGATTTTCGATGAGATTAACGGGCGCCTCGCTAGTTTTGAGAAATTTTGCAAACTCAAAGCGCCCGGCAGGCGGCTCATCCTTCTCCACACGCGGGCTCTTTTGTAGTGTGTCGAGAAGTAACTCGATTATGCCCGAGCGCGCCACTTGTCGGCCATCGATGCTCACAGTGCCTGCATTGTCACACTTTAGACGCTCGGGAACCGTTGTCCTCCAGTGCCGAAGCAAGAGTCGCGCTTTTGGCGCGAGTACTTTGGGTATACCTCGGAGAATGGTCTCCTCGCTGAGCGGCGCGAGACTCTCTTCGATTTCGTCTACCTGGTGATTCGTCTCGCGCCGCTCAGCGATACGCTCGTTGTCGCGGAAAAAAGATAGCGACGTAAAATCTGCAAATAATTCAGACATTTTTCGTAATCATCGCGCGCTGCCTTCGAGCGTAAAACGTCGTACATTTTGGTGTCCAAGCGAGAGAAATTATCGCCTTGCGTTTGTAAACTTTTTTCCTCGACATCCGCGGGCGGGCTCGCGGCCATCTAACCTTCTGGCACGAGAATCATTTTACGCGCGTGTTCCATCTTATTACGTGTCACGCGAGCCAAATATTTTCGAAATGAGAGTACTCACGATTGGAGCTAATAAGATAGGCAGGAATGATCCCCCGTTCTGAATAATCACTCGTTTCTTTGCGCGCCAATCGGTGTTACCACTCGGGTGCGATAACTTGCGCAACGTGTGTTTATGCTTGCTCAATCGTCTCTTCTCGCTATCCGATAATTTTACGACTCCGTGTAAAACGTTCAACACGCACTCGCATATGCACTTGACAAGGGGTTTGTCAGCCGCTCGGGCTATGGTCGTGCGATTATTCTTATCGCCGTGGCAGAGCACGCCGAGTAGCGCGAGATTTTTCTTGGAAAAATGTTTACCGCGCGGTAACGTGCCGCGACAAGAGGCAGCTCGTCCGTACGGGACCATAGTTTTTTCCCGACTGATGTTCGGGCGAGCAAATCAGCGTGATTTAAAGTATTTGGGCACGTATGCGTAATGCGCACTGTCACCGGGGAATATGTTTGCGCGAAATCTAAACTCATCGAGACAGTCTTGCGAGAGATCTATAAAGAGATAAGAGGGTGGCGCTTGCGTAGCGTCTATGTAGGCTTCGCGGAGAAAACCCGAGTCTTCGGGATGGATTTGACGCGCGAGATGCTATATTTGTGCCTTGTCGCGCGGATTTTTGAACAGCACTAGGTACTTTGTATTTAAACTTATGTCACGCTGCGCCTTTCCCTTGTGGAAAACATTTTGCGTTATGAATATCACGCTGATATTTTTGTGATGACTACTTTTCGTAAACAAGTCTAACATAACGTCGCTCGAGGATTCTCGCATAAGATCATCGAGAATGAGTAATTTTTACTTCTCGTTGTCCGTGGAATAGTCGCCTACCTGCGGGAGTCCCTCTCGAAACTCAATGATAGGACCATTGGACTTAAAAGCTGTTCTGTAAGCCTCTTGCCATTCAGCGTAATAAGACAGTAAACGGTCGAAGCGTGCGGTACACATGGCCGGTAAATGGGCGAGAAAGCGCTGAACAAAGCGTGTTTTTCCACAGCCTGTGGGTCCACACACACAGCAGGTAAACGGATGTTTCAAGCGTGTGTCCATTTTATTTTACGACCTCTAGCCACCGAATCAGACTGTCCCACGCTTTCCCAATCATATTATACCCTTTTTTCCATTCGCGCGAAACATTATCGTCTGCATGACGCGCAGACGGGCCGGCGCGCGCGCGGGAACTAGCATCTTTACCGCGGTGATGAGCTGACGCGGCGACAAGCTGGTCGTGCGGGGGGATGGGCTGATCCGCGATGACTAGCTGATTCGCGCGCGCGCGCGCGCGTTGACTAGGCTGTCCCCGCCGCGAGAATGAGCAGGACTACCGCGACGACTAGCATGCACAAGCCGGCGATATAGTTAACTATGAAACAAGACGCGACATTGTAACTACAATACCTTTTTAGTATATTTAACATGAAAATGCTATAAAACATTCTGTATATTACTTTGTTAAGAAAATATAACGGACTATTATCACAGCATGCTTTTTTTTCAGCGTACTAAGGCGACAAAAGTGATGGAAATAGGTAGAAATAATTTTGATAGGTAAATAATTTTTATTAAAAAGGATAATGTTTATTTTACATAAATACACGCAGTTACAAGTTTTTTTTCTAAAATATACATACTATGCGTCGCTCTTATAACCAAAAGGTAGTGATACTGCATCGCGAAAGTATCTACGCTTCTTAAGTACTACGGAACAAGACTTTTTTTCGTCGCGAGTGATGACTTCGTGCGTGCGAGTGCGCCTGATCGGTTTATATTTCAAAACGATGGGTTCTCTTTCGTTTTCAAAATACGCTGCGATCAAACGCGCGATGCTCTCGAAATTTATTATACACGAATTGGCGCTATTGAGACTAATACCCTTAATCTTACAGCACTCGACAGTTTCTCCGGTAGAGGGTACGACAGCTCGGAAGCCATACAATTTTGGACCCACTGAGAGAAATTTTGTAATATAGGTACCCTCGCCGTAGGCCTTTAGCTCGTCTGTCATGTTGCCGAGTAAAGCACCTAGAGACGGAGTATACTCAGTAGGGTCGTTTTTCTTACATGTGAAAATACACGAGTCTGTGTCCATGTATAGAACACGCGCTGCGGTGAGTTTTTCAATATAAGAATACAACTCGAGACGCGCCTGCGCGGTTGTATACGCAGCTATTGCCACATTTGTATTACCCGAAACATCGACGGCATCTTCGCGAAAGCGCCAATTCGTGTATAAAAGGTTCTCGTTGTCCATAAGAACATCGAATACTTCTTTTTCCGCCGCTGTAAGAAGTTTTAATAGTCCCTCACGCGTTTTTATAATAGCCGTTTGTTTCATATTTGAGCGCTGGCCGAATTTTCCCAACAGCGAATTCAAACACAATTTCGCGACAGAATGCAACCCCGGATTTTTTTCTATTTTTTCCAAGTCTAACCTTATCCCCTCGTCACGCTCGTACTCGTCGACATACCGCTTTCTACTCTCTTCATCTGTACACCAAGCAGGCCAACCGGTTGCCTGCTGCTTCAATCGGAGAAAGGTATTGACATACGGGGCAAACAGCCCACCCGCACCCGTGACAGGATCGAACTGCGTGGTCTCATACTGCCAAATAACAAATATTTCTGTGACGCAGTAGCCAAGTTCGATCGCCTTCTGTAACTCCCAGACAACCCATGTGCCTGTAAATTCACGCTCAGCGGCTTGGTCGTGATTACAGTCGCCCTCTCGCAATTCCTCGCAGCACGAGCCACAGAGTTTGAAAATCAGCCGAGAGTGCATTTTTATGGGTAACACAGGCAGCATCAAACTACGAGGTGGTAAAACCTTGCACTTTATCAGCCCTTCCACGCGCGAGAGATTATTGTTCCGACCGCCAGTCAGCTCCGTGCATTCTCCGCCGATGTAAATGCGCGGGTGCCCAGTGGGATAACGTCCCCTCTTGCAGATATATGGGTAAAAAGAGCAAATATCGGTATATTTGATCTCTTCGTCCGGCACGGTACTGCGAGAAGTGACGATATTTTCCGTGCGGCCACCGAAAAAAGCGTCATGCGGGTTTAAGGATATTTTGCTCATAACCGGATGAGTCGCTAAATATTGCGTAATTTCCGGTTGCTGACTTTTCACGCGCGCGAAATCGCATTCCCACATCTCACGCACGTCGTATCCGAACCGCCTCATTGCCGCGACTTTTGCCACCGTGCCCTCGTACGCCTGTACGTATGTTTGACCATATTTATTTTTTCTCACAGTACGATTATCGCTGAAACAGCGCGGACAGCCATGCACATAACAGCCTTGGTATTCAAAAACAACTCCTTTGGCTGTTGAGGCAGGCTCTCCTCCTCCGATTGGCGGTAGATACCCCTCGCGTAAACGAAACTCGCGCGATCGCCCCGCGTGTATAATTTCACGCCCGAACTCGCGCTCGCAGTATAGCAGCCACTCTATAGATTGCTGCGAGGGCTTATCCCAGCGCCTATATCCGTTTGGCGGTA
This sequence comes from Torymus aiolomorphi, assembly GCA_036365515.1. Classification (NCBI taxonomy): domain Eukaryota; kingdom Metazoa; phylum Arthropoda; class Insecta; order Hymenoptera; family Torymidae; genus Torymus; species Torymus aiolomorphi. The sequence continues at coordinate 150,387,247 of CM070875.1, read as the reverse complement.
TCAGGCCAATAGTTTTTGGCTGCAAAAAATTTTTTTTAAAAACGTACATACATGTGGACGCAATTGTACACGCGGAGACGAACGGGTCTGTTTGAGCGACTTCTATGAAAATTTCGGGAAACCGTATGCACGCGCGCCTCAATATTTCCACGTTTATCAGTATTCGACAATCTCTTTTTGAAAGTCGAATACGTAGTTTGGGGATGTATTCTCATACCACACGAGAAAAGCGGCACGTTCAGCCACAGACATAGTACCTGGGCAATAAAACTCGGGTGCGGGTAGAGGGCCTCTGTAGTGCTCATTCTCACTGGTATTGAAAAGGTGGGGGAAATAACCTTTCTTAGCGCTCTTGGGCAGACCAAATGTCGCAGGCAAAGCACTCAGTTTCAATTGAAAGTAATTGATACTATCAATATATTTTGTGCTCCCGTACTTTAGCTGCGTAATATTGTGGCCATGTAATATTACGCGTGGCGTGCCACTTGGAACTTTCCGCCAACTCTTTCAATATAAATTGAGACTCGAATACCCGAGCATTGTGCGCTATACACACAATTTCGGCAAAATCTGTCTTTTCTCGCACACATAGCTCCAAGAGTTGTTTAATGGGATCGCGGGTGAAAATGAACTCGCGCACCCCGCAAGTGGGGCATTCTATTTGTATGTCGTCCACGCCGATGTAATCCGAGCATACTTGATGCGCGACGCACAAATTAGGTACGCGAACGCGCGCATTTTCGCCATACTGAGTGTCTTGTGTTGTCTCGATATCATAAAAAATATAAAGATATTTCTTTTTTTTACCCGGGACGACAACGCTGATTGGCTGCATGAACCACAAGACGTTAAAGGCATGCTGCTTTTGACAGTGCCTACAAAAACTGATACCACACTCGTGTTTCCGCTGATACACGTTTACAATGCGCATGCAATTCTCACACAACCGCACAACGTCGCACACTTTTTTATTATTTTTTTTGTAAGAGCCTGCACGCTTGTGATTCGTGAAACACTCGTGTCCGAAAAATTGTCGCTCACAATCCACGCACTCTATCATTTCGACTTGATCGCTTCTGCATGGCGGTGAAACGTAAGACCACGCGCATGTTTACGTACATTTGTGCTGATTTACGCAGCGGAATGCCTTATTACAATAAGAACAGAAAAAACGCGATACCGCCGCTCCGAATAAATTAGTAATTAAATTAAAATGTCGTGCACGCTCTTCAAACATCAAATAAATAATACCGGCTAGTGAGGCATTTAATTCCCGGAGAGTGTTTCGTCCATCAAGGAGCGGGGGTTCATCGCTTCCAAAATTTTGTTTCTCGAAAACAACCAGTGCTACGCCACTTGTGAGAAAAAAATTTTGAAAGCTCACGAGCTCTTCAAAACCACAGCCATGACCCGGAATATTTACCCCAGCGGCGTCCACGAGACTTTCCACGCGCTCGTTTTGCAATTTTCGACGCCCTTCATGAATCTCATGCCATTCTGTGCGCACCTCATCGCAAGGCTGCGATTTGACAGCCATGCATACCCTTCCGACCGCAAGCGCACGCGGTAAACATAAATTATCGGCATTGTTAATAACAACTATTGAGCGCTTTCGCAAATCGCTCAACTTTAAGCCACCACCCGCACCTACGGGCATTACTACATAGCACACCTGTAACTCGAGTCACTCTCCGATACCCAAAATTTCGTTACTCTGACTTATGGAACTTATTAAATTCCATAAATCAGCGTAATTAAAGTTCGCAACAGGCCTGAACGACAGCTCGCCCGTAAGACGTGAAAATCGCTCATTACAAATTGTAATCCCGATTAATTTATGGTCTGGAATGCGTGTCGTTATATAATCGTGCATGTCCCTAATCGCGGCCTCTACCCATAATACGGGATTTATATCTGCGCGTGGCTCTATAATTGAAAATCTTACTCTATGGCTCTGCACTCCGAAGCGTCACATGTACTGCTGTCTATCAACCACAGCAGTGAAGCGCACGCCGGGGGGCTGTATGCTGTCGTAGTCTTCGGCATCATAAACCTCCTCACTGCCACCACTGCCTACCTGCACGGATGAGCGGACCTCAGCTGTAACAAAACGAATGATGCCTTTGTTAAAATATATTAAAATAGATTAATGGTTTTACGATGTGGGATTTACTTTAAGGTTCTACGATGCCCGCAAAGCTTTCTAATACTCTATTCACCAAATCCCGCAGATTGCTTTCTGTATACAAAGGCGAGGATTCGTCTTCGGCTTGGTCGCGGAACCAACGCTGGAGCCGTGCTTGGCGATTGCCTGATACCCGCTCGTATACCTCCCGCAAACGAGCAAGCTCGGGGAGCGATACCACAATCTGTGTTAGAGACCGATCGCGACTTCGCACAACTACGCACGGAAAAATATTTTTAAAAAGGGCATATTTTAAAATATAAGAATAAATATTTACTTACATTCGTTGACCACGCGGTCGAGGCGGTCGCGTATGTTGTACCCTGAGGCCGATTGGTTGGCGGTGGCACACAGCACACCCAGTATGTGCCGTCTTTCTCTGCGCGCACTCTCAGCAGTGGTGGAATGGTCGTCAGCCTCTACACCAGGTGGTTGACTTGCCAGAAGCCGAAAGTCCTCGTCGATGAGAGGTAGACGATCGTACGCAGCAAGATACTCGCCTATGGCTTCTTCTTGAAGCTCGATCTCGTTCGCTACTTCTCGCGCTTCTCTTACAGCCTCCTCCTCCTCCTCCTCCCCCTCCATGCGATTAGGGATATCCCCTACAATTAGTGCAGGGCTTTCTACCTCTCGTGGAGGTTCTTCACTCTCCTCGTCGCCAGCATGCACATCGGCTATAATAACAACAGGCTCAGCGTCTTCATCATCATCATCACTGGTATCAAAACTCAGAGTGCGTGCGACTTGATTAAACGTCCCCGCGGCGCGCCGCGAGTGTGTAGGCGTGCTGTCTTCCGCGCCGGAAAAATATGTAGCATCGCTCGAATCGTCGTCATTTAGTAGACTCTCCAGAGCTGAAAAATAGCATATCAATGATTATAAATTTTATAAATATTTTGAAATATTTTGAAATATTTTAAACTTACCAAGCCGCTCCGATCGCCCTTCGATTATGTCACTAAAAACTGGCAGGCCACTTAATCCATGATTAAAAACAAACTCTTCGATTATCCGTAAAACCTCGCCGGAACGTCTAGAGCCTCGATATAAGCGCGCGATTGCGCGATACCCCGTCGTCCTAAGGGTCCTCTGTAATTGACGGATCAACTCGTCGCGAGTCATCCCGCGTAAGCGCTGCAACCACGCACTACCTCTACTATACCTCTCTCTACCAAAGAGCCGCAGTATGGCTTTTCGCAGCGAAATTTTTACGAACGTATCCATCTCGGAGTTTCGAACAGACTGATGCCGCTGCAGCGACGCTTAGAGCTCTTATACAAGCGCAGTCAAAAGCATGAGCGATAAAAAAAAATCAGCATTCCGTCACGTGAAGTTCGTCAAACTTATTTTTCCTCGGAGCGTCCAGTCGCATTTTCCTAGGACCCGAGATGCCTGTAGTATAAAAATGCCTCTCTGCGCGCACGAAAAACAATAACGGTGCCCAGTGACGACTGCTTGATAAAAAATTGTCATGTGGCGCGAAACAGCGCTCTTCCAAAGGAGGTCTAAGATGAACGATAAAAAAACAATGAGCCTTCTATACTCGAACATCGACGCTGAAAAGGGATACAGTTTCATGGCTCTCGAAACCAATACATTCGTGACGCATCTGTGGAAAAAGAGCACACGCATGTGAGATAAAAATTTACAACGCACAGCTAACAGTCATGAAATATTGTTCTACAAAAAACATAGTTTATTACTTTCGACAGCATGGGTCAAACCCCTGTGCCGCGTCGTAGCTGACGTTAAATGCAGTGCTGCCAAAATGGAAAGAGCTTTGATAAAAAATTGAAGAGTGACGGAGCGCAGTGTTGTAAATGTCACTGAAAAATGACCTGACAAACACCCGCTAGCCGGGTGTATAAAAATTTTCTCTCGGGTTAACTACCCTTGGGTGAAAATATTTCCAGCACGGACGCAGGCCACTTTCTTCCTAATCCGTTGATGTGGAATTCCCGGCAATAATATTGGTCGGAACGGTTGAGTCATAAAAATTCGATGACTGTACCGCACAAAACGTCCACCACTCGTGCATCCCTACCATCACCGCTTCTTCCACGTGACCGAGGGGATGAGGTTGACCACGCACGCACGCCAGTTCAGTCTTCACCATGGAATCTAGCTGTGCGGGTTTCCAGTTTATAGTAGCAGTTCTGTGTGAACTCTGCTATTACGCACAACGAGAGGCCAAACAGATAGCGAGGGCTGAGGGCGACCCCGCCAACATAGAAAACCGCATACAGCGCGACTTTGACGGACCCGCTAACCGACAGTTGTTAAATAAGATATGCAAATATATTTGCATTCGTAGCAAAGGTTTGGCTAAATGTCACGAAGACATTACTTTACTTTTGAACGTGTGGCCTAAGGAGCGCAGAGCGGGGGTAGAAGCGTGGGCCTGTGCGCAAGGTTCAGCGCTTCGGAGAACCCAGCTAGCAGGCGCTAGCACTCCACAATCGCTCCCCACCACAGAGGCCACCCCACCAACGCGGCGAAGTCGCGACTCTACTCAGTGTTTAACAGAATCTGACAGCACTAGCATTCACCAAGCAATGGACCAAGAAGTAGCGAGTCTGCGGGCAAGGCTCGCAAGATAACATAAAAAGCTGGAACGTTATCGCTCCGGTGCAGTTCAGGCCAAGGAGATGATTCGGCGCTTAGAGGCGAAAATAAAGCGCCTCGATCAGCAGCAACGGACTCCAAGACGACCACCACCACTACCACCATCCAATATCACCAGCCTCAAATGCAACGTGTGCGGAATTATGTTCCGCATTCTCAAGAGTGACCCGGAGGGCCGGTCATGGGAGCAGTGCTGGCACTGCATAAACTTTAGATGCGGTGCCTGCCACGAAAGCACGTGTAAGTGCCTTATAGGAATAGACACACCCGGATCGCCTAGCGTCGGATGGATTGAAGTATCGGTGAAGATAAGCAGCGGATACACCATCAAAGGATACACCAGCACCAGCAGCAGCAACAGCAGCAGCAACAGCAGCAGTAATGTAAAAACAATGTGCGCGTGTGGGAAGCGGATGCACGTAAATGTACGAACCGTGACAAGTGAAATGCGGTGTCTACGAACACACGAAAATTACGCGAGTGAGTGTGTGTGTGACGACCGCGGCGTCTGCGTGCGCACGTAAATGTATGCGCACAAGTGTGTGTGTGTGTGTGTGTGTGTGTGTGTGTGTGTGTGTGTGTGTGTGTGTGTGTGTGACAACCGCACCGTCTGCGTGCGCACGTAAATGTATGCGCACAAGTGTGTGTGTGTGTGCGCGCGTCAATAAATATTAACAAATAAACAAATATATAAACGTTGCTTTTACTCTCTCTACCCGCCACCTCTCTTCTCCCACCTCTCTCTCTTCCCCCACCTCTCTCTCTCGCTCTCTCTCTCTCTTCCCCCCACCTCTCTGTCTGTGTGGGTAGTTGTGGGTGGGTGAGTGGATGTGAGTGTGGGTGGTTGGGAGGGTGTGTGTGTGCATGTGTGCGTGCGTCATCTCTCTCTCTCTATCTCTAGTACGCGGGCTGGTATAACGAGACATATCATATTACAAGGGCAGATCAGCGCCGCGGGTGGTTTCATTAAGGGGGCTAGACACCTTTTTTCTCTGAAATAAGAAGTCCCATTTTAATACATAAATGTAAACTAATTATTTCATACTTTTTACATATAAAAGTGGGTATATTTACCTTACCTTAAAACTTTCTCCGATGGGCCTTTTATATGGTCCAGAACCATAGTCATCGATGAAACAAGTTTTTTCACTAACCGTAAGCTTTGAAATTTTCCTGTGGATGGATTGACTCCAGATTTGAACTAAATTACTCCTGAATAGTATAATTCTCATATGAGTGTAGGGATTTAGGATTAAATGTCGGAAAAAATTTTTACATCAGAAAAATTATGAAAAAATATAAAAAATTTAAAAAAAAAAATCTTGAAAAACAGCACAATTTTTTTTTCTCATTAGATCAAAAATCCCTACACTCATCTGAGAATTATACTATTCAGGAGTAATTTAGTTCAAATCTGGAGTCAATCCATCCACAGGAAAATTTCAAAGCTTACGGTTAGTGAAAAAACTTGTTTCATCGATGACTATGGTTCTGGACCATATAAAAGGCCCATCGGAGAAAGTTTTAAGGTAAGGTAAATATACCCACTTTTATATGTAAAAAGTATGAAATAATTAGTTTACATTTATGTATTAAAATGGGACTTCTTATTTCAGAGAAAAAAGGTGTCTAGCCCCCTTAAGTTAACTGTTATGTAAACAGTAGCTAATTACCCATTGTTAATGGGAGGTTTGTTTACAAAACAGTAGCGGTTTTGAAAACAATAGACCCATTGACATAGGTCATTAGCTACCGTGCAGCTACTGTTTACATAACACTTAACTTAATGACCCTCCCCACGGCGCCGCGTTGCGTGTATAGTGAGCGCTCTGAAGCAGCGAGCGCTCTACGATAAGATTATGAGGATCCTGCCGATCTCGTCTCTCTCTCTCTCTCTCTCTCTCTCTCTCTCTCTCTCTCTCTCTCTCTCTCTCTCTCTCATTAAACTATTATTTATAATTATTAATTAATTTTAAAAATATTGTGTGTGTGTGTGCGTGTGTGTGTGTGTGCCGGCGCGAGCGCGAGCGAGGGCGCACGTGTATCGTTAGTTTACCGATGCATGTGCAGCTACAGCTATCCCTCCACTACAGCCGATGGTGGGAGCGTCACAGCTCACGGGCCCGTCTGTCTGCACGATCGCGCAGTTTGCCCGGAGCAGCGGGCCGTGTCGGACGGAGGAATCCTTGCTCCACACGGTTCTTATAATTACTGCGAGTGGTCTGCGGTGGTATAGTGGGGGCTGGCTAGCGCTTGCTGTCCTGCAACGATTGGTCCTCTCTCTCTCTCTCTCTCTCTCTCTCTCTCTCTCTCTCTCTCTCTCTCTCTCTCTCTCTCTCTCTCTCTCTCTCTCCCTAGAAGAAATATCAGCCATAAAATTTGTCTTAAATTAATAATCTCACGAGAGATGATTTTTTCACGTTATTTTTCGTGTATTTTCGGCTATTTTAGCCTATTGCACCCCCTAAGCGAAAGATTCCGGATCGAATTTCATATCGCCAATTTTTTTGCAAGGCTATGGCAACATCTGGAAGAAAAATCAGCCATAAATTTTGTCTTAAATTAATAAACTCGCGAGAGATGATTTTTTTCTCGGTGTTTTGCGAGTATTTTCCGCTATTTTAGTCCCTTTGCACCCCCCAAGCGAGACGTTCGGGATTGAATTTGTCATAGCCAATTTTTTTACAAGGCTATGGGAACATCTGGAAGAAATATCAGCCATAAAATTTGTCTTAAATTACTAATGCCACGAGAGATGATTTTTTCTCGGTGTTTTGCGAGTATTTTCCGCTATTTTAACCCCTTTGCAGCCCCCAAGCGAGACGTTCCGGATCAAATTTCTTATCGCCACTTTTGTTACAAGGCTATGGTAACATCTGGAAGAAGTATTAGCCATAAAATTTGTCTTAAATTAATAAACTCGCGAGAGATGATTTTTTTCTCGGTATTTTGCGAGTATTTTCCGCTATTTTAGTCCCTTTGCACCCCCCAAGCGAGACGTTCCGGCTTGAATTTCTCATAGCCAATTTTTTTACAAGGCTATGACAACATCTGGAAGAAATATCAGCCATAAAATTTGTCTTAAATTAATAATCTCACGAGAGATGATTTTTTCTCGGTGTTTTGCGATTATTTTCCGCTATTTTAACCCCTTTGCACCCCCAAGCGAGACGTTCCAGATCGAATTTCTTATCGCCAATTTTGTTACAAGGCTATGATAACATCTGGAAGAAGTATTAGCAGTAAAATTTGTCTTAAATTAATAAACCTACGAGAGATGATTTTTTCACGTTATTTTTCGTGTATTTTCGGCTATTTTAGCCCCTTTGCACCCCCCAAGCGAGACGTTCCGGATCGAACTTCATGTCCCCAAGTTTTTTGCAAGGCTATAGCAACATCTGGAAGAAATATCAGCCATAAAATTTGTCTTAAATTAATAAACTCGCGAGAGATTTTTTTCTCGAGGTTTTGCGAGTATTTTCCGCTCTTTTAGTCCCTTTCCACCCCCCAAGCGAGACGTTCCGGATCGAATTTCTTATCGCCAATTTTTTTACAAGGCTATGGCAACATGTGGAAGAAATATCAGCCATAAAATTTGCTTTAATTAATAAACTCAGATGGTATCAATTTTTTTTGTAATGTATTGTCTAGTCGAGGTGGTTTTAGGGATGATTTGGGGGGATTATCACTTTGGAAATAACTTATTTTGCAGTATATACATGTTCTATGCATATCTCTAGGAGATAATATCAAAAAAACCGAATTTAGAAATTTTCGATATTTCGTTCACGATGAACGTTCAGAACTTCAGACACATAAAAAACATCTGCTCTTACTTTCTTCGCTGCGGATGAAAGTTTCGAGGATAACCCCTTGGAATTATTGCATGGTCCTGTCACGTACCGATAGTTTAGTTCGAAAGGTTTCCGTCACGGTTGTCGACGGGTTTGAAGAAAAATTGAGAATCCCCGCGAAGCGGGGACGATTACTACGGCGGACGTTCAGCTTTACGATAAGCAAAAAAAACTCTACAGATGTTAAAAAGTGCCTTCCTGTGAAAACGAGAAGTGTCCCGCCATGGGCTGTTTTCTACGTCTACGCGTGTTAACGTTTTTCGCACGTTCAGATACTTAACTTCTCGAGCCAGACGCCCGTAAAGCCCAAAAATTTTGCGTGGGTGCTGCGTTTAAGCCTTAAAAAGTAATAAAAAATTTTCATTGTTGGAGCATACGCAGCCGGCAACGCATCCACCCATTCCGCCTACAGGCCCAACCAACCCGCGCCTACCATCCAGGAGTGGTGCTTCGACTGCGTATTGTACCAGCATACTCATTCGGCAGTGATTAATTGGACAAGATATTGGCGGTGCAACATTCTTCGCAAACATGAAGCCGAGCGCGGGGAACCGCGTTTTACCGCGAGTTAAGATATAGCCGCGCGAAAATTCAAGAATATATAATGCGGAATTATATAAGAACCGAAAAGTTACATAAGGACGCTGCGTATATTGCGTGGTTTCTTGAGGTGCTTAAACATCATGAAGCCGCAGCACCTGAAGCGAGCAGCGAATACTACGCTGAGATACAGGACGAGATGATTGATACACTCTGCAAGCTAAACACACAAATCAACACAGCAATCTGGAAGCTAGACAAGGCCGGACAGCATGCTCGCGATATCACAATGAAGGTACCGGGTGGCAGCTGTGTACACACTGTGAGACAATTTTGGGTCCCAGACGGAAGAAGAAACTGTTCGATTGCAAGCTGTACGGACATCGCTACATAAAGTACGAGCGCTGCCAGAGTCGGAGGTGTGTATGCATGCCTCGAAAGTAACAGGGAGCAACCATCATCAATGCGCAGTATGCGTTAAGTAGTGATAAGTGTCAGCACCGCTATCATTAATAAAAGTGTTTTATATTTCGTAATTAAGAATAATGACGGAAAAGTGAAACCGAATAAAATGTTTGTAATTGACTGAATGTGTATGGTGAGTTTGTAAAAATTAATTAGTATGTAAAATAGTAATTCGAATATAAGAAGTTAAAATAAAGATCTGCGTTTGTGATCTCGCTAGTTATATTATTCATCGGGTCTTTCAATCCATTCAAATAAAAATGTATATTTTTGAAAATTTGTATGTAAAATTGTAAAATGAATATAAGAATTAAAATATAAAGAGTTGTATGTAGTGAATAAAAATTATGCTTGTTATATTAACGTAAGAAAAAATTTTCGTAACATTCGGGGCTTTCTTCTCCGATTAAATAAATAAAAATTTATTCTTCTTCAACACGCTTTTTTTATTTGCAGACCCCTCCTTTACACCAACTCCCTATTCCCACCACCATCTTCTCATTGCGGACACACACACACACAAACACACACACAAACACACACACACACACACACACACACACACACACACACACACACACACACACACACACACACACACACACACACACACACACACCCACACACACATACACATACACACGAGTATATAGCGCGGGGGCCGCTCGCTCCACACACACACACGCACGCACGCACATACACATGATCTATACAGTGGGAGCCCTCTCCAGCACCTTACACAGAAAAGTCGTTGGGCACGCTGCAGCCTCGTACAAGCGTTCGGGATAACCAATTGATAAGAGCGCGGCGCTCTCATGCTTTAGACGCACGGCTCACTCACATCGGGCGCATGGCGCGCCCCGTATGAGGCTCCTGCAACACGAAGATGCCGAGGCTGCGGCAGCTCGCTTTGTGGTATTACAGCAAGCCGGAGCTAATGGTCGTGCCGTTCTCTTTTTTCGCGTATTTTCACGCATTACTGTTAGTTCAAGATGTTAATTATTTTCTGCAGTAAAAATCTTACACAAACGCTGCACAAATGAGTGAGCCATCGGCTCGTCGCACAGATTATGCGATCATGCAGCGCGCTTAAAATTGAGACAGCGGCGCGCCCGCGTATACCCGACTTGCAGCGCGCCAACTCTGCGGGCGCGCTGCAAGTCCAAAAGTGAGCGTGATGCAGCACCGAGGTAATGGTGGCGCCCGGCGCTCTTCGCAGAGGCTACGGTGTGCTCAATGATTTTTCCGTGTACGGTACTTTATGGCGTAGCGCGTACAACCAAAGGCTTCTCCCCCACCACCCCGAGTCAGGGCATATACAGCGGCACACTTAAGGCAGGTATAGTGGCATGTCGTCATGGCGGGCGCGTTAAGTGGGTCATTTTTTATGGGTAATAATTCACCCCATTGTTTACCCTAATTAGCTTGTGTTCACACATGCTGCTGTAAACACTTGGGGGTTAATGATCTTGTCACATTTGGGGCCCCATACACACAGCACTGCGGATGCCACATGGCCTCTACACATGGCACAACGGGGGTGCCACGGTCTCGCTAAACCAGTCCCCTTACTACTGCACTAGTAAAATTGAAACGCGCTTCGCGCCTACTATTTTATTTTTGAGGTTAAACACTATTTTTCACTATCATTTAGCTTTAATTAGTTTAAATAAAATAATTAGTCACATTTTTTAAGAAAAAAATCAAATGTTTTTATTCGATGTAAATTATTTAGTAGTTCTATAAATATTTGAGTTTCAAAATTAAAATCTAGCACATTTTCAATCTAAAAAATTGAAATATTCGCGGTTTTCTCAAATATAACCAATCACACCGAGTCTTTAAATGACTCACTACTTCCAATTATCATTTGTTAATGAGAGGGCAATACCATGCGTATATGCAATAGATGATTTTTATTTTGATGAGTGTCGCTAAAATATTAAAATTTAATACCTATTGTTATGTATTAGTCTATTGTCATCAAACATGAAACGAACGAAAGCGTTGCTAAGCAATTAGTTTGTTGTTCTCAATTCAATTTAGTTTTTCAGTTAGTTGATTCAAGAGCTTGTTGATGACACATTTAACCTTTTGTGTTATTTATCTTGAATAAATTACATCCTTGTTTTTATAAATTGTTGTTACTATTTATTGTGTGTCTGTGTGATTGTAACACTATAATATATGACTTGATAAAGGTAACTTCTGCTCTTATAACTCAAGAACAATTCAAGTAATGTACTGTGCATGCACTTGCCATTGTTTAGCGAAATAAACTTCAAAATCAAAATCAGTGGGTCTAAAAACTCCTGAAAGATCTCGGATCCAAGCTAGAGAGTAATTTGGGCAAAACTCGTGTATTACGGATGCGCTTTGCAGTGTACAATAAAGTAGATCTCCAAATTGAAATCAGCTGGTCGAAAAGCCACTTAGATAATGCCAAATGCCAAAGGCTTTGATTAATTAAAGGAATAAAATTGCCAGAGAATGATAATTATCCGGTATATAATTATGAGCGAAACAATTATACAGCATATAATTAAGAGCTAATGTTAATTATACGGCATATAATTAAGATTTAAAAATTAAATTAATTAAAACTCTTTAATTAACAATTAAAATTATACTCTTTAATTAAAATCCATCTAATTAATAATTACATTTGGAATCTTTAATTAAACGCTTGTTTAATTAAGAACTAGCGTTTATAATCAATTATAATCAATTATATAATATAGATATTTAAGTAACCAGCTAACAACAAGAGAATTGTTGTTATATTTATAGTAAATGGTCAAAATCATTGTTGAAGAATCATGACTAATTTTTTTCACGATTTCTAGAGATACAAATTTTGTAGGAATAAATATTAAATGAAGGTGCATAGAACTACCACTACAAAATTTGAAGAAAAAAAATTCGCCTGACTCATTGGAAAAAAAAAGTATAATGAATAAACGTATTTTCTATTTAAAATATACTGTACATATAGGAACGATACATTAATTTGAAGGAAGCTACGTGCCAATGAATTGGCAGCTGACGTATTTTCCGCCAAAATTTGGATAGCTGACTCTGCTTTTTTAATGTTTTATGAATGCAAGAAGCAAAATATAAAGTTTGAGCTTTGGTACTTTCACTTTTTTTCTATTTTTTATAGACATTCAAGACACCACCGACGCTTGACCCACCGCGCGGGGGGCGGCTGACGGTTGCCTCCTTGATAAGTAATGTCATAATTACCATATATATCAAAATCAGCTTTGGTAAAATAACTATCCCAAATTTGTCGCTGCCTTCCGAACTATTATGGCCGAATCCATCTCGCATCAGGAGGTCCGCCTATGTCACCGATCGCTTTGAAATTAAAGTATTTATGTTCTTCTCCAAAAATTATTTGACACGTATTTTTTAATTTTTTTGTTGCATCAAAATGTCATGCGTTCAGCAATGACGAAAAATTCCGAAAAAATCCTGACTTAGAAAAAATATTTTTCAATGTCGTTTTTAAACTACTACTGTTTCACCAGTTTTTTTAAGCTTTTTAGCGTGAAACACATAATTTCACTTAGATTTTTTTCTTCTTTGCCGAATAATTATGAAGTGAATTTTCATGAACAAGAGATTTTCTTTTGAGAGGTGATACAGAGCCTAAAAACGTACTTATTTGATTGTTGTACTCTTAAATACATTCTGGAGTACTCTGTAGAAAATCTACGTTCATGTCGGAAATGGTTTCAGCAACTTCATTATTAGTTTTACATTCACAGCGGCACTCACCCGTGCGCCAGCTCACCAATTTTGAAGCGTACTTGTAAGAGTTGTGGTATACCCTTGCTAAAGGTGTCAAAACTAAATAAGGAAAAAGGCATTTCAGTGATTCACTAAGATCATTCAGCTCTACGAACGACACCATAGGAGATTTATAAACGATCGCCTTATGCCTCCCAAAAAAATCGGGATATTCAATTTTTGATCCCGAAAAATACTTTGACATAACTAGTAGCATAAAAGTTCACGAATTCAGAAATTTCAATTAAGGTTTGATTTTAAAACAGGCTAGGAGATGTATATACACACACTAGGGGGGCGGGGTACCCCCTGCTCGCTCCGCTCGCCAACCCCCCATTCATAAGTTGGTGAACTATTTATTTATTAGTTTTTATTCTAGGATTAAAAGAAATAATTTAGAGTAGAGTATTATATAACCAATTATCAACAAAATCTAAGCTTTTTTCGAACTTTTAACGGTTATATTGGATCCGCAATTTTAAACTTCGAATGTCTTATAGTAAGATTCTGATTAGCGATCCCTGTATACAAATTTTAAGCAAAATCTAAGCTCCCCATTCGAACTTTTGACAGCCCTTTTGAATTTCGGAAGTCTGATAGCAAGATCGTGATCCGCGACCTCGAAAACACCTGCATACCAATTTTCAGCAAAATCTAACCTTTTTCCGAACTTACAGTCGCCATATCCCACAGGCATGAAAAGTTTTGGTGAAACCTTTCAAGAAATATTTCATGAAAAGCTTGCCACAACCTTGCTGCAATATTACAGAAACCTCTGAAAAATATTTTCAGTAACATTTCAAGAAACCTTACAGAAACATTTTAGAAACTTTTCAATTAATGTTAAAAGTTGACCATCAAAATACATTTCACGAAATAATACTGCAAGCTTTTCTAAAGCTTTCATGAAATCTTTCTTACAAGGTCTCTGAAAAGAAACATGCAATATTTTACGAAATATTATGGAAAGGTGTGGAAAAAATTTCTCAAATAGGTGTTTCTATTCCAAAACAACCATTCAACAAACATTCTTAAAACCTTGCAAAAATATTTCACGAAAGGTTATGTTTCGAAAACATTTCCTTTATCATTGCCTGAAACGTTTTGGCAAAGTTTATGCAACGTTTTGGATACGGTATTGACATCGTGAAAACGCATTTCAAGAAATTTTACTGCAAGGTTTTACAAAGCTTTCCCGAAATTTTTCTCGCAAACTTTTTATAAAGAAACATTCATGAAATGTTAAGAGAAGATTTCAAAAAGGTTTCGTGGAAGGATTCTTTTATGAAATTGAAAATATGAAAAAATATTTCTGAAACCTTGCAAAAATATTTCACGAAAGGTTATCAGGAAACCTTTCAAAAACATTTCCTGTATCATTGCTTCATATGTTTTCACAATGTTATCGCAACATTTTTGATACGATGTTGACACCGTGTAAACGCATTTCAAGAAATGTTACTGCATGGTTTCACGAAGCGTTCCCGAAAATTTTCTCGCAAACTTTCTCTAAAGAAATATTTCATGAACTGTAACGAGAAGGTTTCAAAAAGATTTCTTGGAAGCATTATTTTATGAAACTGAAAATGTGAAAAAATATTTCCGAAACCTTACAAAAATATTTCAGGAAACGTTATAAGGAAACCTTTCAAAAACATTCCTTGTATCATTTTCTGAAACGTTTTAGCAAAGTTTTCACAACGTTTTGGATACGATATTGACATCGTGAAAACGCATTTCAAGAAATGTTACTGCAAGATTTTACGAAGCTTTCCAGAAATTTTTTTCGCAAACTTTCTCTAAAGAAACATTTCATGAAATGTTATGAAAAGGTTTCAAAAGGATTTCTTGGAAGCATTATTTTATGAAACTGAAAATGTAAAAAAATATTTCCGAAACCTTGCAAAAATATTTCAGGAAACGTTATAAGGAAACCTTTCAAAAACATTTCCTGTATTATTGCTTTAAATGTTTCTAAAATGTTTTCGAAACATTTTTGATATGGTATTGACATCGTGAAAATGCATTTCAAGAAGTATTACTGCAAGGTTTTACGAAGCTTTCCGAAATTTTTCTCGCAAACTTTCTATAAAGAAACATTTCATGAAATGTTATGAAAAGGTTACAAAAGGATTTCTTGGAAGGAGTATTTATGAAATTGAAAAACTCGAAATCTTCTGTATATCGATTTTGAACCAAATTTAAGCTTTCTCCGAATTTTTAACCGCTATATTGGACCCGCCATTTTGATTTTCAAAAGTATAATAGCAAAATCTTGATCAGCGACCTCGAAGCCCTCTACATACCAATTTTCAGCCAACTCTAAGCTTTTTTACAACTTTCAATCGACATATTGGATGAGCCATTTTTAATTTCGAAAGTCTAATAGAAAAACTCGATCAGCAACCCCTGTAAACCAATTCTAAATAAAATCTAAGCTTTTTTCGAATTTTTACCGCCATTTTGAATTTCAAAAGTCAGATAGCAAGATCGTGATCAACGACCTCGAAAACCCATGTATACAAATTTTCAACAAAATCTAAGCTTCCTTCAAAATTTTTACAGCCATATTGGATCCGTTATTTTGAATTTCGGAAGTCCAATAGCAAAATCTGGATCAGCGACCTCGAAATTCCGTGTATACCGAATTTGAACCAGATCTAAGCTTTCTCCGAATTTTTAACTGCCATATTGGATCCAGCCTTTTGATTTTCGATAGTCCAATAGCAAAATCTGGATCAGCGACCTTGAATATCCCTGTACACCAATTTTCAGCAAAATCTAAGCTTTTTTCGAACTTTTAACGGTCAAATTGGATCCGCCATTTTGAATTTCGAAAGTCCAATAGCAAAGTCTTGATCAGCGGCCTTGAAAATCCCTGTATACTAATTTTCAGCAAAATCTAAGCTTTTTCCGAACTTTTATCCGTCAAATTGGATCCGCCATTTTGAATTTCGAAAGTCTGACAGCAAAATCGTGATCAGCGACTTTGAAAACCTCTGCATTACAATTTTGAGAAAAACCTAAGCTTTTTTCGCACTTTTATCCGCCAACATGGATCCATTATTTTGAATTACGAATGTCCAATGAAAAATCTTGATCAGCGACCTAGAAGACCCCTGTATATCAATTTTCAGCAAAATCTAAACTTATTTCGAATTTATAATTGAAGTTAATTTTCTGAGTTGCAAGCTTGTCTTTAGCCTTGAGTATGTACATATTACTTCATCGAATGTTCACTCAACGCGCCTACAACGATACCTCAATGGCGTGGAGGGGACGGTGAAGGGGAAGGTGGAGTGGACGGTGGAGGGAAAGGTGGAAGGGAAGGTGGAGGGGAAGGTGGAAGTGGTAGGGACGGGGAGGGTGGTGTAGGGGAGGGTGAGGGGGGGTGCAGGGAACGGTGGAGGGGGTGGCGGGGCCGGTGGAGGTGGGTGGAGGGGACGGTGGAGGAGCTGAGACTGAAAAATAACGTGACTTGAACGAATTTAACGTTAAAAAGTGGAGGGGACTGTGGAGGGGGGTGGAGGGATCGGTGGAGGGACTGCGTTCAAATATAACGGTAACGCCTATACAATATAGGAAGATAAGCGAAAGCCTATGTTGTCTTGTTATGCGATAAGCTCAACGTCAGCCATCTAACGTGCTAATGTATACATTATATGTATGCATCTACATGTGCAACTACGTGTATTTATGAATGTACACAAGTCTATTCATATTGATTATATGATGTATATTAATGACAGGCAGGAAAAAATTTTAGTATTTTATTTTACCTCGTTCTCTTTCCACAGCAAAAAATAGGTAATGTGACACACATGATTTGATAGATATTTACATCCTCTACTTCCTTGTAAATTTTCAGCCAAAAAAATGGAGGTTTTGAAAAAACTGCATTTTTCTAAAAATTCCTTTTTTTTAGTAAAAAGTACATAACTCATGCATTTTTTTAAATAACATTGTCGGAACGAATTGATCGATCCACGTTCCGCTATTTCATGCTGTTCCCGTTCTCACGATCGGGGGCGCCGGAGACGTTTGCGCGTGCGCGCATCGGCCGATGGCGTTTGGAACCGCGCGCGCTGAGCACGGGAACGGGCGGCGGGGGAATGGGAAATGCTGGACCCTCCGAATCTCACGATCCGTCAGCTTGCATGCGGCAGTTCGGTGATGAAGTTAAATTTGTTCTGTGACCACTGAATTGTGTTTATAAAATAAATTGTGTTTTTTTTCTTTCATTACGGATATTTTCTCTTGAGAGTCATTCCTCCTCCCTCCGAATCAGGGCGAGCTGTCAACATTGGTCTTTCGAGCCGGATCGAAGGGGGAGAGTGAGGAGCTCTTACTCGGGAGGAGAGTGTTTAGGTGAGCCTACGTGCTTATTGCATCCGTCTTGATAGGCAGGTGATTCAGACCTGAGTGTCCTGTGATCGGAATTGTCCGTTGACTGTACAGGCCTCGACTAGGCAGACAAGTGACCTTGTATGTGCAGGCTGAGCGGGTGATCTCGCAGGCCTTCGATGAGTGACCTCATCTTGTGTGTAGATGGCAGACCGAGTGATCTTGTTGCATCAATCGCATGGACGTGAGCGATCTCACTTCAATGTTGGACATTTCTCTTATTGACTCGGTTTCGCAAACGGGTTATCCCGTTGTTGTTTAAACTAGTGATTCATTTGCACTTCTCGTCTAGAGGAAGTAATTCCACTCGTGTGTCTTACATTCCTTCCCTGTTTCAGCTTAATATCTTTGTGACCAGCGCCTCCAGATCTCCAAACAAAATGGATACTCTACTGCTTCGTCAAGGCTCGCTAGGGCAACTCATTGTCAACTTTGTCGACAACACCCGCAACATGGAGACCTCTCTGCAACTTCCTCCGCAGCCGTGTAGACCTGCTAGAGAAATACTGGCAGGACTTCCGACGAAATCGTGATAAGCTGATGGACCATCCCGGCGCTGAAGGATCTCAGTTATCATCTGCTAATCAAGCGCCGACTGTGGCTTCTGTGACAGCCGCCCATCCGCTGAAGATCAAGCTTCCCACCTATTCTGGCAAACTGGGAGATTGGGAAACCTTTCGCGACATCTTTGAATCTATGATTCACCGAAATTTAGGTCGAAGTTCTGTCAACAAGTTTCACTATCTAAAGACTTCGTTGGATGGCGAGGCTCAGTCTGCACTGGAAGGACTTAGTATCACGGAAGCAAATTATCTCACCGCCTGAAACCTTCTCTGCTAGAGATATAACCACAAAGGACGTCTCATTCATCATCACATGGTGTCACTTCCCTACGCTTCTCGATCGAAGAGACCGCCCGAGGATTACAGGCTCTTTTAGATCGAACAACAAAGGCCAGATCTTCTCTCCAGGCGGTTGGAGCACCCGCCGATGGGTGGGAAGACTGGTTTGCTTTCTTCCTGATCCAGAATCTGGATCCCACAACC
Organism: Torymus aiolomorphi; assembly: GCA_036365515.1. Lineage (NCBI taxonomy): Eukaryota > Metazoa > Arthropoda > Insecta > Hymenoptera > Torymidae > Torymus > Torymus aiolomorphi. The sequence continues at coordinate 150,368,333 of CM070875.1, read as the reverse complement.
CGGCGTGATTGGGAAAAGCACTTCGGAAGTCAGGTAGGTCTTCCGTCTTTTAAGACATTAACTGAGTTCATCGGTGGTCGAATACGAGCTCTGCAATCAACAGATCTTCAACCGTCCAGATCAAGATCAAGAGCTTCGCCACGTCCATTTCAGATCGGTGTCTCGAGTGTAAGGGAGATCATCGATTAAACGACTGCCAGAAAATTCTCCGCTCTAATCCACGGGAGCGAGTGGCGACCGTTAGAAGACTCAAGGTTTGCTTTAAATGTCTACAAGCCAATCACTAGGCAAGAGACTGCCGCTCAGGTAGGCCCTGCACTGTTTGCTCATCTGGTCATCATGACCTTCTCCATAGCGGTTTATCTAGAAAGCGGAGTGCTGGAGGAGAGGGGGCAAAGTGTGCTCAGCTAGAAATGGAAACCCTCGGGCTCTAACGATCTGGTGGCTCCGGGTGCACTGGACGCCCCGCACTCATGACTAGCATTACTACCCACTGCCTTAGTCAGCATCGAAGGTCCTTCTAGTAAATTAATCCAAACACGAGCCTTGATTGATACTGCATCTGAGGTCAGCTTGATGGATCTCAGATTAGTCCAACCAGCCTGACTTCAAGCCTCGGTCGTTATAACCCGTATTATAATAGTGGGAGGCCATAACGTTAGCACTGCCTTCAAATGTGCGACTTTAGACATCTTGACCTCAACAGGATCTCCTCGCTCCATCTGGATTACAGCTTTTGTTCTACGACGGTAAAGGGTTACCACTCCACGAAGCGATATTGATCTGTGCCGTTTGGCTCATCTTTGAAACCTCTCTCTGGCAGACCCCACGTTTCATTAGTCTTCCGGGGTTGAGCTTCTGCTCGGAGCACAGGCATACAGCACAATCCTCCTTAGTCGGGTCAGGCGGGGTCTCAGCCACGACCCGGTTGCTCAAGAGACTCGCTTCGGCGGGCTTATCACCGGGAACACTCGGGGTCAACCCAACAGTGGATTCCGATCACAGTATTCTACGTTGTGCTCCATGGCTCTAGATGAGTCTATGCTCACCAAAGCCCTTCAACGCTTCTGGGAATTGGAGGAGCCCCCGGAATCCAAGGTGGAATCTCCTGAGAGCCAATTTTGTGAGCGTCTTTTTGTGGAGAAACATCGGCGCTTTTCTGATGGGCGTTACGTGTTTCGTTTGCCTCGTCGAACAGACATCACCTCCGAGATTCTCGGGAACACCTGAAAGACTGCTCTTCACTCTCTTAATGGGACTCACCGGAAGATGTCCCGTGATTTAGCTGATAAAGCGGAGTACACTCAATTCATGGAGGAGTACATGCGACAAAGCACAAGATGATCTCAATCCCACCTGTTGTATCCCTCATCATGGTGTTTGGCAATGGGCTGACCAGGGGTGTAAACTACGTGTCGTCTTCGACGCGTCCCGGCGTCCCGGCGATCCGGCAGGAGATCGCTGAAGGAATTCTTCTGGCCTGGACCATCACTTTAAAGTGATCTGGTTCTCATTCTGCTGCGTTGGTGACGACACCGCTTCGTGATTTGCGCGAACATCAAGATGATGTACCGCCAGATCTTGGTTGCCGAGGACGATCAGGATCTTCAACGCGTAGTATGGCGAGACTCACAAAACATGGTCACCAGACATTATCGGCTCCGGACTGTCACTTATGGAATGTGCTGCGCACCTTATCTGGCCCTGCGAATCTTGCGACAACTCGCTTCAGACGAAGGCCACCGCTATCCTACAGAAACTCATGCACTATTAAGGGATGCATATGTCGACGACATTCTCACTGGAGGCCCCACAGTTGAAGCCACCAGGAGCCTTCGAGATCAGCTAATATCCCTGATGGAAGCGGGGGGTTTTCCATTAAAGAAGATCGCCACCAATGATCCTTCCTTACTAGAAGACATCAACCAGAATGACCGATTGCGCCCAGCTTGGTTTGATTCCGATCTGGGAGGCCCAATAAAAGCCCTGGTGGTCTCTTGGGATCCCACATTAGATGAATTTCGATTCAGGGCTCCAGATTTCGCTCACACGATCTTGTCGACCAAACGCCAGACGCTGGCTGTCACTGCTAAACTTTTCAACCCAAATGGTTGGCTAAGCCCCTTCATCATCGTCACCAAATGCTTGATGCAGGAGATTTGAAAAAACAAACTCAGCTGGGACGATCCGCTGTCTCTGAGCCTTGCTGCCAAATGGCAGACATTCGCTAAGGGCATGGACCTGGTCGCCGACATCCAGATACCGCGATGGCTTGGGACATTACCGAGAGACACTATCGTTACCCACGGCTTCGCTGATGCTAGTCAAATGGCATATGCAGCGGCAGTTTACTTCACTTTGCGTCATGGAGATTCTTCTCTTCTTTTAAACAAGGCGAAGGTGGTCCCCTCGAAAACGGTTTCAATTCCACGTCTGGAATTACGCGCAGCACTTCTTCTCGCTCGACTTCTCCAACGAGTCTTCAATGAATTCAGGGAGTATGACCCCAGAGTCTATGTTTGGACTGATTCTAAGATGGTTTTACCCTGATTACGCTCGGATCTTTTTCGATGGAATGTCTTTGTCGCCAATCGGGTCGCCGAAATCCGAAGAGAAGCTCCATTTGCAGTTTGGCAACACGTTCCCTCGGTAGAGAATCCGGCTGATATTGCTTTTAGACGGTTGCCCCCTGCTCAACTGGCTAACACCACTCTATGGTGGTACAGTCCGGACTGGATTTCTGGATCTGAATCGACTTGGCAATCATCTTCGGAGACGTTCAAACTCCCTGAGGAGGAGCTCCGTCATCGTCGTCAACCTGCCTCGATCGATGACGTCTCCTGTCATACAACGATCATTGAGCCAGACCAGGAGGATTTCGTTGAGCATTTGTTTTCATTGATTTGGCTCCAAAGGGTGATTGCCCGTTGCTTGCGGTATTGTCCCTTTGGAGGCCTCATAATACACGATCTATAAATGAGCCGATCACAGCGTCGGAACATCAGGCTGCCTATCTGTGATGCGTTCGATTCTCACAGCGATCAGCCTTTGCAAAGGAGCTCGAAGCTCTGAGAACGGGTGGAGTGCTGGCGCGGAGTAGTCCATTACGCTACCTGACTCCGTTCATTGATTCAGACGGCACGTTGAGAGTTGGCGGACGTCTTGAGGCCGCTCATCTCACATACGCCGAAAACATCCAGTAATTCTCCCAAAGCACAGTAGACTAACTGAGCTTGTAATCGACTGGGCTTATGAAAGCTGTCTTCATGGGGGTCATTCCTTGACATACTCGTGTGCTCTCAAACGAGCTTGGATTGTTGGGGGCCGATCATTGGTCAAAGCTCATGTACGTCGTTGCATACGATGTATTCAGACCACGGCGAAACCGGCAAATTAATTGATTGGCTCCCTCCGAAGACAGCGAGTACGACTCAGCCGACCATTTTTAAGAACCGGGCTCGATTATGCGGGACCTTTCGGAATTAAATCTGCCAAGGAAAGGGGAATCCGTCATCGAAGGGATACTTAGCCTTCTTTGAATGTCTTGCGACTATGGACGTCCACCTGGAAGTGGTGGGCGACTTGACGACTGCTTCCTTTTTGGGTGCTCTGAGAAGATTCGTGGGACGGCGGGGCCTTCCTGCGGAACTATGGAGTGACAATGCTACGATATTTTACGGAGCTGATACGGCGTTACACTCGATGTTCCATGAAGCCAGGTTTCAGTTGCAGCATGTAGCAGATATTCTAGCAAACGAAGGTATCCAGTGGAATTTCATCCCTCCATCAGCGCCGTATTTCGGCAGCCTGTGGGAGGTTGCCGTCAAGTCGGCGAAATCACACATCAAGCGTATTGTCGGTATACAGCTCCTAACTTACGAGGAGTTCACGACTCTGACAGTCCAGGTCGAACGTGCAATGAACTCACGTCCACTTGTTCAGTTATCTGGGACTCCCGAGAATCAACAAGTCTTGACACCTGGTAATTTCTTGGTAGGTTCCTCTCTTTCTTCAGTTCCCGAGCCCATCGATGCCCAGATGCCTTTCCAACACCTGCGTCACTGGCAGCTGGTGCAGAGTATGTATCATCATTTTTGGACTAGATGATGCAGGGAGTATTTACATACTTTGCGTGCCAGGTGGACTAGGCAACTGACGAACATCAAGAAGCACGACCTAGTTCTGGTCTTGGACACTTCTCTGCTCCATGGTGATCGCTAGCCATTGGGACGCGTGACTGCCGTGTTCCCTGGACCAGATGGTCTTGTCCGGGTTGCCACGGTGAAAACGGCTTTTGCACTTACGACCGGCCAATAACGAAGCTGGCCATTCTGCCAGTTGAAGTATCGACTTAAGTTTGCACGCCATGGTGGGCGGCGTTACGTTTGATTTTACGATCTACCCCTTCTCTTTCTCTTTTCTTGTGTTTAAATTTTCTGTTTCAGTATCGTCCCAGAACGAGGTTGGCGGGATGTCGGAACGAATTGGTTGATCCACGTTCCGCTATTTCATGCTGTTCCCGTTCTCACGTTCAGGGGCGCCGGAGACGTTTGCGCGTGCACGCATTGGCCGGCGGCGTTTAGAATCGCGCGCGCTGAGCACGGGAACGGGCGGCGGGAGAGCGGGAAATCGCTGCCGTCGAGCGCGCAGTGAGTCAGTCGGTTTCCAGCGTTCGTCGGAGATGGACCCTCCGAATCTTACCATCCGTCAGCTTGCGTGCGGTAATGAAGTTAAATTTGTTCTGTGACCACTCAATTGTGTTTATAAAATAAATTGTGTTTTTTTTCTTTCATTACGGATATTTTCTCTTGAGTCATTCTTCCTCCCTCCGAACCAGGGCGAGCTGTCGACAAACATAAAGGACGTAAAAGAGGGCTCAAAACTGAGTGAAATTATGTGTTATACGCTAGAAAGCTTAAGAAACTGGTGAAACAGTAACAGTTTGAAAATGACATTGAATAAATTTTTTTCTAAGTCAGGATTTTCTCGGAATTTTTCGGCATTGCTGAACGAATGAAATTTTGATGCAACAGAAAAATTAAAAAATATGTGTCAAATAATTTTTGGAGATGAACATAAATACTTTAATTTCAAAACGATCGGTGACATAGGCATACGCAAACCACCTGATTTGAGATGGATTCGGCTTTAGACCGAATGTAACTTATACCTGCTATGTACCCGAATGAAACATTGATTGTAAATGACATATAGACCAAATTCTTAAGAAAAATAAAATGCTATCAAATGTAAATGGTGATACTACAGACCATCTAGAACGGCCTGTGCTGCGGCGTTCAAACTATTTACAAAACAAACATGAAAATTATGGTAAGGAGGAATAATAATATTAAGAGGGTCGGATATGTTTAAAATGACGAAAAATCAATTTTTTTTTATTACATATTTTACTAAAAAAATACTTGTAGAATATGTCTCAATTAGTTTTAAAGCATTATCTATTTTTGTTTTAAGAATATACACAAAACACTGATAAAGCTTTTCATTTGTTTTTTGTTCAAATTACATTTTCCCCTTGTATACGTATTTATATAATCGTATATTATTTCTACTAATTTTTTTTTTTTTCATTTTTCTGTTCTTAATATATTTAAAATTCTCACTAAACATATCTATATACACTTTAAAAAATCCAAAAATAATATTTTAAACATTAATATAAAGATAAAAAATGAATAATATAATTTATGGACAGCATTTTTGACAAAAATAAAACTTTGAATTTAAAACTTATAGCAGTTAAGTTGGCACCGTAACAACCTGACTTATCACCAACAGCCTCTCACAGCTCACTCCTTTATTGTAGAAGAACTGATTTTAACCTATGAAAAAGTCCGCAAGCAATGTAACCATGCACAGCTGTCATTTCATATAAACACTGTGATATCAGCATCAGCACCTTTTTTATACAAAGTGTTGTTCTTAGTTTTCATTGTTTCAAACGGATTTGGGAGTAAAAATTTAGTGTATTATGTAATACGTAAAGGTATTTTAAATAAGTTTTTAAAAGTGTTTGAATAATACGAGTAACAGTTGAATTAAAGTTTTAGAAATAGCTTTTTAGTACTTGAACTTTTATTGGACACTTTATACTTAAAATAGCAGGGATTGATACTAAAGAAAAATTAAGTCTATACTGACTATTACAAAAACCATTTAGCGTACAGATTTAAATCAACTTTTAAAGTAAGCGAAAGATATGCTATTGTGCAGAAAAACATTATGGAACCATCGCCTGAATCTCACTATGATATAATTGACATTTTATTTTCTGAAGTCAAAACAGTTATGCACTGCAATAAATATATATCAGTCGTATTCTTTTTATTAAGTCATAATATTATATGTGAAAAAGAATAATGAAGGGCAAGTAAAGAAGTTCGTCCTATCAGACATTAAAAGAAGATCAATATAGAAGTGTTGCTGCTATAAACATTTTTTTAACCATTTGGCTATGGCGATACTGGCTTCATAAAATGCATGAAGGATTTTGGATTTCTCAACACATTATTTACCTCAGTATATAAGAATCTAATATATCTAATAAATATTATTAAAAACATATGGATTTAAAGGCACCAAAGGATCTACATGTTAAACCACTTAACAAACTTAACTGACTGATGTGGATATGACTGTTACGCGTGCTTATAGCTTACAAGTCTGATGGACCGTATATCCAGGTACCAGAATATTTGTTCTAAATGTAAAATATTTTGAGCTAAAAACAATACTTTTTTGTATTTCAGGGCAGAGATGGAGTTAAGAAATAATGAAGAAGAAATAAAGAAGTATTTTAGTAATTTTATCTTTAAAACTGTTTTCTACATAATGTAAAATTTTAGGCTCTGCCGTCGACTCCAGAATCAGGAACTGCATATATTTTAATGGGAGAGGTCCTAAAATTTTGTTATTTTATATGTCTATTGACTGAAGTGTTGTGCATTCAAATATATGCAGTTCCTGAATCTGGAGTCGACGGCAGAGCAAAAATTTTGAAATGGCCATATATTTGGTTGAAATCGATCAAAATTTTTCTAATTATGTAAAAAAATTTTTTTCTGGTTATTTTACGAAGAAAATTCTAAAGGTGTCTGACCCCCTTAAGATTGTAAATTAGCAGAGGAGGATGTAGTATATGACGATACTTGAATACACAAAGTATAGTTAGTTGCTCTATCTATGCTATGGTAGATACTATATGTACGGTATTTCGGGGATTGTAAAACGTACCTCATGTGCTTGGCTCAGTACACGCTGAGCGCTTGTTAGAGTAACAATAAACTCATTTACATCTTATGTGTCTTCTCTTTATATTTTCCTATATCCTACACCTTCTATCACTATTCATTATTCGGGGTGCCTTCCTCCATCAAGTTTTGGTCCACCCCGGATATTTTATTTCCCAGGTGTGTGTGGCCTGATCTGAGACTACGAACCTCCACTAGTGTGTGCGTGCGTGCGTTTTTGTCTAATTAGTACTGTGTTATTTATTTTCTTATTTATTTATTTATTTATTTATTTATTTATTTATTTATTTATTTATTTATTTATTTATTTATTTATTTTAGTAACAAAAATTAACATTCGGTAACATTATTTAAAGTTCCTAACAGTTTCCTTGAAAAAGAAGATATTTTTGACATAGTTTCAAAGAAAATGTTAAAAAAAGTCTGTGCTTTGATTGTAAATCATTCAATATAGAAAAGTCACATGCAATATTTAAAAAAAACGAATATAAAACAATGAAAAAAGTTTGGTTTGTCTTATTCGCAATGAAAATGAGAAAAAAATCCAGCGACATCTAGTGATAATATAAGTAGCTGGTTTCGCTTTATCATCGTGGGGAAATGTACATAAAAAACTATTAGTACAAAAGAAAAACATTTATTAATGTATAATACGTACCGGGAATAATTTTTCTGTCACGTAATTTGTTAGCTCAACTTCATGTTTTCTGAAATAAAATATTGTAGTGTAAGATTTTGTATTTTCAAAACATATAGAATAGATAATTACAAACTGATAAGCTGTCAGGCATACGAAAAACGGATTTGGATTTTCATCAAAGTAACGCATGTACAAAATTCAATAACCTAAATGTCGTATAACGGCACATAATTACGATCATGTGAAAGAGTTGTATAGATTTATCTCATACGCGCATTGATATTGTACTAATAGTTGAAAATTGCTCATTCATACTGAGTTTAGGACAATAAACTTCATCATTTTCTTACGCTATCATAGATTGCTTATAGCTTCCTGGGAGATAATATTTTTCATCGAACCTTTTTCTGTCTACCTTTGTATTTTTTTTGCTCTTATTTGCTACATAAATGTTTGCCAAGTCACAGTCAATAAAAGAGACATTATTTTTAACGCATTCACGCCTGAATGAATTAAAGCAGCCGAAATTTTTCATGAAAAGGTGGAGGTTTTCATGGTCGCTATTTCTGAATCTGCTACGTAAAATTGTTAAAAAAATTGTTTACTATTAGATTTTTGCGATTTAAACAAAAAATACCATATTTTGAAATTCCCTTTTTTTCTTCAATATCACCAACATAACCCTCTACTTCTTGATTGAAACCTCATTTAAACGTGCATCCGAAACCTGAACTTGAAATATATCTGGGTAAATCTTAAATCTTTCTTAACATAGCGGATCCAAGATGGCGGCCGAAACTGCTATTTGTTACGTTATTTTACTATTACAGTGATTCGTTCACCACCATATTTTTCTCATAAATATCATATAAAAATCATTGAAAAAATTATAGTATTACTTAGAAAATATATTACAACAATGATCGTTATGGTAAAAACAAAATGCCGGTCTCAAATGCAAGAAATGTCATAATAATTCGCAATTGGCACCAATTCTCCACGGTAGTTGATGCATTAAATAAATTATAAGAAGTGCCTGAAATTGGCTTTTCAAAGGACATCGCATACAATGTAAAGAGAAAAATCATCCGGTCAAATATTAGGGGGTTTTGCCCATGATAACTTTTATTTAGGACCTCGAGATCTATCTTTTTCCCAAGTTAGATCCAATTTGACCGTACGATTATTTTCCATACATTATGTGAGTGCATTGAGGTGACCGTGTTGAACGTCGAGAGCGGCATTTGATCCGATTTGGGGCTCATGTTAGAGCTGATGGCCGAGGATCAGCAGTTGTGCTGTTGTGAGATTGACGAGGTCTTGAACTTCGATGGAGCAGAAAGTGATGTTTTTGTTTGCAATCGTCCATCTGGCACACTGCCTGTGAAGGGCAACATTTAGTGAGTTGCTTGGTACAGAAGCAGTTTAAACAAATTGTGAAGCTCTTTCACTTTGGACTATCGATCATTCGTGATGAGCGACATGAATCGAGTGCAGTAGCCTAGAAAATGCCCTTTCTGGCAGAGAGGACACGACATTTTCTTATTTTCCGATAGGCCAGTAGCTGTATGAAGAGCGACGGTAGATTTAGTGTCCCTATCGGTCTGTCGGACGGTCGAAGAAGAGATCGTATTGTTGCTCGCTTGGGTACAGCTATAGGTGTCAGTCAGAGCTTGAGAGCGACATTGAAGGAACTCTAAAAGCACTTCAAAAGATTGGAAGCTCTTTGCTATTAGATAGCACGGTCTGTCAATACATTTTGGTAGAATTATCGAATTTGCTGACACATAAAAACAAGAGCCAATTGCTCCAGTGATCTACTAGGCGTTTTAATGCAGTAAACGCTCGTCCAGATTGTTTATATGTGGGGGTTATGTACCTAAGCTCAACAGCTGAAGAAGGGACAGTCGAAAATGTACCTCATATACTTGAATAATCGAGCATGGTAGCAGCTTCGTCGCCCAGATGAGCTAGTAAGTGTTGCAGCTTGTTCATCTTTGGCAGCTCTTTGTCGTTATGAACCAACAACTCAAAGAGACCTACCAAGCTAGGTCAATTATGTCAATCGCCATCAAAGGTTGGAAGTTGAAGTTTTGCGTGATTAGCGAATTTCGACGAAGCTGCGGCGCTAACAGGCGCGCCCTGGGCAGCGGAGGTATTAAGGTGACTGAAGCTCGCTGATTTTGTGGCGAATAATTGCGGCACATTCGACGTTAGCATCTTCAAACGCTGAGAAATTATTTTTGAATCTGTATGCCGAAGTAGCGGCTTGCTTATTACTTTTAATCGAAAAATGGGTTTTGGTGAGTGGGCGAGGGGGCGCACAGTGGGCTAAAACCCGATTTTTTTTTTCAAAATAAAATAACTCCACACAGAAGCCACCGATTTGGATGATTTTTACTTCTACTTATAGCAAATTAAATGTAGATTAGAGGAAAAATAAAGAAAATTGTTAAATAAATTTTTATAACCTCCAAATTCAACAAGAAACATAGGTATTTTCTAAATTTTGTAGAAAACCGTATTTAAGTTTTAGAAAAATGATTCTTTTTGGGATAAATGTTGCCTCCTCTGTACATCCATGCATAATATATAATCTCTATACCTGTGAACCATAACCTAACAACTTGAAGATGAACACTTCGCAGCAAAGTCAGGTTAATACGATAATCTGTAATGCACTATAACTTTGTAAAGTATTTATGACAAAATAAGTGATCTGTAACATTACAAACGTTTAATGACCATAACCTAAACCTTTTTAGAGATTAGCTTATTATTTTGATTTAGAAAAAAAGTAATTCCACACAGAAACCACCGATTCGGATGATTTTTGTTTGTACTTATAGCTAATTAAATGTAGATTAGGGGAAAAGTGAAGAGTATTGTCAAATCAATTATTATAACCTCCAAACTCTACAAGAAACATAGGTATTTTTCAAAATTTTGTAGGAAACCGTATTTAAGTTTCAGAAAAATGATTCTTTTTTGAAAAAATGTTGCCCCCTGAATTCCTCCATGTATAATATATAACCCCTACACCTTTGAACCATAACCTAACAACTACGTTGAATACTTCGCCGCAAAGACATGTTAATATGATAATCTATAATGCACTATGACTTTGTAAGTTAGTTATGAAAAATTAAGTGATCTGTAATATTAAAAACTTTTAATGATCATATCCCAATACTTTTTACCGATTAGCTTATTAATTCGATTTAGAAAAAAGTTATTCCAGACAGGAACCACCGATTCGGATGATTTTTGTTTTTACTTACAGCTAATTGAATGTAGATTAGGGGAAAAATAAAGAGTATTGTCAAATCAATTATTATAACCTCCAAACTCTACAAGAAACATACGTATTTATCAAAATTTTGTAGGAAATCGTATTTAAGTTTTAGAAAAATGATTCATTTTGGGAATAATGTTGCCTCCTGCGTTCATCTATGTATAATATATAACCTCTACACCTAAGAAACATAACCTAATAGCTCTACGTGGAATACTTCGCCGCAAAGACATGTTAATATGATAATCTGTCATGCATCATGACTTTGTGAGGTAGTTATGAAAAATTAAGTGATCTGTAATATTAAAAACTTTTAATGATCATATCCTAATAATTTTTACCGATTAGCTTATTATTTCGATTTAGAAAAAAGTTATTCCAGACAGGAACCACTGATTCGGATGATTTTTGTTTGTACTTACAGCTAATTGAATGTGGATTAGGGGAAAAATAAAGAGAATTGTCAAATTAATTATTATAACCTCCAAACTCTACAAGAAACATAAGTATTTATTAAAATTTGGTAGGAAACCGTATTTAAGTTTTAGAAAAATGATTCTTTTTAGGAATAATGTTGCCTCCTGCGTTCATCTATGTATAATATATAATCTCTACACCTATGAACCATAACCTAACAACTTGAAGATGAATACTTCGCCGCAAAGTGAGGTTAATACGATAATCTGTAATGCACTATAACTATCAATGTATATGTAGTGCGGGTCGTTCCTTCAGGCTTCTTCTATACTTGCCTTCGGAGCGCGCCCGCGCTCCTTGATGTTCACAGGTCTAATGGTAATATATTATATATGGACGAACTCAGAAGTAAACATTTTTACCACTAAGAATCATTTTTCTGAAACATAAATACAGTTTTCAACCAAATTTAGAAAAATTTAGAAAAAATGTTTCTCGTACAGTTTGGAGGTTATAAAAATTGATTTGACAATACTCTTCATTTTTCCCCTAATCTACATTCAATTAAATGTAAGTACAAACAAAAATCATCCGAATCGGTGGTTTCTGTCTGGAGTAACTTTTTTTCTAAATCCAAATAATAAGCTAATCGGTAAAAAGTTTTAGGTTATGGTCATTAAAAGTTTTTAATGTTACAGATCACTTACTTTGTCATAAATACCTTACAAAGTCATAGTGCATTACAGATTATCGTATTAACCTGACTTTGCGGCGAAGTATTCCACGTAGAGTTGTTAGGTTATGTTTCTTAGGTGTAGAGGTTATATATTATACATAGATGAACGCAGGAGGCAACATTATTCCCAAAATGAATCATTTTTCTAAGACTTAAATACGGTTTTCTACAAAATTTTGATAAATACGTATGTTTCTTGTAGAGTTTGGAGGTTATAATAATTGATTTGACAATACTCTTTATTTTTCCCCTAATCTACATTCAATTAGCTGTAAGTAAAAACAAAAATCATCCGAATCAGTGGTTCCTGTCTGGAATAACTTTTTCTAAATCGAATTAATAAGCTAATCGGTAAAAAGTATTAGGTTATGGTAATTAAAAGTTATTAATGTTACAGATCACTTAATTTTTCATAACTACCTCACAAAGTCATAGTGCATGACAGATTATCATATTAACATGTCTTTGCGGCGAAGTATTCCACGTAGAGCTGTTAGGTTATGTTTCTTAGGTGTAGAGGTTATATATTATACATAGATGAACGCAGGAGGCGACATTATTCCCAAAATGAATCATTTTTCTAAAACTTAAATACGGTTTCCTACAAAATTTTGATAAATACGTATGTTTCTTGTAGAGTTTGGAGGTTATAATAATTGATTTGAGAATACTCTTTATTTTCCCCTAATCTACATTCAATTAGCTGTAAGTAAAAACATAAATCATCCGAATCGGTGGTTCCTGTCTCGAATAACTTTTTCTAAATCGAATTAATAAGCTAATCGGTAAAAAGTATTGCGATATGATCATTAAAAGTTTTTAATATTACAGATCACTTAATTTTTCATAACTAACTTACAAAGTCATAGTGCATTATAGATTATCATATTAACATGTCTTTGCGGCGAAGTATTCAACGTAGTTGTTAGGTTATGGTACAAAGGTGTAGGGGTTATATATTATACATGGAGCAACTCAGGGGCAACATTTTTTCAAAAAGAATCATTTTTCTAAAACTTAAATACGGTTTCCTATAAAATTTTGAAAAATACCTATGTTTCTTGTAGAGTTTGGAGGTTATAATAATTGATTTGACAATACTCTTTATTTTTCCCCTAATCTACATTCAATTAGCTACAAGTACAAACAAAAATCATCCGAATCGGTGGTTTCTGTGTGGAATTACTTTTTTTCTATATAAAAATAATAAGCTAATTTGTAAAAAGGTTTAGGTTATGGTCATTATAAGTTTTTAATGTTACAGATCACTTATTTTGTCATAAATACCTTACAAAGTCATAGTTCATTACAGATTATCGTATTAACCTGACTTTGCGGCGAAGTATTCATCTGCAAGGTGTTTAGGTTATGGTTCACAGGTGTAGGGGTTATATATTATACATGGATGAACTCAGGAGGCAACATATTTCCCAAAAAGAAACATTTTTCTGAAACTTAAATACGGTTTCCTACAAAATTTTGAAAAATACCTATGTTTCTTGTTGAATTTGGAGGTTATAAAAATTTATTTAACAATTTTCTTTATTTTTCCTCTAATCTACATTTAATTTGCTATAAGTAGAAACAAAAATCATCCAAATTGGTGGCTTCTGTGTGGAGTTATTTTATTTTGAAAAAAAAAATCGGGTTTTAGCCCACTGTGGGGCGGTAAGGGGTGTGGGCACTGAGGGGGATGAGGGGGTTCTGAGGAGGGTGTGAGGAGAGAAGCTACCAGAATAAGAAGTCACGAAATAACGTAAAAAATGACTGAATTTTACGTGATTTTGAGGGGGGCGCTGAGGAGGGAGTGAGGAGGGGCGAGGGGGGCTACATGGTGACATTCATCTATATAATATAAGAAGATCTTAAATGACGAAGTTCGACCTTCGTGAGAAAATTCCCTCGCGCGCGAGCGCATACTTAAAGCACAGCCGTAATCCGGACGCGCGCGAAGGGAACAATCGGCAACGGCGCGCGGGTTTTTGGTTCGAGGTTATTTTTGGAGCTTACGCGAATTCGATCAGGAGTTATCTTCACCCACGCCAATCACCTAGTGCCCGCCACGCGTGAAGTGAAAGTGTCGTTTCGCACACCTTCGACGTGACGAGACAGTCGCTGCTGCCAACAGTTTCTCCCGTGCAATTCCCCCTGCTTCCAGTTCCATCGAGAGGAGACGCAAGCGCAAGGGAGGACACGAGAAGCAGCATATCCTTCCAACCTCCGGCCGCTTCTCCGCGCTGATCACCGGAGTTTTCTCTCCGACATCCCGGACCCGGTGATATAGGTTAGTGCCTGCAGGTTAGTGTGCGAGCAAGCGAAACGCTACCTCGAAGTACAGGTTGAAAGCGACGGAGATGTGATGCATAGTGTGTGTGTGCGCGACATCCGCGACGCCTGCGCCTCGCAAGGCTGCGTGACCTCACGAGTGTAAACACCGCGGTCCATTCCTTTCCCGTGTCAAATTCATTTCGATTGCAATAAACGTTCTTCTTGTGTTTTTGTAATTCGGAGTTCGCGTTTATTCGTTCCGATTTCCTTATCCGTCCGTTCCTATCCCTTCGTACCTCAGATACCGTCGCCGTCGCAGGAACATCGATATTTTCGGCCATCATTTGAGTACCAGCCACATACGCGTTTCCCCATCAGTTTGCGTTAAATTTACACGTTTATAAATACTGGGTAACTTCTGAGTTACCCGGTCGTATCTGCGAACGGCATTATACCGAGCATATATTGCCTTCGGTAGCAATGAGGACCACGAACGCACGCGAGTTGGGCCTTCGCTTCGCTTGATCCTGAATTATGGATAAGCACAAATAACTTTCTTTACGACATATGAGGAAATCCTATATCTCTAGGTAAAGGTAATATATGGACTGAATAGTGACAGAGACTCTATATAATAATAGAGATATAAAAAGTCTATCTTTTCCACGCCACCCAAGAGGTAGATAGATAGGCGCGTTTTTTATAGAGGTTTCCCCTTTTTTACTATCTTTGAATTCATTTTCCATTAAATATGTCATTTTTTGTTATCGTAATAAAAAGTTAGTAAAAAAAGGCCTATTCCTCTGTTAAATAAACTGTATAATTTCCAAGTATTACTTTTATTCTATTAAATAAACATATGTTATATTTTTAAACATTGTTATAGCTATTTAAATAACATAAATTTTAAGCTTGAAAGTCATTCAAAGCTTTTGAACTTCATATTGATTTCAAAGGTCGCTCAAAGTATGACGCTAAAAATATTAATTATAAAGATCGCTGAAAGCAGACCGAAACTTAAATCGAAACCGTTGTTGAATTCTAAAAGTAGATCGATTTTGAAGGTTAAGCAAAAGATCAGTTTGTAAGTCATTGAAAATATATGAATTTTAAAGGTTGTTGAAAGCTAATCAATTTTGGAGGTCTGAATACTGACATTTATATGTCAGACCTATTTTGAAGGTTGCTGATACCAGACCGATTTTTGAAAGCTAATCAATTTTGGAAGTCTGATAGCAGACCGATTTTGAAGGTCGTTGGTAGCAGACCGATTTTGAAGGTCGCTGATAGCAGACCGATTTTGAAGGTCGCTGATAACAGACTGGTTTTGAAGATCGTTGATAGGAGACTAATTTTAAAGGTTGCTGATAGCAGACCGATTTTAAAAACATTTTTTAAAATTAAGAGATTTTTTAATACATTTTTTTTTTAATTTAAAAGTCAATAAAAGTAGACCAATTTTGAAGGTCGCTGAAAGCAGACCACTTATCTACTAAGATTTTCAATTAGATTTTTTATATAATTTAAATTATATTCTTTCAATGATTCCTCTAAATATTCATTATACTTATTTGTTTCTTTTATATTTTCTTCTATTTTTGTATTTAATTGGGACAGTCGATTTTCTTCTTGCAATGTATACACATCTACATATTTTTTTTTACTGGATCCCATAACACTGGAATTTATTAAATTGTTCATATAATTATTGTTCTCGTGGTCATGTTCTAACAACTGTTTATTTAAATCGTCTAAAATTTGAACTTGTTCAATGGTGTGAACTTCTATAAATTTTTTTTCTTTTGGATTGCAACGTAATGGTATTGGTTTTACATCACCTTGGTCTGCATGTTTTTTAATTTAATATATCTTGAATTAATATAAATATTATAAAAAATAATTTGTAATTTTATTACATAATAAATATAAGAATAATTATAATTGTTCATAAAAAATTTCTTTCCACACAATATTGATAATTTCATCTGTATTTTCCGAATCATTTTGAATAAATATATTATTAGGATTCCTACATCTATAGTCTAGTTATTTTCAATCACGTTCCATTGCATAAACCATCATTTATACTTAAGTTTCTTATTAACATTACTATCGCATTAATTTTCAGATTAAATATTTAATATTAAATATTTAATATTTAATATTCAATAGGAAAATTTATGTAAATATTATCATCTGATAGATCAACACCTTTATATGTAGCAGTATCTATACTATAATAACTGTGAAATAAGTCATTTCATCACTATCGATCAATTTTAATATTTTATTATTCAGAATAGTTGAATCTTCATTATAAGACGTTAAAATGACACTATTCATAGATAAATTATAATTTATATCTTTATACATTTTCAAACAAACATCGTCAGTTTTCCAACTGTTTGGTACTTTGAATGGATTAATTATTCCCTCTCCAATATCTAATAAAAATGAAGCGAATTCTTCATTGTTAGAACAAATATTTTTTTTAACTTCATTGTATTGAAAAGTGGACAAATATCTGAATATTTTATTGTTTCTTGGATAATTGTGTTTCTACAACCGTTTTTAATAACTGGAAGAATTTCCCGAAAATCTCCTAATACAATTAATTTCCCCCCAAATGGTAAATTATTATTACAAACATCTCTTAATGTTTTATCTACAATGTCTAAAGCTTTTTTTGGTATCATTGATACTTCGTCCCAAATTATTGCATCTACTTCCCGTAATTTTTTCTTATCAGAGTCTAATTTTAAAAATGCACTTTCTATACTTTCTAAATCTAAAGGTAATTTAAATGTTTTATGACTTGTCATTCCTTTTGGTAATAGTATTGACGCAATACCAGTCCAAGCCATTGATAAAATTCTTTTTTCTTTAAATAAAAAGTAAAAAATTAATGTTTTGTATAAAAATGTTTTACCTGAACCACAGAACTGTCTATAAAATGAATCTTATGTTCATTATTTAATAATTTCTCAAAAATATACTTTTGTTCTAAATTTAGTTGAGTATACACGTTACTAAACATTTCTTCACAGAATAAATTTTCAGTCTTATTAACTTCATTACATTCAATTTTTAAGATTTTATTTGGTTCAGGCAATCCAAAATCTATACATGATTTTTCGTTTAGTGATAATATTTCATTTATTTGTATGAGAGCATTGTTTAATTTATCATCTTTAAAATCTTCTATGAAAAAGTTATTAAATTCCTTCGAAATATTATTACCATTAATATTTTCAGATAGTAAATACCAAGCAAAAAATTGACGTAGTTGATATCCTAACATAACGTCACAAGCTTCTTTAAAAATATTTTTTATTTGTAAGTCATCATCAACTAAACCCATTTTTATTGCAGTTTCTCTGTATGTGTTATATGTAATTTGTTCATACATTCGTAAATCTTGAAACGAAATTGCACCTTTAACACGATTTAAAATTAATTTTAAATGAAATCGTTCAACATCCTTTGGAAAAACAATATTTAAACGATCTATTATATAATTTTCTTGATTTCGTTTTCGTTTGAACGAACATTTATTTTTAAAGTTGTAATATTTAGGTATATTAACATATTTTATATTCCTTGCATAATTATCTTTTTTATTTAAATCAAACCATGTTGTTAATGTTATTTTATAATTTTCTCAAGCTTCAGTCTCGTTATTTTCTTCAAAAATAATTCTTTGTTGATTTTCTGTATGAAAAATTTATGTTAATTAAATAACTATAAAAATGTTTAAAAATATAACATATGTTTATTTAATAAAACAAAAGTAATACTTGAAAATTTTACATTTTTTAAAACAAAGGAATAGGCCATTTTTTACTAATTTTTTATTATGAAAAAACAATGAAATATTTAATGGAAAATGAATTGAAAGATAGTAAAAAAAGGGAAACCTCTACAAAAAAAGTGCGCCTCTCTATCTACCTCTTGGGTGGCGTAGAAAAGATAGACTTATTTGTGTTAAAAAAATATCAATGGTCCTCATTGTTTGGAGACAATATACAATTTTCCCACATACCTTACAGAAAGTTATTTGTCCTTAATCATTAATTTCAGGGTCGATAACGTCACATAACCTCATTCCTAGAAACTGGGAAGCCTATGCTCGTATTTCTATTTTTTCTCAGATGATTAGTGCCGTTTATAATTATTTACGGCCCGAGCAAAGCAAGACTCCCTGATGTCAATGTGAAAACACAATACTTTACGCATGGTGTGAGAAAAAAAGATCTTTGTCGCATGTATACTGAGATGATAAATACGATTAAAGAAAAAAGTGAATATGAGGGGTGGTAAGAGGGGGGGAACGAGGGGCGGGCGGAAGATGGGGCAGGGGGACGCCTGAGGGGCGGGTGAGGGGGGCTCAGAGGCTATTTTAATATAAAAAACTCATAGAAATACGCTGATTTTTACGTTATTTTGAGGAGGGCTGAGGGGCGGGCGAAGGAACGGGCAGAGGGGGGGGCGGATAAGGGGGGACTGATGTCCAAAAACAACACTAACATATATATATATATATATATATTTATAATATAATTATATGTAACGGGATGGCTGGTGAGGGAAAATTCCAAAAAGCTACAGGCCAGCGATGACCTAGAACATGGTGCCGCGGGTGTAAGACAAAAATGACTTGCCCAGGGATCTGCTCCTGAAAACCCGATAACAACGCGAAGATCGCACGCGAACTTCTCTTTCCAACTTATTAGATCGTTGAGTGAAAAGCGCGCGCTCGAAGAGTAAAGCACGCGGCCACTAGACTCAGATATGAAAACGACCGGCGGAGTCGTTTTTCCGCGGAAGCGGCGGTATCCGGGAGAAGGACGGGTTGTATAAAGAACAACGCGATCAGTAACAAGATGTCACAGTATATTAGACTAGAGCATTACATGCACCACGAGTGCTGCTAATTACACTAAGTTAGTTCGCGCTCGACTGTTACGATTCAAACGCGTGAACGTTACGGCGCGCAGCGAAGATGCTACAAAATACGCACGCACTTATTAAGTACGCCAGGCTGACACGTACCCGCGCGTACACAAAACGGAAAGCTTGCACGGGGCGATTTCCGTGCAGGTCTTTTACATAAAAAGATCGAGGGAAGAGCAGAAGACTTACGAATTAAGGAGCAGTCGGTGCACTCGACTCTCTCTGTCGCTCCGTCGCTCTCGCAGGAGTTGCATCTCTCTCTCTCTCTCTCTCTCTCTCTCTCTCTCTCTCTCTCTCTCTCTCTCTCGCACTCGCTCGGTAGGTAGACAGCCGGAGCACTGGCTTGTTCACGGAGTACAAGTCTAGGCCTACCAGCAGGGGTGTGCAGCTAGATCTTAAAACCCCGCCTTAAACTACAAAACGAGCGATAGGGCGTTTCAAGTTCAGAGTGTAAAACTCTGGAATTGTCTCCCCCCTTCCCTACGCCACTTACCATCATTTTCGTCTTTCAAGAGGGCGGTGCGCCGGCACCTATTTGAGCCTGACACCTAGCCTCTCCATGTGGACTGGAAGCTGCCAGCACGGGGATCTTCTCTTATTTAGTTCTGCGACTTTGATTTTGACAAAGCAGAACTTAGATCTGCGAGTTTGACTAACCAGCTGTGATACTCTTACTGTGATATTTTCCTTAGACTGTACCAGCTGTGATATTTCTTTATTTATATACTATTCTTTCTCTTAATTGAAGGTCCGCGTATAATTACTATGTATTTTATTTACCTGATTATGTATATTACTCACCTCATTATGTATTTTATTTACTTTATTACTAGTATTTTATTCACCTTTTAACATTGTATTTTCAAATATTTTACCGTATTATTTTGTTATATTTTCTTATCGTATTCCATTGTAAAATATGCATTGCATAAAATTTTTGTGTTAATTTTTGGCCGCGAAGGCAAATAAAGTTATCTCTCTCTTTCTCTCGCTCGCTCTCTCTCCTCTCTCTCTCTCGCACTCGGTCGGTAGGTAGGCAGGCGAGCTCGCTGCGGGTACCTTGCTCGCTGTCTTCCCCGCACTTGTGGCACACGCGGCGCGGACTCACTCTCTATCCCTCACTCTCACGCACTCGCGTCTGCGCCTCCACACTACTCTAATAACCATGGTTATCAAATAAAATACGGCACGAACGCGATACTCGAGAGTGCGGGTCCCTTTGTGTTCGCGGCACGGTAGCGCAAGTCAAGATGGATTCCGTGACTCGCGAAAAGTAACAAGTAGCTTCGCGACGGATCTTTCGCGTTCCGAGACGGATTTGATACACGCGGGACGCAAGCGCGCTGGCGTGCGGGTTTCATTTCAGCTGCGCCGGAGTTGCGCGCGCGCTCACTGCCTTCGCGCGGCAGGTTTCAATCGCGACTGGAGTACGCGTGACACCCCCCAGTAGTTATTGTGGCACCATGGGTCAGACACAGCAAACCCCCACCACTGCCCATTCCGCCACCTCTGGTGGGAGGGGAGGGGTTTATAATACCCCCTTCCACCAGTGGTGGTGGGGGTTTATTATGTCTGCCCCATAGTGCCACAATATTCAAAATTTAACTCTATAATTTGAAATTTAACTCTATGATTTAAAATTTAAGGCTATAATTTAAAATTTAATTCTATGATTTAAAATTTATAATATCTAAATTTAGAATAAGGGGCACTTTAGGATAGGAGTGTGAAAGGTAAGTGAAAACAAGTTTGATACATTTAAATCTTTTTATTCATTAAAAATATAATATTTTCTAAATGTAATGATACAAGCTCATATATTAAAGACATAACATCATGAATGGGTATTAATATTGGTATATCATTTTTTTAATCATTATTTCATCATAAACTTTATCAGAATCAGGTATACCGAATTTTTCCGCATAAGTTAATAAATCGTTCTTAGAAAAATGCGTATATTGTGATGATTGTGATTCTTGCAATTTTTCTTTGAAATAATGACAAAGTTTATTAATAATATATTCTGTGATACATGTGACATCTAATAAAAATCTCACTCTCACACGTATACAATATTTTAATATTTTTAATCTATCAAATGAAACTTTCTTAAATATTAAACTACGTCGGTACTGCTTCGTTGGTGGTTGATCATCTGACGTCTGTGAATCTTCTTCTTCTTCCACAAATTCAAATGCCTTGTCGCCATAGCTCATAATAAGTCTTATGCTAAAATGGCTAAAGGGTATCTTTTTATCCAGCATATCACCATCTTCAGTTTCAAAGAACTTTTCAATAACTGGAAAATTTTCTTCAAATAAACGCCAGTCAGACACAGTAAACGGTATACCAACAAAGTCGTCACCACTAAGACGGATGATAAGTAGAAATTCACCACCAATTTTCTTATTTTCTAGACAAATTATAATTTTCTTGGTATAAGATTTGTTTAGTCCATACACCATCGGCAGCAGCTGATAACAATAATATTTGGAAGCACTTTGTTGACCAGCCATTGTCGTGTATTTACGCTTGCCTTGACTAGCCACACTTGTGTATTATTTTCACCAGGAGTGATCGAGTGAACTAATGAATAGACTGCGCTAGACGCTCTTTTTATACTATTCATATTGATGGTGGAGGAGTTTTCTATTGGAAGGGGTAGGATAGTAATGGGGGGGGGGGGGGGTAATGGTAGCGGGGAAATGTGCCTCTATACAATTTTGAAACAGAATTTTTAACAATTTGATCATTTTTGTGTAAGTTACAAGAAAAGTTTTCGAGAAAGTGTCTCATTCCAAGACCCGCAGACATGTAATGTAAAAACATGAGACAAAAATAACCACATGTATCTGAAGTTTCACTTTGTAGTTGTCGTGAATTCCATCGAAATTTTCTAACATTTCTTCGAATACGGTTTATATGATCGGGTATGTAAGGATGTACACCAAAACTATCAAAGTACCAGGCATTACCATTTTTATTGACATAAATTGCCACCCAATGCAAGGCAGGTTTATCGTGACTATGGGTGTTGAAAATAAAAGCTGTCGGTCTCGTCTAGACCAGGGGAATTTGATCTGCCGCAAAGATCCCCACAGCGTGAGTAGGAATTCGAGATAAAATCCGTTGAATTTGTATATTGTTCATCGCAGAGGCTAATCGGTGGTGCAAAGATAAATTCTTCAGCAGCATGAGTTTTACCGCGTGTATTCAGCCACGTTTTTAACTTAGAGACGTTATTCAAAGAACAACTAAACTTTGAAAAACCAACTTTTAAAGAATGTTGCATGCAGTAATTACCAGATGCTGTGAGATTGTGAAATGGTGGACAATCTTCCTCAAACTCTAAATTTATAATTTGCCGTGTAGTGATCTTTCGTAAAATCGTCACTTTCACACCACCACGAACATAAATATTGTTTTCTCTCTTATAAATTTCTTTTAGGTTTTTGAACAAGACTTTTTCGGAAATACCTTGATCAAACCAGTCCAAACCGTAATGGTTTCGTGATAACCAATCGTTTTCTTTTCTAGCCTCTTGACATAGTGCAGTTATTTGTCTATTCGGAGAAATAATCCAATGTCCTGTGAAATTTAATGAAAGAACTGCTACTTCTTTTGGTTCCACACGGTTCTTATAATCTTTGGCACACTGTATATCTACGACGATATCCATCTTCATAGTATTGAACACATCAACGTCCGATCAACGACTGACACATGAAAAACATTTCCTAACCATTAAGCTTTGTCCCCACTACTACTTTCTCCCACCATCTCACCCACTATAGTCCACGAGAACTTGACGTGACGAATCAATCTCAAGTATATTTTCATATTCAGCATAAATTATACAATTTACTGTACTTCTTAACGGATCATCAAAACTCACATCAATTCTTACACTACCATGTTTTACTAGATTCCAATGTGTATCTTGATTTACTGATAAATCAGGTGTTAAATCGGTAGCGAAAAGACAGTATCCATTGGCATAAGCTTCGCGTGAAATAGAATTACCCTCATTTAAATAATGGATACCTGTACCAGAAAATAAAGTATGATATGCATCAACATACATATTATTCGTTTTAAAATCAGGTTGTAATGGTTTAGACAGTACTTGTACACCATCAATGTAGAGACACAAGTAATTTATATTGAAATTTTTAAAGTTAAACGGATTGAGACACTTATCGCCGTTAAAAGCTTTATTTTCTACAAAACCAACAATAATTCTTTTTGGTAACTGTGCTAAAATGTCATTATCCAGTGTTTCTCCATGAATACCACTATGCATTGTAATAGCTTTTATTTCTACACGTGTGAGGGGATATTTAGCTGTTGTTTTCGAAAGTGCTTTTTCATGAACCAATATAATACTCGGACTAAGTCTGACACGACGTACAAAGAGAGCAGCTTCGGTGATTCGAGCGGTGTAGAGTCCTGTTGGGTCCATAAGGCAAAAACTATCTCGTGATCGTACGAGCCGCACACGTACTTCGACACCATTAATTAATAATTTGTTTCGATTGAAAACATTACAATGTAAATACCCAATCATATCTATGTTTTTCTCCTCACCCATAAGGTTTCGGCGACTTGTAAGGCCTTCGTTTTCGTCATCTGTAGCATCCATTTTTCCAGGGCTGTCGGTGTACCATAGTACACTGCTGAGATGAGATTTTTTAGCTGTAGACCCATAGTTTAATGAAGTTTCAATGTATGATCGATAAATGTAGGCGTTATTGGGCGGGAAAACAGGTTTTTGATTACAAAACATATCAACTTGATTAAATATCGAGTGCATAAAATCATTTACAGGACCAACATTTTTCAAGGTATCTTTATCTATGGTTTCAGGAGGTTTACTGTTTGTGCGATAGTTAGACGAACACTAAGCAGAGTATGTGCAAGGTTAATATATACACTAATTCCCGGTATAGAAAACTCTATTGGCAACCCTTCAGTTAACGAAGATATTGGCTTATATTGAACATGATTTGAATTTTCAATCGTTGTTTGAGTAGGAGGTACACTAAATTAATTCACTACAGATTTAAGACATGCACACGAACCACTACGTAGAGAAGCCATTATTCTTCAAAAATATCTCATGCCGTACGTTTTTCTTTCAAAGTTTTCTTTTTATTTTTACAGGGTTTTTTATATTACCAAATTTTTTCTTTGCCTTAACTTTGGAACGTTTTCTACTTTTCGTGTTTACTGTGCCAGAGTTCGTAGTCGACTATTGTTTCCGTGCCCGACGCTTATTTTTATATCCTGAACCACTTATCAGATTATCCAATTTTCTTCGGCTTTTCTTTTAAGATTCTTTCCTAATTCTCGTATATTATTGCGAAAAGATTCTTTAAAAGGTTTTTCATGTGTAATGTCATCTAAAATATTTAGACCTGTTCGTAAAACCTTTTTGCCAATAGCTTTTCCTATAGCCTTACCATCTTTTTTTACAAGCGGTAAAACACTACGATAGACACCTTTTAAAAAGTATATAGATGTAGATGCTAATGTCCGTAGTGATAATAATACTTTTTTCGAAGCTGATGGCCAAAATTACTACCAAATTCGTAGTTAGTAGGAAAGGAGAGAAGAAAAATAACTACGGTTTTTTATTAAAACGACGTTTCGGACATCCTTTAATAACTATGTCCCTCTTCAGGTCACTAATGAAAATTACAAATTAAGGTAATTAATAAAATTGTTACAATGAACTTACACCAAAATAATTACACATAATTATCACTCACACAACTCTTATATATAAAAATACAATTCACGGAAAGTTATCCGTTTGTCAGTGAAATAAAATTACAAAAATGTTTTCTTTATATAGGCGAACAAACATTAGTATGCGTAAAATGGGTGTATCTGTTTAAGCCGTCAAAAGTGACTAGGTGGGGCGCTAATTCTTCCAACGGGTATTGACATCAGAGAAAGGTAACAAGGGAACAATACATTAGTGGGGATGCGGCTAAATAGAAGAGACTATCTTATATATGATGACGTATGTATTACATACTCGATAAACCTACGCTCCTAATACTTACTCAACTGACATATTTCACTTACATGTTACGAAGATAGAAATTCAAAGTTTTTAATCATTAAATTATATTCTTTTGGAAGACTATTAATTTCAAATTGTTTATTTAAAAACATATTCTGTGTGTGGATGTGTAATGCTTCAGAAAATAATCTTTTTTCTTTGTTAGTTTCATGATCTAAAATCTTGATATTGTTAAAATTTATATTATGATTTTTTGTAACCTATGTATATGTAACGATGAATTTTTATCCTCTTCAAAGTATTTCTTATGGTGTTCTTTAATTCTTATGCCCAACCGCCTACATGTTTGTCCAACATACGAAGCTTTACAGTCATTACAATTTATTTTATATACTACATTAGATTTATCTAATTTAACATTCATATCTTTTCCTAACACGATGATATTATTTAATTTATTTTGCGTAGTGAAAATGACATTAGTATTTAAACGTTTAAAGAAGTTTTTAACAAAACCTTCAAGTTCTTTTACAAATGGTAAACAAATGATATTCCTTTTCTCAGTGTTTTGATTACGCTGGATATAAGTACAATTTTTGATATAACGTAACCGTTTTCTTATATAAAACTCAACAAATTCAGGTGGATAATCATTTTTTATTAATAACTTCTTTATGAAGATGATATTGCTTTTATGCAAAGATCTATGAGATAGCTTAACAACCTTATCAATTAAACAATATATAATAGCGATTTTGTTAGTAACCGAGTGATGAGAATTATAATTCAAATATCTACCAGAAAATGTTGGGTACCTATACCAGTCAGTTATAATTTTGTTATCCATAATACTAATCTTTAAATCTAGAAAGCTAATACTATTATTTTGTAGTTTTTCTACTGTAAATTGTAAGTTCTTATCGTAGTTATTAAACATGTGCAACGTAACATCAATGTATTCTTTATTTATGCATAATAATACATCGTCAACGTATCTAAAATAGAATAACGGTTTTACATTGAGTTGATTAATAAATTGTGATTCAAGATCATCCATCACGATATCCGATAAGATAGGGCTAATAGGACTACCCATAGCAGATCCAAAGATTTGTTTGTAAAATTTGTTATTAAACTGAAAGTAATTATTATTAAGGATAATAATTATTATTGACATATACAGGAAGGTCAACACCACTAAGGTTAACGCACCAGTTGACATCATCCTTGCTCGAATCGGATAGGTCAATAACCTGTATGCTATTATCGCATGTGTAAGACTGTCTATCTAATAACGGATATTTATTGTAACGTTCATTATTTAAAACACACTTATATTTTTGGTAGTAAATCAAATGTAGTTTTTTATCGAGTTTGTTCTTCCCAACTTTTCAATAAGATTAATTTGAATCTCAGTGAATTCCAGAAAATTATAAGGTTCATCCTTAATAATAATTACTTTCAGTTTAATAACAAATTTTACAAACAAATCTTTGGATCTGCTATGGGTAGTCCTATTAGCCCTATCTTATCGGATATCGTGATGGATGATCTTGAATCACAATGTATTAATCAACTCAATGTAAAACCATTATTCTATTTTAGATACGTTGACGATGTATTATTATGCATACATAAAGAATACATTGATGTTACGTTGCACATGTTTAATAACTAGGATAAGAACTTACAATTTACAGTAGAAAAACTACAAAACAATAGTATTAGCTTTCTAGATTTAAAGATTAGTATTATGGATAACAAAATTATAACTGACTGGTATAGGAAACCAACATTTTCTGGTAGATATTTGAATTATAATTCTCATCACCCGGTTACTAACAAAATCGCTATTATATAGTGTTTAATTGATAAGGCTGTTAAGCTATCTCATAGATCTTTGCATAAAAGCAATATCATCTTCATAAAAAAGTTATTAATAAAAAATGATTATCCACTTGAATTTGTTGAGTTTTATATAAGAAAACGGTTACGTTATATCAAAAATTGTACTTATATCCAGCGTAATCAAAACACTGAGAAAAGGAATATCATTTGTTTACCATTTGTAAAAGAACTTGGAGGTTTTGTTAAAAACTTCTTTAAACGTTTAAATACTAATGTCATTTTCACTACGCAAAATAAATTAAATAATATCATCGTGTTAGGAAAAGATATGAATGTTAAATTAGATAAATCTAATGTAGTATATAAAATAAATTGTAATGACTGTAAAGCTTCGTATGTTGGACAAACATGTAGGCGGTTGGGCATAAGAATGAAAGAACACCATAAGAAATACTTTGAAGAGGATAAAAATTCAGCGTTACATATACATAGGTTACAAAAAAATCATAATATAAATTTTAACAATATCAAGATTTTAGATCATGAAACTAACAAAGAAAAAAGATTATTTTCTGAAGCATTACACATCCATGCACAGAATATGTTTTTAAATAAACAATTTGAAATTAATAGTCTTCCAAAAGAATATAATTTAATGATTAAAAACTTTGAATTTCTATCTTCGTAACATGTAAGTGAAATATGTCAGTTGAGTAAGTATTAGGAGCGTAGGTATAAACTCGATAACGAGTATGTAATACATACGTTATCATATGTAAGATAGTCTCTTCTATTTAGCCGCATCCCCACTAATGTATTGTTCCCTTGTTACCTTTCTCTGATGTCAATACCCGTTGGAAGAATTAGCGCCCCACCTAGTCACTTTTGACGGCTTAAACACATACACCCATTTTACGCATACTAATGTTTGTTCGCCTATATAAAGAAAACATTTTTGTAATTTTATTTCACTGACAAACGGATAACTTTCCGTGAATTGTATTTTTATATATAAGAGTTGTGTGAGTGATAATTATGTGTAATTATTTTGGTGTAAGTTCATTGTAACAATTTTATTAATTACCTTAATTTGTAATTTTCATTAGTGACCTGAAGAGGGACATAGTTATTAAAGGATGTCCGAAACGTCGTTTTAATAAAAAACCGTAGTTATTTTTCGTCTCTCCTTTCCTACTAACTACGAATTTGGTAGTAATTTTGGCCATCAGCTTCGAAAAAAGTATTACGTTTTAAAAAGCTTCCAACACCTTTTCCTTTTTGCATAGATGTATCTATTGTAATATAATTATCGAATGGGACGCGGTCATTTTGGTTATCATAAGTTGCTTCAAAATACCCCATCTTATGCGGTTCTCTTAAAATGAAGTGTCACTGTCAAGGTGCCGTAATCGAAAGCTATAGGGTTTCCATCTTGGTCCTTTATGTCTATTGTGATCGATTGAAACGACGTAGGTAACAATGGAATATACATTGGTGTGGTAAAGTTTTTTATCTCAATGCTAACATATTTAAATCCGTTCATATTAAGAGGAACAATACGTAAAAGAGGCATGTGTACATCACCTGTAATGTAAGGTTCACAAATATCGCTATACACTCTTATTATTGATGGTAAACCACTAATAAGGTCAGCAGGTCTTTGACCGATAACTGTACCCTTAATTTTTTCAAAATTACGGTTTTCAAAGCCAATAATTCTCAAGAGTTTTTCAGACAATATTAAACTATGAAAACTCGTGTCACAAGTATCCTGACAAATTCGTTCAATTTCTATAAATCCTCCACGTTGTATTTTGAATTGTAAGTGATTTTTCATATTAGGTAAATTATTTATTTCTTGTAAAAGATTTTCCATATCTGTATTGATTCCTGGTGATAAGTGTGCAACAATATCCTTTTCTGTTGATTCGTGTCTCAAATCATTTGATGAAAATGACTCAATTGTTTTTACACAAACCATACCCTCATAGTTATCGATCGAAATATGCTGAAATGTGTGGGGTATCTGAATCTCACAAAGAGCTACAAACCACTCACCATGTAAATAAATATTTTGAGGTAACTGTGTGGTAAAGTGTGTTGTTTTGTTTTCAGGAAAAATATACACACTGTTGTTACTAGATAATACGATATAAAATTGCTCTCTCATTATATTTTTTTCAAATTGTTTGCGGACACCCAGGAATTAAATTTGTCGGGATAGCCTTTCCAACTTGCAAAATATTTTTTGTTTTTCCCTTTACCTTTAGTTTTTAAAATCTTATCTATCTGAAATGATTCGGTATGCAAATCTTTTTGTACTCTGGAAAGTTCTTCTTTGTAGAAAAAACCTTCGATTGGTTCACCGTCAAGATCTTCCAAAGTATAAACAGGCGGTTGTCTCTCAGTAGATATGCGTATAATTCGGAACAATTCCAAAGTCCAACCACTTTCGTATGCTTTCTTGAACACTAGTTTGGCACGATGACACGCACCAAGTCACCCACCTTGTATTTAGGATATCGGATACGAGTCGTATTATATCGTTGGGCTAGGTTTTGGTGTGCTTTTGCGGTATTGTACAAATTAACTTTAGTAGGAGCCATTTTAGTACCAGAATGCTAAGAACTATTGTAAGCATCAACAATTTTTTGTAATATATCAATATATTTATGTGTTTGTATGAGTAAAATATCGCCATAATCGGCCCTTCAATGTTCTATTAAACCTTTCCACCACAGCCGCTTTAATATCAGGATTTCTAACAACACGATAATTTATACTATTCTGTTTCAAAACTTGTTGCATCTCCTTACCGAGAAATTCTTTACCTTTATCAGTTTGAAAGAGCATAGGGTGTTATCCTTTACACTGAGCCAAAATACGTTCATAAGCTGTAGCGACACTTTTCGATGTTTTGTTACGAATTGGTTCAACCCATGCAAATTTTGATAAAACGTCTATAACCACAAGTAGATACGTGTTGTCATCGTTATAGGTTTTTAGTGCTCGTAAATAAGCGAGATCTCCTTCCCACACATCAAAAGGGTTACGAACGTCATAAGTCCTATGTGGGAAATAACGACGTACAGGCTTATGTAGAGTATAAGCATCCTGACTTTCAAACCATTTGATAATTTTTTTGCGATCATGTTTTTTACCAACTGTTTTTAAAAGGTTGTATGCACCGGCATAGACTAGTGATTTCGGTGGCCGGTAAAAAAAATTATTTAACGTTTTTTCCATTTATCTTAGTCTTAAAATTTTTTAGTTTCTTTTTAACGTTTTTTATAATTATTTGTTTAATGTACAAAGAAAACTTGTCAAAAATTATTTTACTAATCATACAACAAGTTGTGACCAAAGCCACACTTCTCTCATTAGTTGTAGCTGTTTCAGACAATAAATGCGCAAAGGCACGCTTGGCCAGCAAACAATGAGCTTTGCTACGGTCACCGCTACTGTTTGCATATGCTATATCATGTTCACGACAATAATCGTCAAGTGGGTTGACACCTTTCTCACCTTTCGCTAACCTTTCGTTTAGGCGTGTACCAGGTCCACAAAAATTGTACCCTGGAGCATGTATTTCAAAAGGTAAAGATTGATTAAATTATCTACAAGACTTGATTCTGGGTGTGTGATCAAATCTTCTTCTTCAATGTTTACTCCAGGTGATCCCATGGAAGAATACGAACTTTTGAAACGTGTCTAGGTGTTTCTTCGGGACGTAATCTTTTTTTCAACTTTCTGGAAGTTGTTTTATGGGATGGTTTTTCACTATCAAACTGTTGAGTTTCTTCCTCGCTGCTGGCAGATTGTGATGAAGAAACAAGCTGCCAAATTTTATTGTTAACAATAAATTCTCGTGGTATATTTTCTTTACGAAGTGCTTGGGCAAACTGACCATAACCATTTGACAACGGGCGTTTTCTATTTCTCACAGTATCGTTAATTAAGTCTACTATGTTTCCACCTTTGACGATACTGCCATCTATGGTAATCTTACCACGCTCATCCCATGTGACATCACCAAAATCATGCAATCGTTATAATAACTGTTTTGCTTTAAATTGAAACGTTGGTGGTACACAGTTTATTATACTCTCATTGTTGTTTTCTTCATTGGTATCTTTGTCGACATTTACTCTGCCTCCTTCATTGGTATCTCCGGGGATATTTACACTACTCACTTAAAACTTGTTTGTATCATTTTTTTATGATACATAAAACGCTCCAATGCTTGTTGGTGCATTGCATATTTTTCACGATCATCTTGAATTGAGGTCGAATTTATAATTTCGCTCATTTCTTTGCCTAGTCGTGACGTAGGTGTACCCGGTGTTTGCATGGTAGCCAATTCTTCACTTTACAAGCGATGGTGCAAGTTGTTTATACTTTCTTCAGGGATCAAAACCATTTTTCTTGCATGATCCATAGTTTTATTAAAGGTGCCAAGATGAGTGGTAAACAAGTTTGGTATTTGATAACTAACATCTTTTTATTTTTCAAACTTGGCGAAGAATCAGTTAATTTTCTTAAAAATAAAACGTACTTTTTCAATTTATTTTTATAGTTTTTGTTCAAAGGCACATTACCACAAAATATTTAAACCACATTCGCAAATGAGAATAACAAGTTTTTTATCTGCTTCACGTAATAAAACACGTCGTTGATTTTTATCGAAATGAAGCAGAGATTTTAAAGTATTTAAATTTTTTTGTCCAAGAGGCTTGCGTCTACTTGAACCCCTTAAAACGTATGACTGGTATATTGTTTCCAAGTTCACTACCTTTTATAGATTTCTTTGGAACATAAACATAGTGATATTTACCATACGGAAATATATTACTACGAAAACGACAATTATCAGGTGTATCTTGACACAAGTCAAATAATAAATAAGAGTGTGTATGTTTAGTTGCATCAAGATAAGTTTCTTGTAGAAATTGTGGATTTTCAGGACACACTTGGCGAGCTATATACTGTATCTGAGATTTATCTCTAGGGTTTTTGAAAATAACTATATAATTAGAATTTAACGAGATTTCACGTTGGCCCTTGTGGAAAAGATTTTGCGTGATGAATATTACGCTTAAATTATTATGACGACTGCCCTTGGTAAAAAGATTGGCAATAACACCACCCGAAGACTCACGCATCAAGTCGTCTATAATTATCAATTTTGGCCTGGGGTCGTCGACAAAGTCTGAATTTTTGGGTAAACCCTCATGAAATTTGATATCTTCACCCAGTTCTTTGTACATTGATTACCATTCGGAATAGTAAACTATTATTCGATCAAAGTGCACGTTACTCATACTATCTATATGTTTTAAAAAGTTTTTAACAAACACGGTTTTTCCACATGATGTGGGATTGCAAACCATAGATGTCCAAGGATGTTTCCACCGTGGATCCATGACAAAAACTGTTTCATCAAAGCAGATAATATTTTTTATAAGTCTCGAGGTTTGCGGCGACGGCGCGCGCGTGTCACAAGCTGCTCGAGAAATCAGATTGCCGATGGAGTGACAAGCTATTTCGAAGTGACAAGCTATTTTGAAGTGACAAGCTATTTTCAAAATATAAAACTTGTGATAAACACGCTCGAAGTGTTCCAAAAAGCTTAATGTGAATGGAAAAGCTCAATGTGAATCGAAAAGCTCAATGTGAATCAATAATCTTAATGTGCTATACCAGACTGTTTAATAAACTTCTTGAGCCTTTCGCCACCACAGCTTTACCAAAATTTATTTTTTGTTAAGTTTATTAGATTTGAAATAAGATTAATTGAGAAACCAACAGTTCTGGTTGAAGGATAAACATTTTATTAAGTATTTACAAATGTTTTGAAACATGAATACAATTAATTCACTTATGCTATTTAACAATATGAAATTATTCATAATTCATACAAATATTTTCGAAATAATGTTTTCTTATAAGTTTAACGTTATGAAGCATACAATTTGTTTTATAAGAACCATTATGGTTAATACAAATAGTTACAATTTTTTTTTATTGTACAACTTAAGAATAACCTAAATCGTAAATATCGACGACATTAAATTTGAAACGTTTCAACCATTCCTTTCTAATCTGACCTCTGACGAAAACTTTCTTAGCATCATGTAACCCTTCTCGAAGAATCTTACCTATATTCGCATAAGGAATTTCACCAGACTTCCATGAAGGCCTATGATAGTACTGTTTCAGCCATGTATTTTCTTTTTTGTGTCTATCCGTAAGTCGACGGCAATTATATGGTTCTTGAAACAAAAGTAATAGAGGTTCAGAGATTTTTCCCAGAGGTAATATAGCAAGCTCCTTAAGAACATAATCATATGTAGATTGTTTAAACCCTTGCATGTCAACAATGTACTCCATTCTTTTGGACAGACTTCTCGGCATCTCGGTTGGCACAGATATACTAAACTAAAATAACCTTTATTTAAGGTGTTTTATACCCATAAGGGTAACTTTTACATATATTTATAAAACGTCTCTTTGCATACACAGGTTTACATATCTTATTTTCTTCCAGCATTACAACGTCATGAAAGTTTGTACGTCTTAT
Source organism: Torymus aiolomorphi (assembly GCA_036365515.1). Classification (NCBI taxonomy): domain Eukaryota; kingdom Metazoa; phylum Arthropoda; class Insecta; order Hymenoptera; family Torymidae; genus Torymus; species Torymus aiolomorphi. The sequence goes on along the minus strand of CM070875.1, from coordinate 150,334,291 downwards.
CGAATCGAACGTTAATAATATAGATGGAATCTCACCTGTAACTAAATCACGTATAGAGTCAAAGTTTATTTCTCAGCGTTTGAATAATTTAACCGTATACCTTTGACCTTACATGTGCAAGATTCAGTATCGTCAGGTTTCTCAACCTTGTAAGCATAAAATTTTGGCCCCCCTGATACAAAAGACGTTATATAACTCCCCATACCGTAACATGATAATTCATCTGTCATTTCTCCTAAAGGTGTTCCCGTAGGTGGTTCATACAGGTGTGTATCTGTATTTCTCACATAAATAATTGAATCTGTATCAATATAAAGCGCGTTCTCCTAGGGGTTCCAAGTAGCTGAAAAGTTTCAATCGGGCCTGTGCTGTGGTATAGGCAGCGACAACAACATTAATAGCATGTGATGTTCCCATTGCTTCTTCAGTGTATTGCCAACAGACGTACAGGGGGTAATCATTAACGGGTAAATACGGAATAACTTCGACCTCAGAGTTGGTTAACATTTCTACAAGTCTTTGAGAATCTGTCACTATTTCTGTTTTTGGCATATTCTCTCTTTGTCCAAATTTACCCCATAAAGAATTAAGGCAAAGTTTTGCTACAGAACTTTTCCCAGGGTTAAGATTTATCTGGCTCTTGTCCAGTTTTATACACTCCACTCGTTCAAAGTCTTGAATATATTGAGCTATTGCCTCTGGATCATTGTTACATTCCGCAGGAAATCCAGATGCACGGGTCATCTGGTTAAAAAATTCATCGATGTAAACTGGAAATAATCCACCTTGACCAGTAGCAGGGTCATATTGCGTAATTTTATATTGCCAAATTTCAAAAATTTTTCTAATCCTATAGCCAATTTCAACAGCTTTTTTTACCTCCTCGGATACCCATGTACCGGTAAATACTCTGTCTTCTTCATTTTCGTGCATAATATCTTCTTGCACTTTATCTTCTACACACTTTCGACATAATGGAAAAATTAATTTACCATGCATTTTTACAGGTAAAACCGGGTGATATAAATTACGTGGTGGTAATATGGTACACATAATAAGTCCATCGATTTTATGAATATTATTTATATTACCAATGAATTGAAGACACTGTTCTTCGTCAACATATACTTTTGGATGACCAACAGGGTATTTGCCTCGTTTACATATGTACGGATAAAGTGCACAAAAATCAACGTATTTAATTTTTTGATTATCCTGTACGTCATAAACTTTAGCTGTATTGCCTGTTCTACCACCAAAGAAAGCATTTCTAGGATTTAAGGGTTCATGCATTTTAAGTTTAGCCTCTTGTACAAATTGACTCATACTTTTATTTTCCAAACGCTCTTTCTCATATTCACACTCCCATTTTTCTATAAGATAATAATTATATGATCTAATTTTCTCAGAAATTTTGCAGGTTCTTTCATACCTATCATCCAATGTTTCCTTACCCACTACCAGACGCGTGTCTCTATTAATACGGTAACATCTTGGACACCCATGCCAGTAGTACCCGAGAAACTGTAATACTATTCCCTTACTATGAGTGCTATTTTGATAAGATGGTAGAAAACCATCAACTATTGGGCCCTCCAGAAGTCGTTTTTCATGACAACGGTCAGCATGTTGTATTTCATAATTCATAACCTTTTCCATCCATTTTAACTATAATAATGCTTTATATGTAGTTGTTTGCAGATAATGGCAGTCATGGTAGAATATACTAAGGAATAGGCCGCTAATGGTTCTACTGCCCAGGTTAAAGAATAAAGACAAAACTTATATGTCCAACGTTACGAACGGTTTTATTTCGCCCCTTATCAAGGTCAAAACCCTAGCGTATTAAAGTATACTACAAGTAGACACTATAAGTGACTACTAGTCAATGTGACATAATAATGCTTTAAGTGATTGATTATTCGCTCGTCTGTATCCACCTTGAGGTATAATGCCAATAGTTTTTGGTTTTAAAAAGTTGTTTCTATACACACGAAGACAAGATTACTCCTGAATAGTATACTTCTCATATGAGTGTAGGGATTTAGGATTAAATGTCGGAAAAAATGTTTACATCAGAAAAATTATGAAAAAATATAAAAAATTTAAAAAAATTAAAAAAAAAACTCTTGAAAAACAGCACAATTTTTTTTCTCATTAGATCAAAAATCCCTACACTCATATGAGAATTATACTATTCAGGAGTAATTTAGTTCAAATCTGGAGTCAATCCATCCACAGGAAAATTTCAAAGCTTACGGTTAGTGAAAAAACTTGTTTCATCGATGACTATGGTTCTGGACCATATAAAAGGCCCATCGGAGAAAGTTTTAAGGTAAGGTAAATATACCCACTTTTATATGTAAAAAGTATGAAATAATTAGTTTACATTTATGTATTAAAATGTGACTTCTTATTTCAGAGAAAAAAGGTGTCTAGCCCCCTTAAACCATAAGCCTTAGGTAAAGCACTAAGAGGTCTTTTATTCAACGTTTCGGACATTTTTGGCTATGTCCCTCTTCAGGAATCTAATAAGAATTCAATACACACGTTTTGTAAACCAATAATTAAACAAATTACAATAAAAATTAAAAGTTATGTACACACTTACAAATAATTAAATTATTGTGGTCAACGTTGTTTTGCGGGCAACAATCCGCTCGTCAGTAACGATATATTAGAAAATTCACGCTTATATACTAAAATTATTTGTATGTGAAAATCGGTGTATCACACAGACAACTATGCTCAGATTCGGAGTGGGGTAAAACCCATTGGGAACGTCCGAGAGCGGAGAGAGGTAGCAGGAAAGCACGTCTTGAAGGAAGTGACATCAATAGTTTTGACTAGAAGAACTTGTGTGTGAATAGTGTATATCTATGAGAGATGTTTTTAGACTTTCAGCATACGTGCGCTCCTAATACCTCTTCACATCGATACCTTGACATCACATCAAATAGAGACCAGAAATTCGCAATTATTTATCAAGGTGTTATATTCATTTGGCAGCCTGTTTATTTCAAATTGTTTATTAATAAAATTTTTTTGAGAATGAATAAATAATGCTTCAGAGAAGAGTCGTTTTCCTCTGTTGCATTCGGTGTCTAATATCTGAATATTCTGAAAATTTATTGTATGATTATTATCAGTAGTGTGTATAAATAATGACGAATTTTGGTCTCCATCCGAATATTTTTTTAGATGTTCTTAATCTTACACTCAGTCTTCTGCTTGTCTGCCCTATATATGACGCATTACAATTGTTACATTTAATTTTGTAAACAACATTCGCATTATTACATTTTTGATTTTTATCCTTCCCTAATATTATAATATTATTTAATTTATTAGTTGTACTAAAAACGACATTTGTATTACATTTCTTAAAAAAACTTTTTATGAAAACTTCAAGTTCTTTACCAAACGGTAGACTTATGTATCTTTTTTTATTGCAACTGTTTATTTGTAACCTATTTTTATCACATTTTATCTTTTTTAACCATTTTTTTATATGAAAATCTATTGTGTCGTGTGGGTAATCATTTTGCTGTAGGACTTTTTTTATAAAAGAAATATTGGATTTATGGAAACTACTATGTGATAACATTATTGCTCGATCAACGAGGCAGTAAACAATAGCTATTTTATTACTTTGAGGATGGTGTGAATTGTAATTCAAATATCGTCCTGAGAAGGTTGGTTTTCTATACCAATTTGTGATAATCTTTCTTTGTTGATTCTCAATAATTTCTAAATCTAAAAAACTAATCCTATTATTTTGCGATCGCTCGACAGTGAATTAAGACAGTGACAGTAAGTTCGTGTCATAGGAATTAAAAATATTAAGTGTGTCCTCTATGTTATTCTTTTTAATACACAGCACAATGTCATCTACATATCGAAAGTAAAATATCGGTTTTGATTGTAATTTGTTAATACAATAAGATTCTAGATCTTCCATAACTATATCAGACAGAATCGGACTTATGGGATTACCCATAGCTGATCCAAAAGTCTATCTATAAAATTTTTCATTAAATTGGAAATAATTATTATTTAAAATGTACTTTATAACATGTAGAAATTCAGAACAATTAATATTTATCTTATTATGTAATTGGTGCCATCTCTTTTCTATAGCATTACAAACTAGATATTCAGGAACATTAGTAAACAAACTAACAACATCCAAACTAATAACCTCGTGATCCAACGGAATTTGGATATTATCTATTTTTTCTTTTAATTTTAAACTATTATCAATATGAGAAACAGGAGTTCTTTAAATTTTTTTGTAGAAATTTAGCAAAAAACTTTGATAAGTAATATGTAGGAGAATTAATTGTAGAAATTATTGGTCTTACGGGGAAACCAGTTTTATGAATTTTTACCAGACCATACGCTTTTGAGATGTTAAATTTTTGCAAAACTGGCTGCAACTTTTTCCCATTTCCAGTAAAATCCAACTTATTTAACCATTTGAATTGAATTCTCATTAGATTCCTGAAGAGGGACATAGCCAAAAATGTCCGAAACGTTGAATAAAAGATCAAATTCATAAAAAAGGTGTTTGTTATTAATACCTTTGACCTTGGTAGAAGATTGGCCATAAGCTGCAGATTTGTCAATAAATCTGTAAACTGTTTGACAGGGTCACGATCAAATACATATTCCCGAATACCACAATATGTACACATTGTCGAAATATCTATATTTTTATCACAAAAACTACAAACTTGTTGTACAACATACAAGTTTGGTACATGTATTCTAATTTTGTCATCGCCATCTACTCTTTCACATTGTTGTGTCTCAAAATCATAAAAGAAAAATAAAGTTTTTAAATTTTTACTTGGTTCAATTGGTTTTACGTAACAAAAATGATCTGTAGGTAATATTTCATTACAAACTTTACAAAATGTTTTTCCACACTCATGTTTTTCTTCTTTTACTCTAACTGTTTTATTGCACATTGTACAAATTCTTATACTCTAACAAACTGACAGTTTTTTGTCAAAAGATTTTTGTTTTTGATGATTTTTATAACAAATATTACCGAAAAAATCTTTATCACAACATCTACAGTTCATTTTAACATTTTGAGTATGACAAGGAGGTTTTTGAAAACACGTACTACATTTTTGTGAGCATTTATGATTTTCTTCACGCGTAAAAATTTTATTACATGGTATGCAGTAACCTCTACTACCGGCAGTAGCAAGCAAATTTAATATTGGCTGATAATGATGTGATACTTCGTAAGACATAATCCTTAGAGTATGTTTAATTATATTATTCGTATCGAGATCAAATTTTGAACCGTCATACAACGGTTTATCACCACGTCCAAATCTTTGAAATGAGTAGATAACGATAACAATACCTATTTTAGCAAAAAATGTCTGAAACGTATGAATTTCATTTAACCCACACCCTGCTTCGGGTATAATTACACCAAAATTGCGTACAAGATTTTGCGCACATTCAGTTTGATACTTTTGACGACTGTTTCTAATTTTTTCCCACTCTTGTTGAAGCGCTCCTGAACGTATTTGTCCCCGTATCGTATACGCGTATGCAACTACTAAAGATCTTGTAAACATAAATTATCATCGTTTCTAATTTTTAATATAGAACGCTTAAATCACCTTCATGAGTTAAAGCTACGCCACCACGCAATACAGGAACAGATACAACGCTACAAGATACTAATAATGTATCATCAATTTCAAAATTGTCAGCGCTTTGTGCAACGCTTGCTAGCTTATCCCATAAATCATTAGCAGAGAAATCTACGAGGCCCTGAATTAAATTTTATAAGTATCTTTAGCAGACTACTGGTTGAATTAATCTTTGACCGTTTCCAGAGGGTACAAGCAGAGTGAACTGTGATGTACGTGGTACCGTAGGGGTTTATATACTCGCCAAAAATCTTTGAAACTGCGTAAACCGACGACAGGGTGGGATGAAAGAATGCACTACAAAATACCAATCTTTTGAAATGATAGACGCTTTCTTTATTTCAAGAGCATACAAGAATAATCACAACTCAGCATTTTATAATGGAAAGCTTCGTAAAATATTTTATGAAACATAGAATTACAAAAACCAAACGAAAACCCCGTAAAATAATATTTTATAAGTAAATTATAAAATGCATCTGGTAGAAGAATATATTGTGTAGTAAAAACTATGTTACTCTGAACTAATATAAAGATTTATTGGGTCGATCAATACATCGATAACGAAATCGATCGACCTGTGAGGTTCCAAAATACCTCCAATACAAAGAGGATGTTGTACTTAACAATAAATTACAATACCGCGAATTAATCTGAATGTAACTTTTCGAAATATCTGTACCAATACCTTACTAATACCGAATCAATAACAAAATCAATTGGTTAATGAAAGTTATAAATATGCGGAACGGTTAGAGAGTAAAGTGGGTAGTAAAAAAGTATAATACCGCGAGCTGCTATAACCATCGATTAGACTGGTCAATGTATCGATAACGAAATCGGTCAATCAATGTGGTTCCAAAACATCTTCATTTAAAAGAAGATATGGTACCTTATAAAAACGTCTAATACCGCGAATCGATCTGACCGTAATTTACGGTAGTAAATCGTGCCAATACCATACCAATACGATGATGGGTGTACTGAACTCTCTCTATTCCCTAATGCAGTGGCTATGATTCTATTTTTTGTAGCTTTTTCATAAACCTACTCGCTCAGATGTTTCTCTGCTAGCTTGGGCCGATTTAATTTTATATTAATATTAACTTTCTATGTAAAATTAATAAATAAGCATTTCCTAAACATAGTTTATAATAAATAAACTTAAATAAACAATAATTAAACATAAACTAATAATTTAAAATATTTCTTGGGTAAAACGGTGTACAAGTGCTGAATCAGTGCTTATATAAACTTTTCTTAAATAATTTATAAATTATTTAGATAATATAGTAGACAAATGTCTCTGATATCAGCTGAGATTGAAAGTTTTCGTGAGAAAAGAATTTTAGAGTATTAGCCAGACGTAATAAGAGTAAACCGCGGGTTTTGTTTCATCTCTTATTATCGTATGATTTTAGAAGTTATTTGAAAAATCATTTCTACTTCCTCCGTCATGTGTAATATGAATGCAGAATCTGATTTTCTGCAAGATTCTACAGACTATCACCGTAATAAGAGTGCAGCTTCTGTTCAGTTTTCACCAACTTTTGAAAAAACGATGGCTAGAGCACCCTGCTGTCCGTCAGTCTGCTGCAAGATTTTATTGAAGCAACAGCTCTCTCTCTCTGTCTCTTAACGTGCCGATTATCATGGGTCAAGCTATCTCGCCACCTGCATCACCACCTCGTGATAAGATAGTGGGGATCTCTCTCTCTCTCTCTCTCTCTCTCTCTCTCTCTCTCTCTCTCTCTCTCTCTCTCTCTCTCTCTCTCTCTCTCTCTCTCTCTCTGTCTTCTTCTCGAGCGCTCTGGTAGTATAGTGGGGACTGGTTCGCGCTTGCTGGCTCCAGTACTGCCAATGGTGCGGGGGGGGGGGGGGGCTATAGCTCGTAGCTGTGGCTGGCTGCACGATTGTGAAGTTTGCCCGGAGCAGCGGCCCGTGTCAGACGGGGAATCCCTACGCTGTCTGGCACTTGAGTATATAGTGAGCGCTCTGAAGTAGCGAGCGCTCTACGGTAAGATAGTGAGGATCTTGCCGATCTCGTCTCTCTCTCTCCCTCTCTCTCTCTCGTTCTCTCTCTCTCTCTAAACGAGTAAATAAATAAATAAATATAAATAAATAAATATAAATAAATAAATGTAAATAAATAAATATAAATAATATAAATAATGTAAATAACTTAATTAACAAATAATAAATATATCCCTCCCTCCAAAAATTTTGAACAGTGGCCCATAGGGCAGACAAGCTATCCCTACCTTCGACCATTATAGGGGTGGAGGGGGTGTTACAGGTAACACTGTAATACCCCCCACCTCACCCGTTTCACCCTGTGGTGGTGGTGGGGGAAAGGGTCGATGACCTCAAGGGGTCAGTGGTGGGGGTTGGTTGAGTCTGTTCCATGCTGCCACAATAACTACTCCCCCCGCCAGACGCTGCTGAGGGGACCTGCGAGTAGCTCTGCCATCCATGGCCGTCGTCGTACCTGAAAACAAGGTTGATTTGGTGGAGATACTCAGGAATGTAAATTGGCCGCTCGCCGGCCTTACCGTGGCACCTTCCAGTGCGGCCAGCGTCTTCCGCACCGCGCGAGGACTTGCTGAAGCGCTGCGCCTCTTCGAGGACCTGATCCACCGGGACCCAGGCCACACCGGCTTCACCTCTCGGTGCACTTTTTGGGGCCTAGGTCGGAGCATTTACCTCCTTTTCTTTTGCAGCTCGAGCCGCGCCGGCGGGATCTTCCGGCGCACAATGCTGGGCTCGGGTCTCATCCTCTTCGGGGACTCGGATTGCACCAGTCGGCATGGCTGGAGCCACTTTTTACGACCGAGCCCCGATATTTTCCCGCTGCTCATTCGGAGGGCGAGGCGGTCGAAGCGGGATCGGACCAGTGCCTTTACCGTCCGGCACGGATGAACCCCTTCTTAGCTCCGGCGCCTCTACCTCCTCGATCACGACGGTGGAGGACTCTTCTACTGACTGGGACACCAGAGTTAACGCATCAATACCCTCCACCACCTGCTTCAAGAAGTCGATGACGGCGGGTGCAGGTTGACACTGGATTATTCCAGCGATCACCTGCCTCGCCGTCTCCGTTACCTCAGGGGTCAGGCCTTACATGTCCTGTAACGGGCAAATTGATCCCGGGTAGGGGTAAGACTGAGGATCGGAAAACAAGGACGAACACGGGTTAGTACAACGACACAATTTTTGGATGGCACAGTTAGCGCTTTTAGACGCTCGGGTTCGGCGGGGGCTAATTGTTCCGGCGACAGCAGGTGCGGACTTGTTTTTCGAACCCTCTGGCATCTCTGGGCCTCGCTTGGGTTCTGTAGGACCGGCCCCACGAGTAGGCCAGCAATAGCTTGCACGCGTTCCTGGCCTAACTAATAGCGCCGCCTTACGAGGTGGACCGCGCCGCTTAGCCATCGCTCGAGGCTGTACATTCCCCTGGCTAACCCTGTTGTCTGCTGGCGCACTACGCTCGGCTGAAGAGTGCCTCAGTGGTAGCGACCGGACTACTTCTAGACTACTTTTGTCCAAGTAGTCCTTGGGCTCTTCTGCGGAGACGCATCGCTTGAGTTGCTGCGCATGGACGGGACATATCGTTCGACCATCCTCACCTTGGATCTCGTACGTGTTTTCGCCTAGAATATTCACAATGGTGTATGGCCTCGCATACTTCCGGCTAATGTGGCAGAAATTCCTCCAGCTGCAGAGGATATTACCATATTCTCTCTCCATACTCGATCGCCTAGGCAAAATTCTGGAGGTCGACGATGAGCGTCATAGCATTTGACTTGTCTAGCCTGCTCCACTTGCGCATCGGCCGCCGCCCGATCATGCAATTCGCGGAGCTTGTGCATGCGCGCCATCCAATTATTTAGCGCCTCTTGCTGCCCTTGCTCTTCGGCTAGCCTGTCTTCCTCCCGCCTTAGTATCTTCAGCGGGTCAGACTCCCGGCCGTAAATGAGCACGATAGGACTTATCTTTGTGGAGCTGTGTTCGGCCGTATTGTATGCGAACGCTAGCTCATTCAGTTTCTCATCACAGGACCGGTGATTTTCCTCTGCGTAAGACATGATCATTGTCTTCATCGTTCGATTCACACGCTCTACAGGATTGGCCTGAGGGTGTTATGGGGGTGTAAACGTGTGATGCACGTTTCTCTTCTTTAAGAATGCGTCAAAGGATGCATTCTTAAATTCAGTCCCGTTATCGAAGAGAAACACCTCCGGGACAACAAATCGCATACATACTCGTTCGTTGAGTCCTTTTATTAGTGATTTACCATCTGCCCTTGTTATCGGAATTACTTCAATCCAGCATGTAAACAGGTCCTAGAATATGAGAATGCATTCGTGGCCGTGTGTGATTTTAGGGAGGGGTCCCATAATGTCGCTGGCCACGATTTGCCATGGACGCTCTGTAATCCGGCGTCCCATGAATCCTGCTGGAGCACGCTGTTCGACTTTGCACTGCTGGCAAATTTGGAACTGGTTCACGTATCTGGCCACCTCTCGAGAAATGTGTGGCCAATAATACTTCCGCCTTACTGTCTCTAGAGTTTTCTCGCGGCCCACGTGCCCAGCAGTTGCGAGGTTATGGCATTCTCTCGCAAGGAACCCTTACAAGGTGTCCGCCCTCGATTTTCTTGAAACTTAAATATGTTGTAGATCATCAAAAAATAAGAGACACGTATTTTTTTTTTATCTGCGGAAAAACGGTTTTAAGGGGTGAAAACAGCCCTTAAAGTTCACCCCTGAAAATCGACTTTTTTATATATCTCGAAAACGATTGCGAATTTGGCAAAAAAACAAGTGCTAAATTATTTGTTTTAAGAAGGTAGTTAAATGAGTACAATTTTCATCTTAAGAGGTTGCATCCCTAATTAAAAAATATATATATATATATAATTCTTTTTATCAGTTTTTCAATACGAAAACTTTAAATTACATCAAATTAATTTAAAAATAATTTTTTTATAAATAAAATAAAAACTACAGTTGGGGTATTTAAGTTTTTTACCATTAAACCGATTTTGAGGGGTTGCTTACCCTCTAATTCGTTTTACTATATATATTATAGTTTAAAATTTTTCTGCTTTTATTTTCTTGTTTTTTAAAGTAACTGTAAAAATTATAAAAAATAGGACACGTGTATTTTTTTATCGAAGGAAAAATGATTTTAAGAGGTGAAAACAAACCTTAAGGTTTACCCCTGAAAATCGATGTTTTTGAATATGTCGAGAACGATTAGGAATGTTACAAATATATATAGCAGTTTCACGATCCCTTAAAAGACATTTTTCTATTCTATTTGCATAAATAAAATATTGTAAAAAAAATTTTGTAATAATAAAATATAGACAGTAATAATAAGAAGTAGCGAATAAAAACCATTTTATTGTGTAATTCTCAATTTTATTTGTTTCTGAATCGACATTATGGTACATAGGTAGAACAATAATGATACTCATCAAAAAAATGTTTGACAAATAAGGATTTTCGGCACCAGGAACACCTAATAATAGCAACATTTGTACATCCAGGTATCTCGCAATTAGCTTGATCTGATCGTGTAAAGCCGAATTCGACAGGATTGTCAAATTGATCAGGTTTTTTGTTCACATGCCCACTCTTAAACCATGAATATTTAAAAAGATTTGTATACGTAGGCGAAGAAAGTTGGTTATGTGTAAGTGAATGTAATTTTATAATATTGTTTCTTAAATGTAATTGTAAGTCCCCATTCAATAATACAACGTTGTCGGAAAAATGCCTCACGAAATTTTTCCACATACGGAAATCAAATACATCTAAAGGTTGTATCTTGGAAGTTGTGCCTTTGGGTATCTTTAATACATATAACTGTTTATCTTTTGGTGTTGCTTCATGAATAATTTCTGGACAATATCCACTCCATGAATCAATTATCAGTACACTTTTACTATCGACAGATGGATAGAATACTTTTTCTAACCACGTTTTAAAATGATCTACAAATATAATATATATTAAAAATATCAAATTAAAATACTCTTATAAGAAACTACTGCCAATAGGATTGCAGTAAAATTCCTCAAACTGTTTTTTATATATCCTATTCTTCATCTATAATAATCCATTTATTAAAATATTTTGTTTTACATTTTTATGATTAATTTGAAGTAAAACACCATAAATTTCTATATATTCATACAAATTTCTTAATACAAATTTATTTTGAAAATGTTCTAAAATATTTCTGATTTGAACTTAAAATAATACGATTGTTCGACACTTTTTTTTAAAAAATACAAAAAGATAGTTTGCAAAAAATTGGCAGCATTCATAAGTTTAAAACATGGTGAAATAGTGAAATCCCCTTTTATTTATCTGTGCAGCCAATATTTTGCAAAATATCATTTTTCATTTTTCAGAAAATTTACGGAAATTTACAGTCTTTTTGTTTAAAATTATGTTAAAAATGAAAACATAAATATAAAAAAATTTAAATAAGAAGATTATTATCGATGAAGAAAAGGAAGTTTAAAAAGTTTGAGGAAGTTAATTGCCAATCTATTGCGTTTTTTTTTCTTTTTTCATTAGTTTACACTTACCTTTCGTTAATTTACCGGATTTAGATGGCATAATATAAACATTCTTCGGTCTAAACAAATTTTTTTCTACTATTGGTCCAAACTCATCCTTTGTTTCTTTCATAACTAAAAAGAGGGGTGAAAGTAATTTTCCTTCGGTATTTATGGTTGGCTGTATTGTGTAGCTATGGGTTGTTGCAGGAATAGATTGAACTACACATGCTACTTGTTTTGTCCCCTCCTCTGTTAACGTTCGCTTTGAATGAATTTCTAATTCAAAACCACTTTGGTCGGAATTATAAACATTTTCTGCTCCATACTGATTAATGTAATTTTGTGTAATAATTACAAATTTTTCGGCTTCATTTAATTTTGACTCGTCTCGTAAAGTTTTTTTTGTAATAAATTTATTTAGTTTTCTGTCAACTATTCTATGCTGTTTCTTAAATTTATAAATCCAAGAATCTGAAGCTTTGAATCGTATATCATGGAACTTAATATTTTTCTTGGCTTGTAATGCCCATTTGCGTAGATTAGTATCGTGAATAATATTACCTACTTTGATAGATTCTTTCAAATTTTTCAATACGAATTCCGAAATTTCAGTTAGTTTTTCTTTATATGTACCGCCTTTATTAATCTGATTTGCCCAACGACGCAATTGACGTTCAGACAATACTTTTCTATACTTCTGTTGAACGGTGTTGATGCTTAAATTTTTCTTTTTACCAGATCGCCAGTACTCAACTGCATTCTTTTTGTACTCGAAACTTAATTTTTCTTCATCTTCAGTACATTTATCAGTATCAGCAGGCTCTTTGTACAATATGTTGTCTTCAACAGGCATCACTTCACAATTTTTAAATTCTTCTTCAAATTCAAGCGTATAATCTTCTAGAGCTTCTACTTCATTATAGTTATCCATAGCATTCATAAGAATTTTTTCAATATTCTCTTTTAATTCTACTTCTGCATTATTAATTGGAGTTTGTTTTATGTTCAAGGCTTCGAATGTTGCTAGTAGAAGGTTAATAACATTTATTGGATTCACTCTCATTGTTAATAAATGTTTACGATAAATAAAATCAAAAATTTGTTAACGTGTATTTTAAAATAAAATTACGCTCAAATTGACCGAGTTATGCACTGTACAAGTGAAAACAAATAAACTGTACAAGTGAAATATGAATTCTTTTTATCGGACTGTTCATATCAAAAAGTTGTTTATACACAGAAGTTTTATCAATAAAAATTATCACTCAAGTGACGGGCTGGTAATGTTTCATACACATAAGAATCGCACATAATAGTTCGTGCATTATATGTGCAGATAATTTCCGTGCAAATTATTTTTGTACAAAATTTTTTTATGTGCACACACATTATATGGTGATTTCTCAAAATATCGGCCGATTGTGTTCTTTAATAAAAATACAAAACTATTTCGTTTATATAAATAAGACAAAAATTTCTGCAGATACTTTCAATTTTTTAACAATATATTCCATAGTCATATTTAAAAATATGAAAAATCTATCCTAAAAAAATTCGTAAACACCGAAAATGTAACCTCCATTAGTTTCCGCGCGTACAATTAGAAATGTATTGTTGTATATTACAGTCATCAGCTAATTGACATAAACATTTTTTCTTCGGCTGCGGAGTCTATCTAGGGACAGTTATGAAATACAGTCATTATAAATCTTGAATTTAAACATAAGTTTTTTTTTATAGGACAGTAAATATTTTCCAAGCCAAATGAACAAAGTTAACAGAATTTAAAAATGTATACTTTATAGGTAATTTATTATATTTTAAATAATTTAAATAATGTTCTAAGGTAATATAATTAATATTTTATACTAGTTTTCAATGATAAGTCTCAAAATATATGTTTAAGTAAGTTTATAATAAAAAACTTTATTTAAATTAAAATATTTTAATTACGCGTAACCTCCGTTAACTGCTCCTTAAATCGAATTGTCAATACATCGTGAAGCAAACCAAATTTACTTTGTTTTTTTTTTATTTACAAAACAATTACTTTTTGTACTCATATAATTTAATTGCCTTCTTAAAACTTCTCTATTGACGAGCGGATTGTGCTCCCGCAAACATATTTGACAAAACTCTCATTTATCCTGAAGACGGACATATAAAATAAAATGTCCGAAACGTCGAACAAATAAAAAATTGGTGTTCTATTATTTAATAAAAAACCTAAGACCAAAACACCAATAACAAATGGTAGAAAATTGGCCATTAATTTCAATTATGGAAATATTATAAAAAAGACTACCAGTAGCAGCAAATACACAAAATAGCCTTCTTAAAACAAATAATTTTTCATTTATTTAAATGCAAAACTCCAAATAGTTCTCGACATAATCAAAAAAATTGATTTTCAGGGGTGAATCTGAAGGGTTGTTTTCACCCCTTAAAATCATTTTTCCGCCGATAAAAAAAATACGCGTGACTTATTTTTTATAATTTTTACAATTACTTTAAAAAACAAGAAAATTAGAAGCAAAACAATTTTAAACTATAATATATATAGTAAAACAAATTAGAGTGTAAGCAATCCCTCAAAATCAGTTTAATCGTAAAAAACTTATAACACCCCATCTTTAGTTTTTTATTTTATTTATAAAAAATTATTTTTAAGTTAATTTGATATAATTTAAAGTTTTCGTATTGAAAAACTGAAAAGATTATATTTTTTTAAAATTAGGGGATGCAACCCCTTCAGATGAAAATTATCTCATATAAATACCTTCGTAAAGAAAATAATTTGCTATTTGTTTCTTTGTAAAATCCCTAATCGTTCTCGAGATATTTAAAAAAATCGATTTTTAGGGGTGAATCTTAAGGGTTGTTTTCACCTCTTAAAATCGTTTTTCCGCCGATCAAAAAATACGCGTGTCTTATTTTTTATAATTTCTACAGTTACTTTAAAAAACAAGAAAATTACAAACAGAAACATTTTAAACTCTAATATACATAGTGAGACAAACTAGAGGGTAAGCAGCCTGTCAAAATCGGTATAATCGTAAAAAACTTAAATACCCCAACTTTAGTTTTTTATTTTATTTATAAAAAAATTATTTTTAAATTAATTTGATATAATTTAAAGTTTTCGTATTGGAAAACTAATAAAGAGAATTACATATATATATTTTTTTAGATTAGGGATGCAACCCCTTAAGATGAAAATTGTACTCATTTAACTACCTTCTTAAAACAAATAATTTGGCACTTGTTTTTTTGCCAAATTTGCAATCGTTCTCGAGATATTTAAAAAGTCGATTTTCAGGGTTGAATTTTAAGGGCTGTTTTCACCCCTTAAAACCGTTTTTCCGCAGATAAAAAAAAATACGTGTCTCTTATTTTTTGATGATCTACAACATATTTAAGTTTCAAGAAAATCGGGGGCGGACACCTCGTAAGGTTTCCTTGTCAGTACTTCGCGTCGCTTTTCGTGAGGGACTGCTAACTTCCATGCATCGTCCTCGCCGAGAGATTCGTCTATGACTTCATTTGGTTCGTACTTGTACAGTCCCCCCCCCCCCCCCCCCCACCACCAGATAGAACGTGGGGAAGTATCGCAGCCGCTGCTGAACCTCTTTCACGATCTTTAGGTACCAGTGGTCGTTTGTATCGCGTTCGAACTCTAACACTGGCTCTTCTTCCTCGAACATCCGTAAAAGGGCATCTGGGACATTGTTCAACGAGCCCTTTCGATGTTCGACCGTGAAACTGTGGTTTTTTAGCTCCAAAGCCTACCTAACTAACCTGTTGGTCGGGTTTTGGAGGTCACGGAGCCACTTCAAGGTGCTATGGTCCGTGATAACCTTAAAGTCGTAGGCCTCTATATACGGACGGAATTTTTTAATTGCCCAGAGGAATGCTAGGCACTCTCGTTCCGTCACGCTATAATTTCTCTCGGTTGCGCTCAGAGGTACGACTCGCGAACTCTAGGACTCTTTCATCGCCGTCTATTATTTTGTATAGCACCGCTCCCATGCCTGTATCACTCGCGACTGTTTGCTCCACGAACTGCGCGTTCGATACCGCTCTGTGTAGAATCGGTGCAGAAGCTACTAGCGCTTTTAGCTTTTGGAAGGCCTCTTCTTGTTGACCACTCGTATTTCCGATCCTTTTTCATTAGTTCGGTCAGTGATTCAGTAATTGTGGCGAAGTTCGATAAAAACTGTCTATACAAAGAGGACATTCCTAGGAAGCGTCTCAGCTGACGGAGGTTTTTAGGCACGGGATATTCCATATGTATTTTATTTTCTTGGGGTCTGGTTTCAAATCATCTCTATTTACTACACGGAGAGAAATTCCTTAGTTAAAATTACTAGAGTCTATTGTAATCTTGTCACAGACTGCCCAAAGTGAACTTTTTACGAAATTTTTAACAAATTTTACCATGTACTACTGTAATATTTATGAGTACTATTGTAATTTTTATAACTCACATACGAAAATTTGATAGATTAGAAAATTTAATTTTTTATACAAAATTACAATAGTACCTTGTAAAAAGTCCACTTTGGGCAGTCTGTGAGAAGATTAAAATAGACTCTAGTAATTTTAACTCGGGAATTTCTCTCCGTGTACGACCCCGAGATATTGGACCTCATCGCGACAGAAGACGCTCTTCCCGCGATTTATTGTGAGGCCCGCGTCCTTAATCGTGTCTAGAACTCTCTTAAGAACTTCTTTGTGCTCCTCGAACGTCGCTGTGACTATTATTATGTCGTCGAGATACGAGTAAGCAAAAGGTTCAAGTTCGGGACCGATGACGTTATCAATCAGCCTCTGGAAGGACGCTCCGGCGTACGAAAGGCCGTAGGGCATTCTTGTAAATTGGAATAGCCCTTTGCCTGGCTTGATGAACGCCGTCATCTCTTTGGATTCCGGGTTTAGTGGTATTTGGTGGTACTGCTTAAATTCGACGTGGAAATGTATCGCGTTTTCTGCAGTTTGCGTAAGATACTCTCCATGTATGGTAGTGGGTACGCGTCTGGCCTTGACGCTGCGTTCACTTTTCTGAAGTCTACGCAGAAGTGGAACTTCCCGTTCGACTTGCGTACCATTACCACGGGGTTTAACCAGCCGCTTGTCAAGGGTTCTATTATACCCGCGACTAGCACTTCCTCCACCTGCTTGTGCATCTCTTCCTCGAGTTTTTGAGATACTGGGTAGTACTTCTGTTTTATCGGTCCTGTGGAGCCGACGTCTATTGCATGCTCCATCCACGAAGTACACCCTAATGGTGCTAGGCCATCTCCCATCAGCTGGGCTACCAGTGCTTCGGCATCTTTGCGCTGTTCTTCCGTTGGATCCGCCAGCCCTATAGCTGATACGGACACGGGTGATTGGTGGATATGGAGGCCACTTCTAACTTTACACTTGCATCGTCATCTCTGAGATGCAGCATGTTGTCTTTGGGGTCTAAGACGGCTCTAAACTTCTTAATGAAGTTTACCCCTAAGTAGCACTCCTATCTAGGTCTGGCATGATTGCGACGCGTACGTCTTTGCACACGCCAGCCACGACCATGGGCAGGTAGACATAGCCAACCACCCCTATGCTCTGCCCATTTGCTACCTGTGCCGTTAGGCAGCTGGCTGGGATTAATTCTTTTCCGCAGGCTGTAGCGAGCTGCAATCCGATAGAATTCATCCCAGTCCAGGACGCTCCTGTGTCGAAGAGTGCCCGTAGCCTATAGCCAGCTACTCCTACTTGAAGCCACCATCTCAAAGAAGCTTCCTGGTCGACTTCATTTGATTGCACGGAGAGCACTTCTTCTCTCTCTCCTTCAGATAGTTAGACCGAGTTGCCTCGGTCTCTGATGTGAGAGGTGGAGGCGGGTATGTGGTTATATTTACCTACCCCCCTTGCCGTTTCCCTGAGAGTTTCCGGCAGCACTAGGGTTCAGAGCACTTCCCCTTTGCTCATTGCCGGATCCTCTTTGGTACTCTGGCCATTGTGGAGGTCCGTTACTTCGTGGACTTGGCGGCCTTGCCCGGCGGGTCGAGCTATTACCCCCCACCAGGCTGGTTGGCAAATTGCCCGCCTTCCCGCTACCTATTCTCCCAGTTACCTTTCTTCTTAGATTTTCTGGTTGGCAGCGGGCTTGCTTTTTGCCTACTGCCATTACCCGAGGGAATATGGCCTCGGGGCTTTCTCGAGGTTCGTACTGCTGATTCCTCATCGACGCCACGCCAGGATTCTGTTTCTTTCTCTGGTCCATTGGTGGCTTTGATGGCACGTAAGCGAACTCTGGCAGATACGTGCGCTCGGGCGGTGGTGGCAAGTGATACACTTTGTCTATCACGAGTGCTAGTTCGGCTTCCCGGGCCAGATCCAGGAGCCCTCGGTACCAGGTGGCCGCTACCCCGGTTAGGAGATCTGACAATGACGAGAGTACCTCGTCGTATGTCAGATTTGCTAGAGCTCGGCATTCCTCTATCGTAGTAAGGAATAGCTCGACACTCTGCTCCTTTGAGGACCCTGAGAACTTGATTTGCCATTTACGGACTATTTGTCCCACATCTCAGTTCGTCTGTTGAGGCATGTACGTCTGCCTCGTAGACTGGTCCAGGGTAATGCCCATCCCTGCTTGACGCTGTGGAGGATTTCTCACGCTGTTCTTCCTGGCGTTCGTCGGGGACTGGAAGTTCGGGCTGCTGCTGTCGAAGTTCACATACGTGAACGTGTCTTGAAAGTTCACATGCTGTCATCCTCGTCCCCTGCCCGTACTTGGTGGCTGAACTCCCTCCGAGTGCGCGCTTGAGGTGGAGTGTCGAGCTTCATGTAGTGTTGGCACACTATCCTTTAGCTCTTCGACTTCTTTGACGAGTCTTTGGATCACATACAGCAGCTGTTCCGAGACTAAACTATCTCCTACTGCTATCCCAGCGGTGCGCTGTTCACCTGCTCGTGGCCACTCAAAGCTCTGTTTTGCGCTTGCTGCCCATTTCGTACCGTCAACGACTCTTCTTCTAGGTTGTGCCGATATTGTCGTTGCCTACGCTGCTCTTCCCGGAGCGCTTACTGTCGCTGCAGCTGCTCCTGCTGCCGCTCGTGCTGCAGTCGCTGCTGCTCCTGCTGTTGTTGCTGTTGTTACCGTCGCTGCTGCTCCAGCATTTGTTGCTGTTGCAGTTCCAGTTCCTGTTGTTGCACTTGCTGCTGCTGCAGTTGTTGCTGTTGGAGCTGTCCCGGTGGGTGCTGCGTAAGAGTCAGGTTTATCCATCTAACAATATGGCTGACCTCCAATTTGAACGGGGATGCCTCCAATTCGTTACGTAACCGCGGTCTCTCTTTTATAGATGAGAAAAACAAAATCAATGATGTTCCCTTTTTGATAAAGAGTCCTTAAGGGGGCTAGACACCTTTTTTCTCTGAAATAAGAAGTCACATTTTAATACATAAATGTAAACTAATTATTTCATACTTTTTACATATAAAAGTGGGTATATTTACCTTACCTTAAAACTTTCTCCGATGGGCCTTTTATATGGTCCAGAACCATAGTCATCGATGAAACAAGTTTTTTCACTAACCGTAAGCTTTGAAATTTTCCTGTGGATGGATTGACTCCAGATTTGAACTAAATTACTCCTGAATAGTATAATTCTCATATGAGTGTAGGGATTTTTGATCTAATGAGAAAAAAAATTGTGCTGTTTTTCAAGAGTTTTTTTTTAATTTTTTTTAATTTTTTATATTTTTTCATAATTTTTCTGATGTAAAAATTTTTTCCGACATTTAATCCTAAATCCCTACACTCATATGAGAATTATATTATTTAATTATTATTTCCAAGAGATAAAAAATTCATAAAAAATAATAATGCAAACCACGAAAGAGTGTTATTGGAGCAGAACAAATAGAAGATATCAAAAATAGACTAAAAAGGCCAAAAATGCTAAAAATGGCATCTTCACCCTCTATAGATTAAAAATGAATGCATGAAAAAATCTAAAAAAAATTCAGGAACACTTATATAATATTATATATAACAATAAATGATAATATATAATCATTGTAACAGGAGCTGGGGGCAACGTTTGCTTTCTCTCGATGCCGCCGGATGCTACTTCAACTAGCACCCAAGGTTGATGTTCTCTGGATTCCCGATTACAAACGTCGAGTTCGCGGTTGAACTCGACTTTTCCGTGTGCCGGAAAGGGTTAATAGTCGCGCTAGCTAGTCGCGAGGCGCAGCCACTAAGAATGATTGTCGTCGCGGAGCGACGATCCCGCTGAGGCGGCGGTATCCAGGAGAAGGTTAGGTTGAGTTCAAGAAATAAAGAACCTCAGTTACATAAAACAACAATAACAAGGTCTATTCTAAAAAACTTTACAACAAATAACGCGTCGCGTTGCGCGCAGACAAGAAAACGGGATCCGCCTCTCGGCACGGGCGGATTAATGTAGTTATTTTCGCGGGGTCGGTGAACGCATCACCGGCCGCTCGTCGTAGCGAGCCGAAAATACAAAAAGAAGGAGGCCAAACCGGAAATAACACAGAGCCTTACCGGAGAGGTGTGCACTCCTCTCGTCGCTCGCTCGCTAATCCACCCCTGCGTGAGACCTTATATCCTCTGGTCGACTTCGGAGTGTTCAGGTCGAGTCCTAATATCCAGCGTTCACCTACAGACGCTTCGGACCCCAGGAGTGGCTCGGATTGTTCACGTGCGCTGCTCTTCATGGACGATTCATGTGAGTCGTGATAAATGTTTTATGCAATTTGAAAGTTCCCAAGAAATTTTCTGGTTTTCCATTATTTTCGGTCACATTAAACATTATATTTTTTATAAAAATACTTAAAATGGCCAAAAAACATATGGAGTGTTTTTTCTGAGCCATCCAAAACATTTGATCGCTTGGTAATTAAAAAATATATTGTTGATTGGACGATATCTAGAAGTTATACAAGAGTAAAAAGTTTATGAGATTTTCTCATATAAATAAGAAAATGTTCTGTTGTAGAGAGTAGTAAGGAGATGTTTCAATATAGGTCACGTCCAATTACAAGATACTGCATTATTTTTTTATGGTGTAATATTTTTTTATATGCTCTTGAGAAAAAGAGATACTTCTGATCATTTGATAGTGATTTAAATATTAATTATATGTTTAAAAGTACGGCAAGTGCTGCAAATAGTGGGAATGAAAGAAACATTGTGCAATTGTGGTATGAGATGTTATTATTATAAAATTTCAAGACTTATCTTGTGGCACTTGTGCATGTGCTTTTATGTATGTGAAATATGGATCATATTATAAATAGTGTTACGTGTGGATACATACACGAATATGAAAGAACGAAATAAGCAAGGTCTTCGATTACAATATGATGTCGATTAGTAGAAGTCCGAGAGGTCGCGGCCGAGGCTTGTTGGTAGTGTCTCTGACTCGCGAGTCGGCGGCTCTGGTTCAATCCCAGGGACCGTCACTTTCTGTTATTTGAAGTTGCGATAGCTCACTCGTAACAATAGTCAAAATGAAAAAAGTGGCATAAAAAAATCATCATAAAATAAATACTAAAAGAAGTTGATTAGATGATTATATGTGGATCCAGGAAAAATGTTTGATTTGCTGAAAATATATTAGCGATGGGTAACTTGAATTATGTAAATCTATTGAAAATTGCCAAATTCAATTAGTCACTTAACGTTTAATTGGGCTCGGCCATCTTTTAAAGTTTAGCTGCATCGTAAAAGGAAAAAATGGCATTTTTCCATAAAAAAACATCAGTTTCCAATTTTTCTCAAGAAAACAAAGTTTTTAATAATGAAGTAGGGTGCGCTAACAGCTTTACCACAAAATAACATACTTTCAGAAATTTTTCGGTAGTCGAAAGCCTGATCGGACTTAATTTTTTTCTCAATCTAAGGTTTTTAAAGAAATATTATAATACTCGCATCAAATATACAATATCTTCTATTATTTATATTAAGATGATGTTTCCTCACTTCTCTTTTCCTAACCCTCTCTTTCAATTTTCATCAATTTTTGGATGATTTTTGGACGATTTTTGGACGATTTTTAAACGATTTTTGGGCAATTTTTGGGCGATTTTTGGACGATTTTTGGGAAATTTTTGGGCGATTTTTGAATGATTTTTGGGAAATTTTTGGGCGATTTTTGAACGATTTTTGAACGATTTTTGGGCGATATTTGGAAGACTTTTGGACGATTTTTGGATGATTTTTAGGCGACTTTTGGACGATTTTTGGACGATTTTTGGGCGACTTTTGGCCCACTTATGGCCAACTTTTGGCTAACTTTTGGACAACTTTTGGTCAAATTTGGACAACTTTTGGCCAACTTTTGGACAACTTTTGGCAACTTTTTGACAATTTTTTTGACAATGTAGTTTGTTTTTACATGTAGTTTATTCATGAATGACTAAATGTAATATAAATGCTGTATGTACGGTTTTATCATCTTCTAATAAATTAGCTGCTATACCTGTCCGTGCTACAGGAAGAACGTTTATTTTATTATATTTGAAGTAAGCAATTAATGTATCGAGAATATAGATTTCACCACTTCCAATGTCTATTAAGCTAGCACCGCCACTAAAAACCGCAACTATGAAAACTATACCATAATTAGTTGCCAATTTGTTACTAATTTGTTACGCAAACCCCGAATTTGTTGCTCCAGTCGTTTCCGAGATATCCTGGTGGTGTTAGCTTAAAAGTTAAGCTAGCACCACCACAGCTGTAACTTTTAAACGACGAAACATTTTTTGACGAGAGAGGTGGCATAATTTGTTGCTAACTTGTTGCTTCAAGATAGGCAAGGTCCCGAATCTCGAAAAACAAAATGGCGCCTATTGCCGGAACATGGTCATACTCCGGATTGCGTAATTTCATTAAATCACGAGTAATTCAACAAACAACTATCGGATCTTTTGTTGCTAATTTGTTGCTAATTAGTTACGCAAACCCCGAATTTGTTGCTCCAGTCGTTTCCGAGATATCCTGGCGGTGGTAGCTTAAGTCTTAAGCTAGCACCGCCACAGCTGTAACTTTTTAACGACGAAACATTTTTTGACGGGACAGATGGCATAATTTGTTGCTAATTTGTTGCTTCAAGATAGGCTAGGTCCCAAATCTCGGAAAACAAAATGGCGCCTGTGGGCGTTCCCAGGGCATCCCTCGGCTAACGTATTTTTTTTAAAGGTCGAATAATTCAACAAACAATTATCGGATATTTTATTGCTAATTTGTTGCTAATTTGTTACGTAAACCCCGAATATGTTGCTCCAGTCGTTTCCGAGATATCCTGACGGTGCTAACTTAAGTCATAAGCTAGCACCGCCACAGCTGTAACTTTTAAACGACGAAACATTTGTTGAAGGGACGTGTGGCACAATTTGTTGCTAATTTGTTGCTAATTTTTTACGCTAAGCTCAAATTTGTTGCTCGAGCCGTTTCCGATATATACTGGCGGGGCTGCTACCTTAAGACTTAAGTTAGTACCGCCATAGCTGTAACTTTTTAACGACAAAGTATTTTTATACGGGACAGGTGGCATAATTTGTTGCTTCAAGATAGGCTAGGTCCCGAATCTCGAAAAACAAATTGGCGCCTATTGCCGCAACATGGTCATACTCAGCATTACGTAATTTTCTTAAATCACGAATAATTCAACAAACAACTATCGGATATTTTGTTGCTAATTTGTTGCTAATTTTGTACGCTAAGCCCAAATTTGTTGCTCGAGCCGTTTTCGAGATATACTGGCGAGGCTGCTACCTTAAGACTTAAGTTAGCACCGCCACAGCTGTAACTTTTTAACGACGAAGCATTTTTAGACAGGACAGGTGGCATAATTTGTTGCTAATTTGTTGCTTCAAGATAGGCTAGGTCCCGAATCTTCAAAATCAAAATGGCGCCTAATGGCGGTACCCAGCCATCACCCGACTTACGTAATTTTTTAAAATCTTAAATAATTAAAAAAACTAGTATGGGATATTTTTTTGCTAATTTGTTGCTAATTTGTAGCTCATTTGTTACGCTAATCCCGATTTTGTTGCTCTAGCCGTTTCCGAGATATTCATGCCATGCAACCTCAAGAAATATGTCTATTAAACTGGAAAAGACAAAATATGTCTATTAAGCTGGAAAAGCCACTTCATAAGGGCCGGCTAAAAATAATTCCTTATTTTGTCGCCAATTTGTCGCTAATTTGTTACGCAAACTCCGATTTTGATGCTCCAGCCGTTTCCGAGAAGCAATGGCTATTCCAGTATAATATTAAGCTGAAAAAGCCATTACGTTGTATCTTCTCAGCAATTGACGATAGCGACACCGAGTTTGACCTCGATTTTGTCGCTAATTTGTCGTTCGAAGATGCCGTAGATCCCATATCCCAAAAGTTGACTGCCGTGCCAAAAGAAATTACCTCGGACCACGCCCATATAAGCAAAAATAATAAAAATAAAAAATCAATCAACTCATAATTGCACATTTTATCGCTAATTTGTCGTTCACTTTTCCCGCAAATCCCGACTATGTTGCTATAGTTGTTCTCGAAAAAAAATCGCAGCTGTAGCTCCATTTTGAAGCTGGAAAAGCCATGGTTGTAACTTCTCCACAAATGACGATAGCAACACAGGCTTTGGTCCAGATATAAGCTAAAATGATAAAAATAAAAAATCAATTAATTCATAATTGCACATTTTGTCGCTAATTTATCGCTCATTTTTCCCGCAGAGTCCGATTTTGTTGCTTTAGCCGTTATCGAGATACATTAGCTTAAGGTAGTTGGGCGAAAGTCAAATCTAGTCGCAAGAGAGAGTCTAATCTCTTGCCCGCCACGCGTGTTTTTTGTGCGCTGGGCGAGACGAGAACTTTTTAGCGGTCAGTATAACTTAACCCCGCATTCTCGCTCCTTCTCTCGCTTACGCGTGTCCTCTCTCTTGCACTCGCAGTGTGCGGTCGTCTACCAACTAAAAGAATGCTACTTTGAATTACAATAATTAGAAAAAAGTGTCCAAATATCTCCCTTAGTAACATCTACCTTTTTAAAATACATTCCCCAGAGATTCTTAAGTCGTTGAAAATGTAATTCATGTTTATTAATCAGGTACGGGCACTATAGAGGGCCGCAATATGAACCATACCTTAATTTATTGCTAATTTGTTGCTAATTTGTTACGCTATTCTCGAATTTTTTGCTCCAGCCGTTGCGTCAAGAAATCTAGGCGATGCTAATTTAAGACTTAACTCAGCACAGTCACAGCTGTATCTTTTGATAGAATAAAGATATTTCAATCATTAAAACGGGATAATTTATTGCTAATTTGTTGCTTTGAGACTGGGTTGGACCCAAAATCGATAGTCCAACGGGAACGTAAGAAATCGACTTTCGGGCGCTCTAAATTGTGTTTTATTTAGTAAAACGGTAAGTAGCAAATTCAAAACTGTGGCAACAGCTGTGGCTAATATATTGCTAAATTTTAATTCCCGCTAAATTATAATTTCTTGCTTCAAGATAGGCCAGGTTTGGGGTCCAAAAATCCATCGAAAACGCAAGGAAACGTGTTTTAGGTGCTGTAAATGGTGTTTTATTTCGTAAAACGGTAAGCAACAAATTCAAAACTGTGCAAAATTTTGTGATTGGCATGTAGCTAAGTTGTTACGTTTTTTCCGAATTTGTTGCTTCAAGATAGGCTAGATCCCGGAGTCAGAAGACGATGGCAATTGTGTTTTTGACATCGTAAATAGTGTTTTATTTTGTAAAACGGTAAGTAACAAATTCATATCTGTGTAGAATGTTATCTTTAACATGTTGCTAAGTTGTTACAGTATTCCTGAATTTGTTGCTTGACAATAGGCTAGATTCCGAAGTCGAAAGTCGATCGAAAAAGCAAAAAAACGTGATTTGGTCGCTGTAATGGGGTATTATTTAGTAAATCGGTTAGCAACAAATTTGTAACTGTGCGCCATGTTGTTATTAATATGTTTCTAATTTTTAAGACTGTTTTCGAATTTGCTGCTACAAAAGAGATTAGATCCCGGAGTGGAAGTCGATTGAAAATGCAACAAAACGTGTTTTGGTCGCTGTAATGGGGTTATATTTAGTAAATCGTGAGCAACAAATTTGTAGCTGTGCGGCATGTTGTTATTAATATGTTGCTAAATTGTTACAGTATTTCTAAATTTGTTGCTTCACAATAGGCTAAATTCTGGAGTCGGAAGTCGATCGAAAAACGCAAAGAAAACCTGTTTTGGACGCCGTAAATGGGTTTTATTTAATAAATCGGTGAGCAACAATTTTATAACTGTGCGGAATATTGTTATTGGGAGCATTGATTTTATTAATATGTTGATAAGTTTTTCGGCTTTTTTAAATAGCGAATAATTAAACAAACTATTGGATATTTTGTTACTAATTTGTTGCCAATTTGTTACGCATACGGCGATTTTGTCGCTCGCATTATTTCCGAAAAAAAAAGGCAGCTGTAGGTCAATTTCTTAAGCCAGATTATCGACGTTTGTATCACCTCGGCAATTAGAGATAGCTACACCGGGTTTCACCCTGGCAGGCGAATCTTGCTATTTCTAACGTTAATGGCTGGTAAATATGGTAGTGATATTTCTGGCTCGAATTTTCAGATGCATTTGCGAGTGTGTCTAGAAATCGGCTTGGGTGACGAAAACGAGAATATAGTAGAAAAAATTAGCGGAAACTTACCGACGAAGTCTGGGCGAAACTTGGTGTCAACATATTTACAAAATCATTGCTCACAACAACAACATTCCGCACAGTTATAAATTTGTTGCTTACCGATTTACTAAATAAAACCACATTACAGCGACCAAAACACGTTTTTTTTCGCGTTTTCGATCGACTTTCGGCTCCGGGATCTAGCCTATTGTGAAGCAACAAATTCAGGAATACTGTAACAACTTAGCAACATGTTAAAGATTACATTCTGCACAGTTATGAATTTATTGCTCACAGTTCTACGAAATAAAACGATGTCCAAAACACGTTTTCTTGCGTTTTTCATCGACTTCCGACTCCGGGGTCTAGCCTATCTTGAAGGAACAAATTCGGAAAAAGCGTAAGAACTTAGCAACATACCTACAACAAAATTTTGCACAATTTTGAATTTGTTGCGCATCGATTTACTAAATAAAAGCCATTTACGGCATCCAAAACAGGTTTTATTTTGCGTTTTCGATCGTCCTTCGACTCCGGGATCTAGCCTCATTTGCAGCAACAAAAGCGGGAATAGCGTTAGAAATTAGAAACATATTAATAACAACATTCCGCACAGTTATGAATTTGTTGCTTACCGTTTTACGAAATAAAACACCATTTACAGCACCTAAAACATGTTTCTTGCGTTTTCGATGGATTTTCGGACCCCAAACCTGGCCTATCTTGAAGCAAGGAATTATAATTTAGCGGGAATTATAATTAACAATATATTAGCCACAGCTGTTGCCACAGTTTTGAATTTGCTACTTACCGTTTTACTAAATAAAACACAATTTAGAGCGCCCGAAAGTCGAATTCTTACGTTCCCGTTGGACTATCGATTTTGGGTCCAACCCAGTCTCAAAGCAACAAATTAGCAATAAATTATCCCGTTTTAATGATTGAAATATCTTCATTCTATCAAAAGATATAGCAGTGGCTGTGCTGAGTTAAGTCTTAAATTAGCACTACCTGGATTTCTTGACGCAACGGCTGGAGCAAAAAATTCGAGAATAGCGTAACAAATTAGCAACAAATTAGCAATAAATTAAGGTATGGTTCATATTGCGGCCCTCTATAGTGCCCGTACGTGATTAATAAACATGAATTACATTTTCATCGACTAAAGAATCTCTGGGGAATGTATTTTAAAAAGGTAGATGTTACTAAGGGAGATATTTGGACACTTTTTTCTAATTATTGTAATTCAAAGTAGCATTCTTTTAGTTGGTAGACGACCGCACACTGCGAGTGCAAGAGAGAGGACACGCGTAAGCGAGAGAAAGAGCGAGAATGCGGGGTGGTTAAGTTATACTGACCGCTAAAAAGTTCTCGTCTCGCCCAGCGCACAAAAAAACACGCGTCGCAGGCAAGAGATTAGACTCTCCCTTGCGACTAGATTTGACTTTCGCTTCCGAACACGAGCACTCAACTACCTTAAGCTAATGTATCTCAATAACGGCTAAAGCAACAAAATCGGGCTTTGCGGGAAAAATAAGCGATAAATTAGCGACAAAATGTGCAATTATGAATTAATTGATTTTTTATTTTTATCATTTTTGCTTATATCTGGGCCAAAGCCCGTGTCGCTATCGTCACTTGTGGAGAAAATACAATCGTGGCTTTTCCAGCTTCAAAATGGAGTTACAGCTGCGATTTTTTTTCAAGAACAACTATAGCAACATAATCGAGATTTGCGGGAAAAGTGAACGACAAATTAGCGATAAAATGTGCATTTATGGGTTGATTGATTTTTTTATTTTTATTATTTTTGCTTATATGCGCGTAGCCCGAGGTCATTTTTTTTTGGGACAGCAGTCAACTTTTGGGACATGGGATCTACGGCATCTTCGAACGACAAATTAGCGACAAAATCGAGGCCAAACTCGGTGTCGCTATCGTCAATTGCTGATAAGATACAGCGTAATGGCTTTTTCAGCTTAATATTATACTGAAATAGCCATTGCTTCTCGGAAACGGCTGGAGCATCAAAATCGGAGTTTGCGTAACAAATTACCGACAAATTGGCGACAAAATAAGGAATTATTTTCAGCCGGCCCTTATGAAGTGGCTTTTCTAGCTTAATAGACATATTTTGTCTTTTCCAGCTTAATAGACATATTTCTTGAGGTAGCATGGCTTGAATATCTCGGAAATGGCTAGAGCAACAAAATCGGGATTAGCGTAACAAATTAGCAACAAATTAGCAACAAAATATCCCATACTAGTTTTTTGAATTATTTAAGATTTTAAAAAATTACGTAAGTCGGGTGATGGCTGGGTACCGCCATTAGGCGCCATTTTGATTTTGAAGATTTGGGACCTAGCCTATCTTGAAGCAACAAATTAGCAATAAATTATGACACCTGTCCCGTCTAAAAATACTTCGTCGTTAAAAAGATACAGCTGTGGCGGTGCTAACTTAAGTGTTAAGGTTGCAGCCTCGACACTATATCTCGGAAACGGCTCGAGCAACAAATTTGAGCGTAGCGTAAAAAATTAGCAACAAATTAGCAACAAAAGATCCGATAGTTGTTTGTTGAATTATTCGTGATTTTATAAAATTACGTAATCCGGAGTATGACCATGTTCCGGCATTAGGCGCCATTTTGTTTTTCGAGATTCGGGACCTAACCTATCTTGAAGCAACAAATTAGCAACAAATTATGCCACCTGTCCCGGCAAAAAATGTTTCGTCGTTCAAAAGTTACAGCTGTGGCGGTGCTAGCTTAAGACTTAAGCTAGCACAGCCAGGATATCTCGGAAACGACTGGAGCAACAAATTCGGGGTTTGCGTAACAAATTAGCAACAAATTAGCAACAAAATATCCGATAATTGTTTGTTGAGTTATTCGACGGTTAAGAAAAATACGTTAGCCGAGGGATGCCCTGGTATCGCCCACAGGCGTCATTTTGTTTTTCGAGATTCGGGACCTAGCCTATCTTGAAGCAACAAATTAGCAACAAATTATGCCATCTGTCCTGTCAAAAAGTGTTGTTCAAAAGTTACAGCTGTGGCGGTGCTAGCTTAAGTCTTAAGCTAGCACCGCCAGGATATCTCGGAAATGATTGGAGCAACAAATTCGGGGTTTGCGTAACAAATTAGCAACAAATTAGCAACAAAATATCCGATAATTGTTTGTTGAGTTATTCGACATTTAAGAAAAATACGTTAGCCGAGGGATGCCCTGGTAACGCCCACAGGCGTCATTTTGTTTTTCGAGATTCGGGACCTAGCCTATCTTGAAGCAACAAATTAGCAACAAATTATGCCACCTGTTCCGTCAAAAAATGTTTCGTCGTTCAAAAGTTACAGCTGTGGCGGTGCTAGCTTAAGATTCAAGCTAGCACCGCCAGGATATCTCGAAAACGACTGGAGCAACAAATTCGGGGTTTGCGTAACAAATTAGCAACAAATTAGCAACAAATTATGGTATAGTTTTCATAGTTGCGGTTGTTAGTGGCGGTGCTAGCTCAATAGACATCCACTTCCACCAGGGCCATCTATGAAAAAACATTTATTTCCATTTCCATTAACAGCATTTAGTATAGTGTTAAAAATGACACTTTGTGCATTTGTGAATGTGTTTATTATATCATTTATATTCTGAGATGCTTTATTAAAATTATCTACAACGTTAACATTATAGTTGTCAATATTAATATCTAAAGAAGGGAAATTGGAACCTGTTGAATGATATTTTAAGTGTAAACGGGTTTTACACTTAAAATATCATGAATGATTTTAAGTGCAGAATGTTCACCTATGACTTCATTTACTGTAGGTACGTTGTTTGAGATTGTGCGAAATTAATATGTGAGTTACATGATGTGGGTATTAGACATAAATGTGAACAACGTTGATTAAATTAAACTAATATATATATTGTAAAGTCACTATAAAATATAAACTAATATTAAATATTTACATGATATTACTTAAAAGTTGATATAAAAGTTGATGTTGTTGTTACGTCCATGACGTATTCCTAAAATTAAATCTACAATCATATTTTCTCATCAGTAATTTTCTGAAACACACGACGTGTATACGAATTCAACAACCTTGCATTCCAATGCAAGCGGCATTGCGATGGGGCAAGACAAATTATAAACTGATATGTCTGTGACGTTATTAAATCCCAATATTCATTTGTTTGACCCACAAAACGATGCGAGTGCAAATTTTAACAGTATAGCAATTTCGGCTACACAACAGCCAGCGTGACGTAGTGAGCCACTGACCTTGTAAAACCAACCGCTCATCGCAACTTTGTTTAGAATCAGCACTTTTAAGTGTGAAATCGAAATGATGATATTTAAATGTTTACTAAATTTGTTTAAAAAGATGATTTTGACTCAGCGTCAAAATCATCGTTAACCCAAATTAACCGCTTAATAAATACGGCGTCTCTCAACACACAAATCAGTAATCGTGCAAAAGTCGCGAGCTCCGTACCACTCCAGCCGACAAGAGGAGAAACGATCATTTTTGTACAGGCCAATACGAGCCAATAACAGTAAAGCAATTATATCAATTTAATACGTTATCGGTATTATATATTGTTTAACAAAGTTAATAAGTTGTAAATAGCATAGTCTTATTTATAAAACTTATATCATTCAGTAAATAGTGCATCTAACTAATCAGCTGTTTATTATTTACGAGAGCCTACGCCCAGAATAAAGGTAATATAAATCAAATATCATTGAAAATATATTATATATATCATTCAAATATAACCATAATAAATTCAATAAATATAAGAGTATATCCTCGAAATCTCAAGACTTAACAGTGGTTCCGGTACGAATCGAACATTAGTTCACTAGACTGTTTAAAATAAAAGAATCAAAATAATTATTTTTCGGAACGTAACAGTGGTTCCGGTACCAATCAAACGAAAGTTCGCTAGATCAGCTAAATCAAACTTTAAACGTTTTAAAATAGATCAAATAAGCTCTTGAAAGATGAGGGAAATATTCTTATAAGATACTAATATAACTAATATAGAATAAGTCCGAGCTTCACATTTTGCAGTAAGTAGTTGGGGCCATTCATTATAGCATGAATTACCAAAACTACTGAAAATAAATGCGTACGCGTCGTCGAGTTATTAACAAAGTATCTAACAAATGATAAATACAAGAATAGGAATAATTTTCTACAAAACAAATGAGTTTTTAACAAATACATTATACAAGAAATAAGAAATACAAATACAGGCTAATACAAATGAAATAATTGAAACAGTAATATATATAACAATACTGATAAGAAAATTATAAATGGAAAAAATACAAATAAAACAATTGAAATCTTTACAACAATTGAATATTAACAATAAATTATATCACAAATATATAGCTGAAATAGCAAGGGAAAAGATAAATTATATAATGAAATCAAAATACATTCTAAAAAGGAAAATTGAAAAAATCAATAGTACTGATACATAAATAAAAAAAAAAATAAAGAACAAAACATATGAAACGAATGAAAAGAAATAAATAAAAGGAAATAAATAATAGAGAATTTACACGATACAAAATAGAAAACATATGAGAGATATAATCAGTGTATAAAATAATCGAGTCATTTCTAATCAAAATAAGGAAATCAAAATAATAATAAAAAATAATTAAACAAACGAAAAGTATTACAATAAAAGTAAGAATATTATAATGAAGAATCATAAAAAAAAGATTATAATAAAATGTTACATTGCAAAAGTGAATATAATAAAATAAGAAAATGAAAAAATATTTAAATATTATAATATAAAAGATAAACAACACTCAAACGAGAAAATGAAAGAAAGACAATAATAAACAAAATAAAAGATAAATTCAAAAATAAACTACAATAATAATTACGAAAATTTAATAAAATGAAAAAACAAGCTAATATATTTTATAATTTTGAACAACAAAACCATCATTATACTAAAGTATTTCATTGTCAAATTTGCCGAGATCAATATCACGAAGCATTGTTTTGCTCTAATGGAGTTTGTGTTTTTTGTAAAAGTAAAGATCATATATCATATTTTTGCAAGAATGCTAAAAATAAAATAGAACTTTTCTGTAAACTCTGTAATCATAGAGGACATTCTGTAGATAAGTGTACATTTAACTCTTAGCGGCCACACCTCAGCCAGGCCACATAGCGGCCACATGGGGTAACTCATTACCCCACGCTGAAAAACCTAGTTGTACAAGATATATGGGTGTTTTAACACTTGTAACCGATTGTTTTATGTTTGTTGAAGTGTTCTTCAATATTTCTAATGATTTTTGTCGGTCAATTTATAGATGGCGTTCTAAAAACTGGTCATATATGTAAAAAACAGAAAAATGGTCTTTTTTCAGAAAAAAATTCATTACTCCGCCATTTTTCAATATTAAGGCTAAAATTGTAGGATTGTACGCACAACATATACCACTATCATAAAAAAATAACAGTATCTACCGATCATTCAAAAAGTATATTTATTTTGCAAATATACTGGAAGGAAAAATTTTTAAAATTACAAATCATAAAACTTGCTTTTTTGTGTTTTATTAGCTTCTAAATATATATTTACGTACAGAAGTACAGAAAAGTGAAAAAATATTATTTTTATGATATTTAAAAAAAAAAAATTTATTACCGGCAGATGTCATTACTTGTATCAATTTCAAATGTTTTAGACCTCAAATTTCACTTTTTCTGAGCCTGGGGTAACTAGTTACCCCGTGTGACCGCTAAGGGTTAACCAAACAAATGAAGATTATTGCCAATACTGTCAAATCATAGGACATACAGCTACTCAATGCCCTGTTATAAAGAAATATGAACTTGATTGTAATAATTGCGGAAGCACGGGTCACTCAACTAAAGACTGCTTGTCAGCAGTATGCACGAAATGCAATAAACTCGGGCACTGGGTGAAATACTGCTCTATAAACGAAAAAATAATGTGGTGCGTGATATGTGCGGATGGAGGTC
Source organism: Torymus aiolomorphi (assembly GCA_036365515.1). NCBI lineage: Eukaryota > Metazoa > Arthropoda > Insecta > Hymenoptera > Torymidae > Torymus > Torymus aiolomorphi. Next base: position 150,300,295 of record CM070875.1, on the reverse strand, counting down.
ACGAAACCGCGGATTGCGACAGCGTAAAAGTTTTAATTATGCAAAATAGACAACAAAACTCTCAGAATAAAGAAATTTACCAATTATGCGACACGCCAGGACATTCAGCAAAAACTTGTAGGAAAAGGAGTAATAATCAACAAAATACATTCCAGAATAACAACTACAACCCTTCAAATAAAGCCTACGAACATCGAGATAAAAATAGAAACGGATTTTTCCGAACAAATCATCAAAATGGTCATCATTTCTCAAATAATTCAAATAGTAACTATCGCGGAAACTTTAATACACAAGGTATAAAATGCGAATATTGTAATTTCACCGGGCATACATTGGAAGATTGTAGAAAATTAAAAACTCTGACGGCACAAATTAAATGCTCTTTTTGCAATAAAAATGGACATCAAATAAACAATTGCCATGAAATCAAGATGCTACAAGATAAATTAGATAAATTTTGTAAGATTTGTAAAAACACGAATCACACAACTGATGAATGTGCTTCGCGATCAGTACTTAATCAGCAAACTTCGGAAAACTAACAAATTCTTCTGGAAATGAGTGGACTAGAAGGATTATCAAAAAACCACTCGAAAATAACGCAGATATTAAAATAAGTACATTTAATGGCGATAATATTACAAACATAAATCGCAACAAAGGGAAAGATACGGACATCGATTTATTAATTACAAAGAATTTTAACGATATTAATGAAAATATGAAGGAAAATCAGGAAGTTAACAAATTGGAAGGAAGAAATGTTAACAAAACCAATTTTAACGAACCCGAAATAAATAGTGTTGAAAAGGAAAAAATACAAGAAAGAATAATGGCAACCAAGATTGCAATGTATTTTCTGAAGTTGGAAATCTCACTTCAGTATATCGAAATAGAGAATCATTATACAAGTAAAATATGTAATTTACTCGTAGATAGTAGAGCTCAATTAAATATTATCAAAGGAAATCAAATACCTTCTAACATAATTTTGGAAAATAGAAAAATTCGTTTATCCGGTATCACAGATAAAACTATTGAGACATTAGGAGTAATAAAAATGAAAATCAATGGACTAAATATTGATTTTCATGTTGCACCAGAAGATTTTTGTCTACCCTACGACGGAATTTTAGAAATTAAAATTCTTACTAAACAAAAATTAAAACTAGACGAGGGTTATTTACAAATAAATAATAATAAAATCAAGCTAAAACCAGCCCATAAACTAAATCATAATCTTAATATAGTAACGGAAAACCTACAAAAAACGGATAAAGAAATTAAATCAAGAGTAACAATAGAACAAAAGGAATTTTTAAAGAAAATGTTGGAAGATACGAATGAAAAACAAAATTCAACACCTGTAATTCATAGGGATTGTGAACAAGTAATACAAATAAACGAAAAAACTGAAAATCTTCAAATTCAGGATGAAATGGAGAAATCATCTTGTTTAATATCTTATGAACCTGAGTTAATCAATCAAAATGAAGTAAATATAAATTCAGAAATAACATTATATGATGACGTTACGAAAATTTTAAATACGATTCCAATCTTAGAGGCAGAAGGAGAGGATTTATAAAAAAAACGTTAAATGAAATTCTACCAGAAAATATAAATGATTTACATTATGAGAAAATTTTGGAAAATGACGAAAATAATATTAAGTCATTAATAAATAATATTAATATTGCTTTCGAAAATAATGACCAAGCAATCGATTTTGAGGAAATCGAATCAATAGATTATAAACAATTTTTGACAATAATGAATAAAAAGATTGCAGTAGATTTAGAAGATTATAATAAACTCTATGGAAATGAAAAAGAATATAGCTTTATATCTTATGAAATAGACAATCTACCTGAAGGTTTTCAGATAACAGAAGACTTTAACATAGATGAAAATGAAATGTTAAATTTGGGATCAATAAATTTTATAGGAAAAAATGAGTCAGTACAAGATTTTAAAGAAAAAGAATATAATAGAGAAGAAAGATTATTAGAAAAAATGTTACGAAAACTTGCCTGAAAATAGTAAAACAGTGATTAAGGATCTAATATTGAAAAATAAGGATATATTTTGGCTAGAGGGAGACAGTTTAGGATCATGTAATGTAGAACAACATGAAATAAATTTCACAGATGATAAACCCGTATACGTAAAGCAATTTCCTTTACCTCATAAATTAAAAGAAATCGCGATAGAGGAAACTCAAAAATTAATAACAAATGACCTAGTTCGAAACTCAAAAAGTGCTTTTAATGCTCCAGCATGGATTGTAGCAAAAAAACAGTTAGCAGACGGAAAAAAACGATGGCGTTTAGTAATAGATTACAGAAAACTAAACGAAAAGACAATTCCAGATCCATATTTACTCCCAAACATTACAGAAATATTCAATCAATTGGGGAAAACTAAGTTTTATCACGTTATAGATTTAAAATCGGGGTTTCACCAAATTCCTATGAAACCAAGTGATATACATAAAACTGCATTTAGCATCAATCCATTGGGACGTTTTGAATTTCGAGTATTACCTTTCGGATTGAGAAACTCACCGCGTACATTTCAAAGAGTTTTAAATAAAGTTTTAGGCGATTTAATCGGTAAAATATGCTTCGTATTCATCGACGATATAATTATTTTCTGCGGAACTATGACAGAAACTAACGAAAGATTCAATGCAGTTGCACAAAAATTACGGGAAGCAAATTTAACATTAGAACCAGAAAAATGTGAATTGCTAAAAAACGAAGTATGTTATTTAAGTCATATTATTAGTGAACACGGAATAAAACCTGATCCAAAGAAAGTGGAAGCAGTAACAAAATTTCCAACGCCTAAACATGTTAAAAATGTTAGGGAATTTCTAGGACTTTCAGGTTACTATAGAAGATTTATAAAAAATTACGCAAAAATAACAAAACCGTTAAATATATTACTAGAAAAGGACATAAAATTTCATTGGGAAAACGATCAACAAAAAGCTTTTGAGGAAATTAAAGAATTATTATGTACAGTACCAGTTTTAGAATATCCGCGTTTTGATGAACCATTCATTATTACAACAGATGCTTCGAATTCTGCTGATGTAGGTGCAGTTTTGTCCCAAGGAAAAATTGGCAAAGACCCAGCGATAGCTTACGCATCACGAAGTCTACATAAAACGGAAACTAAATATCACAACTATGAAAAGGAAGCATTGGCAATAATGTTTGCCATAAAAACGTTTAAAAATTACGTATATGGAAACAAATTCACAATAGTTACTGATCACAAACCGCTGTTATGGTTAAGATCAGCTGATAATAATACAAGAGTCCAAAAATGGAGACTAAAACTATCAGATTATTAATTTGATATCGTATACAAAGCAGGAAAACAAAACGCAAATGCACATGCTCTGTCTAGAAATCCAGTAGAGATATTTGTTATTACCAGAGCACAAAATAAGAAAATATTAAATAAAAATAACGAACAACCGAGAATTCTTAGTAATGATGACAAAATCAAAGTAATGAATGAAGACAGACAGAAAATTAAGGGAAAAAGGGGCAGACCTAAGAAAAATGACAAAAAAATGACTACGGGTAGAAAAGAAGAGAAAATTGAGGAAAACAAAGAAAATATACCGGAAATTAATAATATCATTTATTCTAAAAATTCTATACAATTTAGAAATGATAACATTGTTCATTTAATAAATTTAAAAGGAAAATCATTAGATAAAAATACTGAATTATTAATCAAAAGTAAAAACATAAAACCAAAACTATCACTTACAAAAGATAATATAGATATAATAAATATAGAGAATAAAAAACTATTCATGTTATACATAAATACGTCCGCATCATGTAAATTAATAAAAGAAAATTTAGCGAAATTATTTAATCAATTAAAAGAATTATTAGTTACTAAGAATATATGTATTTATAGTATTTCTAGGGATATAGAAATTTTAAATATAAGTTGGTTAGAAATAGAGGAAATATTAAAAGAAATATTTAGCAATACAAATATAAAGGTAATAATATGTTTAAATAATACTGAAATGTAAAAATTGAAGACAGGGATAAAATTTTTAACATGTATCACTCCTCTATGATAGGAGGACATTCAGGTGTAAATAGAACATACAATAAACTTAAGGAAAAATATTTTTGGGAAAACTTAAAATCAGACATCCAAAATAGAATAAAAAATGCGACGATTGTCAAAGAAATAAATTAAAGCGGAAAAAGACTAAACAGCCAATGATTATCACAGATACACCGGGGAAAACATTCGATAAAATCGCAATGGATATTCTAGGACCATTTAACCTTACTAAAAATAATAATAAATATATTTTATCTATACAGGATCAATTATCAAAAATTTGTAATTTTAGTATGTTTAAAAGATCAAACAGCAGAATCGGTTTCAGATGCTTTTATAAAAAGATTTATATGTATATTTGGATGTCCAAAGATAGTACTAACCGATAGAGGGGCAAATTTCACGAGTAAAATAATGAAACAGATAGCTAAAAGGTTTAAATTTGATAAAATTGAAACTAAAGCTTTCTCGCCGCAATCTAATAGTTCATTTGAAAGAGCACACCACCCGTTGTGTGAATATTTAAAAAATTTTTCTACAAAGAAATATGAATGAGATCAACTATTAGATTTTGCACAATTTCATTATAATACTAGTGTACATACTAGCCATCAATTCACACCATATGAACTAGTTTTTGCCTGTCATGCTAGAATTCCGTCTAGCGAACCAGTAAAAAAATCAGAATTATTACCGACCTATAATGGATATTTAGAAAAACTGATTAATAATATGAGAGAAATTGCCTTAATAGCAAAACAAAAATTAATAATGTCAAAAGAAAAATCAAAGATATATTATGACAGATTTATTAACCCAAGAGAATTTAAAATGGGAGATAAAGTATGGTTGATCAAAGAACCTAAGGTGGGAAAACTTGAAAAAGATCACTATCAAGGCCCTTTTGAAATTTTAAAAGTAAACGAAAATAATAGCATTGTTATAGATTACAAGGGAAAGGCAAAAACAGTGCATGCAAATAAATTAAGCCTTGTTAATAATAAAAAATAATAACATAACATTTTTGTTTTAGGATATGGACAACATACTCAATATTAACATCTATTATAATCTCTTCTTATTATTCCAAATTTAATACAGCAATAGAGAATTATAATTGCAGCTGGACTTTTCCATTTGAAGCAAAACCATCTTACTTCTTGGTCAACTAACCCTAAGGTGATCCAGATTTTAACAAATATACAATTTAAAATTATAAACACTTATCCGTTTGTCTACAATTGTTCGTATCAACTTGTCAGAATTTTGTGAAAAGCAACTATATTTCCTAAGAAAGTTAATAATTTTATAAAAATACGATTGGAATAATATAAGTTTGAATAATGAAATTCTAAGAAATTTTTTACGAAGACAGCAAAAAGATTCACACATGAAAGATTTTAGAAGTAATGCTGCGACTAATAATAACATCGTTGACAATTAAAAAAAAAAAATATACATTGTTCTTTTCTTTTTTACCAACAGCAAACGAAATATTGTGATTACATATTAAAATACCTCAGTTTTTGTTTGCGAATGAAACAAGCAAAAGTTTTATTTGTAAAAATTAAGTGTTATTAAATAATATAAATATTTAATTAATTATTTAGTCATAAGGTAGAAAACATTTCAGGGATCAATTTAATAACTTATTATTCTATCTATCTTTGAATAAGAAAATATAGAACTAATCCAAAAGAAGACGAAATAAAACCATTCCTAAACCTTACAACCCTAACAAACATAGATAAAAATAATTTGACTGTAATTTTATGCAAAATCAGATTGTATTTGCCTACAAAAATTGTTCGCATTCATAAAAGAAATTTTATGAATAGTTCAAAAACAAAAGAAAGAATGAATTTAGGTAGCTGTACTCACATTGCTAAGATTAAATTGAATATAATGTATTGGAAGTGATCAGTTTCATCATATACTGACATGATCATCCTACGATACACTATTCGCCACTGTATTGAGTAAAGCAATTTTCTACTCTAAAGCACTGCATACTCTCTAATGCAAATATGTGAATGCTACTCATGCCAGAAAAAATCTTGAGTTATAAAATGAACTTTCAAAACGGCTTAGATTTTCAAAGAAAGGTAATACAATGATGCATAAGAGCAATAATAAGTCAAAATCTACTAAAATCACTCCAACCTATTAATCTTCCTTTTTCACGAAAATAGCTACATAATGGAATTAAATTTTTCTTTTGGAAATAATTCAATTGCTTCCTCCTAGAGGAAGCTTTGTGATAGTAATTTTTTGAGTTGTTCTAAAAACATGTTATAAGTGTTATTGGAGGTGTTAGGAACCAAAATACATGATTTTTGAAAAATATCTGTATGGATTGTAACGGGCGCATGAATAAAAGTACAGGTGGTCGCGTATACAGCGCAGCGAGATTTGAATCTCGCGCGCTTGCACGTATAGCAACTCGCCGCGCGCCAAGCGAGACGCGCGAGAGGCGGAGCGAGAAGAAGAAGAAGACGCCGAAGCGCCGCTGAAGCGACGCCGCGACCATTTTCCTCAGTCTGATCCTGCCGCGCAACAGGTGCGCACGTGCCCCGCCAGTGCCGCATCCCGCTTAGTGCCCCGTGCCCTACGCGCCTCCGAGCCACCACCGGTCCAGCAGTGACACGACGCCGGTTGCCTCCGCTAGCCCGGCCACTCCGCCAGCCACGAGAAGAGAGTGAGGGAGAGAACGAGAGGGAGAGACAGCGGCAGCAGAGGCTCGAGCGGCCACGAGGCCCGACGCCTCGAAGCGAGGAGGCGAGAGCGAGAGAGAGAGAGGGAGAGGATCTCCGTGCGCGAGCTGGCCAGCTCAAAAGTAAGTCGAGCCCTTTTACATTTGCCGCGTAGGTTTTGCGTGCGAGCGGCTTCGCGAGGGACTTGTTTCGCGGCTATTCGACGCCGCTTGCGTAGAGGCGAGCGGCCTCGTGTACGAGCGTGCGGCGGCCATTTTGTGGCGTCTCGCGGCGCGGTGACGCCGGTCGTGCGACCGGACGGCTCCGCGTAAGTCTCGGCCTGTGCGCGTGTATTTTTGTAGTAGTTTTCGAGCATCGCGCCCCTTAGCGCGAAATCTCCTTTTGGTTAATTAAATGTTTTATTCTAAGTACTGGAGTCACGCGTTCTTTATTTTGCGAGTAACCGTTCCCTATCTCCCCGAATACCGCCCTCTACCTTTTCAGCAGCTGCAGCTAGTCGGAGGCATCACCTCCTAGAGGAGCAACGTCGACGGGGAAATTGTAAGTTAAAGTCGCTCAGGTTAACCTGAGCGGCGTTGTACGGGAACACCGGTGAGTGTAGGCAAGGCTAGTACATAGCTCGCCGCCGGTGATTCGTGCGCCGAAGTTGGTAGCAGCGGCAGAGCGGAGCGCCGGTTCTAGTAGAAAGCGGCCTAAGCTTTCTACAGTGAAAGCCGGGCGCGCTTGTTCGGAGCCTGCGCCAACGCGCTCCGGCCGGCCTACGGGTCTGTCTACAACGGCGCGCTGCTTCGGGCGTAGTAGACGCCCGTATATTACCTCGCGCATCCCAGAGAGGGATTAATACCCTCTTTTAAATTCACCCCGTTACAACTGGCGCCCATTAACGTGTTGCAGCATATTAGATTAGGGAACGGCGAATTTTACTTTTATAGTTGATTTTCGAAACAGGTCGAGACACGCGTTGCGAATAATTAATTATCGCGGTGATAATTAATTATTATAAAACTGTATAGTATGTACAAGGGTAACCAACTGGTGGTTCTAACCTTGCTTGGAGGAATTTATCCGTTCTGCACGTAATTAGCGAGGAACATTGCTTGTGAAGGCCGAGCATTTGTTGAAGTAATTAGCGAGGACGACAAAGAGATTAGGTAGCAATTATTTATTAATTATTTATTATAATATAATATTTATTTAAAATTGTTTTATATAGGTCCTACCGTTTTATCCCTTTGTTCGTTATCACACGTGCACACCGGGAAGTAAAGTAACGGATTTCACACCCGATTGGTGAATTGGAGGAGTTCGACGTTTTTTTTATTTAAAGGGTTAATCCGCGTAAAGGCTTACGCGGGAATTAATTTAGAGCGTGCGCATAGCAATTTTGGGGTCCACGCATGCGCAAAACCGAAAGTAAAAAGTGAAAAATCACTATCGCGATTTCGATTGCCCATCTCACGGGGAGGTGAGGACATAACCTCCAAGCGGGCGGGTAAAAGCGAATTTACCCCGGCCTAGCATTCGAAAACTAAACCATCAGTTGGGAAGATCGTTATTTCCTGAGCCAGTGGTAATCCAGTAGGTACCTTGTGAAGGATACCATTGGCCGTGCGAAAGCATTTTAAATTTACGAGATTGAAGAGGAATCCCCTTGCACACACACAACCAGCGAACGATGTCGTACAACATCCAGGAAGCTGTGGAGGATTGGGTGTGGCCGATCTCTCCAAGGGAGATCGACAGCCACCTGTCTGAGTTGCAATGGAGGCGACAAGACTCTACATTCTTGAGGATGCACAGGCTAAGCCAGTGGGTGCTGGGTAATTATGCGCCTCAAGAGTTCGAGGAGCCGGAAGGGCCGGGAGATGTAATTCCCCGGCGGATGGAGCTAAGAGAAAACCTCTTGCGAAAAATCCTGGCAGAAGACGACGGCTCCTTCGTCGAAACGTCCAGTTGGGATCTACACCCCCTGGACGTAGTACTCAAAAGCGAGCAGATACTAGAGATACTGCGTAGGACGATGGCGGAGGCCGTGTCCAATACCCAGCACTCACCACACCCAAACGCCACAGCTAGTAATAGGAAAACTGAAGACACACAAAAACGCAAGTAGCCCTACAGCATCAGAACGACGAAAACGACGACGTCAGCGATGAATCGCAAGATGCTTCGCCTCCTGGCAAAGGACGGCTCCGAGTTTTACATTCCTCGGAAGTCGGCTCGCTATTAGCGGAACTAATAGCGAAAGTCAGGTCACTGGAGGATCTGGTTTTGAACCAACAGCGACACGCCGCTTCCGGCACGCACATTGCGGAACCCCGGCAAGGTCACAACGTGCAATTCGACGACACGTACACCGTCAACGGCAACGATGCGTGGATCGGTTCGCCATCGACACCACCGCCAGCTCGGTGTGATGGTCAGGCTGGTTTACAAGGAGTAAACACAGCCTGGGTGGGGGGTGACCGCCGAGGTTCGGCGAGAGGCTCGAGCTGGCCGACATATGGCGCGCCAGGCGCGACAGGGAACTTCTCGAGGTCGAGTATGTTTCACTCGCGAGATATAGGCCAAATCATGAGGAAAGGGCAAATTTGATTCTCTGGTGCGAAGATCGATGTATTCCTAGCGAGGCTTGAAGACTGTCGAGTCCTGGCAAACCTCTCCGAAGAAGAGGTGTTGTCGTCGCTGTCAGAGCTGTTCACTGACACGGCGGCCACGTGGTACCGTAACGAGAAGGAGAAATGGGCCACGTGGCAAGATTTCGTAACTGCAGCGAAACCCTGGTACGGGACGACGAAGAGGTACCAGCAGCGATTGATAGCAGAGGCGAACAACCGAACCCAAGGGGCGGACGAGGCCGTGAGAGACTATATCACGTGCCTCATCGCGATAGTGAGGAAAATATCGCCGCCTCCCAGCTCGGAGCAACAGCTGGACCAGCTGCACCGAAACCTACGGCCACAGCTGCAAGCGATGGTCCGTAGGTCAGACTTCAGCACAATAGAGGAGCTACTGGAGTTGGCAGTGGACGCGGAGCAAATTTTGGAGAACTCGAAGACGTTCCGACCTCCCCCACCGCCAACAGCGGCGCTACTGCCTGAAATAGCGTATAAACCGCCGGCAAACACCGACGCGCCACGAAAGCCTAAAGGCGATGCCAAGGAAGCCAAAGTGGCTGCCGCGGTGAAATACGCCCCCTGGACCGCGCAGAGGGCGCGGTAACCAGTCATCTGGGCGTGGCGGGGCTAGGAGGCCCCCAGAACAGAGGCAGGAGGCGAAGGTGACGAGCCCACCAAACGGCTCCGTGCCCTCCGCAAGCCCCGAGGGTAGCCCTCCAAAAGGGCCAAGGCCGCCGCTGAGTTGCTACTCATGCGGCCTTGTCGGCTATATAGCGCGCTACTGCCCTAATTGCGCGGGAACGGGAAAGGGAGCGCGTAGAGGAGATCACTATCGCCCCCCTCCCCGAAGAGATCACAAAAGTTGAAGATGTTTTGGCCGCGTGCGATAGCCGCCCTGCCACGAAAGAGTCAGCGGCACCCTCGCCAGTTGCGAACCGAGGAGAGGCCTCGGTGAACCAAGCGACCAACGCAGAAACAAGGTGGTGGCTGCGGATTGAGGTCGGCGAGTTTAATCTCTGCGCGCTGTTGGATCCGGGAGCATCCACGAAGGTGATGGGCTCTGTCGGGCTCCAACTAGCCACAGGGCTGGACCGGGAGTTTGTAGCGTCCGAGAAGAGAGGGGTAAGGCTAGCGGATGGAAGCCGCAGCCCCTTGCTAGGCCACGTGATGCTGCCCATCACGGTGGCTGGCCTCACTCGCGATATCCGAGTCGCCGTAATCCCGAACTTAGATGCCGACTGCTACTTAGGGGTCAATTTTGTACGAGCATTCAGGGCCGTACTACACCCGGATACGGATAGGCTATTCTGTAAGGAGACGGAAGCCTATGTCGAGCTGGAAGTAGCCAGCTTGACTCCCGATCCTAGTTCGGTAGCGGCAATTGGGCTCGAGGACGCTACAGACCTTCAGCGAGAGGAGCTGAAGGTCATGGTGGACGAGGTCCTAGGCAAGCTCCCGCCAGGACTAGGTTGCATCAGAGGCGTGGAGCATGAGATTCACGTAGGAAACGCTCGACCAATCAAGCAGCGCCACTATCCAGTGCCGGATAAGGTGCAGGAGGAGATGCATCGCCAGGTCTGCGAAATGCTGAACCAATGCATCATCGAGCCCTCCAAGAGTGGTTGGTCGAGCCCAGTCGTGATGACGCCGAAGAGCGACGGCACCCGACGGTTCTGCAACGACCTCCGGAAGGTGAATGCAGTCACCGAACCTGACGCCTACCCTCTGCCGAATATGCAAGATATTCTGCGGAAATTGAGGAAGGCGAAGTTCATCTGCACGCTTGACCTCAAGAGCGCATATCATCAGATACCGTTAGCGGAGGAGGTGCGGCCCATCACCGCTTTCACGGTGCCGGGGCTGGGCCTGTTCCAGTTCCGGCGGATGCCGTACGGACTGACGAACGCGCCGGCTACCTTCCAGCGGCTCATTGACCAAGTGCTCGGACCCGAGCTGGAGCCTTACGTCTACGCCTACCTCGACGACATCATCGTAGTCGCAGAAACGTTCGAGGAGCATAAGAAGTGCTTGAAAATGGTGCTGGAAAGGCTCGTCGCCGCTGGATTAACTCTCAACGCAGAAAAATGTGTTTTCTGCAAGCAAGAGGTAGCATATTTGGGCTTCTTGGTTAGAATCAAGAATTTTCCGCAGCCGCAGAATCTGAGGCAGCTGCACCGATTCCTGAATACTTCATCGTGGTATAGGAAGTTCATTCCGAACTATGCCACGATCGCCGAGCCACTCACGAGTCTGACAAAGAAGAACCAGAAGTACGAGTGGCTCGATGAGCAGCAAAGCGCCTTAGAGCGGTTGAAGGCGATGATTATGACCGCTTCGGTCTTACATCGCCCTGACCCAAACGACCTTTTCATCGTGCAGACAGACGCGAGCGATGTAGGCCTTGGCGCGGTGCTGCTACAGGAAATAGAGACACAAGAGCGAGTGATCGAGTTCGCGAGCCGGGTTCTAACCCCGGCGGAGCGAAACTATAGCGTCACGGAAAGGGAGTGCCTCGCGGTTGTCTGGGCGATACAGAAGTTTCGCCCTTACATCGAAGGCTTCGAGTTTAAGGTTGTGACAGACCACAGCAGTCTTAGGTGGCTCTGTCAGATGAAAAACCCCACGAGCTGGCTCGCTCGGTGGGCGTTGGAGTTGCAAAGCCACAAGTTTTCGATTGAGCATCGAAAAGGCGCCTTGAACCACGTGGCCGACGCCCTCTCTCGAATGTACGAGGATGAGGAAGGCCCGGAGGTGGCTGCGGTGTCTTGGTCAACGGACACCGAGGACACGTGGTATCGAGAGTGGAGCGCCAAGGTCCGGGAGCAACCCAACGATTTTCCAACCTACAAGCTCGCCGCGGGCAACCTTTACCGCTATCGACCGAACCCGGACGTAGACGCGACCCTCGGCGACGATGAGGATGCCTGGAAGCTGGTAGTACCAGAAGAGCATTGTCGCGAGGTGTTGCAAGAGTGCCATGACGACGCCACCGCTGGTCATCTCGGACGAGAAAAGACGTTTGCCAGAGTAGCCCTGCGCTACTACTGGCCACGTTACTACGCGAAAACGCAAGAGTACGTGTGCGCAACTGCGAAACGTGCCAGCGGTTTAAGGTGGAACAACGAGCTCCAGCCGGCCTCATGGGTCGACGAGTCGTCGACAGACCCTGGCAAGTCGTTGCTGGAGACATAATCGGACCGCTGCCTCGCACCTCTAAAGGTTTTGAATACATTGTGGTGTTTCAAAACCTTTTCTCCTGGTGGGCGGAGGCTTCGCCGATACGTAAATTGGATCGGAAGGTTCTCCTCCGGTTCGGTTGCCCGGAAGTGTTACCCTCTCTGATAACGGCACCGAGTTCAAGAACCGGGTCGTAGAGGACTTCCTTAGGGAGCGAGGTGTGCATCACACCAATACCCCCACCTACCACCCACAGGCTAATCCGGTGGAGCGCGCCAATCGTACCTTAAAAACGATGGTCGCCTCTTACCTTAAGGAGCGACACACCACATGGGACGAGAAGCTTCCGGAACTTCTTTTCGCCATGAACACGGCTGTGCACAGCTCTACCGGAGTCAGCCCCGTCATGTTGCTTTACGGTAGGCAGCCAGAGCCCCCTGGTACGCAGCGTAGGCTGCAAGAGGTCGCGGCAGAGACACCAGCGCAAGAAGAAAGTTTGGCTCGCTGGAAGGAGCGGCTTGACGCCCTTCCAAACCTACATCAACGAACCGCCTCTCAGGCGAGAGCGGCTCAAGATCGCCAAGCCAGCTATTATGACGCCGACAGGCGAGAGCCAGACTTCAAGCCGGGAGACAGGGTCTGGAAGCGCAGCCACACACTCTCCTCGGTCGCGAAGGGCATCGCGGCGAAACTAGCCCCTAGCTTTGAAGGGCCGTATTGGATTACGGCCGTGCTAGGCTCCAACACCTACAGATTGGTAGGTGAGGGGGGCCAAATTGAGGAGATAGTGGCCGCTGACCAGCTTAAGCCCTATCACAGCGAGTCGCCTGAGTCGAATGAAGTCGACGCGGAAGGCGACTCAGGGGTAACGCCGGCGGGCGAATTACCCGCCTCCCAGGGGACAGGGGCGCCCCCGAAAGTACGCGGGGGAGACCGCTGAGAGCGCGCGGCGCCACTGCGGGCCCTGCCGAACCACCTTCGGTAGGACAGAGAGCCCCGAACGCTCCTCGAAGGGGTCGTCCCCGCAAGCATCCGTAGCATTGCGAGCCTAGCGCTTCTTCCCTCCCCCCAAGACTTGCGAGAAACCGCAACGGATACCGTTAAAACTGGCCTAACCTGAGATCTCCTTTTCAGATGCTGGAGATTCCTGAGGAAGCGTTCGAGCGGGCCATGGCCGGTCTCATCGACCTCGGCCTGGGCAAGCCCGTGGAGGGCGTAGCGCTGGCCGCGCTTCACCTCCTCCGGCAACAACGCCGATGCAGGGAAGAGGAGGCCCTCGAGCGGCTCCGCGAGCCGCCCTATATTGAGGAGGCGGACGGCACAGAGATCGACCAGGCCTGCTCCAGCCCCTGGGTATCCCGCACCGCCCCCGAGAGAGACTCGCGGCCCCACCCGCCGGCGCCATCCCGGCTCCAGCCCCTAGGGTGACGTGGGACGTGGGCGTCCAGGCTGGCCCGGCCCCATTGCCGGCCAGACCCAGCTGGGAGGAGCTAGAAAGCGGACTCCTGGATGCCAGGGCGCTCGATTACGCCGCCCGCCAGCGCCGAACGGAGACCTTTGAGGCCTTTGAGCGTTATCAGGGCATGTGCGCTGGGCCCCACGCCCCCGCCGCCTACTGGCAACGCCTTATCGCGGCCAAGCGGGAGGAGGAAGAGGTGGTCTCGGCCTGGAAGGCCGACCGACGCGCCCGCCTCCAGCGCGAGCAAGAGGCAAAGGAGGAGCGCGTCCGCGCCCAGCTGGCGCAGGATCCGGAGGAGGATCGCGACAAACGCCGGACAGAGGAAGCCACGCTGCAGGCCGCCCGCGCCAGGTGGGAGGAAGCGCGGCAGGCCGAAGAACGGGCGGCAGTCGGGCTGGGAATTGCGGAGGAGCGACCCCGGGGACAGCGGCCGAACCCCCCTCGGCCCGATCGGGTCGCACCCGCTACTGACACGTCTGCCGGTGGCCGGGCGTCAGGGTACTCCAAAAGTGTCCGAACGCGGCGGCCCATCCACCCAAGCCGGATGCGCCTCCCCGTGGCTAGCCCGGGGAGGGCTTGACTTAGGGCTCGAGAGCCCCGAATCGAAGGATTTGTACATTTTGTTTTGTAAATATTTTGTATCTGTTTTTTTTTTTGTATATACTATTCTGTTGTACCGAGGTAAACAGGTGAATAATGCCCCAGAGGCTACAATAAAGGGAAGAGCCTCCACCTGACTCGTTGTTTTCATCTTATTTCTGCGCCCTTCCTTTCCCCGATATTACGTCCAGGGTACGCTAAATCTGGGTGGGGGGTGTAACGGACGCATGAATAAAAGTAAAGGTGGTCGCGTAAACAGCGCAGCAAGATTTGAATCTCGCGCATTTGCACGTATAGCGACTCGCCGCGCGCCAAGCGGGACGCGCGAGAGGCGGAGCGAGAAGAAGAAGAAGACGCCGACGCGCCGCTGAAGCGACGCCGCGGCCATTTTCCTCAGTCTGATCCTGCCGCGCAACAGGTGCGCACGTGCCCCGCCAGTGCCGCATCTCGCTTAGTGCCCCGTGCTCTCCGCGCCTCCGAGCCACCCGGTCCAGCAGCGACGCAACGCCGGTTACGTCCGCTAGCCCAGCCACTCCGCCAGCCACGAGAAGAGAGTGACGGAGAGAACGAGAGGGAGAGACAGCGGCAGCAGAGGCTCGAGCGGCCACGAGGCCCGACGCCTCGAAGCGAGGAGGCCAGAGCGAGAGAGAGAGAGAGAGAGAGAGAGAGAGAGAGAGAGGATCTCCGTGCGCGAGCTGGCCAGCTCAAAAGTAAGTCGAGCCCTTTTATATTTGCCGCGTAGGTTTTGCGTACGAGCGGCTTCGCGAGGGACTTGTTTCGCGGCTATTCGACGCCGCTTGCGTAGAGGCGAGCGGCCTCGTGTACGAGTGTGCCGGCCATTTTGTGGCGTCTCGCGGCGCGGTGACGCCGGCCGTGCGACCGGCCGGCTCCGCGTAAGTCTCGGCCTGTGCGCGTGTATTTTTGTAGTAGTTGTTCGAGCATCGCGCCCCTTAGCGCGAAATCTCCTTTTGGTTAATTAAACCTTTTATTCTAAGTACTGGAGTCACGCGTTCTTTATTCTGCGAGTAACCGTCCCCTATCTCCCCGAATACCACCCTCTATCTTTTCAGCAGCTGCAGCTAGTCGGAGGCATCACCTCCTAGAGGAGCAACGTCGACGGGGAAATTGTAAGTTAAAGTCACTCAGGTTAACCTGAGCGGCGTTGTACGAGAACACCGGCGAGTGTAGGCAAGGCTAGTACATAGCTCGCCGCCGGTGATTCGTGCGCCGAAGTTGGTAGCAGCAGCAGAGCGGAGCGCCGGTTCTAGTAGAAAGCGGCCTAAGCTTTCTACAGTGAAAGCCGGGCGCGCTTGTTCGGAGCCTGCGCCAAAGCGCTCCGGCCGGTCTACGGGTCCGTCTACAACGGCGCGCTGCTTCGGGCGTAGTAGACGCCCGTATATTACCTCGCGCATCCCAGAGAGGAATTAATAACCTCTTTTAAATTCACCCCGTTACAGGATGTATGTGTGTGTGTCTGTGTATAGCTGGATCTCAGCTTCTACTCGATCGATTTTAATCAGACAGGTCTCATTTTTTTTGTTTTTTTTTGTGTGATGGCGGGTCAAAAATCGGTTTTCGATTGGGCTGATTCGTTTTTGTTTTATTTCGAATTTTCTATTTTCTCAAAATTTATTTTTGATTTTTTTAAATGATCGGATTTAAATTTTTGAATCGGATGGGTAGCATTCGAAAGAGCGTAAAAAAACCTTTAATTTAAAAAAAAATTCTCTAGCTATCACGGTTCTCTTGTTATTGATAAAAATGTGTTTTTTTTTTAAAGCCTGTAACTCAGAATCTAAACGGTCCATTTTTTTTTAGAAAAATCACGATAATGCACAATATAAATAGCTATAATCTGTAAAAATTTGAATCCATTTCTTTGGTTAGTTTTTGAGAAAAAAATTGAAAAATGAAAAAAACGCTTTCTCTATGCCCGACGTTTACGGAAGTAAAATTGACTTAATCGCTTCAAAATTCCTTGTAGAGGTAGATTTTGTATTGTTCTCGGTCGAGTTCTTTGGGCAAAATATTTGGTCTAAAAATTTCAGAGATATTTGAGGTTAAAATTTTAACCTTTTTTTCAAATCGTAATTTCTCGAGAACGGCTCTATGTACCTGGATCGGATGGGTAGCATTCAAAAGATAATTAAAATGCCTATATTTAAAAAAAAATGTTATTCCTAGCTTGTAGCGGTTCGTTTGTTATTAACAAAAACAAAACCCTGCTTTTTTTTAAAAAAGGTTATAACTTCCTAATCCTATCACTTATCTTAAAAAATAATGGATTAGTTATGATATCAATTTATTCGTGATTTGATTGGTGGGAGTAATGGGTTGCTAGGTTAAAAAAAAAAAGTGGTGCAGTTTTGATAAAATTACAGCGTGCTAAGCGCGCTTAGAGATTACTACAGTGATGTGATGTGATAATGTGTTGTATATATATATTATTTTTAACCTGGGACATTTTTGCCCGTTGATATTCTTCATTTGGGTGTACATAGTTTGTAAAAATGAATACATCTCTTGTAAGAAACATATATCTTAAATTTAAATTATGTTCATTGTTAAAGTATAATTTTCAGAAATGTAATAATTTTGCTAAGAAAAATTTCTATTTTAGCATAAGACTTAATTTGAAAATATTAGAAAAAGTGTAATAACATTTCAAGAAATTTTGAGTAAAAGTTAAAATATTACGAATAGCAGAATTTTTCAGTTTAGTTTTGAACACTTTATTGGCTTCACCTATAGTACATTTCCCTATTTGCATTACCGTGAATCCACATTACGTGCCTTGTGCGCTGTGAGTTGTGCCATGTGAGCAACCGAAAAAAAATTGTTGTTCGACATCTATTAAAGTCAGCGTCAGAGGCTAAAGTGGAACAGACCTATACTTGTTTTGGAGTATTGGAGTACGAAGGAGAGGTTATATGCACAAGAATTACATTGGACTTTGAAGCAGATCAGTGGCAAATTTCTCATCATTATTCTGCAATTATACTTAGAATGCCGTTAATGGATTAAAAAATAGATTATACTTAGACTTCAGTAAGTTAATTTTATTTTTTATTGAAAATTATGAATGCAAGTAATAGATAGTTTTCAGTAACTTAATTTTATTTTTTTATAGAATTCTAACTATTAGCAACATGGATATTTTGCAACTTTTAAATCTATTTTATACATTGTTACTGTTGCTAAAATAGAGATGCAATAGGTGGTTATAATAAGATTTTTATCTATGACAAAATTGAAGATCATGAAGAGTTCTATAGAATAATTGGAATGTCTGTTGCATCGTTTAATTATCTTTTTAAAATAGTAAAACGAAAATTAACCAAACATGGTCCACGTAAACCTCTATCAGCTGAGTTGAAACTTGCTGTAGTTTTAAGGTGTGTTAATGTTTTGTATAAACTTAAAATATCATAGTACTATACTTAATCCTAGTTAATAGTTAATAAAAAATATCTCTACTTTTTAGTTTTCTACATAACGGAGGCAACCCTCAATTCTTTTCAAAATTTTAACAGATTGGACTATCAACAATGTTTCAGATAATTGACGAAGTTTGCTCGGTAGATTAAAAAAAAATGATGCCACTTTATTTTCCTCCTTTAAATAGAAGAACTTGGTTAAAAATAGCAAAAGGATATCAAGACTTATGGCAATTACCGCATTGTTTGGTAGCACTTGATGGAAAAGTGCACAAACCATTTAACATAGTCTCACCGTACAAAATAAAGTATTAAATTTTAAATATTGGAATTAAAAATAAATTAAAGGAATCAGTAAATTAAGTTTGAGGAAGCTACGTGCCAATGAATTGGCAGCGGTTTTTTTTTAGTATATAGTTATTCAAATGTTTTATGATGGTACTATAAAAATTCCTTCAGTGTTATTCTACTCAAATAAAGAGAAAAAAGTAATATACCTTTTGCCAAATATCTGAGCAGGGAGGGAAGTGAATGATCACTTGAATCATTCCCTATATATTTCTCCTCACATTTTATTTTCTACAAAATTATTTAATACGCACATTATTTCTAAACTTAATCAATGATTCTATTTTTTTTTTGTAAATACAGCAAAACAACAAAATTATTACACATTAACGATAATAAAATAATTTAATTAATATCAAGATATATGTTCCTATACAAATTCTAATGCATAACGTATGCTATATTTATTACGTAACGTTTTATTAATTCATGAAAATTCAAGTTATTTTTTACACCGAAGGTTTTTGTAATTTATTTATAATTTAATTAAGAATTTATTATAAAGTGTTTCCTTAAAAGTGAATGATATTAAATCACAGATTTAGTGTAAGTTTGATAATAATACATTATATGCTGGATTATATCAGCAAAATCCCAACTTAAGATATCCTTTTGAGTACAAAGAATCACATAACGAAGTCAGTGTACTCGTTTATTCCATAGTGATCCGCACGTACCGCCATTTGAACGCTAGGAAAAATCGGCATTCAACATGCGATACAAAGTAAAACCGTAGGTTAACTGTAGTCTAGTGTTAGAAACAAAAATAAATGATTTACATTATAGAAATTTATAGACGATACGAAATTTTGTTTAAATTTACTGAATTTTTATTATTGTTTTTGTTATATGAATTTTTATTATTGTTTATATATATAAATTTTTATTATGGATTTAATGATATGAATTTTTATTATTGTTTTTATTATTTGAATTGTTAGTATTATTGAACCTTTTGTAACAAGAAATTACTGATGGTTCAACTATTCCTATAATTGTTGAATCTCTACGATATTCAACAGTCTAAGGGGAGAGGTGTTACGTCCGTAACGTACCCTTAAATTCCATTTGATATTCATATTCTCATCAGTAATTTCTTGATCCACAAAATTACACATAGAGAAAAAATTGCAACACAGGGAAATTGTAAACATTCTTGTACGAAATGAACCACAATTTTAAACGAACCATATTGAAATTATTTAAAAATATCTCAAAACATTTTATGAAAAACGTTGTATTTATAGTTAACTTTCCATCTTATAATTGTAATTTGAAATTATTGTAACAGAAAATTACTGATGGCTAACTATTATTATACTTGTTGAATCTCTACGATATTCAACAATCTAAGGGGGAAGGTGTTACGTCCGTGACGTATTCTTAAAATTAAATCTACAATCATATTTTCTCATCAGTAATTTTCTGAAACACACGACGTGTATACGAATTCAACAATGTTGCATTACAATACAAGCGGCATCGCGATGGGGCAAGACAAATTATAAACTGATATGTCTGTGACGTTATTAAATCCCAATATTCATTTCTTTGACCCACAAAACGATGCGAGTGCGAATTTTAACAGTACAGCAATTTCGGCTACGCAACAGCCAGCATGACGTAGTGAGCCACTGACCTTGTGAAACCAACCGCTCATCGCAACTTTGTTTAGAATCAGCACTTTTAAGTGTGAAATCGAAATGATGATATTTAAATGTTTACTAAATTTGTTTAAAAAGATGATTTTGACTCAGCGTCAAAATCATCTTTAACCCAAATTAACCGCTTAATAAATACGGCGACTCTCAACACACAAATCAGTAATCGTGCAAAAGTCGCGAGCTCCGTACCACTCCAGCCGACAAGAGGAGAAACGATCATTTTTGTACGGGCCAATACGAGCCAATAACAGTAAAGCAATTATATCAATTTAATACGTTATCGGTATTATATATTGTTTAACAAAGTTAATAAGTTGTAAATCGCATAGTCTTATTTATAAAACTTATATCATTCAATAAATAGTGCATCTAACTAATCAGCTGTTTATTATTTATGAGAGCCTACGCCCAGAATAAAGGTAATATAAATCAAATATCAATTGAAAATATATTATATATATCATTCAAATATAACCATAATAAATTCAATAAATATAAGAGTATATCCTCGAACTCTCAAGACTTAACATTGTAAAGGTTGATATTAAAATGTGTGTAAATGTTACAATAAAATAGTTGAGTGTATGACTGTTACAATAAATTGGTTGAGTGTATGAGTGTTAGGATTGCGTAAGTGTATATGAGTTTTACAATTTGAGTGTATAAGTTATTTTATGTGAGTGTGGATGAGTTTTTCTGAGACACGTTACGAATTACTGATGAGAGTGCTAAGCATACAATAAGCAACACAATCAAATATTATTGATTTGATTGGGTTTGAGTTTTCAATGAGATGAAACGATTAGATATTATTGATCCAATCATGACTGAGTATTTCCTGCTTACCACGAGGACGAGCCCGACCAAATTCGCGAAGCCTCGTGCCGAAATCATCGGCCTTGCCTTCTCCAAGGCCGCAGCATGCTTACGTTTTCAGGCATTTACCCGTGTGTACATCGTGCGTCGAAGATCGACTCGGTTCGAGCTACGTGTTCGCACACACATACGCACACAGACGCACCAGCCGTTACTCTATATATATATATATATATATATATATATATATATATATATATATATATATATATATATATATATATATATATATATATATACACACACACACACACACACACACACACACACACACACACACACACACACACACACACACACACACACACACACACACACACACACACACACTAGGGGGGCTTTGCCCCCTGCTAGCTCCGCTCGCCAACTCCCATTTTCAGAGAGAAATTTTATAATAATGAAGTATGGAACTATCAAATTTTGACAACATGAAATTTTGATGGGTAAAATATCGGACTTAAGACGAATCAAAGGTAAAGGATATACTATTTATGTTCTTTATAATTGCTTCAGAGCAATGAAATATCGTTATATTAATTGAATAAATAGTATAGAAAATTGATCATATTAGGAGGTGATTTTCGGCAAATTCTTCCAGTTATGAAATGTGGTCACAAAAATAGTATAATTGAAGAAACAATTAAATTTTCCGCGTTATGGTCTCTTTTTAAAGTTTTAAAATTAAATCAAAATATTCATTCGGAAAATAAAGAACTTGCTTCACTATTGTTAGAATTGGGTGAAGGAAAAATTAATACATTTATTATTCAAAATAAATGGAAAACGAATAATATTTGTAAAGAAATTTATAGTAACATTAATATTAAAACTTCAATAGATCGTGTAATCTTAACCGATCATAATAAAGATACTAAAATTATTAATAATAAAGTTTTAGAATTATTGAATAAAAAAGTACATACGTATTATAGTTTAGATTATGCAACTCATAAAGGAGTTGATCAAACAGACGAAAATATTCATTTAAATTATCCAATTGAAATGCTTAACAATATTAGAGAAGGTCTTCCATCTCATGAATTAAAATTGAAGTAA
Organism: Torymus aiolomorphi; assembly: GCA_036365515.1. Classification (NCBI taxonomy): domain Eukaryota; kingdom Metazoa; phylum Arthropoda; class Insecta; order Hymenoptera; family Torymidae; genus Torymus; species Torymus aiolomorphi. The sequence goes on along the minus strand of CM070875.1, from coordinate 150,278,233 downwards.
ATGCTATTCTTATGTTAATTAGAAATATAAGTATTGTACAAGGAATGTGTAATGGTACACGTCTAAGAATAACTGGATTATATGCTCATAATGTTAAGGCAGAAATAATTACAGGCGAAAGAATTGGTGAAGAGGTTTTTATTCCACGAATAACATTAAATACTGCACATTCATCTTCATTTCCTTTTATTCTTTACCGTAAACAATTTGCAATTGTATTAGCTTTTGCCATGACAATAAATAAATATCAAGGACAGAGTTTCGATTCTATTGGAATTTTTATTAGACGACCACTATTTTCACATGGTCAGTTATATGTTTCTTTATCCCGATGTAAAAATCCTAACAATATATTTATTGAAAATTGTTCAGAAAATTCGTTAATAATAAATAACATTGTATGGAAAGAAATTTTTGAAATTTAATCTATAATTTACACTATAAGATTTGATGAGTAAAAATTTATGTCGTATTTGTATATGATATCAATTTCTCCTAAGCTCAAGGAATTTATAACAATAATCATTTTAATTAAAATATTACACTTTGTGAAAATATAAGACATGTTGTATCTTCTCATAAGTTTAATATCATAAATAATCTAAATATTGTTGTACATTTAATAAATAAATATTTCATAATTATTTAATATATTAATGTGAAATATTTGTTTATTAAATGTAATAAAGATGTGAATTAATTTTCATTATATTTTAAACTTTGCACAATTTTTATTTTAGAGAAATTACAATAATAAACAATGAAAATTAATTCACATCTTACATGGTGGAGGAAGGAAGGGCTAGGTTGGAGTCAAGGAGGATTACGGAGGGATGACTCCCATGGTTTTTAGGGCTACTGGCGATGAATTCCATGGTTGTGTTTAGGTTAATTATATAAAAAATTATTGTATAATTGTATATGATTTCGGCATGTCCCAAAATCATATATATAATTATTATTATTTCTTACATATAAAACCTAAGCTCAATAAAATCAAAAATTCAACGCGCCTATAACAGTACCTCAGTGGTGATGTGGAAAGCTGTTCCAAATGTGCGAAATGTATTAAGGGGGCTAGACACCTTTTTTCTCTGAAATAAGAAGTCACATTTTAATACATAAATGTAAACTAATTATTTCATACTTTTTACATATAAAAGTGGGTATATTTACCTTACCTTAAAACTTTCTCCGATGGGCCTTTTATATGGTCCAGAATCATAGTCATCGATGAAACAAGTTTTTTTACTAACCGTAAGCTTTGAAATTTTCCTGTGGATGGATTGACTTCAGATTTGAACTAAATTACTCATGAATAGTATAATTCTCATATGAGTGTAGGGATTTTTGATCTAATGAGAAAAAAAAATTGTGCTGTTTTTCAAGAGTTTTTTTTTTAATTTTTTTTAATTTTTTATATTTTTTCATAATTTTTCTGATGTAAAAATTTTTTCCGACCTCTAATCCTACATCCCTACACTCATATGAGAATTATACTATTCATGAGTAATTTAGTTCAAATCTGAAGTCAATCCATCCACAGGAAAATTTCAAAGCTTACGGTTAGTGAAAAAACTTGTTTCATCGATGACTATGGTTCTGGACCATATAAAAGGCCCATCGGAGAAAGTTTTAAGGTAAGGTAAATATACCCACTTTTATATGTAAAAAGTATGAAATAATTAGTTTACATTTATGTATTAAAATGTGACTTCTTATTTCAGAGAAAAAAGGTGTCTAGCCCCCTTAATAGTTGAAAACATAATTGTCTATGTTGGTTCTAATAATAATTAGTATATTTTTGATTTTTTTTAAATGTTCGACTTCAAAGATTTAGTGACAGTTTTCTCTTTGATGGTTTTTCGATTATCATAAAAAACAATAGTCCGGTAGTAGTCCAGAGGTGGAGGGGACGGTGGAGGGGATGGTGGAGGGGATGGTAGGTGGAGGGCGGTGGAGGGGATGTCGGAGGGCGGTGGAGGGGACGGTGGCGGGCGGTAGAGGAGACGGTGGTCTGACTGAGATTAAAAAATAACGTGATGTTTGAACGAATTTAACGTTAGAAAGTGGAGGGGACGGTGGAGGGGCAGCAAATAGGTAAGTGAAGGGGACGGTGGAGGGCGGTGGAGGGGACGGTGGAGGGACTGCGTTCAAACATAGCAGTAACGCCTATATAATATAGTGAGATATATATGTGTGTGTGTGTGTGTGTGTATGTGTGTGTGTGTGTGTGTGTATGTGTGTGTGTGTGTGTGTGTGTGTGTGTGTGTGTGTGTATAAATAATTAGATCAATGAATTTAATTTTAATGGGGATTATAATGAAATATAAAAAATATAAAATTAATGATAATTGTTCAATTATAATAAATGGGATTTCTACGGGTTTAGCTACTACTCAGAATTAAAAAAATTGATACAAAGAATCAAAATAAGAATTGATTTAGGTAGTAAAATTTATAACCTTTAATTTTATAATTAAAATTATATATATGCAGTTATTGGTAGTTTCTGGGACTTTTCTAATGTATAATGGCAGTTTCTGGGATCCTACAGGTCACTTTCACAACGATTTTTTCCATAAATTTGTTCTCAAATCAACGTAAAATTCTGCGGAACTGAAAGCGGGCGCCGTAGGCATCGTGGTGTTAGTCAATACTGAGAGGGACGTTGCATTGTAGACAATGGCGGCGCGAAGCGTCGCCCTTACACACTTTTATTGCAGAACACACCATAAGTTTTAACATTGAAGTCCCAGGTAGTGCCTATTACATATTTATACACACACACACACACACACACACACACACACACACACACACACACACACACACACACACACACACACGCACCCACCCACACACACACACACACACACACACACACACACACACACACACACACACACACACACACACACACACACACACACACACACACACACGTACACACGCACGCACGCACACACACACACACACACACACAAGATTGGTCAATATTTACGTCGCAAATTGAATAAAATTGTTAAAATTAAGTTTTTCGTTTTTTCGCCATAAAAATGTATTATAGTTATTAATTAAAAGATGACATTTTTGAATAGGTCTTTCCAAAACGAATAAAATGCATTTTGCTGATTGCGATAACTTAATTATTTATTGCTGAAATCAATTGTGCAACTAAAAATACTTGTATTTAAAAATTATTTCTACAGAAATGAGAGGTCGCATGGACATGGGGTAACCCTCATTCTCTTCGTAAAGAGTTGTACTTCAATTCCTCCATAAAAAGTATATCACTTTTTTAGTTTAAAGCTGTGAAAAATGACTTAAAAAAAAAAAAAAAAAAAACAGGTAATTGACGCTATCGTCCGACCGCGCGCTGCGTAAAATCTGAATCGGTAAGTTTAAAATGACATAGGCGGAAAAATGTAGCTTTTCTCAACAACAAATTAATGTATTTTAATGATTTTTTTACAAAATTAAAATTTAAATAAATAATTGCAGATAAAAAACAATTTTGATAAAAAACTATTAGGCTAGGTCGAAAAATGGCTATAAAAAAAGACAATCGAAATTGAGAAAAATAGACTATTGACCCCAACTGTGAAAGCAAAATGCAAAAAAATGATACCTCTTCGGTTAAAATCGGTCGAGTAGATCATAAGATATCCGTACACACACACACACACACACACACACACACACACACACGCACGCACGCACGCACGCACGCACCCACCCACCCACACACACACACGGACATTTTCTAAAAATAGTGTATTTCGATTTCAAATGTGCGAAACAACATTCATAACACATTTTCTCTAAAATTTTTTTTTTATTATCACAAAGCTTCCTGTAGGAGGAAGCAAAAATTATAAAATTAGACAGTAAAAGCTAAAATTTAAGCTCTGATTTCTTTGAAAAATATTAATTTTACAGGAAATTATAAGCAATCAAAGATAGCGTAAAAATATGGCTAAAAATACGATCCATTTAATCTCTTAAGGTAGTTCCTCAATATTCGGGAAAATGGGACTAAAACACCAACAAATTCTATTACAATCTTTAATATACAAAAAATTGTTTACAATTTTTCTTATGTACATTGCCGAGCTAATTTTCAAGAATAAAATTATTGAAAATGGTTACTTTTACATTGAGTGAAAATGAGCGCCATATAACTCATGCAAAGTAATAGTATTACTTCATAAAAAATAGGAGTTTAAACAGAAAAATATAGCTTAAGAAAGATGAAATTCGGCTGTTTCATTTCAGTTTATCAAATATGTGTTAAGCCGAGCCTTTTAAAAAGATATGAATGCTTATAATCGTAAATAGCTGACGGCATGCACGAGGCCGAGAGAGACAGAACGACGCGCATGGTATAGTTTGTGCTCTCGCTGAGCGCACAAGCTATAACGTGTTGATGAATCACCTTAAAATGAAGAGAATTTTTTAACCATTTTCTTACGCTATCTTTGATTGCTTAAATTTCCTGAAAAATCAATATTTTTCAAACAAATCAGAGCTTAAATTTTAGCTTTTACTGTCTACTTTTATAATTTTTTTTTTCTTCGTTTTCGTATCTTAATTACTTATAATATGACAGTCAATAGAAGAGACATCATTTTTTAACGAAATACAGGACATTTGAGATGAGATTGCCCATATCTCAAGAAAGAGGGCCCATTTGACGGAAATGCGTGTACTGTGCTTCATTTCTAGACATTAGAAATCGACTATCCAATACCCACAAAAATTCGTTTCCCGGAGGGTATGCACTCTCCTTGTTATATACGGCAAAGCAACAAATTATTACACATTAATAAAATAATTTAATTGTCAAAATGCTATCTACAATTAAGATATATCTTTATACAAATTTATTAAGATATATCTTTATACAAATATATTAAGATATATCTTTATACAAATTTATGTATGAATGAAGGAAGAATACCGGTTTATTCCATAGTGATCCGCACCACCATTTGAATGCTAGGTAAGATCGGCATTCAATATGCGATAGAAAGAAAACCGTAGATTAAGTGTAATCTAGAGTTATGAAGGAAATTATTGTTTTTATCATTTGAATTTTTATTATCATTTTATTATTATTGAAAATTCTGTAACAGAAAATCACTGATGCTTCAACTATTTCCACACTTGTTGAATCTCTACGACATTCAACAGTGTAAGGGAGGAGGTGTTACGTTCGTGACGTATTCTTAAAATTAAATTCGATATTTATCAATATTCTCATCAGTAATTTTCTGACATACAAAACGATGTGATTGCGAATTTCTACGACACAGCATTTCGACCACGCGATATCGTGACGTATAGCGAGCTACCAACTTCGCGAAAAGCAACGTATTACTTTTTTTCCCAATCAGCACTTCTCAACGCCACCGTTGAACGTCGTATAAGACATGTATATTTCTCAATAAGATGATTTCAATTTATTGTTTAAGATCATCGTTAACCTAATTTACCTGTTTAATAAATACAGCGGTGAGTACTACGCACGACAGTTACAGCGTAGAGAACTAAATCGATCGCAAACTCCGTCTGCCCCAGACGACATAGGAGGGTATAATTTACTAATAAGCAATTATAAGCAGAGTGACAATCATATTGAATTATAGACATTTAAGAAGAGAAATTCAACAAGCGATTATACAACGAGATTATACATAGAATCAAGGATCCATTGTACATCAGATCTATTGGTAATAATATACCAATAAATATTTATATAACAATTATGATTTGCCTTTCCCTTAATTCCGGACTTCACTACATAATAATAAATAGAGGCAAGGAAAAAGAGGCAGATGGAGAAACCGTAACAGGCAAAGAGTTAGGAACAGAGGGGTAGAGCCAGAGAAAGAGCCGGAGAAATAGAGACAGAGGCAGAGAGACTAAAATGAAGAAAGGGCCATACAATCAATGAAAGGCAGTGGGATAGGGGCAGACGAAGTTAGTTAGACAGATACATAAAGATAAGAACAGATTCAGACTGATAGAGACAGCGACACACAGAGATAGGGACAGATAGATAGAGACAAATACAGAGACAGAGAAAGAGAGGAAGAGGTAAGGAGTCAGAGACAGCGACTTAAAGAAAGAGATAGAGACGCATAAATAAAGTGATATACACGAATAGGTAGACGCTGGGAGCAGATACAAAGAGACAGAGTGGTATAGTTATCCACAAAGAGATATAGAAGGAGACAGTGTGATACATGCACAGAATAAGAGACAGAAAGACAAAGGGATAGAGACAGATAGATAAATAAGAACAGAGACAGAGAGATAAGGGCATAAACAGAGAGATAGAAACAGGCAAAGACAGATCAATACAGAAACAGAGAGATAGAAGGAGAGATCGAGAGACACAACTAGAGCGATAGAGACTTAGAGATAGAGATGATCAAAGAAGGTGATATAAACAAAGACGTAGTCGCCGAGAGCAGATACAATAGAACCGAGACAGAGAGGCAGATACAAATAGGCATAGACGGAGAGATGGAGACATAGTAATATAATCATCAACAGAGAGATACAGGAGAAGACAGTGATATACAGGCAGAGAAAAAGAGGCAGAGAGTAAGAAATATAGAGGAATGAAGATAGAAAGAACCAGGAACAGAGAGTTAGAGACAAACAAAAAGAGATAGATACAGATACAGAAAGAGAAAGGCAGACATATAGAGACAGAGAGGAAGAGACTACACATCACAGACAGCAACACAGAGACAGATGAAAGAAGAAAATTTAAACAGAATTAAAAAATATTAATGCGCCTATGACAGTACCACAGTGGTGTGACGAAAAACTATCTCTTTATGCATTATAAATTAAAGTATTATAGTACATGCTCAATTAAAAAATGAAATTTATTTGGGAAAATAGTAATATACACTAAATTTAAAATATCGGCGGTGCTTATGAAAAAAAAACCATAAAAGAAAGCTATGAAGAAAAACCTTTTTCGAAAACGCCTCGAAAAAAAACACATTTCGGAAAACGCCGTTAAAAAAACCACTTCGGAAAACGCCGTGACAAGAAAAACCATTTCGGTGAACGCCGTGAAAAAAAAAACATTTCGGAAAACGCCGTGAAAAAAAAACTATTTCGGTAAACGCCGTGAAAAAGAAAACTTATTCCTGTCTATCATTAAATTTCCTGTTAATTCTACGGTCTACAACTAATTAATTAAACCTTTCTCAGGTATTTCCATGCATTTGAGCATTAATTTAATTAAATCTCAGGGTACCTAGAGGGGTTTTCTACTCGCTGAGCACGTTTTTTAGTATTATACCGGTGACACACTGATACCAAGGCGACGATTTCGTTGCAAATCATAGTTTGTAGCGCGATTTTGACGTTACCTGCGGATTTTTTTGACCCACTGACCACGTTTTCAAGAACTATTACGGTGTACCTGGACACTTTGATGCCCAGGAAACCATTTCGTCGCAAATCATAGTTTACAGCGTGATTTTGACACTACCTGGAAGTTTTCTGACCCGCTGAATATATTTTTGAGGACTATTTCGGTGTACGGCAATATGCTCATACCCAGGAGACAATTTCGTCGCAAATGATAGTTTGTAGCGCGGTTTTGACTGTACCTGGAGGTTTTTTCGACCCGCTGAGCACGTTTTTGAGGACTATTTCGGTGGACAGCGACATGCTGATGCCCAGGCGACAACTTCCTCGCGAATTTGAGTGTACCTCGGGGTTTTTTGATTCGCTGAGTACGTTTTTGAGGACAATTTCAGTGTACGGCGATACGCTCATACCCAGTAGACGATTTCGTCGCAAATGATAGTTTGTAAAGCCGTTTTGACTGTATTTGGGGGTTTTCCGACCCGCAGAGCACGTTTTTGGGGACTGTTTTGGTGGACAGCGACACGCTCATGCCCAGAAGATAACTTATTCGTGAATTTGTGTGTATCTGGGGGATTTCTTCGACCCTCTGAGCACGTTTTTAAGGACTATTAGGTAGACAGCGACACGCTTATGCCCAGGCGATAACTACCTCGCGGATTTGAGTGTACCTGGGGGATTTTTCGACCCGCTGAGTACGTTTTTGAAGACTATTTCGGTGTACGGCGATACGCTTATACCCAGTAGACGATTTCGTCGCAAATGATAGTTTGTAAAGCCGTTTTGACTATACCTGGGATTTCCGACACGCAGAGCACGTTTTTGGAGACTGTTTTGGTGGACAGTGATACGCTCATGCCCAGAAGATCACTTGCTCGTGAATTTCTGTGTATCTCGGGGGTTTTTCGACCCGCTGAGCACGTTTTTGAGGACTATTTCGGTGCATCACGACGCTTTGATACGTATGAGGCGATTTCGTCGCAAATGGTAGATTGTAGGGTGAATTTGAGTGTACCTGGGGAGTTTTGGACCTGCTGAGCACGTGTTTGAGGACTGTTTCGGTGGACAGCGACACGCTCATTCCCAGAAGATAACTTCGTCGTGAATTTGAATATATGTGGGAGGTTTTTCGACCTTCTGAGCACGTTTTTGGTGACTATTTTGGTGCACCTTGACACGCTGATGCCAATGAGATGATTTCGTAGCAAATCATAGTTTGCAGCGCGATTTTGACGTTACCTGGTGGTTTTTTCGATCCGTTAAGAACGTATTTGAGTGCACGATGACACGTTAATGCCCAGAAGGCGATTTCATCACAAATCATAGCCTGTAGCGCAAATTTAGACTACTTTGGTACGGCGATACGCTAAAACCCAGGAGACAATTCCACGCAAGTCATAGTTTATCGCACGATCTTGAACCTGGGGAATTTTTTGACACGCTGAGAACTTGTTTGAGGACTGTTTCGGTGGACGGCGATACGCTAATGCCCAGGAGATGATTTACTCGCTAATTTGAATATACCTACTGCACGGAAAGAAGAATTCCAAAAAAAACATATTTTCAGGAAATGTTCCCTTCGTTGCCCAGTGCCTTGCACCTTTAATCGCAGGGTGCACGGTGAGTTGACTTTTTGCGAGCCGACGTGTCGTTTCTGTGGTCCGATCCTTCCGAACCGTAGGGATTGGTAATAAAAATCCAATTGTACGCTCACCGACGGCCTGAAGAGAAACAACACACCGGCGCGCTAGCAGACAATGCGCAGGAACGCTCGCTAACAGCTAACCCACAGCCGTACCGCGGGATTTGAGGTGACAGATACTGCAAAACCAAAGGAACGTCTTTTAGGAAAGAAGTTTTCTTGGGATCTTTCCGTGCAGTAGGTATATTCAAAATCGTCACGTGGGAATCAGCGTGACTCCGTACGCCGAAGCAATCCTCAAAAACGTGACCAGCAGGTTGAAAACCTTCTAGGTATACTCAAATTTATGCTGCAGACTATGATCTGCAACGAAATCCTCTCCTGGGCATCAACGTGTCGAGGTACACCGAAATAGTTTTGGTAAATGTGCTCAGCATGTCGAAAAACACACAGGTACACTCAAATTCGTGCTCTAAACTATGATTTGCGACGAAATCGCCTCCTGGGCAACAAGGTGCCGAGGTACACCGAAATAGTCCTCAAAAACGTACCGCCAGGTATAATCAAATTCGCGCTACAAACTATGATTTGCGACGAAATCGCCTCCTGGGCATCAACGTGTCGGGGTACACCGAAATAATTCTCGAAAACGTGCTCAGCGGGCCGGAAAACCCTCAGGTACACTCAGAATCACGAGGAAGTTATCACCTGGGCATCAGCATATCGTCGTACACCGAATTAGTATTAAAAAATGTGCTTAGCTAGTAGAAAAACTCCCCAGTCACACTCAAGTTCGTTAGGAAGTTATCTCCTGGGCAGCAGCGTGTCGCTGTCCACCGAAATAGTTCTCAAAAACGTGCTCTTCAGGTCGAAAACCCCCTCAGGTACACTCAAAGTCGCGCTACAGACTATGATTTGCGATGAAATCGTCTCCTGGTCATCAGCGTGCCGAGGTACACCGAAATAGTCCTCAAGAACGTACTCAGCGGGGCGAAAAACTCCCAGGTACACTCAAATTCGCGAGAAAGTTATCTTCTGGGCATGAGCTTGTCACCGTCTATATATATATGATCCGTTTCACGTCAATCGGATCAAGGCTGCGCCCAAAATTGCAGTCAACTACATCACCCATTTTGAGCTTCAAATATTTGTATGGGTAAGTACTTTTAAAATCTATCGCCCTAAAATAACACTTTTTAAAAAAAGTAAAACTTTGGCGAGTATAAGTGTATTTGTAATCTCTCTCTCCCTCTATCTCCCTCCCTCTCTCTCTCCTCATCACTCTTTCTCTTCCTCTTTCTCTCCATCTCTCTCTTTCTCCCCCTCTCTCCCCCAAAAGAATATCATAGTTTAAAACAAACACATGAAAGAAGTGGAATCAATTATTATTTTATATAGACAAGTACATTTTTGTAACATAGAAATATGGAATTATTTTTATAACAAAAAATCGTAAGTACTACTAAAAATAAACTCATGAAACTGGTGGAATCAATTAAGTGCAGGCAAGTCAATTATTATAATAAAGAGAATTTTTAAAATAAAATTTTTTTAATATATATTTACTATAAAAATTTGTATAAAAAATAATTACGTCTAACAAAAAATATTACAAAAATACTAACATAATAACTGTAACTGAAACACAAAAGTTAAAAAATTTTTGCATAAACATTTTCGAAGTATAGATCATAGAAGTCACCACCCTGTAAAACAGTTTAACCATGAGCTGTTATACATCATAAATTCATGTAAGTTTTTCTTACACAAGTCAATCTACCTATTATCTGCAAATATGAATTTTAATTAAACATCTTCTTAAACTGTTAATGTAATTTTTTAAATTTGGGAAATTTTCTTTTAAAGACAGAAGATACTTGCCGGACGCATCGTTTTGTAGTTCAAGGTGCGTAGGACGGGAATCGCAACCTTCTATGTATTTAGTTATTGATCACGTAGTATGTAAATAATTATAATAAAATGGTGATAACAGTTCAAGAAAATAAGTATATTTCGATATTTGACTAGAACAAAACTTACACAAAACTTGTTCGTTATATAATGTTAGGAACAAGCTTACATAATATATAGATATACATACGCAATGTAAAAAAAAATATTATTATCTTACTATAGAATTAATAATAATTCAATTTGTATAATGAATTTGTATAATGAAGATATTCCAATGAAATTATAATGAAATTATAATTATAGAAATTATAAAGATTGATATAAAATTTTTGTAAAATTAGTAGATATAATAGATAGATATAATATAATTGAAAAGTTTTTATAAAATATAATATATAAATCTTATTCCAAAAAATAATGATATAAAAATAAATATTTGATAGATTACCTAAATACTATAAAAAGATGCGTCCGGCAAGTATCTTCTGTCTTTAAAAGAAAATTTCCCAAAATTTTAAAAATTACATTAACAGTTTAAGAAGATGTTTAATTAAAATTCATATTTGCAGATAATAGGTAGATTGACTTGTGTAAGAAAAACTTACATGAATTTATGATGTATAACAGCTCATGGTTAAACTATTTTACAGGGTGGTGACTTCTATGATCTATACTTCGAAAATGTTTATGCAAAAGTTTTTAAAATTTTTGTGTTTTGTCACGGGGTGGATTTTCCGGCTAAGGCACGTTTCACCTGCGTACCTTAGTGATTCAATTCCGTATCTCTCGGTTCAACTCCTGGAGATGTAATAGCCAGATTATGTAACAGACGCTACAACGTCGTGCAATGTTAACCTAATCTGGTTACTTACCGTGCAACACGCAAGTCGAAGACTCGCGCTTTATTTCTCGCCAGTGACTCGAACTCCTCTCCTGGTCACTGGTTCGTGTGCCGGCTGCTCAGATGAAACGAAACGTATTCTCCTACGTAACGACCGCAGAGGCGTCGGGGAGCGGGGAATTACTAGGTCGCGAAATAATAACTCGAGCGGTTAAAGTTAATAACAAAAGACTATGGTTTATTAAATAAAAGAAGTTGAGGTTTGGTAATGGATCAGTAATATAAAAGAAGTGAATTTAGGTTCGCGTATTTCCTATCTAAACGGTGCGCCAGCACGTTACCTCTGACGTCAGCTGCCTCGGAGACTGACGTCACGCTCGCGGTAATTTACGCCGCGCAAGTGAGGTATAATACGCCTCACGTGTGCGGTACTCTACCGGCGCGCTCATCGAGTAAAGCGACGAAGTGTGAGAGCAGCCGCAATCGCCGCGCGACGCACACACGTATAAGTGTGAGAGAGAGGGTAGATGGCGGGTTTACACGTGTGCGCACTTGTTGTGCGCACTCACCGGCTTTGAAAAAGCCGGTGGTTTGACCTCGCGTTTAACCTTGATGAAGTGCGAACCCGATGCCTACACTCTCTCCTCGCACTTGCTCTCACCGCACGAGAACGCCTACTCGAAGCCGATGTCCAGGTGCGACGAGCCTCAACAAGCGGTTACGCGGAGCTAATACGCGGCGCGGCAGAATGCGTGCACGCTTACCGCTATTGCAGGTTAGATTCATACGGTGTGGCCTATGTTTCTCGCAAGCATCCTCGCTGCTACGCTGGCTTCATTGTATCGCCTCTCATGACATTCTCTGCTGCTTTCGTGCCAGGCGAACATGCTTACTGCACTAGGATGTTGCTAGTTCGGGAGTACGACAGGTAGTTCTAGCCTGTCGCACTATCTCTGAGCTCTCCTCGTGTTTCCGTCGAAAGTACTTCACTACTTATCGCGGGAAACGCGATCTCTCCGCGAATTCACTTCCGCGCGCGTTTCTGTCTGAACGACAACAACAACATTGATGCCGGTCACGTCTCCGCCGGCACCTTATGCACCTAAATTTTCATTGTGTTGTTCTGTGTATTCATCGATTAGAGCTTTAAGATTCATACTTTCAAAAGCATTGTGCAACAATGATTTTAAATTATATGTAATAAATATCCCATCAGCCTATTCATACCATTGCAGGCATCACATATAATTGGTGATTTTTTCTTCCAATGCCCAAGAAAATGGGAACACGTTTCACATACTCGGTACTTTTCTATGTGTTGGCCAATATCAGGTATTAATTTCTCCAAAATTTTCATCAAATAGTATTTTGATTTAGGTAAATTATTCGGTTGTGGCATTAACTTATTTAGTAATTTCAGCAGATTTTCTAAAGACACCTTTGTGACACAGTTGTCGAAATAAAAATCAAGAGCATCAAGTACAGCTTCACCTACAGTTATTTCTGTAAATTCGTGCATTTCTTTATCTAAAATTTCAGTTAAATGATCGTCGTCTTCCATCGTGAATTCATCTACATCCACATCTATATCTAATGCGGATCTCAAAGAAAAATCAGAAGAGCAACTGCTTGCATCACTAACATCTTCATTTTGAGAAAATTCAATGTCCTAAAATAATGGTATTCGTATTTTAATAATGCTCATAGACGATCATTATACAATTGTAAAACTATTAATTGAAATATACATTACTTGAAATACATATTAAAAAAGACGCGAAATATATAAAGTTTGGGAAGAAAAATACATCGAACTTGCCGAGTATTGCCGCAGTCCGCAACTAACGAATTACGCGAGCAGCCCGTAAAAAGCGCGCGAATTTTCGAAGTCCAAATCTATAGAGCAACATTTTCGACGACTCTGGCGATCAATCGGTACTCACTAAAATGATTTGGACATTCCAATTCAGTAGCGTGTCTGCGCGCGCTTACATATACTTCAAAACACCTCGACGATAAATTCTTCAGAACGGCTTCATCATTATTTGCTCGATCGACAAGGTTTCTGACAGATAATAGTATGCGCTTTCGCGCCTTACGAAATTATATTAGCAAACCGAAGGGGAATTTATCTGTGCGGAATCGGAGCACGACACGCTCGTGTATTAGTACGTTTAATTTTCATGTTAGCGCATCCATGTAATTTAATAAACGCGAATATCTAATCGGTTTCATTGTTGGGAGAACATCGCGCGGGACTAAAACTGCTTATCACAAAATGTGCGATCATTTCTTTACATAGGATTCTATGTAAAGAAATGATCATACGTTCAATTCATACGTATGATTATACGTATGAATAATAATTTACCTCAAAATTAACATTGCCAGCATCGTTATTTTGCTTAAAATTATCTGGTCTATTCTCATCCCCTTCTCGCAATAAATGAATGGCTTGCCATCGTCGAAAAGTCGTAATGGGTATCTCAGGAAACTATTAAATTTTAATAGAATTAAATAATTTATATATATTAAAATCACATAAGCTTATGAAGCTTAGGTATTATCATAACCTGCTCTTCACTGGTAGCATATTTTTTGTACTGGTTCATTTTTCTTAAATATTTAACTAAATGTTCATTCTTATTTATGTTTTAATTGAAATTATTACCATAGTTCTAATTTAGTTTTAGTTTAATGTTTATAATTCAATGAATTCTCGAAAAATGTCACACCATTTGAATAAACGCAATACAGTTCGAAATATCAATCAAAACATTCAATCTTTATAAAAGAACGCAGTAATGTTCAGACTATTGATAGAAACAAAATAAGAAAGCACAGTCGCAGTTTGGGTTATGTCATTGACTTTCACGCTTGAAGCTTGAAAGATAGTATCACGCACAATACGAATTGAAATTTTGCAGCAAGATGTCTGAGATGCAATATTTGATAGAGTGTAAAGACACCTCGTATTGTGTTATTTATAAACGCTCGATAATTTTCAAAAGTGAGCAAAACGTGAAAGAAGGAGACGAAATAACCTTCCTATGGCCTGAAGACTCTTCGTCCGCAAAGGAATACAGCGGGCGTGTTATAAAAGAATCCAGTTAAGTATTGTACAATAATTTTTATATCAAAATTATCACACATTAATAGAGGAAGTGCGAGCACTTATGTTATACTGGATAACCCCACTCTTCCAAGTTAACAATCTGTTGAAAACTCCACCGCTTTTGCATCCATTGTTGTATTACTTGATTTTTCACAATAATTCTAGTAGCATCTTTGAGAGTCTCACGAATAATGATACCGATGAGGGTATAATCAAAATCACCTGATGACCATGGTATTCCATGGTAGTGACGCTCCAACCATAAATTCTCTTCTCTATACTTATCTGTAAGTCTCTTCCATGGAAACGGTTCTTTGAAAAGACGTATCAAGGGCTCACTATTATCTGTAAGACAGAGTATAGCCAATTCCTTCAAGATAAAGTCGTTCCCTGGCTGTTTGAAGCTTTGCATATCCACAGCATACTCCATCTCACTTAAATCTCCTATACCCCTTTGTCTCGGGTAGATTGTGTGTATTAGTTGAATATTTTTGAGGATATTCTTTCCAATTTGAATTGGTATTCTTCTCAGTCTTCTCACTTTCTAAGCCAGGAGGAAGTTTAACTACGCTTTGACACATTTCAGTCTAGACGTGGCAGAAGAATGAGCTCCTCATGATCAAGATTTCGTTTTATACACAATCCCCCACCACCGCTCGCGAGCCGCCGCAAGAGCTGTGATTGGTTGCCTGAGCCGACGCCACCGCTGGCAAGCCCTGATTGGCTCCCCACCTCTCTAAACAAGCTTCTTTACATCCCCATTGACGGGATTATACTGAACGATACGATCGCGTAAAATCAAGCAGTAGACTGATGTTCCAGCTGGAAAGTTATCGTGAGCCTCAAATTCAAGACACACATCTACAGGAGCGCTCTTCAAAGACTCATTCTGTTTAGAACAGTCGATAACTATGAGCGGAATGTGATTGATAAAGTCCGTCTTGTTGAGCAATGGCTCAGGATTTTTTTCATAGTAAGAAGCTTGAAAACTAACGTACATATCGTAGAGAAGAGCATATTGATTACGATTGTTGTCTAGGTTAAGATTTCCATATGGATAATGCTGTGAGTTGAGAAAGAGCTTAACATTCCTGATATTGCAATAATCAAACTGACTGGCATTAGCTTCTTTCACACCCTTTCGATTGGTCTGAAAGCCAAGAATAACGAAGCGAGGCTTCTCTAACTGGTTGGATGTTTTAACAGTCCAGACATGTGTAGTAGTGTTCGGCAGTAGCGGATATTCATACAGCTCCCAAGTACGAAAACTCATGGATATAGCTCGATCTTTCCCCACATGATCTAACAACCGAATCTTGTAAGAATCTGATGCTACTACATAGGGCATAAGCCACTCGATCCTTGATAAAACTATTTTAAAAGTTTCAAATCTTCGTGCTTGGTCCTCCCCTATACCGGTCTGTACTACAGCACTTGTATCGTTTCGTGATCTAACGAGAATAAGCTCATGTTTTGCATTCACAACAATCTTACGGTAATCCTCGGCGAAACTTAGAATCATACTGAGAGGAATGACAACTTCAAAGTAACCAGCATCATTGTTTATTTTACGCTCGGTCTCTTGCACATCGATCCAGCCGGCGTTTTCAATCATTGAAATCTGATTTGGATTGAGTGAAAGACAACCTTTAATGAGAGTGGTTAAACCAACATTTTTACATTTATCGATTTCAATGGCGTTCAACCCATATCTGATTTCCTCGAATAAGTGACAGATAGCATTGTTCACGAACTTTGTATTCTGAACTGGTGTGTTCGTTTTTAACCAATTTTCCACAGACATGTAATAAGCTCCGAGATGGTAGAAGACATAAGTCTTGATGTTGAATGGATATGCGGATCTCATCACTATTGTTGAATGCTGATGCTGTATACGGTTGATGAGCATGAACCTCGTAGTGTGCCACTGACTCATCGAAGATGACAGGTGACTGTGTTTTTAGAATGTCTTCCATTTCGTTGAAAGCAGCAGAAGATGATGCAAGTTATTTTCCACCACTTCGAACTCTTAAGCCGATTTTTCTTAGGAATTGTATGTTTTGCCGTGTTAGTGCTTTGATTGCACGTCGATGACTTATGCTTGGAGCGAATACTTCGCTGCTTATATATTCTTTGCGTGATGAAGTATTATACACAGCCCCCATTCCCCGAGAATTTGTATGTTCTCCTTAGCACCAACTTCTTTTACCACTTCTCTCACTCTATCCAAAGTTGTACCGATAACACTCTTACTACATTTGCCTTTTGTTGCCAATTTACGAGCGGCTCGAATTACACTGCTTAGCGTAACTTTCTTCTTTCGCTTTAAACCCATACCGAATTTAGATTTTAATTTCATAGTATTAGTCATAGCGTATGCAGCCGCTTTTTCACCAAAACCCGCGTCTTTTGATTTAACGCGATTCCAAGTTTTCTCAGCTAAAATTTTATCGGCTTCATTCCTCGCTTGAATGTTTTCACGATTTTTCGAATAGACTATATTGTGCTCTTTGCAAGTTGAATCAAGAGGATTGATCCCCGGATCTCCACGAGCTAAACGTTTAGCTAATTTTATACCAGGACCACAGTATTGATAACCAGGTATATGAAGTTCAAAAGGAAGTCTATTTATAACGTTATTGACTAATCCACGACCTCTTTTCCGCTTATATATTATCATTGTCGTTGAAAGTTTAGCTTGAGACTGATGCATAAAAGTATATAAGGAAGCTCTATTTATACTTTTTCATCAATTCGTGTTCTGAACGTTGTGATGTACACAATGGATTTCAAAGAGCAATCTGCAAAGCTTCCAATAGCGAATTTCGATGCTGTTGTAGAACAAGACAGACAACCAAGGCGACATGGTGATTTATTACCTGATAGTATACGTGCTGTTTTCTGTGGTCCATCTAATTGTGGTAAGACCAATAGTCTTCTAGTTCTCATCACACATCCCAATGGTGTAAGATTCGAGAATGTATCTATTCTAAATCTTCGTCGTTTTTTTCTGTTTTTTTCTGTTTTTTTCTGTTTATTCTTATTTGTTTCGATTTTTAAAAATTTTTTTCTGTTTTATTCTATCTTCTTCTGTACGAATTGGAACATTGGATATAGAAAATAAACAGAAAAAAAAACAAAAAAAAGAAAATAAAAATGAACAGAAAAAACAATAATATATAAAGAAAAACAAAAACAAATAGATAAAGACAATGACAAAATTACCAAACACTATTTTATTAAATAATTAAATTAAACAGTAAAAAAACAGAAAAAAACAATAACATATAAAGAAAAACAAAAATAAATACATAAAGACAATGGGGAAATTTTTTTTAAAATCATATGTTTTAAGATATTAAATAGTGGCATATTTAAATTTTGTTCGTTTCTTATTTTCTTTAAGGAGTGTCTACATAATGTGCCTTGCGCCAAGGCACACGATTTAGTAGTTCGGTTTGTGAAATTCCTACTGAACAGGAACATAATATTGTCTGTCACTTTATGATTTATTAGTAGTTGCGCCACACAAGACCGTATACTCTTTCGATATCTATACAAATTGCTATAGAAGAGATTGGTTGGTTTCGAAAGCATTGCATATGTTTGTTTAAGTATTCTTTCGGAGCTCGCGCTGCTTTCTTTCCGCCGCGCCTGGACGTTAGCGCCGCATATCTGCGCGGCCGTGTGGAGTACTAACGCCGTAGTATCAACGCTCGGAGTTTCCGTGCGTGCGTGCCGTATACATAAACACATGTGTCGTCCGATTCCCGGTGTTGACTGCGTTGTATGCCCTTCTCGGCGATGACAGCTTCGATTGAAGTAAATACGGTATTCCGGCAGGTGTATTCCTTCCCCTCGTGTGACTAGTGGCGATTCGGTGGGGACAGCACGGCAGCGGGGTCAACGACGAGAGCAGATCTGGTAAGCACCTCTGACGGTTCCTAACCTCTGATAGGTATGCTGATGATGCTGATGTTTTCTTGCAGGTTGCTGGGACAGCGAGAGGAGCGAATAACCACCACAGCTGTCAGCTGTACTCTCCAGTTGGCAATGTTGTTAGTGTCGATTATTTATTACCTATATGTGATTTTTAGGTGCTCTACTCTCTCTACGAGGCTTCCAGATGATCAGCTGCTCTGCGGTTTGGGCTATGTCAACTTCCCTGCTGTGGCTGTCCCAGACAATGATGTGACTTGAAGATCTTTGTCCGTCTTTTCTCCTAGTTGATGTCGCTGATCGTTTAACGGAGGGCTGCTAGCAGATTGATCATCGTAGTGAGTCCATGAGGTAGAGCCAGCCTAGACCATCCAACCC
Organism: Torymus aiolomorphi; assembly: GCA_036365515.1. Lineage (NCBI taxonomy): Eukaryota > Metazoa > Arthropoda > Insecta > Hymenoptera > Torymidae > Torymus > Torymus aiolomorphi. The sequence goes on along the minus strand of CM070875.1, from coordinate 150,259,003 downwards.
CACTGGGCTACTTCTGCAGCTTCCTCAATGATCTTCGAGTGTCAGTGCTTTAGAATGTGAGGGGGTAGGTAGACAAAGCAGGGGGAAACTTAAAAGGTGTAGGGTGTGTGTTTAAAGATGATGCGGATAGGTAGATTCAACCCATCGCTTAGTTCGTTTTAGTAATTTCTAGTTTTCACCAGGATATGGGAACTCGCCTCAGGGGATCTGTTGAATAATAATACATTATTGTGTATTCCGCAGACTTCCCAGCGAGACTTGCCTAGCTAAGGTTTTTCTGCCACGCTGTAAGTCTGACAAAATCAGCTGGCATTTATTTTCTTTGGGACATGGCCATTTGCCATGTTATAAACCTTTGATTGATTTGATACCGATCTATAGTAATTGGTAACTTCATCAATTTGCAATCGAATGCTGTAGTTGTAAATTTGCTTGATTTTATTTAATACTGTATTGGCATAATTTTATTTAATACTGTATTTGCATGATTTTATTTAATATTGATAATTACTTTATCAATTCGCTATCGTAGATTGTATTCATAATTTTGCATGACATTATTCAATCTGCAGCAATTGATGAATTCTTTACTGATATGCAATATAATATTATTTATGTATTATATCGCATTATTTATATAAGTATTTTTGTATTTATCGACTTGCAATCAAATGCCATTATTATAATTTTGCATGCTATTATTTATCACCATAGTAATATGGATTCCTTTATGAATCTGCAATGGAAATAATGTTTTTATGATTTCGCATGTTTTAAAAAGTTGCAGTATATGTATACGGCAACATTACTATCAGTATGTATATTGCATTACATTATAGAATGTTTCTATACAGTTTGAAATGTAAAGTTTTGTTCGTAACCAATTTCCAGTTTTGGGAATTTTAAAAAATATTAATTTTATAAAAAAAACAATTATTTTGTATATACTCAAAATTCAAAAGAGACTAAGTAGATTTTTCTGCAAGATTCCTGTCTCTGAATAAGTTAGTAATCTCCTAATAAATCTAATTTCGATTCAATGGTCTCCACTAACATGATCAATTGCTTACCACTATTAGCAAAGCATGATATTAAAGATTAATAATGTTCGATTTATAGGAAATAACAAAATTAATAGTACATGATTTATAGGAAATAAGAAAATTAATAGTGCATGATTTATAAGAAATAAGAAAATTCAGAATGCATGATATTAGAAATAAGAAAATTCAGAATGCATGATATATTATAAATAAGAAAAATTCATAATGCATGTTGTAAAACAGTTGTGTCTAATAATACTAGTGCATGTACTGTTGCCTTATTTAGTACTATTATGTATAAAAGAATTACTATTAGTATGCAATTGCAGTACATGATAGAATGTTTCTATACAGTTTGAAATGTATAATGTTGTTTGTAAACAAATTTCCAGTTTGAAAATAGATTTTAAAAAATATCAAGTGTACAAGAAAAGAATCTTGTACAAAAAACTAAATTACAACTTCTCTTATATTATGCATGCACTCTATGACTATTTTTTATCGGGCGCCGATATAAGTCATGAGAATGACATATACTGCGTTGCGAGATCTGAATCTCGCGCGCTGACACGTACCGCGATCGGCAGAGCGCCGCGCGGAACAAGCCGCAAGCAGGTGGAGAAGAAGACGAAGCCGCCACGCCGCTGCGAACGTGAGCGCGCGGCCATGTTGTTGACCGCAGTAATTAGACGGGTTTCGCGCCCCTTAGCGCGAATCATCTTTTATCAATAAACCCGTTTTATTTCGTCTTAAATAGTCGAGTCACGAGTATTTATTGAGCGCGCCTTAACCTATGCATAATTTCCCGAATACCGCCCTCTACCCTTCTCAGCAGCTGCAGCTAGTCGCAGGCATTGCCTCCTAGAGGAACATCGGTAGCGGGAGTAAGTATCTCAATAGCCGCTCGAGAGGTTAGACCGAGCGGCGTTGTACGCGGGAAAGACCGGCTGCGCTGGTAACGCTAGGTCATAGCGAGCAGCCGGTAGTTCGCGGGCAGCAGTTGGCAGCAGCGGCAGAGCGCAGCGGCGGTTCTAGTGGAAAGCGGTCCAGGCTTTCTACAATAGAAGCCAGGCTCGTATGTTCGGAACCTGTGCCGAGGCGCTTCTGCCGGACTACAGGTGATCCTACAACGGTGAGTTGCCCGGGCGTAGAATACGCCCGTATATTACCCCGCGAACCCCTGAGAGGGATCAAAACCCTCTCCATAACTGAACCCCGTTACAACTGGCGCCCTTAACGTGTTCGAAAGTATAGGTTAGGGAATAATTCGATTATTCAAACAGGTCGAGACTCGTGTTGCGAATAATTAATTATCGAGAGGGATAATTAATTAATTAAGACAAAAGTGTATAGTTTGGATAATAAGACTCGGGTGGTGATACTATCAACTTATTTATTCACTAAAATAAATAACGACGTTTCGGCCCGTACAGAACGACGTACGTTACAAGGCCAGTTATTTCTACAAAAACAACTTTTGGCAACAAGCAAGATGGTAGAACGGTGAATCTATCCCGAGTCTTATTATCCAAATTAATGTATGGCTATCACTAGAGTCATTTAATCATCAAAAGTGTATAGTGTGTGCAATAGTAACCAACTGGTGGTTTATAACCTTGCTTGGAGGGAATAACCCGGCCAGCACGTACTTAGCGAGGACATTGCTTGCGAAGGCCGAGCATTGTTGAAGTACTTAGTGAGGGCAACAAAGAGATTAATTAACAATTATTTATTTATTATTTATTACACTATTTATCAACATTTCTTTAGCAATAATAGGTTTTTAGCGTTCGATCTCTTTGTTGGGCAACTCACATGCACGCCGGGGCGTAAAGTAGCAGATTACGCTCCCAATTCGTATTTTAAGGGTTATTAGCGGAAATTTCCGCATTTTTGGGGAAATACGCGTGAGCGCGGACGCGGGGGACGGCCTAGAGGTCGCGCGCAACAATTTTGAGGCCGCGCATGCGCAGAAACCGGAAAAAAGTGGAAAATCACTATCGCGAAATCGGTAGCGCATCTCACTGGGAGGTGCGCGCATCCACTAATTTTGAGTTTGCGCATGCGCAAAGGGTCGAAAAGTCGAAATTTTGATTTAGCACGCGGAATCGTTTGCGCATGCGCTGGAGGACATTTTGTATATAGTGACTTGAGTTCCGCGCATGCGCAGTACGCGGAAAACGCAAATTTCGACTTTACGGCGCGGAATCGTTTGCTCGCGTGCCGGATAGATTTGCGCAGATAGTAGAAGTTAAAAAGTCAATTAGTTTACTTGCAATTTGCAATTAAAGGCATAAAACCTCGCGAAATCGCTTACGCATCCGCGAGATCGCGAGTGCACCGATTTTGACGTGTGCGCACACGCGGAAGCGTCTGCGCACGCGATAAAAACGTCTGCACACTGCGCAAACAAGCGAATTACGTTTGCGCAATAACCATAAAGCGACATAACTCCAAGCAAGCAGGGTAAAAAGCGAATTACCCTGGTCTAACGATTAGAGACCGAACCACCAGTTGAGAAAACTCGTATTTTCTTTAGCCAGTGGTAATCCAGTAGGTACCTTGTGAAGGATACCACTGGCAGTGCGAAAGCACTTTCAAGTTCCGCGGTATTGAACTAAAATCCCCTTGCGCACACAAAAACTGCGAACGGCTCTGTGATGGCGTACAACATCTACGAAACCTTGGAGGATTGGGGAAAAACCCTCACACACCAGCAAATCGACAGCTGCCTGGCGCAATTGGAGTTAAGGCGCCAGGGCATGTCGTTTGGAAAACTGGAAAGGTTGACCAAGTGGGTGTTGGGGACGTATTGCCCGGAGGATTTTGAAGAACCAGTGGGACCGGGAGATGCGATCGCCTGGCGGAAAGCATTGAGGACAATCCTTTTGAGTCAACTCCTCAGGGAAGATGAAGACACCTTCAGGCAAATCTCCAGCTGGGAAGTACACCCACTGGAGGTAGTGCTGAAGAGTGAGCCAATAATGAAAATAGTGAGAGAAACGACGAAAGAAGCAGCGTCGCGAGCCCAACACCCACACCCCGATGAATCCACGGCGCCCGACCAGATCACCAGCGTTGAAGAAATCGCGCAAGTGCACATGGAAAACGCAGCAGAAGAAGATGATCCGCAACGAGGCAACCTACACGATGATGAAGAAACCTCCCTAGAGGAAGAACCAGTGCCACATCGAGAAGACATGTTGCGTCTCCAGACAAGCGACGGGACAGAGTTCCAAGTGCCTAAGGACGTCGGCCTGCTATTAGTGGACCTAATAACGAGAGTAAAGTAGCTGGAGGAGAGGTTAACAGCAGACCACCAGCGACAAGCATCGTACAATATCCACATAGCGAGGCTGGAGACAAAAGTAAGGTCGCTGGAGAACAAACAAGACCTTCAGCGACAAACAGCGTCCAGCACCCATATAGCGGACACCAGGCCAGAACTGAACGTGCGGTTTGAAGACACGTTCACGATCCCAGAGTAGAACGAAGCCTGGGATCGTAGGCAGCCTTCGCCACCGCCAGCTCGCTCTAGTGGCGAGGCTGACTTACGGGGCGTAAACCCAGCCTGGGAGGGGGGTGACCGCCGAAATTCGGCGAGAGGTACGAGCTGGCCCAACTACTCCGCGCCAGGAACGTCGGCCAATTTCTCGAGGTCGGGATTATTCCACTCGAGAGATATCGGCCAAATAATGCGGAATTGGCAGATACGCTTCTCTGGCGCGAAGAGCCAGAGCATAGACGTACTTCTGGCTCGAGGATTGCAGAGCCCTGGCCAACCTCACGGAAGAAGAGGTGCTGTCGTCGCTATCGGAGCTCTTCACGGACAGAGCGGCCACGTGGTACCGCAACGAGAAGGAGAAGTGGGCTACGTGGCAAGACTTCGTATCAGCGGCGAGGCGCTGGTACGGAACGACAAAAGGATTCCAGCAGCGGCTAATAGCGGAGGCTAATAATCGCACCCAGGGGGAAGAGGAGGCCGTGAGGGACTACATCACGTGTCTCATAGCGATCAACCGCAAGATATCGCCTCCCCCAAGCTGGAGAAACAGCTGGATCAACTCCACCGGAACCTCCGACCACAGCTGCAAGCCATTGTTCGGAGGACAGACTTCCAGACAGTAGAGGGTCTGTTAGAGCTGGAGGTGGGGCGGAGCAGACTCTGGAAAAATCCAGAACTTATAGGCCCCCTCCACAGCCAGCGACGACGCTACTGCCGGAGATAGCTTATAAGCCGCCCTCTAAAGCCGACCCGCAGAGGAAGCCCAAGGCAGACGCCTAGGAGGGCAAAGTAGCTGCTGTGGTCGACGTGACAGAGCCCAAATCGGAGGATATGGAGGACATGCTTCGGCGGGTGCTAAAGCAGAGCCTTGCCGAGCTGGCAAGCCGTCGAGCAGAGCAGCCATCGAGGCATGCGCCTGGTGGCCCGCGTAGAGGGCGTGGCCATCAGCCGCCTGGGCGAACGGGAGCACAGAGGCCCCCGGCGCCAACTCCGGTGGGCAAGGATGCGAGTTTGGGAGGGGACTCCGCGCCGCCTGCCAAACCCGGGCGTCGAACCCCAGGGGAGCCCAGGCCGCCGCTGAGTTGTTACTCATGCGGCAAGATCGGCTACATGGCCAGGTATTGCCCCAATTGTTCGGGAAACGGGTAGGGGGGCGATTAGAGAAAATCGCCCCCGCCCCAAGTCCCCGGGGAGCTCGAGCAGTGGTAATAGACCCACTCGAGCCAACTCCGGCGGCACTCCGAGTGCCGAGCCCCGACACGACTCCAGTGTGCGAGGACACTGCGGTCGCGTGCGACCTTCGCCCGGCCTCCGAGGAGTCAGATGCTCACCCGCCTCTAGACCGAGGAGAAGCTTCCGTCAGCTGACCAACCAACGCAGAGACGCGCTGGTGGGTTCGAATTGAGGTGGGTGAGTTCAACCTTCGAGCGGAGTTGGATCCGGGAGCATCTACCACGGTGATGGTCACCGTCGGGCTCCAAATTGCCACAGCACTCGGGAAAGATTTCGTAGCATCCGAAAAACAAGGCGTGAGACTTGCGGATGGTGGCCGTACCCCCTTGTTAGGCCACGTGTTTCTCCCACTCACCGTGGGGGTGCTTACTCGCGAAATTGGATACGGAGAGGCTCTTCTGTAAGGACTCAGAAGCCTACGTCAAGCTGGAAGTAGCGAGCTTGACGGCCGATCCAAGCGCAGTGTCTGGTATCGGTCTCGAGGACGCTACGGACGTTCAGCGGGCGGAGCTGTAGGAAATGGTAGACGCCATCCTGGGCAAGCTTCCGCCAGGCTTAGGATGCGTAACGGGCGTGGAGCATGAGATCACTCTACGGGACACTCGACCAATCAAGCAGAAGCACTATCCAGTCTCGGATAAAGTGCAAGAGGAGATGCACCGCTAAGTAAAGGAGATGCTCGAAAAGGGCGTGATCGAGCCCTCCCGAAGCTGTTGGTCGAGCCCCATCGTGATGACCCGGAAGAGTGACGGAACACGGCGGTTCTGTGAAGACCTGCGCAAGGTGAACACGGTCACGGAACCAGACGCCTATCCCCTACCGAATATGCAGGATATTCTACGGATGTTGAGGAAGGCGAAATTCATCTCCACGCTCGACCTTAAGAGTGCGTACCACCAGATACCTCGGGCGGGGGAAGCGCGACCTATAACAGCCTTTAGGCCCTCGGGATGGGGCTATACGAATTCCGGCGGATGCCGTATGGGCTTACCAACGCGTCCGCCACCTTCCAGCGATTCATAGACCAGGTGCTCGGACCCGGGCTAGAGCCGTACGCCTATGCGTACCTCGACGACATTATAATTATCGCCGAGACATTCGAGAAGCATAAGGAGTGCCTCCTAATGGTGCTAGAACGGCTAGTAGCCGCTGGATTGGCGCTTAATGCAGATAAGTGCGTTTTCTGCAAGCCAGAGGTAGCATACCTGGGTTTTCTGGTGAATCGGGACGGCACGAGGCCTAACCCGGCCAAGATCGAACCAATTAGGAATTACCCGGTGCCCCAGAACCTGAAGGCACTGCGGAGGTTCCTAGGCACCACGTGGTATCGGAAGTTCATACCGAACTACGCCACCATCGCTGAGCCGCTCACGAATCTGACTAAGAAAACCCAGAAGTGTGAGTGGCTCGAAGAGCAGCAACACGCTTTCGATCTGCTAAGAGCGATGGTGATGACCGCTCCGGTGCTGCACCGACCCCATCCTGAGGGGTTATACATCGTGCAGGCGGATGCGAGTGACGTGGGCCTAGGCGCAGTGCTACTTCAAGAGTTGGAAGGGCAGGAGAGGGTGATCGAGTTCGCGAGCCGTGTGCTCACATCGGTGGAACGAAATTATAGCGTTACCAAGCGGCAGTGCCTCGCGGTAGTATGGGCCATCCAAAAGTTTCGCCCATACATCGAGTGCTACGAGTTTAAGGTAGTGACAGATAACAGCAGCTTGCGATGGCCCTGCTAACTGAAAAACCCAACGAGCAGGTTGGCTCGTTGGGCATTGGAGCTGCAAGGCCACAAGTTCACCGTTGAACACCGCAAAGGCGCCTTGAACCACGTGGCAGACGCCCTATCTCGTATGTATGAGGATGAGGATGGGCTAGAAGTGGCTGCGGTGTCGTGGTTCGCCGACACCGAGGATACGTGGTATCAGGAGTGGTGCGCCAAGATCAAAGAGCAGCCAAATAACTACCCCACCTACAAACTCGTAGCCGGCAGTCGCTATCGGTACCGTCCCAACTCAGAGGTAGACTCAACCCTCGGCGAAGATGACGATGCCTGGAAGCTGGTGGTACCAGAAGAACATCATCGCGAGGTGCTGCAGGAATGCCATGACGACGCCACCGCTGGACATCTCGGCAGAGAGAAGACGTTCGCCAGAGTCGCGCTGCGCTACTACTGGCCGTGCTACTATGCGGAAACGCAGGAGTACGTGCGAAACTGCGAGACGTGCCAGCGCTTCAAGGTGGAGCAAAGGGCTCCAGCCGGCCTCATGGGGCGCCGAGTAATCGACAAACCCTGGCAGGTCGTAGCTGGAGACATTATAGGACCGTTGCCTCTAAGCTCCAAAGGTTGTGAGTACATCCTGGTGTTCCAGGATCTCTTTACCAGGTGGGTGGAGGCATCCCCCATACGCAAAGCAAACGCCAAGACGGTAATAGCGGAACTGAGTCGGAAGATCTTTCTGCGATTCGGTTGCCCGGAAGTCTTCCTGTCTGACAACGGCACAGAATTTAAGAACCATGCCGTGGAAGACTTCCTGCGGGAGAGGGGTGTGCATAATACTCACACTGGCCCCTATCACCCTCAGGCTAACCCGGTGGAACGAACCAACCGTACCCTAAAGACGATGGTCGCTTCCTATCTTAAGGAGCGGCATAGTACATGGGACGAGAAGCTTCCGGAACTTCTCTTCGCCATGAATACGGCTGAGCAACGTTCTACTGAGATGAGCCCAGCTCTAATGCTCTATGGGAGACAGCCAGAACCTCCTGGCACGCAACGGAGGATGCAAGAGGTAGCAGCAGACGCCCCGGCTCAAGAAGAAAGTTTGGCTCGCTGGAAGAAGCGAATGGAGGCCCTTCCAGAGTTACACGCGCGCGCCGCTTCGAGAGCGCGCGCGGCTCAAGAACGCCAAGCCGGCTATTATGACGCCGGCAGGCGCGAGCCAACTTTCAAACCAGGTGACAGAGTGTGGAAGCGCAGCCATCCCCTATCCTCGACCGCCAAGGGCATTGCGGCGAATCTAGCGCCGAAGTTCGAAGGTCCGTATTGGATTACGGATGCCCTTGGACCGAATACCTACAGATTGGTAGGCGACGGCGGTGAGGTAGAAGAGGTGGTGGCTGCGGAACAGCTGAAAAGCTACCACTCTGCTCCGCCAGAACCCGAAGAGCCGGAGGGGACGATCGACGCGGAGGCCGCGCCCACGAGCGAGCCCCCCGGCGACGCCCTGACGGACGAAATGATTCCGAGGAGACGCGGGAGGCCCCCGGGTGCTCGAGCAGTGGTAGAAGACCCACTCGAGCAGCCCCCGGTGGCACCGCCCGCCCCACCTCCTCCACGGAGGGGACGCGGAAGACCCGCGGGAGCCCGAGCAGTGGTAGTAGAACCACTCGGGCCGAATCTGGCGGCCCCATCCGCCCCAGCCCAACCGCAGCGAGGACGCGGGCGTCCTCGGAAAGCCACCTGACGCTTCCGCTTTCCTAAGTCGCGGCTGGTGGCAAACCACAGCGAGCCTGCGACGTCTAAAATACCAACATCCGCACCCACGTTAGACTTTGCCTCCGTATTTCAGCACCCTCTCCTTCCTCGATGTAACGTCCGAGGGGACGTCAAATCTGGGTGGGGGGTGTAACGGGCGCCGATATAAGTCATGAGAATCACGTATACTGCGTTGCGAGATCTGAATCTCGCGCGCTGACACGTACCGCGATCGGCAGAGCGCCGTGCGGAACAAGCTGCAAGCAGGTGGTGAAGAAGACGAAGCCGCCGCACCGCTGCGAACGTGAGCGCGCGGCCATGTTGTTGACCGCCGTGACACGCAACAAGTCGTCGTGAGTAAGCTCCGTGCATCGGTGAGTTTGTGTGTGTGCCGCGCCTCCACAACTGCAGCCAATCGCGCGACTGCGCCGTCACCACTGGGAGGAGTGGAAGCGAGAGAGAAAGAGAGAGAACGTGAGCACGAGGACAACGCGAGAGCAAGAGAAGCGGCGTGCCTCGTCCCGCACATCGAGCGGCCTGCGAGAGCGACAGAGAGAAAGAGAAAGACCGCTCTGGGTAGACTCGCGCGCGATGACTGGCCAGCCCCGAGTAAGTAGGCCCTGCACTTGTAATAGCGTCCTCCGGTGACGGGAGCGCGAGATAATTCCTCCCCGTCACCCGCGAATAAGCGGCTCCGCCGTAACCGCGAGCGTGCGTGCGGTAGTGAAAGTCGCGGCCTGCGCGTTTTATGTTTAGTAATTGGACGGGTTTCGCGCCCCTTAGCGCGAATCATCTTTTATCAATAAACCCGTTTTATTTCATCTTAAATAGTCGAGTCACGAGTATTTATTGAGCGCGCATGATTTACCTATGCATGATTTCCCGAATACCGCCCTCTACCCTTTTCAGCAGCTGCAGCTAGTCGCAGGCATTGCCTCCTAGAGTAACATCAGTAGCGGGAGTAAGTATCTCAATAGCCGCTCGAGAGATTAGACCGAGCGGCGTTGTACGCGGGAAAGACCGGCTGCGCTGGTAACGCTAGGTCATAGCGAGCAGCCGGTAGTTCGCGGGCAGCAGTTGGCAGCAGCGGCAGAGCGCAGCGCCGGTTCTAGTGGAAAGCGGCCTAGACTTTCTACAATAGAAGCCCGGCTCGTATGTTCGGAACCTGTGCCGAGGCGCTTCTGCCGGACTACAGGTGATTCTACAACGGTGAGTTGCCCGGGCGTAGAATACGCCTGTATATTACCCCGCGAACCCCTGAGAGGGATCAATACCCTCTCCATAACTGAACCCCGTGGCATGGTGTGGTTTGTGCACATAAGAATTATGCACATATTTATTGTGCACACTTTAGCATTGGAGTAAACACATAGATATAGATATACACCAATGCTAAAGTGTGCACAATAAATATGTGCATAATTCTTATGTGCACAAACCACACCATGCCAACCCCGTTACAGAATAAAATACTTAGTTTATTTAAAAAATGATTTATTTATTTCTAAAAAATCCTTAAATATAAAAATAATTTATTTATTCGAAGTAAAATTAACTAAAAAAAATTTGTTTCATAAATTATGTGTTATATTTTTCTGTTAGTGTCTATTTTTTCTTATTAATTCTCGTTAATTTCTATATATTAACATTTTTTTCTATATATTCAAATTTTTTTGTGTATTTTAATTTTTTTCTGTTTATTTTCGTTTTGTTTCTATTCGTATTGTTCCAATTCGTACTAAAAAAAAGCAAAAAAAAGCACAATGTGGAATAAAAATAAATAGAGAAGAACAACGGTAAACAGAAAGAAACAGAAAAAAGCAGAAAAAAACAGAAAAAAACAAAAAAAAATTATAAAAAATAGAAAAAAACAAAGAAAAGCAGAACTATTTTCCGCCAGGGTAGAAATAAAAGAAAATAATGCAAATGCTTTAAACAATTCTGATTTAAACGAAAATGATTTTGATCAATCAAATAATTCAGATCTGAGCTAACATGAATGTATAAACTCATCTACAGAACAATCAAATCTCTCCAAAGGAGAGCAATTAGAGGAAATGCTTAATGGATTAAAAGAGGAATTTTCTAGCTTACCTAGTAATGACCTTATGCGAGTATGTATCTCACCATAGCACCCAATTCTTGGACTATTCGTCAGATTGCTGAAGAATTCAATACTTCATACAGATTAGCAAAGAAAAGCAAAGATCTGAAAAAGTTGGATGGTGTTTTAGCAATGCCAACTTTGAAAAGTGGAAAAACTTTGCAAAAAGAAACTATTGATAAGGTTGTAGAATTTTATAAAGATGACTATAACAGTCGTGTAATACCAGGAAATAAAAATATTGTTACGATAAAAGTAAATAATAAAAAACAGAAAGTTCAAAAACGATACTAATACGCTGATATAATTCATCTTCATTCTGATTTTATAAAAAAGTATCCAGATTACCCAATAGGTCTGACTAAATTTGCAGAGATTCGACCAAAATGGTGTTTACTAGGTGGACAAAAATGTATGCATAGTGTATGTGTATGTGCTATACATGAAAATTTATATAATTTAATTGATTGTGCTAACTTAAAAAGGCTCACTGAGAAGTCATATACAAATAAAAAATTATAACGATTGTCTCCAAATGGTACTATGCAGAAAACAAACAGATGCGTCCTATTTAAAGGAATGCTCAGCTTGCCCTAATTTTGAAAATTTATCTGGCTATTTGACACAGCTCATTGAAAGTCGAAATATTAAAAATATTATTTTCAGTTCTTGGCAAGCTACTGATAGGTGCACCCTTAAAAACGAATGTCTTTCTGCAGATGATTTTGTCTCCGAGTTTTCTTCTCAGTTGGAAAAGTTTATTCCTCATTATTTTATTGCAAACAAACAATCAGAATATATAAAAAATCTTAAAGAAAATCTCAGTGAAGACACAGTAATAGTACATTTTGATCTCTCTGAAAATTATGTATACACTGCACAAAATGCAGCGTCAGCCTTTCATCGAAGTTTCATACTGTTGTCACAATGTAATAGTTATGATGTAACTGCAGTTTATATTATGCAACAAACTATTGTACTGGAAATAAAAAAAAATTGTCGCAAAGTAAAAAAAATCGCTTACGTTTTTGACAATGCAAGACAACATTATAAAAACAAGTATCAAATGATGAATCTTATGTACCACATACAAGACTTCGATATCATTGCTGAATGGCATACTTATACAGTTGCGCATGGCAAATCTTCATGCGATGCCATAGTTGGAAAATTTTAAACTGACGCATTTCGAGCCAGCGTTCAAGCAAAATCAACCGAAGCAATCTTGACACCAGAAGCTCTTTTCACATGAGCAAAGAAACATTATAAAAGTATACAATTCTTTTATTATGACCAGAAAAAGCATACAAAAACAAAAAAATTTCTAAACAAAAGATTAACTAATAATCAAAAGATATTCCTTAGAACAAAAGCATTAAATATAATAGAATATTGTACCCTGGTTTAAATGTTAATACATGAATAAGAAAATTATTTAAATATATCAATAAAAATCTAAAAATAAGGAAATTCAAAAAATTAAAACATAAAAAATATCAAAAAAATAAAAGAAATAAAAAAATAAAAAAAATAAATAAAAAAAGTAATGCGGGCTTTAAAAGAGACAGTCTTAACCTGTAAAACGCAGAGAGCTTTTTAACAAACAATATTCTATTTTAATTTTAATAATGAAACTAACGGCTATTCGGGCTAAAGATAAGAAAGGTAACTAATTTATCAAGCACATTCTTTATATGTGTTTCAATACATCTTTAAATTTTAGAAGCTATTCAAAATATTAAGTGCAGTCAAGAATTTTTTAAAGGAGATTACATGTAAAGGTATGGGATAAAAAAACGAGAACGAAATTCTATTTTATAAATATTAGAACAATTTAACAATCAAAATACTTGAGCAAACAATGAATGTGAGACTCGTAAATGTTCACTTTCCTTCACTTTTCATCATATCGGAGATTTAAATGGTTATATTGTATTTAAAAAAACCAAAATAACTTTTGAGGCACAATTGTTTAGTTTTCAGAACAGATGAAATATTCAAAAGATTATGTTTTCATTACTCTAACCTCGGAATGATAACTTTTATACCAGATTTTGAAGTACCGTAATGAAAAAACCGGTTTCGAGAGGTATTTTGTACCTCGACCGACATTCCTCGGGTGAGGTAAAAAACACATCTCGCTAGCAGCCAGAAAATTGCTATTTTTACGGTATTTCATTTCCACTTTGTATTAACTATTTATCATTTTTACGAGTTTTAGTCACCATATTGAAGCCGCTATTTTGAAATTTTTTTTAAATTAAAATGGAATATCAAATCTGGATGTTAGGTCTCCTTGTTGGGCTAAATACAGAAGGAATAAAATTTGTTACGGCACTTTATTTCTACGCAATATTAATTTTTCTTCATTCTTATGAGTTTCAGCCGTCATGTTGAAGCCACCATTTTACATTTTTGAAAAAAAAAACAAAATGGAATACTAAACTGAAGTATTGGATCATGTTATGTGACTGATAGCTCAAGAAACAAGATGTGATACGGTACATTATTTCTACTCTACATCAATTTTTCATAATTTTATGAGTTTGAGCCGCCATATTGCAGTCGCCATTTTACATTTTCGAAAAATACAAAGTGTAATATTACGCTTTAGTATTGAGTCTACTCATTGCACTGAATGATTAAGAAGTAAAATTTGTTACGGCACTTTATTTCCACTCTATATCGATTTTTCTTCATTATTTTTTAAGCCGCCATTTTCTATTTAAAAACAAAAAACAAAATAGAATATTCAGTTAAAGTATTGAACATACCTATTAGACTAAATGCACAAGAAACAAACTTTATGACGGTACTTTACTTCCACTCTGTATCAATTTTTCATCATTTTCACGAGTTTTAAACCCCATATTGAAGCTGCCATTCCCTCCGCCGGCAACCCCTGCAACACGTCGCGGCGTAGGTGGAGAAAGAGAGGAGGGGGGGGGGGACGACGACGACGACGACGTCGTCGTCGTCGTCGTCTCTCTCTCTCTCCATCTACGCCGCAGTGTGTTGCAGCGGCTGCGGCGGAGGGACGCCCGAGTGAGACGGCGGTTGTAGCCGTGGAGGCACAGGAGCACGTAAAACGAATTAAAGGCACGGTTCTGGCGGAGCGTAACAGGAGCACGTGCTGACCTGCTGTGAGCTTGTACTATGATGGCCGCGGCATCGTTTTTACCGCGGCATGGCCTCTTCTTCCATGTCCTTGCGGCGCTTCGCTCTCGCGGCGCGTGGGCAGCGTCTCGTCAAAATCGTATGTAATATTTATGCACCGCTTAGAATATTCGCATACCTTATTCTCGCGCGCGCTATAACATGTAAATAATATTCGAAAACAAAGTAACGTAGTGGAACCAGTTTTCGATAGCGTAAAACGTAAGGTAACGTTTTGTTCCAAAAACCAATATTTTTATTTAAGAAAACAATTCTTTTTTTTATAAAGTTATGGAGCAAGTTCAAATAAAGTAGATGAAACAAAAATTTAGACTTAATAAATATTCATGGAGGAAATAATTTTTAAAAATATAATGTCGCGGGAGTAGTTTTCGATAACCAGTTTCGGTGACAGAGCAGTTTTCGATACGTAGGTGATCCAGTTGTTGATAGGTTGTGAAATCTGAACACAAAATTGAGGTTAGAAACTAAAAGATACAATTGTTTTACTTTTCTAAAATAATAAAAGAGTAAATTTATAAGTCATTCACATTACTTATTTATGAATAGAGCTGGTCATAATATATATAAATTAATTTATTATAAAAAATCTACACTTATAAGTACTTAATATATGATGGGTGACTTTACCGCAGGACATATTTGAACCCTGTGGATTAAATGACTTCATATTTGATATGATTCTTTGTGACAATAATGGTTATAATAAATATGTTTTTGAAAACAAATTCTTGTAAAATAAAAAAAAATGTATGTTTTTATAAAAATATCGTGTTAAACATAAATTTTATTTGGAAAAGTAATACGTACATGCCATAACAATTATAGTCAGAAGGAATAATATTAAATATGAAGTCACCCAGCCCATAAGTGAGTTATTGAGTAATGAAAGTTCTAACTAAAGTCACTACCTATGAGTATACAAAATATTCTAAGTAATAAGATAGAAAATTTTGTATGCTTATAGGTAATATCTTTAGCTACAATTTACACACAATGAAAGTTGATTTTGGTCCTTTTGTATAAGAGATCAACAATATTATTTAGTTCACTGGGTCCAAATATTTCCTACGCTAAAGACATCCATGTCTTAAGTCTATCGAGCAACTGAATTATGGATCTCCTACTCAAAGGGACAAAAACAACTTTTAAGATGTGAAAATTAGAGCTAAAGACTGTACCTGTAAGTATACAATAGTTTATGACGGAAAATTATTCTCCGTCATTTTCCTCTCTCCCCGCACTAATCATGTACTAATTCCTCACAGTTGTTATAGGTACAGACGACGCGGAAGGACGCTCGGCCAAGAGAGAGACAGAGAGAGAGCGCGAGCGAACCGTTTAGACTCGTGAGAGAGTCAATTAGTCTCGTTGAGGATAGCGCCCGCGCTCCTTGCCCCAAAAATATACGGGGGAGTTCCGTGACGTGCGACCTCGGATTGAGAGTGTGTTCGTGTGAGTGTGTGCACCATGCCACGAGCCTGTGGCCCGTTCCAGCCTCCCAGAGGCAACCGAAAGCGACCTGCGCACCAGGAGCTCCGGCGAAGCGTCTTCGGCGACAGCGACTACGCACCATTTGTAAGTGCCGGCTCGATTCTTCACTCTCTCTCTAACTCGCGGCAACTCGGGCCTCCTTCTTGCGCCCGCTGACCGCGAATCGCACATTGTGCGCTGTGTCCTCTTTCCCCTCCTTGACTCGTTCAATAAACCTTGTTATATGTTATTTAATTCTCGCGAGTGATCATTCATTTACTACCCCGTTCTCCCACCTGTATTCAATTCTACATTCGCATGCGGCGTGCATCGCACGAGGCGCGCTAGCCTCGCCGCCGCATGCACTACATTTGTAACCGGATAATCCCGAGCAGCCGGAGAATTAATTATCCATTACAAATTGGCGCCCCTCGAAAAAAACCCACAGTTTCGAGAACGTGGGAAAATTTAAATACGCATCCGGAGTGTGGAAAAATTGCAGCGCGCGGCGACGGTAGTTCACGCGGCACATCAGTGTACTGAACACTGGCAATAAAACACCGGTAGGGTGGATGCATTAAGCGTCGCGGCACTCCGGGAAAGCCAGCGAACGCGCATTTTTACGCCAAGGTTATTGTCGAAAATTACATTCGACAGCCGTCGCGCACACGCGCAGCGACGGCAACCGCGGACAGTGTTTACGTTGCGCGCCGATACAGGACTCGGGCCGCGCAGAACGTAAACAAAGCGCGCCTTTCCAGCACACAAGTTTTCGCACAGTGTGTTGGAGAGAGACAAATTACTCCGAATATTATATTCGGAGCAAGAATTATTTCGGCGCGGCTGAATTTTATTTCAGCCTAGGCGCTATTCTAGCGAGACTCAATACGCGACGCGAATATGACAACAGTGCGTCTTATGTATACTCATTCTTTTATTGTTAAATTACGAGTTTGAAAGCGACTTCGCAATAACAAGCGTTAATTAATAAACGTTAATAAATAAACATTGATTAATTATATGAATCGTGACACGCGTTACTGAGAAATTAATAGGAAAATTTTTTTGAAATTTGTTTAAACAAATTAACTTTTGTCTCCCTTTTCGGTAATTTGTCACAGACACAAATTTAAATTGTAGTAAATTAAAACTCAGACTCATTTTCGAAATCATTAAATTGAGTATTCAAATTAATTATAATTTGAACGAGTATTGAAAATAATAAAAATTGCAACAAGGGGAAAGAAAAATTTCGGAACGCGAAATAACGCATATGCGAACTCGCTGGTCGAAACTCAGTATATAGGCATAAGCAGCGTAGCTTGTGAAGCGTGATACACAGCAGCGTGGGAACAGCAACAGCTGATCGCTCGGGAACCATCGTACCCCGACAGCGAATAACGCGAGTGCCGTATAGTCACCTAATAGACAACTAGCGTAGAGTGTATAAATCGAACACGAACGTTCACAGCGCCCAGCATTTAAGCCAGGTGCAAAAATTAAGAACATTTAGCTTATTACCGAATAGCGTATAAGTCTGAATAACGGACTTTATTAAAATAAATGCGAAGTCAAAAACACTAGATTGAAAGCAAACGAAATAAGTTAGAACCAATAGCAAAAACGCATATACGTTCTAGACTATTTCAGAGAAATTCGGGTCACAAAATTAGTTGAACAAAACAAAATTTATTTTTTCTCTTTTCTGTAGTATATTGAAGTATTAAGCCTTCAACAATATTTAATAAAATAGCCTTTGGAATTTTAGGTCAAACCAAATACCCTTCCAGCTAAAATTAAGACCACAACAACAGTGGCATTTTAATAATTTATTTCATTTTTTTTATTTAACACTATTATTATTCTACCTAATTTAGTAATAAATATTCTTTTTTCTTTTTTTACAATAAAGAGATAAATTAATCTAAATTACATAATAAAATATTCTCAGAATTTATTTACCGCGATTCACGCAAAATAAATTCACAGAATTTAACAAACGTAAGTTACCTATTGCAATAAATTATTGAATGCGTATGTCGCAAGTGCAAATCTGACTGCGACACATTTAGACAAAGCGCAAACGACACCACAAACAATATAAATTATTATAAATTATTACAAATTATTTGAATTTATCTCTTTTTGGTTTTACAAAAAATTGCCTTTTGTGAATTCAAATTTTCTTGTGGTTAAATTGATACCAAGAAAACAAATAAAACTGGAAGAGGCAAAATTTTTCCTTCTTTTGCTAATATTAATTTTTCTTTTTACCCCATTCCGATCTAAATAAAGAAATAGTAAAAACTTCTTTCTCCTTAAATATAAAAGAGAATTGACCAGCGATTAGCGCAAATTAAACTTGAAATCACCAAAGGCGTAATAATTACAAATTAAAACTTTAAAACCCGAATTCATCAGCAAAGCGCATTAGGGATTTTCAGGTCAACAACATGCCACTCTTAAACGAAGACACATTCGAAGACACCATGGGGGTGGAAATCCAAGGCTGGATAATGAATCTGGCAGGCGAGCCGCTCGACAAGGCGCTCGAAAAATTAGAACTTTTAAAAAGCGGCACACAGTTTGCAAAAGCGGATAGGTTATATAGGCGATTGCGAGGTGACTACACGGTGAACGATTTCATGCGAACGGACGAAGCAGAAGACGAAGCAGAAGCGTTCGACAGAAGAAATGGAAAACTAGAAAACCTTACACAAACTCTGCCGTTCGACGCACGCACACTTGACGAGCTGGCGGAAAGGCGTGAAGCTACGAGATGCACACACCACACGCAAAGACGGCAAACGTCAACACCACTAAACCACGTCCACACACTATTGGACCAAGTGGACATGTCGATCACTGAAGTAGAAGGAAACGCCTGCGTGACAGCACTAGCAACAACCGCAGAGCAAATATGGACCGCGACGACACAAAATTAACCAGGATCGAGGCGAATGTCGCAGAAAGATATTCGTGAAGCAATAAACCTGGGAAAAGCGATAGCCGAAGGTAGATTTCCATCGCCTATCACAACACAGTCAACGTGGGTAAACACGCTAACAACCACGACGACAACGGCGAGTACAGCCGTAGCCAGCACTGCGGGAACGTACACAATACATTCAGCCCCGCAATCGGTCTTCACGACACGAACAGCAACTACAGCCGACGACCCTGTACAATGCAAGCTCACAAACGGCAAAACATACACAATGCCAAGAGCAGTAGCATGCGAAATGTTGAGGATACAAGGAATCGCAAAAGGCTACGATAAAGAAATAAGGCAGCTGCAGGAGCAGATGTCAGATCTGATAGCGAGTACACGCCTGCACGCAATGTCAAATAAAACGACAAGCAATGAAGCGAGCTCGCAAAAACATAAAACAGTGAACTTCCAAGACACGTACAGATTAGAGTACCTTGACGAAGGAAGTACGCAAGCAAACTCGCGCAACACAGCGACGAGCGCAAACGCGCGACAACCACCAGCGCTAAGCCCAGCAGCGCAAAACTTCTCACCGCAAAGGTATTATGCGAACGAGTGTGATCCCCAGCGACATCCTCAGCCTCATGCTCGTGACCGGCAAGAGTCTTGGGGGAGGGAGAGCCTCCCGAGTAACTCGCAAAGTAGATACTCGGGCGAAGGCACCACGCTCCATCGATCCATAAACGTGGACATTGGGAGAACGGTGCGGCAGTAGAAACTGCAATTCACCGGCGAGAAAGGCAGCAGCATCGAGGAATTCCTCGAGCGAGTTAACGAATGTCGCTCGCTCGCGCGAATAACTGACGAGGACCTGCTGAATGCTATGTCCGAGATGACGTCTGGCATGGCAAGGCATTGGTGCCGCCAAGCTCGCAAAAATTGGCGAAATTGGGAAGACTTTTGCGACGCCGCGCGCCGCTGCAACGGGGTCGACAAGCGATTCCAGCAACGACTCGTCGGCGAAGCGCAAGTCCGCACCCAAGGCAGAGACGAGCCTGTAAGGGATTATATTGTATGCCTCCTTACGATTTTAAGTAAGTTTAAGGAACCTTGGGAGGACGAAAGACAACTCGAGCACATATATAGAAATATGTTGCCCAGTCTCCAACGCTTAGTGCCGTGGGAGAAAGTTACAGACATAGACAAGCTCATAGAGCTTGCACGAGAAGCGGAAGCGCTAAGGGAGGCGGAGAGGAGTTACAAACCTCCCCCGAACCCGGACGATAGTCTGTTACCAGACGTAGCCTCCAAGGAGCCAAAGTCCGCGAAAACGCAATCGCAGCGCGGCAAGAGTAGTTTGGCGGCTATGGCGAGTGGCGAGTGGCGAGTGGCGCGCCTCCGCAAGACTCACGCGGACAACCCGTGACGAGCGATAGCAAGCCAAGCCTAGCCGCGATGGCAGAGCAGTCGGCCCAAGGGCTCGATCAGCTGATTAGCCGGCTACTAGACGAAAAACACCCCAAACTTAACTTGAACAGGGAGCGACCCTTGGGTCCGCCGCCAACAAGCAGCAGCCCTCCCAAGAGGGCAGGAGCGTACCGCAAGTATGGTCGCAGTTCCCCTAACAAGCCTAGGGAAAACGCCCCGGCAAGAACCGGCGAGAAAAATTACGCGCCACCAATTCCATCCAGCGACAAGAATGCCAACAGCCAGCCCGGGCCAAAAGAGCACGTGCGGTGTTGCGGTTGTAGCTGGCCTGGCTACATTGAGCCACACTACCCAGAGTGCTCGGGAAAAGGCAGAGGGAGACTCCAATACCTGACGTGACCTCAACGGTGTCTCGGCAAGGCGCCCCGGCTGCGTCCGTCGCAGCAACATCTACCGACTTGGATGGAAATTTGAGTACCCCGAGTAAAGCAGAATACTCACGATGGTATTTACCAGTGGGTCTCGGCGGATTTCGCATACGTGCGTTACACGATTCAGGCGCATCTCGCACCGCAGTAGGCCCGATTGGCTTGCAGATTGCGACCGCGTGTGGCAAGCAGATTACGCCGCACCGCGGAAGTGGCGCACGCCTCGCCAATGGCAAGACCGCGGCGGTGCTGGGCCACGTAGACCTGCCCATCGACGTGGCAGGTGTGCGACATTACCTCGACGTGGTGATCCTCGAGGAATTGGACGCAGACTGTCTACTCGGCGCCGACTTCATGCGGAAATTCAACGCCGTGCTGTGGCCGCGCGAATCGACGCTTAGCATCGAAGGAGTTAAAGAGCGAATTCCGCTAGAACTAGTTTCATTAGCGCACGACGAAGCGAGCGCTATCCACCTCGCTTCCGTCGGTCTCGCCAATGTTGACGAGACCCAGCGGCGACAGTTGCAAGAGTTGCTCGACCAACTGCTGTCCGCGAGCGACGCGCCATTAGGATGCACTGACTGGACCGAACTCAACATCGAAGTCTCGAGCACTAGGCTCATTAAGCAAAAATACTACTCCGTCTCAAAAAAGATTGAGGAAATGCACAAGCAAGTGCGAGAGATGCTCGAGGCGGGTATTATTATCCAATCGACCAGCGAATGGTCGAGCCCTGTTGTGATGCAACGGAAAGCGAATCGCACGAACCGATTCTGCATCGATTATCGTAAATTGAACGCGGTAACGAAGGCGAGCGCCTATCCGCTCCCGCACATGGACGCGATTTTACGCAAGCTCCAAAATGCTCGATACATATCGACGATCGATCTCAGCAGCGCCTACCACCAAATTCCGTTGCGGAAGGAGGCGCAGGCGCTAACCGCGTTTACTGTCCCTGGAATGGGCCTCTTCGAATTTACTCGAATGCCTTATGGGGTAGTGGGCGGACCAGCGACTTTTCAAGAACTTTCGGACCGCGTTAACGGCCCAGAAATGGAGCCTCATGCGTTCTCCTACTTGGACGATATTATTATCGTCACGGAGACGTTTGAGGAACACCTCAAGTGGCTTAGCCATGTTCTCCAGCGTATTAAAGACGCAGGTCTCACCATTAACCGTGAGAAGAGCGAGTTCTGTCGGAGTGAGGCCAAGTTTCTAGGGATCTTAGTTAACCGAGACGGCTTTAAGCCTGACCCGGACAAGATTGCTCCAATTTTGGAATATTGGGCGCCGAAGAACCTTAAACAGTTGAGAAGATCCCTTGGCAGGGCGTCGTGGTATCGCAAGTTCTTGCCCGACTTTGCGACGATCGCAGAGCCGCTCACGCAGTTAACCAAGCACAGCGTTGCGTATGTGTGGAGCGACGCGGAGCAATCCGCATTTGAGCAGATTAAAGCTCTCATTGCGTCTGCCCCGGTATTACACCGGACGTCG
Organism: Torymus aiolomorphi; assembly: GCA_036365515.1. Taxonomy (NCBI): domain Eukaryota; kingdom Metazoa; phylum Arthropoda; class Insecta; order Hymenoptera; family Torymidae; genus Torymus; species Torymus aiolomorphi. The sequence goes on along the minus strand of CM070875.1, from coordinate 150,236,711 downwards.
TTTGAACACCAGTTCGTGATTCAAACGGACGCGAGTGATGCTGGCCTTGGAGCAGTACTCACGCAGACGATCGACGGAGAAGAACGAGTCTTATGCTTCTCAAACCGCACGATGACCGCGGCGGAACGAAATTATTCCGTCACGGAACGCGAATGCCTCGCAGTTTTGTAGGCGATACACAAGTTTCGTGCTTACGTCGGAGGCTATCATTTTAAAGTGATAACCGACCATAGTAGTCTGAAATGGTTATGCAATTTGCATAATCCCACCGGACGCTTAGCGCGGTAGGCGCTGGAAATGCAAGCGTATGACTACGACGTCGAGCATCGGAAGGGCTCACTGAATCACGTGCCTGATGCGCTATCTCGCATGTTTGAAGACGAGGAAGCGCCAGACCTCGCGGCAGTAGATGTCTCCGAAGAGACAGATGACGCCTGGTACAAGCGCATGGCCGCGAGGAGCGCGCCGCAGAAGAGCGCGCAAAAGCGGCCGAGCTCGAACGCTGGCGCACGCGGTTGCAGAAGTTGCGAGACGTGCAACAATCCGCCGCGAGGAACGCTTCAGCAGCGCAACAGCGCCGCGATGTTCACTTCGAACTGGAAGACAAAGTTTGGAAGCGCAATCGCATTCTCTCCTCGGTAGCACAAGGCGTAGCAGCGAAGCTAGCGCCGAAATACGTCGGTCCGTACGTAATTTCCGCCAAGCTAGGCTCGAATGTGTACGAGCTCCAAGACTGTGGCAAGGTCCACGTAGAAGACCTTAAATCCTATCATGAAAAGGTTGATCTTACCGCTGAGGTAGCGAGCTCAACTGACGTTAACTGGGCACGCGATGACCAGGCTGGGGAAGATCCCGACGACGACGGATCTCCCAATGACCCGGCGAGAGAGCAGCAGCCCGCATCCTGCAAGAGGGGAAGACCACACAAAGCACGGTTGGTGGTAACGCGAACCACACGCGTCATAGGGGCCCAGGCGAGCAAGCGCTCGCGAGTAACGGCAGACGCTGACGAGCGAAAGCCGCTACCACTCGCAACAAACGCAAGCGCAACGCTACCCCGAAGCCGCGGACGGCCGAAAGGCTCTCGGAACGCAGCCCCAACGAACCGCGTCGCGACACCTTCCCCCCAACGCACGCGCGCCGCAACGCGCCAAGCACGTCACTAACCCCTTAACCTCACGCCTCACCATTGAACATAGTGACCAACTCTTTTCCCGCTAGGGCGACTCATCCAGGGATGAGCCGAAAAGCACCCGCGCAACGCGCGAAGGATCGCGACTCCTCAAGATCACGGGCCTGCGAGCCACCAAAAGAAAAAAATGTAAAAGGATACCCGAGTTGCTTACGTTTTTTCCCCCTTTGCACTCCCAAAGCCTATTGCATGGCTCGTCGAAGCTCTAGCCCCTATTGCATGTTGCATGGCGGAGAGAGAGATTATCTCGAGCTGGTACGTCGCCCGTAGCCAGCGTCTGGGGGAGGGGCGTATGACGGAAAATTATTCTCCGTCATTTTCCTCTCTCCCCGCACTAATCATGTACTAATTCCTCACAGTTGTTATAGGTGCAGGCGACGCGGAAGGACACTCGGCCGAGAGAGAGACAGAGAGAGAGAGAGAGAGAGAGAGAGAGAGAGAGAGAGAGAGAGAGAGAGAGAGCGCGAGGAGCGCGAGTAATGTGACACCCTTCGAGCGGACCTTCCATAACGTGCACGTGCTGCCTACTCAGCTCCTGGCTATCTGGAGGTAAGAAGAAGAAAGAAGCCGGTTGCAGTTACTTAATATTATATACTCTCGTCAGTCTCTGACGGGTCCTCAAGCCTTGTAGACGTGTTTTAATAAAGAATACTTTTGATTGAATCTGTGAGTCAGTGTGTGGTGTTCATTTATTCCATTCACCGAGAATCGGAAAACACCCCAATTTACCCACTAACATAACTGGCGCTGCGGACAGGATACTGCGAGACTGCCAACTTCGGATTCCTCTCCAACTTCAGGAGGAGAATCTTCACCAAGGAGGCAGCCGGTGATTTTTCCCCACTGTCGCAGTATCTACACGTCAGCTTCGAGACCCACCTACTTGGCACTGACTCACCAAGAAATCATCAAAGATATTTCGTCTGTAAGTCTTTGGAATTTCATTTTATCCCTTAAACTCTTCATATGATTGACCTTGAAGCGTTTCGTGAATTAATAAAATAAATCATGGCGAACGAAAATCAAGCACCTCAGATTACTCTAGAACAATTTAAGCTGCGTTTATCTATTTGGCGCGAAGCTATTCCTACGTACGAAGGCGGTACTAGATTGTTATCGCATTTTATTCAACAATGTGACAAATTTGTCCAAATGTTATATACAGCAGATCCACTTGTCAATGAATCTTTGTATGCACTTATAAAATCGAAATTACGCGGCGAAGCGTTAGATTTAATAGTAGTAAATAATCCAGCAAACTAGACTGAATGTAAAAGATTTTTAGTGAACAGATACAGTGATGCGAGTTCGGAAGAACTATTATTTAATAAACTCAGTGTTTGTTACCAAAAAGCGAATCAATCGTTTGAAAATTACGCTCACGAAATAAAATTACGATTAAATAGATTAAAAGAACACCTTCAGTTAAATAATGAAAACAGAGAGTTAGTTAATATGAAAATTTCATTTTATGAAAACGTTGCTAAAAACACTTTTATTAACGGAATAAAGGAACCCTATCATTCATTCTTAACACACTTCGAATTAAACGATATTGAAGATTGTCTAAATAAATGTAGGAGACACGATAATCAGGAACAGCAAGCTAATTTTCTTTCGTATATGAGGCAACGCGAAAGTAAACCGAAAGTAAATTTATTTAACGCGCCGAGTACCTCGAAAGCTGCTATTTCATATCAACCGCGACCCGCCATAGCGCAAACCCCATTTAGACGTGCATTACCTAATTTCGGAAACAACAATCTCGGAAATAACAATTTTGGAAATAACAATCTCGGAAATAACAATTTTGGAAACAACAATTTTGGCAACAGCTTTAGGCAAAATAATAACAATAATAATCAAGCAATACATCAAAATTATCAACCGATGCCGATGTCGATAAGTACAAGAAATACCAATCGACCGGGTGGTAATCAAACTAATAGAGCGAATAGTTTGCCAAATAACTCTGCGCCTAGAACAAATAATTTCTTCAGAAGTACGGGACCTCCAAATTTTGTAGCAGAAGAACTTCATCACCAAGAAGATCAACAAAATTGTGTCGCACAAGAAAGCGATTACCCAGAAGAACAGCCTCAAAATCTTGTTAATGAGACGGCTGAAATTGATGATACTGAAAATTTTCAGATAGACCCCATAGTATCAGAAGAGATAGTAGTAAATCTTAATAATATAGGAAATTCATCAGAGTTACCGCATATAATCACGCTCAACCCACCGTTAAAAATTTTAATAGATTCCGGAGCAACATCTTCAATTATGAATCCAAGTATAGCAAATAAATTGTTTCCAAATTACATATTTTCACACAATTTTGAAATTTCATCTACACATAAAGTCACTAAGGGAACAAGTGCATTAACTTTTCCTGTTTTACAAGAGCTAGGCGACGACACGGCAATAACATTTTTACTCGCACCCTGGCATTCAACGTATGATTGCTTCATTGGCCACAAAGATCTTCACAAATTAGAGGCGAACGTCGATTGTAAAAATGAAATATTTAGTACGAGTAAATTCGAAATTAATTACTTAATTACTTAAAAAATATCCCAAGCAAGAGCAAAAGCGTGAAGATGAATCATCATCAAGAGTCGGCTACTCAGATAAGAACCATCCATATGAACAGCGAGGAGAAGGATAAGATTACATTACTATGCCGCAAGTACAGTGACTGCTTTTACAACGAAGAAGAAAAACTTACTGCTACAACAGCAGTTTCTCACGTTATTAAAACAAAAGACGGTGATCCCATCTACGTGAAAAATTTTCGTTATCCATACGCATTGAAAGAAGAAATTGAAAATCAAGTAAAAAAATTATTAAAAGATGGAATAATTCGGCCGAGCGAGTCTCCTTATTCATCACCCGTCTGGATAGTGCCAAAAAAGCAAGACGCTAGTGGAAAAAAGAAATGGCGGATGGTAAATAACTACAGAAAATTGAATGACAAAACTATAGAGGACAAGTATCCGCTTCCTCGTATGGACGAAATTTTGGAAAATCTTGGAAAATGTGCGTATTTTTCGACACTAGATCTAGCTCAAGGCTTCCACCAAATACCGGTAGAGAAAAATTCCATAGAAAAGACCGCTTTTACCGTCGAAAATGGCCACTATGAGTATACCAGGATGCCATTTGGCTTGAAAAACGCACCAGCCACATTCCAACGAATGATGGATAAAATTCTAATGAAATACTTGCACAAATTTTGTTTTGTGTACATGGACGACATCGTTATCTTTTCTAAATCGCTCCAAGAACATCTTCAACACATAAAACTTATTTTTGACGAACTCAGAGAACATGGATTAAAAATACAATTAGATAAGAGCGAGTTCTTGAGGAAAGAAGTGCCGTTCTTAGGGCACATTATTACCCCGGAAGGAATTAAGCCTAATCCAGACAAAATTAAAGCTATAATAAAATACCCCATACCAAAAACGCAAACAGAAGTAAGAACATATTTAGGACTTACTGGTTTTTATAGGAAATTCATAAAAAATTATGCTAAAATATCCAAACCTCTCTCCGACACACTCAAGAAAAAAGGCAAGGTAGATTATAAAAATGAAAAATTTATTGAAGCTTTCAACAAACTTCAAGAACTCATTACTAATGCACCTGTATTAAGATATCCAGATTTCGATAAAGTATTCCACGTAACTTCTGATGCATCAAATACCGCTATTGAGGCAGTTTTATCCCAAGAACAACATCCAATATCCAACTTTTCGAGGACTCTAAATTCTGCAGAACAGAACAATTCTACTATAGAAAAAGAACTGTTAGGAATTGTTGAAGCATGTCGATATTTTCGACCTTATATATACGGACGAAAATTTATTATCGAAACAGACCATAAGCCACTCACTTGGCTCTGGTCGTTGAAAACACCTAACACCAGATTAATTCGTTGGAGACTGAAATTGGAAGAATATAATTATGAGATTAAGTACAAGAAAGGATGTGAGAATAAAGTTGCTGACGCTTTAAGCAGAATCGAGATAAACAATCAAGAAGAAGACGAAGACGACTCTCTTTCTATGCTCCCACAAGCGTCCGATATCACCTCTCTCACCAACCGACAGCTAGCTCAAATGTTCAAGGACGAGGATGACGCAACGATTCATACAGCCGAAGAAAACCCAGTATTCTCACTACCTGTGTCTGATAAAAATATACATGCATTTAACTACAGCATCATAATCAAAAAAGTCAAAACAACAAAAGATAAATTAAAAATACAATATTTAATAAAAATAAACAAAAATGACGCAGAAGCGCAGTTACTTAAATTTTTCAACGAAAATGTAAAACCAAATAAACAGTATCGTCAAAACGAATACGTACACTACTGTAACCAACCGAAATAATTTCTTAAAAGAATTGGAAAAATATCACAATAAGACCCACAATGGAATCAGAGAAACAGTAGCGCATTTCAAAAAGAAATTATACACGCTCAATAAGGAGAGGATGATCCAAAACTACATCAACTAATGCGAAACCTGCCTAGAACACAAATACGAGAGAAGGCCATATATCACGGAGACGTATGGACCTATAATAGCGAATAGGCCCCTCCAATACTTACATCTAGACATATTCCACTATAACAAGGAGAAGTTTCTGACGATCATCGACATATTCTCGAAATACGCGCAGGGTTATCATTTGCCTGATGGCAATGCAATAACAGTAATAAGCAAATTAAGACATTTTGGCTCTCACCACAACTTCCCAGACAAAATTACTACAGACAGCGGAAGCGAGTTCAACTCTACGGTATTCAAGGAATTTTATCGATTACATAAAATCGACTATCATCAGACCACCATCAATAGACACACCTCCAACGGACCAATCGAGCGACTACATTCAACCTTGAAGGAAAAATTAGGCATACTAATCGATCAAAATCCACGAGAGACTACAAAAAATCACATGACGACCGCAATTTTGATCTACAATCAAAGTATACACTCGAGCACAAATTATGCACCATTTACACTGTTATACGGGCCGTACGAAGATCTTCATAAACATGTCATTGACCCGAATGCAAATACTATCGAAAGTTGATTCGGATAAAACGTTAGAAGATAAAGAAATTTTTATCAAAACACACCAACAACAACGTGATAAGACCGCGCCGCGATATCAGAAACTTCTCGTAGAAAAACAACAGGGTCCCTCCTTAGATTGTTACATACACGGGCAACCGCGTCGTTATAACATAAAGGATGCAAAGAGGATAAGAAAAGTTTCTTCGTTTTTGTAGGAAAATGAAGACCGGACTAATCATGATACTTCTGACCATACTAGTGAAGAGCAATGAGATAGACGAGCATAGCACTCATTACGACCACCACCATGGAATTGGGAGAATAATTCAAAATTTCCATCATGTGCACTTTCACATCAATATCACGACGTTAAAATATACTTATAATCGTATCCTTGATAGCTATACCACACTGTCTTCCGAATTGAAGTTACAAGTCACAGATTTATCATCATCCCGATTGGAATCAAATTTACTAAAACAGGCCGAATTACTCTGCGAGGAATCATATCAAAATTTACAGCAAATATCACCAGCGAACACTAGATTAAAAAGAGGTTTGATAAATGGACTTGGCACAGCAATTAAGTATATTTTTGGAAACCCGAATGCCAATGATTTAAACAGAATCAACAATTATCTAAATCTACTCGATAATCAACAACCGGAAGATATGATTGTTCTCAACAAATCAGTCACTATTATAAACAAAATTAGTAAAAGTATAAATAACAACACTGAAATAATTAACCGAAATTTATGGAATATTTCCACAGGTCTCGATCAACAAAACAAAAAATTAAATGTTTTTGAAGCCGCCGTTACTCTCATAATACAGGAACAAAATTTCTTAAGTTTGCTCGGTAAAATAAAGCGTTCATTTATTTTCTCGGATCAAACGTTTGATTTAGAAATGTTGACTTAGGAACAAATTGTCGATATACTTACTCATCTATTAGGAATTTACTCGAAAAAGGAATTAATAATGCATTACTATAATCTGTTGGATTTTCGTTTCACCCAAGGTTCAATCGTATGTATCCATGACCTCATTATTTACACGATAAAAATTCCTACCCTAAACCCCATCGAATTCTCCTTATTCCAAAGACTTTCTATAATTAATAATAATAAGCAAACTGAAATCGTCACTACGCCATGGAAGCTATTTGGACCCTTAATCAAATTATCAGCTCAAAAATGTCAAGAAATATACAAGCAGAATTATTTGTGTCAGAAAATCGTCACGAGAGAAATTGAAACCACTTCTTTTCAAATAAATACGCCTTTACTTTTAGCATATCCTTTGTCCGATACTTTAACATTGATATCCAGTAATTATGAAACAACCATTACGCATAATAATACCAAAATTATGCATCGAGGAACCCGTTTGATCGAAGGAAACGATCTACAAATAGAAGAACATATACTCAACAAAAATTTTGGAGACATAAAGCAGCCAGATTTAATTTTGCCTATGATTATTAAAGACGATCAATTAAATTTCGAGTCATTGAAAACTTTAACAGTTCCAACAGTAATTATACCAAAGTTGCAACCTTCCAGAATTGAGTTTCATCTGTCAGTATCTAGCATCATTATCGAGATATTGATTATTTTAAGTTTGGTAATATACTTAATATATAAGAGGAGAAATAATCGCAATGTGATTCAAAACCAACCTATCCGCCAAGCCAATGACGAGGATGTCATTGAACTTCAGCCTGGAGGAGTAATGTGATACCCATCGAGCGGACCTTCCATAATGTGCACGTGCTGCCTCCTCAGCTCCTGGCTATCTGGAGATAAGAAGAAGAAAGAAGTCGGTTGCAGTTACTTAATATTATATACTCTCGTTAGTCTCTGTCGGGTCCTCAAGCCTTGTAGACGTGTTTTAATAAAGAATACTTTTGATTGAATCTGTGAGTGAGTGTGTGGTGATCATTTATTCCATTCACCGAGAATCGGAAAACACCCCAATTTACCCATAAACACAACTCGCGCGCGAACCGTTTAGACTCGTGAGAGAGTCAATTAGTCTCGTTAAAATCTATTAAAATTAAAAAACTAATAATAAATTTAAAATCTATCAAAGGTTTATAGTAAAAAAATTAACTATCGAAAATTGCGTTACGCATGTCTATTCGGGAGGAGTCTTCGATAACTCAATTAAAAAGGTTAAAAACAAATTACATTTTAACTTTTTAATGTTAGACATGATACTCTTTTGCTTTTTAGGGGTTAAAGAGACCTAAAAAATGCATTAATTATATAATAAACTCTACTTTTGCAAAGTCGTTTTCTTAATAGTACGGTTAAGAGAGCAACGGAAGTGGCGTTGAATGTGAGGTTAACACATAACATTCAGAATTTCTCATATATAGCGTTATGTAAGCGAACGTAACATGCAATAATAACATTTAACAATGTTTAATAAATGTCAGAAATTTGTTTTCAGTGCTAATACTTGTCGGAAATTAATTTAAATTGATATTGAAACGAAAACTATCGAAAATTGGGTCCCTATCTAATACACATATGCCTAAGTAGGTAAACAACAGGGCTTCTGGGCCCCCCCACCACTCGCCCACTGACTCAGAGGAGCGCTCTGATTAGTCGAGACGGACAGGTGCGAATTAATTACAGGTGAGACAGTGACGTCATCGAACCTTCTCGAAGATTGCATGCTCTTACGTAATAGCATCCAAAACGTTTTGAAACGTTTGCGTATGATGTAAAATATCCGATGATGGGTGTCAAATTACAGAATCCAAGAATATAGCAGTTCAAGGTTAGGATATCAAATCTCCTCTAATTATTTGTAATTTGACACCTTCGCGCCCCCATCCCTGCATCGATGATGCAATTGCGTGAACGCGGATAACTCATTGGAAACGTCTAGAACCCCCGATTTGCGATGACGTCATTAAATATTACGCCACCCTATTAAATATTGTTATAAATATTATGCCATATACACCTATGCATGTGTGTGTGAAGGTGTACACATTAACTTCTAATGAACATATATTGATGCCCACGTATATGCAATGCCCCATCCCCCATCCCCCATCCCCGATTTGCAATGACGTCATTAAATATTACGCTTAAATATTAATATTACACCATATGTGTGTAAAAGAATGTATGATCATCTTGTATCAAGATACATACTAGCGAACGTGTATTGATGCCCACGTACATGCGTTATCTATCGCACCTCCTCTTTGTTCCGATATTCGCACCGCGCGATTCTTGGAACTGGAGAGTATTTCAATTGCGCTCTCCTTATCCACTCTCTTTCGTTTTGTCTTATAAAATTTAGGATTATTAATTTGTTAATAAAAATTTTATTTAACAATGTCAATGGGTAGATGGCTCGATAATCACGTCTCATGAGGAACCAAAAATTTCATTATTTTTTCGATATCTTCAGACGTTTGCGAGATATAGAATAAAATTGATTTTAGCATGAGTTTATTGCTGAGATTTCGCATACAATTTCTGATAAGCTACTTAATACTTTAATTTACGTATGAGATATGAGGAAAGAAAAATGAAAACAGTAATATTCAGTATAAGAAATGTTTATTAAGCACAATTTTTACATGTATTGCGTAATAATTTTACATTCATTTCAATTTATTTCATTGAACTGCAGCCCTTTATTAAACATAATTTTTTACAAGGAAGTTTTTCATATTATATTAGCATTACATTGAATGCAATCTCTTCTTAAAGGTGGCACTACAGTTTCCATATAATTGTGCTCTCGACAACGTAGACATTTTAAAATTTCTTCATCACTTTTTAAATCTTCAGGCAGCTGATCCTACGCCTGCTCGAGACTATTTGCTCCGAACGTTGTGAAAAATGCCTTAGACAACTGAGCAATATCTGTAGGACTCATAAACGACAAATGTTCAGTGCGAAAAAATATCTTGAGCGATCTTTCTAGTGATGGAGTATTATCATGATAAAATTTTCTGAGCAATAGTACATTCTTATATGCACAATTTGCCTTATAAGCAAGTCTATGATGTGGGCATAGCTGCTCCAACATATCAAACTTGAGTCTCTGTAGTAATGGACAGCACATGTCACTCATATCATATGCGTTGAGGTTATATTGTTCAAGCCATTGTTTTTTCTCCAGGCCTTTAACATAAACAACACTTGCATCATGTAGACTGTTGCGTAGCACATTTTCGAGTTCTTCATATGGCAATTCGCCAGAGCTCCATGATAAACCGTGATAATTACGCTCCAACCAGCAGTTTTGACTCTTATATTTTGCTGAAAGTCTACACCACGGTGTGGGTGGCTTGACGGTAAACACCGCTGGTTTCACGTTTCCACTCAGAGGCACAATGGCTAATTCTTTGACAACAAATTCATTGATAGGTTGCTTGAACCCTTGCACATCCAGCACGTACTCCATGTTGACTGACTGATCAGATGGCTTTGCAGGGTCTTTTATACTTCATCCCCTCCTTAGACTAATTTCTTAATATCCCCACTCATGGGATTATATTCAATAATACGATCGTGTAATATCAAGCAGTAAGCTGATGCCTGTGCTGGAAAATTTTCTTTAGCTTCGAATTCAAGACGAATGTCAACTGGAGCCTGCTCCAACGATTCATTCTGCTTTGAACAATCGATGACAATTAGAGGAGCATGCTGTATATACTCTCCTTTCTTGACCATAGGTTCTGCTGCCTCTTTTCCATAATACGATCCATTCGATGTGGTTGGGAGTAATGGATACTCGTATAGCTCCCAACTCCGGAAACTCATAGCAATCGATTTTTCCTTCTGTAGGTAATGAAGTAGACGTATTTTATGCTTGTCAGATAATACCACATACGGCATTAACCATTCAATTTTAATTAGATTCATTTTAAACTCTTCTGCTTGCGTTTGCACGAGAGCATTTACATCAGTTTTGGATTTTGTTAGAACAAGCTCATGTTTGCAATTGACTATAATTTTACGATAGTCTTCCGCAAAGCCTAGAATCATACTTAGCGGTATGGACACATCAAAGTAGCCAGCATTATTGGTGATTTGTTGGGTTTCTCCAATATCAATCCAGCCTGCGTTTTCCAAGTTTTGTGTAGGATTGAACGATACCAAACCTTTCATTAGACTTGTCAAGCCAACGTTTTTACATTTATCAATCTCTACAGTATTAATTTCATATCGGATTTCTTCGAAAAGATGACAGAGAGCATTATTTACAAGCTTTGTGTTGACTGCAGCTGTACCATCTGCCTTAGTTAATCGACCATGAATATGTAATGAACTACGTGAAGGTAGTAGACAGAGATCTTGATGTTGTATGGCGATATGAATTTCATCGCTGTCATTGAAAGCGGATGAAGTGTAAGGCTGATGTGCATGCACTTCATAATGAGCGACAGATTCGTCGAATTCCACGGGTGATTGTACGTTCAATATGTCTTCCATCTTTGAAACAGCAGAAAAACAGACAACTTATTTTTTTCCAACGTTTCTTCTGACCTGGAGGCCTAGGCTTCTTAGGAAGCGAATACTCTGTAGTGTTAGCTCTTTCACTGCTCGATGATGACTGATCTTCTAGAGACATGGTTTGGTCTTAATATAGCTTTTGCGGTTATATACGATTCCCATGATTATGATGCTGCTTTGATGTGTAGTCTGATTGTTATAATTTCTCCACGAAAATTCACAAAGTTTCCGTCTTGATCGACAATACGCAACTGTATATTATCGATAGTATGAGCTGTAATTGGTAAATAAATAACTTGTGTTGGAATTTCAATGATCTTATAGCCTGGAGGAATAGCTGAAAAAAATTCATGTATCGTATGTACTTTCTGTCCGTTTATATAGGCTCCAGCTGTAATGTTGCACTTAACTCGCAAAGCGTTAACCTTGAGAATAGCTACAGGTAAATCTGATTCGTGAGTGATATTTGCTGAAAGAGTACGCTGTGTAAAACCTAATAATCTTCCAATAGAATCTTGCGGTTGAAAATCTATCGTATGACTGCACTTTATAGTACTGCGAAGAGTATTATTATTAGGTTTAAGGCTGAGTACTATGCCTTTAGGTGTAAGTATTTCCTGTAGATGGCGCTCAATGTCTTCAATCTCCCAGCTACCTGTCGGTAATATCACTATCTCTTCTCCAACGTAAAATTTGTTATTTCCGATATCAACATTGGGTATTGAATTAAAGTTTAAAAGTTCAACCAATCCTAGAACGTATCTTTTATTTGCCAAGAGTTCAATTGGTGGAAAGTATTGAGCTTCTAGTATAGATGACGTTCCAGATAAACTTAGCATCAATGATTCACCCATGACTGCATAATTAATACTGACTATGTACAACATTTACATCGTTTTATATAGCCTCACTGAGAAACTTTAAACAGAGATGCCCACAGTTGTACGAGTTATAATCTTGATATCTATCGTGATTATACTTTACGGTGCTAACGTCCAGATAATCCAGAAGTTCTACAGGTGGCTGAAGGTCTCCAAAACTATGAAAGTACACAGCGTCATTACCTCGTTTTCGATAGGCTACCCAATGTGTACCAAGTCCTCTTTCATCATCGAGATTAACGATCGCTGATTCGCGGTAATGTGGACCTTTTGCTGGTAATATATTTCGCATGAATACACCTCGAAAGTATGGAATTTGCATAATACTAGCATACTTTATCAAGTCAGTGTCAGTCAGGGCTCTATGAGGCAATTTTACATCGAAGTTTTTTTTTTACCACGTCCGCTGTAGGGTTTAAGATGGATACCATAACCTGTTTTGTATGGTTTAAGGTAGAGACCTTTACCAAGAGCAATAGCTTCCATCGCACTGTTATGTCTTTGACTTTCTTCAAGTTGCCGTTTAGCAGCTTTTGCATCATTTACTGCTTTAGCTATGCCAGCAGCGCCACCTGCCAGTGCACCAGTTGCACTTAGACCAGCAAATAATGGAATAAAAAAAGGTAGGAATCCACCGATTTTTCGTGGAACTGGTAGTATACGAGGAATGTGTACTTTAGCTTTACCACCAGCCTTCTTTACAGCATCTCGAGCACTTTTCAATGCAGCTTGAATTACCTTGTGTGAATCACTACTATGGGAAATCGGTTTTGAGGCTGCTTTAACTATTTTAGCGAGTGTAGTGGTTGGCCTCTTTTTCAGCCCCATACCGAACTTTGATTTTAATTTCATAGGGTTTGTTACAGTATAAGCTGCTGCTTTCTCACAAATACTTGCGTCTTTAGCGAAAACACGTTTCCAGGCTTTATCTGCTAACACTCTATCAGCAGCGTTTCTAGCCTCAACGCTCTCTCGATTCCGTGAGTAGGCAATGTCATGTTCTTTACAAGCTTGGTCTAAAGGATTAATTCCAGGGTCACCTCGAGCAAGACGCTTTGCAAGTTTAGTCCCAGGTCCACAGTATTGATAGCCAGGCAGATGTAATTCAAATGGAACTTTATTGATGACCGTATTGACTAAACCTCGACCTCTACGCGTATTGCGTTTACGCTGCTTATGCTCAATCATGATGTTAACACCTCGGAGGATAAATACATACTAACTGGAAATGTATATAAGTATGATGTATATATACGTTTAAGGTTGGTTTTCTTTGAGACGTCAAACATTGAACATGGAGTTTAAGGAGCAACACGTTAAACTACCTGTTGTGAATTTTGATAAATTAATGACGCAGTAAAAATTAAAAAAGCGTCATGGGGAATTACTTCCCAATAATATTAGAGCTGTATTTTGTGGTCCATCAAATTGTGGCAAAACAAACGCTCTACTCTCACTCATTACTCATCCTAGTGGATTAAAATTTGAAAATGTATATGTTTACTCAAAATCACTGGAACAGCCCAAGTACAAATTTCTCAAGCTTCTCTTGAAGCCTATAAATGCAATTAAGTATTTCCCATTCAAGGATCATGATGAAGTAATATCAACAGAAGATGTACTTCCATTCCATACTACAAATTCAATTATCCTATTTGATGATGTAGCATGTGAAAAACAAGAAAACATTAAAAATTTCTTTTGTATGGGACGACACAAAAATGTGAACTGCTTCTATCTATGTCAATCTTATGCTCACATTCCAAAGCATCTAATGCGAGATAATGTTAATTTATTAGTATTATTTCGACAAGATGATATGAATTTAAAGCATGTATATAATGATCACGTAAACACAGATATGTCATATGCTCAATTTAGAGATTTATGTTCAAGTTGCTGGAATAATGATAAGTATGGATTCCTTGTTATCGACAAAGAGAGGGCACTTGGTAGTGGTCGATATAGAAAGGGGTTCGATCAATTTCTTATAAATATAGCTGCCCCAAAGCAAAACCGATTAGTATGATTTCAATTGTTCATCAGATAATATGGCACACCTCAAGCAAGAGGAAAACGTTCTCAATCAAATTGTACAATCGAGAGAAGCAATTAAGCGAAAGTACAAGCAGTTGAGGCAAGATAAAACAGATGTAGAAAAGGTGTTGGGGGGAAACATTTAAGCCTATTGTAAGTCCACTTGAAAAACTCGTTGATGCTGCACAAACAGAGAAAAAGAAAGTAATTAAAAAAAAGACCGCAGAGGAGCAAGAGCCGAGTTATGTTCAAGAACTTAGCTCAGATAATGAAGATGAAGAGGAATCACAAAGTGATCTTGATGAAACTGTAAAGACTAAAAGAGTAGACGCATCATTTGAAAAAGCTGAAAGCGGACAGGATGATGATGATGATGAAGAAACAGAATTTGTAAAAAAAACTTACCTACAGACCTTAGAAAAACGTCCCAACTCACTCGATAATATCTATGGGGTACGAATAGAAGATAATGTAATGAAAATTGGTGACTCACCTATAGATTTTACAAAAACTTATGTGAAAGTTCAAAATGTAAACTATCCAAAAACAGCAGGTTTACTTCAATTGCTCTTTCAGAAGCAACCTGACTTGATGCACATAGGTTCCAATGATATTGAAAATTATCGAAAAATCGTAGAAGTAACGAATGCTTTTAGAAGAAATTATAGTGAAACTCAACCTCTGCGTAAGAGTAACAGTAACAAATATAAAGACTTCATAGGTCCCTATTTCGATAAATCAATAAACAGAAGTGTTAGTGGGTCAGGCTTCTTACCTAAATATAAGATTGCAAGAAAAGATATGCGTATGGACTATGTATACTGGGATGATCCTAACGAATTAGTTGATCGTCTTCGCTTACTCTTCGCTGAACTGGAAGCTGGCAATCAGAGCCATACAAATAAGATTCATTCAATCATTGAAGAACTCAAAGAAGCAGGTTACATACATTAAGATGTCTTCGAAGAGAGTTCATTTTGATGCTAAACCAGTTATTCATGTGATGCATGTGTGGTCCTATGCCAGTCGAGCTGCACGTCACGGAGAATGGGAACAGATAGCACGTGATCGAGAGCGTTTTCGAATGCGAATTCCAAGATTATCTGAAATTATTACGCCTGTGCTCGTACATAAATATAATACATATTTGAGTATAAATTGATTGAACTCGATGGTATTGCAGTCAGTTGCAACATGCGTGTCGATGTATTCGGACGTAATCTCGCGCGTGCTGAAAGTAGTCGTGGTTCTCCAGGTGTTGGCTTCAAAGTAACTTCTGATGGACAATACGACATTGACGGCAAGAGATTATGTAATGTTGCCGAGCCTACCCAATCAGGTGATGCTGTTAATTTGGATACTGTACAGCGCATAGTTAAAATGGAAATCAGAAGCTTGTATGAAGTAACTGCTAGATTAAGAGCAGATTTGGACAATTTAGATGTTATTATTGAGGCTCACAGAGATGAGATGGATGCAACGTTTTCAAAAATAGAATCTGTAATGCAGAGCTTAGAAGATGCAACAAGTAGTTGAAGGAGTAAAATCTTATATATAGATCTCCAATTATAAATTTATCACAGTATCGTTCCAGCACTCGTCGAAAATGGATAAATCAAATAGTACGGTGAACAGCAATATATCATATACAAAACTTTCTGACAATAGTCAAAAAGATAAACAAAAGGACGAATCACAGTGGAAAAATTTTAGAAATAAATTTTCTTCTAATACTTTTTCCTTACCTGAACGACAAAATTACAAGAGATTTCAATAATTCAGAATGAAGGTCATGCAGCAGCAAGTCGTTAAGGAGCTTCATACACCTGCACGTCGAAATTACCGACGACGCAAGTTTATTGTACGTGGCTTGGATGAAACGTGGCAAGCTGATCTAGTGGAAATGCAGCCTTATGCTCGAGAAAACAATGGCTATAGATATATGCTCACTGTTATCGATGTATTCTCCAAGTATACATAGGCTGTTCCGGTAAAGCAAAAGACTGGTAGTGATGTCACAGCAGCAATGGAGTCTATCTTGCAGCAGGGACGCAAACCATCGAATTTACAGACCGATCGAGGCAAAGAATTTTATAATGTTACATTTCAAAGTCTCATGCAACGATATGGAATTAATCTCTATTCGTCATATAGTAATCTCAAAGCATCTATTTGTGAACGTTTCAATCGCACCCTTAAGCAGAAGATGTGAATGCAATTCAGCTTGGGTGGAAAATATAAGTGGCTTGATATCTTACCCAATTTGCTAAAGGAGTATAATAACAGCAAACATCATACCATTGGAATGAAGCCTAAAGATATAACATTGGCCAATGAGGCAGGAGTACTTGCGAAGTTTGCTCAACAGGCGAAAATAGTGAGAAAGCCAAAATTTAAGATTGGAGATACAGTAAGAGTTAGTAAGATAAAGCAAGTATTTGAGAAGGGTTATACACCTAATTGGTCAACAGAAATTTTTACAATAAATCAAGTGATGGCTACTAATCCAGTTACCTACAAGCTAAAAGACTATCGAGATCAATCCATTGCCGGTGGTTTCTATGAACAAGAACTGCTCAAAGCTAAATATCCAGACGTCTATCTTGTGGAGAAGGTGTTAAAGAAGCGTGGAAATAAGATTTATGTTAAATGGTTAGGGTTTGATAATTCACACAATAGTTGGATAAGCAAATCAGATATGTAAAGGTTAAATAAATGTATATATTGTATGAGATATAAAGTCTTTTATTAATAACTCCATATTTACAATCAATCTTCATTAATTTCAGTAGTTTTATAATGCCCCCAAGGTAGAGTATCTGTTTCCCCAGATATTAAGTACCTCTTATTATCGTAGGGGCTTAAAGCTAACTTTGTTTGTCTTACAGTTTGTACTACATGTGCTTTAGACTGTATAACACACTGTTGTCTATGTTGTGTTGATGAATTTAATAAACAATCAACATAATCATCAAAAGTGATGGTTCTATTAACAACTCCAGTTTTAACACCTTTAACTTTTTTCACACTATCTTGTCCATTTATACGAATACTGTACATTTTACTACGTAACCCAACGAATTTAGTCATGATTTGACCATTGCATTCATCTTTCATTAGGCCTACAACTTTTTTATTGACTTGAGGAATTCCAAAAATGTTATCAGCAGGGTAGTCAGAAGTATCAAAATTTGAAATGTCACGTTTTATCACTTTATATATATCTTCATCACGTATTTCATATATCAAACTATCAGTGTCAGTATACAATAGTTTGCAGCGATCTTCAAATTGTTTCTTCATGTAGTTGTAATGAAAATCATATACCAAAGTCTTTGACAAATCTAAAACACATAATCCCATATAAATTGGTTTATTCATATATACTTCTGTCTTTTCTAACTCTATGAGAACAAGATTTTCATCAATGATGGTACGGCTATGAAATTCTGGCTGCGCAATAAGAGCTTCTGCTCCATATCGGCCTTCCCATTTAGTCAGTAATTTAACATTGACCCTTTTTCGAACATTTTCCATAGTCTTACCAAAAACGGCATTATTCATTAGCTTGTAAAGATTTTTCTCGAAGTCATTTTTAGCTGCCTGTCTCATTCTACTATTTAAATCGATATATTCTTTGAGCCAAGGTCTTTGATTAAATTTTAAAACTCTATGAATTTTCGTTAGTTTTAATCCATTGGCTAAAGCTTGCTTTAAGTTACGATAATGAAGTACGTATCGCGATTTTGATTCAACAGTTGTAAGCAATTTAGCTTGTGAGGAGCCTGGTGGTTTTTTATGTTCCGGACAAAATGGTAAGTCTTTGTGCGCATCATGTAAATTTTCTGGATATTCCAAATCGACTTCAAGTATATAGCCTATTGGAGCATCATCTGAAATATTAAAATTTATATGCTCTACATCTTCAATCCATTGAAAGCCACCATATGGCAATGACTGTTGCATAGCCCAGCCGTAAAGATTGTTTACATCGAAATACATGAGATATTTGGACTCCTTTTCTGCATCATAGTCACTATCCAGGTATTTATTATTAGCTTGGGCATAGCGATTTGAACATTGGCTTACCCCACCTCGTATTCCACGCTCAATGACCATAACTTGATCAATATCAGTGAGCAACTCAAGCTGTATTTTGGTATACTTGAGCATGGCGTCCCAAGTTAGACCTGGAGTTGTATAATAGTGTGCTGGATCCAAACCATAAGCTTTAAGACAGCAATTGCGAAAATTTTCAAATACTTCTGCTAAGAGTAATACATCTGTTTTTAAGTATAAATCTGAATATTCGGCTAAATTTGATATATTAAATGCTGTCCAAACATTTTTTGCATGTTCGTAATCTTCATCTGATATGTAACAGATATTCAATCTACTATAGAATTCATCTTTCAATGGTAGTTTTGAAACATTAAGTTTTTCTTCAGAGTCTAGATAATCATAAGGAAATACTCCTTTTCGTTTGATTAATTGAAATTTCTGTTCGATTAGCGGTTCATCTTGAGAAAACTCTTGCCGCAAAATATCAGTTTCGTCAAGATAAGATGACAGTTTGTCCAATGATGAAGCCATTAATATCACTACCATCAATGTGTTTCGTGAATGAGATGAAGCGCTCTTTGTTTAAAGGCAACAAATCTACTCGTCTAGGGAAGCTTTGAGAAATATCTTTAATGAGAAAGTGAGAATCATAGCCTGTTAAATTGTGAAAAATAACTGGAATGCTGCGTGAATCTTTATAATTTAGATTACAATCTTCATGAGCAGCACCTCAATATCTGAAACATAAAATACACATTGACTGTATAGTGTTTATGTGTGTGTGTGTGTGTGTGTGTGTGTGTGTGTGTGCGCGTGCGATATATATATATATATATATATATATATATATATATATATATATATATATATATATATATATATATATATATATATATTAATCTTGCCTTCCAGTGAGATGACAATGATCTCGAACACGCTTCTCACCTAAGGGCTCCTCACACATGTGACAAATTTTTGTATTTTGAAAAGCATGTTCTTGCTCCAGAGTTAATGGTTCCATTGGTAATGCACATTTGGATGCAGTCTCTATAGCCTCAGCTAAATCTTGCAATTCCTTTGCAAACCATTCAGCAGGATTTCGTCCTCTATAGCTACGATAATATGATAAAGAATTATCATAGCTACATTTTAAGTAATATCCCACACTGAATGCCTCATGCTTTTGATAGGCGTTTCCATCTTGTATAGGTTTCAAGAGACACTGAAAATCTGCATAAATGACAAATGGTATTTTCTCTTTATTATTATAATTTTTAAATTTTTAAATTTGATCTCTTGGTGTAGGTAGATTAACTTTACACTTGTTGATTTGTGCACAATCTCGTTCATGTAGTTATAATTTAATTTTACTATCAAAATAATGTAAACATCTATCACAGATATATTTTTTAACTTTATACTGTGATACTTGTCTCGATATTAAGCGAGATAAGTCTTTAATCCAAACGTAGTGGGATATAACTGAATTATCTTCCTTCAACTCTTCCTCCTCCTCATCTACATAATTATTTTGTATTAGAAGAAGATTAACATGGATTTCTTTTTTACACGATGTAATGTAAAGTGGTGTAACTCTGAATTTTCCATTACACTTTTTCAATATATAAACATTAATAGATATATTATTTTGTTTTTCAAATTTTGGAATTTGTTTTGGTCTGATAGGAAAGTCGATTCCCCTAAAATTCAAGTCATTTTCATAGGCCTTGTACGATGATACTCTATTAACATGATGGTGTACTGGATGTAAAGCTGATAGTATAGCCCACTTGAAACATTCATCGTCAAAATTGTGTACATTAACACATGCATGTTTTGCTTGTATTTGTGGGGGTAGACTAACGTATGAGCTACCCCGCATCGGATTATACTTGTTGATATTCACAGATAAATTAAGAATTTCACGAAGTGTCCAGCCAGAGTCTCTCTCTTGAAACTCCTCCATGTCTCTCTGAATGGGCTGTTGTACATTATCGGTGAACCACTGTTTGAAATCTGTTGTTGGTAAAATCGATTCAGCCTTGGTATTGAAATATTTGATTTCTACTGTCTCTTCATCAGCTTTTTTTATAACATATTCAGTTGATAACACAGTATACACTTTAAGAGCCTCTTCCTTTTTTAAAGCATTATTTATTCTAGATTTAAACAATGATGTAGCATCTTTTGTGAATGCAGTAATATCCAAGTTTTTAAAATTTGTGATGACTCCAGATCGAAGTAGTTCATTAAAGGCACACTCCACATCTTGCTATCTTACTCTATCACTACGTCTTTCATGCAAACCCGCACCACTCTTTAATAAACACTTTAGTCTGTCTTGTACACCTTTGAGTAGAACAATAGTGGATATAAATTTTTGTTTTTCAGCGACACTTGTTGCATTTTTACGCAAAAGCAACCTCAAGAGTCTTAAATTCTTATTTCCAAGTTTAATCCACTCGATAACTTCCTCAGGATTAACTTGTTTATATGCTAGAAGCCTATAGGCTTCCAACATTATATTGACAACGTTCTTACAGTCGTTTGCAGACATAGTGATCACTTAGAGATTCTGCTTTATACTGAAGGAATAGCAGCAGCAACGTCGTATTTATAGGGTGTGTATGACGCAAAAATTGATTGGAATCTCTGATAATCTCGTTCTAGAACCTTCACATAAACTGTTTACAAGATCCCCTTTTAATTTGATATCCTTTGCATACCAGACATTATTATTTCAATTCAAATTCTAAGAAGTGTTGACGAAGACTGCTTTATACCCTATACCGCAAACACATAAAAATTCTTACAGAGGAGTTGTTGACAGGAAATGGCTGTAATTTTATACCTCTACAATGACACACTTGTTCATCATTCCAACGTTGACAAAGGCGTTTACCCTTTGATATACCGCAAACATTCTTTCCAAAGACTTGTTGTAATTTGATACCCTTCCGATATGTCACATTGTTACCGTTATAAAATTTCATTTATGTCTCAATGTATAGTAAATTATTTTAAATCTCAGCAATAAACTCATGCTAAAATAAATTTTATTCTATATCTCGTAAACGGCTCAAGATATCGAAAAAATAATGAAATTTTTGGTTCCTCATGAGACGTGATTATCGAGCCATCGATAATAAGCCATCGAGTTAAATAAAATTTTTATTAACAAATTAATAATCCTAAATTTTATAAGACAAAACGAAAGAAAGTGGATAAGGAGAGCGCAATTGAAATACTCTCCAGTTCCAAGAATCGCGCGGTGCGAATATCGGAACAAAGAGGAGGTGCGATAGATAACGCATGTACGTGGGCATCAATACACGTTCGCTAGTATGTATCAAGATGATCATACATTCTTTTACACACATATGGTGTAATATTTTGCAATATTTAAGCGTAATATTTAATGATGTCATTGCAAATCGGGGATGGGGGATGGGGGATGGGGCATTGCATATACGTGGGCATCAATATATGTTCATTAGAAGTTAATATGTACACCTTCACACACACATGCATAAGTGTATATGGCATAATATTTATAACAATATTTAATAGGGTGGCGTAATATTTAATGACGTCATCGCAAATCGGGGGTTCTAGACGTTTCCAATGAGTTATCCGCGTTCACGCAATTGCATCATCGATGCAGGGATGGGAGCGCGAAGGTGTCAAATTACAAATAATTAGAGGAGATTTGATATCCTAACCTTGAACTGCTATTTCTTGGATTCTGTAATTTGACACCCATCATCGCATATTTGACATCATACGCAAACGTTTCAAAACGTTTTGAATGCTATTACGTAAGAGCATGTAATCTTCGAGAAGGTTCGATGACGCCACTGTCTCACCTGTAATTAATTCGCACCTGTCCGTCTCGACCAATCAGAGCGCTCCTCTGAGTCAGTGGGCGAGTGGTGGGGGGGTCCAGAAGCCCTGTTGTTTACCTACTTGCCTAGAAACACGTTTATTCAAATATACCTGAAATTTGTGAGAGAAAAGAAAAGCTAGAACAGCTTAAAACTCTGGTCAAAACAGCCGGAGTCGTCGGGTAGGACAGCAAAGCTTAGAATTAGAATTGCTCAAGCGCTCAGGCTGTTTTCACCGGAGCGCATAAGGTATGCACTAATTGAAAAAATGCATTTCTCTCAAAAACGAAATTTTTTCTTGTGAAAGTTTTTATGAAGATAGGAGTTGTAAATACCTATCGAACGATGAAATTAAAAAAACTGGAAAGCCGAAAAAGCAAAGTATGAAAATCATTTATTGCGCATAAGTATATGCGGGTTTGTATACATTGCACATATGTACACTAATTACGCACGTATACAAGTCTACGCAGGATTACAATTATTATTAAAGGTAAGGTTGTTGGGCAGATCTGAGTTCGAATTGAAATTATACAAAAATTATCCGAAAATGATCCAAAAATTATCCAAAAATCATCCAGAAAATATCCACTTAATAATATGAAAAAAATATCCAAACATTATCCTCTAAAGAAGTTTACATATACAAATTGAAAAATCCGGGGAGAAAAACCTAATAGAGAAGATTAGACAAAGTACACGCAAAAAACTTACCTAGTCAATGCTCGATGTGCCTTAGTATAAATATCAATAACTTGTTTAGCAAATTCAGTAACGTTAAATTCTTCTTCGTATCTTTTAATTTTCTTTATGGCTTGAATTGATTTAGTCTTTTTCATAAGGAATTCAACATTTTGTTTCGCACCCTGTAATTGAGAAAACAGTAATTACCATAAGGAGGATAATAAGTTTGATTGACATAAAATACAGCTTATACACAAAGCGATTAACATTTAGAGTACCGGCATTTAAGATTTCAGAACATCCTTAAACGTTGCCCTCTGTGTCTTGTATCGTGTAACAACTATGTATATAGTTCCAGTTATGGCTCGAGCCGATATATCGGCTCGCCCACCCCCTGAAGGTTAATAAATAAAAATATATTTATATGAAAAATGGCGCGGCTATTTGTACGACGGATTGTATTCGAGGTATATCTATATACAGATACGACAGAAACACATATCGTTTGAGTGCGGAAATTTTGATAGAGCAGGTAAGAAAATAGTTACCACACAATAAGGGATATTATAAGGGAGTGTGGGAAATTTATAATGGTGGATTAAAGAAGCGGGCAGATAATCAAACAAGGAATAGAAATGGAAAGAACGCATATTTTAGTTTACCATATGTTAGAGGTTCGTCGGAGAGGACTAGAAGGGTTTTTAGTAAACATAATATTCAAGTTTTCTTTAGAAACGATAATAATTTAGAAAGGTTATTTAGTAATTGTAAAGATAAGGATGATAAAGGTTTAAAATCGATAGTAGTTTATAAAATTAATTGTAGGGATTCTAATGGATGTTATATTGGTCACACGGGTAGATATTTGAAGAAGAGAATATATGAACATCAATATAGTTTACGTAGTACAAATTTTACATCGGGTTTGAAAGAACATTGTTTAACCTTTAGGCTGCGGGGAAATTTCAGTACAAATTGACCTCTCAGAATATGTAAAATGTATACATAATATCACTGGATATCTCAGATAGAGTCGCTGACCTGATTGCTGGTCCATATATCGACCAGCCCCGCAGGCAACGTAAAGTACAATGTAAAAAAAATTGTCTCTTTTGCTATGAAGATTTGAAAGGGTATTTCTATGTAATTTCACGCGTTGAATATGAAAAAAATAGTAACAAAATTCTCGCAGACACCCTTGACCTTGAAAATTTCAAGGTCAAGAATGTTTTGAGAAATTTTAAAACTATTTGTTATGTATTCAGAACATCAAATTTGATCTAAAAACTTCAAATATTCTTTGTCTCTAGAGTGGTCCATATATCGACCACCCCCGCAGCTAAAAGGTTAAATAGTTTGCATTCTTTCGATTTTGGGAGTGTGGATATTTTGGAACAAGGGATTAAGAATAAATCTAAGAGGGAAAGCCTTGAAAGTATTCACATTCTAAGGAATCGGAATAATGTAAATTTAATGGTAGAGTTAGGTAAATTAGATAACATTTATCATTCTTTATTAATTTAAGTGAGAATGGAAAGTTGGAGAGGAGAAGGTGGATGGTGGTGGGGGTAAGAGAAAATAAGTGGGTATGGGTATATAAGGAGGTGTATCGCGGGTTTCATTTCAGTCCCTGAGGAGGAGCCTGAGCGGGCTCGAAACGTTGGGTAATTGGGCAATTTGGTGGTGGGGGGCAGTCAGATAGTCTTTGCTAATAAAGTTTTTTTTTCCAGGTTTTAATTAAGTTTTTATTTCAGATTCTGCGGAGATGATTATAAACAAGGCCAATCTGACTGCCATAAATATTAATTATTATTATTATTATTATTATTATTAGTTTCTCACCTGAGTTTGAAAAGTTTTCTTTCCTTTATTTATTTTATATCATATTATAAAATTTAGACTATCGCAGTGAAAGAAAATATTATTTAAATTTTATAAATAAAAGGAACAGGTTTTGATGAGAGGCGAAGCAAACAAAAACACAAGGTGTAAGATTAATGATTGTTTACTATATATTAGTCATGGTGGCACATGACCCAAAATATTGTAAATACGTATTTCTATAAAGTATTATTGTTTTATTACAAAGTAATCTTAACTTATTAAATTATCTGCATAAATTAGATTCTACGTCAGTCGTGATAGCACACGACCTGACGATTACAAAAATGCACGCACACACAGACACAGACACACACGCACGCACGCACGCACACGCAGATATATATCTGTGTATATACACGATGACCCATTTTAATCGCCGCACCCGGATTTCTCGGAACCTAAGCCAGATAGAGAAAAATGGTTCAGATAAAAGTTATAGGGGACGAAGGGGGCCACATAATGGCGCTAACGTCTTTGACCTTGAACTTGACCTTTGAGGTTATTTCAAGGTCAAAGTGGTTTTTTCATATGGAAACACCTAGTTTTGACCCCGGATTCGGAAAGAGCGGGAAATTTTACGTTCAAAATCATATTGAGAAACTTTTTCCAAGGTCATTTCAAGGTCAAATCTAGCTCAAATTCAGAAAAGTCCGTTTAAAATCGTTTTTTTCCATGAACCACAGGCTAAGCTGGTTCAAATTGATCGTAGGCTTAATAGAGGAACCCAAAACTTACACATTCTAGTAAACAAAACTCAAACTCGCACATCCTAACCCCATACACTTCATGCCCTCACATGCTGAACTGTTACACGCCGGTATATATATATATATATATATATATATATATATATATATATATATATATGTCTGTGTATATATATATATATCAAATGCAGCTTTTGAGGATCTATGTCAGCATGGATTCGATACTTTGAGGATTTTCAGACTTTTGAGGACATCCTCAAAATTCCTTCGGTCTGAAACGGTACTTTTGAGGATTTATATTAATACCTTCAACGCAGAGAGGGAGTTATTTCTTTAGTCAAGCATATACGAACTCTGGAGAAAAAAACTATAGATCCTCAAAAGTAACGGTTTGCGAAATATATATATATATATTTCGCCCTGGAGAAGGCGAAGGAAAGTCTGCTAAGGAAAGGAAATGGCTAAGTTTATACAAATAAATTTACACGTGGCCCAAGCCGCGCAAGACTTGCCTTACCAAACGGTTAAAGAACACAATGCAGGTATTCTGCTCTGTCTGAGAATTCGCAAAAGAATGGTGAGCGGAAGGTGGATTAGGTAATTGCACTGGGCGGGGACAATGAATAAGTCAATGAAGTTTAATTTTAATGCGCTGAACTCTTTATTTAAAATAATGCACATATGTGCCTGAGCCGCGTGCTCAGGTATGTACCTGTCGGTGCTATAAGCGCGACGTAACCTCAACGGTGTCACGTGACGATGCGAGGCCTTAGAGCTGGCGTGTGGTGAACTGTACAGACGAGCCGAGTCGTCCTGGATCTGGAGATGTATTAGAGGTGAGCGGCCAAGACGAGGGTCGAACAGTGGTGAGCAGTCCTCGTAGATGAGCAGCGAAAAAGTCTGGAAGTTTCGGGAGATCCAGAGACGATGCAGCCGGAGTTAGCGTCCAAATCAGAGAGAGCGAGAACATGGATCGAGGGGCGCGCAGCTACGCGTCGACAAGCGCGCGAGCGGAGCTGCCGTGAGGCGCCGCTGCCCAACGAGTGAGCAGCAACCAGCGCTGACGCGCGGGTAGTTCAAAATACGTTCGATCGCGAACATGCTCATTTCCGAACAATACAGAAGTTGGAAAAAATGGCTGGCACTCCAACAACCGTGGCGATGCGGCTATACACGTACCGCCTAGAGATAACACGTCGGTAAACTCAATAAAAAAAGAAAACTTTTTCTATTCAACATTTGCATAAATAAATATAAAAACTATTATTATAATTTAAATAGTAATAATGAAAACAATGTTTTTAATTTTAAATATAATTGCAATCATAGTACTTATATATCTAATATTCCTATGTGTACTTTAATCATATCAATTAATAATACTTAATTAATTTATATGAATCATAGACTATTTGAAAAGTTATCTGCTATAACGAGGTGTGATACAGCGCTAGCCGGCGCAAGAGTAGGGCCCTGTGTTACCGGCACCTGCGGTTAGCACACCAGATAGAGGGCCAGGGAGCAGTGCGTTGGTAGTCTCGCGGTAGAGACACTCGCCTCCGGTCCGGACGGCTCGGGTTCGATTCCCGATGCCGTCGCGTATTTTTTACTCTTCTCCTCCGTATCCACCCCGTTACATGGCGCCCAACGAAATAATCCACGTTTCCTTTGAAACTCCATGATCCGAAAGAAGTCCGATCGAAATTCTTCCTTCCACCCACACTCGCGACTTGAGTCGCAAGAACCGAGCGGGGTTTTTCACTCAAGTGTGATCGCACGAGGGCCGCATGTTTTCAGTCAAAGAAATGAGAGGATTTCTCTTGTACTGATCCATCCTCCACGTAGAATAGCGTCTACGGGACTCCCGCAGTAGCATTCAGTTAAGATTACTCCTGAATGGCGGTTGAGCTTGGAGAAGCCTTCTTAGGGTATAAACACTCGCTCGAGGACGTTAACGCTCGCAATTTGGGTGGGGGATATAACGAGGTGTGATACAGCGCTAGCCGGCGCAAAAGTAGGGCCCTGTGTTACCGGCACCTGCGGTTAGCATACCAGATAGAGGGCCAAGGAGCAGTGCGTTGGTAGTCTCGCGGTAGAGACACTCGCCTCCGGTCCGGACGGCTAGGGTTCGATTCCCGATCGGCGCGTATTTTTTACTCTTCTCCTCCGTATCCACCCCGTTACATGGCGCCCAACGAAATAATCCACGTTTCCTTTGAAACTCCATGATCCGAAAGAAGTCCGATCGAAATTCTTCCTTCCACCCACACTCGCGACTTGAGTCGCAAGAACCGAGCGGGGTTTTTCACTCAAGTGTGATCGCACGAGGGCCGCATGTTTTCAGTCAAAGAAATGAGAGGATTTCTCTTGTACTGATCCATCCTCCACGTAGAATAGCGTCTACGGGACTCCCGCAGTAGCATTCAGTTAAGATTACTCCTGAATGGCGGTTGAGCTTGGAGAAGCCTTCTTAGGGTATAAACACTCGCTCGAGGACGTTAACGCTCGCAATTTGGGTGGGGGATATAACGAGGTGTGATACAGCGCTAGCCGGCGCAAAAGCAGGGCCCTGGGTTGCCGGCACCTGCGGTTAGCATGCCAGATAGAGGGCCAAGGAGCAGTGCGTTGGTAGTCTCGCGGTAGAGACACTCGCCTCCGGTCCGGACGGCTCGGGTTCGATTCCCGATCGGCGCGTATTTTTTACTCTTCTCCTCCGTATCCACCCCGTTACACTGCATATATCTATATTTGTAAAATTATAAGTCAAATTTTCTACAAAAAAAATAATAAATATGTAATAGTAAATGCATAATTTCCATTAAAATTTTACTACAGGGATGTATTTATGTGTATTCTAATGATAATAACGATGAAAATAAGTGTTACAATGAATGCAATAATAAAATTATAAGGTTTTTCTGAGCATTGCGATCGTGCCTATTATGTAAAAACGAAGTGGCGTGTCGAGCGCAGCGAGACACGCAGGGGGGCTCGCCTCCCCTAGTTTTTTCTCTAGTTATCATGCGACAAAGAAAACGACTTTGCGAAATACGAAAATTTTAAATATCAAATATCTCAAAAAGTAATCGAACGATCTTGATGAATATTCGCACATATATTATCTATATCACACCCAAAATTGTCTGTAAACTTGGAGCTGATTCATCGAACCTTTCTCGAGAAATTACAATTTGAAAAAAAGGTTAAAAAAATGTTAACCTCGAATATCTCTGAAATTTATTGACCAATCATTTAGCCCAAAGAACTTAGCTGAGAGCTATCCAAAATCTACCTCTACAAGGAATTTCAAAGCGATTAAGTCAATTTTAAAAAAGTAAACGTGCTTCATACAAAATGCACTTTTCTCATTCTTTCATTTTTTTCTGAAAAAGTAGTCGACAGAATGAATTCAAATTTTTACAGATTATAGCTATTTATATTCTGCCTTATCACGATTTTTTTCAAAAAAATTGACAGTCCATTTTTGAAGTTATAAGGTTTAAAAAAAACACATTTTTGTTAGTAACAAAAGAACCGCAGTAGCTAATATAATTTTTTTTTAAATATAGGTTTTTTATGCTCTTTCGAATGCTATCTGTCGAATTCAAATATCTTAATGTTATCATTAAAAAAATGCAAAAATTAATTTTGCGAAAATAGAAAATTCGAAATAAAAAAAACGCATCCGCGA
Organism: Torymus aiolomorphi; assembly: GCA_036365515.1. Lineage (NCBI taxonomy): Eukaryota > Metazoa > Arthropoda > Insecta > Hymenoptera > Torymidae > Torymus > Torymus aiolomorphi. Next base: position 150,207,101 of record CM070875.1, on the reverse strand, counting down.
ATCAAAGAGGATTTCCTCCCCCCATTCACACAAAAAAAAAAACAAAAAAAAAAAAAAAAACAAAAAAAATGAGATCTGCAGGTTAAAATCGATCAAATAGATCCTGAAATAAAACGGTATACCTTCATACACACACACAAACACACACGCACATACACACACACCCACACACACACGCACGCACGCACGCACACACACACATATCCATACATCATTTTCTAAAATCATGTGATTCGAACTTCTATCACCTCTATTCGTGTTTCTAGAGCGACTTAACGAAACCTAAAATTTTAGTATTACAAAGCTTCCTCTAACAAGGAACGTGCCCAGGTGCCCCCCCACTCCGATTTCAATAGTACTGAGACATGTTATAGTACATCAAAAAATAAAAGACACGTATTTTTTTTTATCGGCGGATATGCACTCTAAGGGGGTGAAAACCACCCGCGAAAGTCACCCTAAAATTCAACTTTTTTTTCAATATCTTCAGTTCTCTTCAACATTTTTCAATAAAACAAAATGGAAAGGAATTGTCACAAGAAACGCAACAAAAGTATATAGGCTTCGATAGTAAGGGTTGCAACCCTTAAATTTAATAGGGGAAATTTTACAGCACTGTTACAAAAATATAAAGAAATGTTTTTCTAATACACAATGACAAAAGAAAGTTGATGTGTTTCGGTATTTTCGCATAATCTTTTATTATGGGGGTGAACTACCCCTAAATCGTACTATAAAGCAATGCAGGCAAATAACACATTGAATGAAACCCCGATTTTGATAAAATTGTGATGTTATAGAGCATTGAAAAGTAGGAGATACGTATTTTTTTATCGGCTAATATTCACTATTAGAGAACGATAACCACCCTCGAAAGTCAACTCCAAAATCACGTTTCTTTCAATATCTACGGTTCTATTTGATATTTTTCAATAAGACAAAATAAAAAAAAAAAAAATTCGTAAATCAAGCAACAAAACTGTATAGGTTTAAAATTTTGAGGGTTGAATACCTTATATTTTATAGTGGTAAAACTAAATTTTCCAAGTATATTTTTATCCACAAACGCCAAGTCAATAAATCCCAAGCCCACAACCCCCAAGCCTACAAACCCCAAACCTACCTATCCACAATTCCCACACTCACAAATCCCAAACCCCTAGTCTTAAATACACAATCCTCAAACCCCAAACTCTAAATCCCAAAACCACATACGCTCGAACCTTAATCCCACAAATTCCTAACCTTAAACCCCGAAGGCACATACTCATAAACCCTTAACTAACGAATCCCAAACCGCAAAGCCCAACCTCACAAATTCACAAAGCCATAAATTCCAATTCCTAAACCAATCCTATCAAGTTATTTTTTATTGGAAAATTATATACTGAAAAAAGTTATTTGTTTTTCAAGAATAGAATAAATAAAAGTTTACAGTAAGAGGTTTAGAGTAAACTTATGCTAGTTAATTTAATCAAATGTTTACATCTGATTTTGTCTTATAATAATATATAAAGTTTAATAATAATAATAATAATAATAATAATAATAATAATAATACTAGCAGCAGCAGCAGCAGCAGCAGCAGCAGCAGCAGCAGCAGCATTATCATAATAATAATAACAACAACAACAACAACAAGAACAATAATAACAGTAATAATAATAATAATAATATACTAATAATAATATTATATTAATAAAATTATGAATTTATAATAATTATATACATATAACAATAATAATTTATATGTAAATTTAGTAATATATAAAATTGTATAGTTTTTAAAAATGTTTACTGTACAAAATGATCATAACATGTTTATTCAGACTGTCTCGACCATCGTATCTTATCTTGAGTATTGATAATAAGTATGTAAATAAAATTTATTTTGTTTTTCCTCTGCTTTAATTTTTGTGCTTGTGGTTAGTTGTGGTATTATCAAATAAGTTACTTCGACGATATTTTTAATATTTTATACTTTTGAAAAACGTTCAGTCTACTTTTCGTTCTTGGTAGATTTAAATGTTTTGATCATTTGTAATATTTCGTTTAAATACATTAAAAAAAAAAATTATTTTTTGTTTTCATTGCAAGATAATTATCGGACGTAAATTTAAACTGATGATTTCATTTTTATTATTATTATAAAGGTAAGTCTAATAAATAAACACATAAATTTCATAATTTAATTACAATTTTTTTTAGATGTTATTATTTGTTTAAATAGATTATACTGTTGTCCCGCACAAAAATGAATCTAATGGGCTATATATCGCCAAAGTATATACTATATATGAGGCGTTTCACGTCAACTGTCCCAGCGCGCGGCGCGCGAGCCCCAAAACCTGCTATTTCTAACTCATGTTTATGATACTAAAAAGTACTTAAAAAAATTGTTTGATATGCGTTTTCGACGTATTTTTTCCTCAGCTTTCCAATGATGTTGGTAGTTTTTTCAAAATTTTCCATTTTCATCTTCAAAAACTCTTTTGCATTCTATTTCTCGCAAAAAACATCTCGGGCACTCTTTGGAAAATATCCTTTCCTACGTAAAAAATGCTCAGCTTTCGATCTAGAGGGTAAAAAAAAATATTAAAAATACACTTTTTGAGATATAACATGTTTTGTACTTTTTGAAGGTGAAAATTGAAAATTTCGGAAAAACTGCTTACGCCATTGGAAAGTTGACGAAAAAATACGTCGAAAACGCTTATCAAACAATTTTTTTAAGTATATTTTAGTATCATAAACGTGAGTTAGAAATAGCACGATGTGGGGCTCCAGCGGCGCGCGTTGGGACAGTTGACGTGAAACGCCTCATATGGCAAATTATAATCGCCACATATGGCAAAATATGTTAGCAATAAACTGCCGTACTTCAGCTGCAAAATATCGCACATATACGGCCCATATATGGTATAAGCAAGAATGTAGAAATAATATTAAATTGTTCATATATTTAGCAAAATAAATTATAATTATGAGTAGATGATAAAATTGATAGCATAATTAAAGTAAGAACTATAATGTTTATTTCAAAAATTTAATTTATTAGGTGAAAACATTTTATTTTTTTAAGATTCTAATAACGTAACTTGAATTACATGCAGATTTTAATTGACGCTTTAGAAGTGACAAAAAAGAATGAATAACGTTCGAAACTTTGCTGATTCTATCACAAGCATAAATACAAACATAATAAATATATTAAAATTATATTCTAATAATTCTACCACCTCGAATTTCTGGGATTATATAAATTAATACTAGTTGAAAATAGCGATGGTGTCAGCTTGATAGTGTAATTGTTTTTAATTTTCATCTTTCGACCTGTCTTGATTGTTTGTAAGGGATGTAAAATCTGTGATAATAGAATTATAAGCATAAATTTTCTAAACTTCCAATATTTAGATTTGGTTTTACACTGTACCTGAATTGTTGTACGGCAAAATATTGCTTACATGCAATTGGCAATTATAATGTGCAATATATCGCAACTATATTTGGCAATATGTAGCCCATAAGAGTAATTTTTGCGCTGGGTACCTATAATTTTTTATTTAAAAATAGACTTTAAATTTAATTTTTTTATAAGTAAACTAATTAATTTTATAGAATTCAACATGAAAATAAATCTAATAAATGTGATTAATCTTCTTCTTACGGCTTTTCAATCTTTAAATATTGAGAAAAGTCAAGTTAATTTTAAGGAAATCGAGGTCGCAAATAAAATTGAAACGATTTTGTTAGATGCAATGAACGATTTTAATCAAGTGGAAATAATAACAGATGAAACGTTAGATTTCCAAGAACCATTTAAAGATATAGAAGCTGAAACTGTTGAAGATGAAATCCTGCATCATTTTCCAGATCCTCCTTTTTCACCAACAAATGAATGTACTAAAGATGAAAAAGATGTATCACACGATTATAAATTAAAAGCAGTGGAATACTGGAGAAGCAGTAAAAAGAAAAACAATTTGAGTCTTGAATCAGTGCAACAAAAGTTTAAAAAAGTAAATTCTATAAGGCAGTTGCGACGTTGGGCTCATGGGTTGAATAAAGGAGGGACATATAGAGAGAAAATTTTTAGAATATGTCAATTCACATTGGAAAATTTCAAAGCTGCAATTGAAGCGGGATTGGTCATTCATGATTCAGACTTACGTAAATGGGCATTACAAGCTCAAAAGCAGATAGGTTTTGAAGATATTAGATTTAAAGCTTCAAAGCACTGGCTCAATCGTTTCAAGAAAATACACAGAATAGTATCAAGAAAAATTAATAAATTTGTAACCAGAAAAACTTTAGAAAGTGCTGCAGAGTTGGAAAAACATGCAAATGAATTTGTAACTGATGTTAAACAATGTGCACAGGCGATAGGAATGGAAAATGTATACAACTCTGATCAAAGTGGATTCCAATTAGAAACACATTCTGGTAGAACATTAGCTACTGAAGGAGAAAAACAGGTGCACTGCGTTGTACAATCAGTTTCGTCCACAACACATAGCTATACTATACAACCTTTAATATCAGGTGATGGAGAATTACTTTCACCACTTTTTTTAGTTTTAAAAGAAAAAAGTGGCCAGTTTGGACCAATTGTTGAATCTAATTTATTTCGACCAACAAATGTACATGTTTAAGCATCAAAATCTGGAAAACTGACTTCAGGTATTTATCAATATTTATTCATCGAAAGTAAACTTTTTACGACGACACCCGCACAATATACAACAAGATTAAAAAAAATTCTTTTCAGATCATTTTAAAATTTGATTACAAAAAATATATTTTTCGAAAGTTGGTTCTAAAAGTATATTATTATTAGATTCTTGGAGTAGGCATTGCCCTAAAATAGTCGAAGAAGTTACACCTGTTAATAAAGAAGTAAATATAAAAAAAATTCCTACAGGAACTACCGAAATAATTCAACCTTTAGACGTATTTGGCTTTCGCATTTGGAAAAATTATGTTAGACATTTTTCAGACAAAGTAATTTTAATGGATTATGATATAGAATTGCATAAACGTAATAATATTATTAAACTGCAATCTCTAGTCCACAACCAATTTTCATCCCCAAGGTATAAAAATCTTATTAAATATTCTTGGTACAAAAGTGGTTACCTTGACGTAAACACTGGAAAATTTGAGAATCCTCTCGACTTCAGCTTTGGTGATTCTTGTAAAACGCATTGCGAGATTGAAAACTGCAATAATATTGCAATAGTTCGCTGTGCTTGGTGTAAAAAATCTTTATGCTTTAAACACTTTTTTGAGAACTACCATTATTGTTCATTATATAACGAATGAATAAAACTAATTGTAAAACTTCATAAAAGTTATTGAAAATTTTTAAAATACTAGTATTTAAAATGCAACGTTCTACATCATTATAATAAACATTTATCAGCTTATTTATTAGTTGATATAGCACTAACAACACCAAATTTTCCATTAGTATTATAAGAATTAATCGAATCCATAAAGCCCAAATCTATAAACCCCAAATATAAATCTCAAACCAACAGTAAGACAAACCCCAAGCCTATAAACCCACAAACATTGAATCCATTCCTAAATCAGTTTTGCATTTCTGAAATTGGACTTCTATACGATCGTGGTTTGTAGGTATGGGATATGTGCATGATGGTTTATGAGTTTGGGGTTCTTCGGCTGGTAGTATTGAGATTTATGGATTTCAGATTTGTGGGTATGTGGATTTGTTGGTTTGGGGTTCATGATATTGTGAGATTGATATTTCTTGATCTGTGCGTTCGGGATTTATGGGTTTGTGGATTTGGGTTTCGGGGTTTACGGTTTGAGAATTTGTGGGTTTGAGGCTTGTGAGTTTGGAGTTTGTGAGTTTAGGGTTTGTGGGTTTGTGGTTTCTGGGTTTGTGGGTTTGGAGTTTATGGATTTGTCATTTATGAGATTGGGGTTTGTGGGTGACTTTCAGGGGTGGTTTTCGTTCCCTAGAAGTGAATATTAGTCGATAAAAAAATACTTATCTCCTACTATTCAATGCTCTATAACATCACAATTTTATCAAAATCGAGGGTTCATTCAATGTATTATTTATTTGTATTGCTTTATAGTACGATTTAGGGGTAGTTCACCCCCATAATAAAAGATTATGCGGAAATACCGAAACACGTCAACTTTTTTTTGTCATTGTGTATTAGAAAAACATTTCTTTATATTTTTGTAACAGTTCTGTAAAATTCTAGACGAAAAAAATGCTCAGAAAATGTAGTTTTTCCCCCATTAAATTTAAGGGTTGCAACCCTTACTATCAAAGCCTATATACTTTTGTTGCGTTTCTTGTGACAATTCTTTTCCATTTTGTTTTATTAAAAAATGTTGAAGAGAACTGAAGATATTGAAGAAAATGTGAATTTGAGGGTGACTTTCGGGGGTGGTTTTCACCCCCTTAGAGTGCATATCCGCCGATAAAAAAAATACGTGTCTTTTATTTTTTGATGTACTATAACATATTTCAGTATTATTGAAATCGGGGGGGGGGGGGGGCACCTGGGGTACTTTCCTTGTAAGAGGAAGCAAAAAAAAATAGAATTATATTTTACAACATGTAAATATAATTTCAAGTAATTTAAGCCTTCTCCCATGAAAATCTATCGAGTAGTGACTTTAGAAAGTTATAACAAAGCCAAAATCAGAGCGGTCCGTGGCTCAGTTGGTTAAGGCGCACGGCTTACTTAGCAGCAACTCGGCTGCTCAAAGGGTCGGGGGTTTGATTCTCGGTGAAGTCACTCGGATTTTTTTCTGAGTTTTTTTTTTACTTTTTTTTTCTTTTACTTTTTTTTTTACTTTATTTTTCTTCTACGAGAAAAGAATCGTGGAGACCGGCTGTTTCAGGGTGGGTTTTTCCCTGGAATTTTTCTTTCGGAAAAATTACAGGTTTTCCGTTGCCTCACAGGCGTAAGCCTGGGTAAATACGAAACAGTGGTAGGAAATCTGTAGGTAAGGTAGTTTATGGTAGCCAACCTGATGCCTCTGCAGGGAGCGCCGGCCTAACCGGTGAGGAGCTAATCCCTGAAATACAGGATTTTCTCTGGGAAGACTACACTGGGAAGTGAACCAGATGCCCTCCTCGGGGGCAAAGAGTGCTGGCTTAACCGGCACGGTGCATGTCTGCAATATGACCTGACCGGAGAAGCTTCCCAGGAAGAGGGTCCCAGCCAAAAAAAGTCATATGAGACTCACCTGATTCTCATGTGAATCTCATGCCAAATTCTCACGTGAGACTCATGTGATTCTCATGTAAGTCTTATGTGACTTTCTTATAACATTTGTTTTTACGATATCATAATCTTTTTGAATTGACCAAATTGTTACCATTGAATTTTTTACAAAATAAAATATAACAGTTGCTTATTTATGCCGCGCTTCCACACGGTACAATAAAGAATTACTTTGTAATAGGTATAGGCTCAGTAATACACGATTACAATTGTTATTAAAATTACAATTCAAGTGATTTTTTTTAGATAAGGTAATTGTAGTAATAAGAAAATACATTTCATAACACAAATTTTAAACTAAAAATAAATTTATGAATAATTTTTTTACTGCTGAAATATTTATTTTTATTATTTCGCTAATGAAAAAAAAAACAAAAGTCTATACCTATTACAAAGTAATTTTTTATTGCACCGTGTGGAAGCGTGGTAAGGGCTGCATAAATATGCAACAGTTATATTTTATTTTGTAAAAACTTCAATGGTAACAAGTTGATCAATTCAAAAAGATTATGATATCGTAAAAACAAATGTTATATGAAAGTTACGTGAGACTTCACGAGAATAGAAGCACATAACATTCACATGAGAATCACATGAGTCTTATGTGAGAATTTGGCATGAGATTCACATGAGAGTCATGCGAGTCTCATATGAGTTTTTTTGGCAGGGGTATACATAGGTAGGATGCACTTGCTGGGCGCGAAGAGGCTGCAGGTGGGTAAAACCAGAAAAAAAAAACAAAGCCAAAATCATGGCAATGCAATATCTCTGAGTAAAATAGGTCTACAGATTATATCTTGGTCCTTTCAATCAGAAATTGTGCCTACTTACAATATATTATTACTACATGTAACTAATTTCGACACTTTTTTCTGATGATTTTAGCTTCAAAGACCTATAGGCCTATGATCCTCATAACGTAGAAATTGGGAAATAAAAATTGCTAAAATTTATTTAATGTCGAATCCATCTCAAATCAGGGGTCCGCGTATGCCTATGTCACCGATCATTTTGAAATTAGAATATTTATGTTCTTCTCGAAAAATTATTTGGCACGTATTTTTTTATTTTTTGTTTGATCAAAATTTCATGCATTTATCGAAACTGAAAAATTACGAGAAAATCCTTAGTCAGAAAAAAAATTTTTGAATGTAATTTTCAAACTGCTATTGTTTCACCAGTTTTGTAAGCAATTTTAATCTGACTTTCACATCTTTTATGTAAAAAAAAAAAAAAAAAAGTCAATGATATAACAATCAATATAAAGGTTTTTATCTTCGTACGCAAGTAACATACAGGTGCTATGAGAGTGCTGTGTGTGTGTGTGTGTGTGTGTGTGTGTGTGTGTGTGTGTGTGTGTGTGTGTGTGTGTGTGTGTGTGTGTGTGTGTGTGTGTGTGTGTGTGTGTGTGTGTGTGTGTGTGTGTGTGTGTGTGTGTGTGTGTGTGTGTGTGTGTGTGTGTGTGTGTGTGTGTGTGTGTGTGTGTGTGTGTGTGTGTGTGTGTGTGTGTGTATTAGGCGAGAGTCCGGCGAGGCGAAGCCAAGACCACGATACGGCTATGTGAATGCGTGTGCGTGCGAGTATGTACGAATACCAGGACAATGTGAGTCGCGTGAGACGCGCGAAATACGAACGTTCCGGATTATACGTAGAAGAGAGTTACAAGAGCACCGCCTCTACAACAGCAGCTAAGAGTTTTCAGTTCCTGAGGCGTGAAGTCGACTAGCTCGGACAGCCCCGAGCCGAACAGGAGGCACGGCTGGAGGCATGCAAATGATGCACATTAAATGGCCCTGGCCCAGCCGTACCAAAAGCCTGCAGCCGCTGCTATGGTACAGTGCTGAGCCGAGACGTTGCTAATTGTACCGGCCGGACATGCCGAGTTGCGATCCGGCAACAGCGCTACGGTCACCAACGGAGTGAGCGACAGGGCGAAGGGCACTCACTCTCTGCCTAACCACGAGACTAGCCGTACACGCCCTTACAACATAGTTTTCAGCGAGACACCTCAATTTAATTAACGGTACTATTATTTATGGCCTTCTGTCAATTGTTAATATCTCACCTCAGCATCTTCCTTTACGTCCATTTCCCCCGCCCGCCCAAATCACTAATACTAAAATGAGAATATGGATAATTTTGTATACTTTTTTTACAACTAATTACAAACACAATCGATTTTTTTTACAGGTGTACAAACAAAGTTATAAATAAAAAAAACGGGGGGCGGCAGAAATATTTCGCCAGCCCCCACAAAAAAACCACAATTTCCAAAACGGTAACGTAATCTACCATTTATTTACAATTATTTACAACCATAAAAACTGGTAAGAGTCGATTATTTATAACAATATTAAGCAATAATTTCGCCAGCCCCCCCATACGCCAAAATCAAATTTTCAAGGTGCTAACGTAATCCATGATTTATTTACAATTATTTACAACCATAAAAACTGGTAAAAGTCGATTATTTATAACAATTTTAAGCAATAATTTCGCAAGCCCCCCCATACGCCAAAATCAATTTTGCAAAGTGCTAAAGTAATCTACGATTTATTTACACTTATTTATAACCATAAAAACTGGTAAAAGTCGATTATTTATAACAATTCTAAGCAATAATTTCGCCAGCCCCCCATACGCCAAAATCAATTTTTCAAAGTGCCAACGTAATCTACGATTTATTTACAATTATTTACAAACATAAAAACTGATAAAAGTCGGTAATGTATACAATTTGAACAAACTGAACAATTTGAAGCACTAATTTCGGCAGGCCCCCCCCCCATACGTCGAAATCAATTTTTCAAAGTGCCAACGTAATCTAACATTTATTTACAATTATTTACAACCATAAAAACTGGTAAAAGTCGATTATTTATAACAATTTTAAGCAATAATTTCGCCAGCCCCCCATACGCCAAAATCAATTTTTCAAAGTGCTAACAGTAGATAAGCTGGGAGGGTTGTGGCGCACAACTCCTCTAGCGGTGGTAACTCAACCCCACGCAATGCGCCAGAACCCCCTCAGCATTTCTAGCGCGCCTAGTGTGGAATTACACAAGCGCCAATAACCCATCTTGGTGCGCCAGAACCCCCTCAGCATTTCTAGCGCTCGTAGTGTGGAATTATATAAGCGTCAATAAGCCAACTTGGTGTGCCAGCGTTTGTGACATTCCGCGAGCGTCAATCACCCAGCTTTGTGAGTCAGAACCCTCACAACATTTTTAGCATTCTAGGAATTCTATAAGCATCAATCACTCAAAATGGCAGCGGTTCATATTGCGCATATTTAAGATTAAATTTATAATTATTAATTCTATATTAATTATAATATTTTTGATATAATATCTACTTTTTTAATCGTTTATAATTATCACGTTCGGACAAAGAATTCATATTTGTGGAATACTTTTGAGAATATTTTTTCCATTTTGAGCCTTCTTTTTGGAATCAGGAAGAGAAGTATAAGGGATTGACCTTGACTTTGACCTATCTTGTACGACGTCAGGGACACGAATGAAGCATTTCCTCCCAATCCATAGACGTCTCACAATTTTCGTAGAATTTTTTCAGAATTTAACGTTATGATGTGCACAGCTAGTTTTGTAGGCGCTCTCGTGGTTTGGACAAACTGTCAGAAGCTTGATCTTGTCCAACGGTGGAAAACCCATCTCCGTTACATCGTGAACGTTGAATTTGAAACGTTCGAGCCATTTTTTCTTGATGGAGCCCATAACGAGTATCTGACTAGCATCATGCAGGCATTCTCGAAGAACACTTCCGATATCGGTGTAGGAACGGTCGCTTGATTTCCAAGAAATACCATTATAGAACTTCTTCAGCCAAGTATTTTCTCCCTTATACTTATCGGTGAGCCGTTTCCAAGAAAAAGGTTCCTTGAATAAAAATATTAGAGGTTGCTCGTTATCAACCAACGGAACTATTGCCAGTTCTTTCAAAACGAAATCATTACCAGGCTGTTTGAAGCCCTGCATATCGACGATGTACTTCATTTTTACATACGCTTCTTCACGTCACCACTGGCGGGACTATACTGAACGATACGGTCGTGTAGTATGAGACAATACGCGAATGTTTCAGCCAAAAAATTATCTCTCGATTCAAATTCTGAATGCACGTCCACGGGAGCGTTTTTCAAAGATTCGTTTTGTTTGGAACAATCGATCACTATCACAGGTAAGTATTTTATAAAATCTACTTTATTCAAAAGGGATTGAGGATTTTTTTCATAATATGCACTTAGAAAATTTGCATACATATCATACAGTATGGCGTACTGGTTACGATCTAAATTTAAATTTGCATACGGGTAACATTGCGAATTTAAAAAGAGTTTAACATTACTCAAATGACAATGATCGAACTGACTTGCGTTTACTTGCCTCTGAGATTTTCTACTCGTTTGAAAAGCAAGAATAATGAAGCGTGGTTTTTCCAACTGATTGGAAGTTTTGACAGTCCAAACGTGTTTCGGAGAAGATGGAAGAAGTGGATATTCGTAGAATTCCCAGCTGCGGTAACTCATAACCACAGGTCTGTTTTTTTCGATATAATTGAAGAGAGTAATCTTACGCTTATCGGACAGAAATACGTATGGCATCAACCACTCTATCTTCGTTATCTCAATTTTAAATTCTTCATAAATATTGTTTGATCCTGCTGTTTGTATGATGGCATTGATATCATTTCTTGATCTCGTGAGTATGAGTTCATATTTAACATTTAGTAAAATTTTTTTATAATCTTCGGTAAATTCAAGAATCATGCCGAGAGGTATAGACAGGTTGAAGTAACCATCATCGTTGGTGAGTTTCTGCGATTCTTGTACATCGAGCCAGCCAGCGTTCTTAAGGGGGCTAGACACCTTTTTTCTCTGAAATAAGAAGTCACATTTTAATACATAAATGTAAACTAATTATTTCATACTTTTTACATATAAAAGTGGGTATATTTACCTTACCTTAAAACTTTCTCCGATGGGCCTTTTATATGGTCCAGAACCATAGTCATCGATGAAACAAGTTTTTTCACTAACCGTAAGCTTTGAAATTTTCCTGTGGATGGATTGACTCCAGATTTGAACTAAATTACTCCTGAATAGTATAATTCTCATATGAGTGTAGAGATTTAGGATTAAATGTCGGAAAAAATTTTTACATCAGAAAAATTATGAAAAAATACTCTTGAAAAACAGCACAATTTTTTTTTTCTCATTAGATCAAAAATCCCTACACTCATATGAGAATTATACTATTCAGGAGTAATTTAGTTCAAATCTGGAGTCAATCCATCCACAGGAAAATTTCAAAGCTTACGGTTAGTGAAAAAACTTGTTTTATCGATGACTATGGTTCTGGACCATATAAAAGGCCCATCGGAGAAAGTTTTAAGGTAAGGTAAATAATACCCACTTTTATATGTAAAAAGTATGAAATAATTAGTTTACATTTGTGTATTAAAATGTGACTTCTTATTTCAGAGAAAAAAGGTGTCTAGCCCCCTTAATGATCAATTTTTGACTAGGATTAAGAGAAACCCAACCTTTCATGAGAGTAGTCAACCCTACATTTTTACATTTATCAATTTCAATAGCATTGATATCGTATCTGATTTCTTCAAACATATGACGGATGGCGTTGTTGACTAACATAGAAAGTTCGAGTGGCGTACCATCTGGTTTAATTAGTTTACCACATACATGTATGAACTTCGTGATGGTAGAAGACATAAATCCTGATGTTGAATGGCGATGCGAATTTCAGCGCTGTTTCCAAACGATGACGTGGTGTAGGGCTGATGTACATGAAGTTCGTAGTGAGCCACTGACTCATCAAATGTTACAGGTGACTGAATGTTTAAAATTTCTTCCATCTTTTTGTAGGCAACAGAAGAAAATACAAGTTATTTTCCACCAGCAATGACCCTTACATCGCGACTTCACAGGAACTGAATGTTTTGCAGTGTTAGCGCTCTGATTGCCCGCTGACGACTGATGGGCTGTCGACATGTTAAGCTCTTTATATAACCCCTACCAACCTTGCTGTTGTAAACGATTCCCATTACACTTGTTTGATGTGAAGTCTGATTGTGATTACTTCTCCTCGAAAATTAACTAAACCACCGTCCTGATCAACTATACGTATTTCCAAGTAATCTGTGCTTTTAACTCTAACTGGAAGGTAAATGACCTCTGAGGTTACTTCAATGAACTTATATCCTGGTGGTACTGCTGGAAAGAATCGTGTATTGTGTGAACCTTAGAGCCGTTTATATATGCGCCTGAAGTAATATTACATTCAACTGGCAAAGCGTTGATCTTGAGGATAGATGCAAATCTGAATGATGTATGAAACTAGCTTCTAGAATTCGTGGTTGTGAAGCCAAGTAGCTGACCATTAGAATCTTGAGGACGGAAATCAATAGGATAACTACACTTAATGGCACTGCGAAGTGTATTATTGTTTGGCTTTAGACTAAATGAAATACCTCTGAGTGCTAAAGTATCACGCAGAAAATTTGCTATATCCTCTATCTCGTAACTACCAGTTGGTAAAAATAATTCTTCTTCACCCACGTAAAACTTGTTATTGTCTGTATCGATACTTGGTATAGAATTAAAGGTTAGAAGTTCAACTAAACCGAGAACGTAATTTTTGTTTGATGAAAGTTCAATAGGTGGAAAATACTGTACTTCGAGAACTGATGAATTACCGGAGAGACTTAACGTCAATGAATTCTTCATGACTGCTCAATGTCGAATGATTAAACTATCATTGCGCTCGTCTTTATATAGCCCGACCTAGCTTGTTACACAAAAACTTCAGATAGAGATGGCCACAGTTGAATGTATTATAGTTTTGATATCTCTCATAATTATATTTAACCTCATTCACAAGTAGATACAGCATTAAGTCAATAGGTGGTTGAAGATCTCCAAAACTATCAAAGTAAACTACGTTCTCACCAAGTTGGCGATATACTACCCAGTGCGTTCCAGGCCCATCTTTATCATCTAAATTTACGATAGCTGATTCACGATCACGAGGCCCGTTTGCAGGTAAGGCATTTCGCATAAAGACGCCGCGAAAATATGGAATTTGGAATATTTTAGCATACTTAATTAGATCTAGATCCGTAAGAGCCCTTTGTGGTAATCTCACTTCGAGGTTCTTTTTTTTCCTTCAACCTGAATTTTTTTTTGTTACCACCTATATGAAGACCTGCACCTGTTTTATACGGTTTCAGAAAGAGGCCCTTTCCTAAAGTTATTTCTTCCATTTTAACGTTATGTCTCTGATACTCTTCTAATTGCTTTTTAGCTGTACTTACATCATTGACTGTTTTTGTTATGCTAGCAGCCTCGCCAGCCACAGCACCAACAGCGCCTCAAACCAGCGAATATTGGTACGAGAAATGGTAAGAAACCACCTACTTTTGAGGGTACCGGTAAAACGCGTGGAATGATAATTTTACGTTTTCCACCTGCTTTTTTGACAGCAGAACGCACACCTTTCAAGGCAGAGAGAATCACCTTACGAGCAGAGTTACTTTTAACCATTGATTGTGAAGCAGCTTTTATTATCTTGTTTAACCTCGTTGACTGCTTTACACCCATTCCGAGTTTTGATTTGGCTTTCATAATATTTGTGATTGCGTAAGCAGCTAATTTCTCACCAATACTTGAATCTTTAGCCTTAACTCTTTACAACGCCTTATCTGTCAAAACTCTATCCTTATTGTTTCTAACCTCTATGTTTTCTCGATTCTGAGAATAAACTATATCGTGTTCTTTACAAGCTGCGTTAAGTAGATTCATACCTTTATCACCTCGAGCTAAACGTTTTGCTAACTTAGTGCCTGGCCTGCAGTACTGATATCCTGGTAAATGAAGTTCTACTGGAAGACTGTTGAGAATTTTATTGATTAAACCACGACCTCGACGTCTGTATATGATCATCACACAATGAAGGTCTAATGAAGACTGAACCCGTGAGTATAAAAGCGCTGTATTTATAGTCGAATGATCAGTTGCAATCGAGAACTTGTAGTGTACACATGAATTTCAAGGAACAGCCTGTTCAGCTTCCGGTATTGAATTTCGACAATATCGTAGAGCAAGAAAAAAAGACGAATCGGTATGGAGACTTACTTCCAAGCAGCATTAGAGCTGTATTTTGTGGACCGTCGAATTGCAGGAAAACCAATAGTTTGCTTGCACTCATTACACATCCCAATGGTGTTAGATTTGAGAATATTTATACGTATTCAAAGTCTTTGAATCAACCGAAGTATAAATTTCTTCAGAAATTTATAGAACTGTTAGAGGGCATGCAGTAGTTTCCCTGCAGCGAACATGATGAAGTTATAGCTCCAGAAAATGCTCTTTAGCATTCAATCATTATCTTTGACGATATAGCTTGGGAAAAACAAAACCATGTTAAAGCATTTTTCTGCATGGGTAGACATAAAAATATAGATTGTTTTTATCTTTGTCAGTCATATGCTCACATTCCAAAGCATCTCGTCAGGGATCATGTAAATCTTTTGGTAATTTTTCGACAAGATGACGTTAATTTGAAACACTTGTATGGAGATCGTGTTAATTCTGATATGACTTATACACAGTTTAAAGATTTGTGTGTCAAATGTTGGAGGGATGAGAAATATGGATTCCTAATGATTGACAAGCATAGTTCAATCAATGGAGGAAGATATCTTAAGGGCTTTGACTGTTTTGCTATAAATATGGGAGGTACCTAATCTTTTATTCACAGTCAACTGAACGTTGAAGCGTCAAGATGACAGAATTCAGTCGAAGAAAGGATATACTTCGTGAGCATGTAAAAGCTCGTAATGCAGTTAAACGAAAATACAATTTGTTAAAGTATAGAAAAGATACTTTTGAGAAAGCAATGGAAGATACTTTCAAACCAATCCTTGAGCCGCTTGAAAATTGGTAGCCAAACAGTCCAAAGAATCATTGAGTAGAGCTGTTAAACATGATGAAAAATATAATAAATCTATCAAACGCCATGAAGAGCATGATGATGATGATGATATGCAAGAGCAGGATGATACATTGCAAGCAACCGACACGTCTTTTGAATCCGCTACGAAGAATGATGGTTATGATGAAAGCAATAATAGATATTTGCAAATGCTCATTCAAGATCAGTACGTAGACAAAATTTATGATGTACGCAAAGTGAATGGACAATTCATGATTGATAATTCTGCTATAGAGTTCGAGCGTAGCTATATTGATGTGAACGGGACGAAGTATGCGAAAACTCATGGATTACTAGAATTACTCATTACAAAGCAGCCCAGTGAAAGCCAGATCACAAAAGACGCTATGACAGTAATGAAAAAATTCGTCCTCACGACAGCAACAAATTCAAATAGATAACTATTTGTTTGAATATTCGAAACAAGGTGCTGGTGTATTACCACGATACAAGTTGGCAAGAATGAATACGAGTATGGATTATGTATATTGGGACGATCCCAACGAGCTGGTGGAACGTTTGAGATTACTCATAGCTGAACAATCAGCTGGCAATCCCAGCCGCGTTAATGATATTCACTCGATAATTGAGAAATTGCGGGTGGGAGGGTATATATCGTCGCCTCCGAATAGAAAGGCGTTATCTTGAAGTCCGCTTGTAAAAGGCGTTAACTCGGAGTCCGCTCGTAGAAAGCGTTATCTCGGAGTCCGCTCGTAGAAGGCGTTATCTCACACGCAAATTTTTCCGGCTCAAATTTAAGTTGACATCACTGCCTATATAGATGCGCGCGTATCATAAATATACTTATAAAATCTATTTTTAAGCGTAATGCATAAAATGAATTTATGATAATAATCTAACACTAAGGATTGCTTGAACTACTTCAACTCTATCTTTTTTATGCAAATAATTTCCGCTATAAAAAACATTTTTTATTAATATTTATCGTCGGCTATTTCCATCAGGACTTTCATATAAGTATAATACAAAACTTTATTCTACAACATTTTCTTTTGTTGAATGAATTCCTATTTACTATTATTATAAAAGCGACTGTAAACGAATAATTTAGCCAGAAATGAAGGGTTTTTTTGAAGTACAACTTTTGGCTTACATCATTATTCTATAGAATTATTAAATCCTCAGAAAAACGATTAAAAATTTCTAAATATGACACCTATTACTGATTTATATTAATAAAATAAGATTTGAATAACGATTGCGACAAAATTTGTCATGATGACATATTTAGAAATTTTTAATCGTTTTTCTGAGGATTTAATAATTCTATAGAATAATGATGTAAGCCAAAAGTTGTACTTCAAAAAATCCTTCATTTCTGGCTAAATTATTCGTTTACAGTCGCTTTTATAATAATAGTAAATTCATTCAACAACAAAAAATGTTTTAGAATAAAGTTTGTGTTATACTTATATGAAAGTCCTGACGGAAATAGCCGAAGATAAATATTAATAAAAAATTTGTTTTACAGCGGAAATTATCTGCAAAAAAAAAATGGAGTTGACTTAGTTCAACCAATCCTTAGTGTTAAATTATTATGATAAATTCATTTATGCCTTTCTATTCGGAGGTGACGATATATTAGATGAACCTTCTCTCTCTCTCTCTCTCTCTCTCTCTCTCTCTCTCTCTCTCTCTCTCTCTCTCTCTCTCTCTCTCTCTTCTCAGTATCGTAATGAATGTCGACGTGTTCGGACGAAATCTAAAAGAGAGGGTATTAGAGGTCCTCCAGGAGTGGGATATAAAATTACATCCGATGGACAGTTCGATCTTGAAAATAGGAGGTTATGCAACGTAGGAACACCCAATAATGTACACGATGCAGTCAACGTGCAATCATTACAGCCTATAGTGGAGGGAGAAGTTACGGAAGTTGTGAATGTTATACATGAATTGAGAAATGATTTCAATAATTTAGATGGAATAGTGGAAGCTCATCGAGATGAATTAGATACAAAAATTGCTAATTTTGACAGGGAAATTGAGAGTATAAAAGTAACGGTACTTCCGTTGTCACACATCAGTAATACGCTGGATACCAAAGAGTCGACATCGAAGCATGGATCATCGTAAGAAAGTAGTAGTAGAAGAGGCCTGGATGAAACTTGGCAAGCTGATTTGGTTGAAATGCAAACTTATGCCCGAGAGAACAGAGGTTATAGGTATTTGCTCACCATCATTGATGTGTTTTCCAAGTATGCGTAGACTATACTCGTTAAAAGTAAATCCGGTACAGATGTTACAACAGCTATGAAGAATGTGTTGTTCAAGAACGGGTACCGAAGAATCTACAGACAGACAGAGGCAAGGAATTTTACAATTCAAACTTTAACAAACTGATGACGCAGTATAAGACTAATCTCTACTCAACATACAGCAATCTCAAGGCGTCTATCTGTGAAAGATTGAATAGAACATTAAAAAATAAGATGTGGATACGATTTAGTTTGCGTGGAAATTTTAAATGGCTCGACATTTTACCTGATTCGATTTCTACCTACAATAGTACAAAAGATAGAACTATAGGTATGAAACCAAAATATATCACAACAGTAAACGAAGCGCAGATCCTAACTCAATATTTAAACCAGCCTCGAGCTGTAAAGAAAGCAAAGTTCAAAGTCAATGATCGAGTACGAGTAAGCAGAGTAAAGCAAGATTTCGAGAAAGGATACACACCTAATTGGTTGACTGAGATATTGATAATAGATAAAGTATCAAAAACAAATCCTATTACTTACGGTTTGAAAGATTATCAAGATCAACCCGTTTCCGGTGGTTTCTACGAACAAGAACTTTTGAAAGTAAAATATTCGGACATCTATCTTGTAGAAAAAGTTATAAAGAAATGCGGCAATCAAGTTTACGTAAAGTGGCTAGGATTTGATAGTTCCCACAACAATTGGATTAACAAACAAGATATGTGATTTCTTTAATAATAAACAGAAAGTGGTGGGAACACTAATCCCCGCTACCTACCTGTGAGGAATAACCATCAAATTTTTTCCTCAGTGAACTAGCTCTTTATTTATTTTTCATGTCTTACTGCTACGCTAAACCGAATCTGCGCAAATACCTATATTTTAAAGAAGAATCTGTCTCGATTACAGAAGTGTGAGATGTACATAGTAAAAGATAAAACGTGTTACTCTATGACATAAAAGGTGTTACTAAAGGTGTTACTCTACGGCATAAAAGTTCAAAAATGTGTTACTCTATATCGCAAACGTTCAAAAGGTGTTACTCTTTAATATACAAGTTCTAAAAGGTATTACTCTATGACATAAGAAAAGTGTTACTCTTTAGTATAAAAGTTTAAAAAGGTATATCACTCTATGACATAAAAAAGGTGTTACTCTATGACGTAAAAAACGTGTCACTCTTTGACATAAAAAAGGTGTCACTCTATGACATAAAAAAGGTGTCACTCTATGACATAAAAAAGGTGTCACTCTATGTCATAAAAAAGGTGTTACTCTATGACATAAAAAAGGTGTCACTTTATGACATAAAAAAGGTGTCACTCTATGACATAAAAAAGGTGTCACTCTATGACATAAAAAAGGTGTCACTCTATGACATAAAAAAGGTGTTATTCTATGACATAAAAAAGGTGTTACTCTATGACATAAAAAAGGTGTTTTTTATTACACTATTATTATATTACTCAATGACATAAAAAAAGGTATCACTTTATGACATAAAAAATGTGTCACTCTATGACATAAAAAAGATGTCACTCTATAACATAAAAAAGGTGTCACTCTATAACATAAAAAAGGTATTACTCCATGACAAAAAAGGTGTTACTCTATAACATAAAAAAGGTGTCACTCTTGAAGCATAAACATGTCAAATGCACATAATATTATTAGCAAGTTTCAGGATGCTATAGTACGAAAATCAGAGACTTTATTAGGTTTGACAACAAGTGCTGAATTTTTCGATATATCGAAAAATTTCCATATCATTAGCTATAGCTAATGATATGGAAACTTCTGAAATCGAACTATCTAATATGAGACATAGCCATAATAACATCCATTGTTTCCATAACTATAAATTTGCAAAACTAATCAAGAAATATGTAACAAAATTAAACGGACATTCTAGGAGATATCTCGATAATATTTATGGGGTTTACAAGCGAGGAAATTTACTTATGATTGGAAATTCACCAATAAAGTTTGAAGGGAACTTTGTCCATGTAAAGGAGTGGAAGTATCGTTTGTCTGCAGGATTACTACCATTACTATTCAAAAAACTTCCGGATTAAAGTCTTATCAATTCAAATGATTTAGATAATTATCGCATGATTATGCAAGTTTCAAGCGCTCACAAAAAGCACTATTGCGTGAATGAGCCGATTCAAAAATTAAAGAGTAAAAAATTTCACATTTTTATTGCCCCAATGTTCGAAAAGTTGTTTGTAAAAAGTGACTCGTCATTATCCCCAGAACATAATGTTAACGAAGCTGAAAATGCAAGAGAGGAACGTAAGAAGGTTGAGGCAAACTAATGCAGTGGCAGCCAAAAACATGTTTGAACCAATAGTCAATCCTCTAAAGAAGCTCATAACTGTTGATACTCGAATTGATTCCGATCTTCCAACATCTAAAGATACTGATAAATATTACGAAGCTGATCATTCTACTGAAGATGTATCAGATTCCTCAACTAATGAATATTCGCCGAAAATCATTCGTGATTCAGGAGTATGGGAGCGCTTTGAAGGCAATAACTTTATTCGTTCGAGATACCAACCTAAGAAGTGGACTAGTGACGAAGAAGAAGTTGCAACTATTACAACTGTATACGAACTTGACGTCTGGGATCCTAACAAATTAGTTGATCGCTTACGAGTACTCATTGCTGAGCAAAATATGGGGATAAGAAGACTGAGAGAAAAAATTGTAGGCAGTCTACAAAAGTTCGTGCGCGCAGTCCGCAAGCAGTCTCTTGTTAGTCGCCCGCACTTGCGTTGGTTGTTAATATACAAGCAAAGGTCGGCCAGAGACAATTGAAGGGCAAAATCGTATGGCGTGCGAGATGCAGATGCTGTTAGCACTTTGCTCGCGCATGTTCACTGGTATTTTCGAGTCTTTTCGAGTCGAATTTTCACCGTTCAGTTGATATGGACTAAAAAACCCACTTTACGCCACTGGTACACAATATACTATTATTTCTCTAAGATTAGTATTCTTTATTTCTTCATCAATTTTATATACTTATTAACATTTATTTTTCTTCAATAAATATTTTTAAATATTTTATAATACTATTTTATTAAATGATGTTTAATTTTCTTAAAAAGATAATATTTTATAACATGGCGAAATTAATAAAATTGTGTATTGAATTATTTTTAAAGCAAATTTAATGTATAATAATATATACAACATTAATATGTAAATAATTTTGTTTATTTTTCTAACAATAAATAAAATTGCATAGAAGAAAAATAAATGTCTATTTATATACATATAGATAAACCATCAAAAACTGAACGCTGTATGTTTTTCAACCGCATTTGCAATTGCGCGCGACTAACAAGATTTCGCTTGCTGACTGTTCGCTTTCGGCCGATGGTCGATGGTTAACAGCTAGAAGTGCGCGCGGCTAACAAGAGGCTGCTTGTGGACTGCGCACACGCACTTTTGTAGACGGCCTACGATTTTTTCTCTCAATTAATGTTAGACATTTCTAACATTAATGTTAGAAATTTTCTAAATGTTGTAATATAACATTTTATACTGTACTAAATTATCTAAACAGTGGCAACATTCGCTAAGTCTAAGCTATAATAATGTTGTTTTTCAATAAAATAATTTTGGTAAATTCTATGTATACATAATTTATTAATAAATATTATCATAAAATAAGAGAGAGAGAAATTTTATGGAGGGAAATATTTTTTCTTTAATGGATGTTTCTAACAGGTATAGAGCGTTGGTTGGGGTTCTCACCATTTTCTCTCTCTTCTTTTATATTTAGATTTAATTATATTAAATGAAAAAAAATAAATTCATGATAGAACATACGCACATCAGCCCTACGCCACGTCATCGTTTGGAAACAGCGATGAAATTCGCATCGCCATTCATCATCAGGATTTATGTCTTCTACAATCACGAAGTTCACTACATGTATGTGGTAAACTAGTTAAACCGGGTGGTACGCCACTCGAACGTTCTATGTTAGTCAACAACGCCATCTGTCATATGTTTGAAGAAATCAGATACGATATCAATGCTATTGAAATTGATAAATGTAAAAATGTAGGGTTAACGACTCTCATGAAAGGTTGGGTTTCTCTTAATCCTAGTCAAAAATTGATCATTAAGAACGCTGGCTGGCCCGATGTAGAAGAATCGCAGAAACTCACCAACGATGATGGTTACTTCAACCTGTCTATACCTCTCGGCATGATTCTTGAATTTGCCGAAGATTATAAAAAAATTTTAGTAAATGTTAAACATGAACTCATACTCACGACATCAAGAAATGATATCAATGCCATCATAAAAACAGCAGAACCAAACAATATTTATGAAGAATTTAAAATTGAGATAACGAAGATGGAGTGGTTGATGCCATACGTATTTCTGTCCGATAAGCGTAAGATTACTCTCTTCAATTAGATCTAAAAAAACAGACCTGTGGTTATGAGTTACTGCAGCTGGGAATTCTACGAATATCCACTTCTTCCATCTTCTCCGAAACACGTTTGGACTGTCAAAACATCCAATCAGTTGGAAAAACCACGCTTCATTATTCTTGCTTTTCAAACGAGTAGAAAATCTCAGAGGCAAGTAAACGCAAGTCAGTTCGATCATTGTCATTTGAGTAATGTTAAACTCTTTTTAAATTCGCAATGTTACCCGTATGCAAATTTAAATTTAGATCGTAACCAGTACGCCATACTGTATGATATGTATGCAAATTTTCTAAGTGCATATTATGAAAAAAATCCTCAACCCCTTTTGAATAAAGTAGATTTTATAAAATACTTACCTGTGATAGTGATCGATTGTTCCAAACAAAACGAATCTTTGAAAAACGCTCCCGTGGACGTGCGTTTAGCTGGAACATCCGCGTATTGTCTCATTCTACACGACCGTCTCGTTCAGTATAGTCCCGTCAGTGGTGACGTGAAGAAGCTTGTGTAAAAATGAAGTACATCGTCGATATGCAGGGCTTCAAACGGCCTGGTAATGATTTCTTTTTGAAAGAACAGGCAATAGTTCCGTTGGTTGATAACGAGCAACCTCTAATATTTTTATTCAAGGAACCTTTTTCTTGGAAACGGCTCACCGATAAGTATAAGGGAGAAAATACTTGGCTGAAGAAGTTCTATAATGGTATTTCTTGGAAATCAAGCGACCGTCCCTACACCGATATCGGAAGTGTTCTTCGAGAATGCCTGCATGATGCTAGTCAGATACTCGTTATGGGCTCCATCAAGAAAAAATGGCTCGAACGTTTCAAATTCAACGTTCACGATGTAACGGAGATGGGTTTTCCACCGTTGGACAAGATCAAGCTTGTGACAGTTTGTCCAAACCACGAGGGCGCCTACAAAACCAGCTGTGCACTTCATAACGTTAAATTTCTGAAAAGATTCTACGAAAATTGTGAGACATCTATGGATTGGGAGTAAATGCTTCATTCGCGTCTCTGACGTCGTACAAGATGGGTCAAAGCTCAAGTTCAATCCCTTATACTCCTCTTCCTGATTCCAAAAAGGAAGATTCAAAATGGAAAAAATATTCTCAGAAGTATTCTACAAATATGAATTCTTTGCCCGAACGTGATAATTATAAATGATTAAAAAAGTAGATATTATATTACAAATATTATAATTAATATAGAATTAATAATTATAAATTTAATCTTAAATATGCGCAATATGAACCGCTGCCATTTCGAGTGATTGATGCTTATAGAATTCCGAGCTGAAAATGTTGTGAGGGTTCTGACTCGCAAAGGTGGGTGATTGACGCTCGCGAAATTTCACAAACGCTGGCGCACCAAGATGGGTTATTGACGTTTGTTTAATTCCACACTACGCGCGCTAGAAATGCTGAGGGGGTTCTGGCGCACTGCGCGGGGTTGAGTTATCACCACTCGAGGAGTTGTGCGCCAGAACCCTCCCAGCTTATCTACTGCTAACGTAATCTACGATTTATTGACAATTATTTACACCCATAAAAACTGGTAAAACTCGATTATATATAATAATTTTAAGCAATAATTTCGCCAGCTCTCCCATAAGCCAAAATCGGTTTTTCAAAGCGCTAACATAATCTACGATTTATTTACAATTATTTACAACCATGAAAACTGGTAAAAGTCGATTATTTGTAACAATTTTATTAATTTTCTCCACTGAGCCATGAAATAGGGCCTTCTTCTCGTGTGAAAATAGAAGAGAAAATTTCGCATTCCGAGCATTGACTTCCGCAACAATTGCGTACTGATTTTTTCTTTTTAATACTTAATGTTTTTTGGGAATTAGTCAAGCACGACGTTTTTCCCGGAAAACCACGAACATACACGCACCCCGCGAGCTTTGGAAAAGTTCGTGTTACGACTCGGTCGACGGGCCGCACCCTCGAACCGCGGGGAGAGGAGCGAGCGGCTCGCAAACTCATCTGCAGCCAATCTGCTGATCTTTTGCCGCCGCCTTGCGGTACTCACATAACAACTCGCCCCCATCCCTCGCCGAGGTATTCTACCCGACTGCAAAATTTCGGAGCTCTCTCGCTCTCTGCGCTCCGCCGGAGACGAAGCTTCTGCTCTCACCGCAGGTAGCTATGCCTGCACTCCCGGCAACGGCGACTTGTCGCCAGATAGGCAAAAGTATCCTGACTCTCATCAAGTGGGGACGAACGCTCAGTTCAGGCAAAAAGAGGGTGACGCCTGACGGGCGACGCTCGATGTGACCAGGACAAGGCAAAAACGACTTGGAGAAAGTCTCACGTGACCGCGAAACGAACGCGACTGTATGACCCCTGATTGTATTTATTTATTTAATTTTTCCTAATTTTATTTTATTTTTGTAATGCTCTAACGTACTTTGAAATGTTTATTTTAACTTTAATTTTTGTTTAAACAAATTTTTTTAACCACCTTTTTTCCTATTCCTCATCTTCCCATGCTCTCCGACTCTGAGATAACATCAGCATATTTTATGGAAATGGTAAAAAAATATCCATTTCTACCCTAAAATAGGTGAGAAATGAAAAACTAGAGAGAAATATTCATTTCTGCCCTAAAACAGGTGAGAAATGCCATTTCTACCCTAAAACAGGTAAGAAATGAATATTATAGGTATAGTTAATTGTGTATACATTTGAAATTATTTTGATTTCCAACTGCGTTGTGTAGGACTCGACATGTCCAATTCTCTCTCCGACCCGCACACGTAAAAAAGGTTTTGTTATGCCTGCGTTAAAAAAAAATACGGTATGGAAGACAGGAAAAAAAGCTATTTCAGACTCTGGTGAGGTGTTTTCAGTACTTGACTCCGATTCGTGCAGAACATCTCACTCTCGCTAGAAATAGCTCATTTTCTCCCCTTGTTGCATAATGTACTATTTTCAGGAAGTTATGAATAATCACGATGGCGTAGCAAAACGGTTAGAAATTTCTTTCTTTTTTCAATGAAATTATAAGTAACTTTTTCAACTGATCTTTGAAAAAGTTACTTGAAAAAGTTTCCTGTAGTGTGAACTCTTTATTTCGTCTTTTTCTTTCAGTTACATTTCTGTTGTTACAGGGGCGAATCCAGGAGCCTCGCTTGGTGGGGGGGGGGGGTGAAATATATAAAATCAGATTGTGAATTTTTTAAATATGATTTTAGGGAAATGTGAGTTTCGCGTAGTAGAGGAAGGCACGCAGATATGCGAGAGAAAGCAAGTTAATTATTATATAAACTCTGAAACTCAAATAGCCGGGGGATGAAAGTTCCACGTAGAAGAGGAAGACACGCAGACGGACTCGAAAATCAAGTTGATTATTAAATAAACTCCAAAACCCAAATAGCCGGGGGATGCAAGTTCCACGTAGAAGAGGAAGGCACGCAGTCGGGCTGGAAAAAGCAAGTTCCACGTATTAAAGGAAGACACGCAAACGGGCTGGAAAAAGCAAGTTGATTAATAAATAAATAAAAAGTACGTTGATTATTAAATGAACTCTAAAACCAAAATGCCCGGAAGAAGCGTGTTCCACGTAGAAGAAGAGACGAGGTTGAGAGGGAGGAAGCGCGTTGATTGTTTAATAAACTTTAAACCCTAAATAGCAGGGGGGAGCGAATTTCATGCAGAAGAGGAAAGTACGCAGATAGTCTCGAGGAAACAACATGATTGTTAAAAAACATGTAATATCTGATTTGGAAATAAAATATCCAGGTTACTTAGGATTTAGAAAATCTCAATAATCCATTCGCATCACCGCCGTCGTATACGTTCTGTAAACGTAGAATCTTTTTCCACGGTCAGGAGGTAAATAAAAGAGCACAACTTTTAAGATTAAAAGTAAGATATATAATTATTAGAATAAGATAGATGGCTCATACATGAGGAATCTTAACATCCAACACTTATAAATTAGAGAGCCCGCGGCCCGTCTCAGGTCGTTCGACACAATCGACTTCGCTAGACACTCGGACATGTTTTCCTTACGCTCTCACAGCTTCGACCAGATGACCACACACTAATATCAATCCGCGTAACTAAACTTCGGCACAGAGTTACCTAATTCCGGCCTAACTCGTCCTCAGGAAAACGCTCTATGTCTCTCGCTTAGAGTTTTTGATCCGTAGCCTCGTAGACGACCACTCGCACTCGCAGCTCGCCTAGCCCTCTTTCCCGACGTTGTCGTACGGCCCTGCGCCGTTCACGCGCGCTTCTCGCAGTTCTCGGCGCTGCCAACACTCGCGTTCACCCACTCATACACACACATAAACATACCCATTTATGTAAAACAGAATATGCACACCGATAAAACGTAATATCGACGCCCCTTACGAAGACTAGCACAACTCGTGTTTCCTTATGGAGATTAACACAGAGAAAACTGAGTTGTACTAGTCTTCGTAAGGGGCGTTGATATAACAGTTCCTTCCCCTTCTGCGTGGAACTCGCATCCCCCGACTATTTGGGTTTTGCAGCTTTTTTAATAATCAGTTTGCTCTTTTCCGCCCGTCAGCGAGCCATCCTCTTCTACATGGAACTCGCATCCCCAGGCTATTCAGGTTTTGGAGTTTATTTAATAATCAACTTACCTCCTTTTGCCCATCTGCGTGCCTTCCTCTTCTACGTGGAACTCACGTCCCCGGCTATTTGGGTTTTGGAGTTTAATAATCAACTTACTTTCTCCTGCCCATCGGCGTGTCTTCCTCTCATATGTGGAACTTGCATCCCCCGGCTACTTGGGCTTTGGAGTTAATTCAATCCTCAACTTTCTTTTTCCCGCCCATCTGCGTGCGTTCCTCTTCTACCCGGCTATTTGGGTTTAATAATCAACTTACTTTCTCCCGCCCGTCGGCGTGTCTTCCTTTCATACGTGAAACTTGCATCCCTCGGCTACTTGGGTTTCGGTGTTAATTCAATTATCAACTTGCTTTTTCTACCCATCTGCTTTCCTTCCTCTTCTACGTAAAATCTGCATCCCTTGGCTATTTGGGTTTTAGAGTTTATTTAATTATTCATTTGCTTTCTCCTGAATATCTGCTAGTGGACTTTAGGGGGGGGGGGGCACCCCCCCTTGGATTCACCACTGTGTTGTTAACGAACTTATAACTTTATTATTATATATTTAGAAAAGCAAATGAGTCAGTAAAAAATAGGCGATTATTTCTGCGTATTTTAAGGTGGGCGGGCCCTAGCATAGAAAATATATGTGGAGCTAAGAGCAAAAATGGGTTATGTTCTATGCTTATAATACATACAACTTAACCCGTTTTTGTTCTGAGCTCCTCATACATATGATAAAATTTGTAACAGAAAACTACATATGCAGAAAGGGTGTTGACGATGTCCAGAGGGCAAAGTCGAGTCAGTCGCTAGCTGGAGAGCTTGGCGTACAGATCGTTCTCGAGCTCTTTTCAACTTGTATCTATGTTCAATAACTTAATTATATTTATTACTTAACTTAAAATTATTTTGGTTATTTAAAATCCCTCGTCCTATCTACAACATTCGGTAGAAACAGTCAGATGTCAGTAAAATGCCGCTATCTTTGTCCTGTAAAGGCATCCTGAGTTCAGCTTCTGAGTAGTCCTCAGCTCTCTGGTGGATGAGATTGAAGCTCTAGATGGAATGAGAGTTTTTTAATGAAGAGAGTCTATCGATCGATATATATATATATATATATATATATATATATATATATATATATATATATATATATATATATATATATATATATATATATATATTTATATATAAAACTGTTATTTCCGGGACTTTTTAGTGTAAAAACTTACAATCAGGGTCGGAAACACCCCCTTTTCCCCCTCTGATTGTAATTTAAACTGTTTTATACTGTTTTATACTGTTTTATACTGTTTTATACTGTTTTATACTGTTTTATACTGTTTTAAACTGTTTTAAACTGTTTATATGCTCCTTTAACTCTGTTTCCCGGGACTTTTAATGCTGTATAACTGAGATTTCCGGGACCCGTTGTTATTTCTGGGACGTTCCAGAAGTGTTTTTGGTGCGGAACTGTTATTTCTGGGACGCGTCTAGAGTCAATAACCCCAGGGTCATTATTTCTTTTATCATGCGCCTATATAGCGAACTCTGAAGGGATAAACTATAGGACCCTGTATAATCCCAGAAAACAGGGTTAAAGGTGTATATATATATGATGATTCTGTCGTAACTTCCCCAGATTAGATCTAACTTTTTTTCTCTCAAAACCAACTTTTTATAGGTATTTTGAGATTTCATCTGCTCATTATAATATTTAAAATAAGTACCCAGAAAGAATCCACTATAAAATATTCCGGCTATAATTTACGTAACATTTTATGATCTTGGTAGGGGACGGAACTGACCATTATTGTAAAAAATTTTCGAAATTAATTCTAAAATATGTAATACGATAAAAAAATTCGGTAAAACAATTTCGAACAAGAGCTTGAAAAATAATATTTTATATAACCAAATTAATTAATAATATCAAATTCCGTGATAATATTAAGAGCATGACTGGTGGACAAAATTTTTGTGCCGTAGAGTGCTAAAGTGTGTGAAACTGTGCAAATATGTGCCAAAGTATGTCTAACTATGCGAAACTGTGCAAAAGTGTGCTCAAGCAGGTAGATTTCGGACATTTTACACTGATTTAGCACAGATTGGCACACTTTTGCACATTTACCACACTTTGGCACAGGTTAGCACAAAAAGTTTTTAGCCATTAAAAATAAATTTATCTTGATTATTTGACACAGTTTAACACACTTTGGCATACTTCGGCACAGTTGAGCACAGTTGGGCACAGTTTGGCACAACGTTAACACGTGTTAACACAAATTATTGTTAAATTTTTAAATTAACAACCATCATTTATTATTAAAAATATCAAATCTTTTATGCAACCATTTATAGTCATTAGACTCAAGAATTATTAATTTTTGAAAATCAATTGAGTTTAGCTATAGTCAAGTGTGTCCATTTATTTCTAATTGAGATTACCTATACTTAAATATTAAAAATTATTGTTAATAATATTTATATTTTTACTTATATTGTTTTAATAAGTGAACAATATTTTGTGTGCTTAACTGTGCCAAATTTTGTGAATCTGTTCAAAAACTGTGCAAAACTATGTGTGTCAAACTGTGCACTACTGTGCCAAACTGTGCACTACTGTGCCTAATAATAAACCTAATTTTATTTTTAGTAACTGAAAATTCTGTGTGCCAAACTATGTCAAAATGTTCTAAAGTGCCAAAGTGTGCTAAACGGCATGGTGTGGTTTGTGCACATAAGAATTATGCACATATTTATTGTGCACACTTTAGCATTGGTGTATATCTATATCTATGTGTATACTCCAATGCTAAAGTGTGCACAATAAATATGTGCATAATTCTTATGTGCACAAACCACACCATACCTGCTAAACTATGCACAACTGTATCGAAAATCAAATTATATTTATTTTCAACAGCTGAAAATGATTTATGCCAAAATGTGCAAAAGTATGCCACATTGTTCCAAACTGTGCCAATATGTGATAAATCTGTGTAAAATTTCCGAAACCTACCTACTTGGGTACAGTTTGGCACGGTTTTGCACAGTTAAGCACACTTATGCACTATTAGGTACGAAAATTATTTTCACTAAGGAATCAAAATGATAATTTATGGTGATGTATGCAAATTATTTTTCATACAGTGTTATGATTTACATTTTTATTTACAATATTAAAATAATATTACAATTAATATTTTCTGTTTACATTTAAAATTAATTTAATAAAATATAATATTTAATAATTTGTTAACGCGGTCTTACACCTATAGGCCTTTATGGCCAAAATTACCTCAAAGAAATGATAAAAAATATTATAATAATAAAATAATGAAAATATAATGTAAATATAACTTATCTTGAATAAAATGAACCTAGGCAGAGGTCCTTAAACTCATTTTATTCTCAGTTATAGCATTTTCAAGAAAAACAGTTTGTCGTATTGTTGCGAATTGAGTAAAGGAATTTGTAAACAAGGTAGTTATGTAAGCGACTAGATAGAATAAAGGAATGTATGTGTGCTTCACCTTGTGACATAGGAATCACGCGTTTAAATGAATGTAAGAGTGAATATATGTATTCTCCGTGGCGCCAGCACAAAAGCTCGACTCAACGATACCTTCTCTTGGTCTCGGACCACCCCAGCGCGAGCAGCTTCTGACGTCACGTCGCAATGCATCACATTGTAATTTCACGCAATAAAGTTACCAGATATTAAGTTTGCTTAAATAGTAACGGTAAATGTATATCGTAGACTGTTGCTCGCACCACATTTACACCACTTTGCTTATAATTGTGCACATTTTGAATTGATGCTACACGCTATATGCCTACACGGTACCAGGTGCTTTAACTCACAGCTGTTACGAAAGCTGGCACGTGCTTCACAGCCCTTCACTCAACCTAGAGGTACCTAGGTGCTCTGCAGCACATTCGACTTGAGTCCTGAGTCGACAAGCAGTCTCGAGCATAGCTCAACTGCATCCACGCATCGCATCAAGCTTCCAGTACTTCTTTGCAACTCATCATAGCTACACCACTACTCTCATCAAACCTGTAGTCATCGCAGGAGTGACAACAGCTTCATTAGTCAAGAGTAGACTTGGTGAAATATCAGAGACAGTAGTGAGAAAATTATATGTATGAGAGAGGGATGCTTAGCATGAAGTGTGGATGTGCAAAGCTAGTTTTAATGGGTCTTAGTACTCGAGCTTATACAGTAGGTTGTGTGAGAGTGAGCAAAGTGCGTGCAAGTGAATGTTAGCCTCGACTAGAGAGTTTTTAGGTAGCGTAGGTAGTAGAAAGGCATGTGTGCGTAAACTGATTACGAATACTGTATGCAACGTATGCTTGATACCAGGAATTTTGTCAGTATGCTTGGCATCAAGAAAACTGAGTGCTCAGACTAAGAAAAATGTCAGTATGCCTTATATCTGAATCATATACATCCATGAACTCCCACCCAAACTCGTTTTGGAACACAAATAGTTAGAATAGGATTTAGCGAATTTCTTTTGTTTCAAACAATCAGCATTTGGTAGACTATCACTTCACAGTTTCTTCGAAGTTGTCTTGTCTTCAAAAGGATTGTCACTCCGCTTGGCTTAGAGTCTTCTTGAATATCTTACTATCCAAGGCAGTAAATAGTAAGAGAACCCACAACTAACTGGTTAGATTGTCATCGAGCAAAATTCAAACCCTTTTACAAGTCAGTTCTCTTTTTAGTTAGCGCGATTGCATCTAGCAAATCTATTCAAGATGGATGCTTTGTACGCCATGCAACTGGACTTGCACAAACAGGTAAACAATTCGTTTGCTAATTTTAGAAAAAAGGGTGCAAACAAAATGACCAAAATCACTGCACAAGCTCGTCTGACGGGTATAGAGGATTGTTATTCTCAATACAATGCGAACCACAATCGCATCTTAGGTATCAAAGACGTACCTCAAGATCACATTTATTTTTCTTCAAATCTGAGTGAGCAGATCATTGACTCTTTTTTCGATAGGAAAAGTGAATTCCTCCAATTTATAGAGGACACCAAGCAAATAGAAAGGGAGCAGAATCCACCTGCATCCCCTGCCACTCACTCAACAGAATGTCACAATTAACGCGACTTCTCTCGAATCTCGATCACTCCCAAAGCTAGACTTACCCAAATTCTCTGGTAAATTTACGGAATGGGAAAATTTCCGCGACCTTTACAGGTCAATTGTTCATCGTAGGAAAGAGTTAGATTCCTCGATCAAGTATCATTATCTCCGGTCCAACTTAACAGGTGAAGCCTTGGAAGTCATCAAATCAATTCCAATTTCAGGAGAGCAATACGACACCGCGTGGAATACTCTTCTCCAGTACTAGGACAATAAACGGCGAACGGTGAACACGTTGGTCGCATCAGTCTTGGGTATAAGCCTATGAAGTCTGAGACTGATTCGGAATTAAAGCGAGTGAGTAGAGAATTTTTCAGTCCGTTAGAGAGTCTGCGTAAATTAGGTAGAGACGACGGTCAGATTGGAAACGACATTCTCGTCTATATTTTAGCAGAACTACTCGAACCTAGCACAAAAAAGGAGTGGAAAAAGTCAATTGACAAATCCAATGATACTCCCCCTACCATTGAAGAGGTAAAGAACTTCGTCAAAGGCCAAATCGAAAATCTCGACGAAGGCAAAGAATCTTCGGCTAGCCCTTTAAGCAGCCCTTCTAAGGCTAAAACCAAAGGGAAACAGTCGAAGGAAGACTGCGGCTCGAATACGATTCACTCTTTACAAACTACCTCCAGAGATTTACAGTCTAGAACCTCGACGTGCATTCTCTGCAATGGTGATCACCTTCTAGCTAAATGCGATCAATTTATCAAGAAATCCGTTTCTGATCGCAGAGATCTCATAAAAAATAAGCGTCTTTACTTCAATTGCTTAGGTAGTGCACATTCTAAAGCTCGTTGCAAATCTCGTTACAATTGCTTCACTTGCAAAGCAAGACACCATACTCTCTTGCACACTGATAGCTTAAATTCAGTAGCAAGCGCTAGCCTCAGCAGCTCAAGCTATTACAAATCAAGCGCAAAATTCTACTTGCTCAAACGTAATAGCAACAAACCCAGTCATAGGTACCACACACTCAGCTCAGATAGCAAAGGATACTGGCGTCCTATTAGCTACGGCTCTCATTCGTGTTATAGGTCCAAAAGCCAGACAGTTTACGATTAAAGCCCTCATCGACCCTTGCAGTCAAGTGTCGATAGTTACTAAAAACTTGTGCATACAACTAGGTTTGAGTCAAGAAAGCACTAACGTAAATATCCAGGGCGTAGGTGAAAAGGAATCTCTTCATGCTAGTAAGTTAGCACACCTACATTTGTCCCCTCATTTCCACTCAAACTATTCGTTAAAAACGACGGCTTTAGTGTTACCCAAGCTATCTTCGTACAAGCCCCCTATTATTCGTTTACTAGTCATTTGATTATTTAGAAGGTCTTCAGTTGGCAGATCCAAGCTATCTAGAGCATACGCCAATAGAATTACTCTTAGGAGCAGACGTTTACTCTGACATAATTGAAGAATCAATTGTGAGAGGTTCTGCATGTCAGCCTATGGTGCTGAACTCAAAGTTTAGATGGTTGCTCACAGGTAGGTGCTCGCAGCCTAAGACGAGCTCTTCGCAAAACTTCAGTATCTCAGTGCTCCACTGTGCCGCCGTAGAAGATTCAGACGATCGTCTGTGCGATCTACTACAAGAATTTTGGCGGGTGGAGGAGATACCACTTAAAAATTCTTATTCGAAAGAAGAGAAAGTCTGTGAGGATCTCTATGTTAACACTGCCTACAAAGGTAAAGATGGTCGCTACAACGTGAGACTTCCGTGGAAGGATGAACAGTATGCAAATCAGGCATGCATAGGCAAGTCCTATTCACGTGCGCTAAGTGCACTAAAGAGACTAGAATCAAACTTCTATAAAGACAAAAGACTAGAGGTAGAATACAAAGGTTCATGAAGGAGTACTTAGATTTAGAACACATGACCGAAATAGTGGATACTGAACCTTCTTCTAGTTCAAATCATTTCTTTCTACCCCACAATGGTGTATGGAAGGAGACTAGCTCCACTACTAAATTGAGAACCGTCTTCAATGGCTCTAGCACATTCAGTTCAGATGAGTCGTTGAATGACTTGTTATATAGTGGATCCAATCTATTGCAGAACCCAGTAGGTTTGGTATGTACATTAAGGAGCTACAAAATCGCCCTCTTAGCGGACGCCGAGAAGATGTTCCGACAGATAGGAGTCGATCCAAAAGATAGGAGATCTCAAACGATTGTTTGGCACCTAAATCCATTAAATAAGATACAGATGTTTCTTCTGAACACCGTCACATATGGGTTGACATGCGCCTCTTTCTTAGTTATTCGCACAGTCTTGCAAATGGCAAGTGATCATGAGCAGGAACATCCCGTAGCAGCTGACGTGGTCAGGAATGAGATGTATTCCGACAACGTTCTCATGCACTTAACGAAGCTAGGAATAAGGTCGCAGATCTAGTTAATTTATTCCGCAAAGCTCAGATGAACTTAAGGAAATGGTGTTCAAATGAAGCTCAGGCTCTATCAATGCTACCAGACAGCATGTTAGCGGAAGAGAAGGTAACGTTGTTCTCCTCGGACTCTTCTGTCCCGCTGCTAGGCATTGCTTGGTATACAGCAGGTGACTATTTTTGTTTCCGCTTAGATAGCACTTCTTCAAGCGGTCCAGTCACCAAAAGGCGCGTACTTTCCCGCATCGCGCGTATTTTCAAATCCGCTAGGCTGGATCTCTCCAGCTACCATCGTGGCAAAGATAATTTTACAGTCACTCTGGAGGCTAAAATTAGCCTGGGATGATCCGTTACCAATAGATATAGAGCGAGATTGGTCACGTTGGAATCAGGATCTTCCATTAATTAGTAACATAAAAATACCTAGGTGGACAGGTTATACGATGCAACCAAAAGTGGAGTTACACGGTTTTGCTGACGCATCTAAAGCAGCCTATGGCGCTGTGCTGTATTTAAGACTCTTGCAAGGAGATAGCGTTTCGACTTCATTACAGGTAGCTAAATCGAAAGTGGCACCTGTCAAAACGCTGAGCATACCAAGACTTGAACTCTGCGCAGCTCTAGTGCTAACGCGATTGGCAAAGCACTTTTTAGAGTCGACTAAACATGAAATTTCTGCCGTTCACCTATGGACCGACTAAGCAGATGTTTTATTCTGGCTGAGAGACCAACCGTCACGTTGGACTGTCTTCATCGCAAATAGGTGCTTTGAGATCCATACAACCTTGCCGAGTGCTTTTTGGCATCATGTAAGATCCAGAGAAAACCCCGCCGATGTCGTATCTCGTGGCATTGAGCTATCAAAGCTATAATCGCATGAAATCTGGTGGAAAGGCCCAGAGTTCCTAATCAAAGATGCAGAGCCGTGGCCCAAAAGGCAAGACGAGCTCAACTTTGGTTTAAGTCATTTGACATTAGCACAGACTTGTAAGGTTACAACCTGCGGAAGCAGCTCTAAGAATGAGGAACAGCCCAGTCCTGACTGGACACCTTTGCACAAGTACTCTTCACTATCTGTAGTGTTCAGCGTTACTGCATATTGTTTGCGTTTCCTCGCTAAGGCTAGCAAAGGATTAGCTCAGCAAAAAACTCGTACTCATAGTATTCTTCATTTGCCCTTTTTAAAGGAGAGTACAGAGTACTGAAGCAGAGCAATCAACGCAGTTGAATTGGAAAACGCAAGGTTATTTTGTTGCTATTTAGTTCAACGGTGCTATTTTAACGAAGAGTATAAACGCCTCTCAGCGGATAAATCTCTCAACAAGAAACATCCTCTTACCTCTTTAAACCCCATGTTTGTAAACTGTCTTATCAGGGTGGGCGGAAGGCTCGTTAACTCTTTGAGCGCCGATAGTAGCAAACATCCGATAATTTTACCTCATTCATGTACTCTCACCACTCTAGCTATTCGCCGAGCACACCTGCGCACACTGCATGGAGGTGCCCAGTTGACTTTAGCAACTCTCAGGCAGCAATATTGGGTGGTGTGAGGTCGGACCGAGGTCAAAAGGATAATTAGAGTTTGTTTACAGTGCGTTCGTTACGACGCACGAATACCTCCTCAGTTGATGGGTGACCTACCCAAAGTAAGGGTGAGCCCAGCCAATCCCTTTGAGAAAACTGGCGTAGGCTACGCTGGTCCATTCAATGTCCGACTGACTAAGTTCAGAGGTAAAGGCACGCTAGAAACAAAGGCTGTACACCTTGCGTTAGCGGAAGACTAAATCTCAGAGTCGTTCCTGGCAACTTATCATCGATTTACAGCGCGCAGACGACACTGTAAAGAATTGTTTTCAAACAGAGGTACCAATTTTGTTGGCGCGGACTCGCTCTTAAGGTCAATGTTAGGGAACCAGGAAAAATTTGGATTTTCCGTGTTACGGCAACTTGCTGATATAGGCACAGACTGGCATTTCAATCCGCCAAGCGCACCGCATTTCGGAGGCCTCTGGGAGGCCGCAGTGAAGTCGTTCAAGCACCATCAGCGAAGAGTAATCGGTGATCAGGTGCCGACGCTTTCAGAGCTTACCACGTTGCTCTGTAGAATCGAAGCTTGTCTCAATTGATCGGACTCTCAGATGATCTAACACCTGCACATTTCCTAGTCCAGCGTTACCTCTTACCTGGTACCAGAACCAGACATTTCTTCAGTGCATATTCCTGTAGGTAAGCGTTGGCAATTGCAAAAACAAACGCTTCAGCATTTTTGGGATCGATGGAAAAGCGATTATCTGGCGACTCTGCAGAAGCGCAATCAGTGGCTGCAGCCCAAACCCTCATCAAAGATAGGCGACTTAGTATTTGTACGCAAAGAAAATACTCCACCTGGAAAGTGGCCCCTAGCTAGAATCACGGAAGTGCACCCAGGCGAGGATGGCAGAGTGCGTGTAGTCACCGTTACCACCAGCAGCGGCTCACTTCGCCGCCCGGTGGTAAAGTTTCGTCTCGTCGGCCGCTCGACGAAGGTGGGCGGTATGTTGCGAATTGAGTAAAGGAATTTGTAAACAAGGTAGTTATGTGAGCGACTAGATAGAATAAAGGAATGTATGTGTGCTTCACCTTCTGACGTAGGAATCACGCGAGGGCTAATAGCCAATTAGGAGCGTTTAAATGAATGTAAGGGTGAATATATGTATTCTCCGCGGCGCGAGCACAAAAGCTCAACTCAACGATACCTTCTCTTGGTCTCGGACCACCACGGCGCGAGTATCTCCCGACGTCACGTCGCAATGCATCACATTGTAATTTCACGCAATAAAGTTACCAGATATTAAGTTCAATTGAATTCTACTTCTTACTCCGAATCGATCTTTCCACTGCAAAAATCAGCGCTCCTCATCTCAAACATGTATCCTCTCTCTGAGACCGCATGATGGATTTTCGTGGGACAAAGTGCAAATTCACTGAATTACGAGTCCATACATCAACGGCTTTCTCAGCATTTTGAAATTTTACTTTTACTGATTTTCTTTGTTTAACTTGATGGTTTTTCTTTAGAGTATTTGCGTTTCTCATGGTCGGAGCCATTTTTCAAAATTTATCTTATAAGAGCAGATAAATAGAAATTTTAAATATTACACAATTATGTAAATCATTCATTATTTATATGAATTTACTCAATCTTATATATAATTTATGATTTGAAACCGTAAGGAATATCAGTTTTATTATAAGAAATAAAAAAAGTCCGAACACCAAAGATTTCAATTCAATTAAAAAATTTTTTAACATTTAATAATGAATTTTAATCTTTTATGGGACGGAACTGACAGTGACGGAACTGACATTTTTAAGTTTAAAAAGCTCGCACGTCGCGTATACTCAATATTACCTATTCTCCGCGTAGGTAATTCTTATATCCACCAAATACTATAAAAAAATGCATTTACTTACCATTAAACATAATCTAAACAGCGGATTACACGGGGGACGGAACTGACTAAAATATTTGTACGCTGTGAAATTAGAAAAAGAAGTAGTTCGCGTTCGCGGATTTTCTAATTTTTAACGGTTTTGCCGCTTCCATCATTCGTCCGTGTGCTCGCGCTGGAGGAATCGACCGCTAGATGGCGTCGTGGAGCCAAGTAGCGCTGTTTTCAATGCAATTGATGTTATTATCAACATTTTCGTGCAAATCGCTGGACAAAAAGTATCCATCGTGATTTAATAGTAGTTTGTTGAATTTGACCTTGAAAATAATGGAAACATATATTAACCCTGTAATTTATAATGTGTGTGTGTGTGTTGCTTCTTCGTTTGATTTTCACGTGGCACAAGGTTTCATACTGAAAATCTTGTTTAGGACAAGGGACGGAACTGACATTTTGACTCTATTTATTTATTTATTTAAACCAGAGTAGTACATGTTGTATTACATGTTATTGCTTACTTCAGGACATAGTTATATGTCTGAAGCAGCAAACATCCTATATAGCTAGACATAGCTACCTGTACATAGGTCCGGCGTACTTAAAACTAAAAAAAACTTAAGTAACTTACAAACTAGGCATGGAATCAAAGATTCCACTATAAATAATATATTTGGTCCACATTGATTATCTCACCCATACTGGAAAGTTAAATTTTTATTTATTTATGTATTTATTTATTTATTTTTTTTTTTTTTTTTTTAATTCTAGAGTATATTAGTACCAATCCAACTTTTTAGCTTTTTCTTATTATAATTTTTTGCGATATCTAGAACTTTAAGATTTGGATTAGATTTCGGAAGACAATTAAATACTTGTATCGCTCTGACATAGTTATCTTTATCACTAACAGTTTTCGAACACTTCGGTGGTATTATAAGTTTATTTCTAGTTTTGCTAGTCGATGTTAAGTATAAATTCTTAAGTTCATTATAATGATACGTTACACATTCGTAAGCAAAAATTTGTTTTAGATTCAAGGGGTTGTCTCGACTGAAAATATTTTTGTTTATAATTTTTAAAATCCTATTTTGGATGTTTTGTAGTAATTTTAAGTTGTTTTTATATGCACCACCCCATGCAATATTTCCATAGCTAATGACACTATGAAAAAATGCATAATATATTGTCTTCAGTGTGTCAGATTGCATATATGTTGATAATTTGTACAGTATATATATTATACATTTAGTTTTTTTATTATATATTCAATATGTTTATCCCACTTTAGCCTATAATCAATAATTATACATGGATATTTACAGTATTCTACCCTGCTCAATTTAGTACCCTGTATGCGTATATTCATATCTTCGGGAACAGTACCACAATAGTTACCAAAAGTTATGTACACAGTTTTCTTTATATTTAGTGATAGTTTGTTAAGTGCTAGCCAGATATTTATATCTTCTAAGTACTTGTTCATTTTATTTTCAACTTTCTCCCAGTTATCATCTGTTGAAATAATAGCTGTATCATCCGCATATGAGATGGTACTATCTGTTCTGTTAGATCTTTTCCAGTTCTACAGAAGTACGAATTCATATGATTGGCAATTTGCGTCTGATCCTCTATTGTGCAATTGTTATTTAAAATGATCTTATTTATTGTGTTATTCTTTTTCAAGTTGGTTCCCATTTTTTTGTTTATGTATTTCCAAAGTTGCTTGGTATTATTGATATTGTTCTTAATTAAATTTATTTCATGTTTTATTTTTGCCTCATTAATAACCTTGTCTAGCCTCTTTGTGTAATTCTTATATTCTAATTTTATTAGATTATTATTTGGTTCATTGCGCATTTTAATATATAGTTGTTCTTTCTTTTTACACGAGATCATTATTGCTTTAGATATCCAATCCTTCCTTGGATATCTCTTGTTATTTTTTGTTTTATGCGCTTCTTTAGACTTTTCTAAGCAGTCTTGTATTTCAGTTATCAAGAATGCGGTAACTTCATCGGTATCATGCATTGCCTCTATAACATTCCAATTTTTTGTAATGGCTATACTTGAAAGTTTATAGTAATTATAGTGATACTGGATATTTTCTTGTTTTAATTTTGGTGGCTTATTCAGTTTCAAGAAAAGTGGATAATGACCAGTAAAAGGAATCGAGAGTTTAAAAGTTTTAGTGTCTACAGATGTAGCTTTTATGTACATGTTGTCAATGCATGTACCGCTTCCGCCACTATCATTTGGTCTAGTTGTATGTATAAAACCCGGGAAGAAACCCTTTTCCACCATATTGTCTAATAATTCTAAGCTATATTCATCTTCTTTCATAATATCGATGTTAAAATCACCAATAATCAGGTGGTTTTTTATATTTCTTTTGCTATTGATAAATGATTTTACATTCAAAATAAATTCAAGGCGCGGTAAATCATGACATCGATATAATGCGGAAATTTCAAGATTACTGTTGTTATTTAGACTTATTCGTGAGTTTAATACTTTGAGTCTACCAATTTCGATTATTTCAGTAATTTCTGATACACAATCTTTTATATATACAACGATGTCATCATTTTGATTTAAGTTACCGTTATTGTAATACAATTTATATCCCTGTATTGCAAAAAAGTGAGGATTGGGTAAATTCCATGTTTCTGTACGTACAATTATATATCGTTTGATCTTCAAGCTCTTAATAAGAATATTCAATTTCGTATAATTGTGATTTAGACTTCTAATATTGACCTGTAATATCAAACTATGTTTTTTATTTATATTTTTATTGAGAGTTTTTAGATAAAAAAATGACGTTTCTTCTTGTATTACTTCTTTTTGCAATTCTTCAATGAGATCGACGTGTTGCTCCATTATGTAGTTTGCTGTTTCCTTAGTGTCGTATGTGTTAGAGATGCGGTGCTGGCTCTAAACGGCGAAGTCAGCATAGTTGCGCTAGTCGAGCTGGTCATCGTAGTGGCTTGATTGCTGTTTCCTACTTTACCTATGTATCTTGGTATAGTAGGTCTTATCGGATAATCAGTCATATCTATATATCTATTGAGCTTATTCTTAAATATTGTACATTTCTCTGTGTCATTAGCCATATGTTTAACCTCGAAATTTGTGTTATATTTCGAGTTGCTGTAAAAACAATTGACACATGTAATGTTGGATGAGTTATTATCACATTGCAAAGTCTTATGCGGACCTGCACATTTTAAGCAGCATAGAGTGTTTTTGCATTTCAATGTGTTATGTCCAAATCTTCCACAGTTTAAGCAGGGCTTGATGTTTATTAAATCCCATACCTTACAGCTTTGATATCCAATTAAGATTCTATTTTGATTGTCACTAATATGTTTATATAGCTCTCTTGGAACTTCAATTATTATGAATGTCTTGTTTGTAATCTTATTTTTGTCTATATTTAGTATCTTACACTTATCTTGATATCCAATAAAATTTCTTTTATTTAAGTCCTCTTCCAGCTCTTCTATATTCATATTAGTATAGTTGTCTACACCAACTATTTTCATCTTCGGGGATTCAATTTTTTCAATAAATGTTTTATAATTGTTAGACAGTTTTTTTGAGAGTAATTCAATTGTTACTTTAGCACTTTTTTCATTCATACTTTTAATCTCAATTTCATTGTCGTTCACTACTTTTAGTTGCTTCATCTGTATATCTTTTTTT
The DNA here is from genome assembly GCA_036365515.1 of Torymus aiolomorphi. Taxonomy (NCBI): domain Eukaryota; kingdom Metazoa; phylum Arthropoda; class Insecta; order Hymenoptera; family Torymidae; genus Torymus; species Torymus aiolomorphi. The sequence continues at coordinate 150,164,833 of CM070875.1, read as the reverse complement.
TTTATTAAAACGTCACATACCTTTCATCTGGATTGTTAATGTCCTTTTTAAGATTTTTCACAATTATTTTCGGTATTCTTTTGTTTTTAATTGCTAGTTTGTTAGTTGCTACTTCTGCATATGTTTTTTCGTTATGTTGCTTTATTTCCATCTCCTGGTCATTTTTATCCTTTTTTATTAATTGCTTCAATATGTCGTTTTTTTCCATTAGTTCTTGATTTAATTGTCTTAGTAGTTGAATTTCAATTTGATGTTGATTTTCCAGTTCAGCATTTTCAGTTAGCATCGTAACGTTTAGTAGTTTTTCATTATCTACTGATTTATGTACACTATCAGAGATAATAGATATTTCATTTAATATTTTATGTTTTATTTGTTCCTCCTTTTCACTTTTAATTTGCGCAATTAATATTTTAGCTGCTTCACAGAGTTTAGTTTCTCGATTTTTTAAGGTTATATTAAGCTCCACGTAGTCTGGACATATCACTAATAGATTACTTATATATTTTTTGTCTTTACACTTTTCATAATCACTTTTATGGTACACGTTTTCGCACACTATGCAAACTACAAGTGACACTTTCCTTTTTGGGTGGCATTTATACACTAATTCTAGATTTTTATCAGGAGGCTCTCCGGAAGGCAGCCCGCCTTCAGACGCCATCTTGATCTCCAATGTTATTTTATTGATTTTTTTTAACAGACAGTTAAAAACCGCTTTCTGTAGATCTTCCAAGAAAGTCAACATTACTATATACACATTAGAGCCTGTGAAACATTTATTTTTATTCGCACATCTTTATGTAAGCTCTGGACGCCATTTGGGGTAGTTATGGCAGAATAGCCTATATATATATATATATATATATATATATATATATATATATATATATATATATATATATATATATATATATATATATATGTGTATATATGTGTATATATATGGAATGAAATTACAATGACATCATGATATGCCTTTGAAGCAATTGATCGATTGTTCAAAGATATATGCAATAATGATAAAGTATTTGGAAGAAAAGTTATTATAGTATCAGGAGATTTTCGACAAACTCTACCTATTGTACGTCATGGAAATAGAATCCAAATTACTGAAAATTGTATTAAAAAAAATTATTTATGGAGTGAATTTAAAATTATGTCTTTGAAAGAAAATCAAAGGCTAGACGTAAGTGATAATGAATTTAAGAATTGGCTTTTGTGATGGCTGTTTTGAAAATGAATTTGAAATTGAAAATGAAGTTATAAAAATTCCAACTGAAATTTTGATCAAAGGAGATATTGTTGAAAAATTTTTTAGAGAAGAAATTGATATAAAGAATCCTGATTTTACGAAAGTATAATTTGAACGCCAAAAAATACCGATGTTATAAAATTGAATGAACAAATAATATCTAAAATAAGTGGATCAGTAACAGAGTATGCCAGTATAGATTCTGCAAATGATACAAATAATGACAAATTAGATACAATATTACCAATAGAATTTTTTAATACACTTACGCCCAGTGGTTTACCTCCACACAAATTGTAATTGAAAGTAGGAGCTGTAGTTATGTTATTGAGAAATTTAAATTTAAATGAAGGATTATGTAATGATAAAAGATTAATAACACAGCCCCACAAAAAACAGAAAAGGTTCTGTACTTTAGTTCGGACTATCATATCTCGATGTAATTTGGCCCCCTTAAGTATGATTCCAAGATCAGAATTCGTCCACCACGTCTGAATTTGGAGATATCATTAGGCATAAGATTTTTGAGATATCTTAAAAAACAAAGTAAAAATTTTTTTGTTTTGTAGAAAACATTAACAAAAAATTGTATTTACTTTGTTTTTTAAGATATCGCAAAAATCTTATACCTAATGATATCTCCAAATTCAGACGTAGTGGACGAATTCTGACCTTGGAATCATACTTAGAGGGCCAAAATACATCGAGATATGATAGTCCGATCTAAAGTACAGAACCTCTTCTTTTTTTTTTGTGGGGCTGTGTAATTAAATATTTAAATTAGTATTCTATTGTAGCAGAAATTATTGGTGATAGTAAGGCTAGCTCTGCGGTTACATTACCTCAAATAACTTTATCTCCTTCACTTGAAGAAATACCATTTCATATGTCGAGACGACAATTCCCTGCTAGACTCGCTCATGCAATGACAATTAATAAATCACAAGGACAATCTTTTGAAAAAAGTAGGAACATATTTACCTTTATCAATATTTAGTCATGGGTAGTTATATGTTGCGTGTTCAAGATTGAGAAATAAAAGAATTTGAAGATTTTATTAACAGAAAATTCAATTTCAATTAATTAATTCAAAGTACAAATGACAGTCTCAACGCTGTAAAAAGCAGAGTAAGTGGGCGTAGGTACGTGGGCGTGGGTGTGAGTGTGTGGGCGTATGTGCGTGGGCATATGGCGTGAGCGTAAGTACGTGGATGAAAGTGCGTGAGTGTAAGTGCGTGGGTGCAAGTGCGTGGCCGGAAGTTACTTATTAGGAGGGGAAGTTAATCTTCTGAAGCCGTCATAAAAAAAAATAGGACTTTTATTTTTTTATTATAATAGATTATTTTCTCATGAAAAACACAAGTAACAATATCAGGTCTATCGATTGCATTTTCATTTGCATTGAGATTGTCTGTTATTTCTTTCCACTGTGGATTGCAGATCATAGTTAAAAATAAATCCGGTTTTTGAAAATTCTGACATATCAGTCATCGAGTCTAAATAATTTTGTTGAATAGCACGGAGACTTCCCGTAAATGATGAAGGTAAAATAACCATTTTTCCTATTACAGCATTTGAATTTGCAGCTTCATTATGAACATAATCCATTAAACACTTATAGATGTCCGTTCTAAAAGAATCTTGCTTATTTCTTATATAATATAATCTAGAACTTTCAATGTTTGTCCAAGTGTCAACAATAAACTGCTGAGTAAGCTCTCCAGCACTTAAGCATGGATTAAAATTCGTTCTAACACTTAACTTGTAACTATAATATTGTAATGTAGTCATTTTACTTTGTTTACCACTTTTATCATAACATATCAAATAAGGATGTTAACCGCATTCGCCACGGGGAAACAAAAGCGGATAAATCACAGGATCTATATGTTTACTTATAATAGGTATCCTACACGCAACTGAACTTTCAGAATAAATACAAATATCTCGTTCACTTGGAAAAAGTCCATCTTCACCAACATGTACTATTACTACTTCATTAGGTAATAATCCACATTTCTCTGCTTCTTTATATTCTTTCATTTCTATCGCATGCATCATTTTATGTGCCATAGAATAGGGATTGATAGAACGTATTAAACTACCTAATTTATTTAATAAATTTAGTGAACAATTTTTACTATTTTTATTTTGAAGTCTAATGTCATTTGCTAATTCGGTATCTATTACATATAGTTGCCCATATTTGCGAGATTTTTCACTCTCTAGATTTAATGAATATGAATTATGATAAATTTTTCCGCAAAGACGAAAAACTTGTGGTCCTGCAGTAGGAAACGTTACTAATTTTGCACCAAAACTTGCAAATGCCATTATATTATAAAATTATTATATATTCTGATGCTATTCATAAAAGTTTTGCATTCTTTATTAAATATTTAATGATTAAATGACTCTAGTGATAGCCATAGATTAATTTGATAATAAGACTCATAGATAATAAGACTCAGGTGGTGATACTATCAGCTTATTAATTCACTAAAATAAATAACGACGTTTCGGCCCGTACAATGGTACAAACACAACTGTCTCCCGGCTCACCTTGACTATGAAAAAAAGAAGGGAGTGCACCGTTTCTTCCATCTTACGCCGAATAGAAAGTCAATTTGGAGGTGACATTCGTACATTATTTTTTGATTTGTATGTTTTTCTGAAAAAATTAAGAGCCACTAGTTTACAGTGCAAATTTTTAGTCAAATGTAGAAACTATGATATAGTTCCTAAACACATTTTTAATGGATTAAAATCTTTAAACAATCTGAAATTCAAAAGTAAATTCGCAAGAAACAAAAACAATAAAATTATTTCTAGTTTTATGAGGACCATTCTTAACAATGAAATAGGTGACGCTAATGCACACAAAAGTTTTTTAATTAACTCAATATCTAAAACAAAAAATTTACTAATTGATAAATTGATCGACTGTGAAATAATTGCTCATTTTGAAGAGTTCGCTGTTTCCAAAACAACAGTAGATTTACGCAAATTTGATTCTAAATTAAATGAAAAATTAAAAAGCTTATTTTATTCGAAATATAAATATAATCTGGAAGATGATAGAACTAGAAATACACAAATTGTCGACACAGTGATAGATCAACGTACTCATAGAAAAACATCGACTGTAGCTAATATAAGTAACACCGATGTAAATTCTAAGTAGCTATATAATCTTACTAGTACAGCTATTCCAGAATCAGTATTTAACGATTTAAAATTGGGCGAAACTTTTAATTTCACTAGTAATATTGACACCCGATCTAAACTTGAATTTTTTAAATCATTAAAATCTGGATTATATTTTTTAGAATTTAACACTGATAAATTAAGAAATAATATTTTAAAATCCTTTGAGAGTCTTTTAAAATCTACCAAAAAAACAAAGTTTCTTCGCCAGTAAGATGATAAATGACATTGAAAATACTAATTATTTTCTTCAACAACACAAAAATTTACTAGTGACAAAAGTAGATAAGGGAAACGCCACAGTCGTTCTAGATAAAAATACATATATTGGCAGTGTTGAAAAACAACTACAGAATGATAAATATTACAAAGAATTGTCAAAGAACCCCCTCAATAAATTAATTAGAACTACAACAGCTTTTGTACAGCGTTGGTACAATTTAGGCATTTTTCAAGATTATGAATTTGATCTAAAACCAACGGAAATTAATAAAACAAATCTTGCAAAATGTTACGGTTTAGTTAAAGTACACAAGACTGGACATCCTATACATATTATTGTTTCCGCCGTTAATTCTCCGACATATAATTTATCTAAATTCTTGACAAAATTTTTAAAGGATAACATTCGAAAAACTAACTCATATGTAAAAAATAGTTTTCATCTCAAAGAAAGGATAGATTCATTTGTTATACCTCCAGGATACACACTAATTAGTTTAGATGTGGTTAGTTTATTCACTAATACAAGCAAGGAAATTATTATAAAATCAATAGAAGATAATTGGTAATATTTACGCAATAAAATAAATCTTTCTTGTAAAGAGTTTTGTGAAGGTATTAACATAGTCCTTGACTCCACTTTTTTCCAAATTTAATGATAAATTTTATAAACAAACATTCGGATCTGCAATGGGAAGTCCTGTAAGTCCTGTCTTGTGTGACTTGGCTATGAGACGCTTGGAGGAACATTGTCTTAATAAACTAAGTTTTGATGTGCCTTTATACTTACGCTATGTAGATGACATTCTAATATGTATTCCCATTTGTTTAATCGATGAAACTTTGAAAGTGTTTAATAACTTTGACAGTAACCTACAATTTACAGTGGAAACCACAAATAATAATGAAATTAGTTTTCTTGATTTGAAGCTCATAATTCAAGATACGTTTCCTTTCCACGTTTAAGGGAAGAAGCGTCAGCGTCCTCCTAGTTAGGCCAGCTCGTAACGCTGCGCGTCTACTCAGTGTCAGTCACTCACCAGCAATCACCCTCGGACGAGGTCTACAATACGCGCACTCACACGAACTCACTCACTCTCCAACACGGTATTCAACACGCGCTCGCTATCACGCGCTCAAACACCCTCAAACCGACGAGGTCTCACTCATTTCTCACAACCCTCAACCGAAGAGGTCCAAATACTTACTCAAGCATTTTTCGTTTCAAAATTTTACAAAGTGCGCGACATTTGGTTTGCTCTAACCAAGATTTTGTATTTATAACCAAAGTTACCGCGCAATGGTAACCTATATTTTTCCGTTGAAATAAATTGATTGCATAAAACTAAAGATTCTCGTGGTTGTATTCATTTATTGATTTTTAAAATCAGTTAAATAACCGACACCTTTCATAAAAATACGCAGCAGAGACAACGGACCATCAAAGCCGCTAAGGACCGAGGAAAAATAAAAGTAAGTGTAAAATTTTATTTGCAATCTTAACTTTTCTACTAGTTAGCCAGAACATTTTCCACAATATTAACCCCATTTCATGTCTTAATTCGTGTCTTCGTAAAGTTTCCCCTAAAACAAAGTGTTTCTTTCTACTTCTATATATCTTTTTAAACTGACCCCCTAGATATCCTGAGACTAAAAACTATATTAGGGAATCTATTCCGCAAGTCGTCAGTAACTTGGCCTTTCTTGTGGGTACATTCCCTGATCAAAACAAATCAAACATTTCACATTTGGGGTGATCAAAACCAAATGAGACAAGTATAACCAGAAACACCACTGGTTATCAAATTTTTACACTTGATTTTTTTTCAACCGCGTCACGCCCTTTTTGCTGCCCATAACCTACCCTATCCTTCTGGTGCTAGTATCTAGCTCAATTCCGAGCTAGTAGGTTTTCATTAGCCTAGGCTCTAAACCGAGCAAAATAGTTTTTATAAAACTAACATGTTGGGTCTTCTTTGGTAGACCCGACGTAACACGAAATTCATTTATCCGTTACAAATTGGGGCCCCTCGAAAAAACCCACAGTTTTCGAGAACGTCAGTAGAAGAATTTGAATTCGCGCGCAAGAAACTGGAAACTGGAAACATTGGTACAAACCCTACCGTTCAGCGCACGTACACATGACGAGCTGACAGAAATGTGTGAAGCTAAGAGACGCACACACTACACGCAAAGACGTCTCGCGTCAACGCCACTAGACCAGGGTCACACACTACTGAATCAAATGGACATGTCACTAACCGAAGTACAAGAAGATAACGCCGGCGCGATAGCGCTAACAACAAGCGCTAACGCAGAGCAAATATGGACCGCGACAGCGCAAAGTCAACAAGGACCGAGGCGAACGTCGCAGCAAGATATCCGTGCAGCGATAAACCTGGGAAAAGCGATAGCCGAAGGTAGATTTCCAAAGCCTATCACAACACAGTCAACGTGGGTAAACACGCTAACAACCACGACGACAACGGCGAGTACAGCCGTAGCCAGCACTTCGGGCACGTACACAATACATTCAGCCCCGCAATCGGTCTTCACGACACGAACGGCAGACACAGCCGAGGATCCTGTACAATGCACGCTCACAAATGGCAAAACATACATAATGCCGAGAGCAGTAGCATGTGAAATAATGAAAATACAAGGAATAGCAAAAGACTACGACCAAGAAATAAGGCAGCTGCAGGAGCAGATGTCAGACCTGATAGCGAGCACACGTCTGTACGCAATGTCAAATAGAACGACACGCAACGAAGCGAGCTCGCAAAAACATAAAACAGTGAACTTCCCCTACAGCACCCAATATTGGAGCAACATTGCTCCAATACTGCTTTGTCATATTCCCCATATTCGCCAATATTCCCGCAACATTTTTATACATGGATGATATATTGGAGCAATGTTGCTGCAATCCGTGATTTCCGTTTCACCATTGCTTTTTAAAATGATGAGTCGGGCTCTCTGTCACAGCAATATTGCAGCAATATTGAACCAATATTTCTCAACACGAAAGGAATATTATTTTTAAAATTATATTTTTATGCTGGGTTTTCTAATGACTTTGCAATATTGCAAGAATATTTGTACAATATATATGAACACTGGAAAAATGTTCCCGTTTGGCCACTGATTGTTGGAGCAATATTGTCTCAATGTTGCTTTGACATATTCGCGACATTCCCCTTACCTTCACTATTGGGAAATTCACTAATGTATTTTGAAAATTGAGGCAATATTGCTCCAACAATCAGTGGCCAAACGGGAACATTCTTCCAGTGTTCATTATATTGTACAAATCTTCTTGCAATATTGCAAAGTTCTATAAAATGGCTAAATTGATCTCCACGAGCAAATTCTCTTACAGTTAGTCGTAATACCTTTCCCAAATCGAAATAGTGTGCTACATTTTTATAGCCCGCACTATTTGATAGAAAATTTTAGCACACGGCGACACTGGTAAGAGAAGTATAGAAAATACTTTAATAAAAATTACAAATTTACAAAATACAGGGAACTGAAATGCGTTTCGTCCTTAGTCGTACCGGGTGGACTCATCAGGAAGATCCCGGTAGACTTATCTTCGACGCCGAAAATAAATGTTACTTGGATTTATTTAAGGAAGTTGGAATTTGCTCGTGGAGATCAATTTAGCCATTTTATAGAACTATATTATTACGAGCGTATAAAATTTATTAAGAAAAATATTGCAAAGTCATTAGAAAAACCAGCATAAAAATATAAGTTTAAAAATAATATTCCTTTCGTGTTGAGAAATATTGGCTTAATATTGCTGCAATATTGCTATAACAGAGAGCCTGACTCATCATTTTAAAAAAGCAATGGTGAAACGGAAATCACGGATTGCAGCAACATTGCTCCAATATAGCATCCATATATAAAAGTGTTAAGGGAATATTGGCGAATATGGGGAATGTGACAAAGCAATATTGGAGCAATGTTGCTCCAATATTGGGTGCTATGGGGGTTCCAGGACTCGTACAGATTAGAGTACCTCGACGAAGGAAGTACACAAATGGACTTCCGCAACACAGCGATGAACGCAAATGCGCGACAGCCACCAGAGCTAAACCCAGCAGCGCAAAACTTTACACCGCAAATGAATTATGCGAACGAGCGTGGTCCCCAACGACATCCTCAGCCTCATGCCCGCGACCGGCAAGAGTCTTGGAGGAGGGGGAGCCTCCCGAGTAACTCGCAAAGCAGATACTCGGGCGAAGGTACCACGCTCCATCAATCCATTAACATGGACGTTGGCAGAACGGTGCGGCAGTCGAAACTACAGTTCACCGGCGGGAATGGCAGCAGCATCGAGGAATTTCTCGAGCGCGTCAACGAATGCCGTTCACGCGCGCGGATAACAGTTGAAGATCTGCTGAACGCTATGTCCGAGCTGACGTCTGGCGTGGTAAGGCATTAGTGCCGCCAAGCTCGCAAAAATTGGCGAATTTGAGAAGACTCATAGGCAGCCATCGCGCATTGTGCCCGTGGCAGATTGTCGTAGGGGACATTATGGAACCTTTCCCCAGGTCTGCTCGAGGTTTCCAGTACCTGCTGATCTCTCTGGACTTATTTACTAAGTGGATCGAATGCGTGCCGATTCACAAGGCGAACGCATGCACCATCCAAAAGGAACTGGAACAGAGAATTTCCTGCGCTTTGGAGTACCCGAAGCTTTTCACTCCGACAATGGAACGGAGTTCAAGAACAAGGCTCTGGACTCCTTCCTAAACAAGTGTAGCGTTGTGCATACGACGATTCCGCCGTATGGCGCGCAGGCAAATCCTGTGGAGCGAGTGAATCACACGGTGAAAACCATGATCACCGCGATCCTCGAAGAAAACCATAAGGATTGGGATTTGCATATCCCCGAACTAATGTTCGCGTACAACGCTGCGACACAGGAGTCGGCGGGGTCGAGCCCAGCTTTCCTGAACATGGGCCGGTAACCGACTTCGCCCGTTTTCTTGAAACGCCGCAAAGAGCGCGTAGCGGTAGAGCTTGCAGAAGCAACCGAGCTCGAGCGCTGGCGCACGCGGTTGCAGAAGTAGCGAGACGTGCAACAATCCGCTGCGAAGAATGCTTCAACAGCGCACCAGCGACAGTCACAGTATTATAATGCATCACGCTGCGATGTTCACTTTGAAGTCAAGGACCAGGTGCGGAAGCGAAATCGCATACTGTCCTCCGCAGCCCAAGGCGTAGCGGCAAAATTAGCGCCGAAGTACGCAGGACCGTTCATAATAGCAGCCAAGCTAGGCCCGAACGTGTACAAGCTGCAAGATGTTGATGGGAGAGACTGCGGCAAGGCCACGTGGGAAACCTTAAACTCTACCACGAAAAGGTTGATCTTACCGTGGAAGCAGGGAGTTCAACTGACGTTAACTCGGCACGCGATGACCAGGCTCAAGAAAATTCGGACGACGGCGGATTTCTCAATGACCTGGCGAGCGAGCAGCAGCCGGCACCCGGCAGGCGGGAAAGACCACGCAAAGCACGGTTGGTGGTAACACGAACCACAAGTGTCATAGGGGCCCAGGTGAGCAAGCGCTCGCGAGTAACGGCAGACACTGACGAGCGAAAGCCACTACCACTCGTGACAAACGCAAGCGCAACGCCACCCCGAAGCCGCAGACCGCCGAAAGGCTCTCGGAACGCAGCCACAACAAACCGCGTAGCGACACCTTTCCCTCGACGTACGCGAGACGCAACGCGCCGAGCATGTCACTAACCCCTTAACCTCACGTCTCATCACTGAACATAGTGACCAACTCTTTTCCCGAATAGGGTGAATCATCCAGGGATGAGCCACTAAGCGCTCATGCAAGGCGCGAAGGATTGCTACTCAACAACCACGGGTCTGCGAGCCACCGAACAAAAATTGTAAAAGGAAACCCGGGCTGCTTACCTTTTTTCCTTTTTGTACTCCTCAAGCCTAGTGCATGCTTGTCGAAGCTCTAGTCCTTACCGCATGCTGCATGACGGAGAGAGAGGTTATCTCGAGCTGGTACCTCGCCCGTAAGCCTGTGGAAGGGGCGTATGACGGAAAATAATTCTTCGTCACTTCCCCCTCCCTCCGCATTACCTCTGTATGAACCTACTGAGATTGTTACAGGTGCAGACGACGCAAAAGGACGCCTAGCCAAGAGGTGGGGGGGGGGGGGAGAGAGAGAGAGAGAGAGAGAGAGAGAGAGAGAGAGAGAGAGAGAGAGAGAGAGAGAGAGAGAGAGAGAGAGAGAGAGAGAGAGAGAGAGAGAGAGAGAGAGAGAGAGAGAGAGAGAGAGAGAGAGAGAGAGAGAGAGAGAGAGAGAGAGAGAGAGAGAGAGAGAGAGAGAGAGAGAGAGAGAGAGAGAGAGAGAGAGAGAGAGAGAGAGAGAGAGAGAGAGAGAGAGAGAGAGAGAGAGAGAGAGAGAGAGAGAGAGAGAGAGAGAGAGAGAGAGAGAGAGAGAGAGAGAGAGAGAGAGAGGAGCGCGCGTGACCCGGTAGACTCGAGAGAGAGTCTAAGATAGTCTCGCTTGGGATAGCGCCCGCGCTCCTTGCTCAAGTATAGAGTACCGTGAGAGAATAGTGCCTTGTCCCCCCCGTGAGAGTGTGTGTGTGTGTGTGTGTGTTGGTGCGCACCCCGCCACGGCACGTGGCCCTCCCGAGGCAACCGACAGCGAGCGACGCACCAGGAGCTGGTGCGGAGGGACCGTTGGCGACAATGAATTGACGAACGGATAGTTCTCAGGAACACATTAGAACACACATACTTTGCCTGAAGAGGGACATAACAATAAAAATGTCCGAAACGTCGCAAATTAAATAAATCTTGTCATTTATTTAAACAATTTGGTAGTAACCTTGGCTATTAGCTGCATCCAACTAACATTAATCAAAAATCTACCATTAGCTGCAATTTCACCAATATATTTTATTGTAACAGTAGCCATTTTTATGAAAAATTTGTAACATAGAAAATACAGGTAATTAAAACAGTTATAATATTATCCGGAAAAAATATAAGTAAGCCGAGCGAGTGAGAGCGAGCCAGGTATTTTCGCTAGTATGCAATTAATAAATAATTGTTGAGGTGTGGTAACATTAATAAGGAGAGACACTTTTATATATAAAGAATGACTGGTTTATTCAGTTTCAGTATAAAAGTAATCCGAGCGCTTCATAGCGACTCGCGCAAGGTGCTTTCCGCTGCGCGTGCGGCAGTAGAGAGAGTGTGAGCAGCGTATCGTTCGCTGCTCCTCGACTTAGATGCTTGCTCACGCACACACTAGGAAGGGGAGAGGTACATGTTTACATTGCGCGCTCTCGATACAGTCGCGCGTTCACACATACCTATTGTATATATATTCATGCGTACAATATAGATGTATACTATTTTCAACACGCCTCCTTACATATATATTGTACACCTTTTAATTTATTACATTATGTTCAATAATTTTCTGAACTTTTCAAACTTATCTTTACATAACGCTTTTGTAAAGATATCCGCAACATTATCATTCGAGTCGATTTTCATTATTACAATTTCTTTTTCTTTCACGCTTTCATGAACATAGTGATAATGTATTTCTATGTGCTTCGAGTTCTTAGTAAAGTTTCCATAATTCGCTATATTTATCGCGCCTGTGTTATCCTCAAATATCTTTACAGGATCAATCAATTTCACATTAAAGTTTTTCATTAACTCTATTATAAACTTTACTTCACTAACTGCCTCAGATAAGGCTACATATTCTGCATAAGTTGAAGCCTTTGTTACCGTTCTTTGTTTTCGCGATTTCCAATCAATTACATTTCCAAATGCTTTAATAACATATCCAGATGTGGATTTTCTGTCAACATTATCACCAGCCCAATCTGCGTCTACATAACAATCTATAGTTTCGCAATTTACATTTCTTTTATAGATCATCTTTAAATCTTTAGTTAAATCAAGTATTTCAATATTCGTAACGCATATTTCCAATGAGTCTCGTTATAACTATTTTGATATCTACTCAAATAATTAACACTATAACTTATATCGGGCCTTGTTCTTGAGCTTATATATAATAATGCACCTATCAAATTTCTATATTTAATATCTGACTCGCTTATTTCAGCCTTTTCAATTTTTAAATTCGTCTCCATAGGAGTGCTATATAATTTACTATTCTGCAATTGATATTTATTCGCTAATGACTCTATATACTTAGTCTGACTTAATTTCATATCACAATTTCGATAATCATACTCTACATTAATACCAAGGTATTCTTTAATTTCTCCTAGGTCTTTCATCTTAAATTTTCCTGATAAGACTCTTTTTAAATTCTTAATTTTCTTTTTACTCTTACTACAAATTAACAAGTCATCGACATATATTAATAAGTAAATTTGATCTATACCTTCACCTTGAGTATATAAACAATAATCTACGTTACTCCTTTTAAATTTTATCTTTGTCAAATATTCATCCAAACATTCATACCATGCCCTTGGACTTTCTCGTAGTCCGTACAATGCTTTACGTAATTTACAAACCCTGTTTGTTCCATCGCTATAACCTTTCGGTTGACCGACATATATCTCCGAGCTTACTTCACCATTTAAAAATGCTGTGACTACATCCATCTGTTCTATAATTAGGCCATTCTGGCAACAAAAGGAAAACAAAAATTTTAAAGTTTGCATTTTAGCAACTGGAGCGTATATGTCGTCAATAACATTTGTCTGTTGAAATCCTCTTACGACTAATCTCGCTTTATACGTATCGTCAGATTTCTTACTATAAACCCATTTTACATCTATTACCTTTTCATTTGGTATCCTTTCAACTAGTTCCCATGTTTTATTTTCATTTAAACTCTTTATTTCTTTATCCATAGCTTTTATCCAGCTCTCACTATCATTACTACACATCGCCTCCTCAAATGTATATGGAGTATCTACCCTGCAGTAATTTACATAAATATTATTCGAAATATTTTCTGGATATCTTATTGGGCTTTTTCTATCACGTGTAGATTTACGTGGGACTTTTAATAGTTCTATATTTTCCTTATTTGTTACTTTTTGTTCCTGTTCATTATTCTCAACCGCGCTTTCAAAAACATTATCATCGCTTAAATCGTCATCCCCATCATTTTGATCTCCTCTAAGTGACTCGAGAGTCGAAGTAGAAGGAGATTGATATTTTGACTCTACCTCATCAAGCCCTATACATTTTACGTTTTGCTCAACAATATCTACGTGTCTTGCAACTATGATTTTATTATTTAATAGGACTCTATAGCCTACCTCACTATATCCTAATAAAATTCCCATATCTGCCTTTCTATCCCATTTAGAAATTCTCTTTTGTTCCGGTTTCCTTACAAAAACCCTACTCCCGTAAAGACGTAAATGTCTGACATCCGGCCGTCTATTAAAAAATATTTCGTACGGAGTTTTCCTCTCTATCGTGTTAGTCAACGTTCGATTTTTCAAATATGTTGCCGCACATATTATTTCAGGCCAATATCTTTTGTGTACTTGTGCTTCTGTTAGTAAACATCGCGCCATACCCATTATCGTTCTATTAAACCGTTCCGCAGTTCCGTTTAACTCGTGTACATATGCCGGGCAATTGTTCAAAATTATACCTTTTTCTTTGGCGAATTTATAAATGCAACTATTCAAATATTCTTTCCCGTTATCACATCTTAATATTTTTACTCGTTTTCCCGTTAAATTTTCACTTTCGTTAACAAATTGGACTAGACAGTTAATTACTTCATCTTTAGATTTTATGCAATAAACTTTGGCAATTTTGCTATAATCGTCTATAAACGAAACAAAGTATTTTTCTCCTTTGAATCCGGTCATTTTGAAAGGGCCGCATACATCAGTATGGACAATTTCTAAAATTTTACTTGCCCTTATTCTATTATTTTTAAACGGTAGATTATTCATCTTATTCTCTATACACGTTTTACATTTCATAAATTCCGTTTCAAGTGTTTCTGGAATTCCCGATAGCAACTGCTGTTTACATATTGTACCTAAATACTTAAAATTTATGTGTCCTAGCATTCTATGCCATTTCTCCTTCAGAGTCATATTTCTATTGTTACATTCGACTGTGTTTACAAAATTTTCTCTATGTTTCAAGGTACTATTTATTCTATAAGTTTGATTTTCTTTGTACGCTACTGCTATCAATTTATTATTTGTATCTATTATCTTTGCTACATCTCCTTTCGATATAATCGTATTGTTATCTGTTAATTTTCCAAAACTTATTAAATTCATATTCATTTTTTCGGCATAAAAAACATTACTCATATTCACTTCATTCTTTTTACCAAACGCGTTAAAATAGCTAACTACGTTTCCAATTTTCGTTGCTTTTATATATCGATTATCCCCTAAGTAGATATTTACCGGTTCTTTAAGGTCAATAAATTTATCAAAATACTCAACGTTATTTATTATGTGATTTGTACAGCCGCTGTCCAGCAACCACTGTATATCATTATCTAGCCTACCTTGACTATGTTTACTCTGCGCCGCATGCGCCGTAGCTATCCACGCACTCGTACCTTCGCCGCTATGCTCGCTCGTGCTGGCTCCTTGCTGGCGGAAGTTTCCGCGCCCCCTGCCGTAGTTGCCTCTTCCTGCCTTGCCTCGGCCGCGGCCACGTGTTGAGCCTCGCCATGTTGTGCCGCTTTGTCCTGCTTGTCCTCCATTTTGACATTCTCGTGCGAAATGCCCTGTTCTGCCACACTTGAAGCAGCTTCCTTTCTGGTCTTTTTTGCAGCGAATACATTTGACCTTTGTTCGCTATGCTCGCTATTATTTTTCATTTCAGCTATCTGTATTTTATTTTTCACATACGATGCTGTTTGATCCTCTTCTTTTAACGTGTCTATTAAATCGCCAATGTAACTGTATTGGCTCGGCAACGTGTTCAACATGTAATTCAATTTTTCTTTTTCACTTATTTTTGCACCTGCGCTTTTTAACTCATTCACTGATTTTTCAAATTCACTGAAATATGTTGCTGTATCACTGTACTTTTCTAGTCTCAATTTTTCCAATTTATTCCTGCACACAATCTGTAGTGCTGTAGACTCCTTTAGGTACATATCGTCCAGTTTCTTTATTATTTTATACGCCGTATCTTCTTCACACACAAACTCCAATTGTTTGTTGGAAATGGCACTGTAAATCAAATTGATGGCCTTCAAGTCATTTTCTTCCCAGTCATCTTTGTCTGCCGCAACTCTTGCTCTGGTTATTACTGTGTCACACTTTTTCATCTTCAAGTACATCGCAATTCTTTTCTTCCACATACTGTAGTCTTCTCCATCAAACACCGGTATCGTGATATCTTTTCTCTCCATTTTGTTTTCGTTCTCGAACGTTCCTTCGTGTTCGGAATTTACTTCTTGCTTAACCTCTGTGGTCGTATCTTCTTCAAGTGATTCGAGCTTTCCTTCGTGCTGCGAATCGTCTTCTTGCTCAACTGTTAACTTTGATTCTTCTTTCATATATGTTTCTCACGGTGTTCACATATGCGGCACTTTTATTATCTCTACGCGACTCGAGAGTCGACGTAGAAGATAAGAGAATTTTTTACTTACCAATCAGGCAAAACCACGGACCTCTGCTACCATGTTGAGGTGTGGTAACATTAATAAGGAGAGACACTTTTATATATAAAGAATGACTGGTTTATTCAGTTTCAGTATAAAAGTAATCCGAGCGCTTCATAGCGACTCGCGCAAGGTGCTTTCCGCTGCGCGTGCGGCAGTAGAGAGAGTGTGAGCAGCGTATCGTTCGCTGCTCCTTGACTTAGATGCTTGCTCACGCACACACTAGGAAGGGGAGAGGTACATGTTTACATTGCGCGCTCTCGATACAGTCGCGCGTTCACACATACCTATTGTATATATATTCATGCGTACAATATAGATGTATACTATTTTCAACAATAATAACTATATTTACTTTTATATTTTTACAACAAATCTCATATTTTTATAAATTTCTATTAATTATTTTCTGTAAAAGTCAAACATTATGTTTAATAACTTTTGTATTACCTATAACTCCGCTTGTAATCAATGTAGAATCACCGTTCAAACTTGTAATACTTTATTAGGGTAATATCTAGTAAAGTAATTTCACTTACTGTTCGGCTGAAATAACGCAGACGGGGGGATTCAGGGATAAACATAGATTGAGAACGAGAAGTAGCGGTTAGGGTTGGGCAAGGATCGGCATCCCAGTGGCGCAAGTGGGCCCCGATCTGGGCCGTTACTTTTTCGTTCTCGTTTTTTCATCCTTTACCTTTACCTACCCTTCCCAATGTAATTTTCCTAAAACATACTTTACACACACTGTTTCAAAAATAACTTTTCTATAAAAGTATTGAAACAAGTATGAGGTGTTTGATAAGGTCCTTATCCTTCCTTATCCTTGCCCGATTATTCGCCGTCTAAATTCATTTTTAATTAAAGAATATCATTTCTCTCTCTCATCTTCCTTCTTCATCGTGCAGTATAGCGTTCTCTCTCACTCTTCAAGAACAATATGAGCCGCCGAAAAATACCGTAGAGAATGGGTGAGCACCCGCTCTCTGTGTTAAAACATAGAGTTCTCCCCGCTCGACGACCGTGTGGCGCTTGAAAGGGAGATCGCCCCTGCACCATTGGACCCCGCTTTCTCACACCACTCAACTAGTTTAGCATTGCAGTATAGGACTATACTATACAAATATCTGAGCCGCCACAGCACGCATCATCTATTCGACGACGCATCAGAACCGCGACTGATACGACACCGCAGTTTGCGGAGTAGGAGCTTTCTTAATAAAACTAGCCGCTCCGCACTGTAAAAATCAGAAAAACCCTAGATCACGGTCTGGTAAAAGCTTTTAGACTAAATAAAAAAGTAAGTCACCAGTTCATTAAATCTTTTGTTTTGAACCTTACCCTGCCCTACCTCCCACTGGTATGCTCGGTCAAAGGTCATAACACTTATAGACCTTTATACTTCCTCTATATGTACCTAGTCAAATGACACAGTACCTATAGACCTTTACATGTACTACCTAACCCCTTACCTATACCTTTCCCTCCCACCAGTATACTCGGTTAAAGAACACAGCACCTATAGACCTTTATACTTCCTTTATATGTACTTAGTCAAATGATACAGCACCTTAGACTTTTAAATATACTACCTAATAAACCGGGAGCTCGTGACAGAAAAAGACGAATGATTAGTTCGTATATGCCAATGTACAGTCGAATTATTATAGGTATTTAACGAATTATAAACGACTTAACTAAGTGCATTTTTATCCAGCGGCAGTGGCAGCTACATTTTTATTCTGGATGAAAACTAATATTTTTAAACAATTAATTCGCGTATGCAAGAAAAAAAATCCAGCGGAAAATAATCGGCATACAGTTCCCGCAAGCAGAAATTCCTTAACTATTTGCAAAATTAACAAAAATTGACAATAAATAAATTATTAGTTCGCGTATTCCATTTTGCACAATAGTTATTATGACTACGAAAATCATGAAAAACTGCTTTGCTTACAGTTACAGTGTTTATAAACGTTTTTATGATTTTTCCGAAACCGAATTCGTTTGTAATAATAAAAAATGATTAGTTCGCACTAAAAACAAAATTTAGTATGAAGTTTACCTAGTCAAAAAGTGATATGGAAATTGACATACATTTCTAGTTTATAGAAACTTATAAAAAACCGCTGCTAACTGCTTTAGCATAATGCTTTCTCAAAGAGAATTGATAAATTACATCAAATATTTTTTTAAATGTACATTTGATATAAAATTTCATTCTTTCTGCATATCTGATTTTCCATAAATACAATTATTGAAAATGATTAAGAAAATTATATTTAAAATAGTTATGTAGTAATTATTAAATTACAAATTAAAAAGTTTAAGGTATTATCACATGCTATTTATTGAATTTATAAATTAATTGCATTTCTTCGAAATTTCTTCGGCGTTTTCTTCAAAAACCTGGTAACTGGGTGTTTGCTTCAAAAACCCGCAAACTTAGAGAAGACTTCGAAAATCCACCAACTCATAGAGTGGTTTCAAAAACCATATAACTCGGTGAAGGTTTCAAATATCCTCTAACTCAGGCGTTTCTTTTTTTCTTTAATTTTGTAGTGGTAGCTCTAGGATGTTAAAGTACAATTTCTGTATAAGCGATGAAAAAAATTATTTACGATTTTTTCATGTTTTTCTTTATTTTTTTTACCGACTTAATATTATCCGTTTCCACGGACAAAAATATGGATTGATAGGTAATTTCAAGACTTTTAAGAAAATGTGACTACTTCCAACGGATATCCAAACCCAACGCCGTAAACAAATATTTTCGATTTTTCCATATTTTTCATTATTTTTTTTAATCGACTTAATATTATCCGATCGGGCCGACAAAAATATGGGTAGATAGAAAATGTCAAGATCTTTCAGAGAAAGGGCCACTTCCGACCGATATCCAAACCCCCCAAGGGAAAAAAATTATTTTCGATTTTTCCATATTTTTCTTTATTTTTTTTAACAGACTTAATATTATTCGATTGGGCCGACAAAAATATGGATCGATAGGGGATTTTAAGGCCTTTCAGAAAAAGGGTCCACTTCCGACCGATATCCAAACCCCAAGGGAAAAAAATTAATTTCAATTTTTCCATATTTTTCTTTTTTTTTTTTTAACCGACTTAATATTATCCGATCGGACCATAAAAAATTATGCATAGATAGGAAATTTAAAGACCTTTCAGAAAATGGGCCTACTTCCGACCGATATCCAAACCCAGCGTCAAAAAGATTATTTTCGATTTTTCCATATTTTTTCTTTATTTTTTTTTAACCGACTAAATAATATCCGATCGGGCCGAAAAAATATGGATAGATAGGAAATTTCAAGACCTTTCAAGAAATGAACCTAGTTCCGACCGATATCCAAACCCAGAGAAAAAAAAAATTATTTTCGATTTTTCAATATTTTTCTTTATTTTTTTTTAATCGACTTAATACTATCCGATTGGGCTGAAAAAAATATGAATTAATAGGTAATTTGAAAACCTTTCAGAAAATGGGCATAATTCCCACCGATATCCAAACCCAGAGCAGAAAACAATTATTTTCGATTTTTCGATATTTTTCTTTATTTTTTTTAACCGACTTAATAATATCCGATCAGGCCGACAAAAATATGGATTGATAGGTAATTTCAAGGCCTTTCAGAAAATGCGCCTACTTCCCACCGATATCCAAATTCGGTAACAAAAAAAAAAATTCGATTTTTCGATATTTTGCTGTATTCTTTTTAACCGACTTAATATTATCCTATCAACTATATAATTGAACTTGCACAACTTCAAAATAAGCTTTAATACCTGCCAAAGATAAACTTGATATCTCTGGTCAGTTTCGAGTTATGCTGCGGACAAATTTATAACGCACACATACACGCACGCACGTACGCATGCACGCACACATGCACACATAAACGCAGACATTTTTTAGAAAATGCATATCTTGACTCAGGGAGCTCAGAAATATTGAAAATCATCGAAATCTCGAGGTCGAAAAATTTCACCGTTACCAAGCTTTCTCTTTGAGAAAGCAAAACCAATATGATAGTAGAGAAAATTTAGTCTAACTTTAAACTACTAATTAGCGTATGCCATTTATTTTTTTATGAAGTTCATGATAAAAACTAGGTGGGCTGTACCCCCTGCGTGCCTTCAGCACGCCAACTCCCCCCCTGCCCGCCGCAACACACACCTGCTCCTCGCTGCGCTCGTCGCCCCCCGTCCCTATGTAAAAACTTCGTTTTTACATAATAGGCACGACCGCAATACTCAGGAGAACCTTATAATTTTACAATTGTGAAACTTGTGACATTTTGTTTTCATAATTTGTATCATAGGTATAAATATTGTTGTAGTAAATCTTAAATAAAAATAAATATGCGTGTACTTTCACACAGTTCTTGCTTATGTATGTTTGGGCATTCAAAATCGATTTTAGAGAATTAGACCATTACAACTAAAAACGATAATAATGCGTGCTCGACTTTCGCGACGCGGATTCGTCTTAAAAAACGCATCACGCAAAACTACTGTAGCATTTTTGGGCGCACACTACAACTTTTACATTTAACATACTTGTGTAAATTCAAATACTGTTGAATAATATAAGAAAAGCGAACATTTTATCTGTATTTAGGCATTAAAAATGGTTTTTATTATCATAGATGTAGGTCACCAAGAATTGATTTTGCATACAAATTTTAAATGGAAGAAAGTTTTGTTTAATGTTATTTACAACTTTTGTATTTAACATTTTTGTATAATGTCAAATCCTGTAAAGTAATAGCCAAATATCGGCATTTTTTAGTACATTTAAGCGTTTAAAATCGTTTTTAAGGGTTTATTTTATTTAATCAGAATTTGATTGCACAAAATTAATACAAAGCAAATATTAGGTATGGTAAACTTTATTGAATTTTAACGAAAGGTGGACGCTAGCCGCTCCCGTGTCTGATTGCGTGAAACGTTAACTATAAGGAAAAAAAACAATTTTCGTGGATGTTACTACCGACATGATGTATACCATTTCAGTTACGAAAAATACTTGCGGGTTGCGGCGCACACATGTACACTAACACGGCGAAAGGGTGAGGAGCAGAAGGAAAAGGCCCAGCACTAAGAATAAAGTGTCATTCTTGGCTACAGCAATCTAGCTATTCTTTTCTGCCTTCGCGCCTTGATGTTAGCGCCACAAGCATCAGCGGCCGCGCAAAGTAAGTACCTAGATATACTATTGTCGCAGCTAACGGCTGCTAGCCTGCTATAACCGTGTGGCCGTGTGCGGCGTCCATGTGCGCGCGCTTGTGAGATACAAATAATCGCAGTGCCTGCAGGCTTCCGGCGTTCCCAGCGATGACAGCGGCTGCTGCAGTACGGCCTCCTGGTGGATGTCATCCCTCTCGTCGTATTCGTCGGATGATGGTGACTCGTAGGACACAGCAAAGCAGCGGAGTCGGTGGCGAAAGCAGATTTCTTGGTAAGCCCTTTCTCGTTCTTAACCTCTCTGATGGGTGGGCTGATGATACTTTTCTCTTGTTGCAGGTATTTGGGGCAGCAAGAGGAGTAAACGACGAACACTGCTGCAGATTGTCTCTTGGCTGTGGTAATGTTGTCTGGGTCATTTATTTATTAGCCATATGTGGTTTTTAGGTGTCCAATGCTTGCTATTTGGTTCCCAGATTAGTGACTGTGTTATCTGCTGCTTTTGCCTTGATCGAACCTCAGGTTGAGGATATCTCTAGCAATGAAACAACAAGTGAAGGTCTCCACCGGTCCTTCCCGTCTACCAGATGATGTGGCCACCAGTAGTTATATCATCCTGGCCAACAGACCAGTGTCCTTGAAGCAGCGCCAACCTGGACCGGCCCTACTTTATTGCCTCTGTAGTTCCAGCAGTGCTTTAAGAGTGCCGGTGCTTTAGAATGTGAGGAGATAGGTAATAAGAACTGGAGAAAAATTTTAAAATTGTAGTGACTGTGTTTAGATACGGTAGGGAATGGTAGTTATTATTGAGTAAATTAATTTATAAATTTAGCTAGGATATAAGAACTCGCCTCAGGAGGTTTATTGTATTTTAATACTTGTTAATATATTTACAAAAAAAACTCTTGTGTACGTACTGTATTTAATATAGATATTGTAACATGGTTAATTGTTCTATACAAAAAATGTAAGGTATATACTAGCGGGCTCTGTCAGTCTTACAGTGTGCTAGAAAATAATTAGATAGGTAAGTCTTGCAGACTACTTAATGAAACTTCCCTATCTAATTATTTTGTAGCACACTGTAAGACTGACATAGTTAGCTAGTATATTCATTAAATTCTATATATATGACACTTTGCCATGTTACAATATCTATATTAAATACAGCACATACATTTATACACAAGAGTTTCTTTTTGGAAATATAATATTACTTTAATACGTATGTACAATCAAATTCTGTTAAGTAATAAGTGAAAATTTATTATAAAGTGTACTTAGGCATTTAAAATTGTTTTTCTGGATCTAGTGATCAAGAATTGATTGTACATGAAAATGTTATATGAGAAAAAGTTTTGTTTATTATTATAAATTTTGTATTTAACATTTTTCGTAAAGTCAAATTTTTTTGAACAATAAGTGGAAATCGACTATTGAACGTGTATTTAAGCATTAAAAATAGTAATTATAGGTCTAACTCGTCAGGAATTGATTGTACATAAAAATGTTAAAAAAGAAAAAGTTTTGTTCCACGATTATCATACTCTTTTATATTTAAAATTTTATGTAAATTCAAATTCTGCTGAATAATATGCGAAAAATGGTCATTTTAACTGTATTAAAGCATTAAAAATCGTTTTTATAGGCCTAGCTCATTAGGAGTTGTACATGAAAATGTTAAATGGAAGAAAGTTTTGTTATGATGTTATCTACAACTTTTGTATTTAATATTTCTGTGTAAAGTCAAATCCTGTTAAGGGAATGCCTTATACCGACAGAGATCTCTGCCGTACCGACCACAATGTTTTTAATTAAAGATTAATCGTTATACGCTTTTCCTTAAATTCTGAGAGTTGACGCACATAGACAAACTTATTATCTAGTTCCCGGTTAAATTTCAGATAAATCTATTGGAAAATGAAGACGAAATTTGAGAAATCGCAAGATGTCGTATTTTGTGGTTAATATGATATTATGCGACATTGCGAGTTCTCAAATTTCGTCTTTATTTTCCAATAGATTTATCTGAAATTTGACTGGGAAGTAGATAATAAGTTTGTCTATGTGCGTCAACTCTCAGAATTCAAGGAAAAGCTTATAACAATTAATCTTTAATTAAAAACATTGTGGTCGGTACGGCAGAGAACTCTGCCGGTATAAGGCATCCCCTTAAGTTATGACTGAAAATCGACAATTTTAGGTACGTTTAGGCGTTAGAAATCGTTTTTTGGATTTAGCTTGTTAAGTATTGATTTTACATGAAAATTTTAAATGGGAAAAAGTTTTGTTTAAATATTATCTACAACTTTTGTATTTAACTTTTTTGTAAAAAATCAAATCCTGTAAAGTTATAGCCGAAAATCTTCCATTTTTTACCTTTTTTGCCGTTTTTCGCAGTTGTCTTGGCAAATATTGCTCATAGTAAAAAATGTTCAACAGGAAAAAGGTATCTTTTGATTAGTTATAACAGATAAGCCTGTAGATATTAGCGTAAAATTAATTATTCTAGTTTGCATTTAATTTTGCATTTTGTTCAACATCAATTTATATTTTGTATCTTATTATTATATTTTAGTAATTATATGATCTTTGGACAGTTTTATTGATTTTTTCGATCTTATCTATAACTATTTAATATTACTGTGTCGAATTAAATTCTGTTAAATAATAAGTGAAAATTGACTATATAAGAAGTATTTAGGCGTTTAAAATCGTTTTTATAGATCTAAATTATCAGGAGTTGATTTTACATAAATATGTTAAATAGAAAAAAGTTTTGTTTCAATGTTATCTACAACTTTTATATTTAACATTTTTGTGTAAAGTCAAATCCTTTCTAAGAATATGCGGAAAAACGTCCATTTTATGTGTATTTAGGCGTTAAAAATCGATTTTATAGGTCTAAGTCGTCAGAAGTTGATTCCAGATAAAAATATTAAATAGAAAAAAGTTTTGTTTTAATGTTATATATAACTTTTGTATTCAACATTTTTGTGTAAAGTCAAATCCTTTCCAAGAATATGCGAAAAACGTCCATTTTATGTGTATTTAGGCTTTAAAAATCGATTTTATAGGTCTAAGTCGTCAGGAGTTGATTGTACATAAAAATGTTAAATGGGAAAGAGTTTTGTATTAACATAATCTATAACTTTTGTATTTAACATTTTTGTGTATAGTCAAATCCTGTCGAGTAATAGCCAAATATTGAACTTTTTAAAGGTTTTTAGCTGTTTTTGGCTGTCATTTTTAAAAATATTGTGTTAAGGATTCACTTATAACCTTTCAAAATCGCTCAAAGTTCGCGCGCGTATTTGTCGCGTAATTTCCGGTTGGCTCGCTCGAGCCACGTTTTCGAACTAGAAAAATCAGTTCTCTTCCGGCGCGTGCTGCGGCCGCACGCTTCGGCCGCATGGTGCGACGAATTTGCTTATTGAGACTACTATCTTGTTAATTTGACGATGTAAGATGTTTATTGCAGATAAATAAAATGTGACTTTTTTAATAAACACGAGTGTTGTGCAGTGCACATCAAATCATTCATACCAATCCCTGCTCATCGTAACCGGCACAAAGAACGAAAAGCGCGAATAACAGTGGCGCACGTTCGAACAATGGTCCTTCGAGCCGGATGAGGAGGTATAAAAAACAGTGCATTCGGTGATTCAAGTGCATAGTGAAACGTGCATAACAGATGCGATAAACGCAGGGAAGCGTGGTGTGCGCTGTACGCTCATTGGCAACGTAGCACCTTCAAACACGCAGTGTGCTCGGCAACGCAGCACACTCGCCACAGCAGCGCGCTCGGCAGCAGCGGTACTCGCTCGAGTACACGCACACACACAGTGCTCCCTTCGCGCATTCGACAAACTCGTAGGCCTATACGGTTTGTCAATAATACCAATAATACACGCATTATACATACACGCTCGCTGTGTATAAACGTATACAATGTCGGACACCGATATCCAAGATCAGCTCACTACAGCTGAGTTAATCACAACCTTCCAGTCACGCATGTTGAAGACTGCAAAAGATAAACGCACAAGTTGGCTTAAAACTAATCTAGAAGAAGTAAACTCGCTGTGGAAAGAGTTTCGAGATCGTCACCGCGTAATTTCTCGTAACGAAGATCTTAAAAACGATGCGTATCACACAGGCAACACGTATGGCACCACCCAAGCGAAATACAGTGAAGTGATAACTATCATTTTAAACGCAATACAGCCCGGACGCAACGAGTCTACTCTGCAAGCAGAGGAAGACTATTCACAAATGACGTTTGATGTTCTACATCGACGCTCTCCGCCGCCTCCCATTAAGTTACCACCGTTCTCCGGTGATCGCATTGAGTGGGAGACCTTTAAGGAAATGTTCCTCGCCTTGGTGCATGACGTAGCTTCGATTCCACCGATCTTAAAGCTGCAGTATCTGATAAACGCACTGACTGGTAGGGCAAAAGCACGTTTAATCTTCGAGAGCCCCATGAAAAATCCATTCAAAATGCCAACGATTTTGTAGAGTACATTCAAAAATATAGAGATGCAATTAAAATAATACATTTACAAGACGTTGACATAGAAGAGTTTAGAAAAGTAAAAAATGTTGATTGGTTTGCTACTCCTAAGTATCCTGGAATTCGAAAAACTCATTTATGAATTAAGGAAACGTGCAATGATAAATAATGTGAAAATTAAAGCTGCAAATTATCAAGGAGCTTGGAGCTCGCTACTCAAGCGATATGATAACAAGCGCGCCCTACAGGCCGCACACATGAAGCAAGTAATTTCTTGCCCTCCTATAAACAAGCGATCGATCGAAGAATTGGCTCGCATAGTAGACGTGATGGAGGAAGCACAACGAGGGTTTGAAAACTTGGGATTCCCCGTCGAACATTGGGACGCATGGTTCGTCCACATCACAGTACATAAGCTGGATGCTTTTACAAGAGAAGACTGGGAAAAATCACTGGGCTCGTCAGGAGAATTTCCAAAATTGTCCAACCTCACCGAATTTTTGGAATTACGAGCTCACGCGCTAGAGTCGGCGCACGCTAACGACCCTGCTACGAAGGAGTCGACGAGCCAGCACTCAAAACAAAAAAGCGACAAACCCGCGCAGGCGCATGTAACGTCAACAGAGTCGCCATCTAATAAGAAACAGTTTAAAGCGTGCACAATTTGTAAAGAGCAACATTTCCTGTCAAACTGTGGAAGATACAAATCTATGAATGCGACTCAGCGGTGTGAATTGATCGCATCTAAAAAACTCTGTGAAAATTGTCTAAGATCAAATCATGTTTCAGCTGATTGTCGATCGCCGGGACGATGCCTCATCTGTCAACGCAAGCACCACACAAATATACACGGTGATACGCAGCAAGGTGGAAACACCACTCAGTCAAACGGAAAGGATCCAGATAAGCGCAAGACTTCTGATTCAACAGCAAGCAGTCCTGCGGATACATCACGCCCAACAAACGCAATTGCGGTGTCCACGAGTCGACGAGTTCTACTAGTAACGGCAATCGTAGAGCTGCAAAACAACGGCGGTGACACCGTTCAGGCTAGGGCGCTGCTTGATCAATGCGCTGAATTCTCATTTATTACAGAAAGGATAGCTCAATGCTTATCTTTACCTAAAGCTCAAGTACAAATACTTGTTGTAGGCATAGGTGCAGCTTCTCCCGGCAAAGCTCGAGCGTTAGCCACTGTGACTCTAAGGTCACCTCATCGTCCAGCCTTTCAACTACAAATGGAGGCGCTCGTCATGAAGAAGCTGACCCAATTCCTGCCAACTACGAAGGTCGAAAACGCATCTTGGAGCCACATCACGGGCCTGCGACTAGCCGACCCTACCTTTGGAAACCCAGGATCAATCGACTGCATTACCGGCGCTGATCTTTATGGAAAACTCATCACTGGCAAACTTAGGCGAGGAGAGGACGACCAGCCCATCGCTCAAGAAACTGTATTTGGATGGATTCTATCACGTCCGACATGTGTTCGCCCGGACTCATGTTGCGATAGCGCCGTTGCTCAAACCTTCTGTATGAGTGTGGATCACGATTTACACGAATAACTGCGCGCATTTTGGCAAATTGAAGAACCTCCTTCGTCGCGCATGACCAAGTCTCCGGAAGACGACTTCTGCGAGAAACACTTCGCATCTACCTATCAAAGAGACGACTCTGGCAGATTCGTGGTAAGACTGCCACTCAAAGAGAATCCCCCACAGCTGGGAGAATCACGAAGCATAGCCACTGTACGTTGGCTTCAGACAGAGTCAAGGCTTAAGCGTAATCCGTCTCACGCTAAGCTGTATCGAGAGTTTATGCAAGAGTATATAACGCTTAACCATATGGAATTGATCGATGAAACCCCAATTTCGCGGAGAAGCTATTTCATGCCTCAACATGGAGTGCTCAAAAGCGATCAAGTACGGCAAGGCTAGGCATCGTTTTCAATGCGTCGCAAGCATCCAGCAATGGCAAGTCACTCAATGACCTTCTCCTGGCTGGACCGAAGCTACAAGGGGATTTATGGACTATTCTTACGCGATGGAGATTTTTTCGTATAGTTTTTTTCGCCGATATCGTGAAGATGTTTCGGCAAATTCTCGTAAATGTTACGTCGGGTCTACGAAAGAAGACCCAACAGTTAGTTTTATAAAAACTATATTGCTCTCATTAGAGCCTCGGCTAATGAAAAACTACTAGCTCGGGACAGAGCTAGATACTAACACTAGAAGGATAGGATAGGGTTGGGCAGCAATAAGGACGCGACGCGATTTATGAATTTAAAAGTTTTTCAAGATTTGAATAACCAGTGGGTTTTCTGATTATTTTCTTTTCTTTATATCACTTTGAATGTGATTAGTTTTTTTTATTATTAATTTGTTATTGATTAGGGAATGTACCCACAAGAAAGGCCAAGTTACTGGCGACTTGCGGAATAGATTCCCTAATATATTTTGTTATTCTCAGGATATCTACGGGTTTGATTTAGAAAGATGGATAGATATATAGAAGAAACACTTTTTCTTTAGGGGAAATTGTACGGAGACTTGAGTTAAAACACACATTAAATGGGGTTATTGTTTTGGGAAATGTTCTGGCTAACAAGTAGGAAAGTTAAGATAGCAAATAAAATTTTACACTTACTTATTTTTACTCGGTCCTTAGCGGCTTTTGACGGTCCGTTGTCACCGCTGCGTGCTTCTATGAGAGATGTTGGTTGTTTAATTAAATACAAACACGAGAATCTTTGTTTTTATGCAATTGATTTATTAAACGGAAAAATACGGGTTACCATTGCACCATAACTTTGGTTACAAATACAAAATCTTGGTTGGAGCAAACTAAATGGCGCGCACTTTGTAAAATTTTCCAACGAAAAATGCTTGAGTAAGTATAAGGACCTTTCCGGTTGAGGGTTGTGAGATGAGTGAATTTTAAAAAATAGACCTCTCCGGTTGAGGGTTCTAGCTTGAAATGGTAAATGAAAATGAAAATCGCTCCCGCGAGTGTCGGCACACTCGGCGGGGCTTTTGCTTGATCACCCGAGTCGGGGTCTGAAATTGAACTGAGTTTTTGCGTTGGACGCGGTGACGAAGTAAGCTAAGCTTGAGATGGGGCGCAGTCGCTTTCTCATGTCTTAAGCATAGAGGGATGTTATTGGTCGCTCGGATTTTTGGGACCAACCCTCACTCAAAATCAGGCGCTAGGATTCGATAATGAGGCGTCATGCATAAACGCTATGAATTGATTGTTAGTCAGTAAAAGAGAATTTTTATCGTCTTACATTCAGTATCAAGATAAATAACCCACTTTGACATAATGTTTTTTTTATAATAAATAATTTTTAATATGAAAACTTTAAATACGTATAAGAACTGGGCGGTCCCATGACTAATTAAAAAGAATTTACGTTAAAATATGAAGATTTATTAGTTGAAAATTGAAAATTATTAAAAAAATTGGTTTATGAAAGTATCTGAAGGATGAATGTTGCAATAAATTATAATTATTCCGTAATTAAACATTACCCAAAGTAGATTATTTATGTACAGAGTTTTTATTTTAAACAAAACAGTTTTAAATACGAAATCGTACAAGGATAATTATGCATGCATCTATACCTTTATTTCGTACATTAGCCACTACCAGTCAATCAAATGCGCGAATAAAAATATTGTTTTGGTGTATAAAGGTGGCGATCACTTAAACGTAAATTGCAAACAGAATTTTGAATTTTATGTTCTTGTTTGTGGTTGGTATATGCATGTATGTAACTATTATTATCAGTATGCTGGTTTAATATAGAAAATATAAAAATCTTAATATTAGTAAATTTAGACTTAAAATTAAATGTAGTGATTTTCCGATGATATAAACAAATTTAGAATTTATATTCTTATACAACTATATTGGAACTCGTGACGAATATAAACTATAAATTTTAACATATTTAGCGCATAAATTAAAATTAAAAATTGTAATTATAAAAATAACTAAATTTATATAGATTCTAATACATTTACAGTATATACAAAAATTTGAATAGATTATAACGGATATCTTATACTTTTACAACTTTACACTTAAAATATAATTCTAAAATAAACTATCTCAGTTGACATAAATCTAATGTTTGATTAGCATAATAAATTAAATCCAACAGAATTTCAACCTAAAAATTTTCGTAGCCTATATATATTTCAACTAATCTAACAAAAACTTATCGATATTAATGTATACTTGGATTATAAACAAACTAACTTAATTATAGTTGGCCTCTAACTGCTGACTACATAATAGTTTAATTATGTAAACCAACGTTTTATAATAGGAGTGTTACTACCCTCGTGTTCTTGATTTATGAATCATGAAAAACTAAAAATTGAAGGAAAAGCTCATACATAAAAGTTTGTATTTTTGTTGAATGTTTCTTGATTTAATTTTCGAAACAAAGGATAAGATTGGACCTATTGCCTGTTGTTATTTTACCTAAAAGAATTAGAATTGCATCCACTATTTATAAACGTGTTAAGAGAAAAATCCAGTATAAGCGTGGGTAGTAGAAAATGCTGGAAAGCAAGAGAGACAGAAACAGACGCTGTCGTGCGTAATTACAGGGTTTCCCCAGTTTATTGGTTTTGGAGTGGTTAAGAGATTCCGACGCGTACTCGGGTTTTGGATAATTATCGCTTGCAGATGTTTGAGTCTGGCTAGTGTTTACTGAGGCTATCGTAAAAAAAAGGAAACGAAAAGAAACTTTATGAACCACGACGAAGAAGGAAGCGTTGTACCCTTACTTCGAGATGTTTGCGTTTGGGATTTCTCATGCGGCCGAAAATTCTAGACCTGGGTTTTATGATTTCAAAACTATTTTCTGTCTTGCATTTATTTAAAACTGTTATGTATTTTATGATTCAATGGTAACTAAATTTTTTAATAATATAGAAAATGGCCGGATGTAACATAAACGAAATTGATACTGAGCTTCAGCTGATAATATGGAGAGAAGATCCCAGTCAGGATCTACAAACTTATCGATTACGGACAGTCACGTACGGTACGACGTCTGCGCCATTTCTAGCTATGCGAGTCTTACGCGAACTTGCACAAGAGCATGGACAAGAGTATCTCGAGGCTGCCGTAATTATTCTTCGCAACAAGTACGTAGACGATCTTCTTGTAGGAGATGACAGCTTACAGAAAGCGCAATATCGCAAGAAGCAACTTGTTAACATGCTAGCAGAAGCCGGAGTTTCACTCAGCAAGTAGGTGTCTAATCATTCAGAACTCATCGATAGCCACTCATCGGATTCAGAATCTTCGGAAAAACACTTTAAAATCAATGAGTGCGTTTCTACGCTTGGAATAGTATGGATGCCACAGCAGGACTGTTTCACATACAAGGTCAAGACGATCAAACCTGCTGATAAATGCACTAAGCGCATCATGCTTTCCGAGACGGCCAAGCTATTCGACCCTTTAGGGTGGCTTGGACCCGTAATTATTCAGGCCAAAGTTCTCATGCAGGACCTCTGGATCTCTGGAGTTTCGTGGGATGAAGCGCTGAATCAAGAATTCGAAAATCGCTGGAATCTCTTTGTTGAGCGACTTCCAGATCTCGCAAAGATTCGCATTCCGCGATGGTTCGGCAGCACTGCAGAAGACAAAGTGGAGTTATACGGATTTTCAGACGCCTCAGAGCGGGTATACGCCGCATATGTTTATGCTGTAGTCACGACCTCCGACAAACGCGTCTCGTCGCTTATGCTCGCAAAAACAAAGGTTTCGCCGATTAAAACCTTAAGTATACCAAGACTAGAGCTTTGTGGAGCACACTTGCTAGCACGTCTTATCAGCGAAATAAAAGCGACTTCAGCAGAGAAAATTACTGCTGCCCACTGTTGGACAGACTCGCAAGTGGTGCTCAGCTGGCTCTCTGATCACCCGTCCAAATGGGCTACATTCGTAGCTACAAGAGTCAGTGACATACTTAAAAGAATTCCGGATACAAGATGGAATTTCGTCGACGAAGGAAAATCCCGCCGACCTGGCAACTAGAGGGCTGACCCCGGAAGCGTTAAGCACATCTTCGCTGTGGTGGACCGGACCTGAATGGCTGTGCCAGCAAGACATGCCGATGTCCAAGTGGACTCGCCTAAACTCAGCAGAAGTGCCAGAGCGCCGAAAAAAGACTACATTCTCCTTGATTACGCAGACCTCATCGAACGATTTTCATCGTATAACAGACTAGTCAGAGTAGTCGCATATTGCTTAAGATTCGCAAACATCGCTCGGAAATGAACCAAAAGGGACTCATCTCCCTGGATAACCTCAGCAGAGTTAAATCAAGATCGAACTGCGCTCATCAAGCTCGTGCAAAGGGAACATTTTTCTCTGGAAGTCGGGGCTCTGCGGACTGCACACGACGTCTCACGCAAGAGTACTCTGCGATCTCTCCGACCTTTCTTAGATGCTGACGGATTACTACGAGTTGGAGGACGCCTCTCGAACGCAGCACTTATGTTTAGCAAAAAACACCCAGTTATACTACCGAAGTCTAGTACTCTGACAAGACTGGTAATTTTACATGGACACTCTCAGACCCTGCATGGCGGACCGCAATTACCGATGAGTTATTTAGCAAGATACTTTTGGATAATTCATGGAAAATCAAGCATACGGTCTGTTTTACATGGTTGCATACGTTGCGCGCGATTTGCTGCGAAACCTAAACCTCAACTGATGGGCACTCTTCCAGAGGCTAGAATCACGCCTATGAGATCCTTTTTGAAGTCAGGAGTGGACTACGCCGGCCCTATCAACGTGAGAGCTTCAAAAGGTCGAGGCCAACGTTCATACAAAGGATATATTTGTATCTTCGTGTGTATGGCGACAAAGGCTGTACACATAGAAGTAGTCTCAGATCTCTCGACTGCTGCATTCTTGGTTGCTTTCAAGCGATTCGCATCCCGCCGCGGCCGTTGCGCAGAACTTTGGAGCGACAACGGCACAAATTTTCACGGAGCAGATGCAGAATTACGCAAACTACTATGTCAAGCTGCAATCGAGAGCGAAAGCGCAGTGCAGCTGGAAAATGAAGGAACTAGCTGGAAATTTATCCCTCCCGGAGCACCCCACTTTGGCGGACTTCGGGAAGCTGCTGTCAAATCCTGCAAGTATTATCTTCGCCGAATTATCGGCGATTATACGTTGACCTACGCACAGGTTGAAGCGTGCCTAAATTCTAGGCCGCTGTTCGCCCAAAGTATGGATGCTAGAGATTTAACTGCGATCTCGCCAGCGCACTACCTGATCGGCTCAACTTTAATTGCTCCACCCGAACCTTACGATTGCTCTCAAGAAAATGCGACTCCGCTCTCACGCTGGCTACTACTCTCGCATATGCGCAATCAATTTTGGCGTCGCTGGAGCAGAGAATACCTACATACATTACAACAACGTGCCAAATGGACCAACTCTGCGGAGAATCTTCGAGAAGGTGACTTTGTGTTGCTGACTAACGAGAATCTTCCACCAACGAAGTGGGCCTTGGGCCGTGTTACGCAAGCACACCCAGGTCAGGACGGACTCGTTCGCGTAGTGTCACTACGCACCGCCACATCAACGTTCACCCGAGCTGTAGACAAGCTCGTGCGCTTGCCATTAATTCAAGATTCAACGAAAGAAGATTAGCGAATTATTACTTCAATTAATTTCAATTTATATATTGTAATAATTTCTTAATTGTTTTCTGTTGCATTAAAAAAAAAAAAAAAAAAACTGCGAGATTATGTACGCGCATAAGTAATGCTAAGTATATTTTTAATTACACCAAAGCGGTCACCGCACGGCGGACGGTTACGCAATTAAATAATCAATTTTTTATTGTCTTATTCTACACGTCGGCCTGCTTAATACATGCCGAGGCGGGCGGAATGTTAAGGATTCACTTATAACCTTTCCAAATCATTCAAAGTTCGCGCGCGTATTTGTCGCGTAATTTCCGGTTGGCTCGCTCGAGCCACGTTTTCGAACTAGAAAAATCAGTTCTCTTCCGGCGCGTGCTGCGGCCGCACGCTTCGGCCGCATGGTGCGACGAATTTGCTTATTGAGACTACTATCTTGTTAATTTGACGATGTAAGATGTTTATTGCAGATAAATAAAATGTGACTTTTTTAATAAACACGAGTGTTGTGCAGTGCACATCAAATCATTCATACCAATCCCTGCTCATCGTAACCGGCACAAAGAACGAAAAGCGCGAATAACAGTGGCGCACGTTCGAACATATTGGTATCAGAAAGAAATGTTCAACATGAAAAAAGATGTGTATTTATTAGTTTTAGCAGAATAATTTGTGTTTTGTTTTTTTTATTTAAATTTAATTTTGGGCACATTATGTCCAAAAATCGTTTTTACCAAATTTGTATTTCCTCTGACGTTTTTGTAATTCGCAACCGATCTGGCTCAATATAGGACCAGCTCTTTCCTATAATTAGGCGAGCATGATAAAAAAAATTTTTGAACTGATCTGTTCGTTTTTCGGTGAGATAATCCATAAACTTGATTACATACGAACGTACATACATACATACATCCTGCAAAAGGCTTAAAATGAACTAATTATGAGTGAAAAATAACTTTTATACAGTCAAATGTTAGTTTTTGAGGTGTTACAATTTTCGCTCTGGTGAAAATATAAGGCTCCCCCGAGAATCGGTCGTGCCTAAATAGTAGTTTTAAGATTCGCATACGACTCCAATGTGCACAACACTCTAAACAGTAATTTTTATATTACAGGAAAAATTTTGAAATTTCAATGATTTATTCGTGTATGCTATTTGTAATAGTAATAAATTATGTGCTGTAACGTGCACGAGTAATTCTAATTAGTTAAATACGAATTTATTGAGGTATTAAGTGATTCTAATAGTTGAGTAGTTAATTTGTGTCTCTAATAAGTCTCTATTGCACGTGGTTCGTTTGGACACAGGCTGCTTCGTCTGAAAGTGCATGCAATAATATGATATAAAGGAGGAGCGGGTCTAAGCAGGAGGGTCCGAAGAGCCGCCTGTTCGAGCCGAGGTGCGTGGTTGGGGACCGATGTGCCCTTCCATTCAGCCGTTGGAGGATGTGGGTCTGCATATGAAACCTTAATATATCATTATAATGCGCTCAAAAGTAAATATTTAATTAGGGAATATATGCTATGATTTTGGTGAAACCAGATGATTGCTGCTTCATCTTCAATTCAAATTTTCTTTAAGTTATGTGTTTGAAGTTCTGAACGTTCATCGTGAATGAAATATCGAAAACTTCCAAATTCGTTTTTTCTTATATTACCTCGTAGGGACATGCATAAAACATGCACAAACTGCAAAATAAGTTACTTCCAAAGTGATTATCCCCCCAAATCATCCCTAAAACCATCCCAACTAGACAATACATGACAAAAAAAATTGATACCATCTGAGTTTATTAATTTAAGACAAATTTTATGGCTGGTATTTCTTCCAGATGTTGCCATAGCCTTGCAAAAAAATTGGGGATATGAAATTCGATCCGGAACCTTTCGCTTGGGTGGTGCAAAGGGGCTAAAATAGCTGAAAATACACGAAAAATAACGTGAAAAAATCATCTCTCGCGAGTTTATTAATTTAAGACAGATTAATAAACTCGGTTAATAAAACTGGTCAAATTAATAAATATAAAATGCTATACGATACTTCTGACCTAAGAGAACTCTGCACGGCGTGGAATTAGGGGCCGATCACAGCGACGGTCCTAATTTCACGCCCTGCTAAAAAGTGCTACTTAGGTCACACGTATCGTACTATACTATAAAAGTTTTTTCCAGAAAATTTTTTCACATTCTACAAGTGCTTTTAGTGAAAAATGAAAAACAAAAAATCGATTTTTCGTCATTTTAAACATGTTTGACCACCTTAAGTTATAGTCATTGTAAAATTATTATTTACATTTAATTAGTTACCAACATATAAGCTTAAAACAAATTTTTTCAATATTTGAACATTTTTCAGATATTTTAGGACAACGTTTAAGAAAAACTTATTTTCGTATTTCACCTGATGTTAAGGAAGATATTGTTAAATATTATTTGGATTATTCTAATAGCATAAATTGTAGCGGAATAAAGGAATGTGTAACAGTAAAAGTTGCTGGCCAACCTTCAACATCAGTGCAGAAAAGAATATTGATCTATGATCTGAAAGATTTATATCAAAATTGGATAAAGGACACCAGATGCGATATAATTCACTGCTTATCTTTTTTCTCTCAGCTGAGACCTAAGGAATGTGTTTTTGCTGGAAATCCAGGAACGCACAATATATGCATATGTTCCGTACATCAAAATGTAAAATTAAAACTTGCATTTATGAATGTGAAAAAAAGTTACAAAGAAGTAATTGAAGTTGGAGTATGCTCCATGGAAAACCCTGATTGCATGTTTCACAAATGTATCCAATGTCCAAATAAGGATGGGATACGTAAATTATTATTTAGTACTGAAACTGACAGCAATAGGTGTATAAAATACAGCAACTGGATATCTACACCTATATCTAGTAAAAACTGGGAGGGCTCATCAAGTACCCGAGTGATTTTACAAGATTTTGAAAAGCCTTTCGAAAAGTTTCTTGATGACATATGTAATAACATATGGGCTATAACTGAGCATCATTTTATTTCATGCAAACAAAAAGATAGTTATGCTCACTTCAGGCAACATTTGGACAATGATACTGGACTATTAGTCATGGATTTCACAGAAAATTATGTATTTATCTGTCAAAACTCTACCCAAGGATTTTACTTTAATAATATTCATGCTTCGTTATTTACCGTATCCTTGTACTAGGCAGATCAAATAAATAATGAGGTGAAAGTTGCAAGTTTCTGTGTTATTTCAGACAGTATGAAACACCAAGCATTATTCTGTACATATATTTCAAGAAGTTAAAAGCAAGTATCCCAATGAAATTAAAAGCAAGTATCCCGGGATAAAAACTCTAATTTATTTCTCTGATGGAGCACCAACACAATTCAAAAACAAGTAAGAATAAGTAACAATCATATCTTATTTAATTCCTTTACTTTCCACTTTTTTTATTAGATTTTTGCTTTTACAAATAAACTGAACCAAAAAAAAGGAATTTTCGAGATAAAATATGTTTAAAAAAAATATTTTAAGATTATTAGCATAAAAATCCATCTATTATAGAAAATATTATCTTTTTGGATTTCTATTTTTCTGGATATTTTAATATCCATACACATAATTATCACTTTATAACTATTTTTTTAGGAACCACTTTATTAATCTATGTCACCATCAAGAAGATTTCGGCATAAAAATAATATCTTACAATTTTTTTGCTACATCACATGGTAAGAGTGCCTGCGATGGCATTAGAGCGGTAGCAAAACGCACCGCAAAAAAAGCTTCACTGCAAGGTGTCACAATTTTGACTCCCGAACAAATGTACAATTATTTAAATGACAACGTAACAGGAATAAGGTGTATACATTTACTGATTCTATAGTTCAATTAATTAAAAATAAAATATGTATAAATAACTTTTCAAATAATGTTACAGATTTCTTTATGTCAGTGAGAGCAGAGTTGAAACCAGAGGTAAACAACTTCAAAAAAGATTTGCATCTGCAAAGACTGTGAAAAACACTCGACAATATCATTATTTTGAAATTATTGATGAACGCAAAATATGCGCCAAACTATACTCAGATGATACAAAATCAGATATTATAAATTTATGAAGTGGCCATAAATTATATTCTCAAATATATTCGTAAATTGATAAATATTGTCTTCAATTAATAAATGTTGTTTCTAAAAATGTTAAATTATAAATTATTCTATAGGATTATTCTATAGGAAATGCATTTTCCTTTCAGGTTACAATATGGAATGTAACTTATATCATATTGTAAAAACATTATGTATATACGTTACTCTGGAAACAAATATACTAAATTATGATTTGCATGAGACTTCACTACTTCCGATAAATTTGAATTTTTGAAATTAAATTTTTATTCGTGACTATTCAAAACTAAGTTATTAAATCAAATTAGAATAAAAAGAGTAATTAAGAGTATTATTTAAGTAACTAAATGTATTATTTATTATACAGACCTGGGCGCTGCGGCGAGTAAAAGAATAGGCATTTTATCTTTTGGTACCATTTCTTTTTCTAAACTTCAAACCGCTATATCTGCTTTAAGACCACATAGATGTATCTCACAAAGCTTTATTAAAGACTTCAGAAGTATATTTTAATCAATAATGCAAAAAATTTCTTTAATTATTCTAAAGGTTTAAGGAAATGGTCTAGAAATGCAGAAAGTGCTTAGTAATTTAGACACCGAAATTGAAAAAATATCATAATTCATCAGCTCGAATCAATAGGAAATCGTTAGATATCCATGCTCGGTTCAATTGGACTTCTTTTAGGTATCTTTTAAGAACACTTTCCAATAGTTTTCAGCCAAACAAAAGTTGCTACAAAAATTTCGCACTGGTTTGAATTTCGTAAAATGGCTATTTTTCCAAAATCTGCGAAATTCAAACTAACACACGCATTGTATTTTTAAACTTTTTTTTATGATATCCCCGTGAAATAGAAAGATTTTTTCACCCCCTTTCGAACGCCCTTGGGTAGATTGGGGTGCGATTATAACTAATGCACGAAAAATCGCTTTAAAGTATCGTTAAAATGTCAAAAAGGTGACTTTAGCAATGTGGTAATTTGGACATGTATACGTAAATTTTGGTTTTCGAAAAAAATATATCTGTAAAGCTCAAGTCAAGACGAAGAAAAAACCCACTGATAAATTGCAAATTGATATGAATGAACTTATTTCAAAAAAGTTTGAAAAACACCAAAAAACGCATAAAAAATGACCTTTTTTGCACCTTTATGACGAGCTCCTGACGTCAATTTTGAATATTGGACCCTAAAAATTGGCAGAGATCATTTTTTTGATAAATTCTATAAAATATATCAAAACCAGAAAAATCAGGGACCCCCGTGCGCACGGATTTCTAAAAAAGTATTTTTTTGACCCATATATATATATATATTTTTTTTTTTTTCAGATCGATGCCAATTATTTTGGTAATTTATACTTGACAGAACACCATTCAAAATATGCTTAAAGCGAATGCGACTGTATGAATATCGCTCACCAAAGGCTAAAAGATTTGTAAAAAACGTTACCTTTAAAATGCGACCTTGATGAAGATATGGAAATAGATCACAGAAAAAAGTTACGGGCAATTAAAACTGTCAAAACAGTGAAAAAGCACTATTTTCACTGTTTTTACAGCTTTAATTGCTCATAAATTTGTTATGTGCTTTACAAATTGTTGCTTTACATAATTATTAATCGCAGTTTTAATGTGTGAAACTAACTTTTTGCAGGGACCTTACGGCCAATACAAACTTAAGGCGGTCTTACACCTAAAAATGTTCAAAAAATCAAATTTTACATGAAGTCAGTAGCTCAAAATTTTAAAATCTTTTAGGTTTGACGAGTTAACAGTTTTTGGTGAAAAAAACATGTTCCTAGATATTTAGACCCATATTTTAATAAATACAAAAGTTATTCTACATGAAAAATTGTTATTTTTTGCTATTTCTTGTGAAAACTCAACTTTCGTCTTTTTTTTTTACTGAAAATCCTGAAACTTTTTGTATCGCACATTGATTGGAAATAAGTTTGCATTTTAGTTGCAGAATGTGGTCATATTTATGTTATGACCTATTTTGATAGTCTCTGATTGGTTGCTTCTTCCCTGTTAAAAATAATCTTATGCTTTATCCCGAGATTAGTCACGTATCAAATCACATGCCTAGTCATATATCTATCAGCATGATAAAATAGGGCTGATTAATCACCTTCCCGTCACTTGATTAAGTATGTATTTGATTACATGATTACGGAAAAAACAGTTAGTTCTGTATTATTCGTTACAGGATTTAGCATATTATTTAGCACGTGAAATAGAATGTATTAAGACAGATGATTGCGCACGTGAGTTCATGATGTATTTTCTGTCTTGATACAATCAATTATTTAACTATGTTTGAATATTCGCGCGGTAATCTGTAAGGATCTTTGATCCTCGTAGTACTTATCATTATGTAACAGTTTTGAACGTTAACTGATTTTACTTCGTGCGCAGCACTCTGATTTCCGACGCGGTCATGTATAGACGCAAAATCAAGTCGTGCCAAGTACCTCGCCTTTTTACTCTCTCTCTAATCAGATAAATAAAGTTCAAACTATTTATTAATGTATCCAAGTACAGTTTATTTAACGTGTGCCCTCGTACTCAGCTTCCTAGACTTCCACATCCTTCAGGTTATGGGCCCAGTCTTAGTCAGCGAAACTCTGAATAAGTTTTCGCCCCAAGTACAACTGTGTGAGTGCGCGTTACAGTGATTTACGTTCAAAGCGTTTCGAACATTAGAGAGCAGTTGAGAACATGGCAGGCCGAACTTTTAATAGCCCTTTCCAACTGATTGTCAGGCTAACAGGCAGAGAAAATTATCGATCATGGGCGATGCAGGCATACCTCGAAGTCGAGGACTTATGGGACACCGTTGTAGCTCCCACCAACGGTCAGATATGTATGGACCCAAAGAAAACACAGAAGGCCCGAGGTCGCATCACTCTAGCCGTGGAACTGGAAGTATATACATATATTGAAGGCGCGAAAACCCCCCAAGAAATATGTCAAGAGCTCGCAAAAACGTACGACGACCAAGGTTTGGCTAGCAAAGTGCACCTACTTCAGGAGGTAACCACCACCAAACTCGAGAATTCGAAGTCCATGGAGGACTATGTGTCGCGCGTCTTCTCCGCATCCAGAAAGCTTGCTGCCATCGGGACAAAATTACCCGAAGATTTAGTAGGGGCGCTGCTACTGGCTGGACTTCCGCCCTCATATAAGCCCATGATTATGGCGCTCAGCAGCTCGGGTAAGGATATCACAGCGGATCTCGTCAAAACCAAGCTTTTGGAAGAAGCGGAAAGCGACACGAGCGCGAGCTACTTGGAAGCGCGCGGGCTACATGCGCAAGCGTCTAAGCCGCCGTACGCGCAGTTTCCGCGGCGCGGCAGATCAAGCAGAGAGCGACACCGTACAGGACGCGGTCCTCGCCAAACGAACTTCGCTACCGTGAGATGCTACAATTGCAACAAGAACGGCCATTTTGCGAGTCAATGCTCGGAGCCAAGCAGAAAAGACCCCAACGCGTGCACAGCCGCAGCCGACAATGAAAGTGCAGACGAAGACGTCGTGTGTGCGCTTTTCACTTCGTGCTCAGCACCAGTTACTCACACGACTCCAATCGATGCCACCGTTTCGATTGATGCTGCGCTACTTGCTGTGGATTTAGTGAGCAATGGACTAAAGAAAGGCGAATGGATCTTGGACTTCGGTGCCTCGACACACATGTGCTTCTGTAGTGACCATATGAGCAACATGTGCAAGGCCAAAACCAAAGTGGTTACCGCAGCCAATAAAGCCAAACTACCGGTGCGCGGAGTAGGTCGTATCCTGCTGAGTCAACGCGGAGTTGAGCAAAACCGTAAAGTGCTCCTCCAGGACGTTCTGTACGTGCCCGATCTAATCTCAAACCTAGTGTGGGTTAGCGCGATAACCAAGAGAGGTTACAGAGTGACATTCGTAGGGACTAAATGTTTTATCCTCAATCCAAAAGGCACCACGGTATTGGAGGGAAAGCTGAGTGCCAATAATGTGTACAAGTTGGACTTACAGCTATGTGCAAAAAACAGCAATAAGCCCAGCGTACACACAGCACTGAAGGCCACGGTCCCAGCCAAAATTGAATTATGGCACCGTAGACTGGCCCACTTGAATGTCACCTACATGAAGCAGCTCTGTAAGGCTGCGACTGGCATTCAATTCAACGAGGACTCTCTAAATAAATGTGAAGTTTGCGTTATGGGTAAATTGACTAATAAGCCCTTTATGAAAAATAAGAAACGGGCTTCGCCTCAGCTAAGTTTGGTCCATAGCGATGTATGTCAGATGGATGATCTATCAATTGGCAAAGCCAAGTACTTTTTAACCTTCTTGGACGACTACTCAAGGATGATATTTGTGTATTTATTGAAGCACAAAGATGAAGTTCCAGATGCTGTTGTGAAATTGATCAAGTTTGCAGAAAACCAGACTGGGCTAAAATTAAAGGTGCTCAGAACAGACAACGGAAGAGAATACATCAACAAGAAACTGCAGTGTACACTAGAAGAATTAGGAGTCAAGCATGAAACCTCCATACCATACCATCCCCAGCAAAATGGGAGAGCAGAACGAGTTAATAGGACACTCTTGGAGAAGACAAGGTGCATGCTTGCCGATTCCAGACTGCCAAGTAAATTCTGGGCTGAAGCAATTTCGACTGCAAGCTATCTCTCAAATAGAAGCCCAAAGAGATGCTTAGGTGGCATTACGCCACAGGAAATGTGGACAGGCGAAAAGCCTGATTTAAGCAATCTGCGAGTGTTTGGGTGCAAAGCTAGAGCCTATGTGCCCAATCAATTCAGAAAAAAAACTGAGCCTACATCAAAGCCTGCAGTGATGTTAGGTTATTGTAACAATCAGAAGGGGTACAGATTGTGGAGCCACCAGGAGCAGAAGGTATTTACTTCAAGTAATGTTGAGTTTTTTGAAGATGATGGCCATACTGCCTCACCACGTAGTCAAATATTTTTTCCTCTGGAGTCGCCCCAGCCGCTGGATCCATATGAGCAGATGGACGTTCAGGAATTTGAACTACCTCCAAACCCAAACCCCGTAGAAAACTTATCTGCAACCGAAGAGGACCACAGTTTACCTGCAAGGCAGAAGAGTCAAGAACACCTACCTGTAGAGGAGAAGCAACCAACCAAAAATGAAAACAAATCTGTGTCAAGACAGACGCAACCAGAAGACGAAGGAAGCTCAGAAGAGGAGATGGTGACTGGTCCAGTAAGAAGATCACAGCAAAGGAAGATGAAGCCAAGTCACCTAGATGACTACCTAACCTATTCTACCATAGTTGAAACAGGAGAGCCCAAGACTTATCGTGAAGCTGTTTCAGGACCTGAGGCTGCACAGTGAAAACAGGCCATGGAGAACGAGTGCACCTCTATTCAGAAGAACGGCACTTGGCACCTCTGCGACCTACCTACAGGTCAGGCAGTCATAGGCAGTAAATGGGTGTTCAAGAAGAAATCAGCAGTTGGTGGAGAGACTCGTTATAAGGCCAGGTTAGTAGCTCAAGGTTTCTCACAGGTCAAAGGAGTGAATTATGAAGAAACCTATTCACCAGTTGTCAGATTTACATCTCTGAGACTGTTGTTCGCATATGCTGCAAGACAAGACTTAGATATATTCCACCTTGATGTAGAGACTGCTTTTCTACATGGAGATATATTTGAAGTCGTGTTTCTCCAGCAACCTCAAGGCTATGTGGCTGAAGGGCAGGAAAACAAAGTATGTAAGTTGCATAAGGCTATCTATGGCCTAAAACAAGGAAGCAGGAGCTGGAATATGAAATTAGACGGTACTCTCAAGGACATGAACTTAATTCAGTCCAAATACGATTCATGTATATATAGTCATTATACTGTAAACAAGTGTATCATAGTGGCATTGTTTGTAGACGACCTCATTGTCCTCACCAACAGCGTAGATTTCCTACAGATCCTGAAGGAGGGCCTTAAAAAAATGTGCACTCTGAAGGACCTGGGGCCAATTCGAAGATGTCTAGGTATAAACATTTACCGAGACAAACACCGTGGAGTCATTGAGCTTAACCAGTCAGAGTACATAACCTCACTCCTCGATACCTTTGGAATGACTGAGTGCAGGAGCACTAAGGAACACCCCAATGGATCCAAATAGTAGCCCAGCATCAACATCACCTCCACAGACTGCGTTCAATCCGTCAGATGTACCCTATCAGAACGCTGTGGGATCCCTGTTGTACTTGGTGCAAGCTACCAGACCAGATTTGGCCTTCTCCGTAAGTACCATAAGCAGATTTAACCAATCTTATACAGAATCCAATTGGAGTATGGTGAAAAGGATATTCAGGTACTTGCAAGGCACCAGGAATTTGTCTCTGAGGTACTCAAGGGACGGTGACACCAATCTTACTGGGTACTGCGATGCCAGCTGGGCAACAGACCCTGGAGATCCTCGCTCTACTACTGGATACGTGTTCTCTATGCAAGGAGGAGCAGTGAGTTGGAACAGTCGAAGACAATCCACCGTAGCTCTGTCCAGCACTGAGGCAGAATATCTGTCACTATCTTCTGCCACACAGGAGGTTCTGTGGTTGAATCGCTTTGCCCAAGAGTTGCTGATTAT
Organism: Torymus aiolomorphi; assembly: GCA_036365515.1. Classification (NCBI taxonomy): domain Eukaryota; kingdom Metazoa; phylum Arthropoda; class Insecta; order Hymenoptera; family Torymidae; genus Torymus; species Torymus aiolomorphi. The sequence goes on along the minus strand of CM070875.1, from coordinate 150,120,335 downwards.
CCCACTCAACAAGCCCTTGCTCATATATTGCGACAACAAGGGAGCAATAGACTTGAGCAAAAATTCTAGATTCAGTGCCAGGACCAAGCACATTAATGTGCGCCACCACTTCATCAAGGGCAGCATCGACAAACAACAGATCAATGTCAAGTTTGTACCATCTACTCATATGCTGGCTGATTCACTCACAAAAGCAGCAACCCACAAGAAATTGGAAGAGTTTGTCAGATTAGTAGGATTACAAACGAAGAATGAAGGAAGAAGATAGATATGTAGTGATTTTATTATGTAAAATATGTAAATTTTATTCTTGACCAAATATGTTTATAATTAATGAGTATTAGCGAAAGAAATGTAGATATTGTATGCGTAGAATCGTAAATCGTATAAGTTCAAATAATTAATTGAGGGGGCGTGATGTATTTTCTGCCTTGATACAATCAATTATTTAACTATGTTTGAATATTCCCGCGGTAATCTGTAAGGATCTTTGATCCTCGTAGTACTTATCATTATGTAACAGTTTTGAAGGTTAACTGATTTTACTTCGTGCGCAGCACTCTGATTTCCGACGCGGTAATGTATAGACGCAAAATCAAGTCGTGCCAAGTACCTCGCCTTTTTACTCTCTCTCTAATCAGATAAATAAAGTTCAAACTATTTATTAATGTATCCAAGTACAGTTTATTTAACGTGTGCCCTCGCACTCAGCTTCCTAGACTTCCACATCCTTCAGTTCACTTATGACTTCGTATGTGATTTACTAAAAAAAAATTATACTTTATTGCTCGTCACGTCGTTAGACATATAATTTAGCCTATGTTTTAGTATGTATACAGGCAGATAATAAGCAAGTGATTTTGCATATGATTTTGTACATGATTACAGAAAACTGGTGGTTCTGCATTATACATTCTGTGATTCAGTAATTATTTAGCATGTGTGATAGAACGTATTTAGACATATGATTATGCATATGATTTCACACGTGATTTTGTACGTGACATACCAAAAAAAATGTTATACTTCATTGCTCATCATGTCGTTAAGCATATGATTTTGAACATGATTACGGAAAAATTTTGTGTCTGAATCATTGAAGAACGTGATTCAGCATATTATTTAGAAATGAAGTAGAACATTTTTTTTGCTAAGTCACATACATAATCATGTGTGAAATCACGTGCATAATCATTTGTCTAAATACGAACTATTTTACATGCTTAATAATATGCTGAATCATGTAACGATTAATGCAAACGTAAAATTTTTACGAAATCATCTATCAAATCACATTATAATCACATGCTTAATGATGTGCCAGAACACATATTGAAACACAGACTAAATCATATGCCTAACGACGGGACGAGCAATGAAGTAGAACATATTTTTTTGCTAAGTCACATACATAATCATGTGTAAAATCACGTGCATAATCATTTGTCTAAATACGTACTATTTTATATGCTTAATAATATGCTGAATCACATACTGAGTAATTGAGACACACAATTTTTCCGTAATCATGTAATAAAGCATATGCAAAATCACTTGCTTAATCATGTGCGTGAACCCATTTTAAACCGGTTATGAATCACATACTTAATCAAGTGACGGGAAGGTGATTAATCAGCCCTATTTTATCATGCTGATAGATATATGACTAGGCATGTGATTTGGTACGTGACTAATCTCGGGATAAAGCATAAGATTATTTTTAGCAGGGTTAGTATACCTTAGTCTAAAAAAAGGTTGTGCGGCAGAATATTTTTTGTTCGATAAAATTTTTTCTGATTATTAAAAATCCTTAAAATCAAGATTGGCAAACCCTTCTGAAAAAATGATGTATTTTTTAAATATCAATAGAAACCAATAATTTGTATTTTCGACAACCAGGTGAATTGAGAACTTAATATTATTGATACATCTCATGTCATGGATCTTGTCCCTAAATTTTGTCAATGCACATTAAATACATTAAACATCTATTTTCATCAGTATTTTAAACTGAACAGGTTTATAATAACATTTATATTTACTTTTCTGAATTTTCAATGGGAGCCGCTTCACTGCTAATACACTCTATTCGTATTCTTCATATCTACTCAAAATTAAATTTAATAAGTAATCTATTATTATGTCTGCAAAAGCTGAAGGTAAATCACTATAAAGTTCAAATCAAAGTAGATGACAGACAATTTAGCAATTGTATATTTCAATATACAGACAAATACTTCTTACTCTATCATTTTTAAATAAAATATGTTTTTTTTTATTAAGAATTCGATTGATAAAATTTCAGAAACTATGTAATCTGTAGTTGTGTAAATTATTAGCATCCATAATTTAATTATTTAATTTTAAGTTTACACTGAAACCATGCTCCAAAATTAGGTCCAAGGAAATTTATTATTAACATGTTTAAAAGCTAGGGTACATGACAGACAATTTTGATGACTGTATTACAATACCACACATGTTGCAAGCACCAACCCCCATTACGATAGGACTCTCTCTCTCTCTGCATCTATCTTGCTGACTGTCTGCCCCTTTATCCTTGTCAATTAGTCTATTCTTTTTACTTCCTCTTAATCTCTGACTTTCTCCTACCACCTTTGTTACAACCTTTGTCGCTCTAACTCCTTTACTCTGTGTCTCTATCTCTGTTTTAGTCTGTATGTCCTTTCCTCAATCGATCTGCTTATGTCCTTATCTTATCTCTCTTTCTCTCTCGCTTATTAACTCTATCTGCTTCTATCTATTCAGAAAAATTTTCTCTCTTTTTGTATCTCCTTGTCGATAGGTACACCCCTACTCGCTCCGCTCGTCAACCCCCAATTGGGGTCTTTACATCTCTGTCTTTACGTGTCTGTCTCTATATTTCTGTTTCTAATCTCTGTCTCTACATCTCCATCTCCGTTTCTACCTCTATGTCTACATGTCTGTCTCTACGTGCCTGTCTCTATGTCCCTGTCTCCCCGGCCCTGTCTCTACGTCTCTGTTTCTATATTTCTGCCTTTACGTGACTACCTCTACATTTTTGTCTCTCATTTCTGTCTCCACGTCTCTGTCTCGACTTTCCTATCTCTGCGTCTCTGTCTCTACATGTCTGTCTCTACGTCTCCGTCTCTACTTTTCCATCTCCACGTATCTGTCTCTACGTTTCTGTTTCTACGTCTGTCTCCACGTCTCTGTCTTTACGCCTTCGTATCTACGTGACTGTCTTTACATCACGGTCTTTACGTCCCTGTTTCTACGGTTCTATAACTAATCCCTCTCTTTCTACGTCTCTGTCTTTAAGTCTCTGTCTCTACATCTTTGTCTCTAATCTCTGTCTCTAGGCCCCTGTCTCTACTTCTCTGTCTCTACATCTCTGTTTCTCCGACTCTGTCTCTACGTCTGTCTCAACGCCTCTATCTTTACGTCTGTGTATCCACGTCTCTGTCTCCACGTCTTATCCACGTCTCTGTCTCCACGTCTCTCCTTCCACATCTCTGTCACCACATCTCTGTCTCTACGTCTTTGTCTCCACATAGCTGTCTTTCTGACTCTGCCTCTATGTCTTTGTCTCTCCGACTCTGTCATTACAGATCTGTATCTACATGTACGTCTCTGTCTCTACGTTCCTGTTTCTACGTCTCTGTGCCCACATCTCTCTCCACGTAATTGTCTCTTCGACTATATCTCTACTTCTCCGACACTGTCTCCACGTCTCTGTCTCTATGTCTCTGTCTCTCCGACTCTGTCTCCACGTCTCTGTCTCTCCGACTATGTCACTACGCCTCTGTGTCTCTGACTCTGTCTCTCTGACTATGTCTGTATGCCTCTGTGTCCCTGACTCTGTCTCTCTACGTCTCTGTTAAACGTAACTGTATAAACAATGACATTATTTTGAGGGTGGGCTGAGGGGGGAGGCGAGGGGGGCGACGAGGGACAAGTGGGCGCTGAGGGGGGGCTCCTACTCTCAAAACACATGTAAATCATCACATTTTTCCGTTATTTTGAGGGGGACCGAGGGGGCGCGAGGAGAGGGCGAGGGGCGCGTGAAGGGGTGAGGGGGGCTGCGACTGACACTTTTTTGAAGCATCTATATAATATATATTATAGGGATTGGAACTTTGTGGATATCAACCCCCTTTCGTGTCAGTGACTAAAGAAATATACATCCTCTTGTATATACACTCTGAGAAAATGGACTCTAAATAACTCCTCAAACTTCCGGTCGAGTGCTATAAGGAAGTTTGAAGAGGCTCTTCAAAGTTCCAAAAAAGCCTGAAACTTCCAGGTGAATACTGAATATAGGCCTTAAACTTACCGTTTAATATATGTATGTGTGTGTAGTGTAAATGTGCCAATTTACATGCATACTACAAGGAGTTTCCAACCAATTTCTATGAAATATAACATTGTACAATAATTTAATTTAAAAACAAATGTATTTAAAACGCGTTTTTAATTGTAGGCACTTCTTATCGTGTGGAAAGGAGAAAGCGTGGCCAAATAGTGTCGATTAAAAAAAATTTTTGACCATTTTTCGAATATATATTTATATAGCAAAAGAAATCAGAAACAGTCGAGTAAGGACTTTTCCTAGCGAAAAGTTGAGATAGAATCTTTCTTAGCGAAAACTTGAGTTCGAACCTTTCTTAGCGCTCCACCGAGATAAACCTTCTTCTTCCTAGCCGACGATATTATGTATCATGAATAGCAGAAACAATAATGAAATAAATCGTTAAAATGAAAAATAGAAATGTTACTCACGAGTGGTGATATTGATGAAAATTTTCCATCACCCTCGGGAGGAATATAAGGCTCAAATGTATTTCCTGTGCAGCTTATATACATAGGTCTTTCCAACCATGGTCTTTGTGGAAAAATTCCTTTTTCTTTCATTTTTGTGTGTCGAACATTTTGCGATATTTTACCATGAACCTTCTCTATTTCAGAAAAATCAACTTTCATAAATTTTTTTTTTCTGTCAATTTTATATTTTGGATTCCAGTGTTTAGTATGTCTAAATCTGTGAGGTTCCAAGTTGATTGGAAAATACTTTGATGATTTACATAGAAGTGTCAATGTTTTGTAGAACTAGAAAAAATACACAGAAACGATTAAATAAGTCATAGACATATAAGCTAACGAACTACGAAATAATATAATTTTTGTACGCTTTTATAAGTTTCAACGTTATGTGAGAACTTGATTATTATACAGTGCCAAGTTTTCGACAAATATTTGCATTATTTGTAATTGGATAATCCCCAACTAGCTGGCAAACGTTTATCCATTAAAAATGAGAATGCAACGGATTGCGGCGTGCGCTTTTGTTAAACGGTTCACTAAATCACAGTAGCGCTATTGTCCGCTATTTTCTTCGACTTATTCCCCGATTTACGGAGACTCAGTCGCCGTAATGCTCCACTCACAAAAACCAATCACCTTTTGAGGTTATGTTCTCATGGGAGTATGGGATGTTTATCCGATTTCGGCAACTGACCAAGAGAGTGTACTACCTTCAGGTCTTGAAATTGATTGCAGTTGAGTGGAGCACTTCCTTTCACCACAAAAATATGAAATCCAAAGTCTTAGGTTCCAACCCTCAAGAGCTTTTTGTAGTTAAGCCGGATAGTTTAAAAAATTTCATAATATTAATAAGTAAATGCAACTACAAGGTTCAGAATATATCCCTTACTTTAGGTGTTATTAATTAAGCACATATAATTTATACATATGGAAAGTTCTCTGTCATATCACAGATGAAAATTTTTTTTTGCTTAATTTTTTTTACACGTTGTACACTATATTTTGAACTACTCTGAATTTTTTCAGATTTTTTTGCAATTATTTTCGGAGCTACAAATCATGAAAGTAGCACATTTCATGAATTTTCATGATTTTTAGCAATTTTCAAACTCATTTTACTCATAATAGTTGCATTCTGCAAGAAAATGATCACAGGAATTTTTTGTCATAAAAAATCTATATTTTGTGAAAATCCAGGTGACATAGGTCCAACGATACTTTATCATTGTGATGGGACCATTTAAATGTTAAAAATTGAGTTTTCATAAGGAGCACTTATCGACAAAGCTCCACAAAAAATCAGGAGTATAGCTAGAATATACAGAAATATTATCCCACTTGTACTGGAATGGGAAAAGCTCTCATTTTTTCTAAAAAAATTAAAATGTCATCAATTTCAGGAAAAATGTGATTCTTATGCATATACCTTCATATTTATCTATCACTTTTTCCTTCCAGGAACACTTTTAGTATTATTATTGTTTAATATTGGGAAAATGGTAATAAACATTACTAATATTACAAAAACATGAATATAATTTTTAATGTTATACAGTATATCGATCAGTCATAAATTTATTGTTGATATTTTTGCAGACTTATTTTTTAAATTTGATTTTGATGTCCCCAATATTAAATATACTTAATTGATGTATACGCAACATAAAATATTAGTTTTTCTTATATATTAAACATAATGCTGTTAAGTTATTAAATAATGTCTGTAAACATAACAAATTTTATTAAATATTCATTTAATTTCGGTCGCCAACATGGCGCCGGGAGGCAAGGAGCCGCCCGATACCATTCTTACAAAATTCTATAAGTGCCACCCTACAGCCAAAGTAGGAGCAGTATTGTGTTTACTGTGTGAGAACTTTTTTCACACTTGTGAAATAGTGGCAAAATATAACGCAGGATATCCAGTGAAACTCATTAGCAACTCACTAATGATATGCCAGGACCATCCCAACGTTGCCCTAACCTCAAAATATCCATATGGTGCACTGAGCAGTGAAGCAAATCAATTAATAGCCCAAATTAAACTAACAACAAAAGAGCAAATAAAACAAGAAATCATTAGTGAAATAAATTTAGAAAAACACAACAACAATCAAAAGGGTCTTAACGATACAGTATATGGAGATTATAGTGAATTAGAATCCCTAAAAATAGAAAACCAATTGCTAAAACAACTAAATAACGAATTGCAAGATAAAAACAGAATTTTAAATGAACTGTTTACCAAAAAAAACAGGGCAACAACAATAAAGTCAAGACTTTCGCAGAAATTCCAGCTAATACCAAACCTAAAATTAAACGAGTGCCAAAACTAATCATAAAAAAACTGACAACAATGATAGTACAGACTTGGAAAAGACAGTTCTCCAACACAAGACAAAACAATACAAACCAAAAGTGTCTCATGCAAGGATATAGTGATAATAAACTACATGAATGAAGAAAATATAAACTCACTTGTGAATTCACTAGGAGAAAAACTATTAAACAATTTTAAAATAGAAAAAGAACAAATAAATAACTCAAAACTAAAAGTAATAGATACTGAGATGGATCATGGAGGTGATAATGAAATTGAACTGGACATAAATGAAAGAAACTTCAGTAACATGGATGATAAGTTCAAGTTACTAAACGTATATACTAATGAAAAAACAAAGAGGTAATGTACAATAATAGAGGTTATCTCCAGCATTTATAAACACGCCAAAGACAATAAAAGCAGATTATTTGTTGGGCACCGAAGTTGTAGAGTGTTTGATATTATTAACACAACTCCGTGCAATAAATGTGCTAGATTTGGACATAGCAGTAAAAAGTGTGTAAATCAAGTCACGTGTAATAAGTGTGCGGATGCATATTTACCAGCGAAGTGTACAAGTACATTGAGTAGATGTGCAAACTGTATCTATAGTAATGCGAAATACAATACCAAATATAACATTAACCATAGTGCAATTGACAGTGAACTATGTGAAATATTAAAATCTAAAATAAAGAAGTACATTGAAATGACCGACTACCCAACGCATCCTACTTACCCTAGATACCTAGGTAAAGTAGAAAGTCTACATATCCAGCAGAAGGCACCGACAAGAAGAGAGAATAGCAAGTGTTGACTCGATAGTTTCGCAACAGTCCCGTAACGCGGTGATACTATCAACAATGAGCCAAAACACGGAGACAACAACGACAACAATACAAAATGGATAGTAGTATAAATTTGATTGCGGATATACAAAATGATATAATTAATAGAGACTATAATTGCGACGACATAGGTGAACTAATCAATAAATGGCTTTAGAAAAGGAAGTAATTTTAAATGTAAATATAAGAGGCCTAAATGCGAATTTTAACAATTTACTTGTTTCCTAAAAAGCCTTGTAATAAAGCCATGCATAATTGTTTGCAGTGAAACATGGACACTTGTACAACCTGAATCTTTTAATATAATTGGGAACAAAATGTACTATAACAAAAGTTATATTAATCAAAATGATGGTCTGGTGGTTTACATAAGCGACTATATTACTAAAATGACGGAAGTTATAAATATTAATAATCTTAAAATAATAAATTCTAAAATTGCAATAGAAAACAATAGAGAAATATTATTATCTGCACTATATAGATCACATGATATAACAAAAACGGAATTCCTCTTAAACCTCAAAAAATTAATAGAGCATAACAGAAAGTTTAAAACTAATCTAATTATGGGTGATTTTAACTTTGACATTTCAAATCAAGATAAACTTAATCAAGAATTTTTACATATACTCTTGGAGCATGGCTATTGCCCAAGATTTTGTAATATTACCAGACCATCAGATAAAACAGGCATTTCAGGAACTTGCACAGACAATATTTTTATTAAATTAGATAAAATATCCTATGGAACTTTTACACTTCGTATATCACTTATTGACCATTTTCCACTTTTTATGTCAATAAATAAGATAAGAACTACTGAAAATATAGATACCATTAAAACATATAAATTACAATAATCTCAGGACAGCCGCGGATTCAATAAACTGGAGTGAATTGTCACTAATAAATGATCCAAATGTAGCTTTAAATAACCTTATCGATAAAATAAAAATGTGTCTATGCAAAGCTGATTATAAAATAAAAACTAACAAAAATAAAAAAGATGTGACCTAGGAATAATTGGATAACTAAGGCAATTATGAAATCGTGTACTACCAAAGAAAAACTGTATAAATTATGGAAAAAAGATCCTTATAATAATAGGAAAAGAGAAGAATATAAGAATTTTACCAATATCCTAAAGAATATTATAAATAAAGCGAAGGAATTGTATGATAAAAAACAAATAGAATCTAGCGTGAATAGTCCCAAGAGGATGTGGAATGTGATAAATCAAAAAATTGTAAAAAATCATAAAAGGAATAATAACATTAACTATTTAACTGAGCGCAATAAGAAAATATCTGACCCGGTAAAAATTGCTGAGCACTTGAACAAATTTTTCAGCTCAATTGACAAAAAGCTAATTGTAAGTGATAAAATAAGACTACCGTCAAATGAGGAAATTAAACTCACTACAATGAACAGCAAAAGTGTATTCTTCGAGCCAACCAACCACCAGGAAATTTCAAGAGTTATCTGCGAAATGGAAAACAAAAATGGTGGTATTGATAATATCAATGACAAAACTTTGAAAACTCTGGCTGAACATATAGCAGAACCCCTAGTGCACGTATTCAACCTTTGTATAGAAAAGGCCATCTGGCCAGATGCATTGAAAACTGCAGAAGTTATACCTATCCATAAATCAAAAGAAAAACATATCGCCAAAACTACAGACCCATTTCACTTATCTCAAACCTAGCAAAAATATTAGAAAAAATCATACATAATAGAATAACAAATTTCATAAACAAATACGAAATACTTGCCACAAATCAATATGGTTTCAGGAAAAATAAAAGTACAAAAGATGCTCTGTCCCTAATATCTAACACTATATATGATAAATTAGACAAGAGCACTCCCATTACCATAACTTTCCTGGATCTCGCCAAAGCTTTTGACACGGTAAACCATCAAATTTTACTTGATAAACTATACAATTACGGAATAAGAGGAAGTGCTTAAACCTAATAAAAAGTTATCTAGGAAATAGACTGAAAAAAGTAAAATTAAATAATATAAACAGCCAATTCCAATCAGTCGAGATGGGTGTTCCTCAAGGAACTATTTTGGAACCCTTACTCTTCTTACTTTATATCAACGACTTGCTACTAGACATCCCCGAAGACACTATTGTATCATACGCAGATGATATCGCTGTAATAACAACAGCCAAAACTTGGAAAGAAGTTGAAACCAAAATGAATGAAACTCTACATAAAATATCAACATGGCTAGCACTCAGCAAGCTTTCATTAAATACAGACAAGACTGTTTACATTGAATTTGGAAATCAAATAGATAGCACACCAAAAAATTTAGATATTAACATTCAAGGCACTAAAATCAATAGAGTAGAAAGTACGAAATATTTAGGCATGATTTTTTATAGTAACATGAGATGGAATGAGCACATGGAATACATTTACAATAAAACTAAATATCTCATTTCCATTTTCTATAAACTGGCAAAACTCATGACTACTGGTACCTTGAGGATGATATATTATACCCTCTTTCACAGCATTATTTCATATGGAAATATAGCCTAGGGAGGCGCGTATTCTAATAGTAAAAGCTTTCTCAATAGACTACAGATAAGATTACTTAAAATAATTAATAAGAACAAATTTAATTAAAACAAAATTAATCAAATCTTTTCGTGCGAATCACTATCTTACCATTACGAAGAATTACAGTCAGCCTTTATTAGCTCCAATAGTACAACGAGAAAAAAAGGTGTACAAATTCCAAGAAGACACCTGACCATTAGCACAAAAAACAGTTACATTAGAGCAATAATGTAGTTCAATAACTTACCAAATGAATTAAAAACAATTAAACACAAGCATATTAAAAAAATTAAACTAAAATAATGGATAAGAGGAAACGCGTAATTCAACACTTATAAATTAATTATTCTTATAAAAGTCAACAAATTTCTAACCAAATTACCTGGAACAGTGAACAGGAATTAGTTCCTCTGCTGGATTACATATGTAATTGTAATTGTAATCTTCTACATTTACTCTGGTTAATAAATAAATAAATTATGAAATATGCAGCAGTTTTTCCCATAGTTTCACTAAAACTTAAAATCATAATTTCAAGATATTTTATAATATTTACTTAATATTACGTGTGGATAATTACTTACACACAGTTATTTACTCCTAAAATATATATAATTTAAGCTATGTCATATAAAAATTCATTAAGACATTCTATAAACCAGTTACAATGCATCCTAGATATTGTAAAATCTTTATGTCTATTAAATGGGTTACCGGTTCTTCTTGGCTAATTTTTTCGAACATGGCTATTTATAATAAGACTTGATAAATACACTCGGTTTTTGGTTTTCGTCACCGCAACACTAACTTTCAAGCATAATAGGTTATTGCTAATATCGTTAATATAATAGCTTCTTCCATAACCTAAGGCCCCCGGTATTGCAAGTTAAAAAAAGATGACTTTATAAACAACAAATAATTTCTCATCTCGAATCATTCTTTTATGTATATATGTAGTAAGAATCATTAAAATTTCTAATAAAATATTTTCATTTATGTTACATTGCCACATACGGACACGTAAATAACAACTCTTGCCAATGATCTTGGTTTAATTACAACTCTAACCGTCTATTGTTTGGAAGTAAGGCTTATTGTTATAAGGGCGAATAAATAAAGGTATCTATTGAATACGCTTCAATGGAACTGCAAACAAAGCCACGTAAAACAATAAATCTGGCTCCCGCGACAACAATTGATTTTATTAAAATTGTACCAAGATTGTTGGCACAAAATACAATATAACATAAATGACAATATTTTTGTCAGGTGTCAATACAGCTTTTATTAGTTAATTCCATAATTTAACCAGTATTACTAAACATTTATCTATAGCCAAAAAGTAAGGTGTAGCCACTAAATATATTATTTCAGATAATAAATCACTTAACCGATCTGATATAAACTCCTATAGTTAGTAGAAAATCAGGATTGTTATTTACCTGCGAGAATCGTTAAGGTTCGTTCTAACTTCTAAATTTGTAATAAGTTCTCAATCTCTTGTACCATGAAAACCTTCAGCATTTTGTAACCTAGAATGAATAAAAAAGATTTCACAAAGTAGCACATAATTTGCAAATTAAAAATTATTCAAATATATATGATAAAAGTAACTCATCTGAGAATTACAGTAGTAGAGTACAGTGAGCTTTCATATTATGGTTACTTTTTAACATGTAACAGAATCTGTTCTCTTGATTTGAACGGAATAGCTTATATCTAGGATCCGTTCTAATAGTCTATGGTCAACTTCGTAGTGCGATCGCAAATATCTGTCCCAGTTTCCTCTTTGATATGTGACTGATGAAAACTGAACTAGAAAGTAATTAATTTTTGCGAGATATAAGGTAAAAATACAATGCAGAATGCAGCATTCTTCTTAAGCGTAAATATAACTGTAGCCTGCGAATTTAAAATCTGTATTTTCAAATGTACATAGACAAATGTATACAGAATTTCGTATATCTCGCAAAAATTAATTTCTTTCTAGTTCAGTTTTCATCAGTCACAGATCAAAGAGGAAACTGAGACAGATATTTGCCATCGCACTACGAAGTTGACCATAGACTATGAGAACGGAGCCTAGATATAAGCTATCCCGTCCAGATCAAGAGAACAGATTATGTTACATGTCAGCTGTTATATGTCAAAAAGTAACCATAATAAGAAAGTTCACTGTACTCTACTAGTGAAATTCTCAGATAAGTTACTTTTATCATATATATTTGAATAATTTTAATTTTGCAAATTATGTGCTACTTTGTGAAATCTTTTTTATTCATTCTAGGTTACAAAATGCTGAAGGTTTTCATGGTACAAGAGATTGAGAACTTATTACAAATTTAGAAGTTAGAACGAACTTTAACGATACTCGCAGGTAAATAACAATTCTGATTTTCTACTAACTATAGGAGTTTATATCAGATCGGGTGAGTGATTTTTTATCTGAAATAATATATTTAGTGGCTGTACCTTGCTTTTTGGCTATACATAAATGTTTAGTAATACTTGTTAAATTATTATAGTATTAATCAATAAAAGCTGTATTGACACCTAACAAAAATATTGTCATTTATCTTATATTGTGTTTTGTGCCAACAATCTTGGTACAATTTTAATAAAATCAATTGTTGTCTCGGAAGCTAGATTTATTGTTTTACTTGGCTTTTTTGCAGTCCAAATTAAAGAATATTCAATAGATACATTTATTTATTGGGCTTTATAAGCCCCACTTCCAAGACAATAGATGGTTAGAGTTGTAATTAAACCAAGATCAATGGCAAGAGTTACTATCTACGTATCCATATGAGGCAATGTAACATAACTGAGAATATTAACAACATTATACATAAAAGTATGATTCGAGATGAAAAATTATTTGGTTTTTATAAATTTATCTTTTTTTAACTTGCAATACTGGGGGCCATAGGTTATGGAAGAAGCTATTATATTAATTATATTAGCAATAAACTATTATACTTGAAAGTTAATACTGCGGTGACGAAAACCAAAAACCGAGTGTATTTAACAAGTTTTACATCTCTACATTTGTATACCTAAATTTGAACTCGTACGTACTTTACTTGTGAATGTATAAAGCGTCATGTTATAAATAGACGTGTTCGAAAAAATTAGCGAAGAAGTACCGTAACCCCCATTTAATGTACACATGAAGATTTTACAATATTTAGGCTTCATTGTAACTGGTTTATACAATGACTTGACGAATTTTTATACGACATAGCTTAAATTATATATATATTTTAGGAGTAAATAACTTTGCGTATTTAATTATTCATACGTAATATTAAGTAAATATTATAAAATATCTTGAAATTATATGGTTTTAAGTTTTAGTGAAACTATGGGAGTAACTGCTTCATATTTAATAATATTTAATAAAATTTTGATATTTACAGACATTATTTAATAACTCAACAGCATTATATTTAACATATAAGACAAATAATTCATATTTTATGTTGTGTATACATCAATTAAGTATATTTAATATTGTGGATATCAGAATCAAATTTAAAAAATAAGTCTGAATAAATACCAACAATAATTTTATGGCTGATCGATATACATTAAAAATTATATTCATGTTTTTTGTCATATTAGTAATGTTCATTACCATTTTACCAATATTAAGCAAGAATAATACTGAAAGTATTCCTGGAAGGAAAAAGTAATAGATGAACATGAAGATATATGCATAAAAATCACATTTTTCATGCAAGTGATGACATTTTAATTTGTTTAAGAAAAATAAGAGCTTTTCCCATTCCAGGACAAGTGGAATGATATTTCTGCATATTCTAGCTATACTCCCGATTTTTTGTGGAGCTCAGTCGATGAGCGCTCCTTATGAAAACCCAATTTTTAACATTTAAATGGTCCCATCACAATGATAAAGTATCGCTGGACCTATGTCACCTGGATTTTCACAAAATATAGATTTTTTATAACAAAAAATTCCTGTGATCATTTTCTTGCAGAATGCAACTATCATGAGTAAAATGAGTTTGAAAATTGCTAAAAATCATGAAAATTCATGAAATGTGCTACTTTCATGATTTGTAGCTCCGAAAATAATTGCAAAAAAAATCTGAAAAAATTCAGGGTAGTTCAAAATATAAATGTACAATGGGTAAAAAAAATTTAAGCAAAAAAAATTTTTCATCTGTGATATGACAGAGAACCAGCCACATATATATATATATATATATACCATATCTTACAGTAATTCACGCTTGCTGGCTGTCATCAAACAGTAATATTTTTTAATTAAACCGAATACTGCGAAAAGCATGCAAAAATCATGAGTTACATGGATTTAACGCTAAAAATACACTCGTTTTATTTTATACATGATTAATGCTTAATTATGAAGAATTTACAATTATAAAACACATTTTCTAGTATAATTAACAAATATTTAATTACTTACATTCATGACAAAACTGAAAATAAAATAGATTTACCATTAAAAAAGCCTAGAATGCTAGAAGGCTAAAAAAAATGCACCCCTTTTGTTTTATACATTCTTAATTATCCAGAATTTATAATTATATTTATAACACATACTTTTTAATATAATTAACAGTTATTTATTTACTTTAATTCATGAAAGAATAGAAAATAAAATAGATCTATCATTAAAAAAGGCTAGAACGCAAATAAAACATTCATATCATTGCAATGAATTTTAAGACACTGATATTTAGTTCGTATTCAAACTATCGAATAATCATGCAATATTGGAGCTTGCCACATTTAATGGATTTTGCTACCATATTTTAGAAAATAAACAAAATAATCGTACCTTGAATTTCTTTGGAGTCTATACTTTCTTTTTGCTCTTCATGTTAGTTATGAAAAAATGTTAATTCCACTACATTGACATTGCTATAGAAAAATCACTTGCAGGCTGCAAACATCATCTATTGCCTGAAAAATTTATCACAAAGATAAAATTTTTTTGTGGTCGCACCTATACATTCACAAGCACTTTAAAAGTAGATTGGTTCTGCTATACTTATACATCACACATGTGACGGGGAATTTCTCCGCACAATGAACATAAAAGGATTATGCCGGCTACCTCGCGGACACCGTGCCTGTTGAGTACGTGAGTACCTCAGGCTAACAGTTTCACTTTTTTGGTTTCTTGTCGGTGGGAGAGGAGACGCAGCAGCCGACACCGCGCGGCGACAGCACATGTCGTCCACACACATACACCAACCTATACCTGTAGCCGGGATTGCGAAAGAAGCGACGACGAAGAAGACAACAACAGCAGCGATAGCGAGAAAGAGGGGCAAAGCAGAAGAGCGAGCCTCGTGTTCGAACGCTCGACGCCAATTCGCAAGGTTAATGATTCAGAGAGAAGAGAGAGAGAGAGAGAGAGAGAGAGAGAGAGAGAGAGAGAGAGAGAGAGAGAGAGAGAGAGAGAGAGAGAGAGAGAGAGAGAGAGAGAGAGAGAGAGAGAGAGAGAGAGAGAGAGAGAGAGAGAGAGAGAGAGAGAGAGAGAGAGAGAGCTGGAGACCTGGTGTTTGTCACAAGACTAACGCGATCTCGAGTTTCCATTATCGAGGTGAAAAGCCGGAAGGTCATAAAGAGCAGAAAGTGAGTCCAACTAACAAGGAGGGACCAAGAAGTGCGGGTCTTGGATTTTCATGACACCAGGTCTAAGAGGCTTCTTTTATCATAAAAAGAGGCTGTGTCAAGGCTTTTAGGCCAATGGGCTTCCTGAGAAAAGATACAGCTATGGGAAGTTTCAAATTTTAGCTGTTTTTGCTTATTTTATGATTTTACACCGATGATTGCATTCAAACATATGCCAATCACTTTATATCTATCTATTCACTCTCTTGCCACCTTAAATATGATAAATACATGTTGTTTTATCACTTACAACTGTTTTATAAATTGCTTTTTATTTATTAACAGGAATTTAACATTCAGATCCAGTTAAAAATAGAAATATATACATATTTCATCACAACTGTCTACTTTTCCGAAATAATATTTAATCAACATAGAAATCATTTTTTTATGTTATTCTATCTCTTTATAATTATATCTAGTTATAAATAATATGCCACTTTAATATTAATGATTTGATATAGGAATAAATAATTAATTTTTTCGATAAAGCACATAAGTTTGAAACTATCCATTAAAATTAGCATTCAGAAAGCTACATATACATTTTCATAATTGACATAATAATATAATGATTACTTGAAAATTATTTTTTTACTTACATTATTTGTATAACATTCACCTTTAGGGAATAAAATATATCTCACAGCCATAGTCCAATAAATATTTTGAGAGGTTAATTGTAATACACGGAGAGAAATTTTGTAGTGAAAATTACAAATATTCGAGACAAAATTACCAGTTTCTATGGTAATGGATGGACAGACTGACAATTTCAAAGTTTTTACCAAAGTGCCTTGGTAAAATTTTTTTTTAGTTAATTTAAATTAAAAAAAGTAACTTTTTTTATCCATATTGATGGATATATAGTATTTTAATATAGAAATAGAAACAGAAACAATGATGAAAAAACATTAAACTGAAAAAAAACTTTTACGGAAGTGGGATTCGATCCGACGATCTTTGGGTTGAGAGTCCGACGTTCTACCGACTGCGCCACAGAAGCTGTTACCAACAGTCATTTGAATCGCCGTTATTACTTACTGAAAATATGTGTATTGTTTTCATTTTAACGTCGCGCACGCCTCTAGTATCAATCTTCTGAAACACAATAATGCGCAGTGCGCATGCGCGAGTACACAAATACCAGGTTATTTGGTAAAATTTATCAGTTTTCTTAGTAAAAATTCTTAGGTTACCTTGTAAAAATGACTAGATCTCAATTTTTACCAGTGTTTCTGGTCATTTTTATTCAGATAATTTGGTATTTTTTTTAAGTGGTTATGGTAGTTTTTCTTGGGAAACTTATAAATTGTATTAGAAACCTGGGAATAACACGGCTTTTGACAGTCTGTCCATGCGCTACCAAGGCACCTTGGTAATTTTTACTCTAAAATTTCTCTCCGTGTACTGACATGATATTAATCATTTTCACTTGAATAACTTTTCAGACACATAATTCATGACAACCGTCTACTTTTCCCAAATAATCTTTAATCAACATAGGAATCATTTTTTTATGTTATTCTATCTCTTTATAATTACATTTAGTTATAAATAATATGCCACTTAATATTAATGATTTGATGTGGGAATAAATAATTAATTTTTCCGATAAAGTACAGAAGTTTGAAACTATCCATTAAAATTTGCATTCAGAAAGCTACATCTACATTTTCATAATTAATATAATAATTGAATAATTACTTGGAATTTATTTTACTTACATTATTTGTCTCACATTCACCTTTTGGAAATAAAATATCGCCTCTGCTAAACGACCGTCAGATCTGACGGCCAAATAACCATAACACATTTAAAAACACGTAAAAACCGTTGTTTTGAGAGTCTGGCCTGGAAGGGACTATTATTTCTTTAGTCAAACCTCAATTCTTGTCTATTTTTTTCTTTATTTAAGCGTCAATTCTTCAACTACAGAAAATTGAAGGTTAGGTTTTACCAATATATAGGTATATGCGCTCTCATGAAATCTGACGGTCGTTTAGCAAGAGCCATAAAATATATCTGACAGACGTAGTCCAATAAATATTTTTAGACATGATATTATTTTCACTTGAATAACTTTTCAGACTCATAATTCATATTATATATCCCATTAATATATTTGAATAACATTATTTCTATCATATTCATCTCTTATGATTTAATATTACTTTACATCTTTAAACCAATATTGATGAAGTCCGCAATAAATTATATATTTATTTCTTCTCATGGCTCATTTGTATACATGAAATAAGATAATCGTACACAAAGCTTAATTCTTAATTTTTTAAATACTGTTACTTATATAATTTTGAACAAAAAAAAACTTATCTGACAGCTTTCATTCAATAACGTTTTAATGGAATACATTAACCTTTCATCTGTGGACAACATCTCAGACTCATCAAACAATTTATTTGTATAAAAAAGAACCTTTTAAAAAATCTGTTAGTAAAAAAGGATACACCATATACAAAATACCTACGTACATTATTATGTTACAGTGTTGCTATTATGGTCAGCTATTAGGTAAATACTTATAAGATGGGTTTCGTTTTTATAGCTTAAGCTACTTCTACAATGGTTGAAATATGGTTCAAGGATATTAGAAAAATACGAGTTTTAATTATGTTTTTATACCGCTGTTTTCAATAATTAGAAGATTTGGTAACATATTTCATTTATTCTAATTTCTCTAAAAAAAAATTTCTAATAGTAAAATTTTTCATTGGATTTTCTTAGTCAGTCATAATATTTTTTTTAATAATCATAGAAAGTTTCATAATTTTTTAATAGAAAATAACTTATAGACGAGAAAATAAACATGTGAATGAAATTGTTACATATTAATTATTCAAATTGATGCATCTCTATTTTTATTACTTTTGTTTATTAAATTAAGAAATTATTTTCGATTTTTAATTTAAATTTATGAAATATAATGTGATATATAAATAAATTATGTAGGAAAGGAAACTATTTTATTTAAACTAGATTTGGGTGATTATAATATTATTTACAAATTTTTATACATTTTTACTTTTAAACGCAATAATCACAATGAATTCCTAAATATTTACATATTTCCACATTTAAATTAACGACTGTATTGATAACAATCTTTTGGGTGGTAGTCATCATAAAAACAATAAAAACATAAATATTGTCTGCACCATGAACATCTTATAAAGCAAATTTTTTGGCAATCGTTTAGTTCGCATTTCTTTTTCAAGTATTCAGGAGCAAAACAAACTTGATTAATTCATAGAATTTCTTTGTCACTCATTATTAAATAGTTTTTTTGGAAAGGTTCGATGTTAATGAGTACATTGAGTTACTATTTGTGCAACGTTTCGATAACTATTTTGTTATCCTTATCAAGCACTAGAATTTATTAACATACATAATACAAGTCAATAATTAAAATACATACAAATAAACAATTTGTTCGTCATTCTTACCTAAAATTACATTCATTATAATGTTAAAACATCGTCAATGTTATAAAATTGTGTTTTTGTTTATCTAAAAAATATAGAAACAATAGTGAAAAATCAGATGCAAAAATTTTGCACAAAAGTTGAGAAGTCAAATTGATTACAACTGTTACCTTGCTTTCTTGGTAAAAGCAATATAAACATCGTCAATTGTATTAAGAGCTTTGCACACTTTTTAACTCACATTAAGTTGGGACAGTAACTGAATAAATTAACATATAATAAACAAACAATAATAAATCAACACAAGGGAAAGCAAAGGCAGTCAGACTACGTTAAGAAGATGTAATCAGACCACTGATAAATTTGAATATAGTCAAGTGATCAATACCAACGTCAATTAACTACGTATATGACATAGTAACTGACACAGTATATCAATGACGATATTAAAATCTAATTAATTTATAATCATTACCTAAACAGGTAGATAAGGTCAGTTTAGTTAAAACTTTATTGTTAGTGTCCTAAAAATCAATTTGTCACAACCACAAAGTAAAAATTAACCTTTGTCATTAAAGAAAACCCATCAAAATTCAAATCTCACCCTAGATCTTAGGCGCCTCGTCCTTGCGCATTGAACACAACGGAGTGTGGTGCTTACGCAGATACGAAGCCCCACGAGTGGCAGTAATACACTACTGCATTCATACACCAATGAGGTAACCACGCGGGCAATTCGAATATTTTGAAGTTATGTGAACTTAAATTATACCAATAAAAATAACAGTTGTATTCAATTTATTTGATTCTTTTCAATTTGTTCAATAATTGGGAATAATGGTTACTTAATTTCTGAGTGTCTTCTTTTATATTTATAGGATTATCTTGTAATTTCAGTATCAAGTATCTTAGCATTATCAAAGTTAAACTTATGTTTATAATTGTTGATGTGACTATTAATTACAAATTTTTTGTCATCATCTTTTTTAGTATTCGCAATGTGTTCTTTTAATCTAGTATTTAACATGCGTTTACTCTCTCCTACGTAACGGCATGGTGTGGTTTGTGCACATAAGAATTATGCACATTGTTCGGGACACGTCGAAAAATAAGAGGAGACTTTTTATTTTGTGTGGAAAGCTTGAATGTATATTTTTTCTTGTTTTAAGTTAGTTTTTGTAAGTACAATCGTAATGCAAGCGATGCGTTCTCGTTAACGTCAGAACGCAGAATGAATCGTTCTCTTTTTCGTTCTAACTCCAAACGACCCCGTAGCTTAGCAACGCGATTCAATTTTGCTTCGAATCTTTTAAACGTATATATACGTATGTATTCTTTGTAATGTTCCCCGAATGCCAAACGCCCACGGGTCCACCTCTACGTTTACCGTGTCGTGGTCCTTCCTTTTATTGACAAAGTCAGTGGAAGGATAAGATGTGTCCCCGAAAACCACTGGTTTTCGTGATCACGGCTTATTAGCGCGTTAACCTCTGCGTTAACCGCTAAGGGGTGAAATTACAGTGAATTTTTAAGTATAGTTATCAAATAGTGCTACGCCACAAAGTCGCTTAGAATCAAAACTAAAAAGAGTAGACATAAATGATTGAGATTTCGGAACATTCCCCACCTCGTACAAAACTCAGATGTTTTGTACAGCCTCAGAAAGCTTTACTAATTTTCGACTTGGGCGTGTAAAAAACCCAGTAGCGGTTTTAAGCTCAACAATGCGTACTTCGCCGTCTTTGGCCGGAAAAATTCGTACGACAACCCTTTTTTTCCAATGGTTTCTTGGAGCTTGATTATCAATAATCAATACTAGATCGCCTTCTTTTAAGGGATCGTCCGATGTAAACCATTTCTTACGTGTCAATAATAAAGGCAAATATTCCCGGACCCAACGACGCCAAAATGCATCGGCGAAAAATTGTGCTATGCGCCATTGTTTTTTTGTACATATTTCAGCGTTGGATTGACATAAATTAATAGTAGCGGAAGACGTTCCAATCAAGAAATGGTTCGGAGTTAGCGCTTCTTTTTCTTGTGGTTCGCATGATACAATAGTTAACGGACGCGAATTTACACTATGTTCGATTTCGGCGAGTACAGTCAAGAGAGTTTCTTCTTTCGGAGCGTGCTCTTTTAAAATCACATGTAGTGATTCTTTTACGGATCGAATCAATCTCTCCCACGCACCGCCCATATGCGAGCCTATGGGAGGGTTAAAGCGCCACTCAAAATTATTTCGCAGTGCAAAATTTACTTGTTTTTGTTTTTGTAATTTACCTATAGCCTCCCTTAATTCCAAATTTGCTCCCTTAAAATTAGTCTCATTATCGGAAATAATTACTCGAGGAAAACCCCTTCGCGCCGCAAATCTTTGTATAGCCATTATTGCCGAGTCAGTACTTAGGCTGTGAGCAAGCTCAAGATGAATAGCTCTTATAGAAAGACAAGTAAATAAAACACCCCATCTTTTCTCTCTCCTTCTCCCAACTTTAACCATCACAGGCCCGAAATAATCAATCCCGCAAAAGTTAAAAGGACGAAAACGATAACCTAGTCGCGCATCTGGGAGTTGAGCCATTTTCGGACTGTTTGGAAGACCCCGAATAATTTTGCAGGTAATACATTTACTAATAATACTTCGCAGCGTTTTTCGTAAACTTAAAATCCAAAACTTTTGCTGTAATTCATTTATAATAGTTTCAAAATTTTTATGATAAAATTTTTCGTGATAATATTTTAATATTAATTGAGTCACGGGGTGTTTTGCGTCTAAAATCAACGGCTGAAATTTTTCTTGATTTTCGGGTAAGTATTCAATGCGCCCGTTTACACGCAAAAACTCGTTTTCATCTAAAAACGGTGATACTTTTATTAAACGGCTGTCCTTTGCAATTATTTTCTTTGATTTCAATAATGTAATTTCCTTTAAAAATGAATCTTTTTGAACCTCTTTTACCCACAACTCAAAAGCCAAATTTTGTCGTTCTAATTCCGAGACGTTATTATTTTTTAAAAACTTATCTTTAGCTTCTAGTAACCGCGATGTAGTTCTTAATAAACGAGACCATGAAGAAAATTTTGAAAAATCGGGCAAAAAAGTAGGTGTAAAATTAGCTTGCAGAGTACATACGTTTCCTTTATTAATTTTCTCATTCGGGGTATGATTGATACTTTGTGAAATATTATTAGCAACAGGCCATAAATGCTCATTTTCGCATAAGAATGGCGGGTCTAAAAACCAACGACTATTATTTTGAATCGCGTCTGGGGCTTTTCTCGTAGCATCATCTGCAGGATTATCTTTCGTGGGTACCCAACGCCATTCTTTTACATCAGTTTCTTCGCCTATCTCGCCTAATCTATTCATTACATAAGTCTTATATGTGCGAGGATCTGTTTTTAACCATTGCAAAACGGTTTGTGAGTCTGACCAAAAAATGCGACGCTCAAAATTTATACTATGTTCCTGAGCAACGAGCTTAGCTAGTCGTACACCCAAAACTGCTGCTTGCAACTCTAAACGTGGGATGGTAATGGGTTTCAAAGGAGCTACTCTGCTTTTAGCGATAATTATTGACGTATGAAAGTTTCCGTTTTTCAATTTAAAACGCCAATATGCTACGGCTGCGTAAGCATTCTCGCTCGCGTCGCAAAATACGTGTAACTCAGTTTCGTTAATATCATTATTATTTAACTTATAGCATCTCGGGATTTTACACTGACTAATCAATTTAAGCTCATCTAACCAAACTATCCAACAATTATAATCCTTCTCAGTCAATTTATCGTCCCAACTAATACCGCTTTTCCAAATATTTTGCATTAAAATACGAGCTTGAATTATAAAAGGAGCCAATAAACCGAGAGGATCGAACACAGACATTACAATGCTTAACACTTCGCGCTTACTAGGAACTCGATTACCATTCATCAAATCTAAAGGAATTTTAGCATTCTCTATTTTAAACGTAAGCTCGTCCGCGTCTGTTAACCACTGTAAACCTAAAATACGCTCTGGCTTCTCTATTGTTTCCCCAATTTTTATCGAATTTTCTGTGACATTTTTATCTGAGAAGGTATTTTGAATTTCTATATTATTACTAGCAAAAGAGTGCATTTCCCAATTGGCAGCTTTGTTAATTAAAATAACTTGTTTAATTAGCCCTTTTGCCTGTTGTACTGACTCGCAACTTTCTAAGTAATCGTCCATATAGAAGCTATTTTTAATGCTATTTACTGCTTTTGGATACAAAGATTCGAAGCTTTCGGCATTTTTGTCCTTTATGTATAAAGCTACGCACGGCGAAGATTTAGCACCAAAAAGAACGGAAGACATCACATACTCTTGCGGCTGAATCGATCGATTATTCGCGCGCCAAAGAAAACGCTGAGCATCTCGATCTTGAGATCGAATTTTGATTTTCAAAAACATGTCACGCAAATCTCCTTTGAAAGCTACTCTCTCTTGCCTGAATCGCATCAATACGCCTAATAAATTTTTTAATAAATCAGGGCCTGAAAGTAACAAGTCATTAAAACTTGTCTGACTGCTCTTAGCTGCCGCATCAAAAACTATTCTAACCCGGCCTGGTTTGTTGATGTTTGTTACACCAAAATGTGGCAGATACCAGATTTTGTTTTGAGGCGGATCATTGACTTTTTTAGCAAAACCATTATTGATAAATCTATCCATTTCTTTAATATACGTGTTCGCATAATTTGTATCGCGATCAAGTTTTCGCTCTAAAAGTTTTAGTCTATTCAGCGCGTTTTCTCGACTACTCGGAATCAATATATCGTCATCCTTCCACAACAGACCGACTTGCCACTCGTTATTTATTCTGAGACTAGTGTTGTTTAAAATACTAAGTGCTCTTTTATCCTCGGGTTTCACACGTAATTTCGTGGAGACTCCCAAAGCGTCTAATTCAAAATGATTTAAAATTAAATTATCAAGTTTGTCAAATTCGGAATAACTATTTTCCTCAGATAAAGTTTTAAAAATCGGCAATGTTTTTTCATTAGATTTCCCATGTATTGACCATCCCAATAAACAATGAGAAACAACAAGGTCGGAAAAACTCATTTCTTTTACTTTTCTACTCACGATTAAATTACAATGATCCTGCCCTATTAACATATCTAGTATCGCTCTAAACGGTTGTATCCTTATGCCAGTTTCATTTTCACATAATTGTGTTAGTTTGCGTGGTAACTCTTGTATTGGAAGGGCTAAATTTTTGACGATATAAACATTTCTCAAACTGTAAGAAGCAGTAGGAGTGTTGACATTAAAATGTACCTTTTTTGAAGCTATAGCCACAGGCTCTACTTGGCTAATGGCTTTTAGAGAAATATTAGCGGTAAAGGTTTTTAAACTAAGATTTTTTACTAGATTTTCATTTATGATTGAAACTGCTGAGCCCTCGTCTAAAAATGCGTAAATATATTTAGTACTTTTTAAGCCAACTACTTCTACTGGTACAATTTTAAAGTATATTTTCGCATTAGAATCTAGTCACAAAGGATTGTTTGTTAAAACCATTTTCGATACTGCATTTGATGAAGCTACTGCTGGTAATGATTTTTTCGAGTCGCTTTTCGTTTCGATGTGAGAGAGTGACTGATTTGTAGGCATAAAATGTAATAAAGTGTGATGTCGTCGCCCACATTTTTCACAGATTTTTTCGCTGCATTCACCTCGTAAATGATTTTGCTTTAAACAATTGTAGCACAACTTTAGCCTACGTACAATTGTCCATCGTTCCTGTCTCGATTCTCTCATAAAATCGCGACACAACGATATCGTATGATTAATGCGACCACAAAATGCGCATTTCAGAACATTAGAACCATCTTTATTTATTTCATCGACAATTTGTTTCATATGGGAAGAAAATCAGCAATGCGGACGTACAACCTATCAGATAAGTATAGCAGAACCAATCTACTTTTAAAGTGCTTGTGAATGTGTAAATGTACATACAAGAAAATGTTATCATTTTGACAAATTTTTCAGACAATAGATGATGTTTGCAGCCTGCAAGTGATTTTCCTACAGCAGTGTCAATGCAGTGGAATTAACATTTTTTCATAACCAACATCAAGAGCAAAGAAAAAGTATAGACTCCAAAGAAACTCAAGGTACGATTATTTTGTTTATTTTCTAAAATATGGTAGCAAAATCCATTAAATGTGGCAAGTTCCAATATTGCATGATTATTGGATAGTTTGAATAAGAACTAAATATCAGTGTCTTAAAACTCATTGCAATGATATGAATGTTCTATTTGCCTTCTAGCCTTTTTTAATGATAAATCTTTTTTATTTTCTATTTTGACATGAATAAAAGTAATTAAATAATTGTAAATTATACTAGAAAATATGTGTTATAAATATAATTATAAATTCTTGATAATTAAGCATGTATAAAACAAAAGGGGTGCATTTTTAGCCTTCTAGCGTTCTAGCCTTTTTTAATGATAAATCTATTTATTTTCAATTTTGTCATGAATGAAAGTAATTAAATATTTGTAAATTATATGGATTCCTCTTGCGGCGCTCGCGGGTGGAACATTCTCTACGAAGTCTGGAAAGAGGGAAAACTAATTCAAGAATGGAAAACGGCAAAAAATTAGCCGATTCATAAGGGAGATGATGAAAGCGAGACCGAAAACTACAGAGGGGTTTCACTGCTAGATATAGGGTGTAAAATTCTAACAAGGATCATGGATAGTCGACTAAGAGAATGGCTGGAGAAAAACAAGAGCTGGAACGAGAGCCAGGCAGGATTCAGAATAGGAAGAAGAACGAGAGATCATATATTTGCACTCAACAGTCTAATAGGAAAGAAATTGGAAAGAAAGGAGATTGTACGTGGGATTCATTTATTTTAAAACGGCATTCGATGTAATAGATAGAAACAGATTCATAAAAAAACTCAAAAGGAAAGGAATAAAAGGAAGGATGCTGAAAATAATAAAAGGCATATGAGGCGTTTCATGTCGACTGCCTCAGCGCGGCGCGCCAGCGCCAAATCATGCTATATCCAGCTTATGTTTACGATAATAAAATGTACTTAAAAAAATTTTATGATAAGCATTACCGACAGTGTAGGCAGTTTTTCCGAACTTATCCATTTTTACCTTCAAAAAGTACAAAACGTGTTATATCTCAAAAAGTGGATTTTTAATATTTTTGTTGACACTCTAGCTCGAAAGCTGAGCATTTTTTACGTAGGGAAGGGTATTTTCCAAAGAGTGCGCCTCGTTGCCTATATAATAACCTTATATAATCTTTAATTCTTTACCTGTTCTTCCGAATTCTTAATAATGCATGGAGTAATATTTTGTTAATTATTTTATAAAAAAATAAAATTTCAAAATTAACAGCAATATAGTAACTCTTGTACTAACTTTTTTTCTTTATCTTTCTCAAAAATTGTTTTCTTTATTTGTTCGAGAACTGCAACACCAGCTTTGTGATATTCATCATCACACACTGTTTTAGCTTTTTTAGCATCAGATGGAGATAAACTTGATTCCTGTTTATAAATTTGGCGTCGACAGGTTAAACATATTTTAGCATTTTCAGGTACTAAAGGATATCAATTCTTAGAAGTGTTGGAAAGTCAGATAAATTTTTAGATGCAGGGTGATCAGTTTTATTTAAAGAATTTATACATTGCAATTTCCAATGCGATTCCATTTTAATTGCTACAATAAACAAAAATCAAAAGCTTTCTCTTTGAGAAAGTAAAAATAATGAAATCAAGAGTCACCAATGATTTAATCATCAAATGCACAAAAGACGCAAGGAAATCCGAGTGTTTAACTGCTATTGACAAGAAATTCGAAAAAATTCGAAGAGGAAAAAGATAAAAAGTTATGGTAATTATATACTTTCGACAGTACATACGCTACATACAGTTTGAAAAGTGTGGAAGCCACCTATCGAATGAAAAATGAATGATTCCGTGCCGCGCGGTACCGCGCGTAGGAAACGCCCTTGTATAGCCGTACGTATACTCTTTCGCGTTCTATTTCTAGCAGAAAACATCTTGGACACTTATTGGAAATTTTTCTTTTCTACATAAAAAATGCACAGCTTTCGATCTGAAGGGTAAAAAATTTTTTAAAAATATATTTTTCGAGATATAACACGTAAAAAACAAAAACAAAAGAAAATAAATTACACTGAAAAAACGTTAGTACAAGAGTTACTACTATAATGCTGTTAATTTTGAAATTTTATTTTTTTATAAAATAATTAATAAAATATTACTCCATGCATTATTAAGAATCCAGAAGAACAGGTAAAGAATTAAAGATTATAAAAGGTTATTATATAGGCAATGAGGCGGGCGCAGTCCGCGCGCTGTACCGCGTAGTACCGCGCGCAGGAAAGGCGACGCGTCTACTCTTTCGTATTCTATTTCTCGCACAAAACATCTCGGGCACTCTTTGGAAAATATCTTTTCCTATGTGAAAAATGCTCAGCTTTCGATCTAGAGGGTAAAAAAAAATATTAAAAATACACTTTTTGAGATATAACACGTTGTGTACTTTTTGAAGGCGAAAATGGAAAATTTCGGGAAAACTGCATACATCGTTGGAAAGCTGAGGAAAAAATACGACAGAAATGCTTATCATAAATTTTTTTTAAGTACGTTTTAGAATCGTAAACATGAGTTGGATATAGCACGATTTGGCGCGCGCGCCGCGCTGGGGCAGTTGACATGAAACGCCTTATACACGAAACAACAAAGATGGAGGTGATAATAGGGGAAGGAATAACGGAAAGTTTTACGACCACAAAGGGAGTCAGACAGGGAAGCCCGCTGAGCCCAACCCTCTTCGGATTATTTATAGATGATCTCAACGATAGATGGAAAAGGAGCAAAGAGGGAGGCACAGTCATACGAAATGTAAAAATCTATGGCCACAATTTTGCGGATGAAGTTTCTATGGTGGCAGACTCAGCGGAAGGGCTACAAAAAATGCTGGAAGATTTGGAAGAATATGCAAAGGAGAATGTCATGGAAGTGAACATCAAGAAAACGAAGGTTATGGTACGCCGAAATGGAGGAAAGTTGAAAAAAGAAGATAAATGGAGATACAAGAAGAACTAGGGATAGTGAAAGAGTAAAAATATTTAGGATATTGGTTCAACTACAGAGGAAAGAATGGTACACATATACAGAGACTACAGAAAAGAGCAAGGAACGCAGCAAACGCAACATGGGGCATCATGAAGAGGGCAAAGATAAATTTACTAAGAAGAAGGTTACTAATAATGAACGCGATGGCAAAAGCAGGAGGCCTATGCGGAGTAGAAGTACGGGGCTGGAAGAAATGGATACAGATGAAAAGAGTGAAAGGTAGGATAATAAAGATTATACTAGGATTAAATACAAACACCCCGGACTATATTTAAAGAAATGAAGCAGGCGTAAGAAGTATAGAGATCGAAACAAAAAGAAGAGCAGGAGGATATGTGGCAATAATTATGGAAATGGAAGAATACAGGTGGCCCAAGATATGTCTGAAGGAAGAGGCTAGAAGTATACTAAATAAGGCACCTACAGCTTGAGATAAGGAGCTAATAGAAGCACTGGGCAAAAAGACAGCTGAGGAAGTGGCAAGAGTGATCTGGAATAATGGAGAAATAGCAGAGGTAATACGCAAATTAGACGAGAAAACCTGTGAGAAGGCAGAAAATGAAATGCAGGAAGACAGGAAAAGAATAGAAGAGTTAGAGTATTGGAAATACTACAACAGATGGGCCCCAGGGGTAGAAGGAGGAGAGTACTACAACGACAGAAAGATAGACGGAAGAAGGAAAGAAAGATGGGCAAGAACAAGAGCAGGTAACATAAGTAATAAGGGAAAGAAAGGTTTCATCAAAAGACAATGCAGGATATGTAGGAAAAAAGACGAAAACCAAGTACATGTCTAGACCTGTACAAAGGCAGGAAGTAGACTAGAAGAAAACCCTAGGTAAATGAAGAATTTTGTAAGTATGTAGAGGAATTTGAAAAGCTATGTAAAGAAAGGAATGACGAAGAGAGAGAAGACATAATGAGTATAGGTACGGGACTAACAGAGATATTTGATGAACAAAAATGGAGTAGGAAATGAGCAACAGAAAAGGAGGAGAGTCTCAACAGAGAAGGCTGATCCAAAAATGTAATACTCAGGAAAAGGAGGAAAAGTATTACTAAGTTTATATTTTAGACAGCTAAGTGGGATTACTATCCCAGTAACAGGAAGACATGGTAAAGAATCATCAAAAATAAGTAAAACAGTGTGAAATGAAAGACTCGGTATGTGTCGCGAAGAGATGAATATAATTTCAACTAAAGACAGTTAGTATAGTACTGAAAGTACAAATAAAAGACGTAAAAATTTCGGGAAAGTATATGTATGTTAATTCAGATGTAAGTTTTCTTTTGGTAAGTTTTTTTTATATATATAGAAGAGACTGTAAAAAATAGAAATAACTAGAAACGCTATTGATTTTCGGGGAAGAATGTACTGAATTCCATGTAAAAAGTTGATTACTGTAGAGCAATGAATAAATAAATAAATAAATATTTGTAAATTATACCAGAAAATGTGTTATATAATAATAAATTCTTCATAATTAATCATGTATAAAATAAAAGGGGTGTATTTATAGCGTTAAATCCATGTAACTCATGATTTATGCATGCTTTTCACAGCATTCGGCTCAATTAAAAAATATTACTGTATGATGACAACCAGCAAGCGTGAATTACTGTAAGATATGATATATAATTATATATATACACACACACACACACACACACACACACACACACACACACACACACACACACACACACACACACACACACACACACACACACACACACACACACACACATAAATTTCTTTTACCAGATATATGGAGCCCTTTTAAACACATGAGCATATTTATGGAGCCCGTTTTCTTTTATGGAGCCCGGGTCCCATAAAATATTCTTATACGGCGTTTATGGAGCCCGATCTAGAGTTTCTATACCCAGAGAGAGATTATTTCTTTAGTCACTTGTATACGGAAACTCTGGGCGTAGGTACTAATATACAGGGATGGGCTCCATAAAGGGGTTAAGTGATAATTATATATATATATATATGCTCGTTGCTCGTTGTCGAGAATTTTGTAACATTGGTTGGGGTCCCCCCTCTACTTAGACATACTCTCCTGATAGCACACCCGCTGTGTTGCTTCGAAAATCGTCTATTGCATCCCCACCACTGTACGCGCTTCTTATACACACACATATATACGTAACATCTGTATAAATACGATGAAAAATCCGAATTGTAAGCAGTGACGAACGGATTACTTTCCGTAAAAGAATCTGACAATACGTTTTAAATGTAAGTTTTATTTATTAATGCGAAATTAAGTTATTGTGAATTGTAGAAAATAATTGTATAATTGTTGTATTTAGAACCTGAAGAGGGACGTAATAAAATGTCCGAAACGTTGTAAATAATTGTTTTACTTATAAAAAACACCTTGGTAGTACGGCCATTAGCTACAAATTCTATAACTACACCAAAACCTACCATTGGCTACATTTAACCAACTATATATATATATATATATATATATATATATATATATATATATATATATATATATATATATATATATATATATATATATATATATATATATATATATATATATATATATATATATATATATATATATATATATATATATATATATATATATATATATATATATATATATATATATATATATATATATATATATATATATATATATATATATATATATATATAATAATTAAGCACATATATAATATATATATATATATATATATATATATATATATATATATTATATATGTGCTTAATTACTAACATCTAAAGTAAGGGATATACTCTGAACCTTGTAGTTGCATGTACTTATGAATATTATTAAATTTTTTAGACTATCCGGCTCAACTACAAAAAAAACCCTTGAGGGTTTAGATTTTATCTCTTTCAGGTGAAAGGAAATGCTGCGCTCAACTACAAACAATTTCAAACTCAATTATACTCTCCTGGTGAGTCGCCGAAACTCGGAGACTCAATCGCCGAAACCACAAGTGACTAATTTTCCGTCACTTTGGTATGCAAATGTCCGTTGATAAAGAACCAGTCACCGAAAGTGTTATCGGTCATGCAGGACTCCGGTCTCAAGAACGTAAACAAAGCACGCCTTTCCAGCACACACATTTTCGGAATCTTAGCTGAATAGAGAAAGAATATTAACTTCGGAGCAAAAACTATGAAAATATTGGGACCTTGAATAAGTTCTCGCTGTTTTTTTGTGAAAATTGGTGCTTTATTTAAAGTATGAGTAAAAAGCATGTCACTCAAAATAATACCCATCAGTAGTCACTACTTTCTCCCATCTTTCTGGCAATTTACGGATTCCATCTCGCAAGAACTGCTTGTCATTTGAAGCTATCCAAGAATCAACCCATTTTTTGGCATCTTCATAAGAATGGAAGTGCTGCTCAGCCAAGCCATGAGCCATCGACCGGAACAAGTGGTAGTCAGGAGGAGCAATGTCTGGGCTATACGGCGGGTGAGGTAGGACATCCCATTGAAGTGCCCCAAAGTTTCTTTGACGACTTTTGCAACATGTGGCTGAGCATTGTCATGCAACAAAATCACCTTGTCGTGTCTCTGGTCGTACAGCGGCCGTTTTTCCTTTAGGGCACCTCTCAAACATATCAATTCCAGTCGATAGCGATCTCCCGTGATAGTTTCGTTCGGTTTCAGCAGTTCATAATAAATTACACCCTGCTCATCCCACCAAATGCAGAGGAGAAGCTTCGAACCATGGATATGGTTGGCTTTGCGGACTATGTTGATGCATGGCCAGGCTTATCCCACGATTTTTTACGCTTACGATTATCGTACTGTATCCACTTTTTATCGCCAGACACGATACGGTGCAAAAAACCTTTCGTTTTCTGCCGTTGAAGCAGCACTTCACACGTCAGAAAACGCCGTCTCTCGGCTTCAACTCATACAGCACCAAATGTCCTGTAACGGTCATAAATGCCTTACATTAAAAAAAAAAAAATATATATATATATATATATATAACTTAGTACACCGCTACCTTCCAGGACACCTACAGGTTTTCTGCAATAGAAGTAGGTATAAAACGTTAAACAGTATATAAGTGACTAAAGAAATAATATTCCTCAGGGTATTGACTAACACCACGACGCCTGCGGCGCCTCCTTTCAGTTCCGCAGTATTTTACGTTGATTTCGGAAAAATTCTACGGAAAAAAACGTTGTGAAGAAACCCTAAATGTCCTAAATAATAATTCCTAATTCAGTACAGTCCTGAAAACATGCAAATGTCCTGAAACATAGCGGTGAACAGAAATATATATATATATATATAATGACTTACGATAAAAATTATAAGGAATTCTGTTTAACGACGCAAATCCCTCACCGTGACTCCAATTGCCAAAAATGATACTCAACCTGCCATCTAGATGATAGAGCAATAACTCAGTCCATAAGTGCCTAGATGAGTGCACTAGCACTAATGGCCACGGCGGGAGTTTTGAATTACGAATCCTTTTTGTTTAATAATAATTATATATAATACGCGTAATTAACCAGAAATACTCAATTAAATAACATACAAGCTACGCTTTTATAACATACTCCGCATGACCCCATATTAACCCTACCGTATATGTAAATGAGTTGATTGCGCACCCTCCCGAGCAAGTGATGAGATAATCTATTATCTGCGATTTTCCCACATAAATATAGGGCGCACGCCACGAGGAGGTCTTAGTCTCCAGCTCCCGCTCTAGTGCACTCCTCTCATGAATGGGAGTTTAATCTCCACCAGCGCGTACGAGCACGATGAGGACAACCTCGTGCCCAGGCGGAACCTCCCGTCTCACGATTAAGGATTATTTGAAGTAGTTGGGAGTCGAGTTGGTACGCCCAACTCGGCGACCAGTAGGTTAGGGACCCAAGAGTTGGGATAGAAAATAAGGGACGGCATAGCATCTCTCCCGGTCCTGGTAGAACTTGCCGCAAGGCAAGTCTACAGATGGACGACAAGGTTGCTCTTCGACTTGGGGATCTCCGCCGTAGGTAGAAAAAAAAAATATATATATATATACACATTTGTTTTAACAGATTTATGGAGCCCTTTTATACACATGAGCATATTTATGGAGCCCGTTTTCTTTTATGGAGCCCGGGTCCCATAAAATATTTTTCTCGGGCGTTTATGGAGCCCGATCTAGAGTCTATAACTCCAGGGTCCATTATTTCTTTAGTCACTTGCCATAGGGATCTCTGAGCTGTAGGTACTAATATACAGGGATGGGCTCCATAAACAGATGGGGGGATAATTTTATATATATATATATATATATATATATATATATATATATATGTAAATTGGTACTTTTGAGGAGATGTGAACCTTTCGCTCAGAGTTCGGACAATGTGACTAAAGAAATAATGACCCTCAGGTTACCGACTCTGGGAAAAGGGGGTATAGATTTCTCCTCAAAAGTCGCGATTCTTGCTTTGAGAAATTTGAGGAGTCTCTTCAAAATGCCGACATCTCTACAAAAGTACCGATCTATACGGTGATATCTCTTCAAATATACCAATTCCAATAGTTATATATATATATATATATATATATATATATATATATATATATATATATATATATATACGCGACGCGAGTGATTTCGGCTGATTTAGTTCGAGTTTCATTTCTTTCTTTTCAAATATAACTATATTTAATTTTCCTCTATCGTGCGGGAAATTCAGGACATCACGCGTTTCCAATTACCGGGTATTGAAGGTGAACTTTTCGGGCGCTATATCTCGGAAAATTCATGCGGGAAGGCGGAAGTTTCGCGTGCGGGAAATTCGATACGTTACGCGCTTTCAATTTCCGTGGAGCACGAGTGCAATTTTCCGGACGTTTTATCTCGGAAAATTCGCGTGGAAAACCCTAAATTTCACGTGCGGGGTTTTCGATACGTGACGCGCTTTCAATTTCCGTGGAACACGAGTGAAATTGTCCGGACGTTATATCTCGGAAAATTCGCGCGGAAAACCCTAAATTTCACGTGCGGTGTTTTCGATACGTTACGCGTTTTCAATTCCCGGGCAGCAAATGGTGAAATTTTCCGAGCATCATATCTCGGAAAATTTGTACGGAAAATCTTAAATTTCGCGTGCAGGGGTTTTAATGCTATACGCGCTTTTATTTCCCAGCTTGCGACGGCTCATTTTTCCGAGCGTGATCACTATAATATTTCTATTTCGCTCAGACGATCTGCACCGCGCATAATCAATCCTTTTGTTTTATTGATAATTATCGTAAAATTAGTGGTAGAATATGAATGATTTTTTTTTAAGGGCGTGAGTAATTCTTTCTATGCCGGGCACATATACGATGCGCGCATTTAGCATGTCATAAAGACACGAATTTAGAATATAATAACAGCGCATTACCGGCGTTCGGGTGTAACCTTGCTTCATCGAGGCACGGTCACCGCTACGGGTGTTTACGTATGGAAGCCTATATAGATATACGGAGTCGGTAAATAACATAGGGGACGAGCGAATCAGTTACAACGTGAAAGTTATTTGTAGGAGACATCGACATTAGAATACAGTTGGTTTATATCGAGACGTGAAATTTTGCTTTTTTTTTAATTCATATTTGTAAGTTATTTGTATGCATATATATATAAAAACTTGTATAACGTTAGTTCCCAGGACCCCGTGTTACTGTATATCTATATGTGACTAAAGAAATAATGTGTCTTATGGGGGCCGATGTCCTCAAAACTGACGTTAAACATATGTAGATTCAGGGACTGTCCCCAAAACTAACAAATGTCCCCGAAACCAACGTTAAACATCTGGAATGTCCTGGAAACTAACATAAAACATATATATATATACACATATATATATATATATATATATATATATATATATATATATATATATATATATATATATATATATATATATATATATATATATATATATATATATATATAATTATCCCCCCATCCGTTTATGGAGCCCATCCCTGTATATTAGTACCTACAGCCCAGAGATCCCTATGGCAAGTGACTAAAGAAATAATGGGGTTATAGACTCTAGATCGGGCTCCATAAACGCCCGAGAAAAATATTTTATGGGACCTGGGCTCCATAAAAGAAAACGGGCTCCATAAATATGCTCATGTGTATAAAAGGGCTCCATAAATCTGTTATAACAAATGTGTGTGTGTTTGTGTGTGTGTATATATATATATATATATATATCATAACTATGGGAATTGGTATATTTGAAGAGATATCAACGTATAGTTCGGTACTTTTGAAGAAATGTCGGCATTTTGAAGAGACTCCTCAAATTTCTCAAAGCACGAATCGCGACTTTTGAGGAGAAATCTATACCCTCTTTTCCCAGAGTCGGTAACCTGAGGGTCATTATTTCTTTAGTCACATTGTCCGAACTCTGAGCGAAAGGTTCACATCTCCTCAAAAGTACCAATTTACAAAGATATATATATATATGGGAGCATCCAGCAGAAACGGGCCATCGAGCGCGCGCGGTGCCTTTTTTCGCGTAAAAGGCGCTCTGTTTAACTCGCTCATAATCGTATGCTGCGTATTTGAAAAAAAAGCCAAGAACCTATATCGATAGATTTTTTTCTGCTCTTTCCAATTGCGCCATTGTTTTTATTGCGAAACGCGTTCTTCCGGACGAAAACTCGAGTTGAATATTGAAAGCCATTTTTCTCAAAGTATATCATGTTTTTTTCAAAATAAACTACACCATTGGAAAGTACAACTCTTAAGCTTCAAAACCCTATCTTGGAGAAGTTGGAGAAATAAAGGGTTTAAAAGTAGCAACATGAAAAAGACAGCGCCGAGGGTCCGCGTGAGGCCCTCGCGCCCGTGCGTACGGCACGTTTAAGTGCACGCTCTATTCAATTCGCTAATAATCGTGTACCAAGTATCTGAAAAAAGAACTAAGGACATATATCGATAAATTTTTTCCTGCCCTTTCCAATGGTGCTATTACTTTTATTCCGAAATGCGTCCTTCTAGTTGAAAATTCCATTTGAATGTTTAAACTCTATTTTTTCAATAAAATATCAGTCTTTTCTTCAAAATGAATTATATTCTTCAAAAGTACGTCTTAAACTATAAAATATTATATTTTTAAGTTGAAACATGAAAAGTTCAAAAATAGTAAGATCAAAAAGACAGCGGCTGCCCGAACTTTTTACGCTATGCTCAAGGGCGGATTAATACACCCGATGTGCTATTTCGCCCTTTCTTTTTTGTAAATATAAAATGTTTTGTAACTTACAATGCCAATGCGTGGACATAATTTTGTGGATCTAGTTGTAACAGTTAGTATAATATTACAATGAACTTTATTCATTTATATAACAAAATTTGAAAAACATAATATATTAAACATAAAAATGAACGCACTGAAAGCAGTGAAACAGAAATTTAAAATAACATTATAGATTGTTTAATCTGGCATAACAATATTACCTTTTCCTTTAAATTCTAATTTTTTTACATTTTTTTGATTTTATAAGAATTGTCCTTTTTGCGACATCCGCTTCTTTCTTTGTTTGAGTTTTAAGTACTTTTTCTTTTTTGATCGGTGGATATAATTGAGAATCTTCTGACGCTGAAAATCTTTTAAGTTCTAACTTTTTGGCATCATTAAATAATTTAATACAATGAAACAATTGAATTCCAGGTATTGTCTTAGCTGAGGCTAGCCTGTTTTGTAGCTTTTCTGTAGCCTTTAAGTAATCGTCTTTTGATGAAAAAAAGCACTCAATATTTTTGAAATACTCAGTTACCCATTTGTATAAATCTTGGGGCGTCAATATATAATTGTCGGATACTTTCCGTAAACTTTCTCGTCTGGCATTGCTTTTCACGGAAGCACCTATTCCATCACATGCAATCCCGAACAGAAGCATTTCAGAATAAAAATAATAGCACCATTGGAAAGAGCAGGAAAAAATCTATCGATATATGAGGCGTTTCACGTCAACTGTCCCAGCGCGCGGCGCGGGAGCCCCACATCGTGCTATTTCTAACTCACGTTTATGATACTAAAATATACTTAAAAAAATTGTTTGATAAGCGTTTTCGACGTATTTTTTCCTCAGCTTTCCAACGGCGTAAGCAGTTTTTCCGAAATTTTCAATTTTCACCTTTAAAAAGTACAAAACATGTTATATCTCAAAAAGTGTATTTTTAATATTTTTTTTTACCCTCTAGATCGGAAGCTGAGCATTTTCTACGTAGGAAAGGATAACTTCCAAAGAGTGCCCGAAATGTTTTTTGCGAGAAATAGAATGCGAAAGAGTTTTTGAAGATGAAAATGGAAAATTCTGAGAAAACTACCTACATCATTGGAAAGCTGAGGAAAAAATACGTCGAAAACGCATATCAAACAATTTTTTTAAGTACTTTTTAGTATCATAAAAATGAGTAAGAAATAGCAGGATTTGGGGCTCGCGCGCCGCGCGCTGGGACAGTTGACGTGAAAAGCCTCATATGTCCTTAGTTCTTTTTTCAGAGACTTGGTACACGATTATTAGCGAATTGAATAGAGCGTGCACTTAAACGTGCCGTACGCACGGGCGCGAGGGGCTCACGCGGACCCTCGGCGCTGTCTTTTTCATGTTGTTACTTTTAAACCCTTTATTTCTCCAACTTCTCCAAGATAGGGTTTTGAAGCTTAAGAGTTGTACTTTCCAATGGTGTAGTTTATTTTGAAAAAAAAAAAAAACATGATATACTTTGAGAAAAATGGCTTTCAATATTCAACTCGAGTTTTCGTCCGGAAGAACGCGTTTCCCAATAAAAACAATGGCACCATTGGAAAGAGCAGGAAAAAATCTATCGATATAGGTCCTTGGTTTTTTTTTCAAAGACGCAGCATACGATTATGAACGAGTTAAACAGAGCGCCTTTTACGCGAAAAAAGGCACCGCGCGGGCTCGGTGGCCCGTTTCTGCTGGACGCTCCCATATATATATATATATATATACATATATATATATACATGGATAACAGATCTCCCGAGTAAGGGAAAGTAATAAACATATTTTCTGGTACATCATATTTGTTATTAATTTTCCTGGGCATTTTCCACCAACGTTTCCTATCTCCTGACATTTACCTTTACGAATAAAATATCAATTATTATTACTATTATTATTAATAACTTATTTGAACTTTTTTTTATTTTGCTAATTATTTTTGAATATTTTAATTAACTATTTTCTGCTTATTAAATAACTTTAATAAGACAAATTTTGCTATTATTTATAACAGTTATTTTAATATTAAATTCATTATTTGAGAATATTTACATAAATATAATCATTTATCCAACCACCGAGGACATCAGCAGCAGAGCAAGCAGCATCGATATCTTCAACACTCACTCATCGTATATGCACATTTAGTCACCATTGCACTTAAGGTGACTCCTAACCTAGTTTTCCCTCCCCTATCCAAAGAACCTACTTATAAAACCTTACAGTCCTTACTTCTGGATCATTCCTAACGTTTTCAAACGTTTCGAAACTGTTGTCTCATCTACTCGTAATGATTTTACACGTTCAGCTAGCGTCTGACATCTAGAGTCTTCATTTACAAATTCCTCCAATTCTTCGTCTTAAAACTTTTTTCGTGCACCAGCACGTTCTTTATCACCAAGATCAAAATCGTTATTTTTGAAGCGTCCAAACCAGTCTCTGCATGTCGTTTCCGACATAGCATGGTCACCGTAAGTTTCAACAAGACTCCTGTACTTGAGTTCCAGATTTTTTTTAATAAAATAGTGCAATAGAATTCCGCGCAAATACTCTTTACTTGGCACAAAACTTGACATCTTTAATAGTAAGAACAAAAAACGCTGTTTACACTATGGCGGACTAACATACACTTAAGTTCAAGCTTACCGACAGTGCTTCCTTATAGATGCGTCAGCATCTGAAATTACATACACTTACAAGGAAATGATACTTGGTGTCCGCCTCCGATTTTCATGAAACTTCGCATATGAGTAGAGTGTCAAAAAATATTTGACACATATTTTTTTTTGATCTGTGGAGAAAGACATCTGGGGTGAAAACCACCCTTAAAGTTTACCCCCAAAACGAG
Source organism: Torymus aiolomorphi (assembly GCA_036365515.1). Taxonomy (NCBI): domain Eukaryota; kingdom Metazoa; phylum Arthropoda; class Insecta; order Hymenoptera; family Torymidae; genus Torymus; species Torymus aiolomorphi. Next base: position 150,080,353 of record CM070875.1, on the reverse strand, counting down.
TTTTTTTTAATATCTCCAGATGGAATCGGAATTTTTTAATGAAACCAACACCTATTTGTTTCTTATAAAAAGACGAGTATTTGGACACAGTTTCAACTATAAGGAGTTGCACCCCCTATTTTTATGGGGGTAAATATAATTTTTTTCACCCTGTTCTTAAAATAACAAAGATTTCAAGAGCCATATTTAATTAAAAAGTGCCATGTTGTAAAGAAAATTAAAAATTATAGTTGACCTGTTACGAGGTTTAGAAAAAACACATAGAAGGGGTGAGCTACCCCTACTTTAGTTATTTATCTTTTAGTGATTAAAAAAAATTGATGACAACATTCTTTTTGATTTTAATTTTGAGATGCTTATTTCCAATCATATTTTACGTGAAATACTAAAATTGACTACTAAAATTTAATACATTAAATGAAAATTTGCAAGAAAATTTTTATCGATTATTTTTTTTTGTTTATGAAATTAATGATGAAATTATTTATAAACAAAGAATTTTTCTGGGTAAAATTCTATTAAAAATTCATCTTTTTTTACATTATATTAGGATAATATTTCATTTCCAGTATTGATACTTGTATTGTTGATGTCATAAAAATTTACGTTTTTTTTATCAACGAAGGTTTCATTCTTACCGAAATATGCAATATAATTATAATTATATTAAATTTACATTACAATTTTCAATGTCATCACGCTTCTACGAATATTTTTTTCGCGACGACATTTATAAAAATATTGGTAAGTTAAAAATAAACTTTGAATACGAGATAATTCTCGAGTAAACAAGAGAAATTTTTATTCGACTGTGGTCAGTTTGTAGCATTTCTTTGTATTGACTACACGCTAGTTACTAAACTGATTACATATTGTTGGTGTTTATACAATTGTTTAAATTGATATAATTATACATTTTATTATATACTCTTCAAAAAAAAATTTTAAATCACGCATTAAGGGTACAGAAAATATATTATTAAAAAGGGCTTGTAAGTATTGCCTTTTATTTTTAGTCATATGGGCGAAACGTTTAAACAAATAAGAACTTTCTTGAAAAAAATAAAATAGTTTAAATATTAAAATGATATCTAAAGTCAAATAGTAATTTTGATTAAAAGAAGTGATATAATGTAAATAGGATTATTATAAAAACGTAAAATAAAATCATGATTCTAATAATGTTCAATTTATCAAAGGGCGCGGCAGCGCCCTGCTTGGCGAGTATAAGGAACGAAGTGACAGATGACCAAGCGTGGCGTAGGCGCACCCTTCATTCTTTGGTGTAATGTTCTAACCCTACTTTTTTTGTCATATTTAACTTATCACTTTTTATATACGGAGATACCGCGCATGAGGTACTCAATTAGAAAGCATTTATCATTTACATTCTACCTGTAAAGTTTCTTCGTGAAAGATGCTTTCGTATTGAAGCTATCAAGCTATAAAGTTTGCGTCGCCGCGAAATCAAAATATTTTTTTCCTTCAGCCACTAGTGAAAATTTTTCGCAGCCTGGGAGAAAGACAGCCTGGCTGTAGTTGATGTCAAATCGTATGAGAATATAGTTATATTTCAGTGCTAACGGCGTACGAAGCGCGGCGCTACTGCGCTTGATTCTTGATCATGGAGAGAGAGAGAGAGAGAGAGAGAGAGAGAGAGAGAGAGAGAGAGAGAGAGAGAGAGAGAGAGAGAGAGAGAGAGAGAGAGAGAGAGAGAGAGAGAGAGAGAGAGAGAGAGAGAGAGAGAGAGAGAGAGAGAGAGAGAGAGAGAGAGAGAGAGAGAGAGAGAGAGAGAGAGAGAGAGAGAGAGAGAGAGAGAGAGAGAGAGAGAGAGAGAGAGAGAGAGAGAGAGAGAGAGAGAGAGAGAGAGAGAGAGAGAGAGAGAGAGAGAGAGAGAGAGAGAGAGAGAGAGAGAGAGAGAGAGAGAGAGAGAGAGAGAGAGAGAGAGAGAGAGAGAGAGAGAGAGAGAGAGAGAGAGAGAGAGAGAGAGAGAGAGAGAGAGAGAGAGAGAGAGAGAGAGAGAGAGAGAGAGAGAGAGAGAGAGAGAGAGAGAGAGAGAGAGAGAGAGAGAGAGAGAGAGAGAGAGAGAGAGAGAGAGAGAGAGAGAGAGAGAGAGAGAGAGAGAGAGAGAGAGAGAGAGAGAGAGAGAGAGAGAGAGAGAGAGAGATGATTATGATTTTAAAAGTATCAAACATAAAAATTTTCTAATTTTAATTATTTTAAAAAACAAGTTATTTCACAATGCCATTTCACAATAAATTTTTATATTTTCTAACTTTTGAAATCATAACTATAAACCATTATATGAAGAATATAAACTTTGTCTCAAGAAAAGCCTTATCACCCGATTGGTCATATTGCAAACATAAAACATTGAAAATCCTTTACGATCAATGAAATAGGTTTTGGAGCTTCTCACTTAGCTTACATTATGAGAGATAATGTCAAATGTGACAAATTACTTGCAATTAATTCTAACTATATATTTTCTTCATTCTTGAAGGGGATTTCTGATGTAAAATCAAGCTGTTAATATAACGGCTATAGATGTTAATTCTTAAAACCATATAATGTATCCTAAGGTATTTTCAATATATGGCTTTTGGTATATAACTAATTGGGTGAGGGATGTAAAATCCAAACTGTTAATAAGTATAACAGTTAGAGGAATAGCTTTACTTGTTTGCATTACTGATTGAGGTAAATATATAATAATACACTATTTAAAAATGCAAATAGACCTTTATTTTAATCATATAGTTCTTTATAGTTCTTCATTTTAATCATAGGTTCGAAAAGTTGTACTGGAATGAATTATTTCCATAAGTCATTTGTTAAAAAGTAATCATTACAACGGATATGGAAAAAATTCAAATTATTTTATTTTACTTACAATTATGAAAATAGCAATGTTTATTTTTATAACAAAACTTTCTACGAAAGTATAATATAAGGCAAGTATAAGGTGTTTCTGTAATATATAAAAATATGAATAAACAACTTATACTCTATGAAAAGGACTTCTAATAATAAATAATTATTTTCTTCTGAGAATTTTATCTTACCGATTCTATACAAAAATAAATTAATTTGTCTATAAAAAGAAGAGTATATATACTATTATTATATTGTAACGGGATGGCTAGTGGGGGAAAATCCCAACAAGCCACAGGCCAGCGATGCCCTAGAACACGGTGTCAGACTAAAATGACTTGCCCGGGGATCTGCTCCTGGAATCCCGAAAACAACGCGAAGATCGCACACGAACTTCGCTTTCCAACTAATTGGATCGCTGAGTGAATAGCACGCGCTCGAAGAGTAAAGCGCGCGGCCGCTACGCTCAGATATGAAAACAACCGGCGGAGTCATTTTCCCGCGGAGGCGGCGGTATCCGAGAGAAGGACAGGTTGTAATGAACAACGCGACGAGTAACTAGATATCACAGTATATTAAAACCAATGGTATTTACAAGCACATAGCAAGCGCTGTTTAAAACAATAAGTTAGTTCGCGCGCGACAGTTAAGATTCAAACGCGCGAACAATACGGCGCGCGGCGAAGCTGCTAATATCGCACGCGGTGTTAAAGTACGGCGGGCTGACACACACCCGCACGTACATGGCACAGAAAGCTTGCACGGGGCGATTTCCGTGCGAGCCGTTACAATAAACCCGCGAGAGGAGAGTAGCAAACGTTAAGAAGGAGCAGCCGGTGCACTCGGCTATCTCTCGCTCTCTGTCGCTCGCACAGCAGTTGCGCTCTCTCTCTCTCTCTCCCTCTCTCTCTCTCTCTCTCTCTTACTCGCTGTATTAGGTCGGCAGGCGGGCTGGCTGCCGGTTCCTCGCTCGCTGTCTCTCGTGCTGCTTGTAGCGGCGCAGTATCGCTCTCTCTCTCTCTCTCTCTCCCTTACTCGCACGCTAGTCCGCGCCTCCACTTCACTCGCGGTAAAGCTACAGCTACCAAACTATACCAGTGTGGGCAGGTAAACAATATATACAGTAATAATATTCATATAAAAGTGGCGATTAATCGCCACAATCTGGACACGGGGGAGATGCTCACGGCACGACGGCAGACACGAAGATGGTTGCCGTGACTCGCCTAAAGCCGTAGCAGCTTCGCGGGTACGCGACGAGCATATTACGCGTCGCGAGACCGTTCTAATCCGGTCAGAATACTCGCGCGCTCGCGCCCCCAGTGAGCATGCCTGCTCGGCGCGGGTAATTCGAATCTCGAATTACCTAACTCGCGCACGCGTTACAATATATAGCAAAAGGGATTTCTTGATACAATGAATGTGTTATTCCATTTTTTTTACAAATACAGCAGCCTCACACGATGCAATTATCATCATGTACCCACACGAAAATTAAATCTATGAAATATGGTATCATCATCCCTTACCGTTATAAAACTTGTAATTATTATTGAAGCTCTTAGAAACTTGTGGAATCTCCCTAAAATAACACTTTTTTAAAAAAGTAAAACTTTGGCGAGTATAAGTGTATTTGTAATCTCTCTCTACCTCTCTCTCTCTCCCTCCCTCCCTCTCTCTCCTCCTCTCTTTTTCACCCTCTTTCTCTCCATCTCTCTCTTTCTCACCTCTCTCCCACAAAAGAATATCATAGTTTAAAACAAACACATGAAAGAAGTGGAATCAATTATTATTTTATATAGACAAGTACATTTTTGTAACATAGAAGTATGGAATTATTTTTATAACAAAAAATCGTAAATACTACTAAAATAAACTCATGAAACTGGTGGAATCAATTAAGTTCAGACAAGTCAATTATTATAATAAAGAGAATTTTTTAAATAAAATTTGTATAATATATATTTTCTATAAAAATTTATATAAAAAATAATTACGTCTAACAAAAAATATCACAAAAATACTAACATAATAACTGTAATTGAAACACAAAAAGTTAAAGAATTTTTGCGTAAACATTATCGAAGTATAGATCATAGAAGTCACCACCCTGTAACATAGTTTAACAATGAGCTGTTATACATCATAAATTCGTGTAAGTTTTTCTTACACAAGTCAATCTACCTATTATCTGAAAATATGAATTTTAATTAAACATCATCTTAAACTGATAATGTAATTTTTAAAATTTTCGGAAATTTTCGTTTAAAGACAGGAGATACGGAAGAAGATTTGGAATAAGATTTATATATTATATTTTATAAAAACTTTTCAATTATATTATATCCATCTATTATATCTACTAATTTTACAAAAATTTTATATCAATCTTTATAATTTCTATAATTTTAATAATTATAGAAATATAATTCTATAAATTATAATTTTATTATAATTTCATTGTAATATCTTTATTATGATTATAATATTTTTTTTACATTGCGTATGTACATCTATATATTACGTATGTTTGTTCCTAACATTATATAACGAACAAGTTTTGAGTAAGTTTTGCTCTAGTCAAATATCGAAATATACTTATTTTCTTGAACTGTTATCACCATTTTATTATAATTATTTACATACTACGTGATCAATAACTAAATACATAGAAGGTTGCGATTCCCGTCCTACGCACCTTGAACTACAAAACGATGCGTCAAGCAAGTATCTTTTGTCTTTAAAAGAAAATTTCACAAAATTTTAAAAATTACATTAACAGTTTAAGAAGATGTTTAATTAAAATTCATATTTGCAGATAATAGGTAGATTGACTTGTGTAAGAAAAACATACATGAATTTATGATGTGTAACAGCTCATGGTTAAACTATTTTACAGGGTGGTGACTTCTATGATCTATACTTCGAAAATGTTTACGCAAAAATTTTTTTACTTTTTGTGTTTCAATCACAGTTATTATGTTAGTACTTTTGTAATATTTTTTGTTAGACGTAATTATTTTTTATACAAATGTTTATAGTAAATATATATTAAACAAATTTTATTTTAAAAATTCTCTTTATTATAATAATTGACTTGTCTGCACTTAATTGATTCCACCAGTTTCATGAGTTTATTTTTAATAGTACTTACGATTTTTTGTTATAAAAATAATTCCATGTATCTATGTTACAAAAATGTACTTGTCTACATAAAATAATAATTGATTCCACTTCTTTCATGTGTTTGTTTTAAACTATGATATTCTTTTGGCGGAGAGAGGGGGAGAATGAGAGAGATGGAGAGAAAGAGGAAGAGAAAGAGATTAATATAAACATGATAAGAAGAATATTTGTAAAAAAACATCGACTTGTTTTCATTTTTTTTCTAGAGTTAATAGAATTTATAATATTTATTATATACATAAATATCATATCATGATATATTAATAAATTTTTCGTTTGCCTTTTATTGAGTGTATGTTAAATAATTACAATTATCTAAAAAAGTCGTCAGATTTTTCAACCCAAATATCTCACAGATACTATAACAAAAATGATCCACAAAATTTCTGAAAATTATCTCCGCACACATCGAAGGCCTGAAGTCGAGATTATATCAAATAAATGTTTACAAATTAATTTTTTAATTAAAACACGTGGTGGCCAGTAAAGTTTCTTATTCTTATTCGACATGTCTTCAATAACTGTTTTAAATAAAGCTGGTATAATATTTTATTGTAATGAGTATCTTGCCTATTTAATACAATTAATAAATAAAATTAATGAAATCGTATGAGCGTGCGTGTGTAAGCGTGTGAGTGCGTGCGCGCGCTTGAGTGTAAATACATATATTCAATTTCATTATTTTATGTATTTATTATCAATAAGCACTCTTTACAAATCGTAATAATTTTTTTCATGACTGCACAAATAATAATATTGCTAATATAAAACTTTCTACGAAAGTATAAAATAAGGCAAGTATAGACGTTTCTTCTGGATAATCTATAAAAAACAACACAATTTGTCTAGTCCTTAAATTTCTTCGAATCACATCTATTCAATAAGCACTCTCTACAAATCGTAATAATTTTTTTCATGACTGTACAAATAATCTATAAAATAATAATATTTATGATTTTGTAAAAGAAATCAAATAAATACAAATGAAAAAGTCTTTTAATTCTTTGAGTCATTGTATGCTGAACAAATTATATGTAAGTACGTTCAAATTATTCACTGCAAATCAAACAAATGAAAGTTGTGAAATCAATTATCGATAATCAAGTAATGCAAACAACTCTCAGAAACTACTGTATGACTGTTCTCAAAAATATATTCAAATTTGTTCATGTTTCTGAGCTATACAAATTAAACACAAGAAAGTACTGAAATCAATTTATTGTAGTCAGGTACCAGCCACAACTTGACTGACATAATAGAACTTTTCGTATCTAGCATGTAAAATTACATTTTACGCCCACGTTGTAACTTCAAAATTATTCAGCCAACGGGCATAAAAAACTACTTAGCGTCCAAGAGGCCCAATAGCTCACATACTCTTACAAAACTTTATAGAACCTACGCACTTTACGCCCGTGTGGGCGAAAATTATTTTAATTATATAACTATAATGCCTTCTCTTTATTTCTAAAATTTATAAGAATTTTTTTAGATATTTACGAAAAGTCAAAGCCTATATAAAAAAATTACATAGTTACCAACACATCACTATTTTTCATGATTCTTTCTCAATTTTGAACTTTCTATAATATTACGCACCTTGGGAGGAAAAGAGAAGTCTAGAGCTGCTCTAGCAGAAGTGGTCCTCCGATCTCCCATACATACTTGGCGGGCCCGACGATTTGCAGTTTACCAGTGGGCTACTTAAATATAGAATACAACATTTTTGCATAAATTCATTACAATATTTATACCTATAAGTCTACTATAAATAATTACATTGGCTTTAATTTTCAATTGGTACCGTTAAGTACAAAATCCCTATATGTGCAGAATCATGATTTACTTTTATTACCCTCAATATTTTTCTTTGTGTCCGTCCTTTTTAAACGAGAATAAAATAAAAAATTCATATAAATTTATAGTCTACTTCTAAAGTGCTTTACATTTTACTAACAGTTTTATAAGCAACCTATTGTGTATCCTTTTCCCGCGTGTAAATATCATATAAGATTTCATATGAGAATTTCAGGCATCGCATATCTCGTATCAGATCTCGATATGCCATGTCATCTGCAATTTTATATATTATGGGATTACATATGAGATCTCATATGATACTTTCAGGCGGGTTTGCACTTTCTATTTAAAAACAGACTGATAGATTCACGGATCAGTAGTTAATATGTAGAAGCAACCCCTTTATACATTTTATCTGATCTTTAAACATATGAATATTTATATGAAAATGACCATGTCTAGACCTTAAACTGCAAACTTTTAAATGTACTTAAAAAATTAGCTATTAAAAAACGTGTTGATTGTTTTAAAAAAAATATTTAAACTCTCATTAAAGTTTTTGGTACTCAGGTTGACGGATGTTGAGAGAGAGGGAGGGAGAGAGAGAGAGAGAGTGGGGTGGGAAAGAGAAGGAGGGAGAGAGTTTATACAGTTATGAAAAAAATTATTACCGTTTGTAGAGAGTCCTTATTGAATAGATGAGCCTAAAAGAAATAAAAGGACTAGACAAATTGTGTTGTTAGAATTGAACGTACTTAAAAAATAGCTTTTAAAAAACGTATTGATTGTTTTAAAAAAATATTTAAGCTCTCATTAAAGTTTTTGATACTGGAGGAAGTTGAGAGAGAGGGAGAGAGAGGGGAGTGGAAGAGAGAGAGAGAGAGGGAGAGAGAGCGAAAGAGAGAAATAAAGGGAGGGAGGGCGGGAGAGACTAATACTTGTCTTAGTTTAAACTTTTGTAAAATGTTTTTTAGATATATTCCACAACTTTTTAAGAGAAAATAATAATTACACAGTGTGATAACATTATGAGGGTTTATTATAGTATAGTATATTTTTAATATCATTAGTAAATGATAGTATTGTTATTCACAAAAGTTTTAAATTTGAATGTTTCTTCAAGGAGCTCGAAAAATGATTACATTAGTAAAATTTTTTGAAATAATATAATCAAACGCGTATATTCTTAGGTATGATGATAATTTAACAATACTATTCATTATTGTAAAGTGTTATGAAAATATCATTCTTTTTATGTTTTCAGTTTGCAGGAAAAACTTATATACATACCTTATTTTATACTTTCAAAGATTATTATTAAGAAGACAAATTACATAAATACTAAAAGGATCGATATTTTTCTGAACAAATTAGATCTTAAAACAAAGCTTTTAGTTCATACTTTTATAATTTTTTTTCAGAGCACATTATAAGTATTTTCATTTTTTGGTACTAGAAATTGACTATTAAAGTCTTAAATTAGTTCTACTATAAGACTGCTATATGATAATATCATTAATTATTTTTGTAGCTTCGCAATTAATTATTGGCACCATGAGCCAATAATTAATTATATTATTCTCAACACTTGGATTTGTTGAAATTATCACTAGAACCCAGTCAAAAATATCCAGCTAGGAAATCCAGTTGGATCTATGTCACATGGGAAATCCAGCTGGATCCGGGTGGATTTACACAGATTTCAGTAGATTAGATTCGACCACTTGCATTAATAACCCATCATTGCTACACGACTTGTAAAATGTGAGAAAAAAAACTTTCTCGATATTCTTTTATAGTAGAGATATAAGTTCTTGAAATTATTATTGAAACTACTTAAATTAATAACCCATCATTGCCACACATAATCTTGTAAAATTAAAAATGCAACCAGTTTATGAACTAAGAATCACTGAGAATAAAAGCTTTCTTGACATTCTTGTATAGATAAAACTTTTTGAAATCATTATCTGAATCTTGTCTAGAAAAATATTTACTAAGAACTCTGAAACATTTTGACGTCTCCCACGATGAGAAATCATATATTAGATTAACAGAACACTTTTATTCGTTGAAATTTTCACAATAACATATCATTTTTACTTTTTTCAGTATTCCTATGTTCATTAGGTATAATCTTTTTATTGGCACTTGAATAAATATGTACAACAGCACAGCACTAATATCGACTAAGTTTTTTGAAGATGACAGATGCTTTTTAAACCAAGGCTCAGACCAATATGTCAAATCGGCATCATAAATTATATTGTATATTTATAACCTCACATGTCACTCAGCAATATTTTCTTCTATGCAAAAACTTGTTATGAAAACTATGAGCCTCATAACACATAATTATTCAATACACACTTGTTCTATTCTCAAAACATTTGAAACTGATTTTTAATAGAAGTTTTAAAATTTTATTATAAACACTTTATGTAACACGGCATACTATATTTTATTTATTATTACACAAAACACTGAAAATTATATTGTATATTTATAACCTCGTGTATCACTCAGCAATATTTTCTTCTATGCAAAAGCGTATTATGAAGTTTATGAACCTCATAACACGTAATTACTTATTAATACATACGTATTTTCAAAATATTTCAAACTGATTTTAAGTAGAAGTTTTAAAATTTGATATAACACTTCATGCAACACATTTTACCGGTATTTTATTTTTTTATATTGCGCAAAACACTGATTAGATGCCACTTTTTAATCACTATGTTATTTGTTATCTATAACATTTGATTATATGTGCACTTCATGTAACACATCATACCGGTATTTTATTTTATTTAACACAAAACACTGATTACATGCCATTTTTTAATCACTATGTTATTTGTTACCAATAAAGTTTGATTATATATACACTTCATGTAACACATTATATTGGTATTTTATTTTATTTATTAGACAAAACACTGATTAGATGTCATTTTCTAATAATCACAACATTTTTATTATCAATATAATTTTCAACTAGATAGACGATCTATGAAAATCACAATTTTCTTTTCTTATTTTGAAAAACTTACTTCAAAACATAATACTTCTTTCGTACTTTGAGTCCAATACTGTCTAAATAAACATCTTAGTTGTTGTTTGTTTTATGTGTGATTCATTGAAAGCAATGAAACTGTCATTTTCTTCATTGACATCCACGTACTCTATTTGCCCTGTCAAATATGAAGACAAATTTTTAACATTCTTCTAAAATTATATCTCATATGAAAATTTTTCATGTTAAGAATATATAGATGTAGTTGACTTTATCACCCATCTTCATTGTATTTCTTAAGGGAATCGATCGAAGGGTGATAAAGTCAACTACAGTAAAAACTTATAGGCAAGAATAAGTTTGGTTACTATTCCATGTAGTTTTATACTTAACAAACATTATTTATAATGTACTTTTACTCTTAATTAAAAAGTTGTGAAATCTCGATCTCTAAAAAATTTTTTTACAAAAGTAAAAACTAAACTCTCGGAAACTACTGTATGACTGTTCTCAGAAATCTATTCAAATTTGTTCATCTTTCTATACAAATTAAACACAAGAAAGTACTGAAATAATATAAAATTTAGAATTCAGGATTTACAAAGCCCACCGGTAAACTGCAAACCGTCGGGCCCGCCAAGTATGTGTGGGAGATTGGAGAACCACCCCTGCTAGAGCAGCTCTACACTTCTGTTGTCCTCCCAAGATGCATAATATTATATAAAGTTCAAAACTGCGACTTTTCGTAAATATCTGAAAAAATTCTTATGAATGAAAAGAAAGCATAATAATCATAAAATAATTTTCACCTATACGGGCGTAAATTGCGTAGGTTCTATAAGGTTTTGTATAGGAGTATGTGAGCTATTGCGCCTCTTAGGCGTTAAGTAATACTTTACGCCCACTAGCTGAATATTTTTGAAGTTACAAAGTGGGCATAAAATGTAATTTTACACGCAAGGTACGAAAAGTTCTATTATGTCAGTCAAGTTATCTTATGGGTACTTGACTACAATAAATTGATTTCAGTACTTTCTTGTGTTTAATTTGTATACAAGGATAAACAAATTTGAATACATTTCTGAAAACAGTCATACAGTTGTTTCCGAGAGATGTTTGCATTACTTGACTATTGATAATTGATTTCACAACTTTCGTTTGTTTGATTTGCAGTAAACAATTTGAATGCTTACATATAATTTGTTCAGCATACAATGATTCAAAGAAGTGAAAGACTTTTTGACTGGTATTTATTTGATTTCTTTTAAAAAATCATAAATATTATTATTTTATAGATTATACAGAAAAAACGTCTATAATTGTCTTATTTTATACTTTCGTAGAAAGTTTTATATTATTTCAGTACTTTCTTGTATTTAATTTGTATAGAAAGATGAACAAATTTGAATACATTTCTGAGAACAGTCATAGAGTAGTTTCTGAGAGTTTAGTTTTTACTTTTGTAAAAAAATTTTTAGAGATCGAGATTTCACAACTTTTTAATTAAGAGTAAAAGTAGATTATAAATAATGTTTGTTAAGTATAAAACTACATGGAATAGTAACCAAACTTATTCTTGCCTATAAGTTTTTACTGTAGTTGACTTTATCACCCATGTTCATCGTATTTCTTAAGGGAATCGATGAAATAATGAGTACACAAGATAATTTAATTCATTCTGAGCACAGAAAGATTCTCTTAAGAAATATAAGTTTTTACTTTTGTAAACAAATTTTTTAGAGAGATTTCACAACTTTTTAAGAGTAAAAATACATTATAAATAACGTTTGTTAAGTATAGAACTACACTTTAATTGATTTCACAACTTTTTTGGGTTTGACTTTCAGTATCCGCGTGTAAGAAATTTAGTTTGACTTTAGAACGCAAAAATTTATTATTGATTTGTAGAATTCCTTTTCATAAAATAAAACGTAAATAATTTTTTAGGATATTGTATAGGTTTCGGAAAATAATTCCTATGGTTTCCGAAAAAATTCTTATCGTTTGTAAAAGTTTTTGTAAAGTGATATATTGTAAAGGTTTTAGAAAAGAATTTCTCGTTGCTTGCAAAAGTTTTTTTTGCCTAGCGGGCCGAAAGTACCACTTTCACTCCCGGCGCCCGATCGCGAAGGTTGTATTTTCGACCTCGATAGACAAAAAAATAGTATACGCTCCACGGGAGTAAAATTGGCCAGCCCACAGCTCGTGTTTGCCTTCGGCTCGGGTGGCAATTTACACGAGCTGTGGAATATCCAAGTTTTTTCCTTCCTTGGTGCGTAATTAGTACATTTCGACACGGGTGGGGAAGTCGATTATTTAGCTGGTGTGACTTTTTGCACGAGCGAAGCGAGTGCGAAAAAGTCACACCAGCTAAATAATCGACTTACGCACTAGTTTCGAACGGTATTTTATACCACGAGCGCCGAAAAATCATGCCAAAGTTGTGATTTTGAGGTTAGAGTGGTATAAATACTATTAAAGGATTGTAGAAGTTTTGTAAAATAATTTATTAAACGATTTTTTAAAAGATGTAGTGATGGACCATTTTTGGAGATATTTTGTAGAGAAAATATAATAATGAATAATACTACAGATAAGAAAAATGATTTTTGTAGGAAAAAGAAAACATTTTCATAGCAAATACATACAAACAAATATTGTAAAGAGATAAAGAGATAATTTAAATAGCATAAATCAGTTTTGTGAGAAATAGAAAATGTTTTTATAGGAATTATAGAAAATAGTTTTAAAAATATGTTTTAAAAGTGTTTATTATATGATTGTTTCAAAAAAACATTTAAGCTTCCGTCAAGTTCTTTGTAGAGAGTTGGACAGTTGTTGAGAGCAAGATTGTTTGGATAAAAACATTAAACTTATATTAGTATTTCAACAGAGAATTTAAAGTTGTTAAAAAAGATAACAATAATATATTTTTTCTTTGTAGCTATTGCAAGGAATAAAAGACAAAAGCACAAGTTATCAGAATTACAATTCAAATCTCTGTATTACCAGCTGATTCTCTTGCTTTTATAAAACTCGAAGCTCAAAGTTGGCTGAAAAGTTAAGTTCGCATGTCAACTGTCATTTCCGTAGCAGCAGGCGGTACAAAGTTTTTAAAAACTACTCTTTCGCATCTATTTCTCTGAAATCACTTAATCCTCTAGCTTAAAAATGCGAAGCTCAAAGTTTGCCAAGTTAACTACCATTATGTAACAGCATCTGATACTAAGTTTTTTCACAAAACACTCTTATGCATCCATTTGCTCTTGTTTTTTTTGACAAATTATTATTACATTATTAAATTTGTGCTAAAAGTTACCTCTAGCCTTCTATTGCACATTCTAAAGCTGGAATTCGTTTCATTATTTTGGTAACCGCATATTTCTTTTTCATAATATTTTTTTTTCATCATACACATAATCTTGTAAAATTAAAAACACAACGAGTTGATGAATTAAACATTATTATTATCTGAATCTTGTATAGAAAAATATGTACTAAAAACTTCTCTGAAACATTTTGACATCTCCTACCATGAGAAAATCATAATAGATTACTGAGCACTTTCATTCCTTGAAATTTTCGCAATAACACATCATTTTTGCTCTTTTCAGTACTTCCATGTTCATTAGACATACGGCGATACTACAAGTACGACAGAAATCATAGTGAGGTTAGTCTAGTGATTTTCTCGATATATAGGGTGAATGTTTGCAACGCCACCAACGCCACTATTACGCAACTTCAGACAACTATTCCTTGTTGCGTTAATTTCATGAGTTCCCCATTCGCCCTTTCAACAATGTAGAGAGTCCTTTAATGTAAATTTTACAACTCTTATTCGGCAAAACGTATGAATTAACCTATTTTCCTTGTATTTAAAATAACTAGGACGCATTTGTCGTACTGTGATCTAGGTACAGGATCTCGATTCTATGTAGGAGGGAAAGTGTGGGAAATGTATAATACTTCGGTTACTGATTGATTCCGCATTTTCAAGTGTTTACCCATGTAATTTTTTATTGAATTTCATAATTTGTGTATACATTCATAAATATATACATATAATTAATCTGTTAACAATTTTTAACAAATTTTTCTTTAATTATTTTATGTAAAAGAATCCTTTAAAAAATCTAATATAGTATAATACATGTATATAAAAACCGATTACTAAGTAACAAAAATTGACGCTATATTTAATATTGTTGCCATTAATAATTAATTTCTTATGTATGTGAAATTTACATTATTAATTTAACGCCAGCCACTGTAATACATAATAAGTTAACTCAAGTATAATTTTAAAACAAGTGTGTCTATATTATTTAAGTTGCTCTGTTTTTGGTACAAAAAGCACTATAAATACAAAATATGAAAATGGCAGATGATTTATTTACAGCTTGTGGGTGTGTATGTGTGTATATTATTCTGCAAACGTGTCACAATTACTGACGGAAGAAGTATGGATGTTACCTCCCCTTAACTATGTACAATTTGGTTTAGTCAAATTTTGTCCCATGTTTTGTTAGTACTTTTAAATACTATTTCATTTCTTATGTCTTGTGCAATTGATTCTAAGTTTTAAAAATCAATCATAAGACAAACATTTACTTTAATTTGGTTTTGCTTAGTATCCAATATTTTATATTTATGTTACTTTCTCATATGACTTGTGTACATCTTTTATAATTCTTTGGTGTATAAAACGAATCATTCCATTTCTATTAGAAATGAAAATTAAACTAAAACACTAGCCTAATTTTGACAAAACTATTTATCTCAAGTTATTCTTCATTAGAATAACAAAGAAAAAATATTTTTAATTCATCAATTTAAAATGAAATGTAAAGTTTAATATTAAATCAAATTTCTATTTTAATGAGATGGTCCTAAAAATTTACTTGCCAATCGTCGAACAACAATTTTTCATTAATAGATTAAATGATACTGGTGTAGCTTATTCTTTTGATGGATGTAAAAATTGGTATTGTTATGAGTACAGATTCCACAAACTGATTAGAAATAAGGTAATAATGATTCTTATATCTGAGAGCTACGTATACAAGGCTTATTAGAATTCCAAAAACATTTCAAACTTTGATCAAGACAATATGATCTACTTATTTTGGCGAACTCTTGTATATCATTTTTTAATTGTCACACATTTCTGGCTCAATGCCAGAAGATTGCATTTTATATTGAAAATCATGTGTCAAATTAATTATTATAGTAAACTTAACAAAAACTGTAGTTATTTTATATTATTAGCAAAATTAATGCGCACAAAATGCACTAATTAATCTTCCACGAAGTTGTAAAAACTCTGTGGAATACAGAATAAGTCAACTGAAGTATAATTATAAAACAAGTGTGCCCATATTATTTAAGTTGCTCTTTTTTGGTACAAAAAGCATTATAAATGTAAAATATGAAAATGGTAGATGTTTTATGTACATAAATGTATGCATTATGCAGTTTGATTAGGGAGCGTTTTTTATATTCTTCGATAATGTACAGATGAGATGGAGATATAGTAAGTATATATTGTTACAAGAAAAACTTATTTACGTTTTTAATAGTTAAGTAAATATTAACTTGTTAATGTGTTATTTTTATAGTTATGCAATAAAAGTAGTGTTATTATTATGAAGTAATGTGTTTATTGATTAGTTTTGACGTTAACTTTTATAATGTGTTTATCATATATCCATTTATTTCATAAATTAGTAACATTAATAATATAAATTAATGGTACAGCTTTAATTTCTAATATGTCACAATATAATTTGTTTTAGCTAAATGCTAAACATTGTAGGATGACAGCTCTGATAAAAACACTTTTGTTGAAGGTACCTATCATTTTAATAAATTTATTTATATTAATGATTTTTTATTTTTTATGTGATTTTTAATTTTTTATATCTTAATGAACTAATTTTTTATATGTTTTTAAAGCATTTAATTAGATAATCTATTTTTCTACCAATTTGTAAACTGTTGTTATATAAAAATTTGTAAAAAGAATTTATTGAGCTTTATTTCCATAATTTATATTGGGCGTTTTTCGAAACTCGCGCGCGCAATTTCAGAGTGTTCCGTAATGCTTGAAAAGTGCTTTGAGTTCCGGAACGTTCCGAAACTAATTGTAACTGAATCGTTCGCACGTTCGCAGTGATTCTTGGAAAGCTCCACTAACTTCAAATGTGCCTGCGAGCTTTTTCTTTCAGTGCATTGACAAATACAGTGTATTTTTTCTTTTCAAGCGCAGTTGTCTTCTATCTAATGCAAATCATAGTAAATATTTCAGAACGTTCTGTAACTCATTACGCCCATTATACAATATTGTGTATACTTTTCGATACTGCAACCATAAATACGCCCGTCGCCGACGTAGTAAATACTCTGTTCGTCGCGCTGTGACCTTTGATGATAAACACGACATTATTCGAGTCAGTTCGCTATACCAGTTCGTTTATATTATAGTTTATAAGAACAGTACTAATAGTACATTGCTTGAATCTTAATTACTGAGTATCACGGCATCACTCGAGAACAGAAGATTTCAAATCTATGAATTTCTAAGGTACGTGTTATTCTTCCTTTATGTTACAGCAATAGTTACTTTGTAGTTATATATATTGCTTCTGCGATTTACGTATTATATTTACATTTATTTTATTATAGATATATCATAGGCGTAACTGTAAATGATTGGAAATTTCAACTATTACTGCTGCTATCATTATAAATTTGTCTTGGAATTAAAAAATTTGTAGGTAAGACTTTTCATTTTTTTTATTAATATTTTCTTTTAACGCGTGCAAAACGTTATTAAGTTTTATATATATATATATATATATATATATATATATATATATATATATATATATATATATATATATATATATATATATATATATATATATATAATCATATAAACATGGACTTATGCTGACACCAATGTATAAGACCACGTGACCTGTCTGCATAAGTGTAGTACCGTTTATACAAGTGTCTGCACAAGTCTAGCGTGACTAAAGAAATAATCTCTCTACTTATGCTGACGTCTGCATAAGTCGGTCTCTGTCTGCATAAGTCTATTTAAATTTCGGAAAGTGTCTGCATAACTAGCGTTTCATATATTTATATATATATATATATATATAAATATATTTATATATATATATATATATATATATATATATATATATATATATATATATATATATATATATATATATACACATACATACATACATACATACATACATACATACATACATACATACATACATACATAAGTATGGGAGGAGATAGAAAAAACTTTAAATACAAAAGTTGTAGGGTGCAAAGGGGGTCAGCTAATGGTAACAACGACTTTGACCTTGAACTCTATTTTCAAGGTTATTTCAAGGTCAAAGTGATTATTTTAAATGAGAATCTCTACTTTCGACCCCGGAAATGGAAAGAGCAGAAAATTTTACGTTCAGAAATGTCTGATATGTTGGGGTTTCAAGGTCAACCAGCTAATTTAATGAGGTCGACCTGGGAATACCTCTAGGAAGGACAAAATTGACCTTGACGTTCAAGGTCATTTTAAGGTAAGTTGATTTTATAAAATGGAACCCCTTATTTTTGACCCCGGAAACGGAAAGAGCGGAAGAATTTACGTTCGAATATGACCTTGACCTCGACCTTGACTTTAACCGTGATCTGGAAGGTTATTTTAAGGTCAAGTTGATTTTTATAAAATCCCCTTATTTTTGACCTCGGAAATGGAAAGAGAAGAAAATTTTACGTTCAGATATGTACCGTCATATGGTGTCAAAGTTGGCCCTCTGGGGTCAATTAAGGGTCAAATCGTAATTGAGGTCAATTGGGGTCAAATTAATTTTTTTAATCTGATGTGTTCTTACTTTTGTCAGCGTAACTCTGAAGGATTTTTGGGATTAATTTTCGGTATGAAAAGGTAGTTTTCTTCTTGTTCTTTCTTGGTTAGGTTGGCACCATTGAAATGTACGGCTACGTCAAATGATATTTTTTAAGTACGAGTGACCGATTACTTTAAGGTAGTTATGAGGCGATGATTTAATGGTTTTGTTATGAGTCAATTATAAATATTCGAATTCTTTAGTTTGGTCAATTTGGGAATATTTTCATTTTTTTTAAAGAGTAATAACAATACTGCACTCGAAAATAGGTAGAGTTAGTTATTTTTAGTGGTGTCACTGTGCACAGTACAAATAAAGAAAACCTTTTGATTTCTTATTATTGAATAGCATACGGTAATGATTTCATGTGTTTATTAGAATAAATAACTTTTTCGCTCATTTCTGAAAAGTGCCTTCTTAATTTCTTTTTATACATACAATTGAAGTGGAAAACCAAATTTCTTTTGTGGTACCATATTCCTTTTTGAGATGGCTGATTACACGCCCCAGGAGATTGTGAATATGATAAAAGTTGTTGGTGAATGTCATGATAATTATAGGGCTGCAGAAAGACGCTATGCCGAGAAATATCCCAATGCCCGTCACCCAGATAGGAAAGCCATCAAAAGATTATTAACGCGAGCTGCACAAGGCTCCATCGTTCGTAAGAGGCGCAAAACTGGAACGAAACAGCACATTGCGCTGGGTGTGCGAGCTATTATTGCTGAAAATCCCCACATTTCAACACGAGATTTGCAACGAATGCATGGTGTTCCCAAATCAACAGTAAATCGCCTGTTGAAAACATCTAAATTTCACCCCTACCACATTCGCCTTACACAAACACTAGAGGATGGAGATTATGCACGGCGTTTAAATTTTTGTCAATGGGCAAATAATCAGATACGTAGGGACCCTTTCTTTTTTGATCGAGTGCTATTCTCAGATGAAGCAAAATTTGATAATATGGGTGGTGTCAATCTTCATAATGCCCACTATTACGCTGAACAAAATCCTCATTGGCAACGAGATCATCGAATCCAGAGACGTTGGTCAATAAACGTGTGGGCAGGTATAATTGGAGATCATGTGCTGGGACCTATCTTTTACAATCAAAATTTGAATGGACAATTGTATTTGGATATTTTGCAAAACCAGCTACCTCCTCTATTAGAAGATATCCCACTTATCTTACGGCGGGATATGTGGTTTCATCAAGATGGAGCTCCTGCACATCGCGTTCGATCAGTCAAGAATTTTCTCAATGATATGTATCGTAATCGTTGGATTGGCATCGGCAGCCAAGTACACGAGTGGCCGCCTAGATCCCCAGACCTCACACCTCTTGACTTTTTTTGTGGGGAGTAGTTAAAGGCAAAGTTTTTGCACATGCTCCAACAACCTTAGAGAACATGAGAGGAAGAATTATGGAAGCTTTCCAATCCATTTCAGTGGAAACATTGAGGAATGTTCAAGCAAGCTTCCGAAGAAGGATGCAAATGTGTTTCAGAGAGAACGGACACTTGATCGAGCATTTGCTGCCTTAGATCTTCAAATGACAGTCCGTTAATCAATCGGCCCTTTTCAGGGCCAATGATGTGCGAAATCCTTTCGACAACCTCCACGCGGTGCACATTGGGTAATGCTAATGTCGAGGGTAGTCTTTCTAATTTTCGATTCATTTGAGGGAGAAAAAATACTTTTAGATTCCTAAGTAACTCATAAAAACAGTGAAATCCACTTCAAAAAAATTAATTTATTTATTATTACCCTTAATTGACCCCAGAGGGCCAACTTTGACACCATATGACGGTACATATCTGAACGTAAAATTTTCTTCTCTTTCCATTTCCGAGGTCAAAAATAAGGGGATTTTAAAAAAATCGACTTGACCTTAAAATAACCTTCCAGATCACGGTTAAAGTCAGCCCTATAATTATCATGACATTCACCAACAACTTTTATCATATTCACAATCTCCTGGGGCGTGTAATCAGCCATCTCAAAAAGGAATATGGTACCACAAAAGAAATTTGGTTTTCCACTTCAATTGTATGTATAAAAAGAAATTAAGAAGGCACTTTTCAGAAATGAGCGAAAAAGTTATTTATTCTAATAAACACATGAAATCATTACCGTATGCTATTCAATAATAAGAAATCAAAAGGTTTTCTTTATTTGTACTGTGCACAGTGACACCACTAAAAATAACTAACTCTACCTATTTTCGAGTGCAGTATTGTTATTACTCTTTAAAAAAAATGAAAATATTCCCAAATTGACCAAACTAAAGAATTCGAATATTTATAATTGACTCATAACAAAACCATTAAATCATCGCCTCATAACTACCTTAAAGTAATCGGTCACTCGTACTTAAAAAATATCATTTGACGTAGCCGTACATTTCAATGGTGCCAACCTAACCAAGAAAGAACAAGAAGAAAACTACCTTTTCATACCGAAAATTAATCCCAAAAATCCTTCAGAGTTACGCTGACAAAAGTAAGAACACATCAGATTAAAAAAATTAATTTGACCCCAATTGACCTCAATTACGATTTGACCCTTAATTGACCCCAGAGGGCCAACTTTGACACCATATGACGGTACATATCTGAACGTAAAATTTTCTTCTCTTTCCATTTCCGAGGTCAAAAATAAGGGGATTTTAAAAAAATCGACTTGACCTTAAAATAACCTTCCAGATCACGGTTAAAGTCAAGGTCGAGGTCAAGGTCATATTCGAACGTAAATTCTTCCGCTCTTTCCGTTTCCGGGGTCAAAAATAAGGGGTTCCATTTTATAAAATCAACTTACCTTAAAATGACCTTGAACATCAAGGTCAATTTTGTCCTTCCTAGAGGTATTCCCAGGTCGACCTCATTAAATTAGCTGGTTGACCTTGAAACCCCAACATATCAGACATTTCTGAACGTAAAATTTTCTGCTCTTTCCATTTCCGGGGTCGAAAGTAGGGGTCCTCATTCAAAAAAATCACTTTGACCTTGAAATAACCTTGAAAATAGAGTTCAAGGTCAAAGTCGTTGTTACCATTAGCTGACCCCCTTTGCACCCTACAACTTTTGTATTTAAAGTTTTTTCTATCTCCTCCCATACTTTTCAAGATATTTGCCTGGGGCGATTAAAATGGGACACCTTATATATATATATATATAATTCTATATTAACAAACGCAGAAGAATGAATATTTATTTATTATATCGGTGTTGGAGTCTGTCGATCTTCCCGAGGCAGAAGGTGTAAGAAGTAAAAACTTAGAACGTGTGTGTGCTTAACGTTTCGGTGAGCAATGTCACCCTCATCAGAACTTTAATAAAAATGTAATAATAAGCACACACACGTTGTAAGTTTTTACTTCTTATACCTTCTGCCTCGGGAAGATCGCCAGATTCCCACAGCAATATAATCATAACAACCGAGGGATAAATTCATACAATAACACACACCGTGTTATTACATGAATAATATTTATTTATATTTATTCTGAAAAGTGAATACATTAAACCTCGCGATTCTTATTTGATTATTTTATTTAATTAATTTCGGACGACAACAAAGCGCGAATGTTGTATATAGTGAGAACGTAAAGAAATGTCTATTATAACGTTTAATTACTTTTTTGGAGGAAAACAGCAGGGAAATCTTTGGAATATTTTCCAGCGATGATGTACACGTGTTTATTTTTAAAGGAGATTTTAATTTTTAGCATTTTTAAATAAAAAACGAGACTTATGGCTTATATGTTACATGTTTGACTTATTTCATTATTTATCGGTTGGCTTCGTGAGAATACATACACATTATACATATAAGAATCAGTTTCTTTCGACAGATAAGTGGTTAACTGTAGAGATACAAAATATATATTATATAAAAGGCCGTAATGAGATTCTTCAATAAATAGTTATTTTCTGAATTTTTTCTAAATTTCTTTTTATTATTGTGTAATATATTTATAAATACGATTTAGTTTCTTTTTTTTTTTAATCAAGTTAATATTGTATATTACGATTTATATCGTTTTTAAGTTTATCCATTTTGTTTAAAATGTTTCATTATGTATAACAAATATTAGTTGTAAATAATTATATAATTTAATACGTTTAAATATTCTGAAAAATAGATGTATTTTTTGTAGTAATTCATTTAAAATTTATAAAAAGAAATGACTAATATAATTCATAATAATTTATATAATAATTAATTCATAATAATCTTTGTTTTCATAGCGGATGTCTCACCATGTCTTCTGATTTGAGAGATTCAGATTCACTTAAAGAATTTACGAAAGACAGCAGGACAAAATTCAAACAAAAGGAAAAGGAAGATTGCTCTATTTTTTCACCACATGATTTTGTAGGTAAGAGTCAGATAAAGAAGTCAAACTTTTCATGGAAGACCTTCAAACAAAAACGAAAGAAAATTATTATCAAAGAGATGTTTGCGTTAAAGATGATATAAAAATTAACGAAAGGAGGCTAGCTAATGAACACATTAGTTATAGGTATATAAGATATATGTGCGTCCACAGTAAAATTAAGAACAAGCCATCTACCAGCAAAGAAAATCAAACACAAAAGAACTCTCGAAAAACTTTGTAAGTTGTTTTGTTTTACACTTATAGATTTATTTTTAATAAATTTTTTAATTTTAGTAATATCATATTAATTCCCTTTCAGTACTATGAGATCCAACTGTGATTCTGAAATACAGTTCACCTTATTTTTCAAGGATGGAAAAAATTATATTCTTAGTTTTTTTCGGGTGTACAAAGGACACGAGATACTATCAGTATGTATATTTCTTTATTATATATATATATATATATATATATATATATATATATATATATATATATATATATATATATATATATATATATATATATATTGTAACGGGTGCAGGCAATAAAGGCGAAAGAGCCGCGTGTACCGCGCCGCGAGATTTGAATCGCGCGCGCTTGCACGTACAGCGGCTCGCTGCGCGCCAAGCGGGACGCGCGGGAGGCGAAGCAAGAAGAAGAAGAAGACGCCGCCGTAGCGCTCCGAAGGGACGCCGCGGCCATTGATGGGCAGTCTAGTCCTGTAGCGCAACAGGTGCGCACGTGTTCTCCCGCCATATACCAGTGCCGTGCTTCGGAGTGCCCCGCCAGTTCCGCATCCCGCCCTGCGGAACAGTCCTTGCGCCTCCGATCCGCCGCCAGCCCCGCAGCGACGCATCACCGGCTGCCTCGCCGGCCGGGCCACTCCGCCACCCAGAAAGCGAGAGGAGGAGAGAGAGAAAGAGGCGGCAGCCGAGGCTTGAGGAGCCACGAGGCCCGACGCCTCGCAGCGAGGAAGCGAGAGCGCGGGAGCGTGAGAGAGAGAGAGAGAGAGGGATAGACCTCGAGCGACGCGCTGGCCAGCGTTAAAGTAAGTGTGCGCTTCCTTTGTATTTTTGCCGCGTAGGTTTTGCGTGCGAGCGGCCACGCGTAAGAAGTGTTGCGCGGCTATCCGACGCCGCCTGCGTAGAGGCAAGCGGCCTCGTGTGCGAGAGCGCGGCGGCCATTTTGTGGCGTCTCGCGGCGCGGTGACGCCGGCCGTGCGACCGGCCGGCTCCGCGTAAGTCTCGGCCTGCGCGCTCGTTTTTGTAGGAGATGTTCGGGCTTCGCGCCCCTTAGCGCGATTCCTTTTGACGAATAAACTTTATTCATTTTACTTTTCATTATTCGTGTCGAGTCTGTCATTTCGCGAGTAACCGTTCCCTATCCCCCCGAATACCGCCCTCTACCTTTTCAGCAGCTGCAGCTAGTCGGAGGCTTCACCTCCTAGAGGAGCAACGTCAACGGGGAAATTGTAAGTGAAAGTCGCTCAGGTTAACCTGAGCGACGTTGTACGGGAACACCGGCGAGAGTAGGTCAGGCTAGTGCATATCTAGCCGCCGGTGAATTGTGCGCTGAAGTCAGCGGCAGCGGCAGAGCGCAGCGCCGGGTCTAGTAGAAGGTGGCCTAAGCTTTCTACAGCGAAAGCCGGGCGCGCTTGTTCTGAGACTGCGCCAACGCGCTCCGGCCGGCCGACGGGTCCGTCTACAACGGCGCGCTGCTCTGGGCGTAGTAGACGCCCGTTTATCGCCTGGCGCATCCCAGAGGGGGATTAATACCCTCTTTTAAATTGACCCCGTTACAATATATATATATATATATATATCTCCTTTAACTATTTAATTTTAATTAATTTCATTTTTATTAGGCACGACCGCTACTCGGGAGAGCCTTATAATTTCGCCAGAGCTAAAATTGTAAGAATTCAAATACTGAAAAATTAATGTGTAAAAACCATGTTCCACTCAGAGCGAGTGCGTTTTAAGCGTTTTCTGAGATGTATGTATGTCTGTACGTCCGTATGTACTTAAGTTTCTCGATTATCTAAATGAATTTTCGACCGATTTCATCGGGACTGCGGGAAAATACTCCTCTAATTATATCTAACTGCTGGTTCTATATTGAGATAGATCGATGAAAAATTTTTCAAATGCGAGCACAAAGAAATATCTCAGAAAATCGATTTTTAAGCCTAATGTCTAGAAAAATTAATTTTAAGCTAATATGTACAGGTCTATCTGCTAAAACTAATTAAAATACAGCTTTTTTATGTTGAACACTTTTTTGTACGAGTAATATTTGCCAAGATAACTGCGAAAAACGGCCAAAAATGGTCAAAAATGAATGATTTTCGGCTATAACTTCTCAGGATTTGATTTTACACAAAAATTTTAAATACAAAAGTTGTAGATAATATTGAAACAAAACTTTTTCCCATTTAACATTTTCGTGTAAAATCAACTCCTGTCGAGTTAGACTTATAAAAACGATTTTAAACGTCTAAACATACATAAAATGGAC
The DNA here is from genome assembly GCA_036365515.1 of Torymus aiolomorphi. NCBI lineage: Eukaryota > Metazoa > Arthropoda > Insecta > Hymenoptera > Torymidae > Torymus > Torymus aiolomorphi. The sequence goes on along the minus strand of CM070875.1, from coordinate 150,054,636 downwards.
GATTTTCGGCTAAAACTTAACAGGATTTGATTTTACACAAACATGTTCAATACAAAAGTTCTACATAATATTTAATCAAAACTTTTTCCCATTTAAGATTTTCATATAAAATGTATTCCTGACCGCTTAGACCTATAAAAACGATTTTTAATGCCTAAATACACCTGAAATAGTCGATTTTCGCTTATCATACAAGAATTTGACTTTCAATAAAACTGTTAAATACAAAGCATGTAGATATAGTTTAAACAAAACTTATTCCCAATTAACATTTTTATGTACAATAATTACTGGATCATCTAAACGTATAAACGTGATTTCTAATACCCCAATACACGTATAGTGAATTGTCGCTTATTATTTCACAGAATTAGATTTACACAGAAGTATTCGATATAATAGCTCTAAATAAGATGGAAAAAATCGACATAACATTCCAAAGATAATATAATTACAAAAACATAATAATAAGATACAAAATTACATTTGATTACAATATTCAATGGGATAAACACATTGGAAGAATAATTAAAGAAACAAAATATCTATTTCCCTGTTTTCTACAAAAAGATTTTTAATAACAAATTTAAAAAATTTGATATAAGATTACCCAGCTTAACCTACTAATTATGTTCCCAGGACCTAAGCGATTGAACTAAAAGAATCAAAATTGTGCAATATTATATAAGTACATGTTAAAGGAATATCATATATACAAAAAAAACTTTTGTGTAATGTATGAGCTATAAATATTGTAATATGGTAAATTTCAATGCATAAAGAATGCAATGTTCTAGCTGACTCAGTCTTACAGCATGTAGAAAACTATTAAATAGGCAAGTCTCACTGGGTAGAAGTCTGCGAAATACATAATGATGTATTTTAATACAACAGATACCCTGAAGCGAGTTCTTACACCCTGACTAAACTTAGAAATTAAATAGACGAGCTAATATTACCAGGGACAACTACCTACCCTTATCGCATTTAACAACACACACAGCACTTATATAATATTTCCCAGTTCCTATTACCTATCCCCTCACACTTTAAAGCACTAACACTCGTAGATCACTTAGAGCTGCAGAAGTTGCAAAATAGGGCTAGACGGTCTAGGCTGGCACTACTCCATGGATGCCAGTCTGCTGAGAATCATCTAACAGCGATCCACTGTGTCAGTAACCACACAACCTAGAAGGAAAGTACTGACAGAGGCCGTCAATTGTGTTTCAATGTCAGGAAATGCCTCAGCCTAGGGATCAGCAAAGCGCATGAACACCAGATCAGTTCCTATTCTGGGGGACAAGCGAGGAGAGTTGAGCACCTAAAAACCACATATGACTAATAAATAGATGACTCAAAAAAACATACCATACAAAAGAAAAGTCTGCAGCAATGGCTGTTGTTCACTCACTGTACCAGCTTCCTGTAACAACTAGAGGGAAAGAACTGGTGGAGAACTTAAACCGCTGTTTCACTGAAGACGCTGAAGACACAAGCAGCAGCTTAACTGTACACATAGTCACTAGTTTAAGAGCCAAACAAGGAAAGTTGAGCACCTAAAAACCACATATAATTAATAAATAGATGACTCAGACAACATTTACACACCCAAGAAACAGTCTGCAGCAGTGCCTGTCGTTTACACTATACTCTCGCTGCCACAGATACCTGCAACAAGCGAAAGTACCATCAGCTCACCCATCAGATAGGTTAGGAACGAAAAAATGCTTACTAAATCCACTCTCGCCGCTGACACACTGCCTTCCCATCTTCGACGAATCATTGATAATCGACGAACACGATGAAAGGGCGAATACGATTCACCAGGGCGGTATACTACAGCAGCCACAGACATCGCTGGGGACGCCGGGAGCCAGACGATTCGATTGTTGACAGCACACACCATGGACACATGTGCGCCACGGCTGACGGCACGCCGCACTACTCAGTAGTAGCAGAAAGCGCGCGTGATAATATATATATATATATATAGATATATATATCTTATACCTCGCGGTCGCACGAGTCGCATGTGTTTTTCCGCTGTTCTTGGTGTGCGAACGCAGCCTAGCCGAAGCACGGTAGTATACATATAGGTCCGGAAAGTGTGTACGTCCGTGAGCCGAGGTACCTAGCGTAGCCGTTACGACTGCTGCAGTATAAGTATTCATGCACGCAGGTCGCAGGGCTAAGCCAGATTGCCGTTGCCGAATGCATCAGTATTGAGCATTCTCCTTCTGTTTTTCTCCTTTTCGCGGTATTAGTGTATATATATATGCATATGTGCGCAAGTATTTTTTTGTAATTGAGATTGTATAGGTATATGTAGTTACGAACACCCGTGAGTCCGTGAGCAGCAAGTTTTTTATTATTATTATATATTTAATTTTTTTTTTTTTATTATAAATTTCTATAAAAAGAAATATTAAAAAAATAACCACTTTATTAGAAAATTCTGTAGGAAAAATCATTATGTTACTGTTTTTTGATTATTATACAACCAAACTGCAATTTATTATAAGGCCATTGCGAAAAAAATTAGAGAAAAAATTGGATACCGTATTTTTCAAGAAATATAATGAAAGAATTAATAAAGACAGATACATAGACTTAGAACGTGAGAACATAGATAAGGTCAACCACCCTAATCAAAACATACAGGATGTTGAACTGAATATCACAGATAATAAATATGAGAAATGGTGCGTGAACGTGTTGGGAATTCATCTCCCGACATATGTTATTGACATTTTAAAATTAGGAGAAAAATTCAATTTTAACGACACATTCAACAAAAAATTAACTTTGCAATTTTTAAAGAATTTTGAAGCTCACATAAATTGCTATATTACGGACAACAAGAAATCAAAAATACGAGGTACTTTCTTAAACACCATACAAAAAGTTCATGATACAAAAATATCTAGTACGCCACATATTGATAAAAAATTTAAAATAGACCTTGAAAAAACTAAAACTTTTATAAAAAAGAACCCTGATATTTTGATTACAAGAGCTGACAAGGGCAATGCTACTGTAATTATACAAAAATCAGTGTACTTAGAAAAAACTGAAAATTTATTTAAAGATAAAAAATACTATACAGAAATAAATAAAAATCCGTTACCAAGCTTAGAAAGGAAAACTAATGAATTAATCAAACGACTCAATAAGATGGATTTTACTGGAAACGGAAAAAAGTTACCCGCAATTTTACAGAAATTTAGTATTTCAAAAGCATATGGTCTAATTAAAATTCACAAAACCGGTTTTCCAGTCAGGCCAATCATATCCACAGTAAATTCACCTACATATAACCTTTCAAAGTTTTTCGCAAAATTCCTACAAAATAATTTAAAACCGGCTGTATCACATGTTGAAAATAGTTTAACATTAAGAGAAAAAATTAATGACATTGTTATCCCATCTGATTTTGATATTATTAGTCTGGACGTAGTTAGTCTCTTTACGAATGTACCCGATACTTTGGTTGTTCAATCTATTGAAAAAAGATGGACGCAGTTGTATAACAAAATCAATATGTCTTGCACGGAATTTATAGAAGTTATAAAGTTTATTTTGAATAATAATTTTTTTCAATTTAATAAAAAATTCTATAAACAAACATTTGGTTCGGCAATGGGTAATCCATTAAGTCCGATTTTATCTGATATAGTTATGCAAGATCTTGAAACTGAGTGTATAAAAAAATTGAGTGTTAAACCTATATTTTATTTCCGTTACGTTGACGATATTTTGTTATGTGTACCTAGCAATTCAATAGACCACACTCTTAATACCTTTAATACATACAACAAAAACTTACAATTTACGGTTGAAATAGCACAGAATGAAAGCATTAGCTTCTTAGATCTTAAAATTATAATAGACAAAAATAGACATATAATTACAAATTGGTACCGCAAACCAACTTTCTCAGGACACTATTTAAATTATAATTCACACCACCCCCTCAGTAATAAAATAGCTATTATATATTGCTTAGTAGATAGAGCCATAAAATTATCGCATAACAGTTTCCACAACGAAAATATATCATTTATAAAAAAGGTGTTAAGATTGAATGATTATCCGTTAAAAGTTATAGATTTTCACATAAAAAACTTTTAAGGAAGATAAAATTTACAAAAAATTTTAAACAAACAGAACCTGTTAATAATAAAGCCATCATTAGCTTGCCTTATGTTAAGGAACTGGAATTTTTCAATCATAACTTCTTTAAACAATTTAGTACAAAGGTTGTCTATAGCACTACAAATAAGTTAAATAATATTATAAAGTTAGGTAAAGATAAAACAGAAAAAATGAATCAAGCCAATATAGTATATAAGATCAATTGCTGCGATTGCAACGCTTCTTATATCGGACAAACGAGTAGACGCCTACAAGTCAGAGCAAAAGAACACGCAAAAAAATATAAAGATGAAGATCAAAATTCCGGATTATTTATGCACACTAATGAAACAAATCACACAATAGATTTCGAGAATATAAAAATATTAGACAATGAAATAAATAATGGAAAAAGGCTTTTTTCAGAGGCGTTTTTTATACACACACAATCAAATTTTATGAATAAACAGTTCGAAATTACAAGGCTACCTAACGAATATAATACGTTTATTAAAAATTTCGATTTCTCATCTCCGAAATAATGTACTTGCCGTTCTATGACTTTGTAGAGGTATCAGGAACACACACATGTAGGTGGTATGATTACACAGCGTGGAAGTTGGCTTAGTCCGTTTATGAAAACATCGATAGCGCCACCTCCTCCTGTGTGTGTCGCCCTGTTACCTCTCTCCGTCTACTAGCTCTGTCAGCGACGCCTCTCCCACTATTTCTACTTCACGTCTTCATTTATATGTATTAGTTATATCTGTGATAAAGTATATTTTCGAACACACACACATTAGGTTAGTATATAAGCGGGAATTTTGTAAAATCTAGTTATTGACGAGCGGATTGTTCTCTGCGTAACTAGATTGACACTGTCTCATTGTAAGTTTTTTTTCATATATTTAATGTGATTTAGTTATTTACATTTAACATACCTGTAATAATTTATGTAAAAAATTTTTTTTTTAATAGAATCCTGATGAGGGACACAAATAAAAGTGTCCGAAACGTCGAAACACGACAAATGTTGTTTTTTATTTACAAAAACATTACCTGGTAGATAAGCCATTAGGATCACTATATAGTAACGGGATAACTGTTTAGAATTAATGCAGAAAATGGTGTACGCTTTTTCTGAGGAACAATACAATGACTACTATGATGAGTTTTGTCGAATGTCACCGGAATGTGTTTTTATGTATTTTAACACATATTGGCATAATATATACCATGATTGGGTCAAATGTTTTCGAACAGAATATAATTTTAAAAACGATACGAATAATCGTATTGAATCGTTAAATCAAAAACTGAAACTGTTTTTAGATTTAAAATCCTTTTTGTGTACTTCTATCAACGATTTTTTTGACTTTTTGAAAATACATACGAACGAACGGAATAATGAAGCAGTGTGTACAATATACAAGAATCCTTTATTTTATATGACAAGTGACAAGGCCAAATATTATAATTTTTTGACAAAGTACACTTATGATTTTGTAAGCAAAGAAATAACTAAAATTCATCATATAAAATTTATAACATGTGATGATAATTTTACTTATTGTGTTAGATCTACAAAGGCAGAAAATATTAAGTATACTGTTACATCAACTACTTGTACCTGCATAGATTTCTTATCGATGATGTTGCCGTGCAGGCATTTGTTAAAAATACGATCAATTAAGCAATTGAGTTTATTTGCTGAAGAAGTTTGTAACAAACGGTGGTCTAAGTCCTACTTCATTAAAAATCATAGATTATTTGCAAGTAAAGAATGTAACGAGAAGATTACGTCGGAAGAACTTTCACGTGAACGTGCTGGTCATTCACGTTTACAGTTACGTCTTCCAAAACAACATGTGCAAAACAAAGATAATGAAAATTGTGCAATTGTACCATCCAAAGATGAAATACTTCCGGTAAAATCGGATATCTCGAATAAAAGTCCTCTTAAGCCTATTTCTTCTACCTCTGAATTGTCATCTGCTAATCCTTCAAAAGTGATTGCATTAACATCTGAAGTGTCAATGAACTCTGCAACTACAGTACTATTACCATCTGACAAATAAATTATAAACTCTTCACACCAATGGGATGCTTCAAGTAAAAACTGTGCAACTACAATGTCTAAAGATTCATCGCTAAACAAAAAAAACAGATTTTTCAAAACATTGTGAGATAAAAGAAAACACTGTAAAAACTATTTCTCAACAATCTGTGACTACGGTTATTAAGCCTGCATTGCCACACTCTGCTCAAACAGCATTATTAAAATCCATAGTTTCAGCTCAAGATTCCTCGGAAAATACTGATTTGGAGCCCTTGGAAAAAAAGAGGTAGGCCTAAGGGGTCAAATTTAAATGCAATCGGTTTACCAAAAAAAAAGAAAAAAAAGCTTTTGTGAAAAATTTGATATTATGAGTAATTTTGAAAAAGCTAATATAATGTTGGAATGGCTGGTACCTGCTGAAGTTTTAAGACAAAAAGTATTAGGTATTCATAAGATAACCGCTGAAGATTTAACTAATGATCTCTGTTGCTGGTTTTATAACGAAGAAGTTGATCTGAATGTTTTAAAACCTTTTATGGATTCTGCATGTTTTGAGAAACTTGTAAAAGACGTTGCAGCAAATAAAGAGTCTGTGTTTTGGATTTGTGACTTGTGCAAAAACGATCTAAACAAAGGTCTATATCGTTCTATATCCTGCGATAGATGTTTAAAATGGTTTCATTTTGAACGTATTCTACTGAAAAAATCACCTACAAAAAATGCGGTGTTTTTCTGTAATAGTTGCAAAACATTATAGAAATAAATATTTTATGTACTAAGGTTTATAGTATATTTTAGATGTAAGATTAAAATTTCTTGTTGTTTGAAAACTTAAATAAATGCATAATTAAAAGATATTGAGTTTTGATGTTTTATATATTGATTTTATATATGCATTTTTATATTTTTTTATATACTGTATAGTGTCTGTCATTAACTGAGTAAATTTCACACAAATACCATTTTCATTTTACAATACTTTTTACAGCACGGTGTGACCTAAGTTCGCAGTTATAGATCATGCCTATCCGTGAATTAAGGACGTTCTCCGGGTCGAAACAGCAATTTTAGTTTTTATATTTTTAAATAATATTTTATTAATTTGATAATCCAAGAGTAAGTACATGTAACAAATATATACTTGAAAGAACATAAGACAATTTTTTTCAGACAAATTCAGGCAATAGTCACTATGCTATTGTTACAATTAAAGACAAAATTTCAATAAGTTCTATAAATTTTTTTATTTTCTATCCGATCTTAACGAAATAAAGCTTATTTTGTTCGTTAAGAAATTTCAGGGCGAGCATCGATGGGAAAATTTATGATAGGAGTTACCAGTACGGCGCAATATCAATTTGTTTAAGAAAGTTTTGATGAAAACTTGACTTGCTTTTCTTAAACAAATTGATATTGCACCGCACTGATAACTCGTATCATAAATTTTCCCATCGATACTCCCCTGAAATTTTGTTAACGAACAAAATAAGCTTTATTTCGTTAAGATCGGATAAAAAATAAAAAAATTTAAAGAACTTATTGAAGTTTTTGTCTTTAATTGTAACAATGCCATAGTGACTATTGCCTGAATTTGTCTGAAAAAAATTGTCTTATGTTCTTTCAAGTATATATTTGTTACATGTACTTACTCTTGGATTATCAAATTAATAAAACATTACATAAAAATATAAAAACTAAAATTGCTGTTTCAACCCGAAGAACGTCCTTAAGTAGTCGATAAAGCACGCATATCCATATAATATTGGATGAAAATTGTTCGCCTTGCGTTTTGCGCAGCATTTTACACATTTTTTTGAAAAAAGACGTGTTTCTCTTTTTTAAATGAAAATATTGCTGTGCACGATTGCCAAAAATATTGAATCGAGATTTATACGTACTCGAAATTGGGCTTGAAATAAGCTCGTAATAATTTATTTTCGTAACGATTACTATTGTGTTAAATCAATAGATCGAGTTTTATGCACGAGAGTTTTGGTAACTTCATGATAACAGGTGGTAACTTTTATAACTGGTTAACTGGTGGTAACTGGTTATAACTTCGTGATAACTGCGCGCGCCTTTCAAATATACGCACTAACGACGAAAGATTCAGAGGTCGTCTGATGCCTTATGGGTCTACCGATGCATTATTATGGCTTTTGGATCTCCTGAACCCAAATTTTTATATTAGAATACTGACAAATAGTCAGTCAATTTAACACCTGTCGTTCGAATATTTATCATTGGATCACCAGTAAAAAATTCATAATCACATGGCTTTCTCCAGTAAAAAAGATTCTGTTTTTATTCTAAAATGGCCATTAAACTGTATACTTCTAACTTAAAAATAATAGGTGTTACATGAAGTGTCTTATTACTAACACGTAAAAGATTAATACGATGCTCTTGAGCTGTAGTATTTTTATTTGTTTATTTGTTTATTTGTTTATTTGTTTACTATATAAGCAAAGAACCCTTTACAAAAAAAAGTAAAACGTGTAATGATTATCAAGACAGTGATTGTTATAAAAGAAGATTATAAAACAACAATGGTAAAAGACCAATTATACAGATAAAATAAAACTGTTATATAAGTCGGTTACCTTAGTAATACATCGCTAATAGTTTATTGTTAAGGATCTTACAGCCGGTTTGAACCATGAAAGATTCTGCAGACCCGTTAGACTAGCAGGTAGAAGATTTCGCAAATGATTCATGCAGTTTATTGACGAATAAAAACCGAAATTAGAATGTGAAAGAGACTAATAAAATTCTATTTATTAAAATTTTATTGATTTAAATTATTATTATTTTTTCTACTTTAAGAAGACTATCTTTGGTGGATTACATAATTACTTTCAAACTGAAAATATTCATAAATGTATTTGATATTACCTAGAAAATTAAATAGCATGGTTAATAGATTTAATTTTATACACAAATTTTTTATTTTTCTTTCAATATTGGACAACGAATAGCTTTATTGAATTGCAAGTTACCTTTTATTCTTTGTTCCTTATCGTATAAAATTTTACTTGACTATATTTAAAGATCTCCAAGAGAAACTAATATTTTTATTAGCATATACTTGATTCACATCCGTACCTTAATATGACTTTCCGGAATAAGAAAATAATTATTTAATTTAATTAATTTAATAAATTGGTTTTTTCTAATATTGAACATGTGCTGATCCTTAAGATTTTCTATGGGTTTGGTTATTTCTCTAAATCAAAACCGAATTTTATAGGCAAGTGTTCGGATAATTATGTCATCCACGCTGTAAGGGATTGGTTATTTCTTTAAATCTAAACCGAGTCTTACACGCAAGTGTGTGGGTAATTATGTAATCCACGCTGTGAGGGATTGGTTATTTCTCTAAATCAAAACCGAGTTTTATAGGCAACTGTTTGGTTAATTATGTCATCCAGGCGGAGAGGGACGGGTTATTTCTTTAAATCAGAACCTAGTCTTACAGGCAAGTGAGCAAGTAATGATGGTTTCAAGACCGAGAGGGTAAGGTTATTTCATTAAATCTAAACCTAGTCTTAAACGCAAGTGTGCGGGTAATTATGCGATCTAAACTGTGAGGGATTGGTTATTTTCGAAATTCGAAACCGCGGCTTAGGCACAAGTGGCGGGTAATTATGCAATCCATGCTGTGAGAGTTTGGATATTTCTCTAAATCAAAACCGACTCTTATACGCAAGTGTGCTGGTAATTATGCGATCCACGCTGTAAGGGTTTGGTTATTTCTCTAAATCAAAACCGAGTTTTATAGGCAAGTGTTCAGATAATTATGTCATCCACGCTGTGAGGGATTGGTTATTTCTTTAAAACGAAACCGAGTCTTAAACGCAAGTGTGCAGGTAATTATGCAATCCAAACTGTGAGGAATTGGTTATTTTTGAAATTCGAAACCGGGGCTTAGGCACAAATGTGCGGGTAATTATGCAATCCACGCTGTGAGGGTTTGGTTATTTCTCTAAATCAAAACCGATTTTTATACGCAAGTGTTCGTATAATTATGTCATCCACGCTGTGAGGCATTGGTTATTTCTTTAAATCTAAACCGAGTCTTACACGCAAGTGTGTGGGTAATTATGTAATCCACGCTGTGAGGGATTGGTTATTTCTCTAAATGAAAACCGAGTTTTACAGGCAACTGTTTGGTTAATTATGTCATCCAGGCGGAGAGGGACTGGTTATTTCTTTAAATCAGAACCGAGTCTTACAGGAAAGTGAGCGAGTAATGATGGGTTCAAGGCTAAGAGGGATTGGTTATTTTTTAAAATCAATACCGTGTCTTACGCACAGGCGTGCGGGTAATTATGCGATCCACACTGTGAGGGATAGGTTATTTTTGAAATTCGGAAGCGCGGGTTTGGTTATTTCTCTAAATCAAAACCGACTCTTATACGCAAGTGTGCTGGTAATTATGCGATCCACGCTGTAAGGCTTTGGTTATTTTTCTAAATCAAAACCGAGTTTTATAGGCATGTGTGGGGGTAATTATGTCATCCACGCTATGAGGGATTGGTTATTTCTTTAAATCTAAACCGAGTTTTAATCGCAAGTGTGCGGGTAACTATGGGATCCACACAGAGGAATTGGTTATTTTTAAAAATTTGAAAACGCGGCTTACGAAAAAGTGTGCGGATAATTATGTCATCCACGCTGAGAGGGATGGGTTATTTCTTCAAATCAGAACCGAGTCTTACACGCAAGTGAGCAAGTAATGATGGGTTCAAGGCTGAGAGGGATTGGTTATTTTTTTGGAATCAAAACCGAGTCTTACACGCAAGAGTACGGATGATTATGCGATCCATGCTGTGAGGGATTGGTTATTTATTTAAATCAAAACCGAGTCTTAAACGCAAGTGTGCAGGTAATTATGTCATCCACGTTGTAAGGGATTGGTTATTTTTCCAAATCTAAACCTAGTCTTAAACACAAGTGTGCGGGTGATAATGCATCCAAACTGTGAAGGATTGGTTATTTTTGAAATTCGAACTGCGGCTTAGGCACAAGTGTGCTGGTAATTATGCGATCCACGCTGTGTTTGGTTATTTCTCTAAAGCAAAACCGAGTTTTATAGGCAAGTGTTCGGATAATGATGTCATCCACGCTATGAGGTATTGGTTATTTCTTTAAATCTAAACCGAGTCTTACACGAAAGTGTGGAGGTAATTATGTAATCCACGTGGTGAGGGATTGGTTATTTATCCTAAATAAAAACCGAGTCTTACACGCAAGTGTGCGGGTAATTATGTCATCCACGCTATGAGGGATTGGTTATTTCTCTAAATCAAAACCGAGTTTTATAGGCAAGTGTTCGGATAATTATGTCATCCACGCTATGAGGAATTGGTTATTTCTTTAAATCTAAACCGAGTCTTAAACGCAAGTGTGCGCGTATTTATGCGATCCACACTGTGAGGAATTGGTTATTATTGAAATTCGAAACCGCGCCTTAGGCACAAGTGTGCGGGTAATTATGTCATCCACGCTGTGAGGGATTGGTTATTTCTTTAAATCTAAACCAAGTTGTAACGAACCGAAGCGCTGGGAATTACTAAATGTGAATATTGAGAGGTATATGTGTGTGTGTGGGGCAAATGTAGATAGTGGTGGGGCGAGAGATTTACTGGATTCCGCGACCAGTATAACAGAGTGAGCGATCAGATCGCTGCGAGGAGGCCTAACAGTAAGACGGCTCCTGCGCCTGTATCACGAGACCAACGCGCCCTTGTCAGGGATAAGTTAAATTGACATAGCATGTACAAATTCAGGCCTAAGTACGGTCGGTAGCTAATCGAGCGCTGCTCTTGTAATCATAGTCTGTATAATTTTCACGAACGCGCAATTGAGGTGAGTTGTGTTCCAACACTCTGTGGACGACATCACGAGGGACGGCGGCCGCCAACTCCATCTTGTCTCAATATCGCACGAATCGTGACACCCCACTGTCCAGAGTGGTACACCTCGCTCGCGCTGAACGACCGATCGCCCTCATCGAAGGAGCACCGATACCGGCGTTGGTAACCATTTTATAAAACTCATATTGGAGCCCTCAGCTTGCGACGCCGATATTTTTTATTGTACCGAGCATTTTGACTAACGCGTAGTCGCGTTGTCGCGGGAATGCGGTAGACTGTAGGCGCATGGGGTATGACAAATGAATGTGTGAGTGAATATGTGAATGGGAGAGTCTCAAACAATAACCAGTTCTTCATTTTCGGACTATTTAAGATGTATCCATTCCTTTAATGATTTTAACATAAAAAGAAAAAAAGAAAAAATGTATCAGGTAATTTGAAAATGTGAATAGGTTATGAAATAACATTGGAACGGCGGAATCGGATGATCGTCAACAACTCTAAAGTTGTCTGCGGTTTGCTATAGTGGCGTTGTAAACACTATTTTGTGAAAAGTCCCTAGTCTGACACATTGCTTCTGCTTTGACACGTGTATTATAGGTTATAATTGCAGCTTATACGTACAGAATATTTATTATTGCTTTCTATCAGAATTATAATATCATTATTTTATGTACGGGTTATTATTACTTATTTGTACGACAACTTTCATTAAAAAGCCGTTCGATTTCTGCGATTTATACGACGGAAACGCTTCGATTTGATTCTGTCGTACGTCTAACATCGGCCTTAGACATAATCTTTTCATTGGCACTTGAATAAATATGTACAACAGTACAGCACTGATATCGACTAAGTTTTTTAAAGATGACAGATGCTTTTGAAATCAAGGCTCAGACAAATATTTCAAATAGCCATCATAAATTCTATTGTATATTTATATCCTCACGTGTCACTCAGCAACATTTTCTTCTATGCCAAAGCTTATTATGAAGTGTATGAACCTCATAATGGGTAATTATTTATTAATACACACTTGAGCTATTTTCAAAACATCTGAAACTGATTTTTAATAGAGGTTTTAAAATTTGATTATAAACACTTCACGTAACACGTCATACCAGTACTATATTTTATTTATTATTAGACAAAACACTGAAAATTATATTGTATATTTATAACCTCGTGTGTCACTCAGCAATATTTTCTTCTATGCAAAAGCTTATTATGAAGTTTATGAACCTCATAACATATAATTATTTATTAATACACACATGTTCTATTCTCAAAACATTTCAAAGTGATTTTAAGTACAAGTTTTAAAATTTAATATAACACTTCGTGTAACACATTATACCAGTATTTTATTTTTTTTATATTACTCAAAACACTGATTTATTTTTTAATCACTATGTTATTTGTTATCATGTCATTTGATTATATATGCACTTCATGCAACACATCATAACGGTATTTTATTTTATTTATTACGCAAAACACTGATTAGATGTAATTTTTTAATAATCGCTACAATTTTATTATGAATATAATTTTCAACTAGATAGACGAATTATGAAAATCACAATTTTTGTTCCTATTTTTAAAAACTTACTTCAAAACATAATACTTTTTTCCTACTTTGAATCCAATACTATCTAAATAAACATCTTGGTTGTTGTTTGTTTTATGTGTTATTCATTCAAAGCAATGAAACTGTCATTTTCTTCATGGACATCCAAGTCCTCTATTCGTCCTGTCAAATACGAAGACAAATTGTTAATATTCTTCTAAAATTATATCTCATGAAAAATTTTCATGTTGAGAATATATAGATACACCTTGAAAAATATTGTATTGTAAATAGTATTTGCCTGCTCTTCCATAGGCTAATATTGGTTTTGTTTTTCTTTCTTGAGTAGTACTATATTCTTACTATCTTCTTTAATATAAGTCTATTCCTAAGCGTCTGTTCTTGTATTAAAATAAATTTTCTTGTCCATTAATAATAAAATAACCAGCAGGGTCATGAGGGCACTCGTTCATTCTTGCTGATTCAAAATTATATTTTTCGACAGTACACAATTAGAACTCCTCAACATTATTGGCTATATTACATATTCAAAATAGAATGAAAATAAGGCTTTCAGCATTTGTCTACGTTGTACAACCATCCAAATTAATTCAAAATCGAATTTCAATGACTGTAAACAAATCTTGTATAATCTGTAAATATAAAAAAAAAATCACACAAAGTATCAATTTTTTTTAAAATGATTGTAGCCATTTAACATTTTGCTGTTCAATACTTATCTAATAAAACCCCCGTTGATTGATATATGAATAGATGAATTCTTCTATCACCAGTTGCCTACTTGAGATCTTTGAATAATTAATTAACTAATTTTAATTTTAAACTAACTCACGACGATATGATAAGATTTGTAACATCTGTGTGTGTAAAGATGTGTAAGGTTAGGTCGTCATCGCCCAAACACGGGAATATATATATAAGACAAGGGAATATATATTATTCGCCCGTTGATTAATACATGAATAGGTGAATTCTTCGATAACCAATTGACTACTTCAGATCTTTGAATATATATTAATCTTGACTACTTATATGTAAATAAAAATTTTCACAAAGTATCAATTCTTTAAAAAAATTACTATTTCACATTTAGTCGTTTTAATACTTATCTAAAAAATGTTGTTGCCTCATTGATGCTCGTAAATAAAGTATTTTATTCTTTTCGTCAGTCGACTTAATCAGATCTTTGATTATTGAAACGAATATATATACCTATACTATAAACAATCATCCGTGATATTGTGTGTGTGTGTGTGCGTGTGCGTGCGTGTACGTGTGTGTGTGTGTGTGTGTGTGTGTGTGTGTGTGTGTGTGTGTGTGTGTGTGCGTGTGCGTGCGTGTGCGTGCGTGTACGTGTGTGTGTGTGTGTGTGTGTGTGTGTGTGTGTGTGTGTGTCTGTGTGTGTGTGTGTGTGTGTGTGTGTGTGTGTGTGTGTGTGTGTGTGTGTGTGTGTGTGTGTGTGTGTGTGTGTGTGTGTGTGTGTGTGTGTGTGTGTGTGTGTGTGTGTGTGTGTGTGTGTGTGTGTGTGTGTGTGTGTGTGTGTGTGTGTGTGTGTCACGTGACAGGCAGTCGCAACACCGGATGAGAGTCTGAAACTATGGACAAAATTTAGAATCGGAAAGTGGACATAAAAAAATTCAGCTCTCTATATCTTTTAAACGAGATAATCTTTTTAAATAAAATCTTTTGATTTGTGTAGAGTAACGAAATGGCTTTCGAGTAAGAGGGATATGTTATATAGTTGAAACTAACGCAATAGGTATATAAGTGCATTGATTTTTCTCGTACATCCATTTCAATGTATGGCCGAATCCATCTCAAATCAGACAGCCCGCGTATGCCTATTTCACCTATCATGTTGAAATAAAAATATTTATGTTCTACTCGAAAAAATATTTTACACGTGTTTTTTTATTTTTTTGTTTCATCAAAATTTCATGCGTTCAGCGATGCCGAAAAATTCCGAGAAAATTCTTTCATTGAGAAAAAAAATTTTCAATGTGATTTTCAGACTGCTATTGTTTCAGCAGTTTTTCGAGCTTTTAAACGTGTAACACACAATTTCACTCAGTTTTGAGCCCTCTTTAACGGCCTTAATGTCATTTTCAAAAAAAATAAAAAATCCACGAGCTATGCACTTTTTACTGAAAAATTCATTTTTAGGGAAGTGCCTTTTTCTCGAAAACCCCATGTTTTTTTTGCACAATTTTTGTTGTCGTGATAGAGGACGGTAATGCCTAGCTAGACGTATTTGTGAGATTCGGTACTTTTTCCCTGGGATAGCGATCACTAATGAGATAACACACAAACAAATTTTTCACGCCTAATGCTTATATATAGTCAATGATATTAGAGTCAATGTAAAGGTATTTGTCTTTGTGTGTATGTAATATACAGGTACACATAACTATGTATTTATTTGTTATTTGCGTCTTTTGATTTTTTATTTTTATACCTTTTTTTCATTTGTATACCTATTTTACTACCTTTGTTTTTCTGCTTCATTGTTCTTAATTCAGTAAGCGGACGATCAGCGGTCTTTGCTGTCAAACAATGTATTTTATCGTCACATGTTTTTTTAACCCATATATGAGTTTTTTGAATTCCAGGATACTTTGGAGTTGTAAGCCAATCAATATTTTTTTCTTTTCTGAATTGTTCTATTTCAGCATCTTGTAAATGTATTATTTTAATAGCATCAGTATATTTTTGAACATGTATTGCAAAATCATTTGCGTTTTGAATAGCTTCTTCAAGGGGCTCTCGAAGATTATGCGAAGTAGCATAATGCTTTATAAGTCCACCCACACCATCTACAGCTCCTTTGCCGTGCCCAGTAGCAGAGAACAACCATTTTATATCACACGGTGCTCGTTTTAGTTCATCTAATTGAAAGCGATTTTTAAAGTGACTCGCAGCGCCGTCTGATACGATGGTAATTTTTTTAATTGAATCACAACAATTTTCTTTCAAGAATTTTATAATTTTTTGTACTGCTAGCAAAGCATACGCTGAATCATGTTTTCGGTCATCACTTATAACTGCGAAACTTTGTGTCGAATCCCCTTGATAAGAGACTGCTGTGAAAATAGAAATTTGATCATTAACCCAATGATTTCCTTGAACAGCTTTATTATGAATCACAGCCCAGTTTTCAGCGAAGTCTATTTGAAGAACTAAATGATGTGAGTCTTTTTTAGCATTTTCTCTTTCTGTTTTTATAGCTTTGCGTTGTATATTTTTTACATACATGTGAGTACTAACCCTCATGGTCCAAACCGAAAGTTCATCTTTAAAAGCAGAAATTGATAGTGTCTTTTTAATCAGGTTTCCATTATCCCACAAAGCATATGTAATTTCTTCTGTGCCTTCTACATCTTGCAGTTTTAAAACATGAAACGTAATTCCCTTAATCCCTGGACATAGTTTACATTCTTGTAAATAACATAAATCAGATGGCTCAGAACACATTGTTGCATTTATTATTTGTGACCGACTTTCATTCAACTCTGTGACGTTACTCCCTCTAAAATTAATTAAGCTCGTAAGAAATAAATCATAATTTGCGCAATAGATACAGAGACAAACTTCTTTGATGGGGCTAAGTAAGACATACTTTGGTCGCAAACTATAAAATTTCGATTTTCCAATTCTCAATTCTGGATAATCATTTTTAAATACTTTATACGTCTCTTTTAAACTTCGAGTAAGAAAACGCTTAACTTTTTTCTCTTTTTTATTGTTAACTTTAATTGTAACAACGTCACATTTATTAGGACTTTGTCTTGAACAATTAAAATCATCATTTAAATAATATTCCATAACAATTTTTTCCATGTTTTCATCAATCGGATGGCCTGAATATGCATCTGGTTCTGAATAAATTCCTTTTTCTTTAACAAGATTTCTCGATTTGTTGATCATATACATTGTTATTTCTGGAAATAAAGATAAAATTTCATGTTTTGTAAAGGATGAAGGTAGCAAAGTCAGAATTTTTATTTTTTCCACCAAGACTTTGTATCCATTCTGTACAATGGCATACAGTTGATTCATTTGCTGTTATAGAAACGTCATAAACATTGTTCAACTTCACATCAAGGGTATTAGACAATGTTGAAAGTATTTTTTTTTTCTTCTTTGTTACGTAATTTTCAATTGATTTTTCATGTATAAGATTTTTTCTTTTAAGAGGCGATACAGAACCTAAGAAAGATGTACTTATTTCATTATTAAATTCTTCAATGCGTTCTGGAGTACTTGGTAAAAAATCTTCATCTCTATCAACTACGTTATCGGTAACTTCATTATCCGTTATAAATTCATTGTCAGTACTACTCACCAATTCTAAAGCACGATTGTAACAATGTTGACACAGATATGTAGAAGGTGTCAAAGGTAAATGAGGATAGAGGTGCTTCAATGGATGAGCAAGATTCTCAAGTTGTTTTAAACGTACGGAACTAGATTTGTAAATAATTTGTTTGTGTTTGTCTAAAAAGTCTACACATTTGATTCTCTCTGTTGAGTAATATTGAGACATCGTAGTTGAGTTGATAAGGTGTAAATATGTAATAATTTTCCAAAAGATGATGGTTTTAAATAAGACGAGATGTGTGATATATAGCAGAAACCGAACTTTTCTTTGTAAATGTTAAGTCAAACCATATCCATCTAGCGGACAAATGTACTAGTACATATACTCCTATAAGTAGGCGCACGTACATGTATATTACATACGCACAAAGATAAATACCTTTACATTGACTCTAATATCATTGACTATATATAAGCGTTAAGCGTGAAAAATTTGTTTGTGTGTTATCTCATTAGTGATCGCTATCCCAGGCAAAAAGTACCGAATCTCACAAATACGCCTAGCTAGGCATTACCCTCCTCTATCACGACAACAAAAATTGTGCAAAAAAAACATGGGGCTTTCGAGAAAAAGGCACTTCTCTAAAAAATGAATTTTTCAGTAAAAAGTGCATAGCTCGTGGATTTTTTATTTTTTTTTGAAAATGACATTAAGGCCGTTAAAGAGGGCTCAAAACTGAGTGAAATTATGTGTTACACGTTTAAAAGCTTGAAAAACTGCTGAAACAATAGCAGTCTGAAAATCACATTGAAAATTTTTTTTCTCAATGAAAGAATTTTCTCGGAATTTTTCGGTATCGCTGAACGCATGAAATTTTGATGAAACAAAAAAATAAAAAAACACGTGTAAAATATTTTTTCGAGTAGAACATAAATATTTTTATTTCAACATGATAGGTGAAATAGGCATACGCGGGCTGTCTGATTTGAGATGGATTCGGCCGTATATCATCGCCCGGCCACTCCTAAGGCTCTTCTATACTTGCCTTCGGAGCGCTCCCGCGCTCCTTGATACATCTTGAAAAATATTGTGTCGTAAATAGTATTTGCCTGCTCTTCCATAATAATATTGGTTTGATTTTTCTTTCTTGAGTAGTACTATATTCTTACTATCTTCTTTAATATAAATTATTATATTCTTAAGCGTCTGTTCTTGTATTAAAGTAACTTTTTCTTGTCCATTAATAACAAAATAACCACCAGGGTCATGAGGGCACTCGTTCATTTATGCTAATTCAAAATTAGATTTTTCAGACAGTACACAATTAGAACTCAACATTATTGGCTATATTACATATATCTCCATGTTTCCAAACTGAGTCGAAAAAAATCTTCTGGTATAATATCTGTAAGATAATAATTAATGAATTCTTCCTTGTTAAAAAATATTTTTTAACAGTTATCTATTTACTTGGTAATATCCTTATATTTTCTGATATACTCTGTAAAAATAAAAACAAGATTTCACAAAGTAACAATACTTATTATAAACTTTATTGATTTATAACTTGATAATAAAAGTTTGCTACGTATCTGATTATAATATATTGCTATTGCCCATTGATATTCACAGCTGCTTACATAGGTTATTTTCCAATCCACTTGAAGATTTAAAAATTTCTTGAGACTCACGGACATACAGAAGATTCGGTTAGCCTACCCTACTTTTTCGATGAACTTGAATAATTAATTATAATTAATGAACTCTTCTTTGTTAAAAACTATTTTTTAACAGTGATCGATTTACTTGGTAATAATCCTTACATTTTCTGATATACTCTGTAAAAATAAAAACAAGATTTCACAAAGTAACAATACTTATTATAAACTTTATTGATTTTAACTTTATAATAAAAGTTTGCTACTTATCTGATTATAACATATTGCTATTGCCCATTGATATTCACAGCTGCTTATATAGGTTATATTTTTCCAATCAAATCCATTCCAATTCATCCAAAATGAAATAATCTGTATATGTATCTGTACGTATATATATAATAAGTACTTATCTAACTAATAAAAGTTATTTTCCCCGTTGATTGATACACATAATTCTTCTCATAATTAGTTGATTTCTTGAGATCTTTGAAATATATTATTATTAACTAACTCACTAAATGATAACATTTGTATATAAAAATACTGACATGTTATATGTAAGGTTAGGCGTCGACCAGATACGGGTGTGTATATGCACTATATATATAAATATATATAGATATAAAAGCGTAAAATAGACGACAACCAGAAGTGTCGTAAGAGCTGCAAACCGGATATCTGAACAAGGAGAAGAAAAGTTCGGAAAGGAAACAGCACATAAAAAAATTCAGCTCTCTATATCTTTTGAACAAGATAATATTTTTAAATAAAATCTTTTGATTTGAGTAGAGTAATGAAGTGGCTTTCGATTAAGAGGGATACGTTATATAGTAAAAACTAACGCAATATACGCAAAAGTGCATTGAATTTTTCGTAGACCCATTTCAATGTATATGTAGCACGGGTCGCTCCTTTAGGCTTCTTCTATACTTGCCTTCGGAGCGCTCCCGCGCTCCTTGATATTAAACTGGTACGATTCTCTCTACTATATAATAAACAAATAAAATAAATTAAATTATTTGTGTGCATCACATAATATTATACTAATTATAATAATTTTATTTCAGTGAAATATAACTTTATTTTAAAAAGAAGAACTATACTTTGAATACAATATTCAAAAATGGGAAAATAACCTTATAAGAAAAATATAAACAAACAATATTACGTTGCCATGCACGTAGCTACAGCATGGCAACGCTTCCGACCAATCAGATTACGAATAAAACGAGAAATAACATAGCCATCAATTTTAATAAAGGGGATAAAATTATGAAATATCGGAAATAAAAGTAAGTTCAATTGACGTTCATGAAAATAAAATAAAGTTATTTTAAGTAAAATAATAATTATAGAATAAATAATCTACGACTGTTGCTTGTACGTCATTGCCTCAAATAAAATTAAAAAATGGATACTAATCCACTGGTTGTAATATCTTTATTATCTATAATCTTTAATCCTAACAATGTCAAAATTGAAGAATCATAAGCTAACGAATAAGAGATAACTTTATATCATGTAATAGAAAATATAATAAAGGAGAGTGTAAATTACAATTTACATACAGAAGAAGAATATACTTTACTTTTTGAGGATGCCTACAGTGATACAGTTCCACAAGATATTGAAGAAGAGGATGAATTAAAGATTATGCAGAGGTTCCTGCTTGTTTACCGAATGAGCAAGATGTAGACTTTGAATATAAGAAACAGGCAGTGCAGTATTGGCAAACTGGAAAAAGAAAGCCCCTATCCTTGACAAGTGTACAATCGAAGTATAGAAAAGTTACTTACGATCGTCAATTGCGATGGTGGAAATTACAAATTGAAGCAGGGGGTATCAGAAAAACTATTCTATACGGAATAACAACTTATGTACTTCAAGAAGTTAAAGAAGCGATAGAATCAAAAATGACTCTGCATGATATTGATGTAAAAAGATGGGCTCTCGTAAAGAAAGCAGAACTAAATATTCTGTGGTTTAAAGCTTCACATAGATGGATACAAATATTAAAAAAAAACATCACATTGTTTTACGTAAAATAACAAAATTTATTACTATGTCATCTACACAGAAGGTAATAGAAGTAGAACAACACAAAGAAAATTTTGTTAACGATGTCAAAAATCTCATTAAAGTACATGGTGCTCAAAACGTTTACAATTCTGATCAAAGTAGGTTCAATTTAGAGATACATAGTCGGACTCTTTGTTATGAGGGGATTAAAAATGTAGAAAACATCGTTAAGTCGGTATCTTCTACAACACATAGTTACACTATATTCAACCAACAATATCAGCAGAGGGACAACTTATGTCCCTATTATTTATAGTTTTGAAAGAGGCTCATGGGCAATTTGGACATAAAGTAATGAAAATTCTATTCAAACCAGAAAATATATACGTAGAAGCAACAGCATCCGGTAAATTATCCAAGGAACTATTTCAAATTTGGATTCAAAATGTATTTTTGATTCACAGTGAGAATTCACCTATACTGCTAGATTCATGGAGTGGACAATGTGAAAACGCTGTAAAAGAAGCTTTACCGAAAGAGTCAAATCTTATATTGAAAATGATACCAAAAGGCACAACTGGTCAGATACAGCCTCTTGATGTATATGGTTTTCGATTATGGAAAAACTTTATAAGAAAATTATCGGACATAACAATTCTTATGAATTATGATGCTAAATTACACGAGAGAAATAATATAATCAAACTACAATCTCTAACCCATAATGAATTTTCTTCACCAAGATTTCAAAATGTTTTTAAGTATGCCTGGTATAAGAGTGGATACCTAACGAAAAAACCTCCAAGACATCTAAATCCAGTAGATTTCTGTTTCAATACTCAAGAGGAACCAATTTGCGACATATGTGGAGGATTATTTTTTTAATCACTAAAAGATAAGTAACTAAATAGGGGTAGCTCACCCCTTCTATGTGTTTTTTTAAATCTCGAAACAGGTGAACAATAATTTCTAATTTTCTTTACAACATGGCATTTTTTTTACCAAATATGGCTCGTCAAAACTTTGTTATTTCAAAAACAGTGTGAAAAAAATTATATTTACCCCCATAAAAATAGGAGATGCAACCCCTTATCATTAAAACTGTGTCCAAATACTCGTCTTTTTATAAGAAACAAATAGGTGCTGGTTTCATTAAAAAATTCCGATTCCATCTCGAGATATTAAAAAAAAAAAACGGGTATTGGGGTGAACTTTAAGGGTGGTTTTCACCCCTAGATGTCTTTCTCCACAGATAAAAAAAATACGTGTCAAATATTTTTCGATACTCTAAGCAGTTGCAAAGTTTCATGAAAATCAGAGGCAGGCACTAACAAAAAGGTAATTAATTATATTAGGGGTAATTCACCCCGTCAACGTGTTTTTATTTTTAAATCTCGAAATAGGTCAACTATAATTTTCAGTTTTCTTTCTAACATGGCAATTTTCAACCAAATTTAGCTCATTAAAACATTTTTATATCAAAAATACAAGGGCAAATATCATATTTACCTTTATAAAAAATAGGGGATGCAATCCCCAGCTTTAAAACTGTGCCGAAAAACTCGACTTTTCATAAGAAACAAATAGGTGTTGGTTTCATTAAAAAATTCCGATTCCATCTTGAGATATTAAAAAAAAAACGGGTTTTAGGGGTGAACTTTAAGGGCGGTTTCCGCACCTTAGATATGTTTTTCCGCAGATAAAAAAAAATACGTGTCGAATATTTTTTGACACTCTACTCATATGGCAAGTTTCATGAAAATCGGAGGCGGACACCAAGTATCCTTTCCTTGTTAGTCCTGGTAACGCCATCTGTTACGAAACAGCGAGAACTTATTCAAGGACCCAATCAATAAAGCTTTATTGAAAAGAATTGCAAAATCGAAAGAGTTTCTTATTGAAAAGTCAAGAAATCCATCGTAGTATGAACATTAAGGGTGGGATCCCTTATTTTTTAGAGGGTGAAATTATGTTTTTTAAGTGTTACGTGACAACTGATAAAGGTTGTCACGCGACTTGTTTAATGTTTCAAATATTTCGGTTGATCCCCTAAGGGTATCAATTCACCCTTACCTGGCAGGAACCTGGCCGCCATCCTGGTCACTCTTACACTCCCATACGAGTAAGAGTGCGGCAGATCTACTCTCTTATGATTATTAGTTTCGGTATCTTTTTATGTACGGGAGGTGGGGAGAAAGCAAATATACTACCTTCAAATTCAAAACGTAATTTATTTCTATAGTCTTATTCAATACAAATCTAAGCGTATCTAGTTCTACGCATATTCTGATAAACTAGGTAGGTTGGGTGATCACGATATTTCAATCAGTGCCAGGGTACGATTCGTGCCCTTGAGAGCCACAAGGTAGTTAATTAATCCATTCACGAGCATTAATAAGACGAAGGAAAAACGCCAAAGATAACCCCGAGAGCCTGGGAGGGTCTCTCCGCCAATAGTAGGTATCCCCGGGTACCCGTGGCACAACTTTGGCTCGCGATTGCAGAGAATTGCGACCTCGCACCGTTAAGGGTCCAATGTGTTTGATGGGAAACGGACGGAGTTGCAAGGATTGCAATGATGAGGACCAGTGCGGGAAGGGCCGTCCGTACTTGGTCACGAGCGGGTCTACTATGTCTTGGGTATTTTGCCGCGAGCCACCGTTCTCCTCTTCAATCCCGACGTAAGGAAGCGCCTGCGAGCTTTGAGACAGCCTTGGGGCGCGAGAGCCTTATGAGACAGTGTTCCGTGGAGGGGCCCGGCTTCGCCGCGCGCTGCTGTAGTGGCGAGCGGGCCGTGCGAAGATCCGCACAAAGCGGAGAGGCCGATAACTGCTTGCGCGCTGCCGTCCCGATACACCTTCCCTATTGCAGGTGGCGGTGGCTGGGGCGCGCTGCGGTAGTGGCGAGCGGGCCGTACGAAGATCCGCACAAAGCGGAGAGGCCGATAACTGCTTGCGCGCTGCTATAGTGGCGCAACTCCTATAGGAGAGAGAGAGCGGCTCCGCAGAAGACCCGCACGAAACGGAGAGACCGATAACTCGTGCTTGCTGTTCAGCCACTCGCTTTACCCGGACGGGGAAGAAAGAAGAAGATGTGAAGATAAGGGAAAGACTCAATGGAAGGGAGATGACCCTCAAAGATGCGCGGTGATTCGGCCGATGCTCTTGGTTTTACAATAGTTATAATGGGGCCCGAACCCCGGTTCAATCTCTGGAGAGAGAGACCTCCCAAACTACAAGGACTATTCAGCGGTCGCGTATTCGTCACGTGGCGCTGTTTGAAATATGCATATATAATGTATTCCCTCGTAAGACGCGTCGCACAAAAATAACAGAAAAAATATATATTCGCTTAGGGCGCACACGCTTCCCTGGCGTATGGCACGATGGGTTATACTTAATCACTAAAACTTAATAGTAACTTGTATCGCTATTCACGAAACAATTACAATATGTAATCGGGAGACAGAGAATCCTTAGTTGGTATAGAAAAAAAAGGTGCTCGCCTCCCTTTTCTATGGTATTGATTCCCCAATTACACGATTTTTTATTAACGATATTTCAACGTACAACCTATAAAAATTGACAAAACCCAGAAAAGTGTAAACCCAACATATTTATTTCCCTTTTTTTTTTATTATTGCTTAATCTAAAATAGCGTCGAAGAAAAAAAATGGGAAACAGAAATTAATTAAAAGCATGTAGTATATATATATATATATATATATATATATATATATATATATATATATATATATATATATATATTTTATGTTAGTTTCCAGGACATTCCAGATGTTTAACGTTGGTTTCGGGGACATTTGTTAGTTTTGGGGACAGTCCCTGAATCTACATATGTTTAACATCAGTTTTGAGGACATTGTCCCCCATAAGAGACATTATTTCTTTAGTCACGTATAGGTATACAGTAACATGGGGTCCTGGGAACTAACGTTATACAAGTTTTTATATACCGGGTGTCCCATTTTAAAACCACCAGGCAAATATCTCGAAAACTAAGGGAGATGAAAAAAAACTTTTAATACAAAAGTTGTAGGGTTCAGAGGGGTCCAACTGATCGTCACCTTGGTTATGACTTTGTGGTCAATGATCAAGGTCATTTGAAGGTCAAATCGATTTTTTCAAATGGGAACCCCCACTTTTGACCTCGTAAATGGAAAGAGCGGAAAATTTTACGTTCCGATATGTCCTTGAGTCAAGGTCATGGTCATGGTCATGGTCATGTTTAAAATCAAAATCAATCAACGCATCAAAACATTCCCATAATTAGGCATACAAGACAAATTGTTAAATACAAAAGTTGTAGGGTTCAGAGGGGCCCAACTGATCGTAATCTTGGTTATGACCTTGTGGTCAATGATCAAGGTCATTTGAAGGTCAAATCGATTTTTTCAAATGGGAACCCCCATTTTTGACCTCGTAAATGGAAAGAGCGGAAAACTTTACGTTCAGATATGTCCTTGAGTCAAGGCCATGGTCATGGTCATGGTCATGTTTAAAATCAAAATCAATCAACGCATCCAAACATTCCTATAATTACGCATACGAGTGTTAAATACAGAAGTTGTAGGGTTTGGAGCGGCCCAACTGATCGTGACCTTGGTTATGACCTTGAGGTCAATGATCAAGGTCATTTGAAGGTCAAATCGATTTTTTCAAATGGGAACCCCTATTTTTGACCTCGTAAATGGAAAGAGCGGAAAATTTTACTATTTTTACTATTATCAATATTTACCAGTGTTAACCACTTATATCAAATAATAACAAACGTTAATAAGTGTTGGCCACCTGTATCCAATAGTGATCGGTAGTATTCAGCATTGATCGGTAATAGTCAATAATTATTACTGTTTACATCAAATTGTTTTCAAATTGAGCACACTTATATTGGCACAGAAAATTAAACTTTTTCGTTTTAAAATATTGTATAGTATAATAACATATTATTTCTTTTGTGGTGTGTTTTGATAAATAATTGCATTTACAACTAAAAAAGAATGCCTGACTATTCTGCTAATGAAATAGTTGACATTCTTCTTATTTTAGGAGAATATCGACGAAACTATCGAGAGGCAAGCAGATTGTATCGTGCTCGGTTCCCTCAACGACAACATCCTGATCATACGGTAATACGTGACATTGAACTGCGCGGTCGACAAGGAAACTTCGTTCGAAGAAGGAGGACACTGAATGAACACGATTATGAAAATAATCCTCGCTTTCTTGCTGTTCTAGCCATGGTACATTTAAATGTTCATGTCAGTTTACGCGAAATCGAGTTAACAATGGGTATTCCAAGATCTACGGCCAGTAGATATTTACGATATGCGCGTTACCATCCTTACCACATTACTCTAAATGAAGCTTTAACTGTGGAAGATTATCGACGGAGAATAACATTTTGCTAATGGGCAACACAACAAATTATTGATGATGAAAATTTCTTTAACAATGTTCTTTTTGGCGACGAGGCTACATTTCAGAGTACTGGTATGTTGAATAGCCATAATGGCCAGTACTGATCTCCTGTTAATCCTCATTGGATGCGAGAAGTTGATCATCAGCATCGCTGGAATGTAACGGTATGGTGTGGTATTATTAACGGATGTCTGATTGGACCTTATTTTTTTGTAGGTCACGTAACTCAACATACTTATTTACAGTTGCTGAGAGACGAGCTGCCTCTCTTTCTAGAAAACGTTGATCTCCATACAAGGACCAGAATGTGGCTACAACAAGATGGTGCTCCTCCACATTATGCCAGAATTGTCAGAGATGTTCTTAATGAAAGGTTTAACGGTCGATGGATTGGTAGAGGAGGTCCCGTAGCATGGCCAACAAGATCTCCAGATTTTTATTTATGGGGCTTCCTAAAAAATACAGTCTGCCGCAACAGGCCAACTACAAGAGATGACATGATTACACAAATCTGCTTAAGTATTCCACGTCAAGAATTATTAAATACTGTTAGAAACTTTAAAAGGAGAATAGAATGTTGTCAACAAGTAAATGGTGCAACTTTTGAGCATCTTCTTCAGTAAATGGTGACCGAAACACTTGGATCCTATGACTAAATACACATGAACGTGGAATTTTCCAATGAATTTTTAGCTGGCCTGATCATCCCCGACCTTGCCTTAACTGGCCGGGTCATCTCCGACCTTACCTTAACTGACCGGGTCATTTCCGACCTTGCCTTAACTGGCCGGGTCATCTCCCACCTTGCCTTAACTGGCCGGGTCATCTCCGACCTTGCCTTAACTGGCCGGGTCATCTCCGACCTTGCCTTAACTGGCCGGGTAATCTCCGACCTTGCCTTAGGTGACCGGGTCATCTCCGACTTTGCTCTTAACTGCACGGAAACTGACCATAACTTTGACCATGACCTTGACCCAAGGTCATATCAGAATTTTTCGGTTTTTCTATTTACGAGGCCAAAGTGAGGGTTGCCGTTAAACAAAATTGATTTAACCTTCAAACGACATCATCCTTGATCTCAAGTTCATGGTCAAGGTCACGATCAGTTGGGCCCTCCCAAACACCAGAACTTCTGTATTTAACACTCGTATGCGTAATTATGGGAATGTTTGGATGCGTTGATTGATTTTGATTTTAAACATGACCATGACCATGACCATGGCCTTGACTCAAGGACATATCTAAACGTAAAATTTTCGGCTCTTTCCATTTACGAGGTCAAAAGTGGGGGCCCATTTGAAAAAATCGATTTGACCTTCAAATGAACTTGATCATTGACCTCAAGGTCATAACCAACGTCACGATCAGTTGGGCTCCTCTGAACCCTACAACTTTTGTTCTAAAAGTTTTTTTCCATCTCCCTTAGTTTTAGAGATATTTGCCTGGTGGTTTTAAAATGGGACACCCGGTGTATATATATACAAGGTGTCCCATTTTAATCGCCCCAGGCAAATATCTTGATAAGTATGAGAGATGGAAAAAAACTTTGAATACAAAAGTTGTAGGGTGCAAAGGGGGTCAGCTAATGGTAACAACGACTTTGACCTTGAACTCTATTTTCAAGGTTATTTCAAGGTCAAAGTGATTTTTTTTAATGAGGACCCCTACTTTCGACCCCGCAAATGGAAAGAGCAGAAAATTTTACATTCAGAAAGGTCTGATATGTTGGGGTTTCAAGGTCAATCAGCTAATTTAATGAGGTCGACCTGGGAATACCTCCAGGAAGAACAAAATTGACCTTGACGTTCAAGGTCATTTTAAGGTAAGTTGATTTTTTAAATGGAACCCCTTATTTTTGACCCCGGAAACGGAAAGAGCGGAAGAATTTACGTCCTAATATGACCTTGACCTCGACCTTGACTTTGACCGTGATCTGGAAGGTTATTTTAAGGTCAAGTCGATTTTTTTAAAATCCCCTTATTTTTGACCTCGGAAATGGAAAGAGAAGAAAATTTTACGTTCAGATATGTACCGTCATATGGTGTCAAAGTTGGCCCTCTGGGGTCAATTAAAGGTAATAATAAATAAATTAATTTTTTTGAAGTGGATTTCACTGTTTTTATGAGTTACTTAGGAATCTAAAAGTATTTTCTCTCCGTCAAATGAATCGAAAATTAGAAAGACTACCCTCGACATTACCATTACCCAATGTGCACCGCGTGGAGGTTGCCGAAAGGATTTCGCACATCATTGGCCCTGAAAAGAGCCGATTGATTAACGGACTGTCATTTGAAGATCTAAGGCAGCAAATGCTCGATCAAGTGTCCGTTCTCTCTGAAACACATTTGCATCCTTCTTCGGAAGCTTGCTTGAACATTCCTCAATGTTTCCACTGAAATGGATTGGAAAGCTTCCATAATTCTTCCTCTCATGTTCTCTAAGGTTGTTGGAGCATGTGCAAAAACTTTGCCTTTAACTACTCCCCACAAAAAAAAGTCAAGAGGTGTGAGGTCTGGGGATCTAGACGGCCACACGTGTACTTGGCTGCCGATACCAATCCAACGATTACGATACATATCATTGAGAAAATTCTTGACTGATCGAACGCGATGTGCAGGAGCTCCATCTTGATGAAACCACATATCCCGCCGTAAGATAAGTGGGATATCTTCTAATAGAGTAGGTAGCTGGTTTTGCAAAATATCCAAATACAATTGTCCATTCAAATTTTGATTGTAAAAGACAGGTCCCAGCACATGATCTCCAATTATACCTGCCCACACGTTTATTGACCAACGTCTCTGGATTCGATGATCTCGTTGCCAATGAGGATTTTGTTCAGCGTAATAGTGGGCATTATGAAGATTGACACCATCCATATTATCAAATTTTGCTTCATCTGAGAATAGCACTCGATCAAAAAAGAAAGGGTCCCTACGTATCTGATTATTTGCCCATTGACAAAAATTTAAACGCCGTGCATAATCTCCATCCTCTAGTGTTTGTGTAAGGCGAACGTGGTAGGGGTGAAATTTAGATGTTTTCAACAGGCGATTTACTGTTGATTTGGGAACACCATGCATTCGTTGCAAATCTCGTGTTGAAATGTGGGGATTTTCAGCAATAATAGCTCGCACACCCAGCGCAATGTGCTGTTTCGTTCCAGTTTTGCGCCTCTTACGAACGATGGAGCATTGTGCAGCTAAAAATAACTAAATCTACCTATTTTCGAGTGCAGTATTGTTATTACTCTTTAAAAAAAAATGAAAATATTCCCAAATTGACCAAGCTAAAGAATTCGAATATTTATAATTGACTCATAACAAAACCATTAAATCATCGCCTCATAACTACCTTAAAGTAATCGGTCACTCGTACTTAAAAAATATTATTTGACGTAGCTGTACATTTCAATGGTGCCAACCTAACCAAGAAAGAACAAGAAGAAAAGTACCTTTTCATACCGAAAATTAATCCCAAAAATCCTTCAGAGTTACGCTGATAAAAGTAAGAACACATCAGATTAAAAAAATTAATTTGACCCCAATTGACCTCAAGCACGATTTGACCCTTAATTGACCCCAGAGGGCCAACTTTGACACCATATGACGGTACATATCTGAACGTAAAATTTTCTTCTCTTTCCATTTCCGAGGTCAAAAATAAGGGGATTTTAAAAAAATCGACTTGACCTTAAATTAACCTTCCAGATCACGGTTAAAGTCAAGGTTGAGGTCAAGGTCATATTCGGACGTAAATTCTTCCGCTCTTTCCATTTCAAGGGTCAAAAATAAGGGGTTCCATTTTATAAAATCAACTTACCTTAAAATGACCTTGAACGTCAAGGTCAATTTTGTCCTTCCTAGAGGTATTCCCAGGTCGACCTCATTAAATTAGCTGGTTGACCTTGAAACCCCAATATATCAGACCTTTCTGAACGTAAAATTTTCTGATCTTTCCATTTCCGGGGTCGAAAGTAGGGATTCTCATTTAAAAAAATCACTTTGACCTTGAAATAACCTTGAAAATAGAGTTCAAGGTCAAAGTCGTTGTTACCATTAGCTGACCCCCTTTGCACCCTACAACTTTTGTTTTTAAAGTTTTTTTCCATCTCTCATACTTTTCAAGATATTTGCCTAGGGCGATTAAAATGGGACACCT
Organism: Torymus aiolomorphi; assembly: GCA_036365515.1. NCBI lineage: Eukaryota > Metazoa > Arthropoda > Insecta > Hymenoptera > Torymidae > Torymus > Torymus aiolomorphi. Next base: position 150,023,373 of record CM070875.1, on the reverse strand, counting down.
TGTATATATATATATATATATATATATATATATATATATATATATATATATATATATATATATATATATATATATATATATATATATATATAAAAATATCATTATACGGTATTTTGAGGATTTCATAAAGAATTTGTACAATAGTGGTGACACAAATATAAACATTGTTATAAACAACCAATAAACAAGCGCGTGACTAAAGAAATAATGACCCTAAGGTTATTGACTAACACCACGACGCCTGCGGCGCCCGCTTTTACGGAAAAATATCACGGAATTTCCGAAATCGATGTATTAACACACTATTGTGGAAACCGCTGAAAAATCCTCAAAATGCCTCTCGAGTGCTTTGGACTTTTGAGGAGACTCCTCAAAATGCCTACAAAATCCTCAAAATTCGGTATATATGACTTATATAATCCTCAAAATGCATCCCAGATATGAATATATATACATATATATATATATTCATATCTGGGATGCATTTTGAGGATTATATAAGTCATATATACCGAATTTTGAGGATTTTGTAGGCATTTTGAGGAGTCTCCTCAAAAGTCCAAAGCACTCGAGAGGCATTTTGAGGATTTTTCAGCGGTTTCCACAATAGTATATATATATATATATATATATATATAAAAATACATACATCGGTACTATTGGGGTCCTAGAGTTTCTTACTCTGAGAGTTTTCATTGGAATACCGGAACAAATACACTTGACTAAAGAAATAATGACCCTAAGGGTACCGTGATTCGCAGGGGGCCTGCGGCGCCCGCTTTTAGTACCGAAATTCCGGAACAAAAGCCCGGAAAAGAACCTAAGATGTATTGTAGACGAAGCCTTATGGACCTCAAAAGTAGCGATACCTGCATCGTATTTTTTAAGCCGGTCCCCAAAAAGGACAAAAGTCCCCAAAAGTAGCAATCTATGGTGTATATATACCCCAAAAGTACCAACACACATATATATATCAAAAAATATCTTTGTACGGTATTTTGAGGATTTCATAAAGAATTTATACAATCGTGGTGACACAAATATAAACATTGTTATAAACAACCAATAAACAAGCGCGTGACTAAAGAAATAATGACCCTAAGGTTATTGACTAACACCACGACGCCTGCGGCGCCCGCTTTTACGGAAAAATATCACGGAATTTCCGAAATCGATGTATTAACACACTATTGTGGAAACCGCTGAAAAATCCTCAAAATGCCTCTTGAGTGCTTTGGGTTTTGAGGAGACTCCTCAAAATGCCTACAAAATCCTCAAAATTCGGTATATATGACGGATATAATCCTCAAAATGCGTCCCAGATGTGAATATATATATATATTTTTTTTACCAGATTTATGGAGCCCTTTTATACAGATGAGCATATTTATGGAGCCCGTTTTCTTTTATGGAGCCCGGGTCCCATAAAATATTCTTATACGGCGTTTATGGAGCCCGATCTAGAGTTTCTATACCCAGAGAGGGATTATTTCTTTAGTCACTTGTATACGGGAACTCTGGTCGTAGGTACTAATATACAGGGATGGGCTCCATAAACGGATGGGGGGATAATTATATATATATATATATTCACATATTATGTTAACAGTAACGAATTATTTATCGCTATAAGAATTATAATTAATACCTTGGGATTTCTCCTTTTGTTGTCCCTTCGTTTTCTATGTGCGCTTATATTTCTGTCCACTTCTGTTTTATTTCACACTTCCACGAAATTATTATAACTATATTATCAACTCAACACTTCTAGTCCTATACACTATATTTATTATTTTTTTCCTTTTGTATTGTACTACTTATTGTACTTGGACCACGTATTAGGCTTCACACTTATGCGAGCTTCGGATACAGTATGTACTCTTCGCTTTTCGAATCGACTCGCACTGCCGCGCGGCTGAAGTTAAGCGCCAATGCATGGCTTCCCCTGCGCGTCCTTCTCTCTCGCACTCGTGTGTCGGTAACCGGCCTGCGCCTGGTAGGTGCTGCCCCCGGTGAAGTTACGGCCGCATCAAACGGTTTTTCAAACACGTGCAGCGCTAGCTGTTGCTGCGTGGTCAGCATCGCACGAGCAGCTCGGCTACCTCCCCCACGAGCACGACCACACAAGGGTGTTACATTTCTTAAATGATATGCTCGAAATAATGCGCTACTTACGTAGTCGGAAACGCTCACAAGGAATACATTCCTCGATTCGTTATGGCAAGTTAAAAAACGGAAAGGAAAATAATCTATCGAAATAAAATAAAAGAGCAAAATTTTTATCTGTCAGGTAACACCCTCCCCCGATTAGAATTGTTGTCGTCGAGGGTATTTCTGCTTCGCGCGTCTCGAATTACCGCTAGGAATTCGAAGTCTTCTTCGATCATTATTTCGTCCGAAAGGGGGGTCATTGGATTCTCTTTATGTTCGGGGACGAAAGATAATAGCAGGGCATGGGCGTCCTCAGCTGCACCTTCGTCTTGGTATATCGCAGTGACGTCTATCAGTCCTGCGGCGCGTCGGAGTACGGTGAGTCCTTTCAGATCTCCTACTCCCCATAGTGTTTGTTTCAAGGCGCCTGGACACGTATGTTCATTGCAGGTAATCGTCAAGGTAGCGGGGGCGGTAATCCTAACATTCACTATTTCCAGTTGGAGATCCATTTCTGAAAGAACAAAAAAAAAAAAATAATATTAGCTTGTCATATACTTAAAAGGTGTGAACTGAGAAAATGAAAGGATAGGACAAAAGGGAGAAGGTGAACGAGATTCAAATTAAAGCACTAAAGTTTGTTGTAACTTACAAGGTCCTCTAACATTTCTTGGTTTCGATCTCTCGCTGTTTCTGGCAGATGGTGAGGTGTAACTCTCGATTTCTCACATCAATAGAGTAACCGCAGGGCAAATGTCTTTTCCTGGTGAGTCTCCTGGTGGTTTTATATTGCCCCTGGGCGGGTCGGGCTTGGTAGATGGAGCCACATTCTCGTAAGGAGAGAGAGGCATGGCGGCGATGATGGTATCTAACGAACCCATGAGACAGCCGCCCGCGGTTATCTCGAGCGGTGTAACAATATTCCATTCGCCCGAACCGGGCGAAATGTCTGAAGAACTTTTCCTCAACCTTCTGTTCAGCCAACAACTTGAGCGCCATGGTGGGTTTTCTTCCTGTCCAAGGTAACAAGCAGAAAATTCTTCTGGGGTCGATCGGGTTGACTTCTCTAGTTGGTCGGATGACATGCACCTCGGATTTGATTCGCGGGGGCGATGGCGGATGAGATCGGCCGAAGGATCCTATCTTTAAAGTCGCTTGTAACAACCACAATTCCTTCTCTCGTTCAGCCTTTTCGGCCTGTTGGGTGGTTTCAAAGGTAACTCTGACCGTATGAGTGCCGATAGTCTCTGAAAGTATGTGCGTAGCGACAATGGTGCCGGCAGGTTGGAAACATGATACGATGGATTCTGGTGTAAGGTCCTTTCCGCAAGTGACCATAACCTCGCGAGACATGGTGGGATGGGGGCACCGGGTCTGAAGGTCGTGCGAGGCACTATAAGTTGAGGTAAGATCAGTCCGTTTCCGCAGTTTGGGCAGGACAGAGAGTACTTCGGCTGGCATGCATGGACAAGATGGGCTGGTGCGGAAGGCTAATCGTCCCAGGACTAGGATCGGCAGAGGTGATAGTGAGGACCTTCGCATGCGGTCCTCGAGGTTGGTGACACAACTTAATTCTCACAAAGATGATAAACGCTATGATGATAACGGCTTGGATGGTAAGGCCTCCGTACGTCAAGTTGTGGGTGTAAGTGGAGATTCGGTTATGCCGTCCAATTTCGTCCGTCTGTGTTATGATATTTTTCAGCGTATGCTTATGAGAGGTCCAGGACGACAATGGCCCAGTGTCGCCGATCTCTGGGAGATCTTTGAGCGTTACATTGTCTTCCAATATAGGATATAGGTCGTTGACATTTAAGCTGGTCTCTGGTTCGTAGAGATACTGAACCGCGGAGACTCTGACGTCTTTTGCGATTAGTGTCGCGGACGCAGTCCTCGCCAAGCATCCGGAGGCTAACCGCAAAATGCCGACCCCTTGTAACTTGGCGTTCTCATATATCTCTCCCGGACAGGAGATACGGAGCCTCTCCTCAGCAATAGCGGTGAACAGCCATGTCCCATCGACTTCCAAGTGAGCCCATTGTGTCGTTAGGTTTTTCTTGATGACTACGCTGCAGGAGTCGAGTGCGGTTCGGCTGGGGTGGAGCAACATCTCGATCTCCCATCCCTTTTGGGCTGTCAACGTGACTCCTCCTGTGGAGCAGATGCGACCGTAGTGAGTGCTCAGGCACTTATCTACCTGATCTTGATTGAGAGGGAGATAACTCTGCTGGTCCTTGCTGAGAGCTATATGCGTGCAACTAGGAATGATATAGGTGGCCCCGTACGTGTTGTTTCGTAGGTCTGAGGGATGGCCAGCGGATGGAGTTTGTATAACTCATATGACATCCTGTCAGTCAGAGGTAACGTCAGGCTAACGAGGATCCTTCCGTTATGGTAAGTGGCGTCTATTTCTGCAATCTTCACTAACTCTTCCGCTCGGAGATGATGGAGAGGTATCGGGAGTTCTAAGTTAGCCTCGTGTTGGCGTATGTCCGCGGCAATCTGGTGGAGAGTCCTCTTTTGTAGCAGTCGGAGGTGGAGTTTGCGATCCATCAGCGAGTTGAGAATGCTAAGTAATTCCCGATTGCTGTAGATGAGATGATCTAGCTTGGCCTCGGCTTGTCGAGAGAATATACTGAATTCCCATAGCAGGTGATTTTGTTATCTCATAGTGGGTGCCAAGGACGGGGCACCCCCAAAAGAAGCAGAGGAAGGAAGCGCAAGGTAGAGATAGCATAGCCGAGCAGCACATGCTAGAGAATCTGAAAGACATACAATTGTATTATTGAGTCGGGCCGGGGGGAACGAGTTTAAGTTTATCCATATGCTTGCGGATACGCTTGCCATTGGGAAGTTCTAAGATTACGTTATTTCGACCTACGATTTCCTTAACGCATAAGGGTTTATTATAAAAACTATCGAATTTAGACCGTCTAGGTTCATTTAGAACCCATAAATAGTCGCCGATTGTTGCCTTCAGTGGCTTCGCGTTTTTATCATAGCGTTCCTTGGTACGTGTTTTTGCCAAAATTTGATTTTCTCCCGCGACGATTTTCATTTCATTTAAGCGGGTGGCCAAATCTTGAAGATAGAGGTTATATGTGCGTAACTGCTCGGCTTTAGGGATTTTCATAGGAAACCGGGCTACGCGTACGCTAGTGTTATACGCGAATGTAGCGAATGGTGCTAGGCTATCCCAATAATCGAATTTTTCGGAATACGTACGGATAAAATCCATAAGTGGGGCGTGGCTTCGCTCGAGGGACCCGTTAGTTTGGGGACGATATTCGCATGTAGTCAGCTGGTGAATTTTAAACATCCTCATTAACCCTGCTACTACTTCCGATAAAAAACTAGTTCCGCGTCGGATAAGATGGCTCTCGGTGCCCCAAATTGGCAAATTAAATATTTTGCTAGACAGTCCGCAATAGTGGTAGCCTTTAAATTGGGTATGGGTATTGCGATGAGGTATTTGGTGAGGTTACACTGCATAGTCAATAAATGACAGTTACCTCGAGGGGTGGTGCGGAGTTTACCTACTGTGTCAATGGACACTTTGTCGAACGCTTCTATGGGGGTGTCCGTAAGAATCATAGGCTTCCGAGTTCTAATTATCTCGATCTTTTTCATTTGGCACTCCGGGCATCTCCTAACATAATCGAAGATGTCGTTCCGCATACCGGGCCAGTAATATTGTTGTAGTATTTTCCTATATGTTTGATTTATTCCCTTGTGACCACCAATCAAGCTATTATGGAGGGTTCCAATAATTTCATGTTTCTCTCTCTCGGGCGGTAAATATGCTTGTCCGTAGCAAATGTTGATCTTAATGATGCTCTTTCGGAAGGTGTCGACGACAAGTTCGGCCAGAAGTCCGGGATCCAACTTATCGGCAAAATCCCCTCGGCGAGATATCCGAAAACTGTATCGGTTTTTCCGAATCATTATGTCTCGGAGTCTGCCCAAGGTCTTCTTTAATATCGCAATGTCGATTGGTGAGTGACAATGATCTATAACCACCAGGGAAAATACATTGTGATTTTTATAGGGAGTTATAAGTATTTGGCCAACCTTGGGTTTCTTAGCCTTGAGTGAACCTTTATTAATGGCTCCGATTTCCGAGAGCAACCGTGACACGGGCGTGTTGAGTTCACAATCCCTTGCTATAAGATGCACAAAGTTGTCCCTTTTGTACGTTAACCCTTCCCTGGACATGACAACATTGTTTTTGAGGGGTAAAAAAAGGGTGGAGGAGGATGATGTAATGGACCCTTTGGCCCGGTCGTCGCTGGTTCGTCTTCATCCGAGGTGTCGGTTTCCGTGGTGGAGGAGGAAATCGCATATTGATTTAGGGGCGTTGTTGTCCCGTCATGGACATGAAAAGAGCGAGTGTATCAAGGGGGGGGGGGGGTGATCATAATTAATCCGGACAGACTGGTCCGCTTCCTCTTGTTCTTCTTGGATCCTGTCTAGGTTGGGGAATAGTAGACTTTCCCTCCTTCCGACGGGATCAACGGGGGTGCTTTTCGCGAGGGGTGTACCAAGGCCAACTCCAGGAGTGGCAGGAACGGGGTCGTTTGGCCCGTCCGTGTCTATCTGTAATTGAGATAGTTCTGCCGTTTTTTCTAATGGTTCTTGGACTCGCTGGGCCATAACGTCGTCGTTTCGCGTTTCGGGGTCATAGGGGTCCATTGCACTCAAGTACTCTTGCACTTCCTCTTGGGCCTTGTCCCCGCCGGAGAAGTGACTACGGAGTTCGATTCTTGATTCTTCATCTAAGTCTTCTTCCATCCTCATTTTACTCTCGTGGAGTCGGAGGCTCCCTTCGAACCTTCTTGCCGATTCGAGGACTTCCCCCTTAGAAAGGGTGGTACGATCTAAAGTGGTATTATTTTGGGTTTCTGGATTGTCGCTTGATTCTGAGGACGAGCCAGGTGTGACGTTTACCTCAGCTTGCTCTGCGGGCAGATCGTCACAAGATTCGGGGTCTTCGGTGACAGACTGCGGGGTCTTCCCCGGAGTCGTTCTCCCTTAGGCAGCTTCGGCGAGGGTCATATGCAGGTGGAGTCGACTCGGTGGGTTCGGTGCCTTCTTCAACCCCTGTGGACGAGAGAAAGGAGTTCGAAGATTGCATAAAATGCGGTCCTTGTGACACGTCTATGCTACTGTGTGTGGGAGTCATGGAAGTTCTTCCCTCCTGACTTGTTGAGCTGCCTTCTCCCGAGATTGATTTTACAGCGGGGCTCTGGGCTGCGGCCTGGCTTTGAACTTTGGTTGGTCCTCCTAAGGTCGCGGGACCTTTGCTGCGGTCGATAGTTGTTGGTGAGGCTCCTATTTGTTTCTTGTTGGTCGCTGTCTGCATTCGGGTCCGGTGAGCGATAACACTGGTATTTAACCTTGGGGGAATCTTACGGGTTTTGGAACCGATTGGGCGACCCTTTGCTTTAGGTTCGGTCGTACTTACGGGTTCTGGTGCCGAAGCCAGCTGAGTACGGGGTTGAACAACACCCGGGGAAGGCGTCGGCTTCGCCCCTGATGGTGTTGAGACGTCCTCTGACTTTTTGGCAGGTTTAGGCCCGTCTTTCCTTTTCATTATCAGCACATGGGCCTTAATTTTCTCAAACCCTTTATTAATGTGGTCTTCTGATGGTTCATCGACGGGGTTGCGTGACAGGGCGTCGGCGTTGCAATTTAATTTACCCGGTTTATATTTGAATGAGTATTCGTACCCGGTGAAACGGAACATCCATCTCATCAACCGTTGTCCGGGGTCCTTTCGGCTGTGCATCCAATTTAGTGGCTCATGGTCAGCCACCAAGACGAATTTTCGTCCCAGTAGATATGGTCTAAATTGGTTGAGCGCCTATAGTTTCTCTTGGCCTTATTAAGGGACCGGGAGAGGTAGGCGACAGGGTGGCCAAATTTGTCCTGTTCCTGGCTGAGGACAGCTCCGATCGCCGTGTCGGAGGCGTCCGTGGTTAAAGTAAACGTTTTCTCAAAATTGGGGAATAGTAAAATGGGGTGCTTGCACAGACGTTCCTTTAGAGTTTCAAAGGCGACGTGCTCGTCCTCTTTCCAGTTAAACTCCTTGTCCTTTTCCAACATATCATGTAATGGTTTGGCGATTTTCGTGTAGTCTTGGATGAAACGGCGATAATACCCAGTCAAACCTAGGAATTCTCGGATGTTCCTAACACCTTTAGGTAGTGGAAACTCGGACACGGCTTTAACCTTTTGGGGGTCTGGTTCAACCCCCTTTTCGCTGATTATGTGGCCTAGGAAGGCGACTTCCTTCCGCAAGAAGTGTACCTTTTCGTGTTGAAGCACTAATCGGGTTGCAGCAAGCCGGTCAAAGAAGTTTCGTACCCGTTTGTCATGTTCCCTTAGAGAGTTGGCATGGATAATGACGTCATCCATATAGACAAGCATTTTCGTACCCGTTTGTCATGTTCCCTTAGAGAGTTGGCATGGATAATGACGTTATCCATATAGACAAGCATTTCTTTGCAGTTTAATCCCCTCTTTATCTGGTCCATAAGTCGCTGAAAAGTGGCAGGGGCGTCTTGAGGCCCATGGGCATGCCAGTGTACTCATAGTGGCCATCGGGAGTGGAGAAAGCAGTTTTCCACTGGTCTTCCGGTGCCATCCTTATCTGGTGAAACCCAGAGGCGAGGTCAAATAGCGAAAAATACATTGCTCCTCCCAACTGGTCCAAGATATCAGCTATGTTAGGTAGCGGGTACGCATTCCCTACGGTTCTTTGGTTGAGGTCGCGAAAGCCGACGACCATTCTCCACCTGGGGTTTCCTTGCGAATCCGCTCGCTTGGGCACTATCCAGATAGGCGAATTACTTGGGCTGTTGGATGGCTCGATAATTCCATCATCGAGCTTCTTCTGGATGTCCTTAGCGATAAACTTCTTGTGTATAAGCGGGTGCCTATATTGTTTCGCGTTGACGGGCAGGTCATTTTCAGTCGGGATATGATGTTCAACCGCATTTGTACAAGGGAGTGGATCTCCCGGTAACAGAAAAATCTGTGGAAAATCCCGAATCAATTTCAGCACGCTCTCTTTCTCTTCGTAATTGAGATGTTCGGTAGGTATTATTTCCTTGAGCTTCCCAACCCTGTCCTCCGTGTCCTCGATGGGGTTATCGCCCGAAACCGGGATATCCTCATCCGAGCCAGGTTCGAAGTCAGTCAAGATTGGCATATTCAAAGGGCAGGATCTCCCGCGGGTCGACCTCGATAGAGACATCATCGTCGCGAGTATTTATCGCCATGACCTGGCAAGTGTTGTTGTAATTTCGCACGATTCCTTCTCCTACGTACACGTCATCATATCCAACGTCGACCCGAGGTAAGTATCCATCTCTGATTTCTGTGCTAATAATGTTGATTTTGATGATGCTCCGAGTTCTCTTGGGGATGACATAATGAACTCGGGCAGGAGAAGTGTTTGGCGGGTTACCGGAGTCTGAAGTGTTCGCGTCTAACGGGACGTCTTCCTCCTTGTCGGCGGGTTCTTCGGGCTTATCTATCTTGACGATGTGTTGTTCGTTCCGTTTACCGGATTCTACGCCCTCCATCAAATTGACTTCGACAGGATTTCCAGTACGAGGATTGATAAACGGGAGCGGATGCATAACGTCCCCTCCGATCATAAGGGCATTATAGTGATAAGATATGACGGCTTGTTCTTTTTTCAAGTTATCTCGCCCTAGGACACCGTCTTGTTCTATCGGAAAATCATTCAACGTTACAAGGAAAAGAGTCGGCCGATCACGAATGTTGATGGTCACACTACCCAAGGTATTGATCGTTTGGTCATTGATCCCAATAAGCGGTGTCGCTTGGTTGGTATCGACAAGGATGTGTGGGTGAAGAGAACCGATTTTTATTAGATTGACCGTGGCTCCGTTGTCGATCATGAAGGTAAGGCAAGGTCGTCGTCCCTCCGGCACCCTTACTCTTACTACTGTGGGGTCGTTGGTTCCTGTATTTTCTTCTCCAGCAGCTCCACAGGAAGCAATCCTAAACCCTCGTGGGGCCGGGCTAGGAGTACCCGGTTGGCCGGCCCCGGAGGGTGATTTGGCGGGTTCGGTGTTGCCTGCGATTTCAACGGGAGGTTCGTGCTCCTGGAGGGGCTCGCCGATGGTTGATTTGGGCGAGCCCCCTGCAAGTTTAAATTACCGACTCCATGAATGAGGGATCCGTAGTCATTAACGCCACGTCCTTGATGACCAGGGGGATGAGTGTTGGTATGGGGGTCGTATAGGCGGGGATCTGAGTATGCGTTAGACCGATTCTGTCCGTGATAACCGCCTCGGCCTCCTCTTCCTCTTCGCGGCGGATATCCCGAATTAGCATATGGACGGGGATCTTGAGACGGGTTTTGTCCCTGAAGTTGATAATTCGCTCCTGCAGATACATATCCAATAAACGACGGATCTGCTTCCGAGTAAGTTAATGCGGTTTCGTCGAAATGATTGTCAACAGGAGCCTCTGGTTCGAAATAACCGACGAATGCGAGACCGTGAGACAGCCCTGCTTCTTGAGATGGTGATCTTGCTGCCGCGCCAGGGGTGAAGGCAGGATAAAAACGAGCGCGTGGTCGCATATTTTGTGATAACTCACTTTGTTCAGCATAATGCCCCATTTGGGGGGACTGGCGGGAATCCGGTAAGATACGTGACCGAATGCGGGCTTCGATCCGTACAGCTTCCTTATAGGCAGTCTCCAGATCTGCGGGATGAGATGCGTCTACAGCGGCGCTAATATTACCTGGGAGTCCTCTAATGAAGATGTCGATGGCAGCCTCCTTCATGGGGGTCATCATGGCCGCCACGTATGCGTCTCCCTTGTCTTCTTTGAGGGCATTTTCCGCTCCCATGAGCAAAATATTTAATCGATCTCGGAAATCACCAACCGTGTCCCCTTGTTTCATTCTAAGATCGTTTAATTGCGAGCAATAGTAGGTGAATGTTTTCCCGGGGGCAAACCGTGTTTAAGATGTCGCACCAAATCGTCGACTGTGGCGAACGCCACACCGAAAGTCGTGTTTCGAGCTGAGCCCCTCAACTTCCTTAAAACCTTCTTGAGGAAACAGGGGAGTTGTTCCGGGGTAATGTCGACTGCAGCGTTGCGGACATCTTGGATGAAATCTTTAAGGGGAAGGTTCGTCCCGTCAAAGGGTGGGACGCTTCCAATGGCAGACTGCATGGCCATAGTGTGAGCCATGGTCATCATCAGCTGTGAGTATTCGGCCATCGACCCCGCGGCCGCATCGGCCGCTTGATTGTTTGCAGGCATTTTTTATTTTGTCTTATCATTCCAGCTACACCAATAATTAGTTAAAAATCTACGCCTCGTCACGCAAATTAAGATCCTTGAGGGCTCCGCAGAGGGAATCGATATCCGTCTCGACTCCTTCTAGGCGTCTGAGGATTCTGTCGATCGCCCCTCTGGACTGGCTAGTCCACGATTCGATGGTTCGTTCTATTGGTTTGATGGATTCACGAACCTTAAAGTTCGCTTTCACGAGTAAAAAGTTATGGGCCCGCTGAATTTTTAACTCCTGTTTTAATCCTAATACTTCCTCCGACAACTGATCGTTCTTCTCTCGGAGCGTTTCGAGTTTACTAATAAGTCTGGCTTCACTAAACACCACTCCGAATTCAGGCGCCATATCGGCAGCCCATTTTGGCGGCGATTGGCAGAATGGAGCAGGCACAAAAACGAAAAAGATTTGAACGCGAACACGATAATTCGACGACCGAATTGGCAACCTACCTCCCAACGACAAGCAGCGTTATCGCAAAAGGGCGGGGAGAAGTGATCGTCAATAAAGAAAATAAGGTGGGAACATAAAAATAATTCGCATGCAGAGAAATTATTGTCAGCGTCAGGCAAAGACAAGACCTTAAACCTAAAGGCACATAGGAGCAATTATGGTTATTATAAAAGGAGGTGAAGCACACACAAAACGTAAAGTATATAGGAAACGGGTAAAATAAACGTGTAAAATATATACCTAAAATATAAATAGTAATAAAAATATATAATGCAAGCCTTTCGGGAACGTGTGCACCTTCAGATAACCCCGAACGTTGCAGAGAGTTGAGAATTCAACCGTGGGGATCCTTTGATTATTCGGAAATTCTTCGGACCCGCGAAAAAGAGAATTACCGAAAAGATAGCTTTGAGGTTAGGTTTCAACCACGCTCTCCCACCAGTTTTTGTTACATGACAACTGATAAAGGTTGTCACGCGACTTGTTTAATGTTTTAAATATTTCGGTTGATCCCCTAAGGGTATCAATTCACCCTTACCTGGCAGGAACCTGGAAGGAGTCACTCTTACACTCCCATACGAGTAAGAGTGCGGCAGATCTACTCTCTTATGATTATTAGTTTCGGTATCTTTTTATATACGGGACGTGGGGAGAAAGCAAATATACTACCTTCAAATTCAAAACGTAATTTATTTCTATAGTCTTATTCAATACAAATCTAAGCGTATCTAGTTCTACGCATATTCTGATAAACTAGGTAGGTTGGGTGATCACGATATTTCAATCAGCGCCAGGGTACGATTCGTGCCCTTGAGAGCCACAAGGTAGTTAATTAATCCCTTCACGAGCATTAATAAGACGAAGGAAAAACGCCAAAGATAACCCCGAGAGCCTGGGAGGGTCTCTCCGCCAATAGTAGGTATCCCCGGGTACCCGTGGCACAACTTTGGCTCGCGATTGCAGAGGATTGCGACCTCGCACCATTAAGGGTCGACTGTGTTTGATGGGAAACGGACGGAGTTGCTCGGATTGCAATGATGAGGACCAGTGCGGGAAGGGCCGTCCGTACTTGGCCACGAGCGGGTCTACTATATCTTGGGTATTTTGCCGCGAGCCACCGTTCTGCTCTTCAATCCGGACGTAAGGAAGCGCCTGCGAGCTTTTAGACAGCCTTGGGGCGGGAGAGCCTTATAAGACAGTGTTCTGTGGAGGGGCCCAGCTTCGCCGCGCGCTGCTGTAGTGGCGAGCGGGCCGTGCGAAGATCCGCACAAAGCGGAGAGGCCGATAACTGCTTGCGCGCTGCCGTCTCGATACACCTTCCCAATTGCAGGCGGCGGCGGCTGGGGCGAGCTGCTGTAGTGGCGAGCGGGCCGTGCGAAGATCCGCACAAAGCGGAGAGGCCGATAACTGCTTGCGCGCTGCCGTCCCGATACACCTTCCCTATTGCAGGCGGTGGCGGCTGGGGCGCGCTGCGGTAGTGGCGAGCGTGCCGTGCGAAGATCCGTACAAAGCGGAGAGGCCGATAACTGCTTGCGCGCTGCTATAGTGGCGCAACTCCTATAGGAGAGAGAGAGAGCGGCTCCGCAGAAGACCCGCACAAAAAGGAGAGACCGATAACTCGTGCTTGCTGTTCAGCCACTCGCTTTACCGGACGGGGAAGAAAGAAGAAGTTGTGAAGATAAGGGAAAGACTCAATGGAAGGGAGATGACCCTCAAAGATGCGCGGTGATTCGGTCGATGCTCTTGGTTTTATAATAGTTATAATGGGGCCCGAACCCCGGTTCAATCTCTGAAGAGAGAGACCTCCCAAACTACAAGGACTATCCAGCGGTCGCGTATTCGTCACATGGCGCTGTTTGAAATATGCATATATAATGTATTTCCTCGTAAGACGCGTCGCACAAAAATAACAGAAAAAATATATATTCGCTTAGGGCACACACACTTCCCTGGGGTATGGCACGATGGGTTATACTTAATCACTAATACTTAATAGTAACTTGTATCGCTATTCACGAAACAATTACAATATGTAATCGGGAGACAGAGAATCCTTAGTTGGTATAGAAAAAAAAGGTGCTCGCCTCCCTTTACTATGGTATTGATTCCCAAATTACACGATTTTTTATTAACGATATTTCGCCGTACAACCTATAAAAATTGACAAAACCCAGAAAAGTGTAAACCCAACTTATTTATTTCCCTTTTTTTTTTATTATTGCTTAATCTAAAATAGCGTCAAAGAAAAAAAAATGGAAAACCGAAATTAATTAAAAGTATATAGTATATATATATATATATATATATATATATATATATTCACATATTATGTTAACAGTAACGAATTATTTATCGCTATAAGAATTATAATTAATACCTTGGGATTTCTCCTTTTATTGTCCCTTCGTTTTCTATGTGCGCTTATATTTCTGTCCACTTCTGTTTTACTTCGCACTTCCACGAAATTATTATAACTATATTATCAACTCAACACTTCTAGTCCTATACACTATATTTATTATTTTTTTCCTTTTGTATTGTACTACTTATTGTACTTGGACCACGTATTAGGCTTCGCACTTATGCGAGCTTCAGATACAGTACGTACTCTTCGCTTTTCGAATCGACTCGCACTGCCGCGCGGCTGAAGTTAAGCGCCAATGCATGGCTTCCACTGCGCGTCCTTCTCTCTCGCACTCGTGTGCTCACGAGTGTCGGTAACCGGCCTGCGCCTGGTAGGTGCTGCCCCCGGTGAAGCTACGGCCGCATCAAGCGGTTTTTCAAACACGTGCAGCGCTAGCTGTTGCTGCGTGGTCAGCATCGCACGAGCAGCTCGGCTACCTCCCCCACGAGCACGACCGGACGAGGGTGTTACATTTCTTAAATGATATGCTCGAAAGAATGCGCTACTTATGTAGTCGGAAATGCTCACAAGGAACGCATTCCTCGATTCGTTATGGCAAGTTAGAAAACGGAAAGGAAAATAATCTATCGAAATAAAATAAAAGAGCAAAATTTGTATCTGTCACGTAACATTAAGTATAATTTTTGTTGTGAAAATGCATAAAATAATTAAAAATGGGCCAAAACATTATTTTTACCAACTGCAATAAATAACAGTTGGTGTATTTGGGCATTCTTTGCGAAACAACCTCCTAAAAGGGGGAAACCACCCCTAACACAAATGAATTATATATATTTTTTTGGCAACTATTTTTTTCCTTAAAATGCGAGTATATGGGTTCTTACAGTTGTTAATTCCGAATCCGTAGTTAGATCCGTAATAAACATTTGAAAATAAGTGAGTTCAATATGGCGAAAAAATTTTGTTGGAATATGTTAAATTCCACGAAAAATAGTATATAGACCCTAGCGCAAATTATATTATGATATAAATAAGTGTATAATAATGTAACAAAGTTTTGTATTTTCTTATTATTATTATTTATTATTATTTTTTTATTATACACTTGTTTATCGTACAATAAACGTCGTTTGTAAAAAGTGTAAGAAAGCGTAACAAATTGTACTTTTCTACTGGATTTCGGACGCTTTTACATTTTACCACAGTTTATACAATTTTTTAATAATTTCTTACTTTTCCTTACATTTATTTACGTTTTATTACTTTTTACATTCTTACAATTTCGTAAATCTTTTTACATTTTATTATATATTTGTACTTTTAATTACATCTTTTTATGTTGATAGTTAGACTTTTAGAATAATTTATAATTGTACTTTTCTTTAAATAAAACTATAAGTGAAATATTTTCAAAGATGTAAAGAAAAAATACTAAAATGTAATAAAATGTAAATTATTATGTATTAAAAATATAATTAATATGTTAGAAAATGTAAATTACTGTAAAAAAGTTTACATTTTTACAAATTCTTACAGACTTTTACAATTTATTATCTTTTAATACAAATTTTTATACTTCTTTATAATTTCATAAAAATAAGCTACACAAGGAAATATTTAGAAAACGTAAAGAATTGAAAAAAAATGTAAGAAACTGTAACAACTTGTTAAATATGCCCGAAATCCAGTATTAAAGTATGATTTCTTACATTTTTCGACAATTTATTACATTTTATAAGTATTTTCTTATGTTTTTTCATATTTTATAATTTCCACTAGGGAAGATTTTCATGATTGTTGAAATTATGATAGGTTTTAATAAGAAAAGTTTATTTATGATTTATTAATATAAATTAATATGAACACAAAATTTTTAATATAATTATAATAATTCATGATTATTGAGCAAAATACAAGATTACGTTTATCTTACTCATGTGCTAAC
Organism: Torymus aiolomorphi; assembly: GCA_036365515.1. Lineage (NCBI taxonomy): Eukaryota > Metazoa > Arthropoda > Insecta > Hymenoptera > Torymidae > Torymus > Torymus aiolomorphi. The sequence continues at coordinate 150,007,119 of CM070875.1, read as the reverse complement.
ACTTGCATTGATATGGCTTATCTCTCGATTCCTCCTCTTTTATTCATAAATAAGTGAAGCATCGGTCAGTGTACAAACAAAGGTAAGTTACTGAACGTTTTTCTACGGTCGTTTTAAATTAATTTGAATGTTAACATTATTTTATGGGTATTAATTGAAAATATAAGTGTCTAGAGTTACATGCATCAAATTTTTTAATGGTAAGTAAACATTTTACAGTAAGAAATCCTATTTGAATTGAATGATAACAAGAATAATAATATCCGTAATTAAACGTGTAATTGAAATTTCTTTCTTCTACATGATTATTCAAAATATTTCTAATAGAAGGATATGATAGATGTAATATTGAAAAGTTAAATAAAATGCAGCATTGAAAATTATAAAACTCGTCAAAATATACAATAAATTTTGAACAAATAGCCGAAGTTAAGAAGGTCAAATTCAGTAAAAATTTATCATAGAATCTTTATTGTACTAATTGTAAAGATTTTGATAATGTCACTTTATTCTTAATACATGCATTGAATTATTTTATGATAGTAAAAATTGTGTTTTGATTTTAATTTTTAGAATTACTGTTACATAACTGTTATTCTAATATATAAAATACCACATATATTGACGATTTAATCAGTTACAGTAAGTGTAAAAACTATTCATACGCGTAAATAGAAGTAATACTTTATTTCTAATAATAACACAGGAACAAAAAAAAAAGGTGGTCTGTCACAGAACACTGATTATCATATCCTTATGTATTTTGACGTGCTAAAGACGAATCCACTGTCCGGTTTGTTCCATCAGCCTCTGATTTTGCGTAAATTATACCATAAAAGCGGAAAATTGCGGAAAACTGGATTTATGAAGACCATCAGTGAATAATAGAAAATATTCGAACCCAGTTGAGTTATATTCCCATGTATTTTGACTCGTTGAATAAGAATACACTGTCCATTCGATCCTTTTATCCTGTGATTTTGTGCAAATCACTGTAAGTGACTGAAAATTGCAGAAAAATGCAGAAAATTGTGGAAAACTGATATCATGAATATCATCAGTGGTATTCCTAAACCCTTTAACCTTAAACCCTTAAATCCTTAACCTTTAAACTCTTAAAACCTTAACCCTCAAACCGTTAACCCTTAAACTCTTAACCCTTAAACCCTTAATCCTTAAACCCTTAACCCTTAAAATCATCGTGCAGTTTCTTAAATGTTAATGAAAAAAAAGTTATTTATACTTTTTTTCGTTTATAGCGAACCCTTTTATTCTCAAACGATCTGTGAAATGGGTCTCTGACTCTTTTAATACCTCTATTTTAAGTTTCTTTTTTAAAATACAACAATAGTATTCCATCATATTTACACGCCTTGGTATCTTCTCTCCATTACTTACAAATCTTGATGAAAACGTTCACCTTGCTCCTCACTGTAATCACCTAATTTGTCTGGAAAGTACTCCAGACGAGAATGCAAAAAATTCAATTTAACACTCATCAAACAACCTAAACGTTGGTAGAGTTATCGAGCAAACCATTGACAAGTTCTTCATAGTCGTGACTTTTATGATTTCTGAAAAAGTTTTCAGCAATACTTTTAAAACTCAACCAGGCTGATTTTTCTGTCTCATTCATGTGATGTATAAAGTTTTCATCTTAAAACATTTTATGGATTTGCGGACCATCGAAAATACCTTCTTTTATTTGAGGTACAAATAAATTCTACCCGTTTTCAGCAACCTTTTTTTTATTTAAAAAACTTAAAGAAAACACAAAGTTTAATCGATATAGGTACTGTCGGCTTCTACTACCATTTGCCAACGCCTAGGCAGCTGATGTATTCCGTGGCGAAAAAAGGCTTCATATTTTGACTTTATGAAATCATCAACCATTTTTCGTACTTCATCTTCATTCTGAAAATTCTGCCCTACTAAGCTGTTTTGTAATGAGCGAAAAAGGTAGCAATCGTACGGTACAATGTCAGAAGAATACGGCAGATGCGGTAAAATTTCCCATTGTAATTCTTCTATGGTTTGACGGACCGTGGAACTTCTGTGTGGCCTAGCGTTATCATGCTGCAAAATTACTGGTCTTCGCCCATGAGAAGAGGATCATTCACCAGTAACAGTTTCTCCTGATTTGAGAAGCTCGTAATATAGCACGCCCCTTTCGTCCCACCAAATACAGAGCAGCAACTTTTTTCCGAAGACGTTACGTTTTGGTGTGGATGTTGTGGGCTGTCCTGGATCTACCCAATGTTTTTGACATTTAGGATTCTTGTAATAGATCCACTTTTCATCAACAGTCACTGATTTCCACAGAAAACTCTTTTTTGTCTTGAAAGCAATGAGATACACGTCTCCACTCGCCTTTCACGTTGCTCCACGGTCAATTCATAAGGTACACATTTTCCACATTTTTGAATTTCTCCCAACGCACGTAACCTCTCACAAATAGCTTGTTGGGTAACGTCTAATTTTTCAGCGAGCTCATGTTGCGTTTGTGCCGAGTCTTCATCCAGTAACTCCTGCAATTTCTCACCACTCATCTTTTGAGGCCTACCACAGCGTGGTTTGTCCCTCAAGTCAAAATCTCCGTCTTTAAATTTTCGAAACCATCTGCGACATGTACTCTCATCAATAACTTTTTCTCCATAAGTAGCACCGATCGATTTATGAGCTTCAGCGGCAGTTTTACCTTGATGGAATTCGTTAAGTAAGCCCTGTTAGATATGCACAGTATCTACTTCCATTTTGCTTCCTCATAGAGGAAGCTTTGTGATAGTAAAAAAAAAAGTTTATGAGATAATGTGTTAGAAATGTTATTTAGCAAATTTGGAATCGAAATACACTATTTTTAGAAAATGTCCGTATGGATGTGTGTGTGTGTGTGTGTGTGTGTGTGTGTGTGTGTGTGTGTGTGTGTGTGTGGGGGGGGTGTGATCATTTTTTTAGATTTTGCTTCCACAATTGGGGTCAATATTCTATTTTTGTAAAATTTAATTTTTTTTTTATAGCCATTTTTTAATTTTCAAATTTTTTTTTTCGATTTTTTAAATATTTAGAACAAATATTGTTTATATATCATGAATTCTCTGTATGTAGGATAAAATTATCTACAATTAAAAAAAAAGTCGGTAGCTATATTTCGTCATAAGTTATTGATGAAAACGTAATTTTTTGTAAATAGGTTATATTTCGAAATTAAAAAAAGATATTAACAAGAATATTTTTTTGGTTATAAAGGATATTAAGTACTATAACTTACTAAATTTTTAGGTTTTTTTATTCATTATTTTTTGAGAAAAAAAATAATTTATAAAGAAAAGTGATTTTTTTTTGTCGTTCAATAGCTATAGTAAAATTGGCTTAATCACTTTAAAATTCTTTGTAGGGGTAGATTTTGTATACCAATCGAGTGAGTTCTTTGGGCAAAAGGATTGATCCATAAATTTCGAAGATATTCGAGGTTAAAATTTTTTTCAATTTTTTTTAAATCGTAATTTCTCGAGAACAGCTCTATGTATCTAAATGAGGTGGGTGGTATTCGAAAGAGAATTAAATTACCTATATTTTCTAAAAAAAATTAATTCTCTATCACGGTTCTTTTGTTATTAATAAAAACGTAAAAATGGAAAATGAAAAAAATGAGTTTTATATGTTCAACTATTACAAGAGTAAAATTGTCTTATTCGCTTCAAAATTCATTGTAGAGGTATATTATTGATAGTTCTCGGATGAGTTCTTTTGACAAAGTGATTGGTTCATAAATTTCAGAGATATTTGAGGTTAAAATTTTTCTAGACATTTTTAAAATCTATTTCTTGATGATTCCCGCGCAAAAAAAAATTTGTGGGCCATATATTGCCCACAGCGTTGGACAAGTATCGGCAATATATGCGCCATTGCAAGCCATATGAGAGCAATATATGGGAGATACTCGGCCCCGCCACCTGAGCCGAATTCGGACTGGAATCGGGCCATAGTATTCCCACCAGTATCCCATACAGTTCCCATATTAGTCCCATATTTTTAATTTCATGAGAACCATTAACAAAATAAATAAATAAATAAATAAATAAGCGTAAAAAACAATCCTATTGTGCATGTACTATCACTATAAAATTATTTAAAAAAAAAAAAAAAAAAAAAAAAAAAAAAAAAAAAAAAAAAAATCTTTTGGTGGATCCGAACCTCGAACCTTTGAATTATTACCCGAACAGAAATTGACTTAGGGCTAATTCCAGGGCCTTATCCGATGCCTTAAAATAATCATAAGGTCCTGACATGGCACCTGGTGAGGCCCTTAACAAGTCGCGTAATGGGGCGCACCTCCGGCCCTGGCGGGCTTTCCCGGGCATAGCTCGTATTTTTCACTGTTTGGTAATTTACTGCTTTAAATAATGCACAGCTTTGTAAGCGTTGCAAGTTATCTAAAATAATTCAATAAACTTTTTCAAATAACACAGATGTGTTACTCTGTAGTAATGACATTAACGTAAGAAATGAAACAAAATTATTTTTAACCTACTAAATCCAGACATGTCATTACAATATCAAGGCTTGATCAGGGCTTCGTAAGGCGTACCATCTGATGGATATATATCAGGGCCAGACGAGGGCCATTCACGTAGCCCTAGGTTAATATCTAAATATTTTTGTAAGGCGATTTTCAGGCAAATTAAGTCCTTATCAGTCCGGGCCGGGGCCATACCAGCACCGCGTTACGCGCCTTGCTGGGGGCCCTTACGGCAAACCTAGTTAGGCCCTTACGTAGAGCTAGCCCTATTCATTTTCCGTTCGGGTAGACTTGCTCGCCGCCGACTGAGCTATTTAGTTATGTTTATATCAAAGGATCAAATGGAGGTTAATACTTGAACGACATCATCATTCGTTTCAGATTACAGCCTAGATAATCTCCATTTGAACCTTTAATATAAACATAACTAAATAGCTCAGTCGGTAGCGAGCAAGTCTGGTAATTCAAAGGTTCGAGGTTCGAATCCACTCACAGAATTTTTTTTTTTATATATATTTTACAGTCCCACTACATGCACAATAGGATTGTTTTTTACGCTTATTTATTTATTTATATTGTTTTTTTTTTTGTTAATGGTTCTCATGAAAATAAATATGGGACTAATATTGCAACTATATGGGAACTATATGGGATACTGGTGAGAATACTATGGCCCGATTCCAGCCCGAATTCGGCTCAGGCGCCGGGGCCGAGTATCTTCCATATATTGCTCTAATGTGGCTTGCAATAGCCCATATATTGCCCATACTTATCCAACACTGTGGGCAACGTATGGCCCACAAATTTTTTTTTTGCGCGGGTTAATTTATAATTTTTTTTTAATTTAGTTTGTAATTAAATTTAATTTAATTTATAAAAAGATAATTTTAGTTTATAATATCTCTGAAAATTATGAACCAATCATTTTGCCAAAAAAACTCTGCCGAGAACTATCAATAATATACCTGTACAATGAATTTTGAAGCGAATAAGACAATTTTACTATCGTAATAGTTGAACATCCAAAACTCATTTCTTTTTAATTTTTAAATTTTTACATTTCTGTTAATAACAAAAGAACCGTGATAGCTAGAAAATTAATTTTTTTTAGAAAATATAGGTAATTTAATTATGTTTCGTATGCTATAAATTACATTCAAATACATAGAGCTCTAAATATCAGTTGCAAATTTATAGGCAATTGTGATATATATTTTATGTATGTGAAATTTTGTGGAAATCTATAATCTATAAAAATTTGAATAAATTATGTTGGAGTTTTGTTTTTTCTGTCTTTCTGAAGTATTAAATTTTAAATATTGGAATTAAAAATTAATTAAAGGAATCAGTAAATTAAGTTTGAGGAAGCTACGTGCCAATGAATTGGCAGCGGTTTTTATATATGTTAAAGATAGAATTATATTCGCAATGAATACTTTCATACGCAGTCTATTTGAAGAATAAGATCTGCAGTATACACTAGCATAAAGATATGAAACCAGTAAGCATCTGTTCTCAAGACAGCGCCATCTCTTACAAACGGGTAGAACTTTTTTGTACACCTAATAAACAAAATATTATAATATATTGTCATCACTGAGTTTTTCAAACTGCTTATATAAATGTACGAAACATTGTCCTTGTTTGTCCAAAGCTTTTGTGAATTGTTTCATTAGGCCTAGCTTTATGTGCAATGGAGGAAGAAGAATTTTTGACTGTTCGACCAATGGTTCTCGAATAACGTTGTGACTACCTCGATTCAGTGCATTTCTATTTTGCCATTCTGTTTATTTATAATGCTTGATGCGATCCCTACTATCCCATAAGCAAAAAAAACATGGAAACTCAGTCAATCCTGCCTGCTGTTCTAGTATGATAGAAATAATTTTTAAGTCCCAGCAAACCTGCCACTTGTGATCTGCATAATTAATTAATTTTTTCTAAGGCATATTTCATATTTTAATAAGATTCTTTGAGCTTAGTAGAGCGAGGTATTGTAATGCTCTCGTACTTATTTTCACCGTGTAACAGCACTGCCTTTAAACTACGTTGCAAAGAATCTATGAAAAGTCTCTATTCATTGGGTTGATATACGTTTGCTTTCATTCATTTAGCAGACCTCTAACGTTCGCACAATATACTAACTTTTTATCTTCATCGAGAGTAAAATATTTCCTTAGCTCTTTTTCCTGCTCTCTATATATGAAAGATTTAGTCCCTGGTTGTGCCAAGCCACGCCTTATAAGTACTGAGGACGTAAATCCAATATCTTTCGATACACCAGTATCTCGGATACAATCGCTCAACTCTTTTTGATTGAAGGATTTTCGAAATAATTTCTCACCAGCTGGAACGTACTCATCATCGCTTTCATTTACTTCACGTGCACTGATTTCTGTTTGCTCGCTTTCGTCTTCTTCGTATTCCTCAATACATTTCAACTTCGTGTAAATCTCTTTCCTCTGTACCTTGCATATACTTCCATAGATTCATGACCATCTAAAGAACTTTCTTTTATTTTGTCTTTATCGGACGCATTCACATGTGGTTTGAAAAGTGGTGTCGTCATTGAAGATATGCTTGCGTATTTAATTCTTTGATTTAATGTTTGTATTGAAACCATTTACCGCATTCGTGTAGGAACTTCAGCCTTCGTGTGTTTGTGGTTGCTGCTTGTTTTTCGTGGAAAAAATGAAACAAATTTATTATATTTTAACTTTTTCATCGATTGAACATCTGCAGTTAACTACTGCACATGCCTTGTGGAGCCCACGTTGCGTCTTTTGTAAGAATTTCTATGCATTGAAGAAACCTCTCTATTCGCATTTTTAATAAATCTTCGGTATTTTTCTACCTCAAGCTGACCACACAAGTAATAAAGAATATTTGGATCTTTATCACACTTCTGATTTACGATAAGGCTTTTTGTAGCGTTGTACCTAACACAAGCCAAGTCGTAAACGTGTGAAAAAAAGATACATTGCTTATACCACCACCCATAGTACCGTCACGCGGTGACGGCGGGAAACAGTATATCTTTTGTAAATTTTTTGTTTTTTCAAGGGTTAAGGGTTTAAGGGTTAAGGGTTTAAGGGTTTAAAGGTTAAGGGTTTAAGGGTTTAAGGGTTTAAGGGTTTAAGTGTTTAAGGGTTCAGAGTTTACGGATTTAGGGTTTAAGGTTTAAGAGTTTAGGGTTAAGGGTCAAGGGTTTAAGCGTTTAAGGGTTAATGGTTTAACGGTTAAGGGTTAAGGATTTAAGGGTTTAAGGTTAAAGGGTTTAGGAATCCCACTGATGATATTCATGATATCAGTTTTCCATAATTTTCTGCATTTTTCTGCAATTTTCAGTCACTTACAGTGGATTTGCACAAAATCAGAGCACAAAAGGATCGAATGGACAGTGCATTCTTATTCAATGAGTCAAAATACATGGGAATATGACTCCACTGGGTTCGAATACCTTCTACTATTCACTGATGGACTTCATAAATCCAGTTTTCCGCAATTTTCCGCTTTTATGGTATAATTTACGCAAAATCAGGGGCTGATGGAACCAAACGGACAGTGGATTCGTGTTCAGCACGGCAAAATAGATAAAGATATGATAGTCAGTGTTCTGTGACAGACAACTTTTTTTTGTCTTTATCTTGTAGACAAAACGTTGACAAGCAATAACGAATTCCCATGTGCTTATAAAGGAATTTAATAAAATTTTTTTCTTAAAAGTTTTGGATGTCCAAATACTTTTTACACTTACTGTACGGTCGTACTGTTGTACATTCCTATACTGTTATGGTTTATAAGAAGTCTATACATAACTCAAACTTTTACAGGTTTACACTGTGACTAAACTTATCTAAAAGAAGAAAGAAAATATTTTCCATAAATATGAATTTGGTAAATGCGATGAATGTTTTATTCATTTTAAACAGTATGTTTCAAGATCAAGAAAAAAAATTGCCTGTTTATGACGCTGAAAGAAATATTGCTCATATAGTGGATAATATTATAATATCTAGTATAAATGATCGTAGTATTTACGAAGAAACGGAAGAATGTGTATATTATGATGATACCTACGAACCTTACGATGACATACCTGCAGATGATTTACATGAGGATATAGATGCGGAAGATATGATAACATCCGAAACTAAAATCAATGCAGGACCGAATCAGAGAGTATTAATTTTGACTACAAAAAGCAAGCTGTAGAGTAGTGGTTAAGTAGTAAAAACAAGTTAAAATTTGAAACAATCCAAAATCGATTCAAAAAATTAAAAACAGCACGTCAGCTGTATAGATCTAGTGGTAATGGGAGGAAGTAGGATCGATAAATTGAAAAAAATTGAGGAATATTGTTTACAAAAATTTAAATTAGCCAGATCGAATAGAATACCTATTAATGATATTGATGTAAGAAATATGGCAAAAGAAAAAGCATTAGAGCATCAATGAATTTAAAGCTTCTGTACACTGGTTAAATTAATTTAAACGTCTATTTAATATCGCTTCTCGAAAAATAACAAAATTATTACTAAAAAATCTATGAACGATTCAGAAGAATGGTCAGCACAAAAACAGAAATTTCGCAATAAAGTAAAAAATGCCATCATAAAATATGGTGCAAAACGTGTTTATAACTCCGACCAAAGTGGTTTTAATTACGAAATACATAGTGGTCGAACCCACTAGGTTTCAATTCTAGAGGAGATAAAAATGTAGAAAGTATAGTGCAATCAGTGCATTCCATAACTCATTCTTATACTATTCAACTTACTATATCTGCTGAAGGAAAACTTTTATCACCCTTCTTTTTAGTCATGCAAGAATCAAAAGGAGAGTTTGGAACAGTAGTCAGAAAAAATTTAGTCGCAGCAGAAAATGTTTATGTAATGTCATCGAAATCAGGTAAATTAACTAAAGCACATCTTGAAATTTGGGCGCAAGATGTACATTTTCCATCAACTAACATAACAAGTACCCTATTGCTTGATTCATGGAGAGGTTACTGCCTAGATATAATTTATAAAGTAAAACCGGAACATAAAACGTTAACGCTTCTACAAATTCCACAAAGAACAACAAGTAAACTTCAACAGCTTGATATTTACGGATTTCGAATGTGGAAGAACTTCGTTCGAATGTTTTCGGATACGATATTTCTAACAAATGAAAATCTCAATTTACATGATAGAAATAATATAGCCCGCCTGCCGACCCGATACAGCGAGTACGAGAGAGAGAGAGAGAGAGAGAGAGAGAGAGAGAGAGAGAGAGAGAGAGAGAGAGAGAGAGAGAGAGAGAGAGAGAGAGAGAGAGAGAGAGAGAGAGAGAGAGAGAGAGAGAGAGAGAGAGAGAGAGAGAGAGAGAGAGAGAGAGAGAGAGAGAGAGAGAGAGAGAGAGAGAGAGAGAGAGAGAGAGAGAGAGAGAGAGAGAGAGAGAGAGCGCGAAACTACTGTGCGAGCGAGAGAGAGCGAGAGAGAGCTGAGTGCACCGGCTGCTCCTTCTGAAAGTAAGTCTTATACTCTCATCTCTCGCGTTATAAATGTAAAGGTTTGCACGGAAATCGCCCCGTGCAAACTTTCTGTGCCGTGTACGCGCGGGTGTGTGTCAGCCCGCCGTACTTTCGCCGCGCGCCGTATCGTTCGCGCATTTGAATATTAACTGTCGCGCGCGAACTAACTTATAGTTTTAACCAGCACTTGCGAGGTGCTTGTATTTATTAGTAATTTTAATATACTGTGATAGATATGAGAGTAGTTAGATAACTACTCGTCGCGTTGTTCATTACAACCTGTCCTTCTTTCGGATACCGCCGCCTCCGCGGGAAAACGACTCCGACGGTCGTTTTCATATATGAGCATAGCGGCCGCGCGCTTTACTCTTCGAGCGCGCGCTTTTCACTCAGCGATCCAATTAGTTGGAAAGCGAAGTTCGCGTGCGATCTTCGCGCTGTTTTCGGGATTCCAGGAGCAGATCCCCGGGCAAGTCATTTTAGTCTGACACCCGCGGCACCGTGTTCTAGGGCATCGCTGGCCTGTGGCTTTTTGGGATTTTCCCCCACTAGCCATCCCCTTACAACTCATTATTTTTAAATTTTTATTACGGATCTAACTGCGGATTCGCAATTAACGACTTCAAGAACCCATATACACGCATTTTGAGGAAAAAAATAATTGCCAAAACAATATACATAATTCGTGTTAGGAGTGGTTTACCCCCTCTTAAGGGGTTGTTTCGCAAAGAATGCCCAAATACACCAACTGTTATTTATTGTAGTTGGTAAAAATAATGTTTTGACCCATTTTTAATTATTTTATGAATTTTCACAACAAAAATTATACTTAAAAAACACTATTTCACCCTCTAAAAAGTAAGGGATGCAACCCTTAATGTTCATACTACCATGGAGATCTTGACTTTCCAATAAGAAACTCTTTCCATTTTGTTTCGTTAAAAAAGTTAAGTAGAAACCGAGATATATTAAAAAAACGTTTTTTGGGGGTAAACTTTAGGGGGGATTTTAACTCTTATAAAGCGCTTCTCAGCCGATACAAAAAAACCGCTGCCAATTCATTGGCACGTAGCTTCCTCAAACTTAATTTACTGTTTCCTTTAATTAATCTTTAATTCCAATAATTAAAATTTAATACTTTATTTTTATTTTACGGTGAGACTATGCTAAATGGTTTGTGACTTTTTATTTTTACTTTTTCTATTTTTTAAAAAGCAATTATTATTATACAATTTTATATTTTACAAAAAAATATTCATTGCCCACAAAAAACACAAAGAACTGATCATCACGACCAGACATGCGAGGTTAAAAATTTTTTTTAATGTCTTAATACTGATATCTCAGAGAAAATTTGATCAATTTGAAATTTTAACCAATTATTACAATTATTTACTACAATATTAAGTTAAATTTCCAAGAGATTATTTTTATTTTTTTTGATAAAGAAGTTATTTAAAAAAAAACTTTCTTTTTTATTACAAAATGTTTGGCATCGATAACGGAGACCACCACAATGCTAGCAGCGATCGATACATTTTTATTCATGACTTGATAAATTTGTCTATTGGAATACGTTGTTGATGTTCGAAAATTTTTATATAAAACTTTTAACCTGAAATATCTTTGGTCGTAATGTACAGAGATTTTGTTGGGCAACGAACTCGATCTGACGATATATAAAAGCTACATCTGTTCCAAATTTCAAGAGGATTGGATAATTTTTACTCTTGTTATCGTCCGACAACGGAAACTCTACTTTTTTAAAACATTTTTTTTTCCGAAAAACAAATGAAGATAATCTCTTGAAATTTTACCCAAGTATAGTCTTTATTGAGTGTAATAAGTGGTTAAAATTTGAAATCGATAAATCAAGTATTCTCTAAGAAAACACGATTCGAAAATTTTTTTTAAAAAATTTTTAACCTCAAGTAGGGGAGAAGCGGCATGATTAGCGCACCTAACCTTTGTCCTTGATTATTTAAATGAAAAAAAAGCAAGTAAACAACACGCACGCGAGCACGCGTCATTTCCATTTTCTAGTATATATTCAGCCGTTCACGAAAAAATACGATTTGGAAAGAGTGCTAAAATAGTTTTAACCTCAAATATCTCTGAAATTCACAATCGAATTTTTTTACCTTAAGAACATATATAATACATAACATACATACTCTACATCACCACCAAATTTCAAAGAAATTATAACAATTTCTCTAGTTATCATGCAACAACGAAAATAACTTTGTAAAATACGAAAATTTTGAATATCAAATATCTCAAAAAGTAATCGTACTATCTTGATAAAAATTCACATACATAATATCTATATTACATGCAAAATTGTCTATAAATCTGTAGCTGATTCATCAAGCCGTTCTCGAGAAATTACGATATGGAAAAAAATTTTTTAAAACCTTAACCTCAAATATCTCTGAAATTTATGGACCAATTATTTTGCGCAAAGAACTCAGCCGAAAACTATTCAAAATCTACTCCTACAAGGAATTTTGAAGCAATTAAGTCAATTTTACTCCAGTAATCGTTGGACATATAAAACTCATTTTTTTTCATTTTTCAATGTTTACGTTTTTGTTAATAACAAAAGAACCGTGATAGCTAGAAAATTTTTTTTTTTGGAAACATAGGTATTTTAATTCTCATTCGAATGCTTCCCATCCGACTCAGATACATAGAGCCGTTCTCGAGAAATTACGATTTGAAAAAAAGGTTAAAAAAATTTTAACCTCAAATATCTTTGAAATTTATGGACCAATCATTTTGCCCAACGAACTCGACCGATAACTATCCAAGATCTACGTCTACCACAAATTTTGAAGCGATTAAATCAATTTTACTCCCGTAATCGTTGGACATACAAAACTCATTTTTTTGCTTTTTCAATTTTTTTCTCAAAAACTAACCAAAAGAATCGATTCAAATTGTTACAGATTATAGTTATTTATATTCTACATTATCATGATTTTTCTCGAAAAAATTTACCGTTTAGTTTGGGAGTTATAACCTTTAAAAAAAAAAAACGTTTTTGTTAATAACAAAAGAACCGTGATAGCTAGAGAAATTATTTTTTTTGAAAATATAGGGTTTTTCATGCTCTTTCGAATACTACATGTCCAACTCAAAAATTTAAATCCAATCATTAAAAAAATTCAAAAATAAATATTTTGAAAATCAAAAATTCGACATAAAACAAAAACGAATCAGTGAATCATAAAAAATTATTTCCTTCCTGAATTCGGAATAAAAAAACAAAAAAAATGAGCCCTGTCCAGTTAAAATCGACCGCGTAGATCCGGAGATAAAGTGGTATACGTACACACACACACACATACACACGCACGCACGCACGCACCCACGCACGCACGCACACACGCACACACACACATCCATACAGACATTTTCTAAAATCATGTGATACAAACTACTATACACCTCTATTCATATTTCTAGAGCGATTTAACGACACTTAAAATTTTACTATTACAAAGCTTCCTCTAGGAGGAAGCAAAATGGTTTCATGAATCTCGCATTGAGGTCTACTATTTAATATGGGTTTGGAATTTTTTGAATTTGACAGTTCGAGTAGTTCCCTTGTTAATCTAAAGAAAAAAGTTGTGCAGCAGAATATTTTTTGTTCGATAAAATTTTGTCTGATTCTTTATTAAAAATCCTTGAAAACAAGCCCTGGATCATGTTAAATGTATTCTGTCAAGTACCCTAGCTTTTAAACATATTAATAATAAATTTCATTGGACCTTCAGCTTTTGCACACATAATAATAGATTACTTATGAAATTTAAATTTGAGTAGATAAAGATCCAGAATATAACTTTTGGTTTGAAGCTCACAAGAGTAGTCAAAAGTGTAATGCCAAATATGAGGGTGCTTCTGGTAGTATAGAAGTCCAGGCTGCTGTGAACATTTGGAGTTGGTTGGTTCGAAACAATGGTATGAGGTATTTAACACTTCTGCCTGATGGAGATGCAAAAACTTGGACGCGACTTAATGAAGTAGCACCTAATGGAAAATCTATTTTAATATAATAAGAAGAATGCATCGACCATGTACAAAGGAGGATGGGTAATTCAAGGCCTCAGAGAATTAACTACTAAAGGAAAGCATGGTGGGAAATCAGATGGAGCGCTTACAGTTACTAAAATTAATGAATTGCAGAAATATTACAGAAGAGCAATTATCAATAATACGTATGATTTGAAGAGTATGCAAGATGCCATCCAAGCTAGTTTATACCATTTTTCGTCGACAGACCAAAGAGCTGCAGCAGACGTCCAAAGGGTTCTTCATCATAGTGCTTTTTTAATGAAAGAGAATGAAAGAGATCAAAGAGAGTATTGGCATATTCCAAAATATTAGAGAAGCTTTATTGTGCAGAGAAAGCGAAACAAGCAAAGCGTACAGACTACAGAGCTGGTGGACATTATCCGGTAAATAATTGTTTGATACATAATTCAATAAAAATATTACTTATAAAAATATTAATTATTTTAATTTAATTTGTAAGACTGTAAGACCGATGAAAAAATTCTTATTAGTTGATACATAATTTATATAATTTTTCATTAAAATATGTTTGCTCACATTTAAAGTCATTTTTAAGCATGATCAGTTTTTATAATTGTTTGTGTTGTTTTCCGCAACCAGTTTTGATGTACAGGTTTCTTTGGTTCATTTTCTAGAATATATTTACTGCAAAATTACATTAAGACTTTTAGGTTACACCTTAATTTTCAATTCCTGTTCCATCATAAAATCATTAAAAATAAAAGTTTTTTAATAAATAAAAAGTAACTTATGACTTATTAGCACTAGAAAAAATAAAATAAGCTTTTGAATAATATTGCAATGAAAATTTGTAGATTTGGGTTCTAACTGAAGATATACCTTTTTTACAGGTGTTTTGACCAGTGCAGCTTATAAAATCTGTAAAATTGGACCAAGAGAGGTTTTTATGGGCTGCTTTTTGTATATATTTGTATACACAGGGTATCCCATTTTAAAACCACCAGGCAGATATCTCGAAAACTAAGAGAGATGGAAAGTTGTAGTGTTCCGATGGGGACATCCAATCGTAACCTTGACCTTGACCTTGACCTTCAAGGTTATTTTAAGGTCAACTCGATTTTTTTAAATGGAACCCCGTATTTTTGACCCCGACAATAAAAAGAGCGGAAAATTTTACGTCCGAACATCACCTTGACCTTGACATTGACCTTCAAGGTCATTTTAAGGTCAAGTCGATCTTTTTTTTTTAAATAGAACCCCTTATTTTGGACCCCGGGAATGAAAAGAGTGGAAGATTTTACGCCCGAATATCACCTTTCCTTTGACTTTGACCTTGACCTTCAAGGTCATATTAAGGTCAAGTCGATTTTTTAAATGGAACCCCTTATTTTTAATCCCGTAAATGAAAAGAGCAAAAAATTTTACATCACTTTAATTAAGAAATCTGGCCTTGACCTTGACCTTGATCTTCTAGGTCACTTTAAGGTCTAGTTATTTTATTATTAAAGAATAAAAATTAATTATTATTAACTATCATTATCTAGTTATTTTATTATCAAGTTTATTTTAAAAAATCAAAAACCATACTTTTGACCACTGAAATGAAAAGAACGAGAAATTTTAGATCTGGATATGGCCTTGCAAAAAATTTCGTTTTACAAATACGTGCCCATTGATATCTTTAATCAGTACATCAAGTATTGCAATATCAAAGTTTGGAGGAATTTATCTGAAAGCCATTATCCACAAGGATTCTACGGGGCTCTTTCACAAATGATCGTGTCTTTGATCTTCGTGTCTAATTTTAATGAATAATAATTTTGAACTTATTACCATTAAGTGATATTTGTATCTTTCTTGATTTCTTGAATAATTTTAGTGATAAAAACAAGGTAATTTTATATCAACGTAGATGTGCTTAATCATCTCTTTCTGATTGTTATGAAAAACAGATTTTCTTATTTAAATTTTTTTTTAAATTGTGTTCCAGATTATAGAGATTTAGTCATTTTTTACATTAACTGACTGTACTAGTATTACATATTAAATATTCAGTTAAATTCTTAAAGATAATAAAAAAATTTTCCAAAAATTTTTAGTTTCTTCATACAAATTCTTCGATTTTTTCTAATTTATTAAACTTCGTTATTTCAATATTTCAATTCATCTTTTTTTCAGATCCATTCTCAATTTGGGTATTAATAGAGATTAATTTGCAGATTAATTAACATTTTAACGTTTTATTTAGTGTAAAATTATGCAAGTTCGTATTTTTGGATATCATTTTCAACTTTGCAAAAAATTGCAACGATTTTCTGGAAGACAGCATCATCCTGACCATACGGTCATAAAAGACATTGAAATGCGTGTGAGATCAGATAATTCAGTTCGAAAAAGAAAGTCTTTTAATGAAGAAGATCATGAAAATAATCCTTGCTTATTAGCACTTTTAGCTATGATACATAATTATGTTTACTGAAGCTTACGTGAAGTACAAAATACACTTGGAGTTCCAAGATCTACTGCTAGTAGATATTTAAGAAAAGTGAAATATCATCCCTACCATCTAAGCTTGAATCAGGCTTTACGCGAAACTGATCATCAGCAAAGGGTCGTCTTCTACCAATGAGGTACACAAAAAATTGCAGATGATCCGGATTTCTTTAACTACGTTGTCTTTAGCGATGAGACTACATTTCATAGTACTGGCGCCTTGAATCGGTATAATTCCCATTATTGGTCTCCTATTAATCTTCACTGGATGCTAGAAATTGATTATCAACAATGCTGGAGTAGAACGGTATGTTGTGGGATAGTCAACGGTTGTTTAGTGGGACCTTACTTCTTCGAAGGCAATGTAACAGGGGAAAGATATTTACATTTAGTAAGAGATGAACTTAACGATTTACTCGAAGATGTTGACCTTTACACAAGACAAAGAATGTGGTTGCAGCAGGATGGTGCACCGACACACTATGCTAGAATCGTTAAAGATTATCTCAAAGTTAGATTTAACAACAAGTGGATAGGAAGAGGAGGTCCCATACAGTGGCCAGCGAGGTCTCCTAATCTATCTTCTCCAGATTTTTATTTATGGAGATTCCTAAGAAATACGGATTATAAAGATAGACCAACAACGAAAGATGATATGCAACAAAGGATCTCGGTAGCTTGTTTAAACATTCCACGCGAAGTATTGCTTAAAACTATCGCACACTTTAAAAAAAGAATTCACTATTCCATACAAGTAAATGGTAGAACGTTCCAGCATCTTCAAATAAATGATGCTGGATGAATTAAACCTTGCCTTAACTGGCTGGGTGATTTTTTTATCGTGTTTTAACTGGCCAGATGACCTTTTTACCTTGCCTTAACTGGCCGGATGACTTTTTTATCTTGCCTTAGCTGGCTGCATGAATTAAACCTTGCCTTAACTGGCTGGGTGATTATTTCATCTTGCCTTAATTGGCCGGATGACTCTTTTATCTTGCCTTAGCTGTGGATGAATTTAATCTTGCCTTAACTGGCTGGGTGACTCTTTTATCTTATCTTAACTGGTCGAATGATTTATATTAATAAAAAAATTTGACATTATGTTTAAAAAAATCAATAAAATCCTAAAACGACCTTGAAGGTCAAGAACAAGGTCAAGATCATGTTCGAACGTAAAATCTTCTGCTCTTTTCATTCCCGGGGTCAAAAATAAGGGGTACCATTTAAAAAAATCGACTTGACCTTAAAATGACCTTGAAGATCAATATCAAGGTCAAGGTCAAGGTCAACATTGGATGCCCCTCTCGGAACCTTACAACTTTTGTCTTCGAAGTTTTTTCCATCTCCCTTAGTTTTCGCGATATTAGCCTGGTGGTTTTAAAATGGGACACCCTGTATTTCAATAAAAAAAATGATCTGTTGATGATTGTGATGCGATATATTGTTTGATAACTGTATAGTCTATATTTATATACATTATTTTTATGTTAATAAACAGTTCCCTGAAGAGGCTGACAACCAAGTGCAGCGAAACGTTGGATAATATTATTATTTGATGTGTTGTTTATTTTGTGGGTTGACCCTCCCTATCGTTTCCTGATTTATTTTTATTAAAAAAAAAAATTCCCTGAATATTCTTCCCTTAACCCTTAGAGGACCGGGATTTCAAAAATTTTAAAAGCTCATAATTTGTATTGAAAAGTGATCTGAGGTCCCCAAGTTAGAACCAAACCAAGGTCGGATGTTGGCGAGCCAGACCATGACGCCTCAAGGCGTCATCCCGGCCCTCTTACGGTTAATGGTGGATCCAATATGGTGGTTAAGAATTCGAAAAAAGTTTAGGTTTTTAAAAAAAAAATGGAATTCAGAGGTTTCGAAGTGCCTGATAACGATTTTGCTCAGACATTCGAAATTCAAAATGGCTGATCCAATATGGCGGTTGAAAATGCAAAAAAAGCTTAGATTTAGCTCAAAATTGTAACACAAAAATTGTCGAGTTCTCTGTTCACATTCTTGCTATCAGACTTTGGAAATTCAAAATGGCGGTACCAAGTTCGAAGGGAACTTAAATTTTGCTTAAAATTTGTATACTAAGGTTTTCACAACACTGATCACGATCTTACTACCAGACTTCCAAAATTCGAAATGGCAGATCCAATATGGCGATTGAAAATTCGGAAAAAGCTTAGATTTTGCTGAAAATTGGTTTGGAGTTTACTGGTGGGCTACTTAAATGTAGAATGCTAAATTTTTGCATAAATTCATTAACAATATTTTTAACTATAAGTCCAATATAAATAATTACATTGGCTTTAATTTTTAATTGACGCAGTTAAGTACAACATCCCTACATGTGCAAAATCATGATTCACATTTCATTACCCAACATACTTTTCCTTGTGCCCGTCCATTTTAAACGAGAATAAAATAAAAAATTCATATACATTTATAGCCTACTCAAAAGTGTTTACATTTTACTAACCGTTTTTATAAGCAAGATATTTTATATACTTTTTCCCCGTGTAAATATCATACAAGATCTCATATGAGAATTTCAGACATCGCATATCTCGTATGAGATCTCATATGGGATGTCATCTGCAATTTTATATATTATGTAATCTCATATGAGATCTCGTATGATATTTTCACGCGGGTGTGTACTTTCTATTTAAAAACGGGGTGATAGATTCATGGATCAGTAGTTAATATGTAGAAGTAACCTATTTATACATTTTATCTGATCTTTAAACATATGAATATTTATATGAAAATGACCATGTCTTACACCTTGACCTGCAAACCGTCGGGCCCGCCAAGTATGTATGGAAGATCGAAGAACCATCCCTGCTAGAGCAGCTCTAGACTTCTCTTCTCCTTCCAAGATGCCTAATATTATAGAAAGTTCAAAATTGAGGAGGAATAATGAAAAATAGTGATGTGTTGGTAATCATGTAATTTTTTTATATAGGCTTTAACTTTTCGTAAATATCTGAAAAATTCTTATGAATTTTAGAAATAAAAAGAAGGCATTATAGTTGTACAATTAAAATTATTTTCGCTCACACTGGCGTAAAGTACGTAGGTTCTAGAAAGTTTTGTGGAAGTATGTGAGCTATTGGACCTCTTGGGTGTTATGTAGTACTTTATGTCAGCTAAATGAATAATTTTGAAGTTACAACGTGGGCATAAAATGTAATTTTACACGCGAGGTACAAAAAGTTCTTAAGGCCGACACTTGACTACAGTAAATTGATTTCAGTACATTCTTGTGTTTAATTTGTATAGAAGAATGAAGACATTTGAATACATTTCTGAGAATATAGTCATACAGTTTTCCGGAGAACGGTTTGCATTACTTGTCTATCGATAATTGATTTCAAAACTTTCATTTGTTTGATTTGCAGTGAACAATTTGAATGTACTTACATATAATTTGTTGAGCATAAATTGACTCAAAGAAGTAAAAGACTTTTTTACTAGAATTTATTTGACTTCTTTTAAAAAATCACAAAATATTATTTTATAGATTATACATAAAAAACTTCTATACTTGCCTTATTTTATACTTTAGTAGAAAGTTTTATTAAAAATATTATTATTTGTACAGTTATGAAAAAAATTACCATTTGTAGAGAATGCTTATTGAATAGATGAGATTAGAATAAATAAAAGGACTACAGACAAATTGTGTTGCTAGAATATATTTAAAAAATTAGTTTTTTAAAGAACGTGTTGATTGTTTTGAAAAAATATTTAAGCTCTCATTAAAGTTTTTGGTACAGAGTTTGACGGAGATTGAGAGAGAGGGAGAGAGGAAGAGAGAGGGGGGATGAAGAGGAGGGAGAGAGAGCGAGGGCCAGTGGGAGATAAAGAGGGAGGGAGAGAGAGACTAATATTTGCTTTAGTTTAAACTTTTGTAAAAAGTTAGATAGATTTCACAATGTTATAAGAGAAAATAATAATTCCATAGTGTGAAAAAATTATGAGATTTGTTATAGTATATTATCAATAACATTATTAAATGGTAGTATAGTTCATCACAAAAGTTTTAACCTTGAATGTATTTTTAAGAAGCTCGGTACAATGTTTACATTAGTAAAATTTTTGTTTACATTGGTAAAAATTAGAAAAATAATATCAAACGTGTATTTTTTTAGGTATGATGATAAATTAACAATTAATCATACTATTAATTGTAAATTCATATGAAAATATAATTCTTTTTATTTTTATAGATTCCAGGAAAAACTTATACTTGCCTTATTTTATACTTTCGTAGAAAATTTTATTATTTCTACTTTAATTTATATAAATGTATAATAATCAAAAAATATTTGCGAGAAAAAAATGTTAATACTTTTTTTGTAGAGAAAACATTTTTCAAAGATTCTGTAGTTTTTAGGCACGACCGTTACTGGGGAGAGCCTTAAAATTTCAAAATAAAGTTTGTTACTATATTATTTTTGTAAAAAACGTCTTGTTAGCTATTTTAAAAAAATATTTAGGCTCTTCTCAAAGTTTTTCCTGGATTCTCTATACAGTTGTTGAGTAAGAAAAGACGAGAGAGAGGGGGGGGGGTGTTGATTTTTTTTTACAGAGCGACTTGACAGTGGTTTAGAGATAAAATAACAATAATTTGTTTTTTAAACATGTAGGTTTAGCAAGAACTTTTGATTCTTATTAATAAATTAAAGAATTTGCAGGGAATGATAATGTACACTTGCCTATAAGTTATGACTTTCGTAGAATACTTCCAGATTTCACAACTTTTTAAGAGACTATAAAAGAATAGAAAAATAAAATTAAAAAAATGAAAAAATTTTTGCAACTTTTTGTAAAGTTAAATCTTCTAATATTTGCATTTTACATAATAATTTGATTGGTCCATGAGCAAATATGTATGTACAACAGCTTAACAGTAAGCACTGATATCAACTAAATTTGTTGAAGTCAAAGGCTTGCAAGTATCGTAGATACAGAGACAGTACTGCGTCACAATCCACTATCAAATTAAGATCATGATTGCAGATTCAAAACCTAACCATGCCAGTAATTTATATAAACGCTTCATGCACTACAATGATCATAGAACAGATGGCTCCTCTGAAACATTTAGCGTCCCACACTATAAATTAATCATTAATTATTATTACATCGTTCTTCTTTATTGTACACAGATACAATAAGACTGACATTCAATGATTAGAAATTATAACCAGGGTCTGGCTTAGTATTACATTGTAATATTTGTATTAAGATTCTTCTGCTTCTATAACCGACCGACAGGTTGATCGATCCTCCTTCATAACTAAAGTCACAGGTCCTGAGCCAACTTCCATTGGTAGAGTTAATAGTTTACCTTTAGAAATCATAGGATCAGTAAAGCATCGATAATTAATATTCTATTAAGTAGAATGAGGCTCTGCTAGAAAAATATGTACAACAGTATTTACCTTTGTCTCTACTATAGGAGGGTGGTTGTGTGTATATAACTTCTTGAAATTTGAACTTAATCTTGTGAAGAAGAAAAAAATTACTAAGGATTCCTCTGAAACATTTTAGCGTCTCCTACTATGAGCAGATAAAACATTGTATTATGCAGAGCACATCCATTCGAGGATATGATTTTCACAATAACCCATAATTTTGGCTTTTCCCAGTATTCCAATGTTATATTTTACATAAAAAACTTTTGATAGGTACAAATATGTACAACAGTTTAAGAGACAGCAATGAAAGTCTTGCAAGGCTACTAGATCTAATAACACTACTGCATCACAACCCGTTAGCAAATTAAAATATTGGTTGCAGATTCAAAAACTAGCCACTATAGTAATTTATGTTAAGGCTTTATGTAATGTGACTGAACTTTCGATCGTTCATCGTGACCGAAAATTCCAAAATCGCCATTTCCGCTCAAAACTGAATTAAATGTTAAATAATGTTATAAAAGTGATAAATATAATCTAAGTAGGTATTCCAAAGGTAACTGCCCCAAAACCATCCCAAAATTAAACACTATAACAGGTATATCACGCAGAAAAAAAATTATTTCTCAAATCATTAACAAAAGAGGAAAAATTTTGAAGTCGAAATAAGTTCGGGGGCACGTTGTGGGACAACAAAAAAATTGCTGATGTCAAAACCCGTCCTGAACCTTTCCCAATAGGGGATGAAGAGGGGGGCGAGAACGAAAAAAAAAATCTGACAATCACGCGTATCAAATGAGAAAAAATTTTGCAGTGAAAATAAGTTATGGGGCACGTTGTTGGACTAGAAAAAAATTTCCGATGTCAAAACCCGTCCGCAAGCTTCGTAAATAGGAGATGAAGGGGGTGCGGGAATGAAAAAAAAATTTGACGATCGCGCGTATTAAATGAGGAAAAATTTTGAAGTGGAAATAAGTTCGGGGGCACAATGTGGGACTACAAAAAAATTGCCGATGTCAAAACCATTCCGGAACCTTCCCAAATAGGGGATGAAGGGGGTGTGACAAAACAAAAAAGAAACCTGATGATCGCGCGTATCAAATCAGGAAAAATTTGTACTGGAAATAAGTTCGGGAGTACGTTGTGGGACTACAAAAAAATTGCTGATGTCAAAACCCGTTCTGAACCTTTCCCAATAGGGGATGAAGAGGGGGGTGAGAACGAAAAAAAAAATCTGACGATCACGCGTATCAAATGAGGAAAAATTTTGCAGTGAAAATAAGTTATGGGACACGTTGTTGGACTACAAAAAAATTGCCGATGTCAAAACCATTCCGGAACCTTCCCAAATAGGGGATGAAGGGGGTGTGACAAAACAAAAAAGAAACCTGATGATCGCGCGTATCAAATCAGGAAAAATTTGTACTGGAAATAAGTTCGGGAGTACGTTGTGGGACTACAAAAAAATTGCCTATGTCAAAACCCGTTCTGAACCTTTCCCAATAGGGGATGAAGAGGCGAGTGACGACGAAAAAAAAAATCTGACGATCACGCGTATCAAATGAGGAAAAATTTTGCAGTGAAAATAAGTTATGGGACACGTTGTTGGACTAGAAAAAAATTTCCGATGTCAAAACCCGTCCGGAAACTTGCCAAAATAGGGGATAAAGAGGGTGCGAGAACAAAAGAAAATCTCACGATCGCGCATATAAAATGAGGAAAAATTTTGTAGTGAAAATAAGTTCGGCGGCACATTGTGGGTCTTCAAAAATTGCCGATGTCAAAACCCGTCCGGAAGCTTCCCAAATAGAGGATGAAGAGGGTACGGGAATGAAAAAAAATCTGACAATCGCCCATATCAAATGAGGACAATTTTTGTAGAGGAAATAAGTTCGGGGACACGTTATGGGACTACAAAAAAATGGCCGATATCAAAACCCTTCCGGAACGTACCCAAATAGAGGATGAAGGGGGTGTGAGAACGAAAAAAGGAAATCTGATGATCGCGCGTATCAAATGAGGAAAAATTTTGCAGTGAAAATAAGTTAAGGGGCACGTTGTTGGACTACAAAAAAATTGCCGATGTCAAAACCCGCTCGGAAGCTTCGCAAATAGGGGATGAAGGGGATGCGGGAATGAAAAAAAAAATTTGAAGATCACGCGTATCAAATGAGGAAAAACTTTGAAGTGGAAATAAGTTCGGGGGTACGTTGTGGGACTAAGAAAAAATTGCCGATGTCAAAACCCTTCCGGAACCTACCCAAATAGAGGATGAAGGGGATGTGAGAACGAAAAAAAGAAATCTGATAATCGCGCGTATCAAATGAGGAAAAATTTTGCAGTGGAATAAAATCGGGGGTACGTTGTGGGGCTACAAAAAAATTGCCGATGTCAAAACCCGTCCGGAAACTTGCCAAAATAAGGGATAAAGGGGGTTCGAGAACGAAAAAAAATATCTCACCATCGCGCATATAAAGTGAGGAAAAATTTTGTAGTGGAAATAAGTTCGGCGGCACGTTGTGGGTCTTCAAAAATTGCGATGTCAAAACCCGTCCGGAAGCTTCCCAAATAGGGGATGATGGGGGTACGGGAATAAAAAAAAATCTGACAAACGTGAGTATCAAATGAGGAAAAATTTTGCAGAGGAAATAAGTTCTGAGGCATGTTGTGGGTCTGCAAAAAATTACCCATGTCAAAACCCGTCCAGAGCCTTCCCAAATAGGGGATGAAGGGAGTGCGAGAACGAAAAAAGAATCTGACGTCGCGCATATCAAATGAGGAAAAATTTTGCAGTGAAAATAAGTTACGGGGCACGTTGCTGGGCTTAAAAAAAAATTGACCATGTTAAAACCCGTCCGGAAACTTCCTAAATAGGGGATGAAGGGGGTGCGGGAATGAAACAAAAAATTTGAAGATCGCGCGTATCAAATAAGGAAAAATTTGCAGTGGAAATAAGATCGGCGGTACGTTGTGGGGCTGCAAAAAAATTGCCGATGTTAAAACCCGTTCGGAACCTTCCCAAATAGGGGATGAAGGGAGTGCGAGAACGAAAAAAAAATCTGACGATCGCGCATATCAATTGAGGAAAAATTTTGCAGTGAAAATGAGTTCGGGGGCACGTTGTGGGCCTACAAAAAAATTGACTATGTCAAAACCCGTCATTTAATAATAAAAGAATCATTTAATCTTTGTAATTAATATAATGTAAGAAAAGAATTTATTACTCTATTAATAAATTCTTTTTAATTAATAAATGTAATTAATATAATGTGAGAAAAGAATTTATTACTCTATTAATAAATTCTTTTTAATTAATAAATGTAATTAATATAATGTGAGAAAAGAATTTATTACTCTACCATTTTATTTTTATTCAAGTAGAGTAGTTAGAAAAAATGCATGTTTTTAGTAATAACTGTGGATTGACTTTGCTATTAATGTCATTTTTTGCTTTAATAATATATAACCACTTTTAAGGTTGTATGATCTGTAACATATCATTCAAAAGTTAGTTTTTTATTTTAAAACTGTGATAAATAACTATGTAAAACAAATAATCAATTTTGAGTTTTCGCGATCTATGTATAAATGCAATAACAATATTATAAGCTTTAAAAATCGAAAGCGAAGCGGAATTGTAGAATTGGCATGCCTCGTTTTAAAATTGCCATTATGTCTAAATTACCGCATTTTCACGATTTTAAAACAAAATATGTCAATTCTACAATTTTGCTTTGATATCGAATTTTTAAAGCTTATAATATTCTTATTGCATTTATACATAGATTGCGAAAACTCCAAATTGATTATTTGCTTTACTTATTTATCGCAGTTTTAACGTCAAGAACTAACTTTTGAGTAGGATGTTACGGGTCATACAATCTTAACTTTAGTATACAAAACGATGAAAAAATAAAATTCGAAAAATTGCTCTTGAACGGACGATAATTAATGTTAATAAAATAGAAATAATTTCTCGAAGTGTTCAAGCAAACACTGATACAATAGGTTCGGTGCCATGAAAGACGGACGATTAAGTTCGGAGATTCACACACGGACAAATTTATTAGTATTATAGAAGACAATTAGTATTATAGTATTATATAGACTTAGTATTATAGAAGTTCCCCTATAAACAAACAAAACAAGTTAGAAATGTTTTCATATATTTTTAAAATTTAGATAAAATTTAAATAAATCTATATTATTCTTTTAGTTTATTTTTTATTACTAAGTCATTTGGTAAAACAATTAAAAGTATTGTTAAAAAGACTTGTGTTCAATATATTTTGACTTTAGGAATTCAAAACATTTCTTATTTCATGCAATTTACTTGTTATTTATGGAGATATTGTATATTTTACATCAAGTGCGAGAAATGGGGTTTCCGTTTACGAGAACCGCCTGCACGAGTTCTCAATTTTTTTGGCAGTATATGAGAGAAAATTTGAGAAAATGGTAAGTAAAAACTTGTTTCTAGTGCCGCTTATATATGTATGTATCATATATGACTGCAAATATCTCCAGAGAAAATATAGATCAATTATGCGTTTAGAAATATTTTCCCACCAACAAAATAAACAGAAATATCTAGATTTTCAAGCTTTGAATTCTAATAACTTAAAAACGCATCGTCAGAACGTTGCCAAATTTTTTCAATAATGTCAAGTATTTGTTTTTTATCAATATTGCAAGATCGGATTTTTTCTTATTAATTAAAATGTATACTATCACCAAGTTTAGAACCGGCATTGCATGTTAAAGCTTGTTTGTAAGTTTGGAGCTTAATATTTCTATTTTGAATCGTTAGAATGAATTGAAATTTGGAACACTTATACGTATACTATTATAATGAACAGATATATTAATTTTCGCAATGATTGCAAGAAGACGCATTTTGGGATAAAGTGCCTTTAAAAAATTTGTCCACTGAACAGTTCGAGAAATCACATTTTTTGACTCGCGGGCTGAAAGTACGGCTGTTGCTCCAGGTGCCAGCGCCCGATCGCAAAGGTTGTATTTTTAGCCTCGCCAAGCAAAAATTAGTATACGGGCCACGGAAGAAAATAAAGAATGCCTTAGACCGCATTTTTGTCACCCTGGCCTTCAGCTCGGGTGACAATTTACATGCGATCTGGTACATTCTTTACTTTTACTCTTTACATGCGTAATATACTATTTCCACACTATAATCAGTGTGGGAAATACGAATTTCCCGAATACTTTTACAAAGTATTCATATTTCGTTGTGGTTAAATATTCATTCTCTATTATTTTATTCTATATTGTACCTCACTGAAAAAAAATCTAAATAAAAAAGATGGGGAGATTAAACGTTATAAAAATGCATTAAAATGCTAAAAACATTTTTGTTTTTAAGATTAGAAAGTAGGTTGAGAAGAATGCTTAAAAATGAGAATTGTAGGATATTTTTACTATTTACTATAAAAAAAATTATTTTAAAATACAGTCTGCATTATTTTTACCATGTCAAGACAGACCTAAATAGTATATTACGACACAAGGCCAGAAAGTTGGATTTACTGGCCGGCGCCATTTTGACGCCCGAGGCGAAGCCGAGGGCGTCGATGCGCGCCGGCCAGGGCATCCAACATTCCGGCCAAGTGTCGTATACTATTTTTCTTCATCCCCAGCCGAAAGTACGTCCATATAATTAATATTAATTAATAAAATAGCGTTGTTAGCTGTTAGCGCCACTTTACATATCGCGGAACATAAGGCTCGACTTCTGCTTTTTTTTATGCCCGACCGACTTTTGGCGACCCGAGGCGAAGCCGAGGTTTTGCAAAAGTCGGGCGGGCATCAAAAACACTAACAAAAGATGCTTGAAAAACATGATGGGCCAAAAACATGTACATATACTTAATCGCAGATGCTGATTTTAACTACCGCCCAACCTCTTAATGGTTCCTCTGTTTGTCCTTTTCTATCCCATACATTATAGAATGAAAGTCAAAAAGCTCTCACACATAAGTATTTAGCTACACCATGTTTGGAAACTCAAAATGTAAACTTCATGTCTATATATATGTATAGAAGCTTTCTGACAGTGTGTATGCAATATAAGAACATAATTGATTATGAAAGTTATAAATATATTGTTCAATATATTAATAATAACATAAAATTAATTTAATACACCTATATCTTTTCAATTTTCCGATTTTACAAATGATTTCCTTGTCATCACATTTGGAAGGGTTAGCATAGTTTAGGTTACAACACGTGCGCTGTCGCGGACGTTGTCATGCAACGATCAACAAAGAGCGGCCACAAAAGTCGATCTTCCCGGAGCAAAATCGAGCCGGGAAGACCGTACTTACGACTAGGGGATGAAGAAAAATTAGATTCTGGATGTTATGAATATAAAAAAATAGTTATGACAATTATTTATTTTTTCATCCATATTTAGTAACGCAGACTATTTTAATACATTAGTTGATAAGTCTAGTATTATATATGTGTAATGACTAATATTCAGGGAATATTTCTGCAAATGATAGAAAAATCAATTAAATTAATATACGCGATATTTCACATGAAGTCAGCAGCTTAAAATTTTAAAATCGCTTAGGATTGGCGAGAAAATAGTTCTTGGTGAAGAAAACATATTCCTAGATTTTTAGACCCATATTTTGCGCTTACACAGCAGCATGTTATTCGTTTAAATCTAATATTACTTCCAAAATTCGTACTTACTGCTCAATATATTTATAATTATTAATCTAACACATATTAAGAGGATTAATAGATATAAAATAGGCATTCATTTGAAATATCCAGATACATTACTTTTTCTTTAATGTATGAAATATTCAGTGATTGATTTATTTCTGTATTAGCTTCTTAAAAATTGAAATAGTATGATTTCTTGGTTACTAAAACATATAGCTAGTTCAAATAAAAGCTTTTTTGATCTTTAAATGGTTATTCAAAGTATAAAAATAGATATCACATGAGTTTTAATTTTTGAAGAAGATTAATCCCCATTGATTTTAAAACTGGCTAAAAATATTTAAAAATTAAGAGAATAGAATTAAAGAAAAAATATTTTTGGTTCAACTACGAAGAATGCACCAATATGCATTCTTCGTAGGTGAACTAAAGGACCTTTTCTTCTCAAAATAAGGTTTATTGTAAGAAAAGATACACCGATAGCTAAAAACCGATTATTTGGTTATTTATTTAAACAATCGTTGTTTAAACAATACTATACCAGTTTAATTGAAAGAGGTCTCCAGATTCGAATTCTGTAGGCGAAAGAACGTAAGGGACAACAGGTTTACGGGACGGTACCCATAGCGTCCGGATTACGAGCTGCGCGATGGCCAGGCCGAACTGTCTTATCGCTCTACCCCCACTCCACTCCGAGTCGACGCACTGATCGCGCAAAGGTATAGTATACTTCAAGCGCAGCGGACTCGCTCGAGACGGCGCCAGCTGAGTCGATCCGTCGCTCCGCTGTGATTCCATGTACAGATCGCGCATCATAAAGGGAGTATAGTGTAAGTGCAGCCAACTCACGAGCTCCGACTCAACGCACTGATCGCGCATATGGTTCAAGCGCAGCGGAGTCACGTGAGCCAATGCTAGCCGGTTACTGTCTTCTCTCGATTCTCACAATTCGCTGGTACTGTTATTTTTCATTATTTAAGAGATTTTATTTATTTATGATGAATATACGGGCAGATGCCAATATTACATAGAATTAATAACAGAGAAATAATATTAAACAATAACCAGTAAATTAGACATTAAGTAAATATTATCGTGAGATTTGCAATCAAAAACTATTACTATTACTTATCGTTTAAGATGTAAACAAACTTTTCCTTGAACAATGTCATTTATTTTATATTTATAAATAATCGATGTTATTATATGTATGGGATATTTCACATGAAGTCAGCAGCTCAAAATTTTAAAATCGCTTAGGTTTGGCGAGTTAACAGTTTTTGGTGAAAAAAAAAACATGTCTCTAGATTTTTAGACCCATATTTTAATAAATGCAAAAGTTATTCTACATAAAAATTTATTATTTTTTGCAATTTTTTGTGAAAACTCAACATTTGTCATTTTTTTTACTCAAAATCCTGAAACTTTTTGTAAAGCACATTGATTGGAAAAAAGTTTGCATTTTACTTGTAGAATATAGTCATATTTATTTTATGACCCATTTTAAAAGTATCTCATTGGTTGCTTCTTAGTATACCTTAACCTAAAAAAAAAAAATTTGCCGCAGAATATTTTTTGTTCGACAAAATTTTTTCAGATTCTTTATTAAAAATCCTTGAAAACAAGCCTCGGATCGAGATTGACAAAGCCTCCTGAAAAAAGTTATGTATTTTTTAAATATCAATAGAAACCAAGAATTTGTATTTTCTTAATATTAATAATATTATTTAATATTATTCATCTCATGACATAGATCTTGTCACTGAATTTTGTCAATGTATAAAAAATACATTAAACATGTATTTTCAACTGAACAGGCTTATAATAGCATTTATATTTACTTTCCTGAATGTTCAATGGGAGCCACTTACACTGCTAATACACACTCTATTCGCATTCTTCATATCTACTCGAAATTAAATTTAATAAGTAATCTATTATTATGTGTGCAAAAGCTGAAGGTATATTACTATAAAGAAGTTCAAATCAAAGTAGAGGACAGAAAATTTAGCAATTGTATATGCCAATACACAGACAAATCAAGGAGCGCGGGAGCGTTCCGAAGGCAAGTATAGAAGAAGCCTAATGGAGCGACCCGTACTACATATATATTGAAATGGGTGTACGAAAAATTCAATGCGCTTTTACGTATACTGCGTTAGTTTTTACTATATAACATATCCCTCTTAATCGAAAGCCATTTCATTGCTCTACTCAAATCAAAAGATTTTATTTAAAAAGATTATCTCGTTCAAAAGATATAGAGATCTGAATTTTTTTATGTACTGTTTCCTTTCCAAACTTTTCTCCTAGTTATTCAGATATCCGGTTTGCAGCTCTTACGACACTTCCGGTTGTCGTCTATCTTATACGTTTGTATATCTATATCGATATTTTACTTACGCTTGTGTGTGTGTGTGTGTGTGTGTTTTTATATATATATATATACATATATATATATATATATATATATATATATATATATATATATATATATATATATATATATATATATATATATATATATATATATATATATATACAGGGTGTGTCAAAAGTTCCGGGACGGCCAGTTATCTCAGCGGGAATGCATTTTCGGAAAAAATGTTTCATACAAAAGATGTAGAATTTTTCCCTAGCTATCTGATGGTGACCTTGAATTTGACCTTGGGCTTGACCTTCAAGGTCATTTGAAGGTCAAGTCGAATTTTTTAAATGGGAAGCCCCCTTTTTTATTGCGGAAACCGAAAGAGGGAAAAATTCTCTTTCCACCGATATAAGATACATAAGGGGTCAAATGTGATCTAGAGGTCGTTTCAAGGTCAAGTCGGTAAAATGAGGTCAAATTGATCTTTGGCAGTCCATAGCATGGAAACTAAGGGCGTTGGGAAAAAACTTTCCATACGAAAGTTTCCCCAAATCGAATGGAGCATCTGATGGTGACCTTGAATTTGACCTTGGGCTTGACCTTCAAGGTCATTTGAATGTCAAGTTGAATTTTTTGAATGGGAACCCTCTTTTTGTTGCAGAAATGCGGGCCACGGACCCATGGATTTTCGGGGTCGCTGAACCCGTATCTGGGGTCGGTTTGCCCCGCTGGATCAACCCAAGGTCGTTCCAAGGTCAAACTAGAAGGAATTGCAGAAGGTGCTTAAAACCACGGACCCATGGGTTTTCGGGGTCACTGAACCCGTATCTGGGGTCGGTTTGCCCCGTTGGGTCGATCCAAGGTCGTTCCAAGGTCAAACCAGAAGGAATTGCAGAAGGTGCTTGAAACCACGGACCCATGGGTTTTCGGGGTCGCTGAACCCGTATCTGGGGTCGGTTTGCCCCGTTGGGTCGACCCAAGGTCGTTCCAAGGTCAGCGGTGATTAGCCAAGTCCCAGGTCTGGGTTTTGATCCAGAAACGTTTGCACAAAAAATGTTTTTTAACGCCCTGATACACGAAATTTGATGGGGTGTCCAGATGATCGGAGTATAAGAACGTTGACCTTCAAATGACCTTCGGCTCACTTTTAACCCCGTATGTATCTTACACCCCTGGAAAGGTAAGTTTTCCCGCTTTTCTGCAACAAAAAGAGGGTTCCCATTCAAAAAATTCGACTTGACCTTTAAATGACCTTGAAAGTCAAGCCCAAGGTCAAATTCATGGTCACCATCAGATGCTCCATTCGATTTGCGGAAACTTTCGTATGTGAAGTTTTTTCCCAACGCCCTTAGTTTCCATGCTTTGGACTGCCCAAGATCAATTTGACCTCATTTTACCGACTTGACCTTGAAACGACCTCTAGATCACATTTGATCGCGTATGTGTCTTATATTGTTGGAAAGAGAATTTTTCCCTCTTTCGGTTTGCGCATTAAAAAAGGAGGGTTCCCATTTAAAAAATTCGACTTGACCTTCAAATGACCTTGAAGGTCAAGCCCAAGGTCAAATTCAAGGTCACCATCAGATAGCCAGGGAAAAATCCTACATCTTTTGTATGAAACATTTTTTCCGAAAATGCATTCCCGCTGAGATAACTGGCCGTCCCGGAACTTTTGACACACCCTGTATATATATATATATATATATATATATATATATATATATATATATATATATATATATATATATATATATATATAAACTTGTATAACGTTAGTTCCCAGGGCCCCATGTTACTGTATACCTATACGTGACTAAAGAAATAATGTCTCTTATGGGGGCCGATGTCCTCAAAACTGACGTTAAACATATGTAGATTCAGGGACTGTCCCCAAAACTAACAAATGTCCCCGAAACCAACGTTAAACATCTGGAATGTCCTGGAAACTAACATAAAACATAATATATATATATATATATATATATATATATATATATATATATATATATATATATATATATATATATATATATATATATATATATATATATATATATATATCTTCCTATATTATATAGATGAATGTTACCACGTAGCCCCACCTCACCCCCACCTCAGCGCCACCTCACTCCCACCTCAGCCCCCCCTCGCACCCTCCTCACCCCCACCTCAGCGCCCCCCTCAGCCCCCTCCTCAAAATAACGTAAAATTCCGTCATTTTTTACGTTATTTCGTGACTTCTTATTCTGTTACAGCCCCCCTCACCCCCTCCTCAGCGCCACCTCACCCCCACCTCAGCGTCCCCCCCAGCTCCCTCCTAGCCCCCCTCAATGTCTCTTAAACAATGTCATAAAGTAGGACACAAATTTATGTAAAATTTAATATTGGGAAGAAAAAATTTTTGATTGAAATGAAATGCTATGTCACCTTGAAGGTACTGTTGGATTTTGATTCTTTAACAATAGCTTTATATAAATTTTCCTGTTAGAAAAATTTTTAGAAGCAATTCTTTTGGAATTGTTTTTTAGAAAGATATAAATATATAGTTAGAAATAATTCTATTAATCATTATCAGTATATAAATGCATAAAATATAATTTATATACTATTAACAGTTTTCCATGCCACACGAGAGGTACTGTGAATAGGCGCGTTGGATTTTGTTTAAAGTGGCATCCTTCGCCTGGAGCCCTACATAACCACTATTTCATTATCCTTTCTTTCTGTTATTATGAACTTTTTACAGATTAATTATATTGATTACCTAAAAAAAAATGATTACTATTAATATTTTTTTATAATTATTTAATATTTATATATATATATATATAGATATTTATGTTTAATATCTACTAGGAATGATACTAGGAATTAAATTAATTAGTTTTCATTTTAATAAGCCTTTATGGAAATCATTAAATCATTTTTTTGTCTGTTATTGGTTCATTTGGAACACATTTAATATAATTACCAATAACTTAATAAAATACCAAATGGCTAATCAAGGAGATTCAAGACCCAGTCCATTAAGATGGGATCCAACACAGAAAAAATATGTCGAAGTAGAAAGTATACAGCATGCAAGATATTTGGATGAAATAAACAAAAAACTACAAAATCACATTAATGAGGAATATGAATATGAACATGATTTAATTAATCAAATCAATGAATATAATAATGATATCACACAAGGACAAATTCCATTGATTTAGAATCCAGAACAAAATAAATATAATGAA
Organism: Torymus aiolomorphi; assembly: GCA_036365515.1. Taxonomy (NCBI): domain Eukaryota; kingdom Metazoa; phylum Arthropoda; class Insecta; order Hymenoptera; family Torymidae; genus Torymus; species Torymus aiolomorphi. The sequence goes on along the minus strand of CM070875.1, from coordinate 149,972,807 downwards.
GTAGATAATTTAAAAGATACCGTTGAACTTGATAGGTTAAATGAAATGGTGGAAAAACATGAAAAAGAAGACAATAAGTACAATGAGTATAATAATAACTTACTTAAAGAGTATGATATGAATTATATAAAAATTTTAATTGAAACATATAGATAATAATTAAATTCAATTGATAAAAACTAATGAATATTGTACAAAAAAGTTTAAGAGTTAAAATAATTATTAGAAGTCAAAAAAATTAATTTCTTTAATATATGTCATAATAATTAACTACATATAAAAAAGGAACAATAAAAATCTACAAGTTCCTAAAATACTTATGAAACCTTAAAGGATTATATTAAAGAAAAATTTTATTAATAACATTTTTCGTATTGTTCAAATGATAACAATTAAACTTTTTTAAAATATATAATATTTAAAATTTTACGAAAATAGTAATAAAATTTTTAAAATGTTATAAGTTCATTAACATCTTTCACATATTCTACATAATGTTAACATATAATGCTAAAATACATATAAAAGGAACAATAAATATATGTTTCCTAATTATGAAAAGCATACAAAAAAGTAAAACATTAAAGAATATGTTAAAGAAATATTTTCCCAAATGAAAAATTATCAAAATTTTCGTAAATTTTAACTATTACTTAGTAAATAATACATGAAAAATATGTAGTAAAATAAGTCGTATATAAAAAGTATACCAATTTAAAATTAAACATCGAAAGTGGTTACGTAGGGCTATTGGCGAGGGATGCCACTTTAAAAAAATCCAACGCGCCTATTTACAGTACCTCTAAGGTGGCGTGGAAAACTGTTAAATATATATAACTTATATATTATACATTTCTTATCTTTATAAACATTTTTCCAATGGGATCTTTCTGACAATTATACATTTATATCTTTCGTTATAAAATTATTCCTAAGTATACAATTTAAAATATTTTTTATTATAATTACAACACATCGGGGGTTGGCGAGCGGAGCGAGCAGGGGGCGAAGCCCCACTAGTATATATATATATATATATATATACATATAAATATATGAAACGCTAGTTATGCAGACACTTTCCGAAATTTAAATAGACTTATGCAGACAGAGACCGACTTATGCAGACGTCAGCATAAGTAGAGAGATTATTTCTTTAGTCACGCTAGACTTGTGCAGACACTTGTATAAACGGTACTACACTTATGCAGACAGGTCACGTGGTCTTATACATTGGTGTCAGCATAAGTCCATGTTCATATGATTATATATATATATATATATATATATATATATATATATATATATATATATATATATATATATATATATATATATATATGTTTGTAAATTGGTACTTTTGAGGAGATGTGAACCTTTCGCTCAGAGTTCGGACAATGTGACTAAAGAAATAATGACCCTCAGGTTACCGACTCTGGGAAAAGGGGGTATAGATTTCTCCTCAAAAGTCGCGATTCTTGCTTTGAGAAATTTGAGGAGTCTCTTCAAAATGCCGACATCTCTTCAAAAGTACCGATCTATACGTTGATATCTCTTCAAATATACCAATTCCCATAGTTATGATATATATGGGTCGTTCCTGTACTTTTTTTAAAAAGTGTGCGCGGGGGGGTCGTCGATTTTATCGACGATTTTTTTTATGAAAGTACATATAAAAAAAATAGCTTGTGCAAAATTTCAGCCTCTTATCTCATTCCTAATTCCTGCTGGAATTTTTTTAAACCCTGATTTTGACCTGTTTTTAGCCAGTTTTCAAAAAATTCTAAAAGGCTGAAATTTTAACAAAATGAGGTCGGTGAGGTCTCATTTTTTTTGTCTTTCTTCAAATTTTAAGAAAAAAAAATACACTGATATGAAATGATGATTTAGGTTTTATTGGCAATCTGTGATATGGCCATTGCATTTCATCATTTTTAGATCATCTGTAAACCTCTATATCTCGTAACTGGTTCCACATTTTTGAGCTCACTAGGTCTCACTTTTTTTTGTCTCAACGAGACCTTTAATTTCTTTTTTTTGAGGAGCTAAATTGATTGAATAAACTTCAATATACAGCCTTTTGAAGTTGACGTTTTTATCAAAAATCGCGAAAATCAACCGTGTTCATGGTCACAGTGTCAACCGAATTTTAATTAAAAATCATTAACAAAAGTATTTTTCATTAGAATATGATGTTATCTAACTATACTCTTTCCCTATCATAGGAAAAAGTCAAAAAATAATTTTTTGTCGAGCATTATAATATCTAATTTTTCGATACCTAAAATAATCAAAAATGGCTCTCTACTGACATGAATTCTACCATCTTATAATTATTTTTGACACGTATACGTAAAATAGATACAAAGGTGGTTCCTAGACCTTTAAAATCCGTAGTCGCTGATTTTTCTAGGACCACTAGAGCCAAAGTTATAGCCGTTTTTATAAAAAAATATTTTTCAAGTGGTAAAATTAGAGCTTGTGAAATATAGGAAAAGTTTGATTTACAAGATCAACCATAAGTTTGGCATAATTGTCCTAAAAAAAGTGCTGAGGCTGCATATTTTGAAGATCTTAGGCCGTGTCTACACTATGCGAGAAGCACGTGCGATCAGCCCAAGCGATGCGAGCAAGCCATGCGCGCATGCGACGCGAGCAAGCGATAGTAATGGCTTTAGGTTGCTTAAATTACCTATGCAGACTTTATAGATAATTAAAGTTGAAAATAAGAATTTAAGTAAAATTTTTTTTGTAATATTCATTTTATTTTAACTCTTTTATAATCATTATCAAACGAAGTAAGTTTTGCTTTTAATGTTCAATCATCAATGGGTATAAAGCAGTGATATTTTCTTGTATTCTGTATAGTTCGGGTCAATTTAGAACGGCATTCTAGTACTTTACGCCTTCTCTCAATTGTTTCTTGACTCACCCAAATAGATCTAAAAACCAAATATTCTATATTTTTATAACACATAATGATTTATTATTCAAATACATAATCAAATAATATAGTCAAAAAATCTAAATTATATTATTTTTACCTTATTCCATCAATATTTTCACTAACGTAATCATACATGTCTTTTGGATTTAAAATTGGTTTTTCTGATGTTCTTTGTAAGGATGCCCTGCGTACTGTTCGTTTAACCACTGCTCCACATCCATCACACGGACTTTTCCCATGGCTAGTAGAAAAAAAGTTGTGCGACTTAACTTTTAAGCCAAAATCCTCCTCATGATGACAGATATTAATGAAATTGTTCCTACAGTAAATAAATACTATCTTGAAGGTAAAAATTATAAAAAATAAAATAAATCTGTTTAATATTGTGTACATAATAATACAAATTATTTGAACTTGCATCGTAGAAGTTGTTGCTTTTTTTAAATTTGATATACAGAAAAAATAAAGAACTGTTTTAGTAATTTTATCTTTAAAGCTGTTTTCTACATAATGTAAAATTTTAACTCGGGTGTAACCTGCAGGTCCAGGATCTTTATGGATTTTGATGTTCTGGGTCTCAAAATAGTTTTTCACACAAATTAAATATACTTTCAGAATATTACTTTGACATATTCTTAATAATTAAAATTAAATTTTTTCAGGTCATTTAATGAACAAAAATCTAAAGGTGTCTATTTTGTTCATATAATACGTATTAATATACTACAATAAAAGTACTCTTACTTGTTTTTGTATTGGGTAGGTGCTCCATCTGACATATAATGTACATTCTCAATAAACGGAAAATCTCGTTTTAGAAGTGCAATGAGTTGCCCTTGAAAAGTGTTAACTGCACAAGCATCATGTTTTAAACAATCACTAATAACACATACAGATAAGGTTTGTAATTGGTCGTTATTGTCTTCTTTATAATACACTACCAACGGGTGTACAGTTGCTTGTGTATTATTAAAATAAAATGCTTGGATCGAGTCTTGACAAACAAATAAGAAATTTTCAGCAAAATCTTGAAGTATAATACATGTATCTGGAGTAATAATTGTTTTGCAATGTTTTAAATAACATTTCTGCATTTCAGTCACATAATGATGCTTTGTTAATTCCCATATGTCATTGGATAAATTTATAATAAAATTTCTTGTAGGTTCTTTTACCATAATAAGACTGACTCTATTATTAGATTGTGATTCAGCATTATTTACCCAATTATGATATTCAATCTCTGAAACATCTTCGCATGAGCTTGATTCCAACATGTTCAGAATTTCTGCTTTACCAGGACAGTTTTCACAAAGATGTAGCATACAATCGCTCCAATCTGTTGAGCAAACACAATCATTTAAAATTACTCGGTAGGCTAAATTTTTGTAGATGGCAGACAATTTTAATTTGACATTTTGGTGTATAGGACATACACAAATTGTATGTGTACCAGGTGCTCCAGCACTAATACATTCTTTTGGCCTTAAAGAAGCAAATATACTGAAACCTGGTTTACGCTGATCTTTAAAATGCTGTTCATATTCTTCTTCCACCCAATTGTTGTATAGATCCTTCAAATCATACATCAACAGTCTTTTTTGTAACTTCTCTGTGATATTAGTAATAGGATTTTTAACACTGATGCAATCTTTAATGCCGCTACATATTCTACTATTGTTTTCATCTCTATAATACTGAGTTACAGATTCTCTAACTTCATTAGAATGAATGCTGTACACTTTACGCTTAATAGTTCCTAAGACACCTGGATAAAATATATTTTGAAATTAATTTCAAATAGTGTATACTTAATCACAAAATAAAATCATAATAACAATATTATTTTTTTTAATTTAACGATTATCAAGACGATAAAATTTAGCTCAATGTTTATTCTATTTTAATTACTATGACTTGTTATATTGGAAGAAAAGAAATAGTTTAGAATTAATTTATTTTTTTATTTTTTTTTTTTATATTAATTTTAATAGTTCTTTTAAAATCCAATAATTACTTTATTATTTTTTATCTAATAATGAATAACGAAGGGTACCCCATGTTAAGATAGGCAAAATGCCACTATTAATGAAAGCGAAAAATGACAGTGATTTCAAAGAAGTATACTAAAAAAAGAATTTTCTACGATTTTTCCGGGGACCTATCTCCCCTCCTTATACCAGTAAGGCCTAAAAATCGCATTTTTTTCTCCCGTTCCTCAATGTTAAAAAATAAAAAAAAAAATATGAGATTACAGTCTGTAAACAGAGAGAACATTGAGATTTCTCAAATATAGATTCTTTCTAATTAAATCGGATTTCATTTAAATGTTTAAATTACAATTCATGTATTATTTTACTTAATCCGTAAACAATACTTAAGCAATACGTAAGCAATACGTAAGTAATACATAAATAATAATACTTAAGTAATAATACATGAGTAATATAAATAAATAATTATGAGGATTTTAAATTAAATATTTTATAGGGGTACCCTTTATCATTATAGTTGCTTGAACAAAAATTACATAGATTTTAATAAATTAAACTAAAATTTTCTATTAATAATTCTCAAGTGTAATATAATATATGTAACCTAATGTATAAAGGATTATCGATTCTATATGTTTACACTATGTCTATAATCAAGATATTAAGAATTTATTACAACCCATTTTTTAACTTACCTACAGTAATTTTAAGTTCTTTTGCTTTATTAAACATATAACGTGAACATTGGAAATAATGTTTTGCTTGTTCAAATTTCCAATAACGATATTTTTTTACCAAAATTAGTTTCTTCATTATAACACTTAATTATGTTTCCAATCATTCCGTGAAATGACATACTATCCTCTTGTAGCTGTTTAAGATTGCATTGAGTTGGCAAATTAAGATTCAATGTTTTATTAACTGTTGTACAAAATTTCGTATTCATTGATTCTAAAACACTGTATGTTTTATTTTCCAAGCGATAATCACTAAGTTTCTCTCGTCTAAGAGGAGGTTCATCAAATCCATCGAGCATTTTATTTAAACGTTGAAATCCTTGGCTCAATAATATATCTTCTGAACTTTCTGATATACACACTTGGCTACTTGAAGAAACTTGACTACTTGAAAAAAGCTGCTCATTATTTACGTTTAAACCATCATTCCCAGTGTTTTCATCTTTTTCTGCATTTTTTGTTATTATTGATGTAATTTTGAACTCACAGTTTTTACAGTACTTATTACCTGGATCTAAATTTATATTACAAATGTTACGAAATTTATCACATTTATCAGCACTAATCATTACTAAATTATTCTCAATGGATTTTGAATGATTATTAAAACAATTGCAACACTTCCTTTGTCTACTTGTATATCGAGTATCATATTTATGAAGATGATGGTCGCAAATAAATTTATTTTCTACATTAATATCAAAATTTTTAATCCTAAATGATAAATACAGCTTTAATTCATTACTAAGATTACTAATTAGATTAAGAGATTTATTTCTTGTGTAATGCTTTAAATGACATTTATCATCCTCATGCAATTCACCAATATAGCACATCATTTTCTTTCAATTCCTGAGAAGATAACACTTACAAAACACAATTGTACAATTTATAAAACTCAACCGAAACAATACTGATATACTTGGTAATAGTTCTGCTCAACTACCTTCACAATTCTACTTAGAAATATTCATTTCACTTTTATTGTAACTTGTACTCATTGTTTAAGGACATTCCGTGCCGTGTGTCGTGTAACGGATGACGGGTTCACGGGTGTCTCGCACAGAAAAATGGATGTCTGTCATCTATTAACTTACGTCAACACAGGTTAAATGAAACTATCTATGTATGTTTCATTTAACCTGAGCTTATACGTATAACGCACGTAAAACTATAGAAAACCTGCATTTAAGACCATGTCTATACTAGGTATGCGAGAAGCGCAACCGGTGCGCGCATGCGACAAGCCATACGTTTTGCACAAAGTACTTGAAATACTTAAAATGATAAATAATATCGTTGTATACGATTGAACGTAAACGTGAGTTTATATTATTAGGGTTTGTCAGCGAGAAGAAATAAACGGGAAAATTAGACTTCAAGAGTCTATGCAACCAACTCTACTCGAAAGTGAAAGTTGATTGCAGAAAAAGGTATGAACGCTTATGCGTACGAGTAAACAGGCAATAAGGCATTGTAGAGGTAAAACGGAAAGTGGTAAGGTAAAAGGAATGTGCATAAAGCACGTAGCGACTAGGCGCCGCAGGACTCTATTTAAGCCGGCTGGGTGATGTTTTTCATAGTGGGAGCGCATCGGACGCTTGCCATCTAGCGGGCACTTTGAATACTTCAATCGTGAACAATCGTAGTAGATCAGTTAGTAGATCTATATTTAGCGATAAATAATATCGTCAATAATATCGTAGTGAAATAATATTATTTATCATTTTAAGTATTTTAAATATTTTGCATCGCTTGGGCTGATCGCACGTACTTCTCGCATAGTGTAGACACGGCCTAAGATCTTCAAAATATGCAGCCTCAGCACTTTTTTTAGGACAATTATGCCAAACTTATGGTTGATCTTGTAAATCAAACTTTTCCTATATTTCACAAGCTCTAATTTTACCACTTGAAAAATATTTTTTTATAAAAACGGCTATAACTTTAGCTCTAGTGGTCCTAGAAAAATCAGCGACTACAGATTTTAAAGGTCTAGGAACCACCTTTGTATCTATGTTACGTATACGTGTCAAAAATAATTATAAGATGGTAGAATTCATGTCAGTAGAGAGCCATTTTTGATTATTTTAGGTATCGAAAAATTAGATATTATAATGCTCGACAAAAAATTATTTTTTGACTTTTTCCTATGATAGGAAAAGAGTATAGTTAGATAACATCATATTCTAATGAAAAATACTTTTGTTAATGATTTTTAATTAAAATTCGGTTAACACTGTGACCATGAACACGGTTGATTTTCGCGATTTTTGATAAAAACGTCAACTTCAAAAGGCTGTATCTTGAAGTCTATTCAATCAATTTAGGTCCTCAAAAAAAGAAATTAAAGGTCTCGTTGAGACAAAAAGAAGTGAGACCTAGTGAGCTCAAAAATGTGGAACCAGTTACGAGATATAGAGGTTTAAAGATGATCTAAAAATGATGAAATGCAATGGCCATATCACAGATCGCCAATAAAACCTAAATCATCATTTCATATCAGTGTATTTTTCTTCTTAATATTTGAAGAAAGACAAAAAAATGAGACCTCACCGACCTCATTTTGTTAAAATTTCAGCCTTTTAGAATTTTTTGAAAACTGGCTAAAAACAGGTCAAAATCAGGGTTTAAAAAAATTCCAGCAGGAATTAGGAATGAGATAAGGGGCTGAAATTTTGCACAAGCTATTTTTTTTATATGCACTTTCATAAAAAAAATCGTCGACAAAATCGACGACCCCCCGCGCACACTTGTTAAAAAAAGTACAGGAACGACCCATATATATATAGTATCAGAGTTAATAAACATATCTTACTCGACTCGAAAAGAAAGAGACAGAGAGAGAGAAAAGAATATACAACAAAAACTAACAAAAAAATTGTAGTACTTTGAAGGAGAAAGAGAGAGAGAAAAGAATATAAGTAGGTGTAATAACGAATAAAAATTGTAATTCTAAAATAACCTCAAAATATGGTTATTATTTTATTTTTATATTAATTTTCAATCAGCTGCTGGCATCTATATATATATATATATATATATATATATATATATATATATATATATATATATATATATATATATATATATATATATATATATATATATATATATATATATATAGATAAGTATATTTTTTATTACTAGATATACCATGTAAAAAAATATAATCAAATGAAAAAATAGATACTTTGTGTAGTTTTTTTTTTTCATTTTCAGATTATACATTTTTCTCATAGTCTGGCGAATATATTTATTTTATGCAGTATGCTATATATAAATACAACAAAGAACTATTTATGTGAAATTTGATCTGAGCTTTGATTTAAAAAGCATTTGTCACCTTCAAGAAACTTAGTTCATATCAGTGCACCTGTGCTATGCTGTTGTACATATTCATTTAAGCACTAATTAAAAGATTATTTGAAATGAAAATTAAAATACTGAAAACAGCGACAGTGATGTGTTATTGTGAAAATTTCAACGAATATAAAAGTGCTGAGTTTAAAAAATTACAAAAATGTTATAATTTTCGCAGGGTGGGAGACGTCGAAAGTTTTATCTATACAAGGATATCAAGAAAGCTTTGATTCTCAGTGATTCTCAGTTCATAAACTGGTTGTGCTTCTTTACAAGATTACGTGTGGGTAATGATGAGTTATTAATTTACGTAGTTTCAATCAATAATAATTTCAAGAACTTATATCTAACTTATATCTCATAAAAGATTATGTCAAATGAAAAAAGCAAAAAGGATGAGTTATTGTGAAAATTTCAACAAATTAGAGTGCTCAGTTATCCTCATGTATGATTTTCTCAGGGTGGGAGATGTCAAAATGTTTCAGAGGAGTTCTTGATAAATATTTTTCAAGACAAGATTCAGATAATAATTTTGATAATTAATGATTGGCTTATGGTGAGGGGTGCCAAATGTTTCAGAGAAGCCATGTGGTCTGTAAATACAGTACATATATACCATAGCGATACTGGTTTCGTAACATGCATTCTGGAGTTTGGATTGCATGCACAACATATTCTACATTTATCACTGTATAAGTGTATGTACACAAAGAAAAATTTTGTAGGAAAAATTACTATTTTCTATAGTAACCGTGGGACAGACTCAAATTTTCATGAAAATTACTATAATTTATAATAAAAATTGCTATAATTTTGTAACTTTTACTACACAAATAACAATTTTTACCATAAATTATAGTAATTTTCATGAAAATTTGAATGTGTCCCATGGTTACTATATAAAAAATAATAATTTTTCCAAAACAATTTTTTTTTCGTGTAATAATCTAATATATGATGAGAGATAGTTTATAAAGGCTCCTTTTAAACATTTTGTCAACATTGTAGTGCATAATTCCAATTTCTATTTTTTCTCTATTTTTTATTGTAAGTACAATACAATAAAGCAAAACAAGAGGTATAGATTGACACGTTTAGGCTGAATCACATGGTGCGGCATAGAGCTGCGCCATAGGCGTTTCAGAGAGATTGTACACAAGCGCTGCGCTACGCTGTCGCATTGGTTACTTGGTAGACCTCGTCGCTGATTGGCTAACATTTAAATATTAGTCAATCAGCGACGAGATCTACAAGTAATCAATGCGACAGCGTAGCGCAGCGGTTATGTACAATCTCCCTCACACAGCTCTAACAGCCAGTCCACATTACATGCCATGTGCGCTGTGACTGTGCCATGTGAGCACCGAAAAAAAATTGTTGTTCGACATCTGTTAAAGTCAGCGTCAAAGGCTAAAGTAGAACAGACCTACTTGTTTTGAACGTGGTTCTAATTTAGCCTTTGACGCTGACTTTAACAGATGTCGAACAACAATTTTTTTCGGTTCCTCACATGGGACAGTCACAGCGCACATGGCACGTAATGTGGATTGGTGTTATAGATACAGTGAGACACAGATACAAGCAATAATATGGGTTACTATATCTATATATATGAGGAAGACGGATACATGGGTTACAAATCTCTTGGGCGTATTCCGAAATGTGGAAACTGCGGTACGACTTTTCGGATCGCTTCAAAATTATTTGTCCGGTGCTGTGAGGTTACCGAATGTTCCGTAATTATATGACAAACTGGACGTTGTAAATCAGCCTTAACTTGCTGGGAATGACAGAGTATGACCGACCGTTAACGATCGTTATTTAGAGTGGTCTATTTTCATGAACGTGGTTGGTTACATATTTCGGGACGCTTCATAATTTAACATGCCGTTCCGAAACTCCGTACCCGAGTTTCTGTATTTCGGAAGACGCCCCTTGTTTCTTAATTTGTATCTGATTTATAACTAATATATATATATATATATATATATATATATATATATATATATATATATATATATATATATATATATATATGTGTAGAAACCCATGTTAGTATTGTTATTGTTTGTACCTGTGTCTCACTGTATCTGTAAATTAGAGCTGTGTGAAGGGCCATAGAAGTTGCGTCATAGAGGCAGCCAATCATCATTCACTATAGATATTCTTCAAATGCAAAAATAGCTCTGAGCTCTGATTGGCTGTACCCATGACGCAACCTCTATGCCGCAGCTCTATGCCGCATGCCTTATACCTTATTCCGTCGGAAAAAAATTTGTTGTCCGAAATCTATGGGATTTATAACTCTATGGTTACAATTCCTATAGGATTCATAACCATAGAGTTATAAATCCTATAGATTTCAGACAAAGACTTTTTTTCTGACGGCATAGCACATACGGCATGCGGCAGGCAATGTGGATTCACTGTTAGGAATAAGTAAGGGAAAAACATTAACCTTTTAAGGACGGGACTGGTCGATATTTCGACCACCATTTTTGTCAGGCACTCGGCGTGACAAATTCTTTGATTTTATGTACAAATATCGAGTAAAAAAAGTCCAATTTCAACGTAAAAATCCCCGTCCTGAAAAGGTTAACGGAGATTCCACAATACTGCTCTTCTCTGATCCGCTCTGCCCTGCTCCGCTCTGTTCTGCTCCGATCTGCTCTGCTCCGCTCCGCTCTGCTGTGCTCCGCTCTGCCCTGCTCTGCCTTACCCGCTAAGCCTGCTTCTGGCGGTGATTGGTTAATTCCATCCATCACATCAGTTTTGTCAAGGGAATTAACCAATCAAAGCCAAAAACAGGCTCAGCAGGTAAGGCAGATCAGGCAGAGCAGGGTAGAGTGGAGCAGAGCAGCTTATTGTGGAATCTCCGTTATACGAGTACGTGCTACGTACATGAGATTATTCGATGTTCTTTCGTCTATCCATAAACAAAGCATCAAGATGTAGGAACAGGAATGTGCATGTAAAAAACTGACTGTCGAAATATTAGTTTGTTGCACCTAAGAAGCTATAGAACATTCTGTACGAAACTTTTGGGCCTTTCTCTACAGTATTCTACATGAAAAAAACATGTTTATTAAAATTTGAATCATTAAAATTTGACTGCTTTCACTTAAATAAATTGATATTGCACCGTACTGGTAAATCGTATCATAAATTTTCGCATGGATACTCCCACTGAAAATTTGTGGCTATAAGGTTTCATCTAATTCCTCAATTTGAGGCTTTTTTCCATCGTTCCTTATAAAACGATAGCCTTGTTTAAGTTGTAACATGACCTTTAAGGTATTAATTTCAAGCTTACTTTATATCGTTTCGACAAAGTTTTTATGAAAACAAATGCTTTTTTTAACCTTTAGGCTGCGGGGAAATTTCAGTACAAATTGACCTCTCAGAATATGTAAAATGTATACATAATATCACTGGATATTTCAGATAGTCGGTGACCTGACTGCTGGTCCATATATGGATTAGCCCCGCAGCTAAAAGGTTAACAAAATTTATTTTGAAATATCTACAGAATCTTCGAAAAATGTTTCATCCAAAAAGAAAGCAATTAAAATTTTTTTCTCGAAAATATTTGATTTATACATTTATCTAAACTAATTTAAAGTAGAAATAATAAAACTTTCTACGTAAAAATAAAATAAGGCAAGTATAAATTTTTCCTGGAATCCATAAAAATAAAAAGAACTATTTTCATGACTTAATTAATCATACAATCAATACTATTTTATTTAACATCATACCTCAAATCTTAATGAATTTTTTAATCATTTAAAAAAGTATAATGAATCCCTCTCCCTCTCTCTCGCCCTCACTCCCTGCCTCTACCACCCTCTCGCTCACGCTCCCTCTCTCTCTCTATCTCTTCCTCTCTTTCTCTCGCCCCCCCCCCTCTCGCAACATCCGTCAAACTCTGTACCAAAAACTTTAATGAGAGCTTAAATATTTTTTTTTAAACAATCAACACGTTTTTAAAAAACCTAATTTATTAAGTACGTTCTAACAACATAATTTGTCTAGTCCTTTTATTTCTTCTAATCTCATCTATTCAATAAGCACTGTCTACAAATGGTAATCATTTTTTTCATGACTATACAAATAATAATATTATTAATGTAAAACTTTCTACGAAAGTATGAAATAAGACAAGTATGGAAGTTTTTTCTGTATAATCTACTCTACCTCCCTCTCTTCCCCCCTCTCTCTCTCTCTCTCTCTCTCTGTCTCTCTCTCTCTCTCGCCATCACCTTGAACTACTAGTGAAAAAGTCTTTTACTTCTTGTAGTCAATATATGCTGAACAAATTATATGTAACTAAATACATTCAAATTGTTCACTACAAATCAAACAATCGAAAGTTGTGAAATCAATTATCGATAGTCAAGTATAATACAAACAACTATCCGAAACAACTGTATGACTATTCTCAGAAATGTATTCAAATTTGTTCATCCTTCTGTACAAATTAAACACAAGAAAGTACTGAAATCAATTTATTGTAGTCAAGTACCCATAAGTTAATTTGACTGACATAATACATTGTACATTCGTACCCACTCAAAATTATTCAGCCAGCGGGCATGAAGTGCCTACTACTTAACGCCCAAGAGGCGTAATAGCTCACATATACTCCTACAAAACTTTATAGAACTTACGTACTTTAGCCCGTGTGGGCGAAAATTGTTTTCATTATATAACTATAATGCCTTCTTTTTACGTCTAAAAGTCATAAGAATTTTTTCAGATATTTACGAAAAGTCAAAGCCTATGTAAAAAAATTACATAATTACCAACACACACCTATTTTTCATTATTCTTTCTCAATTTTGAACTTTCTATAATATTACGCATCTTCGGAGGACAAAAGAACTCTAGAGCTGCTTTAGCAGGGGTGGACCTCCGTTCCCATACATACTTGGCGGGCCCGACGGTTTGCAGTTCACCGGTGAGCTTTGTAAATATAGAATACTAAATTTTTGCACAAATTTACTAACAATGTTTATACCTATAAGCACGCCATAAATAATTTGATTAGCTCTAATTTTGAATTGTTACCGTTCAAATATACTATATCCCTACATGTACAGAATCATGATTTACTTTCATTATCGAAAATATTTTTCCTCGTGTACGTCTTTTTTTAAACGGGAATGAAATAAAAAATGCATATAAATTTCTGGTCAAAAGTGCTTTAAATTTACTAACCATTTTATAAGCAACCTATTTTTCGTCATTTTCCCGTGTGTAAATATCATGTGAGATCTCGTATGAGTATGTCAGACATCAGATCTCATATGAGATGTCATATATGTGATGTCATCTGCGATTTTATATATTATGGGATCTTATATGAGTATGCAGAAGCAACCCATTTATATACATTTTATCTGATCTTTAAACAATGAGAATATTTATATAAAAATTACCATCATGTCTACACCTTGAACAGCAAACCGTCGGGCCCGCCAAGTATGTATACGGAGAACGAAGGTCCACCCCTGCTAGAGCAGCTCTAGAGTTCTTTTATCCTCCGAAGATGCGTAATATTATAGAAAGTTCAAAATTGAGAAAGAATAATGAAAAATAGGTATGTGTTGGTAATTATGTAATTTTTTTACATAAGCTTTGACTTTTCGTAAATATCTGAAAAAATTCTTATGAATTTTAGACGTAAAAAGAAGGCATTATAGTTATATAATTAAAATAATTTTCGCCCACACGGGCTAAAGTACGTAAGTTCTATAAAGTTTTGTAGGAGTATATGTGAGCTATTACGCCTCTTGGGCGTTAAGTAGTAGGCACTTCATGCCCGCTGGCTGAATAATTTTGAGTGGGTACGAATGTACAATGTATTATGTCAGTCAAATTAACTTATGGGTACTTGACTACAATAAATTGATTTCAGTACTTTCTTGTGTTTAATTTGTACAGAAGGATGAACAAATTTGAATACATTTCTGAGAATAGTCATACAGTTGTTTCGGATAGTTGTTTGTATTATACTTGACTATCGATAATTGATTTCACAACTTTCGATTGTTTGATTTGTAGTGAACAATTTGAATGTATTTAGTTACATATAATTTGTTCAGCATATATTGACTAAAAGAAGTAAAAGACTTTTTCACTAGTATTTCAAGGGGAGAGAGAGAGAGAGAGAGAGAGAGAGAGAGAGAGAGAGAGAGAGAGAGAGAGAGAGAGAGAGAGAGAGAGAGAGAGAGAGAGAGAGAGAGAGAGAGAGAGAGAGAGAGAGAGAGAGAGAGAGAGAGAGAGAGAGAGAGAGAGAGAGAGAGAGAGAGAGAGAGAGAGAGAGAGAGAGAGAGAGAGAGAGAGAGAGAGAGAGAGAGAGAGAGAGAGAGAGGTAGAGTAGATTATACAGAAAAAACTTCCATACTTGCCTTATTTCATACTTACGTAGAAAGTTTTACATTAATAATATTATTATTTGTATAGTCATGAAAAAAATTATTACCATTTGTGGAGAGTGCTTATTGAATAGATGAGATTAGAAGAAATAAAAGGACTAGGCCGGCTCCTCACAGCTCCTGCGCAGCTAGGCAGCAAGCAGAAGGCGAGCCGAATAGTCACCCGAGCCGGTGCACTGCTCGCAGTGCAGCTTGAGGGTTGCAGTGACGCAGCGACGCAGCGGGGCGGCGGGCGGATGCAGTTGTGGTGAAGTGAGGCGGCGATAGACTATGTGAAGCCAGTGATGCGACGAGCCGCAGTGGTGGGTGCTCGGTGCGAAGCGTGAAGTGTGGTGCTCACCGTAGATGACGTTTGGAGGTTAGGGCATCTGCGTGTACAGGAAAAGGTCCCCGGCGCATAAAAAAAAGAGAGAGAAAGAGAGAGAGAGAGAGAGAGAGAGAGAGAGAGAGAGAGAGAGAGAGAGAGGAAGAGAGGGAGGTAGAGTAGATTATACAGAAAAAACTTCCATACTTGCCTTATTTCATACTTTCGTAGAAAGTTTTACATTAATAATATTATTATTTGTATAGTCATGAAAAAAATTATTACCATTTGTGGAGAGTGCTTATTGAATAGATGAGATTAGAAGAAATAAAAGGACTAGAACAAATTATGTTGTTAGAACGCACTTAATAAATTAGGTTTTTTAAAAACGTGTTGATTGTTTAAAAAAATATATTTAAGCTCTCATTAAAGTTTTTGGTACAGAGTTTGACGGATGTTGAGAGAGGGGGGAGGAGAGGGCGAGAGAAAGAGAGGAAGAGATAGAGAGAGAGAGGGAGAGTGAGCGAGAGGGGGGTAGAGGTAGGGACTGATGGCGAGAGAGAGAGGGATTCATTATACTTTTTTAAATGATTAAATAATTCATAAAGATTTGAGGTATGATGATAAATAAAATAGTATTGATTGTATGATTAATTAAGTCATGAAAATAGTTCTTTTTATTTTTATATGTCTTACTCTATCATTTTTAAATAAAATTTCAGAATCTATGTAATCTGTAAACATGTAAATCATTTGCATCCGTAATTGAATTATTCAATTTTAAGATTACACTGATTCCATGGTTCAAAATTAGGTCTAAAGAAATGTATTATTAACATGTTAAAAGCTAGGGTTTAAAGTGTTGGAATAAAGTCATCAAAATTGTCTGTCAAGTACCCTAGCTTTTAAACATGTTAGTAATAAATTTCTTTGGACCTAATTTTGGAGCATGGCAGTGTAAGCTTAAAATAAAATAATTAAATTATGGATGCTAATGATTTACATAATTACAGATTACCTAGTTTCTGAAATTTTATGAAGCGAAGTCATAATAAAAAAATAAAACATATTTTATTTCAAAATGATAGAGTAAGAAGTATTTGTCTGTGTATTGGAATATACAATTGCCAAAATGTCTGTCATCTACTTTGATTTGTATTTCTTTATAGTAATTTACCTTCAGCTTTTGCACATATAATAATAGATTACTTATGAAATTTAATTTTGAGTAAATGAAGAATGCGAATAGAGTGTATTAGCAGTGCAAGCGGCTCCCATTGAAATTTCAGGAAAGTAAATATAAATGTTATTATAAGTCTGTTCAGTTGAAAATACTGTTGAAAATAGATGTTTAATGTATTTTTTATACATTGACAAAATTCACTGACAAGATCCATGACGTGAGATGTATGAATAATATTAAGTTCTCAAATCCACCAGGTTGTTGAAAATACAAATTCTTGGTTTCTATTGATATTTAAAAAATACATAACTTTTTTCAGGAGGCTTTGCCAATCTCGATCCGGGGCTTATTTTCAAGGATTTTTAATAAAGAATCCGAAAAAATTTTGTTGAACAAAAAATATTCTGTGGCAAATTTCTTTTTTAGGTTAAGGTATACTAAGAAGCAACCAATGAGAGACTTTCAAAATGGGTCATAAAATAAATATGACTACATACTACAAATAAAATGCAAACTTTTTTCCAATCAATGTCCAATCAATCAAAAAATTTCAGAATTTTGAGTAAAAAAATGACAAAAGTTGAGTTTTCACAAAAAATTGCAAAAAATAATAAATTTTCATGTAGAATAACTTTTGCATTTATTAAAATATGGGTCTAAAAATCTAGGAACATGTTTTTTTCGCATGTTTTTCAAAAACTGTTAACTCGCCAAACCTAAGCGATTTTGAAATTTTGAGTTGCTGAGTTCATGTGAAATATCCCATACATATAATATCATCGATTATTTATAAATATAAAATAAATGACATTGTTCATGGAAAAGTTTGTTTACATCTTAAACGATAAGTAATAGTAATAGTTTTTGATTGCAAATGTCACGATAATATTTACTTAATGGCTAATTTACTGGCTATTGTTCAAAATCATTTCTCTGTTATTAATTCTATGTAATATGGGCATCTGCCCATATATTCATCATAAATAAATAAATAAATAAGTAAAATCTCTTAAATAATGAAAAATAACAGTACCAGCGAATTGTGAGAATCGAGAGAAGACAGTAACCGACCAGCGTTGGCTCACGTGACTCCGCTGCGCTTGAACCATATGCGCGATCAGTGCGTCGAGTCGGAGCGGAGTGGGGGTATACCCCGGTATAGCGCGAGAAGACGCTCGCCCAGCGCAGCTCGTGAGTTGGCTGCGCTCACACTATACTCCCATTATTACGCGCGATCTGTTCGTGGAATCGCAGCGGAGCGAGGGATCGACTCGGCCGGCGCCGGCTCGCATGAGTCCGCTGCACTCGAAGTATGTATACCTTTGCACGATCAGTGTGTCGAGTCGGAGTGGAGTGGGGGTGGAGCGAGAAGACAGTTCGGCCTGGCCATCGGCAATTCGTAATTCGGACACTATGCGTACCGTCCCGTAAATATGTTGTCCCTTACGTTCTTTCGCGTACGGAATTCGAATCTGGAGACCTCTTTAAGTTAAACTGGTATAGTATCGTTTAAACAACGATTGTGTAAATAAATAACCAAATAATCGGTTTTCAGCTATCGGTATATTTTTTTCTTACAATAAACCTTATTTTGAGAAGAAAAGTACTTCAATATGCATTCTTTATAGGTGAACCAAAAATATTTTTTTTAAATTCTATTCTCCTAATTTTTAAAAATGTTTAACCAGTTTTAAAATCAATGGGGATTAATCTTCTTCAAAAACTAAAACTCGTGTGATATCTATCTTTATACTTTGAATAACCATCTAAAGATCAAAAAAGCTTTTATTTGAACTAACTATACGTTTTAGTAATCAAGGAATCATACTATTTCAATTTTTAAGAAGCTAATACAGAAATAAGTTAATCACTGAACATTTCATACATTAACCCTTAGAGGGCCGGGATTTCAAAAATTTTAAAAGCTCATAATTTGTACTGAAAAGTGATCTGGATATTTCAAATGAATGCCTATTTTATATCTATTAGTCCTCTTAATATGTGTTAGATTAATAATTATAAATATATTGAGCAGTAAGTATGAATTTTGGAAGTAATATTAGATTTAAACGAATAACATGCTGCTGTGAAAGCGCTGAAATGTAATGCATATCTTTTTGCGCATATAGAAAACTGAATAACTGTAAAAACAATTTTCAATAAATTAATTCTTATAGCTATTACTAAAAATTATTTACTTCAAAAGTTCTTTCTATAAGTATTTATCTAAAGGTGATGATATTTATTTGTAAATACGATATTATTATTAAAATTAATAATTACTATACCTAATGTTATATTAATCTAATACAGTCAATTACGATTAATAGATATAAAAACCATGATACTTTTAATATATTGCATAAAAGTCATATTAAAATAGTAATAACATGGAGTAAAGTTACGAGTATGGCAATGTTTAATATTTATTACTAAAATAAGTAGTTAGTTAAAAAATTTGTTTTTATATTTAAATGGTTACTAATGTGGTATAAAGATATGCCTATATCACATATATTTAAATTTTTGAAAGAGATTAATCCGCATTGATTTTAAAACTGGCTAAAAATGATTAAAAATTAAGAATATAGAATTTTAAAATATCATGTTTTTCACTATTTTATAGCACTGCGTGACCTAAGCCCACACTTAGGGCCCGCAGAGGCGTGACAGCGGGCTTAGGACAGGCAGTGCTATAAAATTCTATATGCTACTTAGGTCACACATATCGTAATGTACTATTACGTTGGTGAATGAGAGGACAGTTTCTTCTCAAAATAGCTTATATTTTCAGAACAAATTATCCGATAGAAAAAAACGGTTATTTTGTTATTTTTTTTAAACAATATTGTACTACTTTTATCAAAAAATACCTCGAGATTCGGATTCTTCATGCGAAAGAATCTAAGGGGCACTGCAGGTTTACTAGGACAGTCGGTAGAGACTTTTAGATGGAAAAACGGTATACAAGCAATTTTTCATTTACGATCGGTTCATCTCAACGTCCTCTATCTTAACAATATCCTTGTTATCCAAAGTCTCAAAACTGTGAACTCCATTTTTTGTTTTAACCATTTATGAAAAATTTCGTGACTTTATTTGGTTTTTCTCTTATATCTGGTCCTAGAGGTACTTTAAGGAAAAAGTAGTCCAGATCATTTTTGTTCCTTATTAAAGGACCCCGCACACAATGTATGGAACATAATCATTCGGTCAAATTGGATCAAACTTGGGGAAAAGATAGATCTTGAGGTCCTGAACAAAAGTTCTCATGGGCAAAACCCCCCAAAATTTGACCGAATGATTTTTTCCCATACATTGTGCGCGGGGTCCTTTCTATCAAAGTTAGCTTTGTTTGAAGTCTATAATGGCAATAGTTAACTTGCAAAACCATCAAAGTTGAAAATAGTACATTACGCAACTAGTGCGCAAAATAGGTCATTCCATGGTGACCTATTGCGCAAGTAATGTAACACCCCTTGCGCTGACCGTCCACGAGCGGCTGCTAGCCGTGCCAGCTTGCAGTTTCAAGTTATCAAGAGATAAGGGGAAGAAAGGAGTTGGCGGCAGTAATATAATTTAGTCACGTTAAGTCTCTGTCGGGTCCTCGAGTTGTAACAACGTATTTTAATAAAGAACACTCTTTTCTATTTATTGTGTGTGTGTGTGTGTGTGTGTGTATGAATTTGTCTTATTATTCCATTCCCTGTGAATCGGATTTTACCTACATTCACCCTTTACACATAACTGGCGCTGCGGACAGGATACTGCGAGACTACTAACTTCAGATTCCTCTCCAACTACGGGACGAGAATCATCACCAAGGAGGCAGCGGGCGATTTTTCCCCAATGTCGCAGTATCTACACGTCAACATCGAGACCCACCTAGTGCAGTGACTCACCAAGAAATCATCAAAGACATTTCAACTGTAAGTCTTTGAAATTTCCTTTATCCCTTCAACTCTTTAACCTTTCATACGATTGACCTTAAACGTTTCGCGAAAGAATAAATTATATCATTTTTATAATGGCGAATCAACATGAAAATGAAGTTGCTCCGATCACAGTAGAGCAATATAAACTACGATTATCTATTTGGCGCGAAGCCATTCCTACGTACGAAGGCGGTACCAGATTTTTATCGTATTTCATTCAGCAATGTGACAAATTTGTTGAAATGTTATATACAGCAGATCCGCTTGTTAATTCATCTCTGTATGCACTTATAAAGTCGAAATTACGCGGCGAAGCATTAGATTTAATAGTAGTAAATAACCCGGAAAGCTGGGCCGAATGTAAAAGAATTTTAGTTAATAGATATAGTGACGCGAGTTCGGAAGAACTATTATTTAATAAACTAAGCATATGCTACCAGAAGACAAATCAATTATTCGAAAATTACGCGGATGAAATAAAATTACGATTAAATAGACTAAAAGAACATATTTAGTTAAATAATCAAAACAGAGAGTTCGTTAATATGAAGATTTCATTTTATGAAAACGTTGCTAAAAACACTTTTATTAACGGAATAAAAGAACCGTATCACTCATACTTAACACACTTTGAATTAACCAATATTGAAGGTTGCCTAAATAAGTGTAGAAGACAAGATAACCATAAACAACAGACTAATTTCCTTTCTTACATGAGACAACGCGAAAATAAACCGAAAGCAAATTTATTCAACGCACCGAGTACTTTAAAAGCCGCAAGTTCATTTCAACTGCGACCTGCTGTAGCGCAAATTCCATTTAGGCCTGCATTGACTAATTTCGGAAATAATAATCTTGGAAACAATAATTTTGGAAATAACAATTTCGGAAACAGAAATTTTGGAACCAGCAATTTTGGAAACAACAATTTTGGCAACAGTGTTAGGCTAAATTATAACAATAGTAATCGAGAAACGCGTCAAAATTACCAACCGACGCCTATGTCTATAACTACGAGAAATACCTACCAACCAAGTAGTAACCAAACTAATAGACCAAATAATGTGCAAAATAACTCTGCGCCTAGAACCAACAACGTTTTCAGAAGTACGGGACCTCCGAACTTTGTCTCAGAACTTCATCATCAAGAAGTTCAACAAAATTTCGTAGCACAAGAAAACGAATATCAAGAAGAACAGTCTCAAAATCGGGTAAATGAGACGGCTGAAATTGATGATACTGAAAATTTTCAGTCAGACCCCATTTTATCGGAAGAGACGTAAGTAAATTTTAATAACATCGAAAATTCACCAGAAATGCCGCATATAATCACGCTTAACCCGCCGTTGAAAATTTTAATAGATTCTGGATCATCGTCTTCAATTATGAACCCGAGTATAGCATATAAACTGTTTCCGAAGTACATTTTTTCACACAATTTCGAAATCTCATCTCTACACAGAATCACTAAAGGAACACATGCATTAACCTTACCTATTCTACAAGAATTAGACGACGAAACGCCAATAACGTTTCTACTCGCACCCTGGCACTCGACTTATGATTGCTTGATTGACCACAAGGATCTTCAAAATTTAAAAGCAAATATCGATTACGAAAATCAAATATTTAGTACGAGTAAGTTCGAAATTAAATACAAGAAAGGATGTGAGAATAATGTAGCTGACGCTTTAAGCAGAATCGAGATAAACAATATAGATAACAGAAGAGGACTCTCTTTCTATGCTCCCACAAGCGTCCGATATCAGCCCCCTCATCAACCAAGAGCTGACTCAAAGGTCCGATGACAAAGAAGACGTAACGATTCATACAGCCGAACAAAACCCAGTATTCTCACTACCTTAGTCAGATAAAAATATACACACATTTAACTACGGCATAATAGTCAAAAAGGGAAACGATTACCAAGTCAAACCAACGAAACATAAATTAAAAATTCAATATTTGATATAAATACACAGGGTCCCTCATTGCTATGTATACGGGCAACCGCGTCGTTATAACCAAAGAGATGCAAAAAGGATAAGGAAAGTTTCTTTCTTTTTACAGGAAAATGCAGACCGGAGTAATCATGATACTCCTAGTTATAGTGGCGAAGAGCACTGAGATAGACAAGGGCAACACTCACTACGACCATCACCATGGAATTGGGAGAATAATTCAAAATTACCACTATGTGCACTTTCACATCAATATCACGACTTTGAAAGATACCTATAATCGCATCCTTGTTAGCTATACCACATTGTCTTCAGAAATGAAGTTAAAAGTCACGGAGTTATCATAGACCCAATTGGAATCGAACTTATTAAAGCAAGCTGAATTACTCTGTGATGAAGCATACCAAAATTTACAGCAAATATCACCAGCGAACACTAGATTGAAAAGAGGGTTAATAAATAGGCTGAGCACGGCGATTAAGTATATTTTTGGAAACCCAGACGCCAATGATTTGGATAGAATAAATAACTACTTGAAGGTACTCAATAACCAACAACAGGAAGATATGATAGTTCTCAATAAATCAGTAACTATTATAAACAAAATTAGTAAAAACATGAATAGCAACACTTAAGTTGTCAATCAAAATTTATGGAATATTTCCAAAGCCATGGATCGACGAGACAAACAATTAAACTTTTTCGAAGCACTCATAAATCTTATAATACAGGAACAAAATTTTTTAGATTTGCTCGGAAAAATAAAGCGTTCATTTATTTTTTTCAGATCAAACGTTTGATGTAAAAGTACTGAATTATAAACAAATTTCCGATATACTTACTCATCTATTAGGAACTTACTCAAAAAGAGAATTAATAATGCACTACTATAATCTGTTAGATTTTCGCTTCGTTCAAGATTCAATCGTATGTATCCATGACCTCGTTATTTACACACTCAAAATTCCTATCCTAAACCCCATCGAATTCTCCCTATTCCAAAGACTTTCTATCATTAATGATAATAACCAAACGGAAATCGGCGCTTTGCCATGGAGGCTAATTGGACCTTTAATCAAACTATCAGCTCAAAATTGCCAAGAAATTTACAAGCAGAGTTACTTTTGTCAAAAAAATCGTCACGAGAGAAATTGAAGCCACTATTTCAAATAAATACGCCTTTACTTCTAGCATATCCTTTGTCTGATAATTTAACGTTGATATCCAGTAATCACGAAACAACCATTACTCGTAATAATATCAAAATTAAGCATCGGGGAAACCGTTTGATCGAAGGAAACGATCTGCAAGTAGAACATATACTCGACAAAAATTTGGGAGAAATAAAACAGCCAGATTTAATTTTACCTACCATTATTAAAGACGATCAAGTCAATTTTGAGACTTCGAAAACATTAACAGTTCCAACACTAAGTATACCTAAATTACAATCTTCGAGAATTGAGTTTCATCTGTCAATACCAGCATCATTATCGGGATATTGATTATTGTAAGTTTGGCAATATATATGATACGTAAAATGAGGAATAATTGCAGAGTGATCCAAAATCAACCTATCCGCCAAGCCAATGACCAGGATGTCATTGAACTTCAGCGTGGAGGAGTAATGTAACACCCCTTGCGCTGACCGTCCACGAGCGGCTGCTAGGCGTGCCAGCTTGCAGTTTCAAGTTATGAAGAGATAAGGGGAAGAAAGGAGTTCGCGGCAGTAATATAATTTAGTCACGTTCAGTCTCTGTCGGGTCCTCGAGTTGTAACAACGTGTTTTAATAAAGAACACTCTTTTCTATTTATTGTGTGTGTGTGAACTTGTCTTATTATTCCATTCCCTGTGAATCGGAATTTACCTACATTCACCCTTTACACATAACTCGCACGTGTTGCGCATACTATTTTTCCTAACGAGATGCGCAGAGTTCGATTTTACACACTCCGTTAAAAAAAACATATTTTTTTTATTAGTATATAACTTTTGATCAAAAAGTCAGAATAACTTGAAATTTTATATGAAACATGTTTTTGTCTGTACAAAGGCGCATGCCAAATTTCAAATGAATTCATTGTTTATTATACAAGAAATTAGGGGGGGGGGGGTCGTTTTTCTTTCGTCCTTAATTGTATATTGCACCGCGTCTACAAAAATCCTGAAACACCGTTCAACAAAGTTTAGAAAAATCATAAAACTCATTTCTACTTTTTCTATTATTATTTATAGATTAACTTATTAATAAATAACTAAAAAACAACTTAATATTATTATATTTATGCACAATAATTACATTCATTATTAGATCTATTTATTTATGCATCTTCTCACATCGTTTATGCCTTACAATAGTAAAATTTCTTAACTTATTAGTATATCTATATTATGTATTTAAACTTTTGAAGAGCTTTTACAATGATTTAGTAGAAAAGAGTAATATTTACCATGCTTTCTAAATTTGTCGGGATATAAGATTTGAATCAAATACAAACATTAATACCATTGAATTGAATTAAAACTTCTTTATTTGAAAAAAAAAATACAATAATATTAATACAATTACAAAATAGCTTATAAAATAATTAACTTAAAAGAAATATTACAATTGAAATTATTCTAATTTTTTTTACATAGTACTTCATCAAATGAATCATTTATGTTGTCGTAATTAACATCGCGTCATCATTCACAATAAAGTATAAACGATGTAAAAAGAACGTTATCAAATATATGCAAGAATGAATGTAATTACTGCAAAATATAAAAAACTTTTAAAAAAGTTTAAATACAAAGGTGTTTGGGAATTCAGTAATTTGAATTCCCGCGGTTATGCTCAGCTCGGTACGACTCACGGCGCTGCCACGGCGCGGCAGCACCTCGCGGCCTCTCGGCGGAACAGCCGAGACACTACACTGATTCACAAGGTGAATTCGCGCTGTTTCGGTCTCTCTCGCTCTCTCACATGCAAATGTGAGAGAGATTGTGATTTGATTCGCGAAGTGAATCGCCAAGACCAAGAAGAAGGAAATAGGTCACGGCCTCGCTCTCTTTTTCTTCAGCCGTGCCACGAGGAGCATCTCTCACCACTGCGCACCTGAAAATCTCATCGGTATACCTCAACGGATTTCACTGGCTCAAATCTACACTGATCAACTCACCACAGGCTCTACTCAATCTCTCACTGGAAACTCGCATCACCCTTCACTCACGCAATACTCAAGGTGCAAGGACGATTAGTACAATCGACTCTATTGCAAGGTAAAATCTCTCACAATACTAGAGGTTATGTTGCCAACCACGTGTTGGCACCGGCGGCAAGTGTGACAGTGAACATGTGAATTAGAAAAACTCAAGGCAGCAATTCAATTATAATTGTTTGCCATTGCTCATTTCACAGCTTCATTGTGTGTGAGCACAGGAGGGAGTGTCAGGAAATACTCAAGCGACTATCAAAGGACAATCTCACTTCAGTTGCAGACAGACTCAAAACTCACAGGTTGGTTGTCTCTAGTAAGAGATTACTACTCCATTATTAATGTGCACTCATAGTTTGGAATTGCGGACACACTACTCAAATACAATCATTAACCTCAGTGTAATTTAAACTCCTTTTTCAATTTATGTGAAATTATAAACAAAATTTGTAATTTATTTAAGAAGTGACTTTGTGAATATAGTTTCTATTTTCAATTTACTTCTGTGTGTGACTTAAATTTATTTTAACACCCGCAGCATGTTTACTCACATATAATTAAGGCTTACTCAAACAAAAGGCTATAGCGGGATAAGATGGTCAAAATTGCACTCACCTGGATTTTTTTTTGGGATTGACAATTCGAAAGTACATTATTAAAAACCTCTCTAGCCAAATTTTCAGCTCCCTAGGTAATGATTTGAGTCTCCTAACCTAAAAAACGTGTTTTTTCGAAAAAAATTTTTTCCGCTCGAACCTTTCTTTTAAAAAATCTGAAAAAATTCACAGACATGTGTTTTTGAGTAAGAAAACAGCCTGATTTTTTTCAGATTTAAAAAAAAATTGAGCTGAGAAAAAAATTTTTAATTTTTCAATGATTTTTTAGGTTATGTAGGTAATTTTTGGCTACCTTGTAAATAATGATTTTTTGTGTATTTTTTCCCGTTCATTCAATTGGCGGTGTCCAAATTTGCGTTTTCGAGCCGGAACATATTTAAAATTCGAAAAAACCGATTTTTTAAGCATTTTTCCCATGTTTTTGGAACATAACCTCAAAACCAATAGCTAAATAAGTGTTTATGAACAATTTTTTTTCAATTTTTTTCTATATCTTTAAATTCCACTGTCAGAACTACCATTTTTGCATCAAATAATGCTATAAAATTATAAACATTTGTTTCGTGTTTTTTACCATGTTTTTGGAACTTAACCTCAAAGAAGATCGTTCAATACGTGTTAGGACATACAAAAATATTCTAAAAATTTTTTTAATGAAAAAAATTTTTTAGAATTGAGTACTACTTCTCCGGTAGCTACAAAGGACCTGATATAGCCTTTTTCAGGCGCAGGGAAACTGCATATTACAGAATTATTCGTGAAACATATGAACATATGTATGTATTTGTAACTATGCATCAATATTAATTATTATGAGTTGATATGCAGATAGTCAAGTGCCGCATGGAGTATATATTCATCTGTACTTCAACTATCGATCTGCATAATTATAATGATAAAAATATGCTTTAAAGTAACAAACGATTGAAATAGTTCAGTAATTGAATATCAACATGTGGGGTGCGTTTTTTTTATTGGTCGTTTCGTTAGTGAACCGACTATTTCGGTCGATTCTGCTATCTGGTTATAAAAAAAAAGAGTTGAAATAGACAAATTGTGTTAAAATATAATAAAATAAAATAAAAAATCTTACTTTTCTTTATCAAGGAGCGCGGGAGCGCTCCGAAGGCAAGTATTCTATTTAACTCAAATTGTCTATTTTAACTAATTTATTTTGTTAATTAGACATGAGAAACGACCGGAATGGTCTGTTCACTTGTGAAACGAACAGAAATAACATGGGTTAGTATATCTATATATACGAGGAACAGCGGGAATAAGCACAGTTCCTCATATATATAGATATACTAACCCATGATATTTCCGTATCTGGTCCTTATATTTTTTTGAGTGTAACGGGCCTATTGAAATGAGTTTGTGTGAGTATATTGTTTATCTAAAATGAAGAACAATACTTTTTTAAATACTTGCTACTAAAAAAGTACATCACAATTTCTTGCTAGTTGCAAGTCTATTTAAAAGGATAGTCGAAAACTTATTAATTTTTTCTCAAATATTTAAGTACAACTTTTGTTGCAAAGTCAGCTAGTTTTTGCATCTGTTTTGTATGTTGTAAGTTTTTTCCGGATATATGTATGAAGAATATTACTATGCTTTTTTTTTCTTATTTAATTTTATCACAGGAAAGTATCGGTTATTTTGCACCATTACACAAACTACATATTTAATTGCCAGGTTATACATTTTTAAAGTATGTTTTGGAAAACCACTCTGTAAACCACTGTTTATTGCAAAATTGAATTTGATAAGTACACGAACATGCTATTGATAGAAATTGATGATTATCAAAATATATGAAATCTACTAGCATCGAGTTTATTAAATATTTCATTTCTGTAAACTTTTAATGCTTTCTAGGTAAAGTGATCAAAATTTTTTTTTTAATTTTATCTCATTCATGTTGTATAACCTAAACAAATCTTGAACAGTTTACTAATTTTTTTTAATGCGTTGTGAAATAACATTGTGTAATGCAGTCATAAATCGAGCTTTTTTTGTCTGGAAAGTTTTTAAAAATATTAGATGTGGGATTTAAGAATTCGTATCACTATAATTAATATCATCTTCTCATAAATAAAATGGGGTTTTCCAATGAGTAGAGGTTTTTATTAAATCGAGAAATGCATCCATTGTGCAACATATTTGGTAACTTAATTGATGATTAAGTACAATATTGTATAGATTTAATTAACTTTTAGTTTCTTGGAATATGTTGCAAATCCAATGAATTTTTTATTAACTAATAAAAAAAGATCAAATCTTTTCATTGAAAACATATTTTATTTATAAGAACTTGCTATCAAGCATTGTCATGCACAGTTTTAAGCCTAGCCTACATATAATGAAATATTGCACTATATAATTTCACAACATGTTATTAGTATTGTAATAGTATTTTAATAGTAGTTAATATTAAAGGAAAGTGATAATAATGATGGTCCAGGTTTTAAACAATATTATAAATAATTAAGAACATATCTCTTTTTTTAGTGATTGTATGGGATTGTAATTACTAGATGTTGCTTAGCTTTCCGCAAGCAAGTTGCCAAAAAAGTATTTATATATAGATAATCTCATTCTTACAAAGGTGTGCGTTAAAAGAAGTGTATTTAAAAGCTCTCTCTTAATAGAGAACCCTCTCTTTATAAAGGTTTCGTTTTGCTTAAATTATCTATGTCTATACTTGTACTTTCGAGCCAATTAGAATAGATCGTCATCTCAATTTCCGACAATATCTAACAAAAAACAGAATACAGTCCACATTTCAAAAAATATTTAATTTTTTACCATTCATTAATTATTATCAAAATAGTTTTAAGTGCACTATTCTTGGTGAAAAAAATCATTTTAATATAAAATAATAATCAAATCCATTAATTTTGTGATAATTACATAATGGCTTAACTTTAAAAAAGATTGATTATTACACAAGTAACTGTTTAAAGATCACCGATATTTTTTGTAATTATATTCATGATCCCATAATATATCTTAAATATTCTCCATTTTAGTTTTTACATCAAACATGGATGAATTTGATGATACTGATCAATGTTGCAACTGCTTCAAGCGAAACCTCAGTAAAATATCAGCTCAGATTAAGATCATTAATTCAGCTAGTGAAGTCGAAGCAGTTTGTGAGCAGTTAAATGTAGATAATGTTGACATTGGGTTTAAACTTTGCGATAAATGTAGAAGACTTGTTTTTTTTGGGACACGAAAAGTAGAACCTTCAACCAGTGATCAAAGTCAGCCAATGAGTTCGTAGTCAAGCTCGGAAATACCCAGCTCTCAGAGTTCAGGGAGCGTTTTTGAGGTAGTATTAAAACCAACTGTAGAAAAAAAACCTTCCACCGAGTTGCCCCTCAAAAGAACTATGATTTCTCATACAGCATGTTGCGTTTGTAGAAACAAAAATAATTTGACATGTGTACCATTGACTGCAAGACTACAATGTTTCAAAGAAATGCAAATCTTTATTCCAAATGGCAATCGAGTTTGAACCGAGCATTTAATAAAAAAAAACGATTTTTTGATGATGACCTGAAACTAATACAGATATACAGTAACACGAGTTTTTTAACTGTAGATGAAATATGTTTATTTTTAAAAAAAATTTCAGATTTAGCCTCGGAAACATTTTTAGATAAAATAAAATCATCAGAGCTTAGCGAAAA
The DNA here is from genome assembly GCA_036365515.1 of Torymus aiolomorphi. NCBI lineage: Eukaryota > Metazoa > Arthropoda > Insecta > Hymenoptera > Torymidae > Torymus > Torymus aiolomorphi. Next base: position 149,942,427 of record CM070875.1, on the reverse strand, counting down.
ACAATTATTCTCTTTTACTAGTCTTTCGACTGATCAATTGCAAGAGCTGAGAAAATTATTAGTTTCCATGAGATCATCGGATTCTAGAGACTTTACACAAGCCCTGATTATATGTTTATTTAAATTACGAACTGGATCGTCGAATAATTTTATTTCGTCTATTTTCGCAATAGAAAACGAAATAAAAGTTTCAGATTTTTGTTATCAGTAATTAATTAATTTGAAAAAGATGTCCTACCGAAATATTTTCGAGTAAAAAGTATTAAAAGGGAGGATCTCATACGTGATCACACTTCCATTTATGCAAAAAAACTGTTTAAATTAGAGAACGAGCTTGTTTTGGTTTTTGATGGAACTTACTTACGTCACCAAAAAAGTAAAAATAACGAATACCAAAGAAAGTCATATTCAGGTCAGAAGAAATATCCTTTGGCCAAGCCATTCACTATTTGCACCACAGACGGATTCGTTGTTGATGTCCCTGGTCCATTTTTAGCCACAGAAAATGATGCAAGCATCATGAAGAAAGTAATGGATGATCCAGATGGTATAAGAACTATCATGAGAGAAGGTGATGTTTGCGTTGTAGATAGAGGTTTTAGGGATGTGATACCTTATTTAAAAAGTCTTGGCTTTAAGATTCTCATACCTGCCTTAAAGGGAAATAGACCCAACTTGAGTACGACTGAATCGAATGAATCTCGTTACGTTACGAAATTGAGATGGGTTGTAGAGGCTGTTCATGGTATTCTTGGTAAAAAGTATAAGCTTCTTCACCAGCAATTAGATAATAAACTTTTACTAAAAGCTGGTGCATATTGTAGAATTGCATGTTTTCTCAACAACCTTTTTGGTAAGCGTTTGAATAGCGATAAAGATGACGGTGGCTTACAAGGTATAATCATCGAAAGAATGTTAAATTCTAATCAAAGTGAAAATACTTTAGCATTAGAAGCTGAGACAACCAGATGGTCTAGACGGCCCACTACTACGAAATCATTGACTTTCCGGAGATGACTGAAAGAGATCTCAAAATATTTTTTTCAGGTAACTATCAATTAGGTCAAGCCGTATGTTATTTGGCTGAGTTAATGGATTATAGTAACAATATCAATTTGGAATATATTAAGATCAAACCAAATATCATTAAAGTATTAATAAGGTCCAGGCATATTAACAGTAAGACTTACAAATGCTACATCGAATACAAACCTAACTCAATTGGATACAGCGGTATCCTACGCCATGCGTGTGACTGTGCCAATGGATTACGAACTGTAGGATCCTGTTCTCACATTGCGGCAGTCATATATGAGGCGTTTCACATCAACTGTCCCAGCGCGCGGCGCGCGAGCCCCAAATCGTGCAATTTCTAACTCATGTTTATGATACTAAAAAGTACTTTAAAAATTGTTTGATAAGCGTTTTCGACGTATTTTTTCCTCAGTTTTCCAATAATGTAGGTAGTTTTTTCGAAATTTTCTATTTTCATCTTCAAAAACTCTTTCGCATTCTATTTCTCGCAAAAAACATCTCGGGCACTCTTTGGAAAATATCCTATCCTACGTAAAAAATGCTCAGCTTTCGATTTAGAGAGTAAAAAAAAATATTAAAAATACACTTTACGAGATATAACATGTTTTGTACTTTTTGAAGCTGAAAATGAAAAATTTTGGAAAAACTGTTTACGTGATTGGAAAGCTGAGGAAAAAATACGTCGAAAACGTTTATCAAACAATTTTTTTAAGTAGATTTTAGTATAATAAACATGAGTTAAAAATAGCACGATTTAGGACTCGCGCGCCGCGCGCTGGGACAGTTGACGTGAAACGCCTCATGTTATCTCAGTAATGCAAGATATAAGTCAAAAATTATTAGACCAACGAAAGTTCTTTCCGAATTATTTACTACTTCAGATATTGGCCCTGTAATAGACGAAGATAGTGACGAGGATTAAAAATATTATTATAATTCAATATTAAAAATTATTACTCATGTAATTTTGTCAAATAGAACTTCTAAAAACAATTCTCGCAAGAATAAAGGTCAAATATGAAATGGTACATACTTATTTTATTGTTTTAATAAAAGCACAAAAATATTCATAACATATTTATAATAATTAATTTCTATTAGAAATATTTACTCATTTTTATTTATCTACAAATGAATTTGAATAAAAATAATTAATTAAAAGGCTATATCAGGCCCTTTGTAGCTACCGACAAAGTAATACTCGATTCTGAAAATTTTTAGAATATTTTTGTATGCCCTAACACGTATTGAACGATCTTCTTTGAGGTTATGTTCCAAAAACATAGTAAAAACACGAAAAAAATGTTTATAATTTGATTTTATAGCATTATTTGATGCAAAAATGGTAGTTCTGACAGTGGAATTCGAAGATATAAAAAGAAATTGAAAAAAAATTGTTCATAAACACTTATTTAGCTATTGGTTTTGAGGTTATGTGCCAAAAACGTGGGAAAAATGCTTAAAAAATCGGTTTTTTCGAATTTTGAGTATGTTCCGGCTCGAAAACGCAAATTCGGACACCGCCATTTGAAAGAACGGGAAAAAATACACAAAAAATCATTATTTACAAGTTAGCCAAAAATTACCTACATAACCTAAAAAATCATTGAAAAATTAAAAATTTTTTTCTCAGCTCAATTTTTTTTTTTAAATCTGAAAAAAATCAGGCCGTTTTCTTGCTCAAAAACACACGTCCGTGAATTTTTTCAGATTTTTTTAAAGAAAGGGACGAGCGGAAAAAAATTTTTTCGAAAAAATACGTTTTTTAGGTTAGGAGACTCAAATCATAACCTAGAGAGCTGAAAATTTGGCTAGAGAGGTTTTCAATAATGTACTTTCGAATGGTCAATCCAAAAAAAAAATTCAGGTGAGTGCCATTTCGACCATCTTATCCCGCTATAGCCTTTGTACTGCATATATTGTAGAAACCAAGGGGTAACTCCCGTTTAATCTTAATAAAATAGAATAAAAAAAAAATAAAATATTCGATATAGATACACTAGTAAGTTAAAAAGTTTTACTAGTGTTAAGTATAAGAGATGAGAAAAGAAGCGTAAACAAATAGATCTAATAATGAATGTAATTACTGTTCATAAAAATAGGAATCTCAGTTGTTTTTTACTTATTTATTAGTTAATATATAAATAATAACAGAAAAAGTAGAAATTGTCAATTTGAATTTTAAAAAGTTGAAAATAACACATTTAGTTTTTTTTTTTAATTTATTTATTAACGCTTACAGAAACGCTTACATCTCCTTGCAGCATGTTGATATAAAATAAGTCTTTTTATGTCAAATAGCTTATGAAAAAAAGCGATTTGAAAATGTCAGAAATTTTGCAGATGCGGAGTGGGACCGGAAAAATACAGTGCCTATGAGAAAAAGAAAGAGGGGGACAGTGTGCGAGAGAGATGAAGAGCGTGTGCCAAAGTCGCGCTTTCCCCCACCACGGCATTAACGATGGGGCGCCGACAGTGCCCGCGGCAGCGCGAGATGCTTTCTTTTCGCTTCCGACGATGATTCTTCGAAATCTAACAATTATTTTGAATTACTATTTTGTATAAACATTTTCTACTTTATGAAAAGGACACTCCTGCATGAAGAGCCATATAGCTATTTAATGTACAACGCTCGCAATTTTTGCAAACACGTTTTCATCATTATCTTTTAAAATATTTATCGCATTTGAATTCTTTTTTTTTTTTAATAATAACATTTTTCAAGACCTTTCCAAAGGTGTACCACCGATTTAAAATAAATTATTTTTGAACGTGTTTAAATATTTTAGACATACGCGTAAACAGTTAATAGTTCACAAAATTGAAATTTTAAAAATTTTCAAAATGGAAATTTAAGTTGAAAAATTTTATGATTTTTCTAAACTTTGCTAAGCAGTGTGAGATAATTTTTGTAGACGCGGAGTAATATGCAATTAAGGTGGTTCTATGATGCATTATAGTTTATGCGCTCAGCGAGAACATAAACTATACCAAGCGGCGGGCATGAGCATGGTTCTGTCTTTCTCGCTCTCGTGCACGTCATCTGCTATTTGTGTTTATAATCATTAATATCTCAAAATTTTTCGTGGCTCCATGCATTTTTGAAGTGATCATTGCAAAGCTTAACTCTTAAACTTTAACCACCTCTATTTCTTAACTTCCTCCGCATTTGACTTCTATATTTATTTTGGAAGTTTCTACTCAAAACACATGATTCTTTTGACACGGCAATGAATTGCCATGTAAAAGTATACATTTTCAAGAATTTTTTACTCAAAAATTTTCGTGACAACCTGTATTGAAAAAAATACTAAAAAATTTGTCAGCATCTGTAGAATAATAATACAATCAACACGTTCTTTAAAAAACTAATTTTTTAAATATAATCTATCCACACCATTTGTCTATAGTCGTTTTATTTATTCGAATCTCATCTATTCAATAAGCACTCTGCAAATGGTAATAATTTTTTTCATGACTGTACCAATAATAATATTGTTAATATAAAACTTTCTACGAAAGTGTAAAATAAGGCAAGTATAGACGTTTTTTCCGTACAATCTATAAAATAATAATATTTATGTTTTTTAAAAGAAATCAAATAAATGCCAGTGAAAAAGTCTTTTACTTCTTTGAGTAATTGTATGCTGAACAAATTATATGTAAGTAAGTACATTCAAATTGTTCATTGCAAATCAAACAAATGAAAGTTGTGAAATCAATTATCGATAGTCAAGTAATGCAAACAACTCTCGGAAACAACTGTATGACTATTCTCAGAAATGTACTAAAATTTGTTCATCCTTCTATACAAATTAAACACAAGAAAGTACTGAAATCAATTTATTGTAGTCAAGTACCCATAAGTTAACTTGACTGAATAATACAACTTTTCGTACCCACTCAAAATTATTCAGCCAGCGGGCATGAAGTGCCTACTACTTAACGCCTAACAGGCGTAATAGCTCCCATACTCCTACCAAACTTTATAGAACCTACGCACTTTACGCCCGTGTGGGCGAAAATTATTTTAATTATATAACTACTATGCCTTCTTTTTATTTCTAAAATTCATAAGGATTTTATCAGATATTTACGAAAAGTCAAAGCCTATATAAAAAAATTACATAGTTACCACCACATCTCCATTTTTCATTGATCTTTCTCAATTTTGAAATTTCTGTAATATTACGCATCTTGGGAGGACAATAGAAGTCTATAGAGCTGCTCTAGCAGGGGTGGTCCTCCAATCGCCCATACATACTTGGCGGGCCCGACGGTTTGCAGTTTAAGGTCTAGACATGGTCATTTTCATATAAATATTCATATGTTTAAAGATCAGATAAAATGTATAAATGGGTTGCTTCTACATATTAAATAGGGCTCAGTATGGAATTTATTACTCTGTTTTTTAATAGAAAGTGCAAACCCGCATGAAAATATCATATATGAGATCGCATATGAGAATATTGGACATCAGATCTCATTTGGGAATATCGGTAATCAGATTTCACATGAGATCCCATAATATGTAAAATTGCAGATGACATCACACATATGATATCTCATACGAGATCTCATATGATATTTACACGACGGAAAAGAATAAAAAATAGGTGGCTTACAAAATGATTAATAAAACCTAAAGCACTTTTGAGTAAACAATAAATTTATATGCATTTTTTATCCCATTCCCGTTTAAAAAAGACGAACACAAGGAAAAATATTTTCGGTAATAAAAATAAATCATGAGATTCTGCACATGTAGGGATATTATATTTAAACGGTATCAATCAAAAATTAGAGCCAATGTAATTATTTATAATGGGCTTATAGGTATAAACATTGTTAATGAATTTATGTAAAAATTTAGTATTCTACATTTACAAAGCCCACCAGTAAACTGGAAACGGTCGGGCCCGCCAAGTATGTATGGGAGATTGGAGGACCACCCCTGCTAGAGCAGCTCTATAGACTTCTATTGTCCTCCCAAGATGCGTAATAATAATATTACAGAAATTTCAAAATTGAGAAAGATCAATGAAAAATGGAGATGTGGTGGTAACTATGTAATTTTTTTATATAGGCTTTGACTTTTCGTAAATATCTGATAAAATTCTTATGAATTTTAGAAATAAAAGGAAGGCATAGTAGTTATATAATTAAAATAATTTTCGCCCACACGGGCGTAAAGTGCGTAGGTTCTATAAAGTTTGGTAGGAGTATGGGAGCTATTACGCCTGTTAGGCGTTAAGTAGTACTTTATGCCCGCAGACTGAATATTTTTAAGTAGTTACGAAAAGTTGTATTATTCAGTCAAGTTAACTTATGGGTACTTGACTACAATAAATTGATTTCAGTACTTTCTTGTGTTTAATTTGTATAGAAGGATGAACAAATTTTAGTACATTTCTGAGAATAGTCATAAAGTTGTTTCCGAGAGTTGTTTGCATTACTTGACTATCGATAATTGATTTCACAACTTTCATTTGTTTGATTTGCAATGAACAATTTGAATGTACTTACTTACATATAATTTGTTCAGCATACAATGACTCAAAGAAGTAAAAGACTTTTTCACTGGCATTTATTTGATTTCTTTTAAAAAACATAAATATTATTATTTTATAGATTATACGGAAAAAAACGTCTATACTTGCCTCATTTTATACTTTCGTAGAAAGTTTTATATTAACAATATTATTATTGGTACAGTCATGAAAAAAATTATCACCATTTGCAGAGTGCCTATTGATTAGATGAGATTCGAATAAATAAAAGTTATTTGTACAGTCATGAAAAAAATTCTTACCATTTGTAAAGAGTGGTTATTGAATATATGAGATCAGAATAAATAAAACGACTATAGACAAATGGTGTGGATAGAATATATTTAAAAAATTAGTTTTTTAAAGAACGTGTTGATTGTTTTGAAAAAATATTTAAGCTCTCATTAAAGTTTTTGGTACAGAGGGAGAGAGAGAGGGGGAAGAGAGGGTGGGAGAGTTTAGTAAATAATGTTTGTTAAGTACAAACTATGTAGAATAGTAACCAAACTTATTCTTGCCTATAAGTTTTTACTTTTGTAAAATAATTTTTTAAAGAGATTTCACAACTTTTTAAGAGTAAAACTACATTGTAAATAATGTCTGTTAAGTATAAAACTACACTTTAATTGATTTCACAACTTTTTTGGGTTTGACTTTCAGTATCCGCGTGAAAGAAATTTATTTCGACTTTAGAACGCAAACATTTATTATTTATTCGTAGAATTCCTTTTCATAAAATAAAACGTAAATAATTTTTTAGGATATTGTATAGGTTTCGGAAAATAATTGTTATGGTTTACGAAAAAATTCTTATCGTTTGTAAAAGTTATTGTAAAGTGATTGTAAAGGTTTTGGAAAAGAATTTCCCGTTGCTTGCAAAAGTTTGTAAAGGATTGTAGAAGTTTTGTAAAATAATTTATTAATGGATTTTTTAAAAGATATAGAAATGGACAATTTTTTGAGATATTTTGTAGAGAAAATATAATAATGAATAATTTACAGATAGAAAATACTTTAAAAAATAGTTTCTAAAAGGGTTTATTATAATTGTTTCAAAAAAACATTTAAGCTTTCAGTCAAGTTCTTTGTAGAGAGTTGGACAGTTGTTGAGAGCAAGATTGTTTGGATAAAAACATTAAACTTTTATTAGTATTTATTGTAGCTATCGCAAGGAATAAAAGAAAAAAGTACAAGTTCTCCGAATTACAATTCAAATCTCTATATCACCTGATTCTCTTGCTTTTATAAAACTTGAAGCTCAAAGTTGGCTGAGAAGTTGAGTTCTCTGTCAACTGCCATTTCCATAGCAGCAGACGGTACAAAGTTTTTTAAAAACTATTCTTTCGCATCTATTTCTCTGAAATCACCTAATCCTCTAGCCTTTACAAAATGCGAAGCTCAAAGTTTGCCAAGTTAACTATCCTTACGTAACAGAACCTGATACTAAGTTTTTTTACAAAACACTCTTATGCATCCATTTGCTTTTGTTTTTTTGACAAATTATTATTACATTATTAAATTTGTGCTAAAATTTACCTTTAGCCTTTTATTGCACATTCTAAAGCTGGAACTCATTTCATTATTTTGATATCCACATATTTCTTTTTCATAATATTTTATCAAAGACTTGCAAGGGTACTAGATCTAATAATCATACTATTGCATGACAATCAGCTAGCAAATTAAAATGTTGATTGCAGATTCAAAAAGTAGCCATTACAGTAATTTATATTATGGTTTCATGTACTGTATATTCACAGAACAAATGGCTCCTCTGAATCATTTGGTGCCCCTCACCATAAGCCAATCATTAATTACATTATTTTCAACACTTGGATTCGTTGAAGTTTTCACTAGAAACCACTTGAATTAATAATCTATCAGACACATCTTGCAAAATTAAAAACAAAAGTTTATGAACTAAGAATCATTGGGAGAAAAAAGCTTTCTCGATATTCTTTTATAGTAGAAAGTATAAAACAGCTTAATTTAATAACTCATGATTGCCGCACACATCTTGTAAAATTAAAAACAATCAGTTTATGAACTATAATTACTGATATAAAAGCTTTCTTAACATTCTTGTATACTTTTTCAAATAATTATCTGAATCTTGTGTAGAAAAATATTTACTGAGAAATCCTCTGAAACATTTTGACGTCTCCCTCCGTGAGAAAATTATCAAATTACATTAACTGAGCACTTTTATTCGTTGAAATTTTCACAACAATAACACATCATTTTGGCTTTTTTCTGTATTTTAATGTTCATTTGGCATAATCTTTTAATTGGTGTTTAAGTAAATATGTACAAGAGCACAGCACTAATATCGACTCAGTTTCTTTAAGTATAGACAAAAAATGCTTTTTTTTAACCAAGCCTCTAACGTCTGACCAATATTTTAAATTCTGAATTTAAGTAGAAGTTCTAAATTTGTTATAAACACTTCATTTAACACATCATACTGCTACTTATTTTTTTTGTTATACAAAACATTTTATTATATCTGATCTGAAAACTTGCACTGACTTCACTATTATTATATTTCTAAGTTATTTTCTTGTACAGGACGCTTGTAGATTTCCATTTCTTCAGGCCATTGTTTATAGTATATGCAAAAATTACTAAGAACTCCTCTGAAAGATTTTGACGTCTTCCACCGTAAGAAATTTCTCATATAATCTAAAAAAAAATAATAAATCAACACAAAGTGTCAATGTTCATTTTTATAACCAACATTTTATATTTTAAAAATAGATATTTAGTCATTTAATACGTATCTGATTATTTTTATTGTTGATATACACAAGAAATCTTGTAGTTATCTGAATCTTGGGTAGAAAAATATTTACTGAGAAATCCTCTGAAACATTTTGACATCTCCCACCGTGAGAAAATTATAAAATTAGATTAACTGAGCACTTTTATTTGTTGAAATTTTCACAACAATAACAAATCATTTTTGCATTTTTCTGTATTTTAATGTTCATTTGGCATAATTTTTTAATTCGTGGTTAAGTAAATATGTACAAGAGCACAGCACTAATATCGACTCAGTTTCTTGAAGTATAGACAAAAAATGCTTTTTCTTAACCAATGCTCTAACGTTTCACATTATTTTAAATTCTGATTTTAAGTAGAGGATTTAAATTTGTTATGAACACTTCATTTAACACATCATACCGCTACTTTATTTCATTTATTATACAAAACATTTTATTATACCTGATCTGAAAACTTGCACTGACTTCACTATAATTATATTATAGATATGTCTTGAAAAATATTGTGTCGTAAATAATAATATATTTGCCCCATAGTAATATTGGTTTGGTTTTTCTATCTTGAGTAGTACGTGTCTGTTCTTGTATTAGAATAACTTTTTCTTGTTCATTAATAATAACTCCAAGGGTTATGAGGGCACTCGTTCATTTTTGTTAATTCAAAATTAGATTTTTCCGACAGTACACAATTAGAACTTCTCAACATTATTGGTTATAATTATATATATCTTCAAAATGACTCGAAAAAAATCTTCTGGTATAATATCTGTAAAAATAAAAAATCTCACAAAGTATCAAGTTTAAAAAAATGATTTTAGCCATTTAATATTTAGCAAGTAAGTACTTATCTAATGAAAGTTATTTTCCCCATTGATTGATAGACGAATAGATCAATTTTTCTCATCACCAGTTGACAACTTGAGATCTTTCAAATACATAACTAATTAACTAACTCACGATATGATAACATTTGTAAAATGTATATTTATAAAATAATAGATAGATAAAAATTCTTCTTCTTAGATTGATAAGAATAAGTTCTTAACCTAAAAAATCTAGCAATTTCTTGAGATCTTTGAAATATGTTATTAACTAACTCACGATATGACAACATTTGTATATAAAAAAATACTGACATGTTGTATGTAAGGTTAGATCGATCAGATACGGATGTGTGTGTGTGTGTGTGTGTGTGTGTGTGTGTGTGTGTGTGTGTGTGTGTGTGTGTGTGTGTGTGTGTATATATATATATATAGATATACAAGCGTAAGATATACGACAACCGGAAGTGTCGTAAGAGCTGCAAACCGGACGCCGGAATAAGGAGAAGAAAAGTATAAAAGGAAATAGCACATAAAAAAATTCAGCTCTCTATATCTTCTGAACGAGATAATCTTTTTAAATAAAATGTTTTCATTTGAGCAGAGCAATGAAATGGCTTTCGATTAAGAGGGATATGTTACATAGTAAAAACTAACGCAATATACGTAAAAGCGCATTGAATTTTTCGTAGACCCATTTCAATGTATATGTAGCACGGGTCGCTCCTTTAGGATTCTTCTATACTTGCCTTCGGAGCGCTCCCGCGCTCCTTGATATTTTTTTTGTAAATGTCCGCATTCAATGGCATTTTGATAGAACCACCTTAAGGGGATATCGAAGCGAATTATTTAAATTAAATTATTTAAATTCTGTTTTAAGGATTTTAATATTATCGGACTCATTTGCTGTCTGTATTAGGTTAACGAACGCCGGATGACAATGATAATTAATGAAAATAAAAAATTGAATAAAAACAGTAGAAAATACGAGAATGTCGATAAGTATGTAATTCTAGATAGGCTCCGATATCCCCTTTCACCCTCTAATTTCATGTATAATAAACCGTAAATCATTCTGAAATTTGGCATGCACTTTTGTATAGACTAAAATACATTTTACATGAATTTCAGACCATTCTGGTTTTTTGATCAAAAGTTATTTCATTATGAAAAAAGGTGTCTTTTCAACTTTGACCGTTACTTGCAAATTGACTATTGCAGTTATTGACTTCGGAAAAAGCTAACTTTGTTCGAAATTTAATAAGTGTAACGAAGTGCGCTTCTCGCACCCCGGTGAGCCGCGAATACCACGACTCGAGCGAGGCGGACACGGCACTGACACCGAGCTATGTGTACCCGCACATACACACACAGCTCATTCGGGGTTTCGTTTGTCGAGGTACATGCCAGCGAGCAGACGACGCGCACACTACGAGCTCCGCGCAAGACAGGCGAGGGCGAGGGAGAGAGAGAGAGAGAGAGAGAGAGAGAGAGAGAGAGAGAGAGAGAGAGCTTGCGAACTGCATCCGCCTGCGCGCTATGTACAGTGAGAGAATGTGTGGGGGGGATCGTCCATGTATGGCGCCGCGACGCTAGTGTGTAGGAGTGAGAGAGCGGAGGCCATAGCCTGCGTGCTATACCGAGCCAGAGTGAATGAGCGAGTAGGGAGGGGAGAGGGAATCAAGAGCCAACGATAAAACACGGAGCGACCGACCAAGCGAAGCGTGGAGGCGCAGAAATGAGAAAAGGTGCGCCGCCACTATTCGCAAGGATAACTTAGGCTGGGGTTTGAAGTACGCGCGCGCAACAGGTGGCAGCAGGGGAGGCCGGTTCCCCCGAGATCTGCACATCACGTGACTTCCAAACGTGAGTCTTGCCATGAGAGTGAGAGAGAAGCAGCAAGTCGAAATCAGTGAAGAAGACGGAACCCGAATAAGACGTTTCCGTCTTCTTCACCAGTCCGTAGTGAGCCATTGCGCGAGCCGGAGTAATTGTTGAGAAGTTGTAGTAGCAGTTGTAGTAGAAGTGTAGCAGCAGTTAGTAGTTGAGAAGTTGTAGCAGCAGTTGTAGTAGAAATGTAGCAGCAGTTGTAGTTGAGAAGTTGTAGCAGCAGTAGCAGCAGAAGTTGTAGCAGCAGTAGCTAGGGGCCGAGTTAGGGGAAAGCGGAACCGGAATCATCACGAGGAGCGACCGCCACGAGAGCAAGAGCCCGAAGGAGAGCCAAGCAGCGTTCTCTCCCTTACCGCCAGTGCGACGGTAAGAACTGAGTTTACTGTCGTCGGGTGACATCTACTTTCCACCCCCGACATTCTATTAATCTTAATTGTGAAGTGCGTGCGGCCCCAAGCGTGGAGGATATCTCTCTCTCGCGCGTGCGGGTTATAGGAAGCGAGTGCGCGGCGGCCCCCCGAGCGGCCATTTTGTGAGCGCGTCCGTGTTACCATTGTGAAACATACCGCCCGAGTGAGGAGTAAATCGGAGAAATAAACTGGCAAATAGGAGCCAAGTGAAACGATCTTTCATTTTTTTTTTTTCATTTATTTATGTGTGTTTTTGTGACGTCTGATGTGAGCACGAGTCCGCCCGTCCGTGTAGTAATCGAAGCTTTTAATCAGTTCGCCGAGGGTTTCGACCGCCCCCAGGTCGTCTCGTCGCAAATCCACGCCCGTGAGTCTCAGTGCCGCTAAGCAGCCGGAGGAGCAGAGGGAGTCGTCGCAGTGGCCTGGCGCCCAGTTTCAAACCAAATTCGATCACCGCGTCATCCGGAAGAGTGGGTTTGTTTCAGTTGTAGTCCATTGGATCGAGCGCACGCGGAAGTAAGAGAACGTAAAGCCCTCAGGGTGAGTCACGACGTTGCGAACGGGGGAGATAAAATTCGCATGTCACAATGGCGCCAGCAACGTGGGGCCGGCAAAGAAACTGACTAAAAGCGAAAACGGAAATTCGGAAAATCGTGCAACGAGGAGCGAGCCGCGCGAGGGAGAGAGAGAGTGATTTTGTGAGTCGAGTCGATTCACACCAACACATGCGGATGATAATAATTATTTATATATTAAACGTATTAAACGTAATTGCAATTGTGCGTGGAGAGAGGGGGGGAGCCCAAGCGGTACACAGCAACTAGCGTGCTGTTGCGGTCAGCCATTTTGGGGAGAAGCGAATTCTCAAGGCAGGTTGAAGTCAGGGGGGCGTCTCGGCCACCCTGAAGGTCCTAATTTTGAATAAAGGGATAGTTTTGGGGTTTTCGACGTGTCTCACCAACACCGCCCTTACTCACACCCAAATAAGAAAGAAACAATTTTTTTTGTGGATTGAGTTGGGCCTATCGGAAGGAATAGTGTGATTTGATAGTGGTCAGCGTACGAAAAAAAAAAATTCTTGTGTAGTTTTACCCTTTTCAGAGTATAAAGGTAATCTCCAGAGTACAAATTAAAATATATAACATATCATACCATTTAAGAAATACGCAATTCATTATAATAACCACATTAGGTCTACAGTCGAAATTGAAACACGGAAGACACCGTCCGGTGAGACACGATCCACGGGGAGGGGGGGGGCCTCCTGGCTTGATCTGTCGGTCGCGTTTCATGTTTGAACCTTCTCGCTGGCGTGCGAGCCCGTGAAGGAGGGTCAGAGTCTTATTACTTTCGTTTTGCTCGTTTCGCGTCTTTTCGAGTTCGCGAACCTCTGCGAGCGTTAGTCAAGGCGCTTTTGAGGCTGCCCGCGTGTACCTAGGGTTTCGAAAACCACCGCCCATCTCCGCGTCGCGCAGAAGTATTGTAGTGTGAAGTATCGGCGCGAGCGAATTCAACCGCTGAAAGGTGAAGAAGGAGAGCAACATGGACGTCGCGAAGCATCGAACGACTATGAAGAAGTTTCTGAAGATCCGGGAGGTGAGGGCGATAAATTTGGAAGTGATAAGCCTGTCACCCCAGCGATTGAAGGCAACATTGAGGGAGAAGCAGCTGAGCACTCGAGGCGACATCGGCGAACGCCAAGAGATTGCTGCGAGCAAGTTTGAGGGAAGCTGGCCTCCCGCTGAAGGACGTCCCATGGTACGAGGAGGATGAACAGGAAGGAGCACCCTACGGCCGGGAGTCAACAAGCGAGGAGGAGCTGGTAGTGCAGCCGAAAACTAAACGAGGGCGGAAGCCAAAATCAAACCAAAAGGGAGCGCGGGAGAGTACCACCACCGGCGATGATGAAAGACTACGCTCACGCTTAAAGGAGATGCAGATCCAGGAGATAGTAGGAGCAGTTGAACCGATGACATCGACCTCTGGACTGACGACGCGAGGAACGCCTACCGTCAGTTACACCTCAGCCGCCTTGCCCGTGACGAGTTCTGCCACGACCAGCGAAACGACCACCGTAACGAATCTACCGATGTCTGTCGCGACTCTGTTGAGCCAGGAGGAGCACCGAACCGTGTTAGGCCTGCCTCAATACCTCGATGTCGCCCCAGAGCTGAGAAATTACTGGACCGGAAAGGCACGAAGCTGGCAGATGAGCACGTTGGGGGTACAGTATGTGAGAACGATCCTGACACCACAGAGAGATCTGGCCACCAGAATCAGCCCCGGACATGGAGTTTTGTTCGACGCAACCAACGCCGCAGCCTCGTCAACCGGCAACCTCAACCGCCACGCTGGCAACACTGCAGAGGACAACGCCACAGCCAGCAGCACCGCCGACGCGACCGTCCACCTCGATTAACGCAAGCCTGTATGCAGACGGGTGGAACAACGGCGAAGGGACGACGAGCGACGACACCGAGGTAGACTCGTATACGAGCGCGAAGTTGACGCAAGTCGCGGCACAACTGGCAATGAAGAAGGCCCAAGCAAGACGCCGAGTGAGGAGGGGAGACGCAGCACCACCGGGAGCCGGATCCAAGCCACATGCGACGCCCCGGCGGGAAAATATTACGCCGCCTAGGCGACAGATACAAGCCGGATTCGACATGGCCAGCCAGCCGGGCCACAACCCGCCCCGCTCTGTCAGAGGAAGGGATTACGAAGCACCCGATAGGGAGGTGAACCAGGAAAAGAGACACCCTCCGATCGAGCAACGTAGAGTGAGGAGGGAAGAAAGGAGCACCGCGAACGGGCACCCGCAAGGAACGACCGGCGCCGCGGCCAATACAGACGAGATGAGGAAGACGTAGGAGAGCGGAGACGACAGATGCCAAAGGAAACCCAGGAACGAGAAGAACCCACAGGGCGAGGACGAGAGGGCAGTCGGAGAGTGAAACAGCAGAGAAGGAAGGAGGAGTCGAAACGCCACCGCCGAAGACGGAGCCCCTTGGAGGACAGCTCGTCGTCGGAGAGCAGCGACGATAGTAGCTCGTCAGGAAGCAGTAGCAGCGAGAGCGAGGAGGAGAGGCGACGGCCCAGGCGCCGACGGCGAAACGCCAGTCGAGACTGGAAGTGCCGAAGGGAGGTGCAGGCGTGGAGGATCCAGTTCTCGGGAGAAGATAGGAATGGGCCCGAGGAATTCCTCACTATACTGTCAGCGTGGCGAAAAAAGTCGAGTATGGCCAATAGCGACTTATTGCGAGCGCTCCCGAGTATCTTATCGAAGAGCGCATTGAGATGGTATCTCACGACGCAAGACGACATTAGCACGTGGAGGGAGTTCAAGAAGGAATTTAGATTGCAGTTCATCGGAGCGTTGGACAAGACCGACATTGAGGAGGAGTTACACGCCAGGACGCAAGCCAAAAACGAGAATATCACGAATTTCCTGTCGTGTTTCCGATACATCGTTGGCCACTTTAAACGTCCACCGCCAGAGAGGAAACTGGTGAAAATAGCGTATAAAAACATATTGCCGGAGTATCGAGCGGCGCTTTTCGATAAAAAGGTAACCTCGCTCCAGATGATTAAGGAGTACGGGGTCAAGTTGGAGCGTCAGATGGAAATAGATCGCCGCCACACGCCGCCGAAACCTAAGGAGAAAATGAAGTTGCAAGTGGCGGCATTTATCAAGAGCAGTCGCGCAGCTAAAGTCGTAGCCTCGGTCAGAGTGGACGACGACACCAGCGCCAGTGAGGGAGAAGCCGCAACCCACCGGCACAAGGAGAGAAGGAAAAGGGACAAGGAGAGAAGGAAAAGGGACAAGGAGAGAAGGAAAAGGGACAAGGAGAAGAAGGAAGGGAAGGCCCAAGAAGAAGTCGCCGCGGTGGGCGCAAAGCGGCCAGCCGGGCAACAGACAACCGCGCCGCACTCACCACCGACCGCAGCACCCCCACCGAGCACAAACACATCGCCCGCTAGCAATGCAGCAAGCTACGGGAGCGTTGGAGGGGAACAACGCCGAGGGGGAGGAAGATCTACAGCGGCAGGAATTATGGGCCCCCGGCAGATGGTGGCCCGCGGAGAAGCGATGACAATGGCCGGTTTGTCGGAGCATGTTACATTTGCGAGGAGATAGGCCACCGAGCAAATAAATGCCCGCGACGAGAGTGCTATGCCTGCCATCAAGTGGGCCACATAGCACCCGACTGCCCATTGAGACCGCCACGACCGCCTGTGAGCGTAGTGTGCCAAGTCTGCGGCCAGCCAGGGGTGACATTCGCAAACTGCCCCCGTTGTGTCCACCGTCGGGCCCAGTGGGGAAACGGACAGGTGGGGAGCCAGATCAGTCCCCTGGCTCTCCCCCCATTCTCCCAGGGACAATAGAGGTACGAAGACGAGAGGCGGTGCAAGAAGCGAAGAGGGGGAGAGCAGAAGCAGAGAGGCAGCGAGAAGAAGAGAGAATAGCGGAGGAGATAAAATTAGCTGAAGAAGAGAGAAGAAGCGAAGAGAGGAAGAGCGTAGAAGAGAGGCAGAGAGAGGAAGCAAGTAAACCGAGGTACTTGCAAGCAGAGGGAAGAGCAATCGCTGTTGTGCCCTCGCCGTGCGCGTCGCCACCGACCGAAGGAAGACTTCGACCGGGACATAGGCGAGCCCACGGAGAGATGCCGCGAACTTTTGAAGATGGGGGAGAGCCCGCAGCCAACTAGCTTAGGAGTAAACGACGCGATGAAGAATCCGCTACTCACTAACCAGAGGGAGGTTGTGGCTCCACCGGAAGTAGTAGAGGAGGAAGGGGGAGAAAGGGAGAACGCTGTTGTGCCCTCTCCGTGCACGTCGCCACCGCGCGAAGGAAGAGACTTCGCCGGTGAGAACGCCGAGCCAACGGAGAGATGCAGCGAACCTTCGAAAAACAGAGACCCGCCGCCAAAGTTAGAGGGAGCTCAGAGTCAGGCGGGGGTATCGGCAGCTGCGGATGGAGTAGACGACATCAATAAGGTGTTAGAGGAAGTGGAGGAGATGCTCGCCGGGATGGAATGTGAGATAGAGCTCCCGGAGCAGGAGGAGGAGGTGAGGAGGGAGGACACCACCCCCGTACCCGTGGAGGCCGGAACAGACGGCCAGGTGGCCGAAATGAGCAGCGAGAACCGCCCGTTCATTGAAATTATCCTAGGTGGCGAGCCGCACCGAGCGCTGGTAGATTCGGGGACGATGGTGTCACTGGCCGGCCTGAAAGTAATAGATCGTTACGCCAACCGCTTGCGACAGTCCGCTACCGCCGTGAAGAGTGTCACGGGGAACGTCAACCGCATCGTGGGAGAGTTGCAAGTGAGTTTTGAAGTAGGCGGTTATCAGGAAATGTTGTCGCTCAAAGCTATCCGGGGGATAGAGCACGACATAATCCTAGGCATGGATTTCTTCAAGAAATTTGACGTCGAGGTGCGGCCCGCCAGAGGAGTGTGGAGAGCCAGAGAGGGAGAGTGGACGAATTTCGCGCAGAGAGGGAACGAGCGAAATCCAGTCGTGTACGCCGAATGTGCCGAGATCTCGGAGCTAAAGGAGGAAGAAAGAACCACCGTGGAGAAGCTGGTGGAGAAGATATTGAGCTCCGAGCTGACGGATCTGACGGAGCACCACATTCGCGTCACCGACCCCACGCCCATCAAGGAGAAGCCACGAAGGATGTCGCCGAAGATACTAGGAATCGCCCAGGAAGAGGTGAGGAAGATGGACGCCGAGGGAATCATTGAGCGCTCCGCGAGCGATTATAGCAGCGCACCAGTGATTTTGCGAAAGAGAGACGGGGGGTATCGACCGTGCATCGACTACCGCCCGCTGAATAAAGTTACCAAGAAGGACGCATATCCGTTGCCAAACATGGATTCGATCTTGGACAAGCTACGGGGTGCGAAGTATTTATCCAAGATTGATTTGAAAGCCGCCTACCACCAAATACCAATGGCCCCGGATAGTAAGAAATACACCGCCTTCGCAGTGCCAGGTTCGGGGCTGTGGCAGTTCAAAAGGATGCCTTTTGGACTCACGAATACTCCCATGACCTTTCAACGCCTAATCGACGCCCTTCTTGGCCCAGAGTTGGAGCCATATGTTTTTGGCTACCTCGACGATATCATCGTGGCCACAGAGACGTTTGAGAAGCACCTGAAGTGGGTCGAGATCGTGTTGAAAAAATTGGTAGACGCCCGTCTGAAGATAAATACCGACAAGTGCGAGTTTTGCTGCTCCAGAGTGACCTATCTGGGGTTTCTACTCGACCACGAAGGACTTCGTCCAGACCCGGACCGCGTCGTAGCCCTCCTCAATTACCCTACGCCCACGAATTTACGCCAGTTGAGAGGTTTCCTGGGTATCGTCAACTGGTATGAGAGGTTCATCAAGAATTGCGCAGATCTAAAGGTGCCATTGCTGAAGTTACTGCGGAAATCACAGATCTGGATATGGGAGGAGAACCAGAGGGAGGCGTTTGACGAGCTGAAACGAGCCCTTACTACCGCCCCCGTACTCGCACGCCCCGACTTCAGCAAGCCGTTCATCGTACAATGCGACGCCAGTGGTTCCACCCTAGGTGCCGTGCTGGTGCAAGAATATGAAGATGGTGAACATCCGATCTTGTATATTTCCCGAGCCTTAACGCCCGCGGAGAGGAACTACACGACCACCGAGCGAGAATGTTTAGCGCTAGTTTGGTCTTTGAAGAAGCTCCGCCCCTACCTAGAAGGGTATGTGTTCACCGCCGTCACCGATCACAGTGCCTTCAAATGGTTGCGAACCATGAAGGAACTGACAGGAAGACTAGCGAGGTGGGCCCTGGAACTGCAACACTGGGACCTTAACATAGTGCATCGGAAAGGCGCGATGCACAAGGTCCCAGACGCGCTTTCGCGAATGTTCGAGGAAGATGACATGGAAGTAGCAGAGATGGGAGTGATCACCGACCAGTGGTACATCCAGAAGAGACAGGAGGTCGCCCACTGCCCAATGAAATATGATGGATGGAAGGTAGAAAATGAGCTGCTCTACAAATACAAAAGAGATCCGCTACTGAACCCCGTAACCGACGGAGAAGAAGGATGGCGTCTTGTGGTGCCGCTAGAACAGCGAGAGAGAGTGCTTCACGATAGCCACTGCGTCACCTCCGCCGGACACCTCGGAGTCGAGAAAACCTATCACCGTGTGGCCAGGGAGTATTTTTGGCCGGGAGTCTACCGGGATGTATATGACTATGTGCGCACGTGTGAGAGCTGCCAACGGTTCAAGAGTACGCAGCAAGGACCCCAAGGACTAATGGGGAGGAGAGTCGTAGAACGTCCGTGGTGCGTAGTAGCCGCCGACATGATAGAATTGCCACGCAGCAAAGGGCAATATCGGTACGTACTAGTGCTACAGGATTTGTTCACCCGTTGGCTAGAGTTGAAGCCACTGAGAAAAGCTGATGGTAAAGCAGTCGCCCGCGCCTTGGAGGAACTCATATTGTTTAGATGGGAAACACCGGAGTACTTGTTGACAGATAACGGTACGGAATTCGTAAATCAGGTGTTGTAGCAGACCCTGGAGGAGTATGGGATATGCCACATCACCACGCCCCCATATCACCCCCAGGCCAACCCGGTGGAGAGAAGCAACCGGACGTTAAAAACCATGATCGCGACCTTCGTCGAAGGGAACCAGCGGAACTGGGATGCTCACCTACACGAATTTCGCCACGCGATCAACACTGCCCAATAAGCCAGCTTGAAGACGTCCCCGGCCTTTCTGAATTACGGCCGTCACCCCCGCCCCGTGAAGAGCCTGCGTCGAGAAGTGGAGAAGAAGGAGCCCATAGTAAGGTTGGACCCGGAAGTATGGAAAGATCGCGTCAACCGTCTCGATTCGCTGCATGATTTAGTGGCGAAACACCTCGACGAGAGTAACGCCAAACAGAGTAAATACTACAACCGCGGGAAACGAGTAGTAGAGTATGCCGTAGGAGATAGAGTCATGCGCCGCGTCCATTCGTTATCAAATGCCGCCCAAGGGTATTCCGCTAAGCTCGCGCGGAAATACGAGGGTCCGTACGAGATAACCGCGAAGTTATCTCCCACCGTATACCTGTTAGAGATGGAGGGTAGTCGAAAAAACGCGAAGGTATACGTAGGTGAATTAAAACGTTATTTACCCCCGCGACGAGCAGTAGAGTAAAAGATAGGGATTGAACCACGCCAGCGAGGGGGCAACCGAAGTTACTCCCGCCCTTTCTCTTCCCACAGTTGCGTCTCGCGAGCAGGGGTAGGAGAGTAGTGTTATATCCCCTGATTGTTCTTATGTTTCTGTTACTCCTCTAGTAGGTACACCATGCAGCGACGCTCCAGACGCCACCGCCCCACTACCGCCACTGCCCATAGTCCGTTCCCGGAGTTCGAGCCAGGTCACGACCTAGTGTGCCCGACCCCCGGACTCCTGAGGTAGCTCCGCGCGATGCTCCGTGAGCCGAGTACGCCGCAGTCGCGTAGGGCTCTGATCCACTGGACCGACCAGTTAGGGGCCTGGCTCGAGGAGAGGGAGGAGAGAGAGAGAGCAGTCGCCACCGCCCGAGAGGAGAGAGAGAGAGAGCAGTCGCCACCGCCCCAGAGGGAGTAGAGGAAAGAGGGAGAGAGGATTCCGTAAAGGAAGTCGCCACCGCCCCAGAGGGAGTAGAGGAAAGAGGGAGAGAGGATTCCGTAAAGGAAGTCGCCACCGCCCAAGAGGAGGGAGAAAAGAAGGAGAAAAGAGAGCAAGAGCACACCACCGCCACAGAGAGAGAGGGGGAAGGGGAGGGGTCAGCCCCCACCAAGGAGCAAAAAGCCAGCGAGAAAGCCGCCAGCCCTCGATTTATATTGCGCCGGCCGCATGCACCGGCACCCATCGAGGTTGCTAGCCTCGAGGTGGTGCCGGCTGCTGCAGGCCCGGCCCCGACCACCGCCCAGAGTGAACAGAAACGGGATAGCAAGGAGGCGAGAGAGAACTGGGCTGCAGAAGTGGAGCTAGCCGAGTGCCTGGTCCAGATGGCGGAGCCCCAGCCGAAATCAGGGCCACCGACCCCGCCGCCAACCGCCCCCGAACCCAGCGCCATCCCCATGTGGGGCGAGATAAGGTTGAGGCACGAGACGGGGTCGAAGCGAAGGGCGTACAACCCGCGACGGCAGCTGGACGATTATGAGCCGCAACATCTGCGGTGCCGGCAGTCGCCATCTCCAGCTGCTTCTCGGGGCCAGTCGCCCGGACGCCCCGTCTGCCCTCCACCACCGCCTGAGCCCGCTACCGCGTCGCGCCCGGGGACCCACCGGTTAGGCCCGTCAAACTCACAGGCGTGCTTTTTGGCGGGCTTAAGCTGGTCCCTGTGGACCCGGTGCGCGACCCGCCGGGGAGAGCGTGCTTTAATTGCTGACAGCGAGGGCACAGCCGTCGTTCGTGTCCCCGACCCTCGCGTCACGGCTACTGCATAAACTGCGGCCGGCGCGGGCAGGAGATCGAGCGGTGCCCTCGCTGCGGCGACCGCCACAGGGAGCGCCAGAGGAATTGGGAGGCCCAGCAAGGCCAGGAAGAATCGAGAGAGAGGCAACGAAGCCGAAGCCGGTCTGGCCACCGCGAAAGAAGCGCGAGCCAGCGCCGGCCAGAGCCCACGGAACCACGCCACCACCCAGGAGCGAGGCAGGAGACGCCCCAGCCAGCTCGGCCCACACCACCATCGCCTCCCCCACACTCCACATCTGCCCCGGAGACGTTGCAGTATTTAGCACAGATCCTCCGGGACACCAGGAGTTGGACCCGGAGTTGCGGCATCAAGTTCTCTCCGCCGCCTTGGGGGACCGGGCTGGCCCGGCCAGGAGAAGCCGGTCGCCCCCAAACCGCCGCTCATAATAAGCGAATCGCCACCGCCCGAGTGAGAAGGGAGAGTAATCGCCCGAGAGAGAAAGGAGAGGACCGACCGAGTGAGAAGGGAGAGTAATCGCCCGAGAGAGAGAGAGAGAGGGGAAGAGAAGAACCGACCGCCCTTAGGCAGCGGCCGCCTGCAAGGGTAGTAAGTATCAACACCCACGTAAAAAACTTGCCGGGAGGCAAGTCTGTTGTTTTAGGGACACGAGAGCAAGGAGTAGCAGTGCAGAGGCCGAAGGAGAAAAAAAAGGAGGAAGGGGGGGGGGGGGGGGAGGAACATTAAATCATTTTAATTTTTTTTCAGGTATGAAGGAGTGAATCGGCTCGACCAGACCTGTATACTGTCCCTATGCAGCAGTCGCAGCAGAAGTTGTAGCAGCAGTAGCTAAGGGCTGAGTTAGGGGAAAGCAGAGCCGGAATCATCACGAGGAGCGACCGCCACGAGAGCAAGAGCCTGAAGGAGAGCCAAGCAGCGTTCTCTCCCTTACCGCCAGTGCGACGGTAAGAACTGAGTTTACTGTCGTCGGGTGGCATCTACTTTCCGCACCCGACCCTCTATTAATCTTAATTATGAAGTGCGTGCGGCCTCCATGCGTGGAGGATATCTCTCTCTCGCGCGTGCGGGTTATAGAAAGCGAGCGCGCGGCGGCCCGCGAGCGGCCATTTTGTGAGCGCGTCCCGGTTACCATTGTGAAACATACCGCCCGAGTGAGGAGTAAATCGGAGAAATAAACTGGCAAATAGGAGCCAAGTGAAACGATCTTTCAGTTTTTTTTTCATTTATTTATGTGTGTTTCTGTGACGTCTGATGTGAGCACGAGTCCGCCCGTCCGTGCAGTAATCGAAGCTTTCAATCAGTTCGCCGAGGGTTTCGACCGCCCCCAGGTCGTCTCGCCGCAAATCCACGCCCGTGAGTCTCAGTGCCGCTAAGCAGCCGGAGGAGCAGAGGGAGTCGTCACAGTGGCCTGGCGCCCAGTTTCAAACCAAATTCGGTCACCGCGTCATCCGGAAGAGTGGGTTTGTTTCAGTTGTAGTCCATTGGATCGAGCGCACGCGTAAGTAAGAGAACGTAAAGCCCTCAGGGTGAGTGACGACGTTGCGAACGGGGGAGATAAAATTCGCAACGTCACATAAGGAACAGAAATAACCTTGACTAATTCTTTCAAAGTGCTCAAAGGCGAGATATAAGAGAAAAACTAAAAAAAGTCACGAAATTTTTCATAAATTGTTGAGAGCAAAAATGGAGTTCACACTTTTGAGACTTTGGATAATAAGTATCTTATACAGGACGTTGAGATGAATCGATCCGAAAAGGAAAGTTGGATGTAGGGGAAACTGGGGTAAAACCGGATACTGGGCGAAACCGGAATTCTGAATTTCTCGGTTACTACTGAGTACGATCTATATAATAGCTATGGTATCTCTTTGAGAGTGTTCCTATTATCATTTTTTATACGATCAGCGTGTAAAACACAGCCTCGTGTTGACTTTAGAAGAGGTCAAAGATTTCTTAGCTCGCAAAACCGTTTTCATCGTAACAGTCATAGTGCGTACAATCTTCCTGTAAGCTACAAATTCTTTCAGAATGGTAGACGTACCGGTTCGGGCCACATTAAGGATTTTCATGACATTAGATACAAATTTAATTGTTTTTCGGGCATTGTATAATAAGCGTGTGATTTTTTTAGATCTAATAACAATTAAACTTTATAAATTACACGTCTTAGAAAGACAAGAACAACAAGGCAAGAAGGTCAATAAAAATTATAAATATATCGTAAAAACCGGTTTTTCATCGGTTCTGGCCACTTATGACACGAGTTATGACCATGGCCATAACTGGCCATCGCCATGGTTCTCTTTTCTCTGACTGAAAACTACGCAGTCTATGACGCTGAGAGCTTAGTCGTGAACTAATTAAATTATAAAGAGCGTACGTATGGCCAACAACGGAACAGTGGCCAGAACCGGTACTTCTACCGTATGTACAAATGAACATTACCTTTTTATTTATGTTAAAATAAATAAGTAGGGACAATTCCGTTTCTTAATTTCACTTTCAATTGCAAAAAATGAATAATTACCTTTTTTCGAACTTTGGGGTAAAATCGGATATTTTAAGCTGGGTAAATTCGGATAGCTTATTTTCTCTGTTCTTTTAATGTAATGATAAAATTATCATAGTTATTTATTGCCATCAAATTATCATTAAAGTTCTCTCGTAATCGGCGGTAGCAAATATATCAATTCCAAAATTTTGCACCCAAGAGTCTCATGTGGGTAAGTGGCTAACGTGTCAGATTGCCGTGCCGAGGGTCCAGTCATCGACGAAAAAAAAATATTTATTTTTCAATTTATTTATTTTAACATTAAATGTGTCATTAGGGTCTATCGCGAGGCTCTGAAAATATGAAATAATGAAAATGTAATTACATTTTTTTATATAATTTGAACTCAATCGAAAAAGTTACTATGTTGGATAGCAAAAATTAATACAATTAACGTAGGCCAGTAAACGAAGGTCTGAAATCGATTTTTTCGAGGGAATGGCTGCATTTTCGATATTTGGACACATCGTCTAAAAACGATGGTCAAACATGTAGCTTCCAAAAACGCCGGTCTCACCACTAATTTGGCAAAAAAAACCACCCCCGAAAACGGTTTTTCGCTAATAATTGGCGAACGATAAGAGATATCGAAAAAAGCCCCAAACAAAAGTTGTAGAGCGTGAAATTTTTCATAAGAATGACATATCACTTTTTTGCATTTGATAAAATTAAGCTTGAGAAAAGCACGCAGAAGGTGCAAGCAGCAAGCGGCCGAAGGGAAAGGGAGGTCCAGGCCGGCACGGCTGCGGCGTCCGCAACGCTCGTAGGCGCTCGGAAGGATTCCCCGAATTGCGGCTGGCTGCAATGTTGTCATATGAGCGCGCGTGGATGGAGTGTCTTTGTGATACTCGCAAGCCGTTTTTCAGTTTCTAAAGATTCTAGCTGTCCCAGGCGCCAGAAAATTGATTGCTTCTGTCTTCACATTATACCTGCTGATGTAATAGGCAAAACGAATCATCGCTTTTTATAGATTTTGATTCGTAGAAACTAAATTTCGAGGTTACAATTTGACAAAATTGCAAGAACCTTGATTTAAATGCATTTATTTAAACAAAAACGCAATTTAACAAATAAAAACTATATTTTGCGATCAGCATAATTTTTTCTTGAAAATTCAGGCAATTTTAAGATTAAAATGTTTCATTCAACATCTACGAAAAACCAATATTCAAAGAGTTATAAATTTTCAAAATACTAATTTTCAGTATTTAAGAGATTCTTAATAATAGTCCGAAAATTAAACATGAAGTAAAAATTATTACAGTTACTTATAGCTTACCATCTAAAAAGAAATGTGCATAGTTAATATTACTTTGAATTATAAATAATTCACATTAATATACGAGTAAATCTCAGGAACTCTTAACTTTTTGGGAACTTCAAAGTTTAAGCAGACAATGAATCAAAGCTCAAAACGTTTGCCTTTCAATAAAAAAAATTAAATAAAAAAAATAATTATAAATAATGGTAAAGAATCAGCTGCATACACAAAATTTAAAAAAAGGTCGAAAAATCAGTCATTTTTGCTTCCTCCTGGAGGAAGCTTTGTGATAGTAATTTTTTGAGTTATTGTAAAAAAACATGTTATAATTGTTTTTCGAGGTGTTAGGAATCAAAATACATGATTTTTGAAAAATGTCTGTATGCACTGAAAAAAAATTCGAGCTAGATCAGAAAGGTGAAACTCGGGCCGGGTGAATTTGTTATAATTAGAGGTGCGAGAGCTCTGTATTCGAGCGCGCATGTATCGCTTTTATCAGAGCCAAAGAAACCCGGACAGACTTACAGTATCAACACTTAATCTGAACTGCACGAATTCAATGCGTCACGAGCGTAGTGAAACCATCTGGCCGAGCGCGCTGTATTAAACTCACGTACTATAAGCGCTCCCCCACCACGCGAGCTGGCCGAGCGCGGGCAGTTCCGGTCCATGTGATGTCATTCGGCAGAGCGCGCTGAATTAGAGTAACGTGCTGTAACTGCTCCCCGACCACGCAGGCCCAAATAGCTCGCCACTCGAGCCCTCGCGGCTGAGTCGCGAGCTCCGGCTGAGCGCGAGCCGTTCAGAGCATAATTAATTTGTCCAGGAGATCGCAGTCAGGTAACGCATACGTAACTATGAGTGCTCCCTGCGACTGTGTCTGGAAACATCCAAAACATTATAAAGTGAGATGAAAACTTAAGTCCGATACGACGAACTGGTAATTAAATTATTTGTTATAAAATTTAAATGATAAGATATGTTTCATAATACCCTTGCAGAAATTGATCTTGCATAATATATATTATGCTTATGGCCTCTATATAATGCGATTTATAATAACAATTTTACTAAATAAATTTTTTACTAAGTAATTTTTTTAAATAAAAGATCAAACTTTTGTATGAAAAAAATGTGTCTTTAGCCTGAAAAAATATTTCTTTAAAATAATTTTGTCAATTGAATGAAATCAATTTTGTTAAATCAAAAATACCTTCGCATTAAGATAAAGATTATTTCTTTACTTCAATAAAATAATACATCGACTGTACCAAGTATATTTATTACCAAAGAGTAAATTTAGGAACTACTTTATAAAAGAGATGCGATGAGTTCCACGTGTATACGGGAGCGCGTCAGTCGTGCATGCATGGCAAAATTATAAAATAATTCTTAACCCCAAGTAGGCGGGGGATGCGAGTTCCACGCGTATAGTGGAGCGCGTAAGACGTGCATACAAGGCAAAATAATTATTTAAATACTTCCTAATCCTAAGTAGACGGGGGATGCAAGTTCCGCGTGTATACGGGAGCGCGGCAGATGTGTATACATAGCAAAATAATTATTTAAATAATTCTTAATTCCAAGTAGGCGGGAGATGCGAGTTCCACGCGTATAGTGGAGCGCGTAAGACGTGCATACAAGGCAAAATAATTATTTAAATAATTACTAACCCTAAGTAGGCGGGGGATGCGAGTTCTACGCGTATACGGGAGTGCGTCAGACATGCATACAAGGCAAAATAATAATTTAAATAATTCTTAACCACAAGTAGGCGGGCGATGCGAGTTCTGCGCGTATACGAGAGCGCGTTAGACGTGTATACATGGCAAAATAAATATTTCAATAGTTCTTAATCCCAAGTAGTCGGGGGATGCAAGTTCCACGTGTATACGGGAATGAGGTAGACGTGCATACCAGAAAAATAATTATTTTAATAATTCTTAACTCCAAGTAGGCTGGGGATGCGAGTTTCACTCGTATACGGGAGCGCGTAAGACATGCATACAAGGAAAAATAATTATTTGAATAATTCCTATGTAGGCAGAGGATGCGAGTTCAACGCGTATACTGGAGTGGGTTAGACATGTATACATGGCCAGATAATCATTTAAGTAATTCTTAACTCCAAGTAGCCTGGGGATGCGAGTTCCACGCGTATACGAGAGCGCGCTAGACGTGCATATATGGCAAAATGGAACTCGCACCCCCCCCCTCCTACATGGGGTTAAGAATTATTTAAATAATTATTTTGCCTGCTATGCACGTCTACCTTATTTCCGTATACGCGCGAAACTTGCATCCCCCACCTACTTGGGGATAAGAATTATTTAAATAATTATTTTGCCATGTGTTTTTTTCCTCCTAAACCCACCTACCCCACGAACAGCGAGTTGCTAATAAAAAATGGAAACAATAAACCCAAAGCTCCTAAATCCACATATCCCGTGCATAGCGAGTTATTAATAAAAAGTTTAAACAATAAACCCCAAACTCCTAAACCCACCTACCACACGCACAGCGAGTTGCTAAAAGAAGTTTAAATAATAAACCCCAAGCTCCTAAACCCACATACCCCACGCACAGCGAGTTGCTAAAAGAAGTTTAAATAATAAACCCCAAGCTCCTAAACCCACACACCCCAAGCACAGTGAGTTGCTAATAAAAAGTGGAAATAATAATCCCCTAGCTCCTAAACCCACATACCCCATGCAGAGCAAGTTGCTAAAAAAAGTTTAGATAATAAACCCCAAGCTCCTAAACCCGCATACTCCAAGCACAATGAGTTGCTAATAAAAAGTGGAAATAATAATCCCCTAGCTCCTAAATTCACCTCCCCCACGCACAGCGTTTTTTGGATAAATTGCCATTTTAAAAAGTAGAACGGTTTTTTTTTTTTATACATAATTTCAAAATTAATACTTTTTAATTAAAATTGTGTCATAAATTGCCATATGATAAAGCCAATTTTATATCAAAGACCTCAAAGTTGTTGAACAGTCATGAAAACTAGTTCAACATTTTTCAGTTTTGCTTTTAATCTAGTAAAGGTTTTCTGTGCGTCACACTTGGGAAATCTTTTCCTTTATTGCTTTCTCAAAGAGAAAGCTTTGTAGCGGTGAAAATTTTCGAATCAAAGATTTTGATGAATTTCGATGTTTTTGAGGTCCCTGAGTCAGAATTATAGGTTTTTAGAAAATGTATGTATGTATGTATGTATGTATGTATGTATGTATGTATGTATGTATGTATGTATGTATGTATGTATGTATGTATGTATGTATGTATGTATGTATGTATGAAACCAAATTTTGGCCCCGTCATAACTTTTGAACGGATGGAGGGAATCAGCTGATCTTTCGCATGCACCTTGGGTATATCTCAACTTAGAACTGATTAAATTTTGGAGTCGAATGGATGACTTTAAGGTCTTATTTTTAAAAAAATAACAATTTTGGAAAATTTTTTTTTCAATAATAATTTTTTTTTTAATATGTGTTTGAAAGATATGAAAAATGGAGACCGATATTTTTAAAGTACATTTGATTACCTTCTAAATTATGTATTAAAACTATTCACTAGTTATTTTTGACTTAAAAATACAAATTTGAAAAAGTAGGTACTTTTTAGAAAAATTAACTTATTTTACGAATTCTAAATAACTTTCTTGGCATTACATCTCGAAGATGAGTATAATATAAACACAGATTCTTAAGAAACTTAAAATTGACTGAATTTTGGAGTCAAATAGATGACTTAACAGTCTTATTTTTTTGACTTACAATTTAGAATTTGAAAAGGTAGCAACTTTTACTATATAACTATTTTAAATATAATTTTCTAAATCATTTTGAATAATGTATTTATGAAAAATAAGATATACAGAAAAAAATGAAATTTTATATTAAAATATACATTTAAAAAAATTATTTGATGAACTTTATGAATTCTCTTTAAGAAAGCATTCTGCTAAAGCAGTTAGCAGCGGTTTTTGCTTCCTCATAGAGGAAGCTTTGTAATAGTAAAATTTTAATTTTCTTTAAATTGCTCTAGAAACATGAATAAAGGTGTTAGAAGTTTGTGTCACATGATTTTAGAAAATGTCTGTATGGATGTGTGTGTGTGTGTGTGTGTGTGTGTGTGTGTGTGTGTGTGTGTGTGTGTGTGTGTGTGTGTGTGTGTGTGTGTGTGTGTGTGTGTGTGTGTGTGTGTGTGTGTGTGTGTGTGTGTGTGTGTGTGTGTGTGTGTGTGTGTGTGTGTGTGTGTGTGTGTGTGTGTGTGTGTGTGTGTGTGTGTGTGTGTGTGTGTGTGTGTGTGTGTGTGTGTGTGTGTGTGTGTGTGTGTGTGTGGGTGTGGGTGTGTGTGTGTGTGTGTGTGTGTGTGTGTGTGTGTGGGTGTGTGGGTGTGTGTGTACCGCTTTATTTTCGGATCTGCGCGGTCGATTTTAACCGGACGGGTCTCATTTTTTTTGTTTTTTGATTCCGAATTCGGGAAAAAAATAATTTTGTACGACTAACTTATTCGTTTTTGTTTTATGTCGAATTTTTCATTTTCGAAAAATTTATTTTTCATTTTTTTTAATGATTGGACTTAAATCTTATAATCGGATGGGTAGCGTTCGAAAGAGCATAAAAAAACCTATATTTAAAAAAAAATTCTCTAGCTATCACGGTTATTTTGTTATTAACAAAAACGTGTTTTTTTTAAATGCTTATAACTGCCAAACTAAACGGTTAATTTTTTTGAGAAAAATCATGATAATGGAGATTATGAATAGCAATCTGTATAAAATTGAATCTATTCTGTTGGTCAGTTTTTGAGAAAAAAATTAAAAAATGAAAAAAACGTGTTTTAGGTGGCGACAATTTACGGCACTAAAATTGTGTTAATCGTTTCAAAATTCCTTGTAGAGGTAGATTTTTGGTAGCCACCTGCACCTTCCTTTGGGATAGATGATTGGTTCATAAATTTCAGAGATTTTTGAGGTTAAAATTTTTGTAACCTCTTTTTCGAATCGTAATTTCTCGAGAACGGCTGTATGTATCAGAATGGGATAGGTAGCATTTAAAAGAGAATTAAAATACCTATATTTTCTAAAAAAAAGTTTCTAGCTATCACGGTTCTTTGGTTATTAACAAAAACGTTAAACATGAAAAATGGAAAAAAGGAGTTTTGTATGTCCAACGATTCCGGAGAGAAAATTGTCGTAATTTCTTCAAAATTCCTTGTGGAGGTAGATTTTGGATAGCTCTTGGTCGAGTTCTTTGGGCAAAATAATTGATCCATAAATTTCAGAGATATTTGAGGTTAAAATTTTTTAAACTTTTTTTTAAATCGTTATTTCTCGAGAACGGTTCTATGAATGGGTGGGGATAGGTTGTTCTACAATATTTTTTCCGAAAGCTAAAAATGCCGAATATATAATACCGAAAGCTAAGTTTGCCGAACAGATAAAATTACAGAACGTGATTTAGCAGAAATATGAAAATACCGATAGATAAAGTTGCTGAAAAGAATTATCACAGAACGGGTTAAAACCGAGAGTTAAAAACGCCGAAAATTATATTCTGTTAATATTTTGGTTATTGTGTGTGTTTTCCGTTAAAAAAACGTATATTCGGCATTCTTTAGCTTCTTAATTTTCGGCATAAATATCTTCGGTATTTTAGAATTTCGATCTTTTGTTTTTTCGGCATACTTACCGTCGGCATTTGTTCTTTTCGGTGTTCGACATTTCGTTATTTTTAACCCTTCGGCATTTTTAGCTTTCGGCAAAAATATTTTCGAAAAATCTATCCCCACCCCTATGAATCAGCTACAGATTTCTAGGCAATTTTGTATGTGATATAGATATTATGTATGTGAATTTTCATCAAGATTGTACGATTACTTTTTTATATTCAAAATTTTCCTATTTTACAAGTTATTTTATTTGTCGCCTGATAACTAGAGAAACCTTGTTTTAATTTTTTTTTAATTTGGCGGAGATGTAGAGTGTATATTATTTATTATATGCGTTTTTAGAGTAAAAGAATTCGTTTATGAATTTCAAAGATATTCGAGGTTAAAACTGATTTAGCCTTCTTTTCAAATCGTAATCTTTTGAATATATCTATACTAAGAAATGGAATTAACACGTGGTATGCCTGCATATTGTTCACTTGCTTTTGTTTTTTATTGAGGGTAATTTACAGCGCGATTAAGTTTTAACCACTTATTATACTTATTAAAGAATATATTTGGTTGAAATTTCAAAAGATTATCTTTATTTTTTACTAAAAATATCGGATTCCTACGAGGTCTGGTCTACAAGTGTCGCATGATTTTGGGGGGCGGTAACAGCGGAACGCAATATACAAATTCTTACCTAAATACGCGCGTTATAACTAGTGCCGGCGTGAACACAAAAATATTACATTTTGACGTAAATAATATATACTTCTATAATATAATGATGATAACATCATTAGGGAGTTATGAGTTTAAAAAAAAAACACGTTTTTGTTTTTGATGATAACTAAAGAACCGTGATAGATAGAAAATTAATTTTTTTTAGAAAATATAGGTATTTTTTTAATATTTAAATTATCTTCACTGTGTCATTTATTATTAACAAAATGTGCTCAAAATTATTTAATAAATTTTTCAAATAATAATTGATTTATCGACTTCAAGTTTTAACCATTTATTATACTCATTGAAGTATATATTTGGTTGAAATTTCAAAAGATTATCTTTATTTTTTTAAAAAACAATGTTTTATAAAAAAGTAGGAGTTTTGTTGTCACGCGATAACAATATAAAGAAAATCAACCAATAGAAAAATAAAATCATAAAATTTGAGAGATATATTTTTTTTATATCTTCAAACTGAATTAGTTGCCCAATAAAATCGAACTATTACGACGAAAGATATTTGAGGTTTAAAATAAAACTAATTGAACATGTGATAATATTTTGAAAAAATTGATTTATAAAAATATCGGGTTGTTGCACGAGAAAAAGAGTAACAAGAATGAATTTTCGAAAAATATATATTAATTTATTACGAATATTCATAAAGAAAATTAGGTATGATACAATTAATTATTGTTATAAAAAATTAAAAAAAAAATGAATAAATACATTATTTTGAGGAAGCTAACTGCCAATGTATTGGCAGCGGTTTTTCTATAGATAAACACAAATAGTTTATATCTTTGTTAAGCAACCTTTGTCTAATAGTTTTCACTACTTAGACCAGAGTTTGCGAATGTTTAAGATTTATGATGAAATTTTATTTACAAACCTACAATCGTCTTAGTGTTGAATGCCTATCTATGCGATCATATTTAGAAGACCATATACTATATCTTCCGACATCTCGATGTACCTTGCTGCGTGGAAAATGTAAATATCATTAGGTCGGTGAAATCCTTATTCTGTCTACAGCTATAATGACCAACTGTCTAGCTCATGCATATATAACACCGGGAAGACCCTTACGCAAACGCATATATCTATACACTGCCAGAAAACTTCCGTAATAGTATATTACATACCTAGGCCAGTAAAATAAGAAATGTCTCAGATCACATGTAATTGTCGGCCGAGGCGAAGCCGAGGTTGACAAACATATGATCTGAGGCTTTCTTTTTTACTGGCCAAGGTGCGTATACTATTTTTCTGCTCGACGGCGCCGAAAAGCGGCAACTTCGTTTCGCGCAGCGGCCGGGAAGTTGGCGCTTTCTGGCTGGAGGGCAGAAAATTATTTTTGTCATGTGTCCGTAAAGTCGTATTTTACGGACACGTATAGTACAAAACCGCTGCCAGTTCATTTTCGAACCAGAATCTAAGCTTATCACTGTGAGAAAATTTTCATACATATAGATATATTGTGTTTACATTTTGAGTTTCCAAATGTACACATTGTATACTTACGGAAGTTTTCTGGCAGTGTATAGATATATGCGTTTGCGTAAGGGTCTTCCCGGCAATTAGGCGGGGAAACCCTTAATTTTGTGGCCTGTCTCGCTTATAGCTGAACCGATGCATGAGAGGAGTGGAAAAATTTACGATTGTATTGCTAGCTGCGAATAGTACTTTTCATTACTCGGTGTAAAATAGAAACGATTATCACACAAGTGTAATGATGTCGTTCAAGCAAAGTGATAGTAACAATCATGCTTATGTGAGAATCATATTTACTACTTGTACAACACATCATTTGATTCTATTTTTTAATTCTACACAAACGTGGTTCTTAAACATTATTTTCTGTCAGTATTTTATTTTGTGTGCCTGTTTTGCATAAAGTAAGCACCGTTTTTCCCCTAGCAAAGCACCTGCAAATCTAACTTATGTCTGATTGACACAATGCACAAGTTGATCATTAAAACTTCATATTTTCTGTTAAAATATATTTTAAAGTGTAGATATTTGTAATTATTTTGTTGCGTCGTATGTAGTACAATTTAATTATCGCAAAAATACTATTACTTTTCGTGACAATAAATAGCGTTTATACAATAGTAATATAGTGGAAGTATATATTGGAAGATAAAAGGGAGTAACTAATTTTATTTCGGAAAATGAATAATAGGCGTGCACGTGGACAGTTTCAACCAATCCCCAACAAGACCATTAGGTGAACTGGGGTAGTAGGCAGTCCTAAACACGTGTCCGGTATAAAATATCGAGCAGGGCTTCTGCCGTGCAATAGTCTTTCAGCAGATTTTCCGTAGTACAGTTCTATTTTCTAAAGGAAATTTCATTTCCAAGATTCTCATACCACAAAAGTGTTTTACATTTCTTACAATGAATACATTCAAATGGAGTATAATATTCAGGTATGTATATGTATTTATCACAGATAATCTTTAGAAATATATAATTTTTTGTATTTATTTTATTTATGAACTTATTCCATGAAAATGTTGCGCACTGAAAAAGATTCATTTTTATTATGAATGCTGATCTTTAAAATATCTATTGGACTTTGAACTAGATGAAATTCCTCACATTTAAAAAACAAATCGTTTCAAAAGTTTGGAATTAATTCTAATTTGAGGTTTATTTTAAAATATATAATATATATAAATTGGTACGAAGTCCAGCATCTTAGAGTAAAAAGAGAGTATAAAGTTTTAACTCGCGCTCTGCTGAAATAGTGAATAGGCCAACGCACTCCGAAATAGTGGACACTCACTGCTCTAATAGTGTATGTTAACTAAAAAAAACGTAATTTCGCTCAATTTAAATACTTAAGAGGGCTAGACACCTTTTTTTTATGAAATAAGAAAAGTCATTCTTTAATAAATAAATGTGTAAGAAATCGCGTTTTAGCACGGCTTTATTTTAAGTACTGAAATAGTGCTTATACACTAATTCTTAGTCGAAAACGATATTTTATTTGTTCATTTATACTATTTAGAAATAGCAAAACTTTACTATTTTAAATAGTAAATTTTAACTAATATTATATGTTCATCAAGAATTAGTACATATACATTATTTCATTAGTTAAAATCAACTATTTCGGTAGTGGAGCGATTGTTACGAATCGTAGTGGTTTTTCCACTAATAACGGTATTTTAGAACATTTTCTTTTCATGAAGTGTATACGCGGTTTCGTTTCTGATTGTGTCATATAGTTTCGTTTTTCAAAAACTCCCGGAATGGTTTCATGCAGTTACATTTTATGCAAAATTCGCGATAAAAATGATATATACCGAGAATCTGATGCAATTGTTTGTTCTTTGGCTGTTCCAATTTAATAACATCAGAAACTTTCTCTATATCAAGAATGACGTTTTCGGATATACGGAAATTTAAAAACGATATTTCATGTCTGAAAAATCCACATTTAGTAAAATTTATTATAAAGTTAAAATCAGAATTGTAAATAATTTCCTTAGCACTAGCAGATACTCTTCGACTATGTATGTGGTGGTTAATAAACCGTGAATATAACAGCTTCATGTCTTTTGAAATAACCAGGATGCGTTGATAAGCGTTTTTAAGCACTCTAGTAAACTGGTGCATGCTTGATTCAAAAAGAAAAGCCGTATATTGACGTGATTCGAAAACAACGCGACAAATGGAAAAGTCATTGAGGGTAGTTTTTGATCATCACCATCACTATCTTGAATTTTTAGAATCTGATCATGGATTTGGATTTAGTCATGCTCTTTTATTTTTACTATACGTAAAAATAGTATGTTACGATACATGCGACTTAAATGGCCCATTTTTGCACAGCGTGAGGTTAGCGCCCGAGCGTAGCGAGGGTAATAAATCACGCCGTGCTGTGGGCCACTGAAGTCACATGTATTGTACGATATTTTATAACACGTTTACTTAAGTCCGCTGCCACGCCTATCCATGTCATAAGCAGTTCGTTATAGCACCGTGAGGTTACCGCACGAGCGTAGCGAGTAGGTGCCATAATTGACTACTTAAGTCACGGAAAGGCGTGACTTAAGTGCGAATTTAGGTCACGCCGTTCTATAATAGTACATTACGATACGGGTGTGGAAGGTGATTATTTACCGCAAGAGACGTTTTTCGCACGAGCGAAGCAAGTGCGAAAAGTCGAATGCGGTAAAAATCACCTTACGCACCAGTGTCGTACCGTATTTTACACCACGACAGCCGAAAAATCATATTAAAGTTATGATTTGTGGTTAGAGTGGTGTAAATGTATTTTATTAGAGAGATCTATCTTACGGCACAGGTGAAGACAAACGTCATGTCAGTGTCAGATAAAAAAGCCTGGTTAAGGGGGTCTTACACCTAGTGGCTTTTGAGGCCAAAATCAGCTGAAAAAAAAAGAAAAATGTAGTTTAAGCTCTATATACCATATTATATACTATAAATATACACTATTTCTAATAAAATGGCCCAAAGATATAATATCTGTAGCCCTTTTTACTCAGAGATATAAACATTTTCAATTTTTTGGCTTTGGCGTAACTTTTTGAAAAAAGTATTCGAAGGATTTTCATCAGACGGAGCCTAAATTTCTTGAAATTTATGTAGTTATGGCCTGAAGAGTTGGAAATATGAAATATATTTTATTAAATAATTTTCAAATGCTAAAAATCACTTTTAATTGCTTAATTTTATCAGTTTTTATATCTTTTTTGTGGTTTTTAAGATTTTAAAATTATTTAATAAAATATATTTCATATTTCCAACTCTTCGGGCCATAACTACATAAATTTCAAAAAATTTAGGCTCCGTCTCATGAAAATCCTTCGAATACTTTTTTCAAAAAGTTACGCCAAAGCAAAAAAATTGAAAATGATATATCTCTGAGTAAAAAGGGCTACAGATATTATATCTTGGGCCATTTTATTAGAAATAGTGTATATTTATAGTATATAATATGGTATAGAGCTTAAACTACATTTTTTTTCAGCTGATTTTGGCCTCTAAAGCTAAATACTAGGTGTAAGACCCCCTTAAATGATTCATTATCCTCTGAACCCGCTTATCGGGCTTTAGCCTTTATGATTACTTTGTACAGAGATTAAACAAATAATTATATTATTTGATTTTTTAACAGATTATTCTTGGAGGTTTCATATATGACTACAGTTATAAATTCAAGCAAGGATTTTGAGATCAAGGAATTTGAATATCAACCAGGAATTCATTATGATTACGTCCAAACCGTACAATTTCAAAAGAGTACGTGGAAAGTAGTCTCCTATTTAAGTATCGATTATATAGATTCCAAATTAGAATTAATAGACAGTGTCTATAGAGAAACAGCAAATTATTGTACAAGTAAAATACATTTGGAAAATTCTATGTGCGATACATCAATGCAGTTATTGGAACACCTAATTCCAAAGTTGCATTCTCAAGAGCTATATTTAAAAGAGCTCATTCAGCATAAAAGTAAAAGATTCTTAGATTTCCTACCTATACACATATTACCTTTTACTTTTAATTTTCAATCAAGTACGAGTAGTCTTGATTATAAAGGTAGACAACTGTTAGAAGAAGGAATAAAAAAAGTAGAAAAGAATGAGGAAGCAATTCACCTTCTACGGTCACAAGTTCAAGTTGTTGAAACAACTCTTAAAAATTTCAATAATACAATGAGCAATTTAGAAATAATGGAAGATGTTTTAAGTAAAAACATAAAAAGTATTAAATATTTCACACAAACACAATACTTAGGATCGTATTACTTTAAATTGAAAGTGCGAGAAACTATGAGGGAGCATTTATATTTTCTTACACTTGCATGCAACGAAATTAATAATGAAATTTCCACTTTAATAAGTACTGTTTTATTTGCAAAAAATAAGATACTTCACCCAAAAATCATGAGTCCAAAACAACTGCTAATAAAATTAAAAGAAAGTATACAATGGCTTCCCAAAGGTTTGGAATTTCCATTTTCTTTAGAACTGGAAAACAGTAATGATATTTTAAATATGATTGATCTTCAAATTTATTTTATAGACAATAGATTAGTTTTTGTAATATCTAATCCGTTAGTCACTAATGATATCTTTAATTTATATAAACTTTTACCAGTTCCAGTCCCCGTGACAAATGACATATACATGTTTATACAGCCATCGGTCAAATATTTAGCTGTTTCTAAAACTAAAGTTTATTATACATCACTTGAAAATTTAAATGATTGTAAATTGACTTCCACGAAATTTTATATTTGTCAACCATCCAAACCTCTTTATGTAAGCAACAACCACGAATCATGTGAAGTAAAATTGTTATCTTTTAACAATGAGATTCCCGAGGATTGTGATATTAGAGTAGTAAAATTAGGTAACGCCATCTGGCAGAAACTAATTAATAAAAATCAATGGATCTATGTTGCACATAAAATGAGTCATATCACAATATATTGTCCAGATGAAGGTACAGAGTATAATCTTAAACTAAACAATTCTGGTGTACTCCAATTGTCAAGTAATTGTTCTGGACATTCATTAATGACTATTCTAGAAACACAAAATATTTATAAAAATTATTTGTCCTCATTTATTCCTTTATTCAATTTATCTAGTTATTATAATTCTAAATTAATAAATATGACTGATTTTTTTTCACTACAGCAAATTAACGTACAAAATTTAAATTTAATAGATTTAAATACTGCAAGTTATAAACTTTCCAACATATTTAAAATTTCAAATAACATATTAAGGATCGATGAACACGATAAACTAATAACCTATATTTTTTACATTTTATCTTTAATATTATTTGTCATAATTTTATTTGCGTTTGCAATGGTATTATTAAAATGTAGGAAACGAAAAATTAATGCCAATATCCTAAATATCGTTAAGTTCAGAGGATCTTCTCAAATTATTTTATAAATTAAGTTACTTTACGCTTAGCATATATCATAAGATTGACAATGAGTCGCAAGAACATTATTATTATTATTATTATTATCATTATTATTATTTTTTTTATTATTATCATTATTACTATTCTTTCCGTTGATAGTTGTGCATTTCGAATCGTGCACAACACTGCAGTTAAAAATGGTTAAAAGAAAAAATAATAAACAGTGCTTTTTCAAAACAGTGTATCTAATAGAACCTTAAGGTAGTTCACTCGCTAATGACGTCATAAAAATCATAATATCGCAAAAATTGTGTTATAAGTATATTATTTGTAGTGGAAACTCTTCATTTATCTCTGTATACTATTGTAAAAATAATAAAAAAAGACGACGTAAAAAATAAGGTGCCTATACAATGTTTCAAACAATACGACATGTACGATGCGACTATACATAGATATACAAATAACGT
Source organism: Torymus aiolomorphi (assembly GCA_036365515.1). Classification (NCBI taxonomy): domain Eukaryota; kingdom Metazoa; phylum Arthropoda; class Insecta; order Hymenoptera; family Torymidae; genus Torymus; species Torymus aiolomorphi. The sequence goes on along the minus strand of CM070875.1, from coordinate 149,902,868 downwards.
GAGAATTTTTCTTCGAATAATCATTTCCCGAAAAATAGTACCGTTTGCCATATTACACAGTATTCTACATTATTCCTTTTTGAGTCTAGTATAATATACTACTTGTAAAGAAAATTTTAAAGAAAATTAGCATTGCAATCAATTAAAACGAGTCTTAAATACATACTTAATCTATACTTCCCATGTTAAAGTTGCAAACTTTGGCATTAACTATCTCAATAATTAATACCGCTCCCTATACTGGGGGTTTCAAAAATCGATAAAACATATAAATAGGAGTATGTACAACAATTTTTATGAAATTTTAAAGAAAATTGCATTTTGTTCAACATTGACCCTACAGGGCTTTTCTTTGTCCCACTTTAGGATTTATATAAAAAATCGTGTCCCACTCAAGGGTGAATAGACTATCTATTAAATATATTTTTTATATTTTTATAACATTTTAACAATATTATTACCTGAAATCAATTAAGCAAAGTATAAACTATGTTTTGCAATTTTTATTTCACTCATATGTATAAGAAAAAATTATTCGGATAAATTAAATCAAACTTCTTACAATTCTCTAAAACTGAAACCTCAATGTTTAGATTCTGTGAATCAAAATCTATAAATAATGATGGTTTCTTTTCCTATATTACATTCGGTGGAACACATAAGGAGGCAGAATTGCATGAAACTGAAAAGTTCCGAATAGAAATTCACATCAGGCAAAAGACAGGGCCTGTATACAGATAAATATACAGTCTGTACAGTGAGTTTACATGTTATATGATCAAGGCATTTCCCAGGTGCGTCGTAAGGTGTGGTGCAGGGCCTGGATACGTAACCTGGATTATGTTTTATAGTTTTATAATTATTTGGCACATTATCAATGTACGAGATAATTAAATTTGGATGTACCATCCGAATGATGCTTCGAAAAATAGGGCATACAACTATAAGTTTAGATGAATATTTAATGGGTAATATGAATTAATTTTTTGTCTTCCACCATATGACGTGCCTATGCGTTATCTGTATACAGGGCCTATCATGTACGTGGACAGGCAAGCCTGAATGGATGTTTACTTGGGGTGACTCGCGAGAGGCAAAGAAACTCAGTCCACGCGTCACGACAGTCAGCAGCGATTCTGCGAATATCTCCGAGCGCTGTCGAGGCGCGCAGCTAGGCCCCGTCTCCCCTCCCCTCCGCTCGCGGTTTACAACTGCATGCTTTAAACGCGCCTGCCGAAACCTGCGTACTTCTTTTGTTTTTAAAACGCGGAAATGCCGCTGGTACATAAACATGCAAGCGATGAAGACACACTCGCGATTCGTTGTAAGAAGTGTTCACATCAGTGCCAATAACGAAAACGACAGAAGAAGAAGATAAGAAGAAGCGATTTTTCGTGTTGACAGTGAATTTTCCGCCTATCACATCACAATTTTCCGCCTATCATATCACAGAGGCTTTTTCCGTATGTGTGGCAGAAATCATCAGAGATGAATAATTTTTCACCAAGTAATCGTAAGTTCTATTATTTTTTTAACATGATCAGTGCTACGTGGTACATATTTGTAGTACAAGATTTTACGAATCCATTGACATTTATAGAATCTTTATAAAATTAAAGTAATCTAATCAATTCGAATATTTTTGAAAACCTTATGATTTTACGTAGTAGAAGACGATGATGAAATTTGGTTCACCTAATTTGACTAATTGAAGTAAAATTTTCTTTTTACTTGTTTCTGTAAAAGCAATATATTAACTTACAAAAATACCAATTATAAAAGTGTTTCCCTCTGTAGATTATCTAAATATAATTGTATTTTATTATATTTAGTAATTATTGTAATTTACTAATTGTATTGTAGATTATCTAAATATAATTGTATTGTTCTTATGATAAAAATAACATCATTTTTAGATTTTTACTTTATAAGTTTTTAAACAATTTTATGAGTAAATCAAATACTGTAATTCATTATAGAATAAAAAGTATTTTTTGTACGTTTTCAAATAATACTAATAATTAATTTATAGCAATGATGGTTGCAATTCACTTTCTAGCTAAGCGTGTCTTAAATGTCATACGGGTGGTCAAAGAGTTAATGAAATGTTTAGAATCTCAGTCAATTTAAAGTAAATATATGAAATGGTCTGAAATATAATCATAATGGGTTTAGCACTGAACCTGTTAATCACACTTTATAATATTATATATAATTGCAATGATTAGTTATTTTTTATATAGAAAGAAAGACATGCAATCTCACTCTATAGCCACCGATCAACTCATATTCTCATGTCAGATTATATCAAGTCGATGAATATGAACATTTAATAATAGATAGATAATTTTATATTGTCAGTTAAAAATAATCTATTAAAAATTTTTACAATATAATATTATGTATCTAAATGTTTATATTCATCCACTTGATATAATCTGACATGGAAATATGTGTTGACCGGTGGCTAGAGTAAGAGTGTATATCTTCCTTTCTATATCAGCCAATAAAAGAAACCTTTTTAAATGTGTGTACATCTGTTTAGTAAAAATTATGGTTATTAGTTGAAATCAACTGATATTAGTTAAAATGGTTATCTTTCTTCGTTCCTGTATTAGCAACAACCATATACATCCTTACACTAATTCACCGGAGAAATAATATTTTCACATTATGTTAACTAGATGTATATAAACATTTAAATACATAACTAATTTAATATTGGCACTTAAAAATAACATAGGTATGCAGATAATTAATTCAGTGCATATGAAAGTTTAGCTGAACTAATCAGTTTTTACTTGACTGGTTCAAACATCATAATTGTTTTATTCCTGTGATGTAAAATATAAACTGTGTGGTTATTGAAACTACATTTTGGGATATCTATTTTGGAAATAAAAAAGATGTAAAAATTATTATTATATTATTTTTAACTGACCATATAAAATTATGTATCTCAATGTCTAAATGCTTATCTACATCCACTTAATATGATATGGTATGGGAATATGTGTTGACTGGTGGGCTATTGAGTGAGATTGTATATCTTCCTTTCTATATTATCAGAAGATAATTATCAGAAGCATTTATTTCAACGTATCAGAGGTGTATATTTGCATTAAGATAAGGTAAAGGGCCCTATTATGCAACACATCTTGAGAGTCAATGAGGTTTACTATCATTTTCAATTGAAATAAAGCTAATAGATTGAATTCTTTAGCATTAGCTTGTTATGTTATCTCTACTAAAGAAATTCAAATTTTCGAAAGTTAAAATTACACTAAAATAATAATTCATTAAGTCGTCGGGTTAGAGAAGAAAGAGGCTATCTCGTAGATTGGTTGAAAAAGATGCTATCTCGTAGATGCGTTGAAAAACATGCTATCTCGCTAAGATCTGGAGAACATGCTATCTCAAAAATTATTTTTTTTCGTTAAAAGTTAAGTTGGCACCTGTGCAGAAACTTAAAAGAAATGTATTCTTCTATATATACATGACAAACGAAATGTTCTTAAACTATTCATGAATACAAATATCAATATATCTTTGTATATGAACTATTTGTTGCACACAATAGTATCAACGCAACCCAATGGATTGTGGTTTTTATTCTATAAATTATTTTCCTCTACAAAAGTAACTAAAATCATTGCAATTATTAACGTATTATTGTCAAAATTAAAATTTAAAACATTTATAGCTAGCAATTCATCTGCACAGACATTGGGCTCAGGGCTCAATACCACTTTCGTGGGTAATGTAATTAATGATGCTCTGCACACCGCATTGAATCAACCACAATATCTACCCCGTGCAGATGTTACTTCATCTCAGTACATTATGCATAATGGCAGTTTGACACCAAACGTGTTATCTAATATGCCACCAAGCATGACATCTAATATGTCACAAAATTCGACAGCTAGTATACCACCAAACATGCCATCTCATACGCCACCAAACATGCAATCCAATATGATGTCAAACATTCCATTTAATATGGTACAAAAAATGTCACCTAATATGTTACCAAACATGTCACCTAATATGCTACCAAACATGTCATCTAATTTGACATCAAATATGCATAATAATGCTTATTTTCAAACAACTACGCACGATGGCGCTTCTAATTCACGTGCACAGTATGGCACAAACATATTTAATAATAACAGTAATACGCCTCAGGATAGCAGTAACTTTGCCGCGTTCAACAAAGCGTGCGAATCGCTAAGACTCCACACAAATAATCTCAAAGAGTTTGAAGCAAGAGAGAGTTTAACTGGATCACGTTTAGAAGCAGCAAGGTCAAGTAAGTATGAATTAGCGAGATAGAATCCACTTTAAGTGTTTGATTGATTTTAAGGTAGGAAGCCAGTGTTGAGTAATGGAAAATGGTATTTTTTGTTACAATAGCAGAAAATTGAATTCTACTAATAGTTCTAGTAATGTGTGGGAAATTTGTATTTTTTACACTGTTTTCCGCGCGGAAAATACAAATGTCCCGCATAAACATACTATTATACACTAATAGAAAGAAATATTTGAGGCAAATGCGCCGGCTTAACTGTTAACGAATATGTATTTGAATTCAGTCAAATGCAGGTGCATTAACAGTTAAGGAATGGAGCATTTGGTAAAAGTAACGCTTGTGACAAAAGGCGATCGGGCATTAACTGTTAACAAATATTTTGTAACTGTTAAGAATTATTCATTTAGGTCAAATATTTGAAAAATTCGACTTTCAAATGAATTGCGCATTTGTCTCAAAGATTTCTTTCTATCAGTGTACAAAAAATATAGTATTGTGACGTTTCCATTTTTTTGTTGTCTTTACAAAAGATACTTGGAAACATTACTGTGAAGATTTGGAAAAAAAATTGGAAACTTGATGATTTGAGTTTAAGTGACTAGCTCAGGTACAAATGACCTAAACGAAGGTAAAAACAAACCTTTAATATTTTCCCTTTTTGTGTAATCAATATCACTTTCGGTAAATTCCCAATTTTTTTGGTAATCAAATAGGTACAATTTTTTGGCAAAATAGTACAATTTTGAAATGAAATATATCGAAAAACGATAACGGAAGCTTTTTCTTTAGAATGACCGATGAAAACAGAATTAAAAAAAAATATCTTTTTCAATACTGAAGGCCAGGCTTGCTTTCTCAAATTATCTAGCTGCTTGATTCTTAATATTTATTTATATTCAATAAACAAAAACACCAACAAAAAAATATTTTACAGAATTAGAAGGAAGTTATGACCCTGAAAATTGTGTATTCCAACTGTTATATTCATCTTACGATGGATGCTGTTTATTAAGAGCCTATGAAAAAGATTGCGCAGCTAATCTTACATTCAGTGTGGAAGATTTGAAGACAGACTCGGATTCGGACAATAATGAGGATTTTATCGTCTCGGAACCTTTATTCAAAATCCGCGATTTAACTAGAATAATAATAGAAAATGAATTTTCCAAGAACAATTTTAAGTAAGTTATTGAAACTTATATTTTATAGTTTCATTACGTGTGCGTAGTAAGCACAACGTGATAAGGCCAATCGGATTGCTGAATCACGCCGTGCTGTTTTTTACCGAATCCTCCGTTTTGTTTATTTACTAGAGTGTAGGTAGTCTAATGAAAAAATCACGTTACAGTTTTTATTTTCAAAAATTATAATTTAATAATTTTATTATTCTTAAATTTACACTATTCGATTGGTAAAATTAACGTGTTATTTTAACAGTATGTATAGTATTGTCATTAATAATATTTTTCTTTTAAGTATCACGAAATCCCAGTTTATGCTCTTAGCTGAAAGCATATCAGCCCTTTTCCCAGCTTTAGGGAAGGCAGAGCGTTGGTACACACCACATTGCGTGACAGACCGCCATAGCTGCGATGCAAGAGGCACGCTGGTGACAAAGTACCGCCATGCGCGAAAGAGAGCCATTAGACTCGATTTTCTGGAACCAAGAAAGAAAGGTGGAAATGAAGGTACGTTTTCAAATCTTGTATCCCGAAATTTTGCTTTAATACTTGGCCTCCTCACTTAAAATACAGTACACAATCTTTCTTCGTGTAGAATATGGGATACATTTTTAATTGTCAACTTATATAAACTGTTGTTTGTAATATCTATTTAAACATGCAATTCCTGGTAGAAAATAAGCTAACAAAAATGGCTGGTAAAGTAATTGTTCTGTAATTTTGAAAGCTAACCGTTACAACAAGTGTGAGACAACCGCTCAGAAAAAGAGCAAATATAAGATTTCAAAAACAAAGGAAGTGTCATTTGTAATATAAAAATTTGTAAAAAAAAAGAATATTTAACCTCAAAATGTTTAAACTTTAAATATGTATAAAACATTCATTTACCATAAAAAATTTTTTTTTTTTCGTACTGTGGTATAACATTATTATTATTGATTAGATAATTTTTATTGTATACCAAATGAATAATTTATTATTTTAGTAATTTTGAAAATAAAGGATCTCTAGGCCAACAGCTCATTAACTCAGTACATAAATTTATAGAATTTTTCAACCAACGATTGGTTCAACTGTTGGCTAAGCGAACCATCATTTTGTGACGAAATTAATAGCATTCGAAAGCAAGAGTTGGTTACACCTTTAGTCAACTCGATCCGATTTCGCCAACCGATTGTAAAATGTTGGTTAATATTTCTACCAGGAATGCTACAATGTTACTTAAAATATGTAAAAATATATATTACTTCAATATATAGTCCCTAACCTCTCTTATCGTGTATATGTGGCCATTTTTTGGGTGGAATTATCTTTAATCTTATGCGAAAGTACCAGCAGGTGACTGTTGAAACGCATTATACATTACCACAAATTTTAATTTATCTTCATGAAATATAAACCAGACAACGCAACACGTTGTTAGTTACTAGAAAAATATATTTGTACTGATGTAACTTCAAAAACATACTTTTACGTTAGTTTAAAAGTTAAATTAGTGGAAAAATCATTAAAACCTTTGAGTTATAATTAACTTCATTGGTTAATTTTTTTGAATATTTAAAAATTAAAATCATTATTAAAATTTACTGTTACAGATATATCTAATGTCTTAGAAAAAATAAAGGGAACTATGGAAGTGTCTGCAGAATTCCTTGAAAATTGGAAAAAAATGAAAATTGAACTTGACGTCTTCTTTGTCAAATCGTCATTAGAAACTATTTTCCAACACTTTCCGGTTTTAAAAACACTAGAAGGAATGAAACTGGTAATTTTTCTATTTATTTAAACTTAATAAGCTTTTGATACTTTTCAGTAAAGCCCAATATTCTAATTTTAAGGGGGTCTTACATCTAGTGGCTTTTGAGGCCAAAATCAGCTGAAAAAAAAGAAAAATGTAGTTTAAGCTCTATTATATACTATAAATATACACTATTTCTAATAAAATGGCCTAAGATATAATATCTGTAGCCCTTTTTACTCAGCGATATAGCATTTTCAATTTTTTGGCATTGGCGTAACATTTTGAAAAAAGTACTAGAAGGATTTTCATCACACTGAGCCTAAATTTCTTGAAATTTATGTAGTTATGGCCCGAAGAGTTGGAAATATGAAATATATTTTATTAAATAATTTTAAAATCTTAAAAACCACAAAAAATCATAAAAACTGATAAAATTAAGCAATTAAAAGTGATTTTTAACATTTTAAAATTATTTAATAAAATATATTTCATATTTCCAACTCTTCGGGCCATAACTGTATAAATTTAAAGAAATTTAGGCTCCGTGTCATGAAAATCCTTCGAATACTTTTTTCAAAAAGTTACGCCAATGCCAAAAAATTGAAAATGCTATATCGCTGAGTAAAAAGGGCTACAGATATTATATCTTAGGCCATTTTATTAGAAATAGTGTATATTTATAGTATATAATATGGTGTAGTGCTTAAACTACATTTTTCTTTTCTTTCAGCTGATTTTGGCCTCAAAAGCCGCTAGGTGTAAGACCCCCTTAATTAAAAGTGAAAATATCAAAAAGGATTGAGATTCTTTGTCTTAAAAAAAACGATGGCCGGATGTTAATTTCAAGTTTGATTTTGATCGTTCTGTGAGAAATAGATGCGAAAATCAGCCACTTCTACTATATTAGAATTATGAAATTGAATTTTTATTATTAACTATATTAAGTAAATAATTAAATCACAATAGAATAAAAAGATTAATTTGGTTACGCTTTGAAAAATTATCTGATTATTCCATCATTTAAAATAATTGAAATTAAATAATAGTTAGTACTATAAAAAAAATCTCTGTCTCCCTCTCTCTCGCTATAAATTTATAAACACTATTTTTAGATGAACCAATGTTATGAAGATGATACAAATATCACTATTCAATTTACTGAGGATTGGTCCAAGATCGCGGATTTGATAAAACTAGCTGCCATGGTGTCCCAAAAAGCAGTTGTAAAGAACTATGTGGAAAAAATACTCCCATCCAAAGAGGAAAAGAACTCCTTATCGAAAGGTTTGAAAAATGTTTTTTTTTTCTTCACTTAACCTTTAGAGGACGGGGTTTGGGTTTACTGTTTTCTCTCACTTTTCTATAGAAATCGAGTTTTTGTGATGTCTCACATCTCAAAACTAACACATGTAAAGGGTCGATCATGGGCATGGCCCGTATAGGGGCCATCCCGTCCTCTAAAGGTTAAGGATGTAGTCTGATGAAATGCCCTGTTTTAAAAGCTAATTTCATGAATTTTTTCAACAAAATAAAATACAATATTTTTGGCCGTTTTACATGTTATTATTTACATCTTAAAATGTACAAAAAAAAAGGTTTTATACCACTCTATCCTCAAAATCATAATTTAATACGATTATTCGGCTCTCGTGGTAAAAATATTGTTCGAAATTGGTATGTAATAAGATTTTTAGCTCATGTGACTTTTCTCACTCGCTTCGCTCATGCGAAAAACATCATGAGCTAAATAATCGTTTCGCACCGGTGTCGAAATGTACTATAAGATTTAAATAATTTTATTAATAAATAACAAATGGTGAACTTTTAAAGAGGTTCATCAGTCAAGAAAATAACAAGTATATTTAAACAAATTTTAATATACAGAGTCATCTATATTTCAAAATATCTTATACGAAATTCCAAGTCATTTAATTACAGTACAGTTCAACAACGAGATATCAATAAAAATAGATTTGTCAATTTAATATACATTCTTACGGGGAATAGCGTTTCTGTTGTCTTCTATTGCAAAATTCATATTGATTTTGAACATAGTTTAAAAAAAATTAATAGTAGTTAGATTATCATTCACTATTAGTCCGGGGGCCCACAACACTTGCCGTGGCCATTTCGAGGTCCCCTCTAACACCAAAGCTTTTCTTACGTATTTTGACCTCCTGAATCCGAATTTCGAAGGTGTTTGGCTGAAAAATGCGTCAAACAAAAGTTATAAACAATTTATTGTTAAAATGTCGAATTTCACGGTTTGAATGCGGATAAAACATTTTTCATAGAGTTCTAATAAATCATTGCATTAAATGCACTTAGTTTTATAGTAATAAACGATCGCTATTCTAAAAATTGCTATTTTATTATTTATCCGTGCGCTCGTAAGGAATCTTCTTTACCGGCCGCGCGGCTGGTACGCTCGATCTCGCTTCGTGCGTATGCTTATTAACCCCGTTATTTTGAAATATTAACTAACTTTTTAATGTTAAAAATAATAAATAATGTCTGTGGTGTGCAAGACCAACTTATCTGCAGGGCTTTGGGAATCACGGTTGACCGCCGTATGAGCAACCCCCATTATATAGGGAATAGGAATGTTTCACATTCATTTACAGATGGCGCTTTGTGAATTAGAATAGCTAACCGTGAAAAAGAGAAAGCAGGGGATACATGCGCGTCCTGACGCCACGCTCTCAGTCGTTACTCAAAAGTGTTCGTGTACGGAAACTTTTATAAGAAACAATCGTTACAAGAAAATTAAGTAGCATACAATCGTACATAGCAAGTAATAGTTAATAATAAACATTGAGTGTTATGTTGTTGTAGTCATCAAAATAAGTTTATGTATTATACTAGTCATAAATAATAAGTGGGTGAATATCTAATATTTATATAACAGTTATGTAGGCATTGATTTGGTGTTTTTGATTCTGATTTTTTTAAAGTTCCTTATTTGATTTAAATTGTTTCATTATTTTTACTGTACAAATTAAATTATTGGTTATAATTTTTATTATTTTTATCGGTGAGTGAGATAACAAAGATAGTATGTCATTTACTATAGTAACAGTTTATTTATTTTTTACTTATTTTATTCATTAAGCGGGCTATAAGCTCTTACGTTATACACTAATTTATAATGAGATGGACATTTTAAATGGTTCATATAGTTTTGTTCTCGTTGTTTTTAAATTTATATAGAGTTTGTCTTGGATGAATAAGTTGTGTTTAAACTTGGATCACTTTATACATTTTTTGATGGTTTGCGAAAAACTAAAAAGCAGTAAGCCGTGATCGATTTCGTTGGAATACTACATTTTTCGTGTTTTATAAATTGAAATTAAAAAAAAAAAAATTATTTCGCTTCAGTGTTCGTAAAGTACGACTTTATGCATTCATCGCAAAATGAACAAATATTAACTTAGTTGAAATTTTGTACATGTTATTTTTCGATGCACTAGGTATAAAGTCGCATTTTACGCTGTGTGCCAATTGAGCACCCGGATCGGATAACTCGCCGAACGCTCGAAAAACGGTAAAAGTATTGTCCAACAGCTCGCGGGTAGGTCAAAAATTGAATTTGCTCAAATCGAAAAACAAAAAATATAGTCATGTCCGGCTCATTGAAATACACATTTTTGTCGTTATGGTTTTTCGATTGAACGCATACTTTTTGTTATAAAAATTAATTATTGGTAAAAATGGCAGAAGATAAAATCAAGGTTTTGCAATACTTACACCGCTGTAAGTCAGTGAAAAACAAATGAATCGTTTCGAAATTTGGTATACATACTAAGATGATGTTACCGAAGCCAACAAGTCAGTTTAAATAAACAAAAAATTATTTTGTTTATTAATATTATGGTTATATGATCGAGCACGCACATACTGAATACCAAATTTCGAAACGATTCGTTTGTTTTTCACTGACTTACAGCGGTGTAAGTATTGCAAAACCTTGATTTTATCTTCTGCCATTTTTACCAATAATTAATTTTTATAACAAAAAGTATGCGTTCAATCGAAAAACCGTAACGACAAAAATGTGTATTTCAATGAGCCGGACATGACTATATTTTTTGTTTTTCGATTTGAGCAAATTCAATTTTTGACCTACCCGCGAGCTGTTGGACAATACTTTTACCGTTTTTCGAGCGCTCGGCGAGTTATCCGATCCGGGTGCTCAATTTTTAAAAATGCAATTTTACGCTTTAAGCATCGAAAAATAATGTTCGCACTACGGGCGTAATAGTTTAACCCTATAGGTATAAAAAGTATTATTCTGTTGTTATAATGCTCTTCCTCACAGAAAGTAAACCATTTAAAACAAGTTTATACGAATACCACTTATTTATTTTACAGATAGTGAGCAAATTTTTGCACTTTTGGCTTTGGCCTACTTGCTGGGACCACAGACGTGCACTCTGAAAAGGAAGAAGTACAACTCAACATCCTAGAGAGCAACTTGTTCGGAAGTACAAAATTCTTTTGTAATACTGCTGAAGGTATGCATTTATTGGTAGAATAGGTAGATAATATAATTACTGTGACTCATAAGACAACTGCAATAAAAAATTTAACGCATGATATTTTTTCGCAGTTTTTAACAGTGTAATTCTATTTTGTAGGATAACGAAGAAGACCTTATTGAGATTAGTATAGAGCAGCTGAAAACAAAATATACAGAGCATAATCTAATATTATCGCCATTTATTATTGCAATTGGTTCTCTGTATAAGATCCAAAAAGCTTATGTGGTAGTCGGTGAGACCAGATATATGATAGAGGGGGAAAATGCACTCTTTGATGCTGTAGACATATGCATGAAATTAAGTTTCTATTTGAAAAAGTATGTGTCTAAGGCGTCGGAAGCTATATGGCAATTTATTCAGAAGAATGTATATAATTTAAAAATCAATAGCGTGCTGCAGTGCGTGACGAATTTAGAAACAGATTTGGAAAAATTGAAAGTGAGGTTGGAAAAAAAACCTAAAAAAAGTAAAAAAAAATAAAAGTTACATGTATGAAGTCTATGCAATAAATTTAATAAAAAAAGTTTATTATAATTACTGATATGTATTCTTAGAAATAAATAAAAAATTATTTTTTTAATCGTGAATTTCTACGTTAGTTTTGAAAATACTAAATTTAATAGAGTGAATTGTAAAATTCAATACATTCCAAGTGCCCGCGTTTTCCTATTTGTTATACTAAATTTTACTTGTTAATGTGGTAATTTCAATTAAATTTCTATATAATTTTAACGTAAAGATTTTGTAGTTCTGGTCTTTCAATAAAATGGAACATGTTCATTGAAGAAAGCGTTATACCTGGTATGCTTCAAAAATTGTTTCTTTAATATTCTTTTTATATTTTTTTTTTGTTTAATCTTGCTAGATTCTTGAGCGTATAGTAGCTCTATTTATTTATATACTTTACAGTTTAGGTAAATAATTATTAACTTTTTTTTATTAAAAAGTATTATCTTCTCTACATTTTCATTCACACAGGTGCGGAGCGTTGGAAATTTCTTTTTGAAATTATATTATCGAGTGCTCCGGTAGTTGCTCCACTATACAAAAGAGAGTATGATGATAAAATCATACCTCATAATTTCTTCTATAGTATCTTATTAAATTAACTTATAGGGTGGATAGAAATCAAATGTTTATATAACTTACTTTTTAGTATTCCGATTAAAAGTAAGCATAGCCCGTACACTAATATTCTCATACGGTATTATATACATAATAGAGTAAAACATCTATTCTTAAATAATATCTCGGTATTTTTTTATTTTTTTAAAATGAGTTTCATGCAAAGCTTACAACGTAATTATGTTAATAAAGCGCAATTAGAAAGAGAAATATTAAAATTTACGCTACAATTATATAATAATCATCAGGTTCCACGAAATCTTGTTCAAGAAATCATAGAGAATATTAGTAACATAATTTCAAATTACTTTGTACCTTATTTACAATATGCGCTGAAAACAGAACTGAACAATACTATTGATATTAACACTCAAGGAAAAATAAACGTAATATTAGATGAACATAAGTATCCTTTCTATAACTATCGTACGGAGCATATCCGATTCAGCAGCTATTCAAAACATAGTACATTTTCTCTGCCTGAAGAATTTGAAATAGGCGTCGATGACGGCACACTTAACAGCGTGAGAGCCATTTATATCCCTTTACAAAAAACATTGGAAACATTTTTCAATTTACCAGGAATGTATGCATGTATAAAAAATTATATGGAATCGCTGGAAAAGGAAGATAAAATAATATCAAATTGTATTCAAGGAAATTTATGGAAAAGGAAGTATTGCGTTGAAGGTCGTAATGTTTTACCTTTGTGTATTTTTTATGATGATATAGAAACCGGAAATGCATTGGGAAGCCATAGTGGAGAGCAAAAATTTGGTAATGTTTATTGTTCGCTTCCAACTCTCCCACCACATTTAGCATTCAAAGTTACGAATGTTTTTTTATCAACAATTTTTTATGCACATCATCGATCAACTTTTGGTAACGAAAAAGTTTTTGGAAAAGTAATTTCTGATTTACAGTATTTATCTGATACAGGTATTATTGTTAAATCAAACGGAATCGACGAAAGAGTATATTTTGATTGCTTACTTGTAGTTGGAGATAACCTTGGATTAAATGGTTGTTGCGGCTTTCAGGAATCTTTCAATGGCGGTCAGTATTGTAGAATATGTAGAGCAACGCATACTCAATGTAAAGAATTAAACATTGAGTTGAAGCAACTTTTAAGAACGAAAACAAACTATAAATTAGATTTAGAAAATAAAAGCGGAGGAGTTAAAGAAGAGTGTATTTTTAATAAATTACCTCGTTTTCATATAGTAGATAATAGAACAGTCGATTTGATGCATGACATTTTTGAGGGAGTTGCCCGCTACACATTAGAAAACGTTCTCACTACCTTCATTATGGTAAAAAAGTATTTTTCTTTGGACGAATTTAATTTAAAACTTGAAAATTTTAATTTTGGAGCCGTGGAAAAATCGAATAAGCCAAGAAATATAAGGACTGAAGCGTGCAAAACACTTCGACAAAAGGAAATTTTAAAAAGTAGCGAAAAAGTAAGATTAAAGCAGTCAGCAGCTGAAATGGCATGTTTAAGTCGTTACTTGGGTTTAATAATAGGCGATTTGATTCCCAAAGATAATAAATATTGGATATTATACATTCTTTTGAGAAAAATAATTGGGATAATTACGGCTCCTCGATTTTTAGAAGCAGACATTTATAGAATTAGAGAACTAATAGGAAATTTCTTTTCATTGTACAAAAAGTTATATGAAAACCCTACGCCAAAATTTCATATGATGATTCACATACCTCGCCTTATGTTAGAAATTGGTCCATTAATTCATTTTTGGGTTATGACATTCGAAAGAAAGCATCAAGATTATAAGCAAGTTGCAGTTAGTACTTCGTCATCCAAAAATTTACCGTTAACGATGGGAATTAGAAATCAACTACGATTATGTTATATGACTGAATGTTTTACCACACCAGATTCAGATGTTACATTAGGTCCTATACAAAATCATGATGTAGCAGCACAAATCCGAAGAATAAAAAATGATCTGCCAAATGATGTGTCAGCCCAATCGTATAAATATATAGAAATAATGGGCAAAACATACGAAGCAGGTACAATTTTCTTTCATGGTTTTAAAGAAGATAAAATATTATTTTTACAGCTAGAAAATATTTATGTTATTAATCAAGAACTTTTCTTGCATTCACGCCCGTTAACGACAATTGATTTTAATGATAGTTACCACGCATATAAAGTAGAAATCAGTGGACTAGCGTCGGAATTAATACCCATAAATAAGATATACCGTGATCCACCTTGTTTGTTTGTAAAGAAAAACTATGATTCTTATGTTGCCATGAGATATGATGTTTAACTTTGTAAAATGTGTTAAATAAAAATTTTTTTGTATTAATTATTTGAACTTCAATTATTTCTTATTCCAGTTCCATCAATATGATTTTTGCAATTGAAACAATTAAGGAGATGGGATAAGATAAAATGCTACAAAAATACATTTTCTTATAATTAATATACTATTTTTCTCTTTATATCTGTATGAAAAATCATTTTACCTATTCAGATAATAAAGACAATCTAAACAAATATTCAAGAGAAAATTATTTCATAAGTTATTACTAAAATATTTCATAATTTGTTGACGCATTTGTCTATTTAACTCTGTTCACATGTGTAAAATCAAATCCCAGATTCCATAAATATCCACATATATTATGTAGGGTCAGGGTTGTAAATAAATAATTAAAATATCAATTAATTACTCAGTTCCCCGGCCAAAAATGATTTTGTGGGCCATATATTTGCGATAGTATCGACCACACTGCCCACATTAGCCCAGAATATTGGCAATATGTCGCTCCGGCGCCTAAGCCGAATATTGGCCATACTGTTTCCCATATCATGTCCACATTAGTCCAATATTTTTTTTCTCAAAGTGTGGACCACATATAAGTATTATGTGGTAAAATTATGGCTCATATTTGGCTGAGACGCCGGAGCCACATACGGCCCATACATTGCCCACAGAATTTGTTGCGTGGGATATGTGGGTTTAGGAACTTGGGGTTTATTATTTAAACTTTTTTTAGCAACTCGCTGTGCGTGGGGTATGTGGGTTTAGGAGCTTGGTGTTTATTGTTTAAACTTTTTATTAGTAACTCGCTGTGCACGGGGTATGTGGGTTTAGAAGCTTGGGGTTTATTATTTAAACTTTTTTAGCAACTCGCTGTGCGTGGGGTATGTGGGTTTAGGAGCTAGGAGATTATTATTTCCACTTTTTATTAGCAACTCACTGTACTTGGGGTGTGTGGGTTTAGGAGCTTGGGGTTTATTATTTAAACTTTTTTTAGCAACTCGCTGTGCGTGGGGTATGTGGGTTTAGGAGCTTGGGGTTTATCATTTAAACTTTTTTTAGCAACTCGCGGTACGTGTGGTAGGTGGGTTTAGGAGTTTGGGGTTTATTGTTTAAACTTTTTATTAATAACTCGCTATGCACGGGGTATGTGGATTTAGAGCTTTGGGTTTATTGTTTCCATTTTTTATTAGCAACTCGCTATTCGTGGGGTAGGTGGGTTTAGGAGGAAAAAAACACATGGCAAAATAATTATTTAAATAATTCTTATCCCCAAGTAGGTGGGGGATGCAAGTTTCGCGCGTATACGGAAATAAGGTAGACGTGCATAGCAGGAAAAATAATTATTTAAATAATTCTTAACCCCATGTAGGGGGGGGGGGTGCGAGTTCCATTTTGACATGTATGCACGTCTAGCGCGCTCTCGTATACGCGTGGAACTCGCATCCCTAGGCTACTTGGGGTTAAGAATTACTTAAATGATTATCTGGCCATGTATACATGTCTAGCCCACTCCAGTATACGCGTTGAACACGCATCCTCTGCCTACTTGGGGTTAGGAATTATTTAAATAATTATTTTTTCTTGTATGCATGTCTGACGCGCTTCCGTATACGAGTGAAACTCGCATCCACCGCCTACTTGGAGGGGGGGGGGGGTCCAGAGTTTCGACGATTCACTATAAAATTGAAGTCAACTATAGACGTTTTTCAGTTCGACATATGGTAATGCAGATTGTTCTTAATTTCGAAATTCTAAATTACGAAAATCATATTTTGGAATGTAACAGTTCACCTACTGTCCAAAACATCGAATTTCATCACTACGATCTCAAAGCAAATATAACCTGTTTCTAATGATTTATTTCGAAATGTCTATTTTGTACCCCTGTTAAAATTCTATTAATGAAATTCGATGTTTTGGACAGTAGGTGAAGTGTTACATTCGTAAATATAATTTTCGTAATTTAGAATTTCGAAATTAAGAACAATCTGCATTATCATATGTCGAACTGAAAAACGTCTATAGTTGACTTCAATTTTATAGTGAATCGTGGAAACTCTGGACTCCCCCCCCCCACTTGGAGTTAAGAATTAATAAAACAATTATTTTTTCTGCTATGGACGTCTACCTCATTCCCGTATACACGTGGAACTTGCATCCCCCGACTACTCGGGATTAAGAACTATTGAAATATTTATTTTGCCATGTATACACGTCTAACGCGCTCTCGTATACACGTAGAACTCGCATCCCCCGGCTACTTGGGGTTAAGAATTACTTAAATAATTATTTGGTTATGTATACACCGCCAACGCGTTCTCGTATACGCGTGGAACTCGCATCACCCGCCTACTTGTGGTTAAGAATTATTTAAATTATTATTTTGCCTTGTATGCATGTCTGACGCACTCCCGTATACGCGTAAAACTCGCATCCCCCGACTACTTAGGGTTAATAATTATTTAAATAATTATTTTGCCTTGTATGCACGTCTTACGCGCTTCACTATACGCGTGGAACTCGCATCTCCCGCCTACTTGGAATTAAGAATTATTTAAATAATTATTTTGCTATGTATACACATCTGCCGCGCTCCCGTATACACGCGGAACTTGCATCCCCCGCCTGCTTAGGGTTAGTAATTATTTAAATAATTATTTGGCCTTGTATGCACGTCTTACGTGCTCCACTATACGCGTGGAACTCGCATCTCTCGCCTACTTGGAATTAAGAATTATTTAAATAATTATTTTGCTATGTATACACATCTGCCGCGCTCCCGTATACACGCGGAACTTGCATCCCCCGTCTACTTAGGATTAGGAAGTATTTAAATAATTATTTTGCCTTGTATGCACATCTTACGTGCTCCACTATACGCGTGGAACTCGCATCTCTCGCCTACTTGGAATTAAGAATTATTTAAATAATTATTTTGCTATGTATACACATCTGCCGCGCTCCCGTATACACGCGGAACTTGCATCCCCCGTCTACTTAGGATTAGGAAGTATTTAAATAATTATTTTGCCTTGTATGCACGTCTTACGCGCTCCACTATACGCGTGGAACTCGCATCCCCCGCCTACTTGGGGTTAAGAATTATTTTATAATTTTGCCATGCATGCACGACTGACGCGCTCCCGTATACACGTGGAACTCATCGCATCCCTTTTATAAAGTAGTTCCTAAATTTACTCTTTGGTAATAAATATACTTGGTACAGTCGATGTATTATTTTATTGAAGTAAAGAAATAATCTTTATCTTAATGCGAAGGTATTTTTGATTTAACAAAATTGATTTCATTCAATTGACAAAATTATTTTAAAGAAATATTTTTTCAGGCTAAATACACATTTTTTTCATACAGAAGTTGGAGCTTTTATTTAAAAAAATTACTACATTGAATTAAAGAAAATTGTCTCCTAATAAAATCTACTAAATCTAAAGAAAGCGTTCATGATATGAAAGCTGTAGGTTTTTGATTCAATGCTACAGATATTAACGACAAATAAATTATTTTATTGAACTTAAATTTAATTTCTTACGATGTGTTTACTAATTTCTAAGATACGATTTTTATTCGAAAGTATCATATTTTTTATTGAACGCAATACTTGTTGCGAACAAATAAATATTTCCTTGTTTCTACGATAAAGTTTTTAAATATCAATCGTAATTTCAAAGAAACAATGCATAGTAGGGAAGGCCAATATTTTTGAATAAATGATGTCGGTATTAACAACAAAGAAATGATTTTCTTGAACTAAATTGAAATTTCTTACGCTGCATTTGCTCTTATCAAAGAAATTCATTTTTATCTGAAAGTAACATATTTTTGATTGAATACAATAATTGAAATGATCAATCAATACATTTAGTGTTAGATTAATTTGTTAGTTAGATAAGCTATTAAGAAGTTAGGTATATACTCTGAGATGGATTACAACAGTAAAATTGTTATTATAAATCGCATTATATAGAGGCCATAAGCATAATATATATTATGCAAGATCAATTTCTGCAAGGGTATTATGAAACATACCTTATCATTTAAATTTTATAACAAATAATTTAATTACCAGTTCGTCGTATCGGACTTAAGTTTTCATCTCACTTTATAATGTTTTGGATGTTTCCAGACACAGTCGCAGGGAGCACTCATAGTTACGTATGCGTTACCTGACTGCGATCTCCCGGACAAATTAATTATGCTCTGAACGGCTCGCGCTCAGCCGGAGCTCGCGACTCAGCCGCGAGGGCTCGAGTCGCGAGCTATTTGGGCCTGCGTGGTCGGGGAGCAGTTACAGCACGTTACTCTAATTCAGCGCGCTCTACCGAATGACATCACATGGACCGGAACTGCCCGCGCTCGGCCAGCTCGCGACTCGGGCATTAAGTGCCCGAGTCGCGAGCTGGTTTGGCTCGCGTGGTGGGGGAGCGCTTATAGTACGTGAGTTTAATACAGCGCGCTCGGCCAGATGGTTTCACTACGCTCGTGACGCATTGAATTCGTGCAGTTCAGATTAAGTGTTGATACTGTAAGTCTGTCCGGGTGTCTTTGGCGCTGATAAAAGCGATACATGCGCGCTCGAATACAGAGCTCTCGCACCTCTAATTATAACAAATTCACCCGGCCCGAGTTTCACCTTTCTGATCTAGCTCGAATTTTTTTTCAGTGTGGATGTGTGTGCGTGTGTGTGTGTTTGTGTGCGTGTGTGTTTGTGTGTGTGTGTGCGTGTGTGCGTGTGTACGTGCGTGCGTGCGTGCGTGCGCGCGTGTGTGTGTGTATGGTGTGTGTGTACACGCCTGGATCTCAGCTTCTACTCGATCGATTTTGACCGGACAGGTCTCATTTTTTTTGTTTTCTTTGTGTGATGGCGGGACAAAAACTCGTTTTTTGATTCGCCGATGCGTTTTCGTTTTATTATGAATTTTCGATTTTCTCAAAATTGATTTTTGCCTTTTTGTAATGATAAGATCGAGATATTTGAATCGAATCGATAGCATTCGAAAGATCATTAAAATACCTATATTTTCTAAAAAAAAAATTCTCGAGCTATCATGGTTCTTTTGTTATTAACAAAAGCGTGTTTTTTTTTTAAAGCTTATAACTCCTAAACTAAACGGTCAATTTTCTTGAGAAAAATCATGATAATGCAGAATATAAATAGCTATAATCTGTAAAAATCTAAATTCATTTTGTCCACTAGTTATTGAGAAAAAAATTGAAATGTGAAAAAAATGAGTTTTGTATGTCCAACGATTACGGGAGTAAAATTAACTTAATCGCTTTGAAATTCCTTGTAGAGGTAGGTTTTGGATAGCTCTCGGTCAAGTTCTTTCGGCAAAATGATTAGTACAGAAATTTCAGAAATATTTGAGGTTAAAATTTTTTCAACCTTTTTTTCAAATCGTAATTTCTCGAGAACGGTTCCATTTATCAGCTCCAAATTTATAGACAATTTTGAATGTGATATAGGTAATATGTGTGTCAATTTTCATCAAGATTGTACGATTACTTTTTGAGATATTTATTTTGAAAATTTTCGTATTTTATAAAGTTATTTTCTTTGTCGCATGATAACTAGAGAAAACAAAAATTGGTTTAATCATGTTGAAATTTTGTAGAAATGTAGAGTCTATATATTATCGTATAAGTCCTTTAGATAAAAGAATTGTCTCATGATTTTTAGAGATATTTAAGGTTAAAATTTTTTTACGTTTTTTTTTAAATCGTAATTTCTCAATGACGACTTAATGTATCAGCTTGAAATTGATAGACTATTTTGTATGCGATATAGGCAATACCTGTGTAAAATTTCATCCCGATTATATGGTTATTTTTTGAGATGTTTCATATTTAAAATTTTAGTATTTTTGCAAATGACTTTCTTTGTTGTCGCACAATATAACTACATTAAAATTGTTTTAATTTCTTTGAAATTTGGTGGAGATGTAGAATTTGTATATTATTTATTAGAAGAATTCTTAGGGTAAAAGAATTCGTTTACGAATTTCAGAGATATTTGAGGTTAAAACTATTTTAGCCCTCTTTTAAAATCGTAATTATTCGGGAACGTATTTATGTATACTAGAAAATGGAAATAACATGCGGTATGCGTTTTGCGCCGATGCGCGCATGTTGTATACCTGCTTTTGTTTTGCAATAGCCATTTATTATTTTTAAGGTTAGAACCTTTTTCTTAGATCGGAAATTGCAGAAAGAGCAATTTTTTCGTTCTCGCACCCCCTTCATCCCCTATGTGGGTTCCGGACGGGTTTTGACATCGGCAATTTTTTTGTAGTCCCACAACGTGCCCCCGAACTTATTTCCACTGCAAAATTTTTCCTCATTTGATATGCGCGGACGTCAGATTTTTTTTTCGTTCTCACACCCACTTAATTCCCTATTTGGGAAGGTTCCGGACGGGTTTTGACATCGGCAGTTTTTTGTAGACCCACAACGTGCCGCCGAACTTATTTCCACTGCAAAATTTTTCCTCATTTGATTCGCGCGATCGTCAGATTTTTTGTTCGTTCCCTTACACCCTTCATCCCCTATTTGGGAAGGTTCCGGGCTGGTTTTGACATCGGCAATTTTTTTGTAGTCCCACAACGTGCCCTCGAACTTATTTCCACTGCAAAATTTTTCCTCATTTGATAATGATTTTAGAAATAATTTTTTTTCTGTGTGATATGCCTGTTAAGGGTAGATTTAGGGGTGGTTTTGGGGGTAGTTACCTTTGGAATACTCTTTGGAAATCTCGATTTTGGAATTTTCGTTCACGATGAACGATCGAAAGTTCAGTCACATTTTATGTACTGTAATATTTACAGAACAGATGGCTCCTCTGAAACACGCCCCTCACGAGAAGCCAATCATTAATTATATTATTTTCAACACTTGGATTTGTTGAAATTTTCACTTGCTACACATCTTATAAAATAAAAACAAAAGTTTATAAACTAAGAATCATTGTGAGAAAAATATCTCAAAAAAAAAATCACAACCAGATTATGAACTAAGAATCACTAAGAATAAAACATTCTTGTATGGATATAACTTTTTGATATAAAATACTTGAGCATGATGTACTTCTAAAATAAAATCTGAGAAATCTTACATCTCACTATTTCCGGGTTTTAATAATGCTAATTTACCTTTAGAAATCATCGGTCCAGTAAAGCATCGATAATTATCGATTATTAATTACGATTAAAATTACAATTAATTATAATTAAAATACCATAAAGTAGATCAAGACTCTGCTAAAGGAATATCTGCAACAGTATTTCTTTTTGTCTTTACGACAGGAGGTTGCGTACTTTTATAGACTTGAACTTCTCTTTTGGTGGTATCAATGCATAATAATGATTAATTCACACCATTACATATTCAACTCCTATCATAATAACTAACTTAAACCACAAACAATTAAAGTTATCTATAAAAATAAGATACAGTCTAAACAATTTGCTAATATGTTTGCGCGTTGTATTCTCAAAATAATGAACCATCACTTAATGTTATTACTACTAAAATACTTGGTAATTCATTCTTTGTCACATTGACACGCAATGAACTTCATCAATTTTTAGTTGAGTTTTTAGTTTGTTTATTTTTATGTTAATATCGTTGTAATTCTTGTATAGATATAACTTTTTGAAATTATTATCTGAATCTTGGGTAGAAAAATATTTACTGATGACTCTGAATCATTTTGATGTTTATTACACAAATATCCACAGCAGTGTTTTGTAAATGTCGCAAACATATGTTATACTGCATATTTTTATCATACTGTACAGTCCATTTGAAATTCAAAATTTCCTTGTAAGACAACAGCTGTCAAGATGTTCACTGATATTATTGTTTACTGAGACACTTCATCAATTTATTTTGAAATACGTTTTTTAAGAAATTCACTTATTTATTCTTTTATTTTAGCCATTTATGCTATGTATTAAACAACACTTTTATCTAAATTTCTTATACAATCTGAAAAAAATATAAAACATCAACACAAAGTTTCAATGTTCATCTCTAACTGATATTTTATATTTTAAAAATAGAAATTTAGTCTAAAATACTTATCTGATTATTTTTGTTGTTGATGTACACAAATCTTGTAGTTAATATATAAAGGACCCCGCACACAATGTATGGAAAATAATCATTCGGTCAAATTGGATCAAACTTGGGGAAAAGATAGATCTTGAGGTCCTGAACAAAAGTTCTCATGGGCAAAACCCCCCAAAATTTGACCGAATGATTTTTTCCCATACATTGTGTGCGGGGTCCTTTGTGTTTACAAAGGCTACAAAAACAAAACATGTTTAAAAAAAATCATGGTAAAAGAAATATATATATATATATATATATATATATATATATATATATATATATATATATATATACACACACACACATATATTTATCTCAAAGGTAACTTATGCGGACGCATCCTTAATGGGAACGGTACTTATGCAGACTTTCATCGACTTGTGCAGACATTTTTGAGTGTCTACATAGAGAGGGAGTTATTTCTTTAGCCAAGCGTGACTTGTGCAGACACGGGTCTAATGGAAACGATACTTATGCGGACAACATACGTAAACAGATCGGGACTTATGCGGACGAGTCTACATATGTATCTATACATCTGTTTATATATATATATATATATATATATATATATATATATATATATATATATATATATATATATATATATATATAAATAAGTATATATATATATATATATATATATATATATATATATATATATATATATATATATATATATATATATAAAACTTTTGCATCCTTTGAGGATTTATCCTCAAAGTGCCAAGGTATGAAACGGTACTTTTGAGGATTTATATTAGTACCTTCTACCCAGAGAGGGGATTATTTCTTTAGTCAAGCGCGCAAGACTCTGGCGAAAGAAACTCTAGATCCTCAAAGTTACGAGTATGAATAATGTGTATATATATATATATATATATATATATCTTCCTATATTATATAGTTGTAAGGGCAAAAATGGGTACCTACCCCCTCCGCCCCTCCACCCCCACCACTCCCCTCCACCACCCTCCACTCCCATCCACCACCCCTCCACTTTTTACCGTTAAATTTTTTCAAATTTTACGTTATTTTGAAGGGCGTCTGCCCCTCCACTCCCCTCCACACCCCTCCGCCCCTCACCACGCCCCCTCCACACCCCCACCACCTACCCCTCCACCTACCCCACTACAACTAATCTCTTATAGATATGTTGCTGAAAATTGTATATAGGGGGTATCGAGATTCGCTGATTCGGAATCTGAACTCAGATTTTGAAAATTCAAAATAGCGGAACGAAAATGTCTGCCGTATATTGAAATATTACTGAATTTTGCTGAAAATTGTATATACGGGATTTCTGGATTCGATCATTACGAATCTGAACTTAGATTTTAAAAATTGAAAATGGCGGCCAAATATTTAAATAATACTGGATTTTGCTAATAATTGTATTTAGGGGATTTCTAGATTACGAATCTCAACTCAGATTTTCAGAATTCAAAATGGCGGATCGAAGATGTCGGTCACATATTGAAATATTACTGTATTTTGTTGAAAATTGTATATAAGGAGTTTTTGGAGTCGCTTATTACAAATCTGAACTCAGATTAAGAACATTCAAAACGGCTGATTCAAAGATGGTGGTCAAATATTGAAATATTATTAGATTTTGCTGAAATTTGTATTACCTTAATACGGGATTTTTGGTTTCGCTGATTAGGAATCTGAACATATATTGTGATAATTCAGACTGGTGGACGCAAGATCACTAACAAAAATTGAAATTTTACTCGATTTTGCTGAAAATTGTATATAAGGAATATGTGGATTCGCAGATTACGAATCCCAAATCAGATTTTCAGAATTCTAAATGAGTGATCGAAGATGGAGGCGAAATATTCTAAAACTACTGGATTTTGCTGTAAATTGTATATAAGGGGTATCTGGATTCGCTGATTACGAATCCCAAATCAGATTTTCAGAAATCAAAATGGCTGATCGAAGATGGAGGCGAAATATTCAAAAACTACTGGAATTTGCTGAAAATTGTATATAAGGGGTATGTGGATTCGCTGATTACGAATCATAACTCAGATTTTCAGAATTCAAAATGGCTAATCGAAGATGGAGGCGAAATATTCAAATACTACTGGATTTGCTGAAAATTGTATAAAAGGGATTTCTGGATTCGCTGATTACGAATCTGAACTCAGATTTTGAAAATTCAAAATGGCGGATTCGAAACTGGTGGTCAAATATTGAAATATTATTGGATTTTGCTGAAAATTGTATATGGGGAATTTTTGGTTTCGCTGATTACGAATCTGAACATATATTGTGAAAATTCAGACTGGTGGACCCAAGATCGCTAACAAAAATTTTAATTTTACTTGATTTTGCTAAAAATTGTATAGAGTGGGTTTCCGGTTTCGCCAATTAGGAATCGTAACTCAGATTTTGAAAATTGAAAATAGAGGACACAAGATGGATGCCAAAAATTGAATTATTACTGGATTTTGCTAAAAATTGTATATAACGGGTATCTGGATTCGCTGATTACGAATCGCAAATCAGATTTTCAGAATTCAAAATGGCTGAACGAAGATGGAGGTGAAATATTCAAAAACTACTGGAATTTGCTGAAAATTGTATATACGGGGTATGTGGATTCGCTGATTACGAATCACAACTCAGATTTTCAGAATTCAAAATGGCTGATCGAAGATGGAGGCGAAATATTCAAATACTACTGGATTTGCTGAAAATTGTATAAAAGGGATTTCTGGATACGCTGATTACGAATCTGAACTCAGATTTTCAGAATTAAAAATGGCGGATTCGAAGATGGTGGTCAAATATTGAAATATTATTGGATTTTGCTGAAAATTGTATATACCGGATTTTTGGTTTCGCTGATTATGAATCTGAACATATGTTTTGAAAATTCAGTCTGGTGGACTCAAGATGACTAACAAAAATTGAAATTTTACTCGAGTTTGCTAAAAATTGTCTACAGTGGGTTTCCGGATTCGGCAATTAGGAATCGTAACCCATATTTTGAAAATTCAAAATAGAGGACCCAAGATGGCTTCCAAAAATTTAAATATTACTAGATTTTGCCGAAAATTGTATATACGGGATTTCTGAATTCGATTATGACGGATCTGAACTAAGATTTTAAAAATTCCAAATGGCGGCAAAATATTTAAATTATACAGGCTTTTGCTAAAAATTGTATATAGGAGGTTTCTATATTCGCTGATTATGAATCTGAACTCAGATTTTCAGAATTCAAAATGGCTGATCGAAGATGGAGGCTAAATATTCAAATATTATTGGATTTTGCTGAAAATTGTATATAGGCGTATCTGGATCCGCTGATTATGAATCTGAACTCAGATTTTGAAAATTCAAAATAGAAGACCCAAGATGACGGCCAAAAATTGAAATTTTAACGGAATTTTACTAGTTGCCATCATGGCGTCGGGAGGGAAGAAGCCTCCCGACGACTCGCTTACTAAATTCTATAAGTGTCATCCAACACTACAAGTTGGAACGGTTTTGTGTCTTTTTTGTGAAAACGTATTTCACACAAAGGAGATAGTAACAAAATATAACGCCGATTGCCCTGTTAAATTCATTAGCAACACACTTATAATCTGCCAAGACCATGCCAATGTAGCTCTAACCTCAAACTTGCCATATGGTACCTTGAGCAGAGAAGCTAAAGAATTAATAGCTGAAGTTAAATTATTCACAAAAGAACAAATTAAACAAGAAATTATTAGTGAAATTGATCTTGAAAAGGACAATGACAAGGACAAGAACAAAGGACTTAGTGAAACTGTGTTCGAAGAATACAATGAAACACAATCCTTAAGAATAGAAATTCAATTGTTGAAACAACTAAATAGTGAATTACAAGACAAAAATAGCATATTAAATGAATTGCTTACGAAAGAAAAGCAGGGTAATAACAATAACAACAATAAGATCAAGACTTTCGCAGAAATAACAGCTAATATAGAACCAAAGAGTAAAAGAATACCTAAACTAATAATAAAAAAAACTAACAGCGAAGATACAACCGACATTGAAAAAATAGTAAATCAACAACTAACTCTAAATAAAACAATACAAACAAAAAGTGTAGCATGCAAGAACAAAGACACAGTGATAATTAATTGCACTAATGAAGATAGCATTAATACAATTGAAAATACTCTGAACAATTTACTGAACAGTGACATTAAAATTGAAAAGGAACAAATCAATAAACCTAAACTAAAAGTAATAAATATCGATAAGACTCTCGAAGATGAAAAAGTAATTGAACAAGATATCAACCTAAGAAATTTTAACAATATGGAAAACAAGTGTAAAGTACTTCATGTATATACCAATACAAAAACAGACACCAACACTGCAATAATTGAGGTAACATCGGATATTTATAAACATATCAGAAACAACAAGAGCAGATTATTTATTGGTTATCAGAGTTGTAGAGTATTCGATATTATAAATTCTTATCCTTGCAATAAATGTTCAAGATTTGGGCATAACAGTAAAAAATGCAAGAATGAAGACACGTGTTCTAAGTGCAATGGAAATCACATAACCTCAAAATGCACTAGTGAAATTATGAAATGTCCGAATTGTATTTTTTGCAATGAAAAATTTAAAACTAATTATAATACAAACCATTGTGCAATCGACAGTGATCTATGTGAAATATTAAAATCCAAAATTAAAAAATACATAGAAATGACTGATTACCCTGTGCAACCTACCTTCCAACGGTATTTTGGTAAGGTAGATCGCGTAATAAATCAACAATCGATAACACCAAGAAGAGTAATAAGAACAAGCAGCGATTCGACAGGCTCACAGCGCTCATCACTGCCAGCGATACCGAAAAAATAAAAAAAAACTAAAAATTCAAAATTCGTTTTTGGAAAATAATTTTTTTTCTAAAAAAGAAATGAAGATAATCTCTTGAAATTTTAACCACATATAGTCTTCAATTAGTGTAATAACTAGTTATTTATCTGAAGTCGAGAAATAGATAATTTTTTGAGAAATTAATTTATGAAATATAAAAAAGTTTTCCTTAATAACAAATGACAGAGTGAAGTTATTTTAAATTAAAAAAAAAAGAAAATATAGGTAATTTAAATATCTTTCAAGAAAAGTTTATTATATTATGTAATAACGGCTGTCAGATATGAAAAAATCAAAAAAACTCAAAATTCAAAATCGTTTTTTGGTTATAAAACAAAAGAAAAACAATAAAAACTCAAATCCATCAGGGTACCTTTCTTTTCCCGCGAGACAAAGAGAATAAAGCTTCATCCGACAAAAATCGGTTGATTGGTTTCGGAGATATCAAGAGTTTACACACACACACGCACACGCACACGCACACGCACACGCACACACACACACACACACACACACACACACACACACACACACACACACACACAAACACGCCGCGCGCGCGCGCACGCACGTACGCACACACACAAAAACAAAAATTATCAAAATCAACTAATATACACATAGCCTTAAAACATCTTTTCGAACATTTTTTTTTTCGAAACTTTTTTTCACCGTTACAAAGCTTCATCTATGAGGAAGCAAAATTAAAAATTATTCAAAACTCAGAAAGTTATAGCCAATTAAAAGAATATTTTGTTTTAACGACGTGCATGAACTTATGAACAATAATCTATAACTTCCTGAGTTTTGAATAATTTTTAATTTTTCCTTCGGTAAGTCCCCATGAAATTTCTTAAGAAGCAAATTGAGATCTTGAAAACTAAAATCGGTTGAGAAACAAAAAAGATTCCAGTGATTTATCAACAATTGTTTGTAGCGACGATATCTAGTTTCTAGAAAATCGCCATTTTGTGAATAAAGTTATCTTAGTCATGTTAAATACACTTTATTTAGAATACATGGACTATCTCAATCATTTTAAATAAATAAATCACATTACAACTATGGTTTTTTTTAAATTTTAGGTAACTTCTAGATTTAGCACTGCTTTGACTAGGGAGTCCAAGGAGAACCACCTTAATTAACATAATGAACATTTTTTCTACAAGATGCAATAGTTTTTTACAAACATGTATTATTATTACTTAAATAAAATAATTTTCTATTTAAAGCCAAGTGATACTTTTAAAACAGAAATTACCTTTTCAGTCTAAATCTGTCTCTAGATTCAAAAACAATTTTTCTTTCTATGAAGACTCGATTCCTACTATCTGAAAAGTAATTATTTTTCTTCGCTCATGATTTTCTAATGATTTTTCAATATTCGTAATTAATAGAAGATAATAAAAAAATGTTCCTTTAGAGAATAACTGTCCTTTTGTAAGTAACAGAAAATACGAGTATGTAATACAAGTAATTAATTATGATATAAACTAAAATGCAATTTACTATTAGTATTTACATTATATGTATCTTAAGTTTTATTAAAAAAAAAAAAATGAATCTCAACGATGACAAAGTAGATATGTAGAAGATATTATTACTGTTAGATATATTTCTATTTTAGCAAGTATCGGTCAAAAACTCACGAGGGGAATTTCTCACGCCTGGATCATGGATGTGGATAAAACTTCAGGGCGCGAGATCATTTTGTAACTTAAAAATGACATCTTGAAGTTTTAGCAAAACCCATGTTCAGGAAATTAGAAGCTCTTTTCAGTTAGTTACCAGGTTGAAATACTATAAAAAAAGTCTATGGTTCGATTACCGATAACTGCACTTCTGGGTCTATCGCTGAGAATAACTTTTTTCCGATTTTGTTGTTATAAGTCTAAAAATAACAATAAAGAGCAATAAGTAAAAGACTTTTTTATTAAATATTTTAAAAAGGAAATGATACTGTAGTGCTTTACACAAACGGATTTCGATTTAAAAAGATTTTTGTCTAGAGTCAACTACCAATATAATCAATTCTAATACCTATCTAATTCCAGAAGAATATCCTCTTG
Organism: Torymus aiolomorphi; assembly: GCA_036365515.1. Taxonomy (NCBI): domain Eukaryota; kingdom Metazoa; phylum Arthropoda; class Insecta; order Hymenoptera; family Torymidae; genus Torymus; species Torymus aiolomorphi. The sequence goes on along the minus strand of CM070875.1, from coordinate 149,872,573 downwards.
GGCGAAATGAACTGTTTTTAGACTAACTGTAAAATTTTCTCAATGTTCGATGAAAAGTTTACGTGAGCAAATGCGTTACAACATTTTTCCTATTTAATTTTTTTCAAAATAAATTTTTATTTCGTTAGAGACACCAGGAATTACTTGAAGAAAATGTGTGCAGAAAAAATAATCAGCTATTTGGGGGTTTTCCCAGGAATCGATTTGGTTCGTAATTTTTACGGGTAGTTTCTATGCACAAAAAAAAATTCCAACAATAAAAAGTTTGGAAATGCCAAACGCCGCGGAGAGAGAATTCTTTTTCCATCACTACCCCAATATAATCATCAGTTTGGGGGTGTTCCGGGGAGTCGAATTGGATCGTAATTTTTTTCAAGGTAGTTTGTATGCTCAAGAAATAATTCCAGCTTTAAAAAATTTGGAAATGCCAAACGAGCGGAGAGAGAAATTTTTTCCGTCACTGCCCCTATATAATCAGCTGTTTGGGGGCTTTCCGGCGAATCGAATTGGAAAGTAATTTTTTAACGGTTAGATTTTATGCTCAAAAAGTATTTTCAGCAGTAAAAAGTTTGAAAATGCCAAACGCCAACGAAGAGAGAACTTTTTTCCGTCGAGACACCTACGTAATCAGCTGTTTGGTGGTTTCCCGGGGAGTCGATTTAATTCGTAATTTTTTTACGGGTTGCTTGTATGCTCAAAAAATAATCCCAACAATAAAAAGTTTGGAAATGCCAAAACCCGTAATGAGATAATTTTTTTCACTAGGTCATCTTACGAATTCCGTGTTAGGGGTGGGAGGTAGTTTGGAATTGATTTCTTTTAATAAATTTTTATGTATTCTTCCATTACTTATAGTATATCATGTGGTTCATGTGGAACAAAGTGGTTTTTCGAAAATGGAATTTTCGTTGGATCGCAACGTTGCACACTTCAAACCCATGGAAGGGTTCCGGATCGATTTTGGTCTCGGCAATTTTTTTATAAGTATTTGGTAAGATCTCGAAGAAATTCAGCCGATAAAATTTTTAAGAATTTCATAATCGCTAGAGACAAAATTTTATAAGGTATGTTTCATGTATTTTTAGCCGTTTTGCCACACTTGCATCCCAAAAAGGAAGGGTTCCGGATCGATTTTGGTCTCGGCAATTTTTTTATAAGTATTTGATAAGCACTCAAAGAAATTCCAGTGATAACATTTTTAGGAATTTCATAGTCGCTAGAGAGAGAATTTTTTAAACATATTTTTCATGTGTTTTTAGTCGTTTTGCTCCACTTGCATTCCCCTGAAGGAAGGGTTCCAGATCGATTTTGGTCTCGACAATATTTTTATGGGTCTCTGGTAAGTTCTCGAAGAAATTCCCGTGATAAAATTTTTAGGAATCGCATAGTAGCTAGAAACCGAATTTTTTAAAGGTATTTTCTATGTGTTTTCAGCCGTTTTCCAAAGGGTTCCGCCGAAGGGTTCCAAATAGATTGTGTTCTCCGCAATTTTTGTATAAATATTTAGTGAGCTTTCGAAGAAATTCCCGTTATAAAATTTTTAGGAATCGCATAGTGGCTAGAGACAGAATTTTTTAAAGGTATTTATCATGTATTTTCAGCCGTTTTGGCCCACTTGCATCCCCTGTAGGTAGGGTTCCGGATCGATTTTGGTCTCGGCAATATTTTTATGGGTCTCTGGTATAAGCTCACGGAGAAATTCGCGTGATAAAATTTTTAGGGATCGCATAGTCGCTAGAAACAGAATTTTCTAAATGTATTTATCATTGATTTTTAGCCGTTTTGCCCCACTTACATCCACTGAAGGAAGGGTTCCGGATCGATTTTCGCCTCGGCAAATTTTTTATGGGTCTCTGGTAAGCTCTCGAAGAAATTCCCGTTATAAAATTTTTAGGAAACGCATAGTCACTAGAAACCGAATTTTTTAAAGTTATTTTTCATGTATTTTTATTCGTTTTGCCCCACTTTCATCCCCTGAAGGAAGGGTTCCGGATCGATTTTAGCCTCGGCAATTTTTTTATGGGTCACTGGTAAGCTCTCGAAGAAATTTCTATGATAGAATTTTTAGGAATCACGTAGTCGCCAGAGACAGAATTTTTTATAGTTATTTTTCATGTGTTAGCCGTTTTGCCTCACTTGCACCCCTACGAAGGAAGGGTTCCGGATCGATTTTGTTCTCGGCAATTTTTTTTGTAAATATTTGGGGAGCTCTCGAAGAAATTCCAGTGATAAAATTCTTAAGAATCGCATAGTCGCCAGAGACAGAATTTCTTAAAGCTGTTTTTCATGTGTTTTTAGCCGATTTGGCCCACTTGCATCCCCCTGAAGGAAGGGTTCCGGATCGATTTCGGTCTCAGCAATTTTTTAATGGGTCTCTGGTAAGCTTTCGAAGAAATTCCCGTTATAAAATTTTTAGGAATCGCATAGTCGCTAGAGACAGAATTTTTTAAAGGTATTCGTCATGTATTTTAAGTCGTTTTGCCCCACTTGCATCCCCTGAAGGAAGGGTTCCGGATCGATTTTTGTCTCGGCAATTTTTTATGGGTCTCTGGTAAGCTCTCGAAGAAATTCCCGTCATAAAATTTTTAGGAATCACGTAGTCGCTGGAGACAGAATTTTTTATAGTTATTTTTCATCTGTTTTAGCAGTTTTGCCCCACTTCCAGCCACCTGACGGAACGGTAACGGATAGATTTTGGTGTCGGCAATTTTTTTATAAATATTTGGTGAGCTCTCGAAGAAATTCCCGTGATAGAATATTTAGGAATCACGTAGTAGCTAGAGACAGAATTTTTAAAGCTGTTTTTCATGTGTTTTTAGCCGTTTTGCCCCACTTGCATCCCTCTGAAGGAATAGTTCAGGATCGATTTCGGTCTCGGCAATTTTTTTATGGGTCTCTGGTAAGCTTTCGAAGAAATTCCCGTGATAAAATTTTTAGGAATCGCATATTCGCTAGAGACAGAATTTTTTATAGTTATTTTACATGTGTTTTAAGCCGTTTTGCCCCACTTTCATCCCCCTGAAGGAAGGGTTCCGGATCGATTTTGGTCTCGGCAATTTTTTTATGGGTCTCTGGTAAGCTTTCGAAGAAATTCCCGTGATAAAATTGTAGAAATCGCATAGTCGCTAGAGACAGAATTTTTTATAGGTATGTTTCATGTGTTTTTAGCCGTTTTGCCCACTTGTATCACTCTGAAGGATGGGCTCCGTATCGATTTTGGACTCGAAAATGTTTTTATGGGTCTATGGTCAGATCTTAAAGAAATTTCCGTGATAAAATTTGTAGGAATCGCGTAGCCGCTAGAGACAGAATTTTTTAAAGTAATTTTTCATGTATTTTTAGCCGTTTCGCCCCACTTGCATCCCCCGAAGGAAGGGTTCCAGATAGATTGTCTTATCGGCAATTTTTTTATGAATATTTAGTGAGATTTCGAAGAAATTCCCGTTATAAAATTTTTAGGAATCGCATAGTCGCTAGAGACAGAATTTTTCAAAGGTATTTTTCATGTGTTTTTAGCCATTTTTCCCAACTTGCATCCCTCTGAAGGAAGGGTTTCGGATCGATTTTGGTCTCGGCAATTTTTTTATGGGTCTCTGGTAAGCTTTCGAAGAAATTCCCGTGATAAAATTTTTAGGAATCGCATATTCGCTAGAGACAGAATTTTTTATAGTTATTTTACATGTGTTTTAAGCCGTTTTGCCCCACTTTCATCCCCTTGAAGGAAGGGTTCCGGATCGATTTTGGTCTCGGCAATTTTTTTATGGGTCTCTGGTAAGCTTTCGAAGAAATTCCCGTGATAAAATTGTAGAAATCGCATAGTCGCTAGAGACAGAATTTTTTATAGGTATGTTTCATGTGTTTTTAGCCGTTTTGCCCACTTGTATCACTCTGAAGGATGGGCTCCGTATCGATTTTGGACTCGAAAATGTTTTTATGGGTCTATGGTCAGATCTTAAAGAAATTTCCGTGATAAAATTTGTAGGAATCGCGTAGCCGCTAGAGACAGAATTTTTTAAAGTAATTTTTCATGTATTTTTAGCCGTTTCGCCCCACTTGCATCCCCCGAAGGAAGGGTTCCAGATAGATTGTCTTATCGGCAATTTTTTTATGAATATTTAGTGAGATTTCGAAGAAATTCCCGTTATAAAATTTTTAGGAATCGCATAGTCGCTAGAGACAGAATTTTTCAAAGGTATTTTTCATGTGTTTTTAGCCATTTTTCCCAACTTGCATCCCTCTGAAGGAAGGGTTTCGGATCGATTTTGGTCTCGGCAATTTTTTTATGGGTCACTGGTAAGCTCTCGAAGAAATTCCCGTTATAAAATTTTTAAGAAACGCATAGTCACAAGAAACAGAATTTTTTAAAGTTATTTTTCATGTATTTTTAGTCGTTTTGACCCATTTGCATCCCCCTGAAGGAAGGGTTCCGGATCGATTTTGGTCACGGCAATTTTTTTATGGGTCTCTGGTAAGCTTTCGAAGAAATTCCCGTGATAAAATTTTTAGGAATCGCATAGTCGCCAGAGACAGAATTTTTTATAGGTATTTTACATGTGTTTTAAGCCGTTTTGCCCCACATTCATCCCCTGAAGGAAGGGTTCCGGATCGATTTTAGTCTCGGCAATTTTTTAATGGGTCACTGGTAAGCTCTCGAAGAAATTTCTATGATAGAGTTTTTAGGAATCACGTAGTTGCTAGAGACAGAATTTTTTATAGTTATTTTTCATGTGTTTTAGCCGTTTTGCCTCACTTGCACCCCTACGAAGGAAGGGTTCCGGATCGATTTTGTTCTCGGCAATTTTTTTATAAATATTTGGGGAGCTCTCGAAGAAATTCCAGTGATAAAATTCTTAGGAATCGCATAGTCGCCAGAGACAGAATTTCTTAAAGGTATTTCTCATGTGTTTTTAGCCGTTTTGTCCCACTTGCATCCCCCCGAAGGAAGGGTTCTGCATTGATTTTGTTTTCGGCAATTTTTTTATAAATATTTGATGAGCTCTCGAAGAAATTCCCGTGATAAAATTTTTAGGAAGCGCATAGTCGCTAGAGACAGAATTTTTAAAGCTGTTTTTCATGTGTTTTTAGCCGTTTTGCCCCACTTGCATCCCACTGAAGGAAGGGTTCCGGATCGATTTCGGTCTCGGCAATTTTTTATGGGTCTCTGGTAAGCTATCGAAGAAATTCCCGTGATAGAATATTTAGGAATCACGTAGTAGCTAGAGACAGAATTTTTTATAGTTATTTTTCATGTATTTTTAGCCGGTTTGCCCAACTTGGATCCCCTGAAGGAAGGGTTCCGGATCGATTTTCGTCTCAGCAATTTTTTTATGGGTCTCTGGTAAGCTCTCGAAGAAATTCCCGTGATAAAATTTTTAGAAATCGCATAGTCACTAGAAACCGAATTTTTTAAAGGTATTTTCTATGTGTTTTCAGCCGTTTTGCCCCAGTTGCATCTCCCTGAAGGAAGGGTTCCGGATCGATTTTGGTCTCGGCAATTATTTTATAAGTGTCGGCCATTTTTATTTAAGTATTTACTAAGCTCTCGAAAAAATTCCCGTGATAAAATTTTTAGGAATCACGTAGTCGCTGGAGACAGAATTTTTTATAGTTATTTTTCATGTATTTTTAGCCGTTTTGCCCCACTTGCATCCCCTGAAGGAAGGGTTCCGGATCGATTTTTGTCTCGGCAATTTTTTATGGGTCTCTGGTAAGCTTCCGAAGAAATTCACGTGATAAAATTTTTAGGAATCGCATAGTCGCTAGACAGAATTTTTTATAGGTATTTCACATGTGTTTTAAGCCATTTTGCCCCACTTTCATCCCCCTGAAGGATTCCGGATCTATTTTGTTTTCGGCAATTTTTTTATGAATATTTGGTGAGCTCTCGAAGAAATTCCCGTGATAAAATTTTTAGGAATCGCATATTCGCTAGAGACAGAATTTTTAATGCTGTTTTTCATGTGTTTTTAGCCGTTTTGCCCCACTTGCATCCCCCTGATGGAAGGTTTCCGGATCGATTTTGGTCTCGGCAATTTTTTTATGTGTCTCTGGTAAGCTCTCGAAGAAATTCCCGTGATAAAATTTTTAGGAAATTCATAAGCTGTTAAAATATAAATTTTTTCATCATGTATTGTCTTGTGTGGGTGGTTTGGGGGCTGGTTTTGGGCGTTGATCACTTCAGAAATAACTTATATGGCTGTTTCTATTGGGTTTATGTATATATCTAACATGTAATATAAAAAAACCGGTTTTTGAAATATTCGATATTTCGTTCACGATGAACATTTAGAACTTCAAACACATTTTTCAGCATCAAGCAGTTCCCAATTGTATGATATCTATTCGAATAAAAATAAAAAAAAAATTAGTAATTTAACTAGAAATTAACAGGATTGAAAGAGCTCGTTCAGGCGCAGCGCCAAGAGCACGTCCGGCCGCTCGTCGATGTCTTTTCAATCTTATTACTGTTTAACCCTTCATTTCTTGAACTCAAAAAATTAGGGTTTTTATAGCTTAAGAATTGTACTTTCGAATGATAAAATGCATTTTCAAACAAAAACATGATATACTTTAAAAAAATGACTCTGAACTTTCAACTTGAATTTCCGACCAGAAGGAAGCGTTTCGGAGTAAAAGCAATAGCAACACTGGAAAGAGCAGGAAAAAATCTATCGATAAATGTCTTTCGTTTCTTTTCTTAGAGACTTAGCATACGATTATATGCAAATTGAACAGAGCGTCTTTTACGCTAAATATGCGCCTCCCATTATAGGTATTATATGATGCGCGATCAGTATGACGTGTGACACTGCCTCTGGCCGGTGATGAGTGGGGGAAACGTCAGCTCGGCAAGTGTAATCGGAAGACGACGCAAAACACATGTACGCTTCTATTTGCCGAATGTCGCTAAGTACATGACGCCCGTGATTCCTATTTATTTATTTTCTTTAACAGACTGATTACATTGTCAAAATTTATGGTTTTAATTATCTATTCCTTGATGTGAGAGTTTAATTTTCTAACAAGTTATTTACGTTTTGTCATTGTTTTCATTTACGTAAACATGAACATTCGTTGTACGATATTACAGTCAAATTATAAATTTGTATACCCTGTAACAGATCAAATTTTAAATTGAAAACATCACACGATAATTATGTGTTTCTACTGCCAACAAAGAAAATATGGAAATATTATATTATAGGCGCTTTAAAATATAATCATAATTTTAAATAGTTTTATTTAAACATGAATTTAAATCTTAAATTAGTTCTGTAATGTATCAAAAAGTGGGTTTCGAAAGTAACAAAATTCTAGTGAGTTCTTTAAAATGTGAAGAATTGCTCTCTATTTTTTTAAATATATGTTGCCAACCTACTTTTTGAGATAAAAATTATTGAAATTATTCATTTTTGCACGACAGTTAATAAAGTTTGTTACTTTAAAAGTTGGTTTTCAAAAATAAAAAAGTATGTTATTAAATAAGAAATTCTGCACTTTCTTATGAGTACAAAAAAAAATCGCTGCCAATTCATTGGCCCATGGCTTCCTCAAACTTAATTTTCTTATTCCTTTAATGAATTTTTAATAACAAAATTTATAATTTTTGCAACAATTTATGGCATAATAATGATTAAATTCATTTATGAAGATTAAAAAGTATTAATTTTTAAATTATGTATAAAATATGAATAAAATAATAGGTATGTTTTTTTTAAATTATGTGTGAAAAATAAATAAAATGATTGTAATATTATCGTCAAAACCTTTAAAAATTCTTAAATAACCTTTACTTCAAATTATATTTTCTTTGTGAAATTTCACGCATATAGGGTACTTGTCTCTAGTGGTATGTCTGCCCGTACTTGTGTGCTCTTTCAGGAATTCCTGATGTAAGAAAAAGGTTCTAACCTTAAAAGTAATAAATGGCTATGACAAAACAAAAGCAAATATACAACACGTGCGCATCGGCGCATAGCGCATAGCGCATGTTATTTCCATTTTCTAGTATACATAAATGCGTTCCCGAATAATTACGATTTTAAAAGAGGGCTAAAATAGTTTTAACCTCAAATATCTCTCAAATTCATAAACGAATACTTTTACCCTGAGAACTCTTCCAATAAATAATATACAAACACTACATCTCTTCCAAATTTCAAAGAAATTAAAAGAATTTTAATGTAGTTCTATTGCGCGATAACAAAGAAAGTCATTTTTAAAAATACTAAAATTTTAAATATCAAACATCTCAAAAAATAACCATATAATCTTGATGAAATTTTACACAGGTATTGCCTATATCGTATACAAAATAGTCTATAAATTTCAAGCTGATACATGAAGCCGTCACTGAGAAATTACGATTTTGAAAAAAATCGTAAAAGAATTTTAACCTTAAATATCTCTAAAAATCATGAGACAATTCTTTTACTTAAAGGACTTATACGATAATATATAGACAAAATTTCAACATGATTAAACCAATTTTTGTTTTCTCTAGTTATCATGCGACAAAGAAAATGACTTTGTAAAATACGAAAATTTTCAAAATCAAATATCTCAAAAAGTAATCGTACGATCTGGATCAAAATTCGAGCACATATTATCTATATCATATACCAAATTGTCTATAAATTTGGTGCTGATACATGGAGCCGTTTTCGAGAAATTACGATTTGAAAAAAAGGTTAAAAAAATTTTAACCTCAAATATTTCTGAAATGTCTGGACTAATCATTTTGCCCAAAGAACTCGACATAGAGATATCAAAAATCTACCTCTACAAGGAATTTCAAAGCGATTAAGTCAATTTTACTCCCGTAATCGTTGGACATACAAAACTAATTTTTTTCACATTTCAATTTTTTTCTCAAAACCTAGTAGACAAAATGAATTCAAATATTTATAGATTATAGCTATTTACATTCTGCATTATCATGATTTTTCTCAAGAAAATTGACCGTTTAGTATAGGAGTCATAAGCTTTTTAAAAAGAAACACGTTTTTGTTCATAACAAAAGAACCGTGATAGCTAGAGAAATTTTTTTTTAGAAAATATAGGTATTTTAATGCTCTTTCGAATTCTATCCATTCGATTCAAATATATCGATCTTATCATTAAAAAAAAGCAAAAATCAATTTTGAGAAAATCAAAAATTCGAAATAAAACAAAAACGCATCAGCGAATCAAAAAACGAATTTTTGACCCGCCATCACACAAAAAGAACAGAAAAAATGAGATCTGTTCGATCAAAATCGATCGAGTAGAAGCTGAGATCCAGGCGTACACACACACACACACGCACGTAAGCACGCACTCAAAAACTTACTATCACAAAGCTTCCTCTAGGAGGAAGCAAAATGTATCACGCCAACCTTTTTAAAACGGTATTTATTGTTGAGAACAGAAAATCGCTGTTTTCCTAACCTATTTTGCGCTAGTACGGGAATCACGCGTTTGTGCAATTAGAAATTATTTATTTTCTACTCTATGTTTAAATTATCCATTTACTTAATATCATATAAGTTCATAAGTAATTTGTTCACACATGATTTGACTAATTAAAATATTATATAATACTTATTGTTTCATGATCGCTGCATTGACTCACGAGTCCTTACAGTACTACCTTACCTATAAACTAGAAATGCTTCCATTTGATTAACATGATAACCAAGAGAGTTGTTCTATTCAAAATAGTTTAATTTTATTACGATATCTCTGTATATTTTTCAAATAAGAACTATTTACAGCAAATCACTTGTTAATCAATAATCGCTAAGGACAAATTATAGCTATTAAAATTGTTTTGTTTTTTTATTAAATAGTGAAAAACTTAATATTACTTGATGTTCATTAATAATACATAAATAATCTGAGCTTTAATAGTATATAAAATGGAAAAATGATGTATTAAAAATCGAAAAGTCGATTTTTGAGATACAAACTGTTTACGGAAAAAACGATTTCAGCAATAACTGAAAATTGACTAGGAAAGGAAGCAGTACAGGGACAAAGCACATTATCGGATCAGTAGTGGGACAGCCATAAAAAATCTACGATAAACACTTACGACGATAATGTGATTAATTTATTAGCATTATTTATGGTGTTTACTATGTAGTCACTTCGTTATTTTGATGAAATTAGTGCATAACGTGGTACCAATTTTACGAGGCTAATTTTCCGAATGCGTATAACGAAATCCTTGTCCCACTTCGGTACCTCAGCATTTCCACATCACAGTAGTGGAACAGTCAGACACAGGTTAAAAAGTATAGTCCCACTATTGTTATCTTCTTTGAATGCGATTATTTTAAAACACCAGAAACGAAAAAAACCTGTTTTTTTAAATAAATCTCGAAACACGAGCTATCTGCTGAGGTGATAAGTTTTCATGTATTATGCTTTGTTTTGGTACTAGAAAATATTATAAAAAAAGTATGCTCCAAAACAGGCCCACTACTGCATACTTTACCTTATGTATCAATAAGCCATATTTTGAAAATATTATTTGCCTTTTATAGCATTAATAAAACCGAGTAAATACTGCCTTAAAAAAAAAAAAAAAAAATCGAAAAATTAATGAGGTACAATCTACAATATCTCCTATGAATTATAAAGTTTCAGAAGAAAACGCTCTTGAGTAATTGCGGAGTGAAAAAACTATAACTCTCACAAAATCTACATTTCATATATATTTGTACTCATCTGTTCAACCAGAGAAAAAATGAAAAAAAAAAAAAAAAAAAAATTTTCGAATTAATAAACTCCCGAGAACTGATTTTTTTCCGATATTTTTCGTGCATTTTTCGCTATTTTAGCCCATTTGCACACTTCAAGCGAAAGGCTCCGGATCGATTTTCATATAGGCAATTTTTTTAAAAGACTATGACAACATTTGGAAGAAATATCAGCCATAAAATTTAAATTAATAAACTCATTTCGTAAGCGAATTTCATATCGCCAATTTTTTGCAAGGTATTTTTCGTGTATTTTTCGCTATTTTAGCCCCTTGGCACCCCCCAAACGAAAGGTTCCGGATCAATTTTCATATTGGCAATTTTTTTACAAAGCTATGGCAACATCTTGAAGTAATATCAGCGATAAAATTTGTCTTAAATTAATAAACTCACAAGAAACGATTTTTTCCCGGTATTTTTAGTGTATTTTTCGTTCTTTTACCCCTTTGCACCCCCTAAGCGTGAGGTTCGAATTTGAAATCGCCAATTTTTTTATAAGATTAAGGCAAGATCTGGAAAAAATATCAGCCATAAAATCTGTCTTAAGGGGATGTGCAACACTAATTTCAATATTTTTTTAAATCAACATTCAAACAGTTATTTGGAAAAAGGCGGCTGTCAAGCGCTCCATACACGCAAACACTATATGCAGATTTTTTTCTGGATAATTCTATTGATATTTGCGTGAGTTATGCTCGTTTGAAAAGTAGGTCAATTGTAGATTCCTACTTACCGACAGTACGGTTTTTATTTAATTAAATAAATTCTCATCATTTTTTTGGAAAAAGACGTCTGTCAAGCGCTCCGTGCACGAAAACACTATATGCAGATTTTTTTCTGGAAAATTCTATTGATATTTGCGTGAGTTATGCTCGTTTGAAAAATAACGTCGGTACTCACATCCCCTTAAATTAATAAACTCACGAGATATGATTTTTTCTCGGTGTTTTGCGAGTATTTTCCGCTATTTTAGCTCATTTGCATCCTCCAAGCGAAAAGTTCCGGATCGAATTTCTTTTCGCCAATTTTTTTAAAGGCTATGGCCATCGACCGGAACAAGTGGTAGTCCGAAGGAGCAATGTCTGGTAAATACGGCGGGTGGGGTAAGACATCCCATTGTAAAGCTTCCAAAGTATCCTTGACGACTTTTGCAACATGTGGCCGAGCGTTGTCGTGCTAAAAAATAACTTTGTCATGTCTTTTGGCATATTGGGGACGTTTAAGCTTCAATTCTCTGCTTAATTGCAACAGTTGCTGTTGATAACGTTCTCCAGTGATAGTTCGTTAGGCTGGATTAGCTCGTAATAGATTACTCCGAGCTGATCCCACCAAATGCACAACATTAACTTTTTGCCATAAATATTCGGTTTGGCCGTTGAAGTTGGTACATGGCCGGGCTTACCCCATGATTTCGTACGCTTTGGGTTGTCGTAGTAGATTCACTTTTCATCCACCGTCACTATTCGATGCAAAAAACCGTTTCGACTTTGTCTTTGGAGAAGTTGTTCGCACGTGAAAAGACGGCGCTCGACGTCTCTGGGTTTCAGTTCATGCGGAACCCAATTTCCTTGCTTTTGTACCATACCAATGGTCTTGAGACGGTGTGAAATCGCTTGTTGAGTCACTCCCAAGCTTTCTGCGAGCTGCTCTTCAATTTGGCATGAGTCTTGGTTCAATAATGCCTCTAACTCAGCGTCTTCAAACTTGACTGGCTTTCCTTCGCGTTCTTTATCTTCCACGTCAAACTCGCCGTTTTTAAACTTTTGAAACCACTCGCGACAACTTCTCTCACTTAAAGTAGCATCACCGTAAACTTTTACAAGCGACCGATGCGCCTCAGCAGCAGATTTCTTTAAATGAAATAAATAAATCAAAACTTCCTGCAAATGACGCTTATTCGGTACAAAACTCGACATTTTCGAACAAAAAAAAATGTATACTGCCAATACAAAGTCAATAGTATTTTAAGGTTATGTTGTTGCCAGGTGTCCAAACTTTCTATATGACATTTTACATCTGACGATTTCAAAGTAATCTTGTCGGTGGAGCCATCTCTTGCAAACGGTGGAAACTTATTTGTATACCCAATACATATATTAGTTTAGTTATAGTGCTTATTTTATATTAATTTTAAAAAAGTGTGGTGATTAGAAAAAATCAAAATATGAATCCTGATTCAAGAAATGGAGTAGTAGGAACTAGTGCACATAAAAAGAGAAAATTTGGAAGAAAAAAAAAATGTAAAGTTGCATATCAACAGCGCAGTGGAAGTGGAAAATTTTCATCAGATCCACTTGCAAAGAATGAAAACCAAAATTTGTCAAGATCAAGCAAAAAGCTAAGATCAGAATCAGTCTTAGTGGAAGTTACTGATGTCAGCAATAGAATAATTGATATTTCTATTTTGTTCACACAATTGCAAAAAGTTTTAGTTTGTCATGCTTGCCATGGAGCCATTACTTTTTCTGAAGTGGATTTAAGAGGACTTGGCAGCAAAATAGTTATAACATGTGTTGCATGTTACAAAGCTACTTTCATTGACACCAGCAAGAAAGGAGGAAACAAGTCTAATGCTTATGAAATTAATAAGCGGAGTTTGTTGGCAGCAAGAACTTTAGGACATGGATTGAGTGGACTAAAAACCTTTTGCGGTGTAATGGATTTGCCTCAACCAGTTTCTCATAGCAACTTTGATCATATGAACGTTGCCAGAGAGTCTATGAAAGCAGCTGTGGAAGAAAATTTTACCACAGGTAGTCAAGAAGACAACAAGATGATTGAATCTGGCGGTGATTCCTGAAGAAAAAGAGCATATATTTCACTGCATGGCTTCTCAAGTTTGATTCGACATGAAAATGGAAAAGTAATAGATGTGGCTCCAAAACAAAGTTTTTGTCGAGTATGTGAAGAACATCCAGAAGAAGATACTGAAGAATATAGAGAATGGAGAGAAAAACATCAAGAAGTTTGTTCAGTTAATCACTCCGGAAGCTTTGGAAAAATGGAGGTGGATGGCATTATAGAAATTTTCAAAAGATCAGAAGAAATGTATGGAATTAATTATGATTATTATGTAGGAGATGGTGATTCAAAAGTTTATAAAGTTGTGTGCGACGCTAAGCCCTATGGAAAAGACTTTACCATTGAAAAAAAAGAATGTGTTGGCCATGTACAAAAGAGGATGGAAACGCGCTTGAGAAATTTGAAAGCAAGTTACTCTGGTAAAAAGTTATTAGATGGTAGATCTATTGGAGGAAGAGGATGATTAACAGGTCAAGTTATTGATGTACTTACCAGATATTATGGAAATGCATTCAGAGAGCATAGTAACTCACATGATAAAATGTCAAAAGCTATTTGGGCGACATTTTATCACAAGTCATCTACAGATGCCAAACCTCAACACCACTTGTGTCCTGAAGGAGCAAAGAGTTGGTGCAAATGGCAACAAGCCAAGGCCAATAAGAAGTTAAAAAACTTTCAACACAACTGCAGTATCCCAATTGCGATAATGGAAGTCATCAAACCAATTTATCAAGATCTAACGAACAAGACCTTACTGGAAAGGTGTGTTGGAGGCTTCACACAGAACAGCAACGAGAGCTTCAACTAGTCAGTATGGAAATTAGTGCCCAAAACATGTAGCCTGGCAGTTCTTGAAATTGGAGTAAACATTGCTCTGATTTGCTTCAATGATGGCAAAAATGCCTTTCTCAAATTAATGAACAGATTTGACGTAAAACCAGGTACAGCTGCTACTAAATGGGACAAAACTGCAGATAAAGAGAGAGTTTTTTATGCTGCAAGAAAAGCAGCATCAGCAACACATGAGGCTCGTAAAACTAGAAGAAAGAGAAGCTTTCCTGAAGATGATTATTATGAAGCTGGTGCACATTAGATATTTCACTTTAGTTTTATAAACTTCAATGAAATATACAAGTAAGTCTCAAAAATACTAATAGCTCTATACTGCACTATAAAATTTATCATATTTTGTACTATTATTTATTATTTTTTATCTGTGCAGTATGAGAAATAACAGAGCATGTGTACACATAGCAAGCTACTGCTACTGACATACTCCTTCAACTGATCAGCTGTCAGTTTGAGGGGTTAGCCCTGGTTTGATGGCCCACTTAAATTGGACAAATATTAACACATGGCGCATTTCCAGTTCAATTTTGAATAGGAGAAATATAGATGAGTACATATTTTGTTATAAAAAATAATTTAGTTTATAAAATCAGTGAAAATAAAATTTAAAAAAAAATGAATAAAACGAGAAAATTGATAAATATATTTATTTGTGTAACAAAGCATACTCAACTAAATTTTTAAAAATATTATTAGAAAAATTATTACTAAATATCAGATAGTATTTGAAATAATATTTTTTTTTTAGTAAAATTAATTTCAGCTATGGATACAAATAGATTTTAGAATGAAATGTATGTTAAAACTTTAAACTCCTTCTTCTCATTCATTTAATTTTTGTGATTTCTACAGCAGTTGCCACAGGTTTACTTTTTTTTGAACCGTAGGATCAATTCCTACTTGCATATGGAGCTTCTTTCAACCTTCCTCTAGAGAGAATACGGATTGGATTATCCATAAAAATACATAAAGATAAGTTAAAGTGAATGTTACGTAGGTAACATTCACTATAATTGTTGAATAAATTGAGTCGTGGTTGTAAAGAAAAAAGAATAGTTTATTTAAGATGAATAAGTATATGCAAGTATGATGTAGCGAGCCTCATGCTCGCGGCGCGAGGTGCTTGTCGCTTGGAGTCCAACGGTCGAGAGAGAGTTTTGCACGAGGCAGCCGCTGCCGCTCGCGCACTGATCACGTGATGCGCACTGGAGGGGAACACACGTACACTTACTTGTGTGAGTGCGGGTATACAATTCATACGCGACCTTTCCTCTTATATTACGCAATATAGAATGTACAATATTTAACACGCCTCCTTACATTTATATTGCGTACTTATTTTACATTTAACAACATTCTGAATTTTACAAACTTTTCTTTACGTAGCGCTTTCGTTAAAATATCTGCAATATTTTCATTGGTATCGATTTTAATCACTTCAATTTCCTTTTTTTTAGGCTTTCATGAACAAAGTGATAGTGTATTTCAATATGTTTTGAATTCTTTGTAAAATTTCCACAACTTGCTATGTTAATCGCACCTGTATTATCCTCGTAAACTTTAATTGGTTTATTTACTTTTTCATCGAAAATATTTACTAACTCTTTTATAAATTTAATTTAACTCACAGCTTCTGATAAAGCTACATATTCAGCATACGTTGATGCTTTTGCAACACATTTTTGTTTTCGTGATTTCCAGTCGACTACATTTCCAAAAACTCTAATTATATAGCCTGATGTAGATTTCCTATCAGTACTATCACCTGCCCAATCTGCATCTACATAACAGTCAATTAAATCACAATTTTCATTTCATTTAAATTTTAAACTTAATTCTTTTGTCGCATATAAATATTTTAATATTCGCAATGCATATTTCCAATGTGTTTCAGTATAACAATTTTGAAACCTACTTAAGTAATTTACACTATAGCTAATATCTGGTCGCGTACCAGAACTTATGTACAATAATGCGCCAATTAAATTTCTATACTTTGTAACAGGATGGCTAGTGGGGGGAAAATCCCAACAAGCCACAGGCCAGCGATGCCCTAGAACACGGTGCCGCGGGTGTCAGACTAAAATGACTTGCCCGGGGATCTGCTCCTGGAATCCCGAAAACAACGCGAAGATCGCACACGAACTTCGCTTTCCAACTAATTGGATCGCTGAGTGAAAAGCGCGCGCTCGAAGAGTAAAGCGCGCGGCCGCTATGCTCAGATATGAAAACGACCGGCGGAGTCGTTTTCCCGCGGAGGCGGCGGTATCCGGGAGAAGGACAAGTTGTAATCAACAACGCGACGAGTAACTAGATATCACAGTATATTAAAATCATTAATAACTACAAGCACAACGCACGTGCTGATTAGAACAAATGAGTTAGTTCGCGCGCGACCGTTAAGATTCAAACGCGCGAACGATACGGCGCGCGGCGAAGCTGCTATTCTCACGCGTGGTGTTAAAGTGCGGCGGGCTGACACACACCCGCACGTACACGGCACAGAAAGCTTGCACGGGGCGATTTCCGTGCGAGCCTTTAAAATAAACCCGCGAGAGGAGAGTAGAAAACTTACGTTAGGAAGGAGCAGCCGGTGCACTCGACTCTCTCTCGCTCCCTGTCGCTCGCACAGCAGTTGCGCTCTTTCTCTCTCTCTCTTGCTCGCTGTATTGGGTCGGCAGGCGGGCTGGCTGCCGGCTCGTCGCTCGCAGTCTCGTGCGGCTCACGCGGCTCGGGATCGCTCTCTCTCTGTCTCTCTTTCGCTCGTACATTATATGCGACGCCTCCACTACACTCGCGGGGTCTCACAAAGAACGATAGGACGGCGCGGACAAGTAAACACAGGAGAGACACCGAGGAGATGTTTCACGCGCGATGGCAAACACGATGATGGCTGCCGTGACTCCAATAAAGCCGTAGCAGCTTCACGGGTACGCGACGGGCATCTTACGCGTCGCGAGACCGTTCTAATCCGATCAGGATGCTCACGCGCTCGCGCCCCCGGTGGGCATGCCGGCTCGACGCGGGTAATTCGAATCTCGAATTACCTAACTCGCGCACGCGTTACACCCCCCCGCCAGACGCTGCTTAGGGGACCGCGAGCAGCTCTGCCATCCATGGCCGTCGTCGTACCTGAAAATAAGGTTAATTCGGTGGAGCCTTTCGGGAAGGAATTTTGGACAAGGGAAGTATAAGAATCGGAGTCACCCATTATCTTTTTTTTTTTTTTTTTAAATTTTTATTAAAAAAAACAAAAAAAAACAAGAAACCCTTCGGGGCTTAGTCCTCTTCAGCTGACCGGGGAGTAAGTCCAGCGCCCCTTGTGGCGAGCTTGGTTGGGGCAGTGCTTCGACTTCTTTACCCCAAGCTCGCCACACATGAAGCACCGGGGAAGCGCCTGTGCATTTAACGCCTCCTCCACCTTTTCCCTGGCTCGCCTGGCCTCTTCCATGCGCTCCTGCGCACGTGCCAGACGAGCCTCCTCTTCCTTCTGCAAGGCAGCGCGGCGCAGCCTGGCGGCCCTGGCCTCTGCGGCGGCCGCGAGCTCTTCTCGCCGGCCTTGGGCCATTCCGACCCATTTGCCGGCTTGCCGCTCGCCGGCCTCACCGTGGCACTGGAGAAAATCCTCCAGTGCGGCCAGGGCAGCGCCCTCCGCAGCGCGCGAGGACTTGCTGAGGCGCCGCGCCTCCTCTAGAGCCTGCTCCACCGGGACCCAGGCCGCACCGACTCCATCGGTCGGTGCTCCTTTTGGGGCCTGGGTCGGAGCATCTCCTTCTTTTCCTTGTGCGGCCCGAGCCGCGCCGGCGTCAACTTCCGGCGCACAATGATGGGCTGGAGCCGCCTCCTCTTCGGGAACTCGGCCGGCACCAATCGGCTCGACTGGTGCTTCTTCTGGCCGAGCCGCTCTCTTCTCCCGCTGCTCCTTCGGAGGATGAGGTCGCCGAAGCGGGGACGGGCCAACGCCTGCGTCGGTTGGCCCCGAAAGTCCCCTTTTTGGTTCCGGCGCCTCTAACTCCTCTATGACAAGTGTGGAGGGATCTTCCACTGGCGGTGGTGCCTGTGTCACCGCGTCTATGCCCTCCACTACCTGCTCCAGGAAGTCAATGACGGCGGGGTCAAGGTTGCACTGGATCAATCCAGCAATCACCTTCTTCGCCGTCTCTGCTATTTCTCGAGACAGGCCCTGCATATCCTGCAACAGGTAAATTGACCCCGGAGATTGGTGAGACTGAAGATCGGAAAACAAGGACGAACACGGGTTAGTACGGACGGCACAATTTCTGGACGACACAGTTAGCGTTTTTCGGACGCTCGGGTTCGACGGGGGCTAATTGGCCCGACATCGGCAGGTGCAGGCTTCTTCTTCGAGCCCTTTGGCCTCCCTGGGCCTCGCTTGGATTCTGTTGGACCGACCGCACGCGTAGGTCGGCCGTCGCTCGCACGCTTTCCTGTCCTAACTAACAGCGCGGTCTTACGAGGTGGACCGCGCCTCTTAGCCGTCGCCCGAGGCTGTATATTCCCCTGGCTAACTCTGTTGCCCGCTGGCACGTTACGTTCGGCTGAAGAGTCCCTCGGTGGTAGCGACTGGGCTACTTCTTGACTACTTTTGTCCAAGTAGTTTTTGGGCTCTTCTGCGGAGACGTATCGCTTGAGTTACTGCGCATGGACGGGACTGAACGTTCGACCATCCTCACCTTGGATCTCATAGGTGTTTTCGCCTAGAATATTCACAATCGTGTAGGGTCCCGCGTACTTCGGGGCTAATTTGGCAGAAATCCCGTCAGCTGCTGAGGATAGTACCTTATTCTCTCTCCATACACGATCGCCTAGACTGAATTCTGGAGGTCGACGATGAGCGTCATAATATTTAGCTTGTCTCGCCTGCTCCGCTTGCGCGTCGGCCGCCGCCCGAACATGCAATTCGCGGAGTTTGTCCATGCGCGCCACCCAATTATTTATCGCCTCTTGCTGCCCTTGCTCTTCGGCTAACCTGTCTTCCTCCCGCCTTAGTGTCTTCGGTGGGTCAGGCTGTCGGCCGTAAATGAGCATGGCA
Source organism: Torymus aiolomorphi (assembly GCA_036365515.1). NCBI lineage: Eukaryota > Metazoa > Arthropoda > Insecta > Hymenoptera > Torymidae > Torymus > Torymus aiolomorphi. The sequence goes on along the minus strand of CM070875.1, from coordinate 149,853,121 downwards.
GGACTTATCTTGGTAGAGCTGTGTTCTGCCGTATTATACGCGAACGCCAGCTCGTTCAGATGCTCATCCCAGGACCGGTGATTCTCCTCAGCGTAAGACATGATCATGGTCTTCACCGTTCGGTTCACACGCTCGACGGGATTGGCTTGAGGGTGATATGGTGGTGCAAACTTGCGATGCACGTTTCTCTCCTTTAAGAATGCCTCTAAGGGTGCATTCTTAAATTCAGTCCCATTATCGGAGAGAAACACCTCGGGGACTCCGAACCGCAGACATACTCGTTCGTTGAGCCCTTTTATCACCGATTTGCCATCTGCCCTTTTTATCGGAATTACTTCGATCCAGCTTGTGAACAGGTCCTGGAAGATGAGAATGTATTCGTGGCCGTGCTTGGTTTTAGGGAGGGGTCCCATAATGTCGCTGGCCACGATTTGCCATGGACGCTGTGTTATACGACATCCCATGAATCCTACTGGAGCGCGCTGTTCGACTTTGCACTGCTGGCAAATTTGGCACTGGTTCACGTATCTGGCCACATCTCGAGACATGTGTGGCCAATAATACTTCCGCCTTACTCTCTCTAGAGTTTTCTCACGGCCCAAGTGCCCAGCAGTTGGAAAGTCATGGCATTCTCCCAGTACTTCGCGTCGCTTTTCGTGAGGGACTGCTAACGTCCATGCATCGTCGTCGCCGAGAGATTCGTCTATGACTTCATTAGGGTTGTACTTGTAGTCTCCCCCCCGCCAGCTTGAACGTGGGGAAGTCTCGCGGCTGCTGTTGAACCTCTTCCACGATCTTGAGGTACCAGTGGTCGTTTGTATCGCGCTCGAGCTCTAACGCGGCGACCGCTGGCTCTTCTTCCTCGAACATCCGTGAAAGGGCATCTGGGACATTGTTCAACGAGCCCTTTCGATGTTCGACCGTGAAACTGTGGTTCTGCAGCTCCAAAGCCCACCTAGCTAACCTGCCGGTCGGGTTTTGGAGATCACGGAGCCACTTCAAGCTGCTATGGTCCGTAATAACCTTGAAGTCGTAGGCCTCTATATACGGACGGAACTTTTTAATTGCCCAGAGAATTGCTAGACATTCTCGTTCCGTCACGCTATAATTCCTCTCGGCTGCGCTCAGAGTTCGACTCGCGAACTCTAGGACTCTTTCATTGCCGTCAATTATTTGGTATAGCACCGCTCCCAGACCTGTATCGCTTGCGTCAGTTTGCACCACGAACTGCGCGTTAGATACCGGTCTGTGTAGAATCGGTGCAGAAGCTACTAGCGCTTTTAGCTTTTGGAAGGCCTCTGCTTGTGCCGTTAATCACTCATATTTCCGATCCTTTTTCGTTAATTCGGTCAGTGGTTCAGCAATTGTGGCGAAGTTCGATAAAAACTTTCTATACCACGAGGCCATTCCTAAGAAGCGTCTCAGCTGACGGAGGTTTTTCGGTACCGGATACTCCATAATGGGCTTTATTTTCTCGGGGTCTGGCTTAAAACCATCTCTATTTACTATGACCCCGAGATATTGGACCTCATCGCGACAGAAGACGCTCTTCTCGCGATTTATTGTGAGGCCCGCGTCCTGTATCCTGTCCAAAACTCTTTTTAGAACCTCTTTATGCTCCTCGAATGTCTCTGTGACTATTATTATATCGTCGAGATACGAGTAAGCAAAAGGTTCGAGTTCGGGGCCGATGACTTTGTCAATCAGCCACTGGAAGGACGCTCCGGCATACGAAAGACCGTAGGGCATTCTCGTAAATTGGAAAAGCCCTTTGCCTGGCACGGTGAAGGCCGTAGTCTCTTTGGACTCCGGACTAAGTGGTATCTGGTGGCACGCACTGCTTAAATCCAACGTGGAGATGTATCGCGCTTTCTGCAGTTTGCGCAAGATGCTTTCCATGTATGGTAACGGGTACGCGTCTGGCCTTGACGCTGCGTTCACTTTTCTGAAGACCACGCAGAAACGGAACTTCCCGTTTGACTTGCGTACCATTACCACTGGACTTGACCAGCCACTTGTCGAGGGTTCTATTACTCTCGCGACTAGCATTTCCTCCACCTGTTTGTGCATCTCTTCCTCGAGTTTCTGAGATACAGGGTAATACTTCTGTTTAATGGGTCTTGTAGATCCGACGTCTATTGCATGCTCGATCCACGAAGTACATCCTAGTGGTGCCAGGCTGCTACCGATCAGCTGAGCTACTAAAGCTTCTACCTCTTTGCGCTGTTCTTCTGTTGGGTCCGCCAACCCTATAGCTGATACGGACACGGTGTTGTTTGCGGTTATGGCTGCTACTTCTAACTTTACGCTTGTATCGTCATCCTTGAGATGCAGCGTGTTATCTGTGGGGTCTAATACAGCGCTAAACTTCTTAATGAAGTTTACCCCCAAGTAGCACTCCGTATCTAGATCTGGCATTATTGCGACGCGCACTTCTTTGCACACGCCAGCCACGACCATGGGCAGATACACATAGCCAACCACTGCTATGCTTTGCCCGTTTGCCACTCGTGCCGTTAGACCGCTAGCTGGGATTAACTCTTTTCCACAGGCCGTAGCGAGCTGTAGGCCTATAGAATTCATCCCAGTCCAGGAAGCTCCTGTATCGAAGAGTGCTCGTAACCTGTAACCGGCTACACCTACTTGAAGCCACCATCGCGAGCAAGTTTCTTGGTTGACTTCATTCGGTTGAATCACGGGCACTTCTTTGCTCTCCACTCCAGACGATTGGACCGAGTTACCCTCGGTCTCTGGTGAGAGAGCTGGGGGCGGGTATGTGGTCGTGTTTACCTGCCCCCCTGGCCGTTTCCCTGTTGGTTTCCGGCAGCATTGGGCTTGTTACCTCCCTTTTGCTCATATCCGGGTTCCCTTCGGTACTCTTGCCTTTGTGGAGATCCGTTGTTTCTTGGACTTTGCGGCCTAGCCTGGTGGGTCGAGCTACTACCCCCACTAGGCCGGTTTGTACTTTGCCCGCCCTCCCGCCGCCTATTTTCCCAGTTACCCTTCTTCTTAGGTTTTCTGGTTCGCGGCGGGCTAGGCTTTTGCCCTTTGTTCTCGTCGGTGCCTTTCTTTGTCAAGGCCGATAAGCATTCGGCCATGACCCGACGGAACATAGCCTCGAGGCTCTCTCGAGGCTCGTGCTGTTGGTGCCCCATCGCCGCCACGCTTGGACTCTGCTTTTTCGGCTGATCCGTGGACGGCTCAGTTGGCACGCAGGCAAATTCTGGCATGTACGTGCGCTCGGGCGGTGGTGGCGAGTGATACATCTTATCTCCCGCGAGCGCCAATTCGGCTTCCCGGGCCAGGTCCAGGAGCCCTCGGTAATCCGTAATTTGATTTCGCATTACCATCTTTTGCAGTTCTGGCCGCATGTTCCGGTGCAACATGTCTAACTGTTGAGCGATGCTAGGCACCGGAACCAACTTTAGGATCATGGCTTGTAGATTTACCACGTAATCACGCGTAAGTTCGTTTTTGTCTTGAGTCCTCGCGTTTATTTCCGCCATGACGCGCTGCTGATGTCCCCTGTCCCCGCCATACATGTGCGTTATGGCCTCTATGAAATCTGGCCACGATCGCCATGTGTGGCGGTTACTCCGGTACCAGGTGGCTGCTACCCCAGTTAGGAGCTCTGACAACGACGAAAGTACCTCGTCGTGTGTCAGATTAGCTAGAGTTCTGCATTCCTCTATTCTTGTTAGGAATACTCGACGCTCTGCTCCTTTGAGGACCCTGAGAACCTGATGTGCCATTTTCGGACTATCTGGCCCACATCACGGTTCGTCTGCTGAGGCAAATACGTATGCCTCTCAGACGGGTCCTGGGTCGCACCATTCCTAGTCTGGCGCTGGGAAGAATTTCTGGTATTATTCCTCCCAGCCTCTGCTGGGGACTGGAGACGGGCTGCTGCTGTTAAATTCCGCATACGTGAACGTGTCTTGGAAGTTCACATGTGGTGATCCTCGTCTACGGCCCGTGCTTGGAGGTTGGACTCCCTCCAATTGCGTACTTGAGGTTGGATGTCGAGCTCTTTGAAGTATTCGTACATTCTCTTTAAGCTCTTCAACCTCTTCGACGAGTGTTTTGATCACCGCCAGTAGCTGCTCCGATAATTATTGTCTCCGACTGCTATCCCGGCGGTTCGCGACTCACGTTGTCGCGGCCACTCTAGGTTTTGCGACTGCGGCGGGTTTCGCGATTGCTGCCAGAACCCGTGCTGCCCATTTCGTGCCAACAACGACTCTTCTTCGTAGTTGCGCTGGCATTGTCGTTGCCTGCGCTGCTCCTCCAGGAGCACTTGCTGCCGCTGCTGTTGCTCCTGCTGTTGTTGTTGTTGCTGCCGTCGCTGTTGCTCCAACTGCTGTTGCTGCATTTGCTGCTGCTGTATTTGCTGCTGCTGCTGCATTTGCTGCTGCTGCAGTTGTTGCTGTAGGAGCTGTTGCTGTTGAAGCCGTCCCTCAACTTCGGCTGAAGATGTCCCGGTGGGTGCTGCAGAGCTCAACATCTCTGTCCCGACTCCACCCCTGCATTATGTGCTTGTTGTGGAGCGTTCATCCTCCGAGACTCCAAGAGTTTCTGCATCACTATCGGGTAATCAAGGAGCGTTATGAACGGGTGCGGAAGGTCTGGGTCAGTATTGGGATCCACAATAGTCGACCCAGACTTGTTCATCAACGCTAAGTCGATGAACGCTCTTCGGGACTGCTCGCGTTTAGCAAACGCTTGCTGCTCCGACAGCTCCGGCTCTGGCACGAAATCGGCGGCACTATAATCGCCCATAAGCCACTTAATCGCTGTCAGCATATTTACTGACTGCAGATCTGACTGCTGTAGACCAAGGGCTTGCATGGCCTCGTTTATTTCTTCTTCGGGCTGTGTATAGGCCCAATTGAGTATCGCAGATTCCGCAAATTGCGATGATCGGGCTATGGTGTCAATTGGCTGTGCGCTTCTCCACGAACTTATTTTACTAGCGAGAGTAGTCTCTGTATTGATGGCAGAGAGAGATTGCCTATTCAACCCGTGAGCTAGCTTTTCAACGCGAACCCGGGTTATTTTCTAAGAGCTACGGCGGTTGCTCTTAACCTCGATAACGCACGAGGGTTTCCCGTACGCGGCTCTAAAAGAACCAAAGCTATTTTTGTAATTAATTACTATTTGTAATTAATTACGCTCAACTACTCGCACTTGTAATTTTAAAATAAATATATGTGAAAATATTTATATATATATATGTGTCAAAACGGACAATATCACCAAAAAACACAAAAAATAAATACAATTTTCACCTAAAAAATAAAAAAACCATTTTAAAGTTCGAGGGGATTTTTGCGCTCGAGTTTTTACTCGGGCGCACAGTCAACTTTTTGTTCCGAGAGTGCCTGCCGACTTTCTCTCGTTTTTCTACTAACAGCACGAGCAAAGAAAAAAAAAATTTTATTTTTCGTCCACTAAAGAATAATTCGTATCGAAAATAGGAGAGGGGAAGAAAAAAAAATTTTCGAGACGAGAAAAAAATTAATTAAAAAAATTAATTATCGCTTAAAAAAAAATTTTGTCGTTAAAAAATATTAATTGTTATTAAAAAAAATTTTTAATTGTTAAAAACAATTACCCACGTACCAAAAATTTCGCGATCAAGATCTCTCCTCGTCGGCACTCTGGATCGAGGGTTATTGGCTATCGCTTGCCTAACCTCTCGACCGCACTCTCGCAACCGCACGGCTGTGTCACGCACACGCACACACGCGCCTACGAGCTGCGGCACGAAGAGCCTTTCTTTGCAGCTTATACTCAGCTACGCTGCTGAGCTTCTTCGCGCCAAGCTTCGCCACGTATCATGTACGCGCGCGGGTCCTTCTCCACCCCCAAAACGTTGTGGCGCCAGTTGTAACAGGATGGCTAGTGGAGGAAAATCCCAACAAGCCACAGGCCAGCAATGCCCTAGAACACGGTGCCGCGGGTGTCAGACTAAAATGACTTGCACGGGGATCTGCTCCTGGAATCCCAAAAACAACGCGAAGATCGCACACGAACTTCGCTTTCCAACTAATTGGATCGCTGAGTGAAAAGCGCGCGCTCGAAGAGTAAAGCGCGCGGCCGCTATGCTCAGATATGAAAACGACCGGCGGAGTCGTTTTCCCGCGGAGGCGGCGGTATCCGGGAGAAGGCCAGGTTGTACTGAACAACGCGTCGAGTAACTAGATATCACAGTATATTAAAATCATTAATAACTACAAGCACAACGCACGTGCTGATTAGAACAAATGAGTTAGTTCGTGCGCGACCGTTAAGATTCAAACGCGCGAACGATACGGCGCGCGGCGAAGCTGCTATTCTCGCGCGCGGTGTTAAAGTGCGGCGGGCTGACACACACCCGCACGTACACGACACAGAAAGCTTGCACGGGGCGATTTCCGTGCGAGCCTTTACAATAAACCCGCGAGAGGAGAGTAGAAAACTTACGTTAGGAAGGAGCAGCCGGTGCACTCGACTCTCTCTTGCTCCCTGTCGCTCGCACAGCAGTTGCGCTCTCTTTCTCTCTCTCTCTTGCTCGCTGTATTGGGTCGGCAGGCGGGCTGGCTGCCGGCTCGGCGCTCGCAGTCTCGTGCGGCTCACGCGGCTCGGGATCGCTCTCTCTCTGTCTCTCTTTCGCTCGTACACTATATGCGGCGCCTCCACTACACTCGCGGGGTCTCACAAAGAACGATAGGACGGCGCGGACAAGTAAACTCAGGAGAGACACGGAGGAGATGTTTCACGCGCGATGGCAGACACGAAGATGGCTGCCGTGACTCCTATAAAGCCGTAGCAGCTTCGCGGGTACGCGACGGGCATCTTACGCGTCGCGAGACCGTTCTAATCCGGTCAGAATGCTCACGCGCTCGCGCCCCCGGTGGGCATGCTGGCTCGGCGCGGGTAATACGAATCTCGAATTACCTAACTCGCGCACGCGTTACAACTTTAAATTTGGTTCACATTTATCGGATTTTTCAATTTTCAAACTAGTTTCTATAGGAGTACTATATAATCTACTATCTTTTATTTGATATTTATCGGCTAATGAATCAATATAATTTTCTTGACTAAGTGTCATTTTACAATCTTTATAATTATAATCAACATTAATTCCTAAATATTCCTTTATTTTACCTAAGTCTTTCATTTTAAATTTATCGGATAACAATTTCTTAATTTTGTGAATATTCTTTTGATTTCTTCCACATATTAATAAGTCATCTACGTATATTAGAAGATATATAACATTCTCTCCTTCTCCGTAAATATACAAACATAAATCTACATTACTTTTTGTGAAGCCTATTTTTGTTAAGTATTCATCCAAACACTCATACCAGTCTCTAGGACTTTCTCTCAATCCATACAAAGCTTTATATAATTTTAACACTCTTTTCGTGCCATCTTCATAACCTTTAGGTTGATTAACATATACCGCTGTAGTCACTTTGCCATTTAGAAATGCAGTTTCAACATCCATTTGCTCTATTATTAAACTATTTTGACAACAGTATGAAAGAAGTACTTTTAATGTTTGACTCTTAGCTACTGGAGCGTATATGTCATCAATTACATCAGTTTGCTGAAAGCCTCTTACAACTAGTCTAGCCTTATATCTATTATCTGATTTCTTAGTGTAAACCCATTTCACATCTAGTACTTTTTTCCTTTCTTTTTTATCAACTAAGGACCAAGTTTTATTTTTATTAATACAGTCAATTTCTTTATCCATGGCTTCTTGACAATTTTTACTATCTTTGCTATTCATCGCCTCCTCAAATGTACAAGGAGTATCTACTCTACTATAATTTACAAAGATATTATACGTTTCTGGTTCCGGATATCTTACAGTACTTTTTCTTTCACGTTCGGATCTACGTGGAATTCTTAACCCCTGATCTTTATTGTGTCCATCTTTTATTTTATCATTTGGTCTTTCAGACTCATCTGCGCTTTCAAAGACATTATCATCCGGATTATCGTCATTATCATTATTACTTCTTCTACTTTCCCCGAAGGTAGGAGTAGAAGGAAGAGTATAATCCGTCTCGTTTTCGTCGAGATCTAGACCGATACATTTTACATCGTCTTCGACTATATCTACATGTCTCGCGACTACTATTTTTCTATCTAAAAGAACTCTATATCCTACTTCACTATATCCAAGTAAAATTCCCATATTGGATTTTTTATCCCATTTCGAAGATCTTTTTTGTTCCGGATTTCTTACAAAAACTTTACTTCCATATAATCTCAAATTTTTAACATTTGGTCTTTTATTAAGGAATATTTCATAAGGTGTTTTCTTTTCAATTGTATTTGTCAACGTTCTATTTTTTAGATGTGCAGCCGCGCAAACTATTTCTGGCCAATAACATTTATGTACTTTTGCTTCGGCTAATAAATAACGCGCCATATCCATTATTGATCTATTAAACCTTTCGGCTGTTCCGTTTAATTCATGAACATATGCTGGACAATTGTTTATAACAATACTTTTTCCTTTAACGTATTTATAAAACTGATTGTTTAAATATTCTTTACCGTTATCACATCTCAAGAATTTAATTCGCTTTCCCGTTAAATTTTCACTTTCATTAACGAAATTAATAAAACAATCAAGAACATCATCTTTAGATTTTATGCAGTAAATTATAGCTATTTTGCTATAATCGTCGATAAAAGAAACAAAATATTTTTCCCCATTAAATCCTGTAGTTTTAAATAGACCGCAAACATCCGTATGAAGTATTTCTAAAATCTCCTTTGCGTTGTTTCTATTATTTTCGAATGGTAAGTTATGCATTTTATTCTCAATACAAATTTTACATTTCATAAATTCGGTTTCAAGTTCACTCGGAATACCGTTAAGCAACTGTTGTTTACATATCGTATTCAAATAACCAAAGTTTACGTGCCCTAGCATTCTATGCTACCTTTCCTTCTGACTCGTATTATTATTCCGCTCGACACTATTTACGAAATTTATATTCCTTGCCAATTTACTTTTCATCTTATATGTATCATTAAATTTAAATGCTATTGCAGTTAATTTATTATCACTATCTATAACTTTTGCAACTTTTCCTTTCAAAATTACCGTATTCTTATTATTCGTTAATTTTCCAACACTTATTAAATTAGCATTCATTTCCTTAGCAAAATAAACATTATTAATATTAACTTTATTTTGCTTCCCGAAGGTGACAAAATAAAGAGATACAGTTCCTATCTTTGTTGCTTTTATGACTCTATTATCGCCGAGATAAATATTTATCGGTTCTTTTAAACTAATACATTTTTCAAAAAATGCTTCATTATTAATAATGTGGTCTGAACACCCACTGTCAAGAAGCCACTCTACTATATAATTATCATTACATAACCTGTTTGTTTCGTCTCGCTGCGCCGCGTGTGCAGTCGTAGCTACCCATGCGTTGGCTCCTTCGCTGCTTTGTCGGCTCGTACTGGCTTGTTGGCTGCGCTGACCTCTGCCGCCTCTGCGTTCTCTGCCGTAGCTGCCTTGGTCGCTTCCTCCGCGTCCTCTGCCTCGTGTTGACCCTTGCCATGATTCGCCGCTGCGTCCCGCTTGGCTTTCATTCCTGCATTCTTTTGCAAAATGTCCGGGCTTACCGCATTTGTAACATCCTTCTTTATTTGCGGCAAATGCGTTTGAATTTCTTTCTTCTCTGTCCTTTTTGTTTTTCATTTCCGCCAATCTTATCTTATTTCTGACGTAATCTGCTGTTTGCTCTTCTTCCTTTAGAGTGTCTATTAAATCACCTATGTAACTCAATGACTCCGGTAATGTATTTAGCATGTAATTCAATTTCTATTTTTCACCAACTTTTGCACCTGCGCTTTTCAAATCATTAACTAGCTTTTCAAACTCGTTGAAGAATGATTCTGTATCACTATACTTTTCAAGTCTTATTCTATCTAATTTGTTTCTGCAAACAATTTGTAATGCCGTTGACTCCTTCAAATACATCTGACCAAACTTCCTTATTATTGCGTATGCTGAGCTTTCTTGACACACATACTCCAATTGTTTATCTGATATAGAGCTGTATATATAATTTATTGCTTTTAGATCTTGTTCGTCCCAATCTTCCTTATCATTTGCTGTTTTTGCCCTCTTTATCACTACATCACATTTTTTAAATTTCAAAAACATTTCGATTCTCTTTTTCCACATACTATAATTTCCGCCATCGAATACTGGTATCGTTATATCTTTTCTTTCCGCCATTTCTTCGTTATTCTCGAACGTTCCTTCGTGTTCAGAATTTCCTTCTTGCTCGACCTTCGATGTTGTGGCTTGTTCCTTCGACTCGAGCTTTCCTTCGTGCTCGGAGTTTTTCTCTTCCTTGGTGTCCGCCGTCTTAATGTGAGTTTATACGAGGGTCATTTGATAAGTACCTAGCCTACAAATGAAAACACCAAAATTTTACAAAAAATAAAATTTATTTTTCAATGTAGTCTCCTTTTAGTTGAATACACTTGGTCCAGCGGTGTTCCAATTTTTTTAACCCCGTTGAAAAAAATGTTTTCTCTTGGTTTGCAATATAGGCCTCCGTGGCGGCGATTATTTCGTTATTGGAGTGGACTCTCTTCCCGGCGAGCGAATTTTTTAAGTTCGAAAACAAAAAAAAGTCGCATGGAGCCAAATCTGGCGAATAAGGTGGATGGGGCAGCAGTTCGTAGCGTAATTCGACCAATTTAGCCGTAGCGAGTGCAGAAGTGTGAGCCGGTGCATTATCGTGGTGGAAAAGCACTTTCTTTTTAGACAAATGGGGCCGTTTTTCTTCTAACACAGCGTCAAATCGGCTCAATAGTTCGGCGTAGTACTGTCCTGTGACCGTTTTGCCCTTCTCCAGATAGTCAATAAAAATCACACCTTGAGAATCCCAGAAAACAGTGGCCATCACCTTTCCGGCCGACTGGACCGTCTTCGCCTTCTTCGGAGCAGGTTCACCGGGTAAGGTCCACTGTTTTGACTGCTCCTTGGTCTCTAGAGTGTAGTAGTGAATACATGTTTCGTCAACGGTCACGTAACGACGCAAAAACTCTTTTGGATTGCGATTAAACAGCTCCAAACACTGCTCTGAACTGGTCACACGGATGCGCTTGTTGTCTGCAGTCAGCAAACGCGGCACCCACCTTGCTGACAGCTTCCTCATGCCTAAAATCTCATGTAGGATATGCCACACGCGTTCTTCTGAGATGCCTACTATTGCAGCTATCTCGTGCACCTTTAATCGGCGGTCTGACAAAACGATATCGTGTATTTTTGTCACGTTCTCCTCCGTAGTGGCTGTTTTCGGAGCACCTGGGCGTGGATCATCAAAAACCGACGTACGACCACGTTGAAACTCGTTATACCAAAATTTAACGGTCGCCATCGAAGGAGAAGCATCCCCATACACTGCATCCAAGCGTTCTTTAATTTCACTGCGCGATTTCCCTTCCAAAAACAAGAATCGAATCACCGACCGATATTGTTCTTTCTCCATTTTTCAAAAATCAACGGACACATTTGCTTTCACACGCTCTCAAAAATAAACTACAACTCCGATCCGACTGAAATTTCGTCTGTAACCGTTTACAGGAAGATACTGCACTGTAGTGTATTTCTGGTGCGATAGTGGCACCATCTGGCGGTGAGGCTAGGTACTTGCAAATGACCCTCGTAAGCTGCCCCCAATACTCGCCGAGGCTTGTATTGGGTCAGAGTTTTTTTTAACACTTACCAACCACGCTCTCTACCATGTTGAATAAATTGAGTCGTGGTTGTAAAGAAAAAAGAATAGTTTATTTAAGATGAATAAGTATATACAAGTATGATGTAGCGAGCCTCATGCTCGCGGCGCGAGGTGCTTGTCGCTTGGAGTCCAACGGTCGAGAGAGAGTTTTGCGCGAGTCAGCCGCTGCTGCTCGCGCACCGATCACGTGATGCGCATTGGAGGGGAGCACACGTACACTTACTTGTGTGAGTGCGCGTATACAATTCATACGCGACCTTTCCTCTTATATTACGCAATATAGAATGTACAATATTTAACAATAATATCTAAAAAATACTAATGTTATCAACTTTATTGTTATTAATGAATACAATTTTTTTTTCAGAAAAGTAGTCCGTATTGTCTGTAGTATTCACAGAAATAATATAGTTTGAACCCTCGAAGACCCTCAATAATAATCTGTTGCTGATAAAACCTGCGGCCAAGGCATAAACAGATTATAATTTAAGTTTTTCAAAAATTAACTGTAACAAGGACATTACCAATAAAATGGGCCAGATCAATGTGACAAAATGTACTATAATACATCTACTTTATGTATAAAAAGTGAAATTTAATAAAAATTCATATATCTATTTTTACTAACAATAATTACTTTATTGTTTTTACAGCATTTAACTCAGGCTGGCCACCTTAAATTAATAAACTCACGAGAAACGATCTTCTCGGTATTTTTCGTGTATTTTCCGCTCTTTTAGCCCCTTTGCACCCACCAAGCGAGAGGTTCCGGATCGAATTTCAAATCGGCAATTTTTTTTATAAGGCTATGGCAAGATCTGGAAGGAATATCAGCCATAAAATTTGTCTTAAATTAATAAACTCACGAGACATGATTTTTTCTCGGTGTTTTGCGAGTTTTTTCCGCTATTTTAGTCCCTTTGCACCCCCCCCCCCCCCCCCAACGAGAGGTTCCGGATCGAATTTCTTATCACCAATTTTTTTACAAGGCTATGGCAACATCTGAAAGAAATATCAGCAATACAATTTGTCTTAAATTAATAAACTCACGAGAGACGATTTTTTCACGGTATTTTCGTGTATATTCCGCTATTTTATCCCCTTTGCACCCCCGAAGCGAAAGGTTGCGGATCGAATTTCTTTTCGCCAATTTTTTTACAAGCCTATGGCAACATCTGCAAGAAATATCAGCCGTAAAATTTGTCTTAAATTAATAAACTCCGGAAAGACGATTTTTTCACGGTATTTTTTGTATATTTTCCGCTATTTTAGCCCCTTTGCACCTCCCAAGCAAAAGGTTCCGGATCGAATTTCATATCCCCAATTTTTTTGCAAGGCTATGGTAACATCTGGAAGAAATACCAGCCATAAAATTTGTCTTAAATTAATAAACTCAGATGGTATCAATTTTTTTTGTCATGTATTGTCTAGTTGGGATGGTTTTAGGGATGATTTGGGGGGATAGTCACTTTGGAAGTAACTTATTTTTCAGTTTGTGCATGTTTTATGCATATCTCTACTAGGTAATATAAGAAAAACCGAATTTGGAAATTTTCGATATTTCATTCACGATGAACGTTCAGAACTTCAAATACATAACATAAAGGAAATTTGAATTGAAGATGAAGCAGCAATCAGCTGGTTTCACCAAAATCGTAGCATATATTCCCTACTTAAATATTTACTTTTGAGCGCATTATAATGATATATTAAGGTTTCATATGCAAATAGCTGCCACATATATATAAAGAATGTAATGAAAGTAATGAAAATTGCTATTTTGTATACTAAAGTGTCAAAGGACTTTAAAAAAGTTAATATCTGTTAGTACATTCCGCAACAAAATTATCGCAACAAAATTTTTCATCGAAAAATCGCCATTTTTCAAATGCTTGTAACTCGGTCAATTTTCATCGTATTGAGATAATTTTTCTTTTGTTTTTTAGGGAATTATGTGTACTTTCAGGAAAAAATGATGTCCAATAGCTGCGAGATAATGCCACATTGCTATGTCTTAATCAGGCCTACCAACTTTTTTTTCTTAAAAAACGCAATAGTTTACACGTTTACCTGGATTACCAAAAATTTTTTTTCAAAAAACCACAAATACCATCTTAAAGTACACTTTCTAACGAGTATTTTAAAAAAAAAGTCGACCCTCTAAGATTTTTTTTGACCGAGTTATGCCATTTTAAAGATATTCCTATGTTTTAGACAAATACCGCCAACATCAGCATTACCCGAAACGTAGCCCTGAAAAATTATCAGATTACATTAAAGATCAATTAATTATCAGAAACCACATTGCTATTCGTTATTTTTTTTTTTTTTTTTAATTAATCCATGAAAAATGTAGCTTTATTTAAAATTACACCACTACGTTTTCGTTACATTTAACATTGCACCTCCGCACTTTTGGTAAAATTATCAACCCTACCGACAAATCAATTAAAAAGAAATAAAGTAAAAGTTTAAGGCGTCATACTGGCCAAGAGTTAAAGCGAAAGATCATTCAACATTAATTTTGTTATACAGCGTACATAGCAATTAAAAATTAGAGTAACATATTCTTAATCGAAATACCTCGGCTTACTGAAATCCAATCTGTTCAAATTGTTGCCCTGCTAGAAGCGGGACTGAGTCAAAACGATATATCCAGAAGAATGGGGATTCATCGCTCAACGGTGTCACGCGTTTTTAGTCGGTATGAAGAAACAGGTTCTTATCGCCGGAGGCCTGGTGAAGGTCGACATAGGATTACTACGAATCGAGAGGATCGCAACATTGTTAATGAAACCCTGCGCAATCCAAGGCAGGTTGCGCGACAAATTGTGAATAATACTTTACGAGGCAGACGAATTAGCGCTCAGACGATAAGGAGACGCCTTCACGAAAGGGGTTTGAGATCACGAATTTGTGCTATAGTGCCTAATTTAGAAGCAGTTCACCGACGAGCTCATCTAAATTACGCCCGTAATTATCGACACTGGACACCTAGAGAGTGGAGACATGTGTTTTTTACAGATGAATCTCGATTTTGTCTTTACGGAAACAACGTTTTGCACCAAATCACGTTGATCTAACTCGAGCGTTTGGTGGAGGATCCGTTATGGTATGGGGTGGAATATTAATGAACCATCGATTAGATTTAGTGATTATCCCACCCCCAGGACTAACAGCTGTACGTTACATAAACGAAGTTTTACGTCCTCACGTAATTCCAATGCGTCGGCAAATGGGCCGTAATTTCATCTTGATGCAGGATAATGCACGCTTTCATACTGCAAGGATAACTCGTACTTACTTGGAAGAAAACAACGTAGAGGTATTGCCTCATCCTGCTAAAAGCCCAGACCTCACTCCTATACAGCATGTGTGGGACATGATGAGGTAGCCGATTACGTAACTTAGAGAGACCTCCTGCTAACCTCCAAGAGCTTGAGAGAATTCTAAATGAAATTTGGCACGAGATACCTCAAGATTCAATTAGAGCATGCATTAATATGCAAGAACGTTTAGGAGAGGTAATTCGTCAGCGAGGTGGCAATACACGGTACTAAAGGCCTTAGGCGCATAGGGTTTGGAGTCAAAAAATACTGCGGAAGTGACGAGCCGCGGGGTCCCTAATTTAAGAAAGGGTTCACACAATCGGCCCTTTTCATTGCCACAATGATGCGTAAGACCGACCAACAACCTCCTCGCGGTACGCATCGGGTAATGCTGATGTTGGCGTTATTTGGCTAAAACATAGGAATATCTTTAAAATGGCATATCTCGGTCAAACAAAATCGTAGAGGGTCAACTTTTTTTTTTACTCGTTGGAAAGTGTACTTTAAGATGGTATTTGTGGTTTTTTGAAAAAAAAAATTTTGGTAATCCAGGTAAACGTGCAAACTATTGCGTTTTTTAAGAAAAAAAAGTTGGTAGGCCTGATTAAGACATAGCAATGTGGCATTATCTCGCAGCTATTGGACATCATTTTTTCCTGAAAGTACACATAATTCCCTACAAAACAAAAAAAAATTATCTCAATGCGATGAAAATTGACCGAGTTACAAGCATTTGAAAAATGGCAATTTTTCGATGAAAAATTTTGTTGCGATAATTTTGTTGCGGAGTGTAGATAAGCAGTAGGGCTTCTGAAGTTACAGGGCTTCTGGAGTCAGTATGCTTTCTGGATTCAAGGCTGACTGCAGAACTGCGGTCAGCTGTTTGACTGCAGAAAATATACTGACTCCAGACCCGAGACTGCAGAATCGGTGACTCTAGAACAGACAAGCCGCGAGAGGCCAGCGGCTTTGCCGCGCGCGGCCAGCGGCGAGCGGTTCGCAACGGGCGGCCATCGCTTGATACGTTATCTCCTATAAATAATTAGAACTTTTTATAACCCTTTTGCTCAGGCAAAGAACAGGTGTTTGCAGAAAATTTTTCGAACATTTTTTCCACTACGACTTTTTTATAGCGTTTTGTATAAGTCGTTGTTGCTCAGGAACAACGGTCGAGCTGCTTTGACCCATTATTATGGAATGAAAGCCTCTAACGACCACATCACACTTATATAGCCTCGACTGACTGCTTGCGAGATCATCGTAGCCACCTAGTGGTCAGCTATAAAACTATTGAAAAATTTGAAGGGGGATAGGAGCCCCACCTCGCTCCTATCCTGTGAGGTTCTACCTGTCTATCAACCCCTCCATTACCCCTCAAATTTTATTCTTCAATGTCTTCCCATTCCATAATGTCTTCCCACTCCATATTGGGATCGTTGCGGTAAAATTGCTTCATGCGCTTTACGTTGTACAGGGCACAAGTAGTTTTGCACGCTCCATTATGGTTAGTATGTATAGTCACTGATCTTGGATAGTCGAAAGATGGATAGTTTATTTCGTTGATATCGATAACATTAAAATTAAAACGCTGTAACCACAGCTTTTTTATTTCACCAATCACGAAAATTCTTTTAGCATCTTTGAATGCATCTTGAAGAATTTTTCCGATTTCAGTATAGTCATAATCACCACTATTCCACGATAGTCCATGATAGCAAAGTTCTAACCACAAATTTTCACGTTTGTACTTGTCTGTTAGTTTTCGCCAAGGAAACGGTGGTTTGAAGAGGTGCACTACAGGCAGATCATCGTCATTGAGTGACACGAAAGCCAACTCTTTCAAAACAAAATCATTGCCAGGCTTTTTAAAGCCCTGCATATCCACTGCGTAGTCCATGGCAAAATTTCGCTTCGAATTCCAAATGATGAATGACAAGGAGCTGGAGGCTCGCTCATCTTATATACTCCTTAAAGTTTCTGCACGTCGCCGCTTACGGGACTATATTGAACTATGCGATCGTGTAAGATCAAGCAGTAGGCTGAAGTTCCAGCAGGAAAATTTTCCTTTGCTTCAAATTCCAGACGAATGTCTACAGGGGCGCTCTTTAATGATTCGTTTTGTTTTGAACAGTCTATCACTATTAGGGGTACGTCAGTGAGACATAGCGTCTTTTTCAACATAGGTTCTGGATCTTTACCGTTAAGAATTTTGAAAATTAGCGTACATATCGTAGAGCATGGCAAATTGATTACGATTCACATCGAGGTTAAGATTGCCATACGGATATGACTGAGAATTGAGAAAGAGTTTTACATTTGTAAGATTGCAATGATCGAACTGACTAGCATTTGCAGCTCTTCGATCTTTTCTATTAGTTTGAAAACCTAAGATGACAAAGCGTGGTTTTTCAAGTTGATTTGATGTTTTAACAGTCCATACCTCTCTTGATGTAATCGAAAGTAGTGGATACTCGTACAATTCCCACGTGCGAAAACTCATGGCAATAGGACGATATTTCCCAACAAAATCTAGTAGGCGAATTTTGTTAGAGTTCGATGCAACTACGTATGGCATTAGCCATTCGATTCTAGTTACTTCAACATTAAAGTCCTGGTAACCCTCTGCATTGTCTACTCTTATTGTTGTTTGTTTAACGGCGTTTAAGTCGTTTCTCGATCTCATGAGAACGAGTTCATGCTTTGCATTTACTACAATTTTATGATAGTCCTCTGCGAAGCCAAAAATTAGGCTCAATGGAATCGATACATTAAAGTAACCAGCATTATCAACAATATTCTGTGTTTCTTCTACATCGATCCAGCCCACATTTTCAATGATGAAACTCTGAGTCGGAGTGAGTGCACGGACAGAAGTCCGAACGCCTGTGGACCGTTCGCGCTCAGAGCGAACGCTATGCCATCGCACGCGCCCTGTGTATGACCGTGTGCGCACGCGCATTTGATGTTAATAGATGGACGGACTGTCGGCTGTGCCCGAGCGTCTCTCCACCGTGCGCGCGCTGCGTTGCAAGCGGCGTGCATCGCTCTCGATCGTGTCTACACGGTGTTTCGCCCTGCAATCCGAGGCCAAATCAGCCACTTTCGTTCAAGTTATCTTGGACCATTTCTTTCCGCACGCAACTGTAAAATCGTGGGAACCACTATGCTTCCTTATGTATTTTGATCCGTAGAATCCAAATATTCAAGTCTCTTTACGATCAAATTTTTGCAAATTGTTTAAAATGCAATTATTTAAATAATTTACAAAATGTTGTTTTTTGTTATCGAAGTATTTTTTTTCTCAAAATATACATTATTTCATGATGAGAATGTCCTTTGAACTACTATTAAAAAGTAAAAATTTACAGAGTTATAATTTTTTGAAATTTATTGAAATTTCTCGACGCAAATTTTTTTTTGTTTAAACTCGCTGCCATTTCCTTCCCATTGAACCGATTGCTTTGAAATTTTGAGGAAAGATTCTTGAAGGCTATCCGCGGCTCATAAGCTTATTAAAATATCTTCAAATATTTGCAAAACGCATTGGCAATTTTTTAATAACAAAAAGTCACAATCACAAATTTTTATCTTCCACGACAAAAGTTGTGTTACGAAATTTCGATTTGCCATAATCTAACTATTTAGTATTGAAGCTTAATAGTTAAAGAAGCTCTCTGCCAAGTTTTAGATCTCTAAGTTACGAAGGTGCAAAATGGTTACAAAAATCGCAACCGGTGTTACCGCGCGCTCGGTCTGCCTGACCTGCAGTCTGGCGCGCTTATGAATGCAATTGCGATTTTCGCAACCATTTTGCACCCTTATAACCTATGGAGATTTAAAACTCGACAGAGGGCCTTTTTAACTACTAAACTCGAATACTAAATAGCTATGTTTTAAAAACTCAAAATTATAGATATTTACTATTTAGAAAATTTCCGCTACGAATTTTAAACATTTTTAAATAAATTTGACAAAATCAAATAATTTACTATTAAAGTTTAATAGCCAAGGAAGTCCTCTGCAAAGTTTTACATCTTTAGGTTGTAAGGGGGCGAAATTATTGCGAAAATCGCAACTGCTGTGTTCTGCCCGCTCGGTCTGTCTGACATGCAATCTGACACGCTCATCAACGCGGTTGCAACCGCAATAATTCAATGGTTTTAATATCTAGAGATCTATAATATAATATAATGTTGTACAGATATTTTTTAACTATTATATTTTAATACTAATAGTTAGATTTTATCGAAACGAAAAATATTAACACAACTTTTACCGTTAAATATAGAAAGTCAAAATTATCGATATTTACTATTTAGGAAATTCCCGTTACGAATTTTAAACATTTTTAAATAAATTTAATCAAATCTATCTATTTAGTATTGAAGTTTAATAGTTAAAGAAGCCGTCTGCTAAGTTTTAGATCGCCAGGTTAGAAGGGTGCGATATGGTTGCGAAAATCGCAATCGCTGCGTACCGCGCGCTCGGTTGGTCCGACGTGCAACTTAACATGCTCATGAACGAGGTTGCATATAATCGCAGTAATTCAATGGTTTTAATATCTAGATCTATACCTTTGCAGAGATATTCTTTAACTATTATATTTTAATGCTATATAGTTAGATTTTATCAAAACAAAAATCTATAACACAACTTTTACCGCTAAATGTAGAAACTAGAATGCTATTTAAAAAATCTCCGTTACGAATTTTAAACATTTTTCAATAAACAGCAGATCGTTTATCATATCTGCTAATTGTGGACTAAATAATTGATAAAATGAATATAGTAGAGACAATCAAATAATAACTTTATTTGTCCTACTAGTTCAGACATAATATACGTGAACGACCTTAATCGAGCCGTTGGCGCGACCTTTCTCAAGACACTCGCGAATAACATGTAAATATAATCGTTAAATACGAATACGGTTTTCATAATCTCTTACATTCTGCTCGGGACCATCGCTCAAAGTAGACTTCTATTATGGAGAGTGTAGTAAATTATTTGACGCAGTGGCACCTGCCTGACTTAATCTACTTCTTTCACAGTATGTGTAATGTTTATATTGTAGTTTTAATTATCTTTACATTTTTATTAGTAACGAGTTTTAATATTTTTATTAACTAAATTTAAATTTATTAATATTTAGTTCAGCAAATAGATGATGTAAAGTTTAAATGTTTATCTAAGGAAGAAATAGATAGGATTATTCCTGACACGTGCACCAATAAAAATACATTTAAATTCTTTTATAACAGTTTTAAATTATATGAGAATTGGAATAATGAGCGTGATTGTGCGAGAGGAAGTTGTAGTAGTGAAACTGTATGTTTTGTTGAAAATGGACCAGTGCAAAAGTTGACGAGCTCTAGTGATAATGATATTGATGGTTGTGACGATGATGCTAGAAATAATGAGGACGTTGTGCTTGCTACATTGGAAATTCCTCAAAGTAGTTCCGAATCTAATGAAAATTCTATTACTTTATTAAATTATCACGAGTGTTACACACAAAGTATTTCTTTTTACTCTATTAAATTTTTCTTGATTCTACATTATTTGTATACAAAATGTTTAATCAATTCTTTTCATTACGTTTTAGTTCAAAAGAATAAACCATTATTTAAACAGTTAAATGATCCCAATAATTTAATTGGTAATCATATATTGTTTAAATATTTAAATATTTAAATATATTCTTCAGGATTATTCTCGTTTAGACCCGCACCTATGCGACGTTCACTCAACAGATGCAGAACGGTGATAATAAGTGCGATTCCAGCTTGAAGTTTCTACTTATCGGGCACAGACAAGTTTTGCGATGAATTTTGGACTTTGAGTAGAGCGGCATGCCCCATATCTACGTATGTGTTGATGTCATCATCAGCGCGACCACTAAGTATGGCCTGGTACGCTCTCCATAATGTAAGAGCTGTACCCTTACAATTTTGAGCAATGTTAAATTGATTTGGGCTACCGGTCACTGCAGGATTATTAGCATGATTTGGGCTACTCGGACCGGCGACTGCAGGATTATTCACGTTAGCACTTATGCGACGTTCTCTTATCAAACTCATCACGTTTTTTATAAGCGTAACAGCAACTTCAAGTTGCAGCTTTTCGGCCTCTGAAAAGTTTCGTGATGAAATTCGGGCTCTGCGTAGAACGACATCACCCATCCATAACCATCGGTCATCTTCATTAGCAACATCATTCCTAGTGTTCATATACACTTTCCATAGGTTTCGACCTATATCCATAAACTCTTGCGCCATCTTGATACAATTGCTCTTGATCACTCCGAGCAGAGGACTGCCTTTCCGTCGTCAACGCAGCGCCTTTTATCTCTGAGCTGTGAAGAGAGGACGATTGTGATTGGTTATGAAGTGCGGGGTGGGGGAAAACAACATGATTGGTCGAAAAAGGGGCAGTTGGGAAAAGCGCTAACGAGGAGGATATAAAAGTAACCACGCGAGGTTAAAAATCTCATTCGCTTCTCCGCTCTCGTTCGAGAGCAGTCGCACCAATCGCATCAGTTGCACCAGTCGCACCACTCGCAGCAGACGCAGCAGACGCAGCAGTCGCAGCAGTAGCACGATGAAGTACATCGTCGACGTGCAAGGATTCAAGATTATCTTGAACGAATTCATTTTCAAGGAGGTAGCCGTCGTCCCCCTCGAGGAAGACCCTACGCCATCCGTCTTCCTCTTCAAACCACCTCATGCTTGGGAAAAGCTGTTGGCCAAAAATAAGTCCGAAAATAGATGGCTTGAAGAGAATTTTCATGGAATTATGTGGAGGGCAGGCAGCATCCCGTACGAAGAGCTTAGCAACACTCTACGTGGCGTACTCGATGGAGCAGAGATATATGTTAAAGGATTGGAGAAACAAAATGGATGCAAAGATTTTTCTCTGACCGGTAAGTTATCAAAATTATGTTTTTATTTTTCAAATATTTCTTTATAAAAGAGAAATTCTTTAATATTCGTTTAATTTCTTTCAGATTAGTTTTTAACATCTAGGATATGCGATGCCCATCTTTAAGAAAGCTCCCAGTGGAACCTCTTTCATGGAATAATCATTTTGGTTGCGATTTTCCCGTATGTGCCCTTCGAAATGCAATGGCCCTGAAAAGGTGGATGCTCAATCATCACCATGAAGAAAAGTCATTTCATTCAATGTACAGTTAAATAATATTCATTAGTGAATAAATACAATAAACATTTCATTCAATGTACAGCTAAATTATATTAGTGCATAAATAAAATAAACATTTATCTATGTGGTTGTTTATTAAACCAAATGTCTGAATTATTGAATATAATTGCTATAGATCTCAAGAACATTAGATTGATAGCTTAATAATTAATTTATTTATTATATGCTGTTTAAAACGTTAAGCTTTATATATTACAAATTGAGTACTAAAAACTAGTTATGTCTTGTCGTTAATATAAACGATTATTATAAACTATAGCGTTAAATTATTTAGTAACTTTAAGCACATAAATAATTAGAACAGTCTACAATATCATTTAAGGTGGCTTGGGCGCATGGTGCCGTGTCTAGTCGGGGCCCCAGTGGGGGGCCTTCTGTGTTTTTTGCAATTTCCGAAATTTTAATTTCAGTAATCAGCTTCGAACTACTTTAGAAAGTTTTAAAAAATCTGGGTTTTGTTAAAAAACAGAAAAAATTGCCATTCCTATTACATATTCGTGAATCTGCGCGCAATGCGCATGCGCAGAAGCACATTTACGAAGTTTATCGCTAATATCTCTTTAATTTGGTCGTTTACACATAATTATGATGACAGCATTGGAATCTACATTAAAAAATGTTCAATTTGATACCTCATTTGATAAAAATGATCTCTTAATAATGGAATAAATACAAAATTAACGTCTTTTCCCATAAGGTTACATGTTAAAAGAAACGTTTTAGAAACCTAGTTTTCTCTAAAATTTGGTCGTTGACCTTGTATTTTCTTGATATAAATGAAAAGTTTAATGTTCAAAGAATATCTGTGTTAAATTTCAGAAATATTTAACTCTGTTTAACAAAGCACCCAAGCCACATTAAACTAAGCCGCACGCCATGACAGGGTCGTACGGCTAGCTAGTGCTGCTACACATATATTCGCATACATATGTCGTTGTCCTAGTGATGTCGTCGCCGAAGCATGTGTCTGAAATTCTGAACGTTCATCGTGAATGAAATATCGAAAATTTCCAAATTCGGTTTTTTTGATATTATCTCCTAGAGATATGCATAAAACATGTATAAACGGCAAAATAAGTTATTTCCAAAGTGATCATTCCCCCAAATCATCCCTAAAACCACCTCGACTAGACAATACATTACAAAAAAAATTGATACCATCTGAGTTTATTAATTTAAGACAAATTTTATGGCTGATATTTCTTCCAGATGTTGCCATAGCCTTGCCAAAAAATTGGGGATATCAAATTCGATCCGGAACCTTTCGCTTAGGGGGTGCCAAGGGGCTAAAATAGCCGAAAATACATGAAAATAACGTGAAAAAATCATCTCTCGCGAGTTTATTAATTTAAGACAAATTTTATGGCTGATATTTCTTCCACACGTTGCCATAGCCTTGTAAAAAAATTGGCGATAAGAAATTCGATCCGGAACGTGTCGCTTGGCGGGTGCAAAGGGACTAAAATAGCGAAAAATACTCGCAAAACACAGAGGAAAAAATCATCTCTCGCGAGTTTATTAATTTAAGACAAATCTTATGTTTGATATTTCATGCAGATGTTGTCATAGCCTTGCAAAAAAATTGGGGATATGAAATTCCATCCGGAACGTTTCGCTTAGGAGGTGCAAAGGGGCTAAAATAGCCGAAAATACACGAAAAATATCGTGAAAAAATCATCTCTCGCGAGTTTATTAATTTAAGACAAATTGTATGGCTGATATTTCTTCCAGATGTTGCCATAGCCTTGTAAAAGAATTGGGGATATGAAATTCGATCGGGAACCTTTCGCTTGAGCGGTGCAAATGGGCTAAAATAGCCGAAAATACACGTAAAATACCGAGAAAATCATGTCTCGTGAGTTTATTAATTTAAGACAAATTTTATAGCTGAAATTGCTTCAAGATATCGCCATATGTTTGTAAAAAAATTGTCGATATGAAAATCGATCCAGAACGATTAGCTTTGAGGGTGCAAAGGGGCTGAAATTGCATAAAATACACGAGAAATACCGAGCAAAAATCGTATCTCGTGAGATTTTGAATTTAAGACAAATTTTATGGATGATATTTCTTCCAGATGTTGCCATAGCCTTGTAAAAAAATTGGCGATAAGAAATTCGATCCGGCACGTTTCGCTTGGTGGGTGCAAAGGGACTAAAATAGCGGAAAATACACGCAAAACACCCAGAAAAAAATCATCTCCCGTGAGATTATTAATTTAAGACAAATTTTATGGCTGATATTTCTTCCAAATGTTGCCATAGCCTTGTAAAAAAAGTGGCGATAAGAAATTCGATCCGGAACGTCTCGTTTGGGGGCTGCAAAGAGGCTAAAATAGCCGAAAATACACGAAAAATAACGTGAAAAAATCATCTCTCGTGAGATTATTAATTTAAGACAAATTTTCCGGCTGAAATTGCTTCAAGATATCGCCATATCTTTGTAAAAAAATTGTCGATATGTAAATCGATCCGGAACGATTAGCTTTGAGGGTGCAAAGGGTCTGAAATTGCATAAAACACACGAGAAATACAGAGCAAAAATCGTATCTCGTGAGATTTTGAATTTAAGACAAATTTTATGGATGATATTTCTTTAAAATGTTGCCATGGCCTTGTAGAAAGATTGGCGATATGAAATTCGATCCGTTACCTTTCACTTGGGGGGTGCAAAGGGGCTAAAATAGCGGAAAGTACACGAAAAATATCGAGAAAAAATCATCTCTCGTGAGTTTATTAATTTAAGACAAATTTTATGGATAAAATTACTTGAGGAGGTTGCCATGGCCTTGTAGAAAAATTGGCGATATGAAAATTGTTCCGGATCCATTGGCTTCGGCGGTGCAAAGGGGCTAAAACGTCTAAAAATACATGGAAAACAGGAAAAAAAATAATTTCTTGTTAGTTAACTTAAGACAAATTTTATGACTGAAATTACTCCAAGATGTTGCCATAGCTTTTTAAAAAAATTGCCGATATGTAAATCGATCCGGAACCTTTCGCTTGGGGTGTGGAAATGGTCTAAAATCGCGAGAAGTAGACAAAGACGACTGAAAACAAATCAGCTCTCTTGAGTTTATGAATTTGAGTTATTTTTATGGCTGAAAATAATTTATTGTGTTGCTATTAACTTGTGAAAAAATTGGTGAAAATATTTCATTATTCAAAACTTTGCGGGTTTTATTCGTCCCAATCAGTCAAGACCGTAAGTGAAAGTCACCGTCGACCAATTATGGGCTCCTTTTAGACGGATTTTGCCAATCGGGAAAGGTTTTATATAGTTAATTTGACTACCCACCATCTTTTTTTTGGAATAAAAATAAATCAGGAAACGATAGGGAGGGTCAACCCACAAAATAAACAACAAATCACATAATATTATTATCCAACGTTTCGCTGCACTTGGTTGTCAGCCTCTTCAGGGAATATGATATAGACATCTTAAACATATATTTAAAATTATTGTAGTAACAACTACATAGTCAACATAACTAATATGAGTCAAGAATTACAAAAATTAAAAACTGCATGTGATAAAATATGACTAAAATTATTGTACATAGCTGTAACTGTCTACACACACTGTCAAAGCCCCTCTCTATCGTTTCCTGATTTATTTTTGTTCCAAAAAAAAAGGGAAAGGTTTTATTTCGGCTTCACATTCCCTTCATCATTCTTTTAAGGGATGAATATATTCGTAATAATAGACTAATATAAAATATATCTGAGAAAAATTATTTTTTACTTTAGTATGCCAAGTCTTATTCCTTCGCTATAATACTTTATTTGTAAGAAATCAATTGACAAACAAAAATGGTTTTGGTTTCGCTATTTTTTCATATCTCCATTACGTTTCGGAAAATGTTCTTCAGAAAACTCTAAGCAAAATTAGTTTTTGATATACGTGTCCGTAATATTCGATGTTATCGTCTTTTTTGCGTGCAATCGCGTTTGTACTTTTACAAACGAGTCCATAAAATCGAATGACGGGCAAGCATATCCAAATAGCATATTGTGCAATATGGGCATAAAATGAGCTGAAAATTCCTTACCTGACTCTGAAATAGCTCTACTTTCCGTGACGAATCCATGTTAGGTCCTTTTTGTATGCTTGAAAATTGTGTAGGCATAGGGAATCGCGCATTTCGAGTCATGTACTATGCAGTTACAAATCTTTGCATTTTCTGTTTTTATTTGCACAGCTTATTACAAATATATGCGCCTTTTTTATATTTATTTTAAATCGAAATGTAATTTTTTTCAATTGTTTGTATAAGTGTTAATAACTCTTGTTATTTTACCATTGAAACATTAAACATTATCTTTTATCATTCTAAACAAGCCATAAAGTATATAAGATATAAATTTTACACTAAAAGAACAATTTTAAAAAATTACGTTCTAGGTAGCGGAGAAAGAATTTTTTTCCCGCTAAGCTTTGAAAAAATGGATTTTTTTCATCTTTTCCCATCCTACGCTCGGAATGCGCGATTTTCTATCCGACTTTTAGTCGTGAAAAAGAGCATGTTTCAAGCAACTGTCCAAGAAAAATACTATTTTGGCGCGAACAAGTATAAGACCATGGTACCATGTAAAGTAACACCAATCCTTCTGTTAGGGGCGCCTAATGTAATTTTTTTTCTCATTTAGTTTAAGGAGCGAAGCGGTGGTACCAAGCACACGAGTGTAGAATAATCTTTCGCGCGTGTATCAATCGATATATCTATACAGGGGGAGTAAAAGCGATTTGTAAAATTTATGTATACGTAAAATCGCATCTTAGGCATACTGAATCGAAAAAATATGATTATGTATGTACTGATTTCTCCCATTAGAGTTGTGGCCTATGAGATGCATGCGTTACAGAATTTAGGGTACGTTACTCAAGCAGACAAAATCATTTGCATCGGCGAAACATTTTCCTGTTAGTTTTTCTAAAAAAAAATGCTCGTGCATCCGATAAAGATGGAAATTTCGTGTCAATGACTGGGGATTTTTCGAAAAATACAGTATTATGGAAACGAAAAATTACAATTGAAAATCAGACTTGACAATATAACGATGCTATTCTTAATAATGTATGCAACAGCAGAAACAATAAGTTCTGTCTGGTTTAAATTTCTTTGAAATCCTGAAATCTACTCATCACATACTAATGATTTATTGAAACTCCGTGCGAGAAGTTCGATTTCTCGCACGCTACGTTAAACGATGCGTGCAAAAATCTCACTTCTCGCACGTCGTGTCAAAAAATACGGTTCGACACTTGTGTGAGAAGTTGATTTTCTCCTCGTGTGACCTTTTCACCCTCGCTTCGCTCGGGTGCAAACAGCCACACGAGGGGAAAATCAAATCCTCGCACTAGTATCGAAATGTACTATTACAGTCGCTTTTATTTTAAATAATATGAAAAATCAATTTTTGCCAAATCTTAATGCGATTTTACTCACGAATATCGTATATATAATATTGCCACGGAAAATTGTGATTTGAAAGAAAGCAATGGAACAATTCAGATCTAAAATATCTTTAGGATTTATGAACCAATCTTTGCAGCGAACAAACTAGTGCGATATATCTGTAATCTCTTCCACTTACAAAATTGATATTAAATTTGAATCTCATATTTACTGCACCTATCCATACAACAGCAAATTTGATTATTTTTACAAATGGGTTTTCTCTCTATAACTATTAACTCCACTTTTCTCACATTATGAAGAATTTCCCTTGGCTTTAAGTACGTTAATTATTTAACCTATAACTAACATTAGTTTTAATGTACAAAAAAGAAATAAACAGAATTAGACAAATTATTCTTAAACGAAAAAACAAATTTTTACCATTAATTATAATTTCTTTTATTGAAAAGTTGATTTTAGCGTTGTGTTTACTCATCTATTAAATTACGAGCTATAAGTGCGCCAAATTGGAGCGAAGTCGGCAAATCGGCAAGAGATGGCCTGTGCCCGGCTGGCGTTGGCTCGCGCCGCTCGCGCGACTCCGCTACTCTCGAACATATAGATATCTATTCATATACACACGATCAGTGCGACTTGAGTCGTGACGTAGTGGGGGAAGCGGTAGAAGGTTCGGCTGACGCAGCTCACGAGAGTCGGCGGCGCTCGAACAAAACTGTATACAGCGCGAGATCAGTTCCTGAAATCGCTGCGGAGCGGGGGGAATGGGAGAGAGTCGGCACGGCTGCACGGCCGCCGCTGGTTTGCGTGAGTCCGATGCGCTCGTACCTCGAAAACATGTGGGAGCGTCCGCTGCAGGAGCAGGCCAGCAGGCGCGCACGGCGCATTTTTGGGCATAAAATACGCTCTGTTTAACTCGCTTATAATCGTATGCGGAGTCTCTGAGAAAAAAACAAAAGAAAAATATCGATACACTTTTTCCTGCTCTTTCCAATAGTGCTATGTTTGTTACTCCGAAACGCTTTCTTCCGGTTGAAAATTCAAGTTGAAAGTTCAAAGTCATTTTTCTCACAGTACATCATGTTCTTTTTTCAAAATGCATTTTACCATTGGAAAGTACAAGTCTTATGCATATAGATCTTAATTTTTTGAGTTCGAGAAATGAAGGATTCAAAAGTAATAAGATTAAAAAGACAGAGGCGAGCGCCCGCTTCGCGCTGCGCCCCAGCGGGTTCTCAAACATCATTTTTATTAATATAGGTCATACATTTCACTTTTTTAGCATTTTTAATTTCTCTAGGTTTTTCAGAAATCTATGCTTTCATTGGATAAGATGTGGCGCAATCATTATACTATAATAATAATAATCAATGTAATTTGACGACAATAGTCATTTACCATAAAAGATCGGATTCTAAAATTAAACACAAAAGAATGATAATTATTTCAAACAATTTAATTTACGATGCCGTAGCACTTTACCTAATCTAAGAAATAATAATTACATTAAAAAATGTTTTGATTTCGTTAAAAAAGTTAATGTTTAAAAAATATACACACCGTGTAGAATCTTCTTCACCACTATGAAGATTTTTCTGTTGAAGTTGCATGGTCATCGGATTGCTCACGGAAAAAATGGATGTAATAGAATTGGTGCTTTCGTAAAAAGTAATGTTAGGCGGACAAGTTTGGGGGAAGTATCTGATAATTATATACCAACGCCATAAGATCTTTACGAGAGGGTAACAAAATATTTTGTAAATATTGTTTCGTTTTTTTCAGTAAAAGATGAATATTTAAAAACAATACATAAACTAAAACCAAGGTTAGATTCAGCAAAAACAGTGCCTGAAACTCCATCGTTTCACTATATCAAATTACATATTAGCAGATACAGGAAAGTTAGATCTAAAACGATTTACAGCATCTGGAACTTCCCAATTGTATCATACCTATTCGAATACAAATAAAAAAAATTAGAAATTTAACTAGAAATTAACAGAATTGAAAGTTAAAATTGTGACCTACAAATAAAAATGATGTTTGAGGCTTTATTGTTTAATGATATTTTCCAGTATGAAAAACCGAAATAATTCACTACATTTATTAGTATATAGAGCTCGCTCGGGCTGTTTTGCCAAATTAATGTTTGAAAAGTTAATTTATTAAATAATGAAATTGGGTTAATTTTGAACTCCACATGACCTTAATCTTGTAACTATTGAACCCTTCATTTCTCGAACTCAAAAAATTAGAATTTCGTAGTTTAGGAATTGTACTTTCGAATGATAAAATTCATTTTCAGGCAAAAATATGATATACTTTGAGAAAAATGACTCTGAATTTCAACTTAAATTTTCGACCAGAAGGAAGCGTTTCGAAGTAAAAGCAATAGCAACACTGGCACAATGTATCCAAGCTAATTTTCCAAAAGTGTATAGCGAAATCCTTGTCCCACTTTAGGTACCTCTTGATGACCATATCACAGTAATGGGACAGTCAGAAACGCGTTAAAAAGTATAGTCCGACTATTGCATCCGAACGGATGTTCCACTACTGTTCCCAAGTAAATTAGCGTGACCCACAACATCAGACAATAGTTATTTTGTTTGAATGCGATTATTTTAAAACACCAGCAACAAAAAAAACTTGTTTTTCATAATAAATCTCGAAACACGAGCTATCTGTTGAGGTGATGAGTTTTCATATTATGTTTCGTTTTGGTACTAGAAAAGATTATAAAAAAAGTATGCTCGAAACTGTCCCACTATTGCATACTTTACCTTATATCAATAAGCCATATTTTGAAAAATTATTTAGCTTTTATAGTAGCATTAATAAAACCGAAGCAATATTGCCTTAAAAAAAAAAGAAAAAATATAATAACAAAAATAGAAAAATTAATAAGGTACAATATACAATATCTCCTATGAATTATAAAGTTTCAGATGAAACCGTTCTTGACTAATGGCGGATTGAAAAAACTATGAAAAATGTACATTTCAAATATCTTTGTGATCATCTGCTCCTCAAAAAAAAAAAAAATGAAAAAAAAAACAAAAATTTTCAAATAAATAAACTCCTGAGAACTGATTTTTTTCAGTCTTTATTGTGTATTTTTCGCTATTGTAGTACCTTTGCATCCCCCAAGCGAAAGGTTCCAGATTGATTTAAATATTGGCAATTTTTTTAAAACTCCATCACAATACATTCTAGCAATATCAGCAATAAAATTTATCTTAAATTAATAAACTCACGAGATATGATTTTTTTCGGTATTTTTTGTGTACTTTCAGCCATTTTAGCCCCATCGCACCCCTCAAGCGAAAGGTTCCGCATAGATTTTCATATCGGCAATTTTTTTACAAAGCTATGGCAACATCTTGAAGTAATTTCTACGATAAAATTTGTCTTAAATTAATAAAATCAAGAGAGATGATTTTTTCACGGAATTTGTCGTGTATTTTCTGCTTTTTTAGCCCGTTTGCACCCCCCCAAGCGAGAGGTTCCGGATCGAATTTCAAATCGCCAATTTTTTTTTATAAGGCTATGGCAAGATCTGGAAGAAATATCAGCCATAAAATTTGTATTAAATTAAGAAAGTAACGAGAGGATATTTTCACGGTATTTTTCGTGTGTTTCCCGCTCTTTTAACCCCTTTGCACCCGCCAGGCGAGAGGTTCCGGATCGAATTTCAAGTCGACAATTTTTTTATAAGGCTATGGCAAGATCTCGAAGAAATATCAGCCATAAAATTTGTCTTAAATTAATAAACTTACGAGAGATGATTTTTTCACGTTATTTTTCGTGGATTTTCGACTATTTTAGCCCCTTTGCACCCGCCAAGCAAAAGGTTCCGGATCGAATTTCATATACCCAATTTTTTTGCAAGGCTATGACAACATCTGGAAGAAATATCAGCCATAAAATTTGTCTTAAATTAATAAGTCACGAGAAATGATTTCTTTCTCGGTGTTTTGCAAAAATTTACCGCTATTTTAGTCCCTTTATAGCCCCCAAGCGACACGTTCCGAATCGAATTTCTTATCGCCAATTTTTTTGCAAGGCTATGACAACATCTGGGAGAAATATCAGCCATAAAATTTGTCTTAAATTAATAAACTCGCGAGACATGATTTTTTTCTCGGTGTTTTGCGAGTATTTTCCGCTATTTTAGTCCCTTTGCACCCCCCAGACGACACGTTCCGGATAGAATTTCTTATCGCCAATTTTTTTACAAGGCTATAGCAACATCTGGAAGAAATATCAGCCATAAAATTTGTCTTAAATTAATAAACTCGCGAGAGATGATTTTTTCACGTTATTTTTCGTGTATTTTCGGCTATTTTAGCCCCATTGCACCCCCTAAGCGAAAGGTTCAGGATCGAATTTCCAATCGCCAATTTTTTTGTAAGGCTATAGCAAGATCTCGAAGAAATATCAGCCATAAAATTTGTCTTAAATTAATAAACTCACGAGAGATGATTTTTTCACGTTATTTTTCGTGGATTTTCGCCGATTTTAGCCCCTTTGCACCTTCCAAGGAAAAGGTTCCGGATCGAATTTCATATCCCCAATATTTATGCAAGGCTATGACAACATCTGGAAGAAATATCAGCCATAAAATTTGTCTTAAATTGAAAAACTCGCGTGAGATGGTTTTTTTTCGCTGTTTTGCGCGTATTTTCCGCTATTTTAGTCCCTTTGCACCCCCCAAGCGAAAGGTTCCGGATCGAATTTCATCTCCCCAATTTTTTTGCAAGGTTATGAC
This sequence comes from Torymus aiolomorphi, assembly GCA_036365515.1. Classification (NCBI taxonomy): domain Eukaryota; kingdom Metazoa; phylum Arthropoda; class Insecta; order Hymenoptera; family Torymidae; genus Torymus; species Torymus aiolomorphi. Next base: position 149,820,598 of record CM070875.1, on the reverse strand, counting down.
AACATTTGGAAGAAATATCAGCCATAAAATTTGTCTTAAATTAATAAGTCACGAGAAATGATTTTTTTCTCGGTGTTTTGCAAGAATTTACCGCTATTTTAGTCCCTTTATAGCCCCCAAGCGACACGTTCCGAATCGAATTTCTTATCGCCAATTTTTGTGCAAGGCTATGGCAACATCTGGAAGAAATATCAGCCATAAATTTTGTCTTAAATTAATAAACTCGAGAGAGATGATTTTTTCCTCGGTATTTTGCGAGTATTTTCTGCTATTTAGTCCCTTTGCACCCCCCAAGCGAGACGTTCCGGATCGAATTTCTTATTGCCAATTTTTTACAAGGCTGTGGCAACGTGTGGAAGAAACATCAGCCACAAAATTTGTCTTAAAATAATAAACTCGCGAGAGATGATTTTTTCACGTTATTTTTCGTGTATTTTCAGCTATCTTAGCCCCTTTGCACCCCCTAAGCGAAAGTTTCCGGATCAAATTTCATATCCCCAATTTTTTTGCAAGGCTATGACAACATCTGGGAGAAATATCAGCCATAAAATTTGTCTTAAATTAATAAACTCGCGAGACATGATTTTTTCACGTTATTTTTCGTGTATTTTCAGCTATCTTAGCCCCTTTGCACCCCCTAAGCGAAAGGTTCCGGATCGAATTTCATATCCCCAATTTTTTTGCACGGCTATGACAACATCTGGAAGAAATATCAGCCATAAAACTTGTCTTAAATTAATAAACTCGCGAGAGATGATTTTTTCACATTATTTTCGTGTATTTTCGGCATTGTAGTCCCTTTGCACCTCCTAAACGAAAGGTTCCGGATCGAATTTCATATCCCTAATTTTTTTACAAGGCTATAGCAACATCTGGAAGAAATATCAGCCATAAAATTTGTCTTAAATTAATAAACTCGCGAGAGATGATTTGTTCACGTTATTTTTCGTGTATTTTCGGCTATTTTAGCCCCTTTGCACCCCCTAAGCGAAAGGTTCCGGATCGAATTTCATATTCCCAATTTTTTTGCAAGGCTATGACAACATCTGGTAGAAATAGCAGACATAAAATTTGTCTTAAATTGCTAAACTCGCGAGAGATGGTTTTTTCACGTTATTTTTCGTGTATTTTCGGCTATTTTAGCCCCTTTGCTCCCCCTAAGCGAAAAGTTCCGGATCGAATTTCATATCCCCAATTTTTTTGCAAGGCTATGGCAACATCTGGAAGAAATATCAGCCATAAAATTTGTCTTAAATTAATAAACTCGAGAGAGATGATTTTTTCTTCGGTATTTTGCGAGTATTTTCTGCTATTTTAGTCCCTTTGCACCCGCCAAGCGAGACGTTCCGGATCGAATTTCTTAGTGCCAATTTCTTTACAAGGCTATGGCAACGTGTGGAAGAAATATCAGCCATAAAATTTGTCTTAAAATATAAACTCGCGAGAGATGATTTTTTCACGTTATTTTTCGTGTATTTTCAGCTATCTTAGCCCCTTTGCACCCCCTAAGCGAAAGGTTCCGGATCGAATTTCATATCCCCAATTTTTTAGCACGGCTATGACAACATCTGGAAGAAATATCAGCCATAAAACTTGTCTTAAATTAATAAACTCGCGAGAGATGATTTTTTCACATTATTTTCGTGTATTTTCGGCATTGTAGTCCCTTTGCACCTCCTAAACGAAAGGTTCCGGATCGAATTTCATATCCCTAATTTTTTTACAAGGCTATAGCAACATCTGGAAGAAATATCAGCCATAAAATTTGTCTTAAATTAATAAACTCGCGAGAGATGATTTTTTCACGTTATTTTTCGTGTATTTTCGGCTATTTTAGCCCCTTTGCACCCCCTAAGCGAAATGTTCCGGATCGAATTTCATATCCCCAATTTTTTTGCAAGGCTATGACAACATTTGGAAGAAATATTAGCAACAAAATTTGTCTTAAATTAATAAACTCGCGTGAGATGATTTTTTCATGTTATTTTTCGTGTATTTTTGGCTATTTTAGCCCCTTTGCACCCCCTAAGCGAAAGGTTCCGGATCGAATTTCATATCCCCAATTTTTTTGCACGGCTATGACAACATCTGGAAGAAATATCAGCCATAAAACTTGTCTTAAATTAATAAACTCGCGAGAGATGATTTTTTCACATTATTTTCGTGTATTTTCGGCATTGTAGTCCCTTTGCACCTCCTAAACGAAAGGTTCCGGATCGAATTTCATATCCCTAATTTTTTTTCCCGAGGCTATGACAACATCTGGAAGAAATATCAGCCATAAAATTTGTCTTAAATTAACAAACTCGTGAGAGATGATTTTTTCACGTTATTTTTCGTGTATTTTCGGCTATTTTAGCCCCTTTGCAGCCCCTAAGCGAAAGGTTCCGGATCGAATTTCATATCCCCAATTTTTTTGCAAGGCTATGACAACATCTGGGAGAAATATCAGCCATAAAATTTGTCTTAAATTAATAAACTCGCGAGACATGATTTTTTTCTCGGTGTTTTGCGAGTATTTTCCGCTATTTTAGTCCCTTTGCACCCCACAAACGACACGTTCCGGATCGAATTTCTTATCGCCAATTTTTTTACAAGGCTATAGCAACATGTGGAAGAAATAGCAGCCATAAAATTTGTCTTAAATTAATAAACTCGCGAGAGATGATTTTTTCACGTTGTTTTTCGTGTCTTTTCGGCTATTTTAGCCCCTTTGCACCCCCTAAGCGAAAAGTTCCGGATCGAATTTCATATCCCCAATTTCTTTGCAAGGCTATGACAACATCAGGAAGAAATATCAGCCATAAAATTTGTCTTAAATTAATAAACTCGAAAGAGATGATTTTTTCCTCGGTGTTTTGCGAGTATTTTCTGCTATTTTAGTCCCTTTGCACTCCGTAAGCGAGACGTTCCGGATCGAATTTCTCATCGCCAATTTTTTTACAAGGCTATGGCAGCGTGTGGAAGAAATATCAGCCATAAAATTTGTCTTAAAATAATAAACTCGCGAGAGATGATTTTTTCACATTATTTCCGTGTATTTTCGGCATTTTAGTCCCATTGCACCCCCTAAGCGAAAGGTTCCGGATCGAATTTCATATCCCTAATTTTTTTGCGAGGCTATGACAACATCTGGAAGAAATATCAGCCATAAAATTTGTCTTAAATTAACAAACTCGTGAGAGATGATTTTTTCACGTTATTTTTCGTGTATTTTCGGCTATTTTAGCCCCTTTGCACCCCCTAAGCGAAAGTTTCCGGATCGAATTTCATATCCCCAATCTTTTTGCAAGGCTATGACAACATTTGGAAGAAATATTAGCAACAAAATTTGTCTTAAATTAATAAACTCGCGTGAGATGATTTTTTCACGTTATTTTTCGTGTATTTTTGGCTATTTTAGCCCGTTGGCACCCCCTAAGCCAAAGGTTCCCGATCGAATTTCATATCCCCAATTTTTTTGCAGGGCTATGGCAACATCTGGGAGAAATATCAGCCATAAAATTTGTCTTAAATTAATGAACTCGCGAGAGATGATTTTTTTCTCGGTGTTTTGCGAGTATTTTCCGCTATTTTAGTCCCTTTGCACCCCCCAAGCGACACGTTACGGATCGAATTTTTTATCGCCAATTTTTTTTACAAGGCTATGGCAACATCTGGAAGAAATATTAGCCATAAAATTTGTCTTAAATTAATAAACTCGCGAGAGATGATTTTTTCACTTTATTTTCCGTGTATTTTCGTCTATTTTAGCCCCTTTGCACCCCCTAAGCGAAAGGTTCCGGATCAAATTTCATATCCCCAATTTTTTGCAGGGCTATGGCAACATCTGGAAGAAATATCAGCCATAAAATTTGTCTTAAATTAATAAACTCAGATGGTATCAATTTTTTTTAATGTATTGTCTAGTCGGGGTGGTTTTAGGGATGATTTGGGGGGATGATCACTTTGGAAATAACTTATTTTGCAGTTTATACATGTTTTATGCATATCTCTAGGAGATAATATCAAAAAAACCGAATTTGGAAATTTTCGATATTTCGTTCACGATGAACGTTCAGAACTTCAGACACATGCCGAAGCGGCGACGATTAAATGTCGGCAGACGGCGCCTATTTTAATCGGCAAAAGAATACCGAAAATAATTGTAAAAAATCTTAAAAAAGACATTAAAAATCCACAAGACTTTAAGAAAAAGGTATGTGACGTTTTAATAAAAGAAAAAGATATACAGATGAAACAATTAAAAGTAGTGAACGACAATGAAATTGAGATTAAAAGTATGAATGAAAAAAGTGCTAAACTAACAATTGAATTACTCTCAAAAAGCTGTCTAACAATTATAAAATATTTATTGAAAAAATTGAATCCCCGAAGATGAAAATAGTTGGTGTAGACAACTATACTAATATGAATATAGAAGAGCTGGAAGAGGACTTAAATAAAAGAAATTTTATTGGATATCAAGATAAGTGTAAGATACTAAATATAGACAAAAATAAGATTACAAACAAGACAACCATAATAATTGAAGTTCCAAGAGAGCTATATAAACATATTAGTGACAATCAAAATAGAATCTTCATTGGATATCAAAGCTGTAAGGTATGGGATTTAATAAACATCAGGCCCTGTTTAAACTGTGGAAGATTTGGACATAACACATTGAAATGCAAAAACACTCTGCTACTTAAAATGTGCAGGTCCGCATAAGACTTTGCAATGTGATAATAACTCATCCAACATTACATGTGTCAATTGTTTTTACAGCAAGTGTAGGGATTTTTTATCTAATGAGAAAAAAAAAATTGTGCTGTTTTTCAAGAGTTTTTTTTTTAATTTTTTAAAATTTTTTATATTTTTTCTTAATTTTTCTGATGTAAAAATTTTTTCCGACATTTAATCCTAAATCCCTACACTCATATGAGAATTATACTATTCAGAAGTAATTTAGTTCAAATCTGGAGTCAATCCATCCACAGGAAAATTTCAAAGCTTACGGTTAGTGAAAAAACTTGTTTCATCGATGACTATGGTTCTGGACCATATAAAAGGCCCATCGGAGAAAGTTTTAAGGTAAGGTAAATATACCCACTTTTATATGTAAAAAGTATGAAATAATTAGTTTACATTTATGTATTAAAATGTGACTTCTTATTTCAGAGAAAAAAGGTGTCTAGCCCCCTTAAGAGCTTGAAGATCAAACCATATATAATTGTATGTACAGAAACATGGAATTTACCCAATCCTCACTTTTTTGCAATACAGGGATATAAATTGTACTACAATAACGGTAACTTAAATCAAAATGATGGTGTCCTTGTATATATAAAAGATTGTGTATCAGAAATTACTGAAATAATCGAAATTGGTAGACTCAAAGTATTAAACTCACGAATAAGTCTAAATAACAACAGTAATCTTGAAATTTACGCATTATATCGATGTCATGATTTACCGCGCCTTGAATTTATTTTGAATGTAAAATCATTTATCAATAGCAAAAGAAATATAAAAAACCACCTGATTATTGGTGATTTTAACATCGATATTATGAAAGATGATGAATATAGCTTAGAATTATTAGACAATATGATGGAAAAGGGTTTCTTCCCGGGTTTTATACATAAAACTAGACCAAATGATAGTGGCGGAAGCGGTACATACATTGACAACATGTACATAAAAGCTACATCTATAGACACTAAAACTTTTAAACTCTCGATTCCTTTTACTGATCATTATCCACTTTTCTTGAAACTGAATAAGCCACCAAAATTAAAACAATAAAATATCCAGTATCACTATAATTACTATAAACTTTCAAGTATAGCCATTACAAAAAATTGGAATTTTATAGAGGCAATGCATGATCCCGACGAAGCTACTGCATTCTTGATAACTGAAATACAAGACTGCTTAGAAAAGTCTAAAGAAGCGCATAAAATAAAAAATAACAAGAGATATCCAAGGAAGGATTGGATATCTAAAGCCATAATGATCTCGTGTGAAAAGAAATAACAACTATATATTAAAATGCGCAATGAACTAAATAATAATCTAATAAAATTAGAATATAAGAATTACACAAAGAGGCTAGACAAAGTTATTAATGAGGCAAAAATAAAACATCAAAGAAATTTAATTAATAACAATATCAATAATACCAAGCAACTTTGGAAATACATAAACAAAAAAATGGGAACCAACTTGAAAAAGAATAACACAATAAATAAGATCATTTTAAATAACAATTGCACAATAGAGGATCAGACGCAAATTGCCAATCATATGAATTCGTACTTGTGTAGAATTGGAAAAGATCTAACTAACACCATTGTAAAACCCCAGGGTAAGCATTTACAATTACCAGCAATGAACATGAATACAATTTACATTAAACCGACTAATAACGAGGAAATTCATCAAATAATTGATAATATGAAAATAAAAAATGGTGGGGTAGATAACATTACTACCAAAACACTAAAAATACTATCATATCAAATTGTTAATGCACTAACACACATCTTTAATCTTTGTATTGAAAAATCAACATGGCCTCAAGCGCTTAAAACAGCTGAGGTAGTTCCTATTTTTAAATCGGGTAGTAAAATGGATACATCAAACTATAGACCGATATCTCCAATTTCTAACGTAGCAAATATATTTGAAAAAATTGTATGTGTTCGTTTACAATCATTTTTGGACAGTAATAATTTGTTAGCGCAGAATTAATTTGGATTTATAAAAAAGAAAGGTATCATAGATGCTCTTAGTTACTTAATGAACATAATCTATAAGAAATTAGACAAAAGTAAACCAATAGCTATTGCATTTTTAGATCTAGCAAAAGCTTTTGATACTGTCAACCATGCTATTCTTTTAGACAAATTATATAATTATGGAATAAGAGGTAAAGCGCATGCACTTATATCTAACTATCTTAGTAACAGAAAACAAAAAGTGAGAATAGGAACAACTGAAAGCTATTATGAAACGATAACTACAGGTGTGCCGCAAGGTACTATACTAGGGCCACTCTTATTCATAATTTACGTAAACGATTTACTAACAAACAGAACAGATAGTACCATCTCATATGCGGATGATACAACTATTATTTCAACAGATGATAACTGGGAGAAAGTTGAAAATAAAATGAACAAGTACTTAGGCGATATAAATATCTGGCTAGCACTTAACAAACTATCACTAAATATAAAGAAAACTGTGTACATAACTTTTGGTAACTATTGTGATAGTGTTCCCGAAGATATGAACATACGCATACCGGGTACTAAATTGAGCAGGGTAGAATATTGTAAATATCTAGGTATAATTATTGATTATAGGCTAAAGTGGGATAAACATATTGAATATATAATAAAAAAAACTAAATATATAATATATATACTGTACAAATTATCAACATATATGCAATCTGACACACTTAAGACAATATATTATGCATTTTTTCATAGTGTCATTAGCTATGGAAATATTGCATGGGGTGGTGCATATAAAAACAACTTAAAATTACTACCAAACATCCAAAATAGGATTTTAAAAATTATAAACAAAAATATTTTCAATCGAGACAACCCCTTGAATCTAAAACAAATGTTTGCTTACGAATGTGTAACGTATCATTATAATGAACTTAAGAATTTATACTTAACATCGACTAGCAAAACTAGAAATAAACTTATAATACCACCAAAGTGTTCGAAAACTGTTAGTGATAAAGATAACTATGTCAGAGCGATACAAGTATTTAATTGTCTTCCGAAATCTAATCCAAATCTTAAAGTTCTAGATATCGCAAAAAATTATAATAAGAAAAAGCTAAAAATTTGGATTGGTACTAATATATTCTAGAATTAAAAAATAAAAAAAATAAATAAATAAATAAATAAATAAAAATTTAACTTTCCAGTATGGGTGAGATAATCAATGTGGACCAAATATATTATTTATAGTTGAATCGAGGTAGCCAAGATGGCGGACGAGGGTGTGCTGCTTAAGCAGACCCCTCCGCCAGAAATTTATTACAAATGTCATCCCGGGACGCCAGTGGGAGTTGTGATATGTGTAGTGTGTAACAATGTCTACCATAAAAGTGATTATGACAGAAAAAGAACACAAAACTACTTATCTGCCATAGAAATAATATGTGAAGAACATAATATAGATGACATAACCTCTAAAGACCCACGTGTTGCAGTAGTGCTACTACGGAGGGAACTAGAAAATCTGAGAAACCAAAATGATCTGATAATGACAAGGAACGAAATACTAATAAAAACCAATGCACAGACAGAACAAAAATTAAAATAAGCTGAAGAAGAATTGCTACTAATAAAAGCTAAGGAAATTAAAGGAAATCAAGAATTGACAAGTTTTCCTGAAGAAGTAAAAAATCTATTAAAACAAATAAGTACAGAAGTACACAACAATAATCTCATGCTAAACCAAATTTTAGACAAAGAAAACTATACCAAAAACAAAAAAACATTTGCAGAAGTGGTAGTAAGTGATAAGCAATTAGAAAAGAAAATACAAAAACTAATAGTGAAAAGAATACTAATAGTGAAAAGAATGATAATAAAGGAACAAATGTGCCAGATATAAAACCATATATAGCTCACTATATAAATAAAAATTCATTTATACAAGCAAAAAGTATAAAAATCAAGAACAAAGATGAAGCAATAATAAGCTTTATAAATGAGGAGAGTTTGATACAAACTGAGAATATACTAAAACAAAAGTATTCTGCCTACTACAAAATAACAAGAGAATCTAATTAAAAATCCCAAGATGAAAATAACAGGCTTCGACAATTTTGAAGACATGGAGATTAAAGAAATAGAGCAACATATTAACAAAAGGAACTTCAAACACCTAAACAGCAAATGCATAGTGTTACATATACTTGAAAACATTAAAACAAAAATTAACACTATATTAATTGAAACACCAGCGGAAGTATATAATCAAATTGTGAGTAATAAATATAGAGTTCATATTGGTTATCAAAATTGCAGAGCATTCGATGACTTGAATCTAACCCCGTGTTTTAACTGTGGTCGATTTGGTCATAGTGGTAAAAAGTGTAAGAATACGAAAATCTGCCTACGTTGTGCTGGAAAACATAACACGATCAACTGTACTACCCCAAACGAACACAATTGTGTTAATTGTATGTACAGTAATCATCAATATAAAACAAATTATAATACTAAACACGTGGTAAATGATACCGAAAAATGCGAGGTTATGTTTCACAAGATAAAGAAGTTAATTGCTGAAACAGATTATCCAGTGAGACCGCACATTCCAAAATATGTAGTAAATTTTCAATCACAGTTACAAAACACTGAATCAGCTACCGGTAAATCACCGGTCGTAACGACACCAAGAAGACAAAGTAGAATTTTTATCAGGCCGGCAACATCAGCTGGTAATTTATCGGCCACAACCTCACCAATAAATTTAAACAGAACCATATCACAAATTTATTACCCAACAGACTCAGCAACTTCTGAACTTCTGAATTTTGAACATGGATCAAGAACAACTAAATTTTGAAGTTATTTCACAAAAAGAACAAGCTTTTGGTAATGTACAAACACTCAATAAACGTATCGATAAAGGTAAAAATTTGATTTTATGTGTAAATATTAGAAGTATAAAACAAAACTTTGAAAAACTTGAAACTTTTATTGAATGTTTAGCCGTAAGACCAAGTGTCATTATATGTACTGAATCTTGGAATGTGCAATATACTCCATTGTACAACATATCAGGTTACAAAAGTTACTATAGTGAGAGTAAAATGAATAAAGCAGATGGAGTTATGATGTATATACAGGATGAACTATCTGAACACACAGAAATTATAGTGGTCGACAACATACGTATCTTAAGCTCGGTTATAAAACTAATTGGCACCGAAACTGTAAGAATCTCAGCGATCTATAGATCACACAATATAAAAAAGTATGATTTTGTTCATAGCCTGAAAAAATTCCTAAGAGACCAATTAAATACTAAGAACCATTGTATAATCGGGGATTTTAACATTGATATATTAGATGAAAATTTTAGTAAGACTGACTCAACAGATAACCTTATAATACAAGAATTTTTAAATGATCTCTTGGAACATAAATTTACGCCATGCTTTACTGGAATAACAAGGCCTTCATCTGATAATAAAAGAGGTACCTGCATCGACAATTTCTATATAAAAACTAAAAATATAAATATTAATTCATTTAAAATAACGAATCCATTTAATGATCACTACCCATCATTTATAACTATAGATAAATTAGAAATAAATCAGCCGAACAAATTCAATATGAAATCAATTAATTACAACAAGTTAAAACATGTTGCAAATAATTCAAACTGGTACTCAATATTGTCTATGCAGGATCCTAATCTTGCAGTTAACGCATTAATTGACATGATAAATAATTGTATTGATGCATCCACTACCAAAAAATAATTTAAAAATAAAAATAAACTTCCGAGAAAAAATTGGATTACTAGTGCTATTATAGTCTCGTGTACTACTAAAGAGACACTGTATATCTTATGGAAAAACAATCCCACTTCTGAAGCCCTAAAAAAAGAGTATACAAATTACACTAAGATTTTGAACAAAGTTATGAAAGAAGCAAAATTTAAATATGAAAAGGAAATGGTAAAACAAAATAGCGGAAACTCTAGGGAATTATGGAACATAATTAAAACTAAATTAGGGAAAAATAGTGTGCATGATAATCCAATAAAATATACATATAAGAAAACAATCAAAAAATCGAAAATAAAACTGATATAGCAAATGCTATGAACACCTATTTTTGCAAAATAGGACCAAATTTGAGTGCTCAATTTGCTAATGTAAATAATAATAACCTGAAACTTCCAGATAGGAATCCTGAATCCATTTTCTTTCGTCCGACAGATTTTGCTGAGATATACAAAATAATCAATACATTGAAAAATAAATCTGGAGGTGTAGACAATATTAACGCTAAATCATTGAAAATTCTCTCTGAATATATATGTGTGCCCTTAGAATATATCTTCAATTTATGTATTGTGAAATCTATGAAAAAATAATTTATAATAGATTATACCACTTTTTTGAAAAACATAACATAATATCAGAAAAACAATACGGTTTTGTTAATAATAGGGGAACTACTGACGCATTAAATTATATATCAAATATCATATACGAAAACTTAGATAAAAGTAAACCAATAATTGTTGCTTTTCTAGACTTAGCCAAAGCATTTGACACTGTTAATCATAGAGTTCTTTTAGATAAGCTTGAACGATACGGAGTAAGGGGTAGTGCCTTAAAACTGATGACTAGCTATCTCACAGATAGGTGGCAAAGAGTAAAAATTCAAGACTGTAAAAGTGAATATAAAGAATTTACTACGGGTGTTCCCCGAGGAACTATATTAGGACCATTACTTTTTATACTTTATGTCAATGACTTACTAGGAAGTATGCAAAATGACACAATCATGTCCTATGCTGATGACACGGTTATCATATCAAGTGACAACATGTGGTCCTCAGCTCAGGAAAAAATGTGTGCTTACCTTAATCATGTGGCCAAATGGCTTGCACAAAATAAACTGTCGCTAAATATAGATAAAACGGTCTATATGACTCTCGGAAACTACTGTGATAGTGTGCCTGGCACACTAAACATCAAAATAGGAACGCAGTTAATAAAAAGAGTTGAAAGTCATAAATACTTAGGGCTGTATTTCGACTACAATATGAAATGGGATAAGGATATAAGATATATCATTTAAAAAACCAAATACCTAATTTTTGTCTTTGCCAAGATAAAAAATATGATGGATACAAAAACATTAATGATAATATATCATGCTTTCTTTCATAGTCTAATCAGTTATGGGGTAATTGCCTGGGGTAGTGCATACGATAATAATATGAAACTAATACAATCAACACAAAACAAAATATTGAAAATCATAAATAAAAATAAATTCTCTCAAAAAAATCCACCTCTTGAAATAAAAAAATTATTCCAGTTAGAGTTAATATCCTTACATTATTCTACATTAAGAAATAAATATATAAACAGCATGTTAAATATAGCATTATTATTATTATTATTATTATTATTGTTGTTGTTGTTTTCTTTTATAACTGTTTAAAAACAAAAGGCCGTTGTTATATGTACGACAGATTTCCTAACCTCAAAAAATGTACAACACGTATTAATAGATGAAAGGATACTTGAAAATATTTAAAATTACATAAATTTTAACAATTAGGTATTGGTAATTGACTAAAGAAATAATATTCCTTCTTGTGTGAAAACTATTTTCTTGTGAAAAGTACACGATGGTAAAGTACGAACTTTACGATGGATGTGTTAAAAATGTTATTTGTACGACAGATTTCCAAACCTCAAAATGTACGATATACATATTAAAACATGAAAGGACACTTGGAAATTTTGACAATTTTTGATAACTGACTAAAGAAATAATATTCTTTCTTGTGTGGAAACTATTTTTTTGCCTGCTATATCAAAATTCTCGTTACTGAAACGATGAATATTTTTGTCGCGGTAGACAAATCTGTCGTACATATAGTAACGCTGTAAAATTTAAATAGTTGGATAAATAGGTTCTTATAAAGTATTTTAATGATAAAGGAGATTTATAAAATGACTTCAAAGAAGTAATATGTTAATAATTACTGTACTATGGTAACTTTTTAAAAACAAAACAATAAAAATAGTGTATAAAATAAAATACTTACATTCATATTACAATTGAAATCTTGTTAAATTTTATCTACGATCTATCGTTTTTTTCTGATATAATATAATGTATTAAGAAAGGTTTGGATAATTTTTCAAAAGTAATGAAAAATAAAAGTTTTTATGTGAACTACAAAAACCATCAGATTAATTTTTACGAATTTTTAACGTAACTTATTTTTATTTCCTTCAAATTTTCGTTAAAATCCTGAGAATCTGAAAAATATTTTTTTTTTTTTTCAGTCAATCCATGCTTTTGACATTGTTAGGGCTATGACACAGAAGGAGCAGCACACAGGTATAGGATTGTTATGACCCGAGTCGGGGTCTTTTAGCAGAAAGGCGCTTCTGTAATGGTCGCCAAGTGTACAATCGTAAGGGTGCGCTCCCATGCGGTACGGAAAAACTTACGGAATAGTAAAATCGTAATAGCGGTGATGCGAAATTTAAAATGTGTTAACTACATAATTAAATAACACGTAGTAAATGTGGGTCTGATTAGTTATATTATCATATTAATAAATAAAAACAATAATAGTCTTAATGATATTGATGAAATAACAACGGTGTGTTATTGTATGAATTTATCCCTCGGCTGGTATGATTATATTAGTATGTAGGAGTTCGATCTTCCCGAGGCAAGGATGTGAGAAATAAATTTTCACATGTGTATGATAACGATTCGGTGAACAATGTCACCCTCATCAGACCTTTAATAAATGTTAATGTTAAAGATTAACAAATTGAATAAACTGAAAAACAATTTTTGTGTCAATAATAAGATAGTTACCAAAAAGTTAATTTTTGTCACGAAAAACAATTCTTGTAGGCTTTTTTTCTCCTCCGCCGCATAAATGCGGGGGGGGGGGGGGGAAAGAAAATTTCACAACAATCCTTCCTACATTGGCTTTGGAAATCGTTCTTGTCAAGCCTTTTTAAATTATTCAATTTATATAGTAATGCTTGAGAACGTATTACCGAAATCAATGTTTACAAAACAAAGCCTAGGTTAGTATACACGCTGTGTATTAATTTTTGGAATCGTTTGAATATTGTGTTTTTTAAAGCTAAATGATACTTGTTCAAAAAAACGGTTTATGTAAGGGACACAGATTAAAGGTTTGTTTTGGTTTGTACTAGTATTCGTGTTGGTGTTGTTGTTATTTAATTTTGCAATGCGTTTACTTACATATTTATTTATGAATTTGGTTGGGTAGTTATTTTCTCTAAGAGAAAAAACGATTCCAAAAATTAATAGCAATATGAAAAGTATCATAACCAAAGGCAAAGACAAAACTAAGAAAGAGTTTGAAAATAACGCCGTTTACCGCATTCATTGCAATAATTGTCCTGCTACATACATAGGACAAACAAAAAGAAAACTAATGACAAGAGTAAATGAACACAAAACATCAAAGGATTCTGCGACAATTATACACGAAAATGAAACCGGTCACAAATTCAACTTCACTAATTACAACATAGTAGACAAAGAAGAAAACTTAAACAAAAGATTAGTATCGGAGATGTTACACATACATTTAGAAAAACAACCAGTCAATAAAAAAGAAGACACACAAAATTTGAATCACATATACACACATTTACTACAAACTTGCAAAAGAAAATAACAATACACACCTACATACACACAATCAAAAACAGCGTGTATACTAACCTAGCCTTTGTTTTGTAAACATTGATTTCGGTAATACGTTCTCAAGCATTACTATATAAATTGAATAATTTAAAAAGGCTTGACAAGAACGATTTCCAAAGCCAATGTAGGAAGGATTGTTGTGAAATTTTCTTCCCCCCCCCGCCCCCGCATTTATGCGGCGGAGGAGAAAAAAGCCTACAAGAATTGTTTTTCGTGACAAAAATTAACTTTTTGGTAACTATCTTATTATTGACACAAAAATTGTTTTTCAGTTTATTCAATTTGTTAATCTTTATCATTAGCATTTATTAAAGGTCTGATGAGGGTGACATTGTTCACCGAAACGTTATCATACACATGTGAAAATTTATTTCTCACATCCTTGCCTCGGGAAGATCGAACTCCTACATACTAAAATAGTCTTAATAACAATAAAATAATTAATTCCATAAAAGTTACTCGCAATTAATTAATAACATTACATATTTACAATTTTTTAATATTCACTTTGTGCACAATCTAATTGATATTTATCTTCTTTTTCTTATTAAAAACATTGTTCATCAACAATAAACAATGTTGTTTAACAGTATGTACATGGTAATAATTCATAATGAGCGGGCCCATTCCGTACGAAAATTTCAACACACTATTCCCATGGAGTACTTTTTTTTTAGCGAAATGGTTTTCTAACCTCACTTTCGGTTAAAACTTATCAAAATTTGTTGATATAATGCTGAAATTGCATTAGAATAAATTAAAAAACAACAATTTAATAAATACTGAACAAAATAAAATTATGTTTCCTTAAAATTATTATCAAATTAAATTCTTGAAACACTACAATCCTCATTCCGGCGTTTTTTCTCACTCTCATGGGAATAGGGCTTTGTAAAAACGTAACGGAAATCTGCGCGCCATTATTCGAATTACAAGTTCATTCCGATTTTGTCGTTCCGTTTAATTTTATGGAACGCATGGGATTGCACCCTAACGTGGAATTCGTTTGCTCAATTAAGGGCTGAAGCGCAAGGAGTTGCGGGAAGTTTAAAAAAAAATCTTACTCAAGAAATAACTTTAACTTGGAGTTTATTGAATTAATTAACTTCTTGACTTTAACAAACAAATTAACTTTTAACCGTGACTCTATATAAATTCAATCCCTGTTGAAAAAGACCCATAGAAACACATAAAAAAAATTATTATAGGATTAACTATGTGTATTTGCACCCGAAAATACACAATAAAACTGATAAACGTAATAAGTTTAAAGTATTCAATCAGAAAAATCATGTAAAAATTGTATAAGATTTCATAGGACTGAATAAGGACCTAAAAACTGCTCTGGTAAATTTTTATAAGTCTATGGGTTTAAAAATGATTTTCCAAAAACAGAATTATTTTATAGAAATTAACTAGAATACTTCTCAACACTACTTTATGATGTATGGGAATATATTAGAAAATTACGGCTGAAAAGGTATAGGATCTAATTTTTTTTTTTTTTTTTTTTTTTTAATTAAACGGGCTAGGTGCCCCTGAACCTTACAATATCAGTATAATTAGGTGATGAGCCACCAAAAATACACATAGTCACAGCAGAGATTAGTAATATTTAGAGATATATTTCCTAAGTTCGCATTTCAGTGCCAACAAATTAGTGACTGTTTTAAGATTTGTAGGAAGTTCATTACGTGCCCTTCTCATTCTCGGAATAACGCTATAAAACCCGAAGTCATTGGAGTGTGTGACTTCGCTCAGTTCTCTGGGGTTACGCAATTCATAATTTAACTGTCTCTCCGTCAGCAATTCTTTAATCTCAGGACAGTGGATAGAATTCGATAGAATTTTGAATGTGTTTAGGTGCAGATGAATTTCGTGGAGAGATAAGATAGTCTGAAGGTTTATTTTTTTAGAAATAGGGCCATAGTCATGACATAGCCTACTCGTTGGTGTGCCAATTTTGTAACTGACAAACCGAAGGAATCTGTGCTGCAGGGCTTCGAGCAAGTCTGTGTTCCATTTGGTATGTGGAGACCATATAATAGCACCAATGAGTAGGCTAGGTAAGACCAGGGCCTTGTATAAATGTATAACAGCTGAGACCGATTTAAATTCACGAGTTGTGCGGGAGATGAAGCCAACACTTTTAATGGCTTTAGCCAACGCATATTCTAAATGAGGACGAAAAGTTAGGTTGGAGTTCAGCAATATTCCAAGGTCGGAGATTGTGTTAACGCGCTCAAGGGTCTGGTCATATAACATATAATCTAAGTAGTTCCGGGTTTCGTTTTTCGAGAATGATACTATCTGACATTTATCAATGTTTAGCGAGAGCTCGTTTGCTTCCGACCACTCCTGAATCGCGTATAAATCTTTTTGCAGATTCGATGCGTCGAGAGGTGAGTTGACCACTCTGCAGAGTTTTAGATCGTCTGTATACATTAGGATACTCGAGTAGTTTATTTTATCGCTGACGTCATTAATGAAGATAACGAAGAGGAGGGGGCCCAGGTGCGAACCCTGTGGAACCCCCGACCGGGTCGAGAATTGCGGAAATATGGCATTATTATGTCTGACTGCTTGTGTTCGAGCTGCGAGATATGATTTAATCCATGAGTAAAGCTTTCCCTGGACGCCAATGCCCCATAATTTATTTAATAAAATACCGTGTTGCACCGTATCGAACGCCTTTGCAAAATCTAAGTAGATCGAGTCCACCTGCTGGGCTTTATCAAGAGCACTTTGCAAAAAGTTAGTGTACACTAGTAAATTAGTTATTACAGATCTGCCTCTAATACAGCCGTGTTGACTCGATGCTAACAGGCTGAGCAACGACTCTGCTAACTTAGGTGCAACTATGCTATCCAGTAGGTTTGGAATCGCACTTATGTTGAAAATAGTATACATCTATATTGTACGCATGAATATATGCAGTAGGTATGTGTGAGCGCGCGACTGTATCGAGAGCGCGCAATGTTGTATGAGTCCGAACGTAAACATGTACCTCTCCCCTTCCTTATAGTGTGTGCGTGAGTAAGCATCTAAGTCGAGGAGCAGCGAACGATACGCTGTTCTCTCTCTCTCTCTACTTTTGTACGCCGAACGAGAAGCACCTCGCGCGTGGCGCAAGGTAGCGCCGTGAACTAAGTCTCAATAAACTCTTTATTATATCACTACATTAAATAAGTCTTTCCTTAATTAATCACACCTCAACATGTTAGCTGGAGTCGTGGTTGGTTTGCCACGAAGTGAGTGGTAAGTGCTTTTTCCATTATCTTCTATATCGACTCTCGAGTCGTATACAGATAATTAAAGTGCCGCGTATGTGAACACCGTGAGAAACGTATATGGACGAAGAATCGAAATTGAAAATCGAGCAAGAAGAAAAGTTCGAAGACGAAGGAACATTTGAGACATCTATTGAAGAAACAACCTTGGAGGTCAAGCACGAAGAAAATTCCGAACACGAAGGAACTTTCAAGAACGAAGAAGACGAAATGGAGAAAAAGGAAGTCACGATACCGGTGTTTGATGGAGAAAACTACAGTATGTGGAAGAAAAGGGTTACGATGTACCTAAAGTAGAAAAAATGTGACGTAGTGATAACCAGAGCAAGAGTTGCTGCAGACAAAGAAGACCGGGAAGAAAAAGATTTAAAGGCCATAAATTTGATTTACAGTGCCATTTCCAACAAACAATTGGAGTTTGTGTGTGAAGAAGATACGGCGTATAATATAATAAAGAAATTGGATGATATGTATTTAAAAGAGTCTACAGCACTACAAATTGTGGGTAGAAATAAATTGGAAAAATTGAGACTAGAAAAGTATAGTGATACAGCAACATTTTTCAGTAAATTTGAGAAATCAGTGAATAAATTAAAAAGCGCAGGTGCAAAAATAAGTGAAAAAGAAAAACTAAATTATATATTGAACACGTTGCCGAACCAATACAGTTATATTGGTGATTTAATAGACACATTAAAAGAAGAGGACCAAACAGCATAGTATGTGAAAAATAAAATCCAAATCGCTGAAATGAAAAATAATAGCGAGCACAGCGAACAAGGGCAAATGTATTCGCTGCAAAGAAGGACCAGAAAGGAAGCTGTTTCAAATGTGGGAAAAACGGACATTTCACACGAGAATGCTAAAATGGAGGACAAGCAGGACAAAGCGGCACATCATGGCAAGGCTCAACACGTGGCCGCAGTCGAGGCAGAGAAGGAAGAGGCAACATCGGCAGGGGATGCGGAAACTTCCGTCAGCAAGGAGCCAGCACGAGCGAGCAGAGTGGCGAAGGTGCGAGCACATGGATAGCTACGTCGCACGCGACGCAGAGTAACGATACAGTGGTTGCTGGACAGCGGATGTACCGATAACATAATAAATAGCGTCGACTATTTTGATAAATGTATTGATCTTAAAGAACCGGTAAATATATTTTTGAAACTCCGTGCGAGAAGTTCGATTTCTCGCACGCTGCGTTAAACGATGCGTGCAAAAATCTCACTTCTCGCACGTCGTGTCAAAAAATACGGTTCGACACTTGTGTGAGAAGTTGATTTTCTCCTCGTGTGACCTTTTCACCCTCGCTTCGCTCGGGTGCAAACAGTCACACGAGGGGAAAATCAAATCCTCGCACTAGTATCGAAATGTACTAATTTAGGGGATAATAGATATATAAAAGCAACGAAAATTGGAAATGTAGTTAGCTATTTTGACGCGTTTGGTAACAAGAATGAAATTAATATGGGTAATGTTTTTTATGCCGAAAAAATTAATACAAACTTAATAAGTTTTGGGAAATTAACAGATAAAAATACAATTATCTCGAAGGGAAATAAAGCAGAGATAATAGATAAAAATAATAAATTGATAGCTGTAGCATACAAAGAAAATCGAACTTATGAGATAAAGAGTATTTTGAAACATAGGGAAAATTATAAATACAGCCGAATGTAAAGGCAACAATAACAGTATGAGTTTGAAAGAGAAATGGCATAGAATGTTAGGACACGTAAATTTCGGGTATCTAAATACACTATGTAGACAAGAGTTATTAACAGGTATTCCGAATAAACTTGAATCGGAATTTATGAAGCGTAAAACGTGTATAGAGAATAAAAGGCACAATTTGCCATTTAGTAACGATAGAATAAAAGCTAAAGATATTTTAGAAATAGTTCATACAGATGTATGTGGTCCATTTAAAACTACAGGATTTAATGGAGAAAATTATTTTGTCTCTTTCATTGATGATTATAGCAAAATCGCGAAGATTTATTGTATCAAAACTAAAGACGAAGTTTTTGATTGCCTAGTTGGATTTATTAATGAATGTGAACATTTAACTGAAAAGAAAGTAAAAATTTTGAGATACGATAATGGGAAAGAATACTTAAATAATCGGTTTTATAAATTCGTAAGGGAAAAAGGTATTATTTTGAATAATTGCCCAGTATATGTAGACGAGTTAAACGGAACCACGGAACGATTAAATAGAACTATAATGGATATGGCGCGTTGTTTACTAACAGAGGCACAAGTACATAAACGATATTGGCCTGAAATAGTATGTGCAGCGACGTATTTGAAAAATCGAACCTTGACTAATACGATAGAGAGAAAAACTCCGTACGAAATATTTTTTAAGAAGCGGCCGGATGTCAAACATTTACATCTGTACGAGAGTAGAGTTTCTGTTAGAAAACCGGAACAAAAAGGAAATTCTAAATGGAATAAAAAGGCAGATATGGAAATCCTATTAGGATATAGTGATGTAGGATATAGAGTCCTAGTAAATAATAAAATGGTAGTTGCTAGACATGTAGATATAGCAGAGGAAAATGTAAAATGCATAGGACTTGATGATGTAGAGTCAAAATATACATCTCCTTCTACTTCGACTTTCAAGTCATTTAGAGGAGAACACAATGATCGCGATGATGATTTAAACGATGATAATGTTTTTCAAAGCGCTGATGAGAATAATGAACAGGAACCAAAAGTAGCAAATAAGAAAAATGTAGAACTATTAAGAGTTCCACGTAGATCTACACGTGATAGAAAAAGTCCAATAAGATATCCAGAAAATATTTCGAATAATATTTATGTAAATTACTGCAGGGTAGATACTCCATATACATTTGAGGAGGCGATGAGTAGTAATGATAGTGAGAGCTGGATAAAAGCTATGGATAAAGAAATAGAAAGTTTAAAAGATAATAAAACATGGGAATTAGTTGAAAGGATACCAAATGAAAAGGTAATAGATGTAAAATGGGTTTATAGTAGGAAATCTGATGATACATATAAAGCGAGATTAGTTGTAAGAGGATTTCAACAGACAAATGTGATTGACGACATATACGCTCCAGTTGCAAAAATGCAAACTTTAAAAATTTTATTTTCCTTTTGTTTTCAGTTTGGTCTAATTACAGAACAAATAGATGTAGTTACTGCTTTTTAAATTGTGAAGTAAGCTCGGAGGTATATGTCAGTCAACCCAAAGGTTATAGCGATGGAACAAACAGGGTTTGTAAATTACGCAAGGCATTGTACGGACTACACTGAGAAAAAAATTTTGTTAAATCAAACAAATTTTGATTGATCCAATAAAATTACTGAATCATAATATTCCCATACAATATTTAATTGATTCTAATATGTAAAAATAACTAATTATTTGTTAAAGTCAATGAAATATTTACTTTAATTTTACTAAATAAATTTTCACTTCAAATGAATATTTTATTATTACTTAAAAAAATTTTATTGTTCATAAAGTACTGTTAATTTAGTGCATATAATATTTAATTGTTTCAACTTGAAAGCTTATTTTAGTTAAAAATTATGTAGTTGTTTCAATTAAATATTACTACATAAAATGAAATTATTGATTGCATTTGAAAACAATGTTGATTGAGTACACATAATATTTAATTGTTGCAATTCAATGGCTTTTTTCAATAAAAAATTATTCAGTTCCTTCAATTAAATATTACATTATACTGAAAAAAAAAATTTATTAAAATAAAAAAAAAAATTTATTTGGATCAAATGATTTATTCGTACAGTACCTATAACATATTTACTTGCTTCAATGCAATATAATTACTCAAAACAGTAAAATAATTTAACTATATAAATGTTTACTAACTTTGAAAAATGTTATTATTCAAGGTAAAAAAATATTTATTTCAACTTAATAAATATTTTATTCAATTAATAAGATACTTTATTGAGTGCAACCTATATTTAGTTGATCTTAATAAAGCAATAAAAAATTAATGAACTATAATTATTTGGTATTAAACATTTATTTAACTCCATTAAATATGTTTTCAATATCAATAATTACTTTTTTGATTCAATGAAATATTTATTTAAAAGTAATGAAAAATTCATAAGTGAAATAAAAACTTTAAGAAATATTTGTTTGGTTGTAGTAATTAATTTTTTTCTTACTGACCTTGAATGGGTGGAGACTTTTTTAATAAGTTTTTTTTACAACAATTATAATTTTAGTACGCTATTTTACATATTATTCGCAAGTTTTCATATTAATTATTAATTGTACAATATTTTTATCGCAGAACATGACGGGGAATCGAACCTGGGTCGCTCGGTTACTACGCGGACACGCTATCCGCTACGCTATCGCTCGCTTGTTGAATCATGTCATTTTTTCCGTTATAAAGTGTACCTCCAACTATTCAATTCTCCAATTTTAAATAAAAATATTAGTTTTATGTTTTTATATTACATTTTTATTAATAAATTTTTAATTATGTAATAATTATTTTTAATTATTTAATTATTCGATTAGAGCAAATGATTTAAGGAGATAATAAATAATGATGCACGAATTCCTGCTTTATCGACACTACATTTTTTATTTATTTACCTAATTTGTAATTTGTTTCATAAAATTTTTAATAGCCATTTTTGAAGAAATAATTTGAAAATTTTCTAAAATTTTTGTTTAGATATAATGAAAAAAAAAAATAAAATTTAGGTGCCGATAAGGTAGGGATCTACGTTTGAGTTGATGTGAGTAACATGTAACGTCGAAATTATGAAGTATTGAGATGATATAATTAAATATTTTATTCTACAAGCTTAGAGGCTTGAAAAATAAATAAATATTTAATCAATATAAACAATGAATCTTATGTAGGTGATAATCGACATAGTTAAACTCATTTATTGTATCGATTAAATATTTAATTATTTGTAGTTTTAATTAGGGTATTATAAGATAAAATATGTAATTATATCATTTTAATATTTGATAGTTTCGACGTAAAATCACTTATATCAGATACATATTGAACGAAGACAAATATGGGAGCGTCCAACAGAAACGGGCCACCGAGCGCGCGCGGTGCCCTTTTTCGCGTAAAAGGCGCTCTGTTTAACTCGCTCATAATCGTATGCTGCGTCTTTGAAAAAAAAATCAAGGACCTATATCGATAGATTTTTTCTGCTCTTTCCAATTGCGCCATTGTTTTTATTGCGAAACGCGTTCTTCCGGACGAAAACTCGAGTTGAATATTGAAAGCCATTTTTCTCAAAGTATATCATGTTTTTTTTTCAAAATAAACTACACCATTGGAAAATACAACTCTTAAGCTTCAAAACCCTATCTTGGAGAAGTTGGAGAAATAAATGGTTTAAAAGTAACAACATGAAAAAGACAGCGCCGAGGGCCCGCGCGAGCCCCTCGCGCCCGTGCGTACGGCACGTTTAAGTGCACGCTCTATTCAATTCGCTAATAATCGTGTACCGATAGATTTTTTCCTGCTCTTTCCAATGGTGCTATTATTTTTATTCCGAAATGCTTCCTTCTAGTTGAAAATTCCATTTGAATGTTTAAACTCTATTTTTTCAATAAAATATCAGTCTTTTCTTCAAAATGAATTATATTCTTCAAAAGTACAAGTCTTAAACTATAAAATATTATATTTTTAATTTGAAACATGAACAGTTCAAAAATAGTAAGATCAAAAAGACAGCGGCTGCCCGAACTTTTTACGCTATGCTCAAGGGCGGATTAATACACGCGATGTGCTATTTCGCCCTTTCTTTTTTGTAAATATAAAATGTTTTGTAACTTACAATGCCAATGCGTGGACATAATTTTGTGGATCTAGTTGTAACAGTTAGTATAATATTACAATGAACTTTGTTCATTTATATAACAAAATTTGAAAAACATAATATATTAAACATAAAAATATCCATGTACGCACTGAAAGCAGTGAAATTCGGAATAAAAATAATAGCACCATTGGAAAGAGCAGGAAAAAATCTATCGATATATGTCCTTAGTTCTTTTTTGAGAGACTTGGTACACGATTATTAGCGAATTGAATAGAGCGTACACTTAAACGTGCCGTACGCACGGGCGCGAGGAGCTCGCGCGGACCGTCGGCGCTGTCTTTTTCATCTTGTTACTTTTAAACCCTTTATTTCTCCAACTTCTCCAAGATAGGGTTTTGAAGCTTAAGAGTTGTACTTTCCAATGGTGTAGTTTATTTTGAAAAAAAACATGATATACATTGAGAAAAATGACTTTCAATATTCAACTCGAGTTTTTGTCCGGAAGAAAGCGTTTCGTAATAAAAACAATGGCACCATTGGAAAGAGCAGGAAAAAATCTATCGATATAGGTCCTTGGTTTTTTTTTCAAAGACGCAGCATACGATTATGAACGAGTTAAACAGAGCACCTTTTACGCGAAAAAAGGCACCGCGCGCGCTCGGTGGCCCGTTTCTGCTGGACGCTCCCATATGTACCATTTTTTTTTTATTTTGCTACTCGATTACTTGAATCAAATAAATATCTACTCTATATAATTAAATTCACTGATTAAATTGATTAAATATTTATTTATTTTTAAATCTGTCTGGATATTGGTGAACAAAATATTTAATTATGTTACTTCAATATTTGACTGTTTCGAAATTACATTTTAGTTTCTTTAAATAAATATTAAATTATATTAATTTCTGTAGTATCAATTTTGTTTTTTTACATTAAGTAAAAATTACATTGTAACTAAAAAATATTTTATCCTATAAGCTTAGAGGTTTGAAAAATGATTAAATATTTAATCAATATAATTAATGAAGCTTATGTAGATGACAATCTACATAATTAAACTCATTTATTGTATCGATTAAATATTTAATATTTGTAGTTTTAATTAGGATATTATAAGATAAAATGTGTAATTATATCATTTTAATATTTGATAGTTTCGACGTCAAATTTCACTTATATCAAATACATATTGAACGAAGACAAATATGTACCTTTTTCGATATTTTGCTACTCGATTACTTGAATCAAATAAATATCTACTTAATATAATTAAATTCACTGATTAAGTTGATTAAATATTTATTTATTTTTAAATCTGTCTGGATATTGGTGAACAAAATATTTAATTATTTCACTTCAATATTTGACTGTTTCGAAATTACATTTTAGTTTCTTTAAATAAATATTAAATTATATTAATTTCAGTAGTATCAATTTTGTTTTCTTACATTAAGTAAAAATTACATTGTAACTAAAAAATATTTTATAAATTTACTTTTTCATTTATTTAATACTTAATAACATTTAATTCAAATAAAGAAAATATTAATTTATTATAGTAAATATTTATTTAATTTTATTAAATATTTTTTAAGAATTAATTAAATATTTAATTGGAATATTATAATACAATATTTTAGTTGCTGCTATTAAATATTTGACATATTCATAATTCATTGACTTAACATAATCAATTATTGATTTAATGTTCATAGAAAATTGTTCGAAATAATTATTTAATTACATCAATTATTTTCCCTTGGGCAAAATATTACATTGAATCAAACTATTTTTGAGAATTCAATTTCATTAAATTGAATTTTTATTTGATTGAATCAATTATATTATTTTCAATAACATTGATTTAATTGATTCAATGATTTTTTTTTCTCAGTGTACGAGAAAGTCCAAGGGCATGGTATGAATGTTTGGATGAATATTTGACAATGATAAAATTTAATAGGAGTAACGTAGATTATTGTTTATATACTAAAGGTGAGGGTGTAGATCAAATTTACTTATTAATATATGTCGATGATTTGTTAAGTTGTAGTAAGAGTATAAAGAAAATTAAAAATTTGAAAAGAGTCTCGTAAGAAAAATTTAAGATGAAAGACCTAGGAGAAGTTAAAAAATACCTTGGTATTAATATAAAGTATGATTATCGTAATTGTGATATGAAATTAAGCCAAACTAAGTATATAGAGTGTGACGAGGTCACAGGCAAATGCAGGCCTGGGGCCTGCAGCAGACGAGCACAGGGCTCGTGGCGTCCGCCATGTTGTTTGCGTCGTCGCCGAGGAGCAGCGCGCGCACTCATACACATGCACACACAGCGCCGACTGCTGCGCTAAGCAGCAGAGCGCACACTCAGTCACACACACTAATATCGCGGCCGGGTCGAGCATGGACGAGTACGCGCAGAAGAGGGGGCAGGCGCACGAGAGGGCCGAGCCACGCGGTGAGCGGCATCGAGAGCTGACGGCGGGACAGCACGATGCGAACGATAGCGGAGCGAGCACAGACTGAGCGCCGCGCAGTTTGCTCGCGCATGCGAAATGGTGGGAGCGGGAGCAAGCGGGAGGAGAGAGAGTGCCGGCCGAGACGGGCGCGCAGCAATAGCGATACCCCGGCCGGGAGAGGGAACATAGGAGAGACACAGGCGCGCATGGGAATAGAGAGAGCCGGAGAGGGAGTAGATTAGATTAGAGCATGGGCATAGAGGCAGTATAGCAATAGATAGGATACGCGGCGCGGGAGCAGGTCGGTGGGTGGTGCAACGGGCAGAATAGATAGCGCGCATACTATTAGTTTAGCCTATATGACTCAAAGACATAGCAAGTCATGGACTTCAATAGAATTATGACAAAACGCGTAGTTAAGAACCAATGAACAGTGAATCGAGGCCGGGAGGGGATGAATGCAGGATTTGAGTTTCGAGAAGCCGGAAAACGTGTTCTCTTCGTCAACGAAATCCACCGCGAGCAGTCGCATTTTGCTGTAGAGTAGTAGTGCTGATTTCGCTAGGGGGGATTTTCGTGGAGTTACTCGAAGGTAGTGGAATAGTTGAAAGTTTCACCTAACCGGTGCCGTCGCATCACGTAAGTAATATCCAAGTCAGAAAGGTGAAGGAGTATTGCGAGTAATAGTGTTGCAAGTTCGTATCGTGTTGTAGTAGGAATCGAGTTAGTAGAATAAATCGAGACTATCAGAGTTGCTGTCGAGAGGTACTGTCTATCCAGGGTTGTCTCCAGTACTATCAACCTCTGCGAAACGAGGAAAATCCAGCTCGCGTTCTTGTGTTACTTGTTTTCAGATTCAACAGCGGTAAGCAGGCCAGTAGCCGGGAGCAGCCATTTTGAGGACGCCAAGGCGGCGCGGGCAGACTAACCGCCATTGCGGCCATTCTTTCATTAGCAAAATAAATTTAGAATAATTACTAATTGTGGAAGTTGTTCTTATTAGCGAGTGTTCATTTCTCCTGTGTTGTCTATCGAGTGTTCTTTCAGGTCTCGTTATTGAGAAACTCTTATCACCGCAGAGGGAGCAAATTGCTGTTTCATCGGAGGTATTTCCGGGTGTGGTTGTTGCTGGGGTTTTGACCCCCCTTGTCGAAAGCGGAGTTTCAGCCGAGGTAGAGGACCGCTATTGGTAAGATAGATAGTGGAAATAGTGGCAGTTGGTTTAGTTTGAGTCATTAATAATTTCGAGTGATTCCATCGAGGGTATAACTAAATACAACGTCACAAATGGCGCCCAATTAATGCACAAACAACAGCAACAACCGAATGGGTCGAGTTGAGTGTATCTGTGTCGAGTTTATGTTATATGTGTAGTGGAAAAACTGTTAATTGAGAGCGGGAAGAGATTTCGTAGTAGACATGGAATAGTTAGGGTAACGGTCACTCTTGGGAGGCATAAGTGGATTTGGGTGGTTTTGAAACGATGCAACCGATTCAACTGTAGAACTGAGAAATTGTATTTTCAGAACTGAGGAAAATTATCTTCAGAGTTTTGAATTTTCAGGATTGAGTTTTGAATTTTGAGGATCGAGCATTTGAATTTTCAAGATTGAGATTTGAATTTTCAGGATCGAGTTTTGAATTTTCAGGATCGAGTTTTGAATTTTCAGCATCGAGCATTTGAATTTTCAGGATCGAGTTTCGAATTTTCAGGATCGAGTCTTTGAAATTTCGGGATCGAGCATTCGAATTTTCAGGATCGAGCATTTGAATTTTCAGTATCGAGGATTTGAATTTTCAGGATCGAGTATTAGAATTTCAGCATCGAGTGTTTGAGATTACAAAATTGAATGGGTTCAAATCGTCGGGTTGAGGTTTGTTTACTTTAACGGATAACGTTGAGTAACAGTGAACAAGGGTCGAGTGTCCGTGTTGGTTGTTATTCTTGCCAGTGACAAACGGAGTTTAAAAATGGCAACAAAAAAAAACAAGGAAGGTGGATCTATACCAGGCCAGGATGAGGGAACTCAGTGATAATCGAGAATATAGGGCCAGGTTTCGAGACACGATGAAGGAGGCGAGTGTTGAAGTTGAGGGTAATTTACGTGAATTACACCTTAACCATCGAGGCAGCCATCGGGCAAACGCGGAAAGGTTGTTTCGAGCCTGCTTACGAATGATCGGGGTAATAAAGGTACCGTGGTTTGTAGAAACCGACGAGGCAGTTGAAGGTGATGTGCTGACGGAGGATGAATTGGTGATGGCCTGCAGCGACCACAACCCGGGAAGTGAGCTGAAAGCGGAGGCGCGATTTCAGCGACAGGAAAATGTACGTGGTGAGGATGATCTACTGTCACTGCAGGCGGAGGTAGAGGACATTAATATCACACAACGGCTGACAGACACCATGGCTGCCCACTCCAGGACGATATTGCCAGAGATACGGGTCCATCCTGGATCGACTAATGATGGCGCGATCTCTAGAATTGCCGTTAGTACCGAGACGGTTGCAAATTCGAGGCAGGGGGATGATACGGGGTTGCGGAATCCAGTAGACAGGCGTTATTTGACGCTACCGCAGCCACGCCACGAGACGTTGTTGGCGAAGGCACGAGGAGACATGCCTACCTTACATCTGCCAATGACACAACAGATGACCCATCAAGGACCCTTAAGGGATGAGGAACCACTGTATACTTCGAGAACTGGGCAGGGGGGAGACGAGTCGAGAAATAGCCAGGAATTTGGCAGATATACAGGGAGAATGGATTTGGATGAAGCGTATGAGCCGAGGGGGGGTCGATTTGTGAGGATCAATAAACAACACTTGACTCGATCCACTCCCCGCCGTAATCGGAAAATAATCTTTCCGGAAAGTTCATGTTCAGAGTCAGAGGATTACAGACCTCCAGTATCATCAAGTAGGCTGAGGGCAGACTTTCGCGATCTGAGCCCGCAAAGTGATGACTCGAGGGGACGTTATGCAACTCCTCGCACTCGAAATAGTCGGAGAAATGAGTTGCAAGCAAGGCAGCAGAGGTCGCGAAGAGAGAGCTGTCAAGGGAGTCCGCCAATCAGTCGAGATTACAGCCTTCATGTAATTAAGACATTGAAGAGTTGGGGTTTCAGATACTCGGGTGATGATAAGGATTCGCCAGAGCAATTTCTATCTCGCCTGAAAGCATGTAAACGCTACTGGCATCTGTGACGAGCAGCTTCTACCATGCCTCGCGAGTGTTTTGAACAAAGAAACAGGTGACTGGTATGATGTGAAGCAGGAAGAGATGGAATCATGGAACTTCACAACATTTGAGAGAGCCTTCAAACGGCAATTCATTGGAGAGTTGCATGAAGATGATGTGATGGAAGAGTTGAGGGCACAGTATCAAGGTTCGAAAGAGAAGATATCTCCCTTTTTAACCAAATTCCGAAGAATTATTGCACATCTCAAGAGACCACCGTCAGTGAGAGAGCAACTGAATCTGGCGTTCTCCCACTTGCGTTCAGAGTACCGGGATCATCTCTGGGATAAAAGTTTAGACAGCTTCGAGTCAATCGAGAGATATGGAAGGGAATTTGAGCGACGTGAAGCGATCAAAGAAAGATACCATTCCCCGCTCCGTCGAGAAAAATCGAGAATTTCAGGAACGAGCTATGTCGGACCACACCGTAGCACACACAAAGTGGCGGCGGTCAAAGAATCATCAAATGATGATGATAGCGACCAACCGGAGAAACGAAAAGGCAAGAAGAAAAGTAAGAAGGGACGACCAAAGGTGGTGCCGGAGGAGGTAGCCGTGGTTGATTTGCCCAACAATCCACCAGGGCAGGTGATAGGCAAACCAGGGAGAAATGCAACCTGCCAAGTACCACATCCATCGAACAACCTGACAGCAGCGGTCAAGCCTACTGGTGGCGAAACCAGGAAACCGTATGACTTCACCAGTCCGCCGGCCCCATATTCGCTTCCAACAACGAATGCACCGCTGGTGGAAGGGGGATCGATTTTTGTGGGTCCATGTTTTGTTTGCCAGTTGATTGGTCATCGAGCTGCTGATTGGCCAAAGAGAATATGTTACTCTTGTGGACAGAAAGGACATTTCTCTCGAGATTGTCCCACACGGCGGGCAAAGCAATGTCAGGGGTGTGGTAAGGAGGGCGTAGTACGTGAGTGCCCGAACTGCCGACACCTGTTTACGGCGTTGGGAAACGAGACCGCCAGGACGCAATAGAGGCCCCTGCGTCCTGCGCAGGAGTAAGGGGGGCCCAAAGCGCAGAGGGAAAGTCAGACCGAGAGGTTGACAAAGTGGAGTCGGGTTCGAGTACGAGTAAGAGTTGTCGAGTCGTGTCGAGTATGAGTAAGAGTGAGGTTGGTGCCACGGTACCAGGTGTGTCGAGTACGAGTATGAGTTGTCGAGTTGTGTCGAGTATGAGTAAGGATGAGGTTGGTGCAACGGTACCAGGTGTATCGAGTACGAGTAAGAGTTGTCAAGTTGTGTCGGGTACGAGTAAGAGCGAGTCTGGTGCTACGGTGCCAGTTGGGTTGAGTACGAATAGAAGTGAGCCGTGTGTTACGGCTCGAGTGGAAGAAATTGGGGAGGATACATCGGAGCTCAAGAAGGAGAAAATACAGGTCAGCTGGGTACCGTCGAGCAGTGAAGAGGACAATGGATCCGAAAAAGAGGGTGAGAACGAAGAAGGAACGCATAACGAAATAGTGTTAGAGTTATCTATGGAAGATTGGGCGTTACCAAATCCAGAGGAAGAGAAAGATTATGCTCTGCTACCACAAATTCAGGAAGCCGTGGAGATAATGCTGGGAGACACAGCAGAATCTGAAGTTACAGCAGCAGAACCTGTGAGCAAGGGTAATCAATCGTCGCAAAACCTGGAAGGGGGGCTGTCAGGATCGAGCGGGGGTAGCAATACTCTAAGCATGGGGGAGGAAGCTATTCCAGAGAATAGCGTAAAGTTACGAGAGTGGGTGGGGGTCGAGGATGTTGTAGAAGCAGCCGCTTTGGATAATAGAAATTTTATTCGAGTAATGATTGGAACCGAGCCTTACCTTGCACTACTAGATCCTGGAGCGACCATATCCCTAGTCGGTCCGCGAATTATGGATAAATATCGAGACCGATTACGACCATCGAGTGGCCAAGTGAGAGGACTGTTTGGCGTGCCAATGAAGGTATAAGGTAACCTTCGTATCGCTATTGACGTTGATGGTCACCTGGGCTTGTTGGAGTTTCGAGCGGTCGAGGAAATCAACCATGATATTATTTTAGGCATGGATTTTGGGGTTGAGTGGGATTTGTCCTTGCGTTTTCGAGCTAAACAGTGGAAGTGCGGAGAGCAGGGAGAGTGGCACCCCTTTGCGAGTGATGTCGAGGATTCGAGCCACGCTATCATGGCTGAATGTGCGGGCTTGACAGAGATGACATTTACTGAGGCAGAGAGAATTAAAGAGATCGTAGATCGATTAGGTCACAAGCTGGCTACGGATTATTTACCGACTACTCATCTCACGGAACATCATATCGAGTTAACTGACTACACGCCGATACGTCACACTCCTCGGCGACGGTCACCGGCAATGTGGTTGGTGGCACAGGAAGCTGTTCGAGAAATGCATCGAGCTGGGATAATTGAGAGGTCTGCAAGTGCAGTGTCATGCACCAGTAATTCAGAAAAGCAGGATGGAAAATGGAGATTCGGTATCGACTTTCGAGACCTAAATGCTAGAAACAAAAAGCATGCTTATCCCATACCAAATATGGACGGTATTTTGGATAAATTACGCCGGGCAAAGTATATATCGAAAGTAGACTTGAAGAACGCCTACTTCCAGGTGGCATTAGACGAAGAGAGTAGGCAGTATACTGCTTTTGCAGTGTCAGGATCAGGACTTTGGCAGTTCAAGAGAATGCCGTTTGGATTGACTAATGCACCGGCTACATTCCAGAGGATGATTGATGCATTATTTGGCCCAGAGATGGAGCCAAATGTATTTGGGTACCTGGACGATATTATTATCGCAACAGATACGTTTGAGGAGCATCAAAAATGGTTGGGAATTGTGCTAACGAAAATTCGAGACGCGCAGTTGACAGTAAACTGGAAAAAGTGTGAGTTCGGATGTTCGAGAGTACGGTATTTGGAGTACTTGTTGGATCGAGATGGGTTGAGACCAGACCCAGAAAGGGTGGAACCAATCCTACAGTATCCAGTCCCCAAAACTAGAAAACAACTGAGGCGATTCCTGGGAATGGTGGGGTGGTATTCGAGATTCATCGAGAAAGAGAGCGAGATTAAAGTACCATTTCTAAATTAATCAAGAAGGCACAGGTGTGGCAATGTACTGCCGAACAGCAAGAAGCTTTCGAGAAACTTAAAATGGCACTCACTAGGGCTCCAGTTTTGGCGAGGCCAGACGTCTCGCGAGAGTTCACGGTACAATGCGACGCGAGCAATGATGCGATTGGAGCGGTACTCTCACAAGACTTTGAGGATGGAGAACACCCTATTGTGTACATACATCGTGTCTTAACGAGTGCTAAGAGGAATTACTCTACTACCGAAAAGGAATGTTTGGCGTTAATTTGGGCAATCAAGAAACTCCGACTCTATTTTGAAGGGTACAAATTCAAGGCAATCACGGATCATAGTGCTCTGAAGTGGCTACAAAAATTAAAGGAGCCGACCGGACGTTTGGCTCGATGGGCACTGGAATTACAGCAGTGGGAAGTACGGATTGAATACCGAAGGGGTGCAATGCATCGAGTTCCTGATGCATTATCGAGAATCCAGGAGAATGATCCGAAGGAGATCGAGATTGTAGCCTTCACGAAACTGGCTGATCCTTAGTACATAAGACGTAGAGAGGAGATCCAGAATAGTCCTGCGAAATACAAGTCATGGAGAATCGAGAACGATCTGATTTATAAGCAACGACATGACCCATCTTGGGGCCAGTCATGGGTGAAGAAGACACTTGGAAGTTGGTGATCCCGGAAGAATCCCACTGTGAGGTAACAGCAGGTCATTTAGGAGTCGAGAAGACGTATGAACGAATTGCCCAGGAGTATTACTGGCCCGGAGTCTGGTATGATGTGTATCAATTCGTGCAAGAGTGTGATGAATGTCAGCGATATAAGACGGATCAGACAGCACCGAAGGGGTTAACGGGGGGTCGAGTAATCGAGCGTCCTTGGGCAGGGTTTGCGTCGGACTTGATGAAATTCCCACAAAGTAAAGGCCAATACAAATACGTCGTGGTATTTCAGGATCTGTTTACGCGGTGGGTGGAGTTGCGTCCGATACGTACAGCAACTGGTAAAAACGTAGCAGAAGCCTTTGAAGAGCTAGTTTTATTTCGGTGGGGTACGCCAGACTACCTGTTCACCGATAATGGCAAGGAGTTCGATAACAAGGACTTAGGACGGATCTTGGAGGTGTATGGAGTGATCCGGGTAACTACCCCCCCGTATCATCCACAGGCCAACCCAGTTGAGCGGAGCAATCGCACCCTAAAGACGATGATTGCTACCTTCGTGAAGAATGACCACCGGAGCTGGGACCAACACCTACACGAGCTTCAGCATGCCATGAATTCGGCATCCCAATCGAATACTCGAGTCTCACCAGCATTCTTTAATTACGGTAGGCATCCCTCTCCGGTGAAGAATTTAAGGCAGGAGGTGGAGCCAAAAGGCCCGAAGATATCGATATCAATAGACGTATGGAGTGATCGGGTGAAAAGGTTGGATGCTCTGCGTGACGTAGTCATCAAAAATATCGAAAAAGCACACCAGAAACAAGCAAGAACCTATAATAAAGGTCGTCAGGATGTGCGATTTCAAGTAGGGGACTTAGTAATGAGGAAAGCACACGTGCTATCAAACGGGCCGCAAGGGTTTTCGGCTAAGTTAGCACCCGATTGGGAGGGTCCGTACGAAATCATAGAGGTTAAACCCCCAATGTGTACATTCTAAAGATGGAGAGTGGATGGAAAAATCCCAAAGTGCATGTAAGGGAGTTAAAGAAATAACGAGAGAGTCGGGCGATTGGTAAAGGAAAGTAGTATACTAACCCATGGTGCAAGTAAGTGTTACATCTCTATTTAGAGTTGTGTCATCTGTCGTGTTGTTGGTATGTTAATTATGAGTTGGGATATGGAATTGGTATAATGTATTGTCGTTTCAGAAAAAAAAAAAAAAATGTCAGGAGCCAGCCAGCCATCCATCCTCCTCGGCCACCATCCGACCCTTAAGTCCAGCCATGAGCCTGTCACCGCTGCAGTCGCCACCTGCCGAAGGCAGCCACGCCGATTGACTGGAGCGCAACCTGCTCAAGGACATGGAGCCGGAAGAGAAGTGGAAGGTGGCGGCTTCGCAGGCACCGCGAATACCGCGGAAGAAGCCAGCTTCTTCACCCCCATCGACGATTCTGGAGTTGGGCCTTGAGTTGGACGCAGAGTCCATGAAAGTGACAACCCCTCCGGGGTTGGTCAAAAGCCCAGAGGAAGGTGAGGGGGAGGTGGTGAGCGAGGGCGTATTGATCGAGTTCGAGGAGTCGAGTTTTGTTGGAGGGGGAGGGGGAGGCTGGGGGGAACTCCTCAGTGGCCAGGTGGTGGCGGAGCTCCAGGAATGGCTAGGCGAAGGTGAAGCCGTTCTACAAGACCCGCCATTGTCTCCACCAGGAGTCCTAGGAGAAACTCCTCCCTTTCCGACAATCGAGATCGGGGTCGAGTTATCACGGGAGGGATCGAGGATCTGCGGAGACTACATTTTCTGGCTGAACAGGCGCGGTATGAAGAGGCGTTCCGTTCGTTGCCGATCCCAGCCATTGAGCCGTTTTCAGGTGGAGTTGCAGAATGGGATGTGGACGAGCCGTCTCCCAGCCCGCTCTACCAGGTGGCCGAGTGGCCAACTGAGAAAGGGCGCAGATAGCGCTTTAATCCTCGGCGCCGGGAGAGTGAGGTGACGGAGCCGGTGGCGGCCCCAGTCACTATCCAGAAGCGGGCAGATCTAGTGGCGGAACCGGAGGGATGCGGGCCAGTGGGCCCTGCCACCACCCTGGCACAGAGTGATGCGATGAAGAGGGCCAGCTCGAGCGATGACAAGCCGCCAGCCCCAGTCCACCTTCGTCTCGGGAGAAAGGTCGCTGAGCCATCATCGGATCGATTTCCTGCGCTCCATTCCTGCTCGACGCGAGGGGTGCTCTTCGGCAACATTCGGCCAGTAACGGTGGATAAGGCGGTAGACCCTGATCCTAATCACTGCTTCAATTGTTGGCAAAGGGAACACACGCGGTTCACTTGCGGTGCACCGCATAGTTTCTTTTGCTTCAATTGCGGCAGGAGGGATGTTAATCTACGCAATTGCCCCCGGTGCTCCGATGAGCATCTGAGTTACCTCCACGTCCGGGCACGGTCGAGCTCGGGAGCGATGGTGGGAGATCCGCGCGTGGCTCCCGGAGAGGCAGCGGTTCGGCACCGATCTAGGTCGCCCTTGACGCCACGGCGGCGAGCAAGCAGGTAAGACACCATGACCCCCAGGACCGCCACACCCTCACCTGCTACTGGGCAGGAGGCGACCCCATTGTCAGCAGCTATTGAGGCCCCGCTTCAGACTACACCAGCGATGGCAGGACCAGCTGGGGCAGCATCAGCAGGAGGAGTATTGGAGTACTTTTCCAAAATACAACACCTACCTGCTGACCTCCAGGCCGTTCTGCTGAGGGCATTTGTCACTCAGAACCAGTGAAGTTAGTATCACCTACCTTGTATTCGAGTAACCCTGGAACCAGTATCGAGTCGTGATCAAGTAGTATTTGAAAAGAGAGAGAGGGGTAAATCGAGTGAGTAGAAATGAAGCCTTTGGTTAAGGATAATCATCGTCTTGGTGTGGGGGTATTGTGACGAGATCACAGGCAGCTGCAGGCCTGGGGCCTGCAGCAGACGAGCACAGGGCTCGTAGCGTCCGCCATGTTGTGTGCGTCGTCGCCGAGGAGCAGCGCGCGCACTCATACACATGCACACACAGCGCCGACTGCTGCGCCAAGCAGCAGAGCGCAAACTCAGTCACACACACTAATATCGTAGCCGGGTCGAGCATGGACGAGTACGCGCAGGAGAGGGACGTGAGGCGCCGGCGGAGAGAGAGGGCAGGCGCACGAGAGGGCCAAGCCACGCGGTGAGCGGCATCGAGAGCTGACGGCAGGAGAGCACGATACGAATGATAACGGAGCGAGCACAGACTGAGCGTCGCGCAGTTTGCTCGCGCATGCGAAATGGTGGAAGCGGGAGCAAGCGAGAGGAGAGAGACTGCCGGCCGAGACGGGCGCGCAGCAATAGCGATAAGCCGGAAAACGCATTCTCTTCGTCAACGGAATCCACCGCGAGCAGTCGCATTTTGCTGTAGAGTAGTAGCGTTGATTTTGCTAGGGGGGATTTTCGTGGAGTTACTCGAAGGTAGTGGAATAGTTGAAAGTTTCACCTAACCGGTGCCGTCGCATCACGTAAGTAATATCCAAGTCAGAAAGATGAAGGAGTATTGCGAGTAATAGTGTTGCAGGTTCGTATCGTGTTGTAGTAGGAATCGAATAAGTAGAATAAATCGAGACTATCAGAGTTGCTGTCGAGAGGTACTGTCTATCCAGGGTTGTCTCCAGTACTATCAGCCTCTGCAAAACGAGGAAAATCCAGCTCGCGTTCTTGTGTTACTTATTTGCAGATTCAACAGCGGTGAGCAGGCCAGTAGCCGGGAGTAGCCATTTTGAGGACGCCAAGGCGGCGCACAGTGGTCGAAAGTAGCCGAATTATTGGACAAAATTATTATTGTTAAAATTTTTAATAAAAAGTCGTATGTAATGAAACTTTAATGACCTTTTTCAAATATATTACATAAGAGAATATATATTACGTAAAAGTAATTTTTATATTTTAATAATAACAATATTAATAATAATAAATAAATAATAAAGATAATGCTTATAATGAACGAAGCCTTTTTATTTAAAATTACATTTCCTCATCTTGTTCTTCAACTGAGGTCTCATTTTCATCACTTTGAGTGTATTTTTGAATTTACAAAATATCCAACACCTCTTGTGGAAATTTTTTCTTATTTTTTTTTAGGATAAATTTCCGACAATGTTATTACAGGGTCTGAATGAAGAAGCAATCTTAAAAATACATCTTCATTTGTTTTTGTTCTCGAAATTTTTCTAGAATGGTCTTTTCTGTAAGACTTTAAAATCTTATGCATAGACTCAATTACTTCCTCTGAAAGTTGTCCTATAGGTAAAATACTTTCCTTAACAATCGTTGGACCGTGTATTAAAAGTTTATGGACACTTGGAGGCATGTAATACCAAGAGTATAGATTTACATACAATTCTGCTGTTTCTTTACAATATATTTCGAATCGTTTAATGTTAATATTCAATCCACTAGAAATAATTATTAAAATGTTGTGAAATCTTGTAATCAGTCGTATATCGATTCCTAGATAGCATATTTAGAAACATTAAGAATATCGAAACTTATAAAAATTTAGTTCAATGAAAAAAATGTATAAAATACCTGTAATTTCCGAAGATTTATCTGCATTTTCAAAAAACTTGCGAGCAGTGTTCCCATCATTAGACGAGCCGTAACCAGGTTTCGGAAAATCAACACGTAATACTAATTCAGATAGGAATTTTTGTTGAACTGCCTTTTTTCGCTCTTCCATAACTTGTCTGGTTCCATCTTTTTGTTCAGCGTGCAATTAAATTGTTTAATGAACTTGATTCTATACTTGTTTTTTAATTTTTTTATCAAGAATAAAAATTATAAGCAATACATATTAAAAATTATATAATACCTTCCATTTTATAAAAGGAAGTCTGTACGAAATATGCAAAAGGCAATCGAAACAGTGTATATATGCATGTAATATTGGTAAATTATACTGAAACTGAGATTCGTCGACTGTTTTCTTATGAAGCTCATTTAAATTATTCATTTTTGATACCGTTGTGTGACAAATATTGCAGCTCATACTCGATGTATTACTTAAAGCATTGGTTACCTATAAAATATTCACATTAAATATTTAACTTAAGAGCTAATATAAATATAAAAATTAAATATATTAACTCTTTAAAGCCGAGTGTTGCTAAGAAATAAAAACATAAAAATACGAAATTCTGAAGTTAGCATTACAGTAATAAGATTATGTAAGTGAAAAAGTTTTCGATATTCAAAAAGCGTCATTAACCCAAGTGTTAAAGAGTTAATAAATATGTATTATATTTTAAACTAAATGAGTATTAATTACTTTGCCGTCAATCATAGTTGGACGAAGTAAAAACTTTATTTTCCAATGCTCTTCTTCGTAATCTTGAAGAGAATTCATTTGTTCTTGCAAAGTTCTTTTTTCGGATCTTGATAAATCATCTGTTTCGTGTATCCATTGTATTTTTATTGGTCTACAAAATCTTGTGGACGATGGTCTAGGATTCTCCCAAATAATATTATTATTCGAAAGACTTTGTAGTCGAAGTGGAACTATCGAAGTAACAAAAACGTGTTGGTCATATGATACATCATCGTCATCCCATTTTTGTTTATAAGCAGAAAAACCTGAACTTCCATCAAATCCGTATTTAATAATTAATATCAAATTATTGTCATCCTTAGAAATATTTCTTCTTAAATCTAACGCTGTTATTAATCTACTGCAAGTATGATTAATAATACATTGTAGTGTTACTTTGCATAATTTATCGGTTATTTGAATACCATAAGGATAAGCAGCTTTTTTTGCAACAAGTAATTTATCGTAAGATGGGTAGATATTGTGATTTAATTTTTTTTGCCCCCCGATATATTGCTAAATATTGTTTCTTCGTAAAATCATTATTAATTAAAAATGCCAAAGCTTGTTCCGGGCTATAACCATTTTTTTCGTTATTTCCTAATTCATTTTTTCTATAATCTGTAAGCTCTTTTGCATAGGATGGAGAGTAGGATGTAATATCTTTAATGAGTGTTGCACCAGCTTTATTACCAGTACTTTTGAGGGAGACAGATAGAGCCACAGAAAGTTCTTTTTGAGAATTTTGTTGTCTCAATAATTCTGTCCTTCGCTTCTGCTGTTTTTCACCCAAATCTTCGAAGTTTTTTCTTTTTCTCCCAGTTGAGGCTGACACTGTGTAAAAAATTGGCATAAGAAATACTATATACTCGTACACACATATATTGTATATTATATATTATTGAAAGTTGGAATATACGTTATTTTCTTTATTTTAAGGGTAGGGTCCAGTCATAAATGAGCAAAAAATGCATTTTTTTTATGTTACAAAAGTATTTTTTAAAGGTAAGAAAAAAATGTTTCCAGTCAGAAAAAAAAATTTTTAATTTACAATCTATATTTATAGACATTAAAATATATTAAAGAAATATAAAGGTAAAGAAAAATATAAATATTCAGCTTATTTCCATCATTTTCTACAAAGTTATGCTTTAAAAAATAGTAAAAACAAGGGCTTAGCAAAAATGTCTCCTGCGGGGAACCATTTATGCTAGAATTACATATCTGAAAAATTTGAACATGTTTCATCGAAGACTTCAACTTTACAGAGGCTTTTGATTTTAAACACAAAAATGCCATTTTGGGTCTAGTTTAAGTTAGTAAACAATAAAAAAGTTTAATAAATTAATAATATAAAAATGTTAAATAGTACATATTTTTCTTTATCTTTATAGTACTTAAACATATTTACATTTCTGTAAATATAGATTGTCAATTAAAAAAAAATGTTTTCTGACTGGACCCTACCCTTAAACTTATGTACTTCAAAAACTTTTTTATTTCATTTAAATAAAAATCATACAAATTAAAAAAAATATATACAGTACCTCGCCATATTATTAGGCCATAGATAAAAAAATTCCAATTTTTACATTATTTTTGTCATTCATTGTAAATACTTCGACAATACTTGCTTTTTTGAGTGCCTAATTTATTTTCTAGTTATTTTTGTAACATTAATCATGTACATAACCGGAGCAGCACTGTTCTTTCGAAAATTTCGAAATTTGTATTTTTTTTTAACAT
Source organism: Torymus aiolomorphi (assembly GCA_036365515.1). Classification (NCBI taxonomy): domain Eukaryota; kingdom Metazoa; phylum Arthropoda; class Insecta; order Hymenoptera; family Torymidae; genus Torymus; species Torymus aiolomorphi. The sequence continues at coordinate 149,780,420 of CM070875.1, read as the reverse complement.
TAAAATTTAAAAGCCGTTTAAAATAAATATACGTTTATTTTTACAGATAAGTAAAATTAACCAACATTGGAACAATATTGGAACAATATTGTAATGACACTATGTATGAGCCTTTTCATTGTAAGGACTTATGAGTATACTAAAGTTATAAATTTTATTGAATGAAAAACAATTTTTTATTGGAATAAATGTAATTTTTTACCTTTGGCCTAATAATACGGTGAGGTACTGTACAACCTCCATTAATAAAAGCTTAATAAAAGTTATATCGAAGTCGGTTGTTATACTTCGTTATAAGACATAAAATACTACTAGTAGAATCTTATTTGCACGTTGTCCTAAGTTAACCTATTATTAGTTGCAAATTTTACTGCTTATTATTAAGTAAATGAAAAATATGTACCTGTATTTTTGGCGTTATTTAAATTAAAAGTAATTTCACTATCTAACCATTCCGCATTATTTTTTTTAAATCGTTCGTCCGTTCTGGAACTTTTCTGCCATCTTTCAAAATACTCGTTGAAAAATTTAGAATCTAATATCAAGTTTATTATTTTTATACTTGATTCATTCCCTGAACAATTAAATTTTTTTGTTAAAAAGTTTCGTATGTATAATACTTTTTCTTGCTTTGCTCCGTTTTTGCACTTATCTCTAATAACACAATGTATTTCTGATCTTTTTATTTTATTCATTTCTGTACATATAGATATATTTAAAAGTTAAAGTTAAAATATGAAATGTAATAATGTTAAAACGATTTACTCACTCGTTCTTAAAAAAAATTTGTGACTGTACAAGGATTCAGTGCCACATAAAAAAATATAAGTCAAATCGAATTCAATGGTAGGTAAATTTCTATCGGTAAAGTAACATAACGGCCAATACCCACAGTCACTGTGACAGTCAGTAACGTTAGTCCTGGTTGATTTTATCGGACATTTTTTAATTGCGACTAACTTCTCGTTGTCATTTTCATGCCCTGGCACAGGTGCTATCGGTACTTTATATAAATAATTTAATACATAATTTAATACAGTACTAGCATTTACAAGAGAAATACAAATATCGTAAAATAATTTATTTAATTTTTCTTAAAGGGGCAAATATGGGCAAGATTTCTGAATTAGATATTGTTTATTATATATTTCTTTAACTGCACAAATTTTCCTGACACCCAAGTATGCCTATAACATAGTTATTTTTAGTGATTTGTACAGAAATTTAATAAAAATGCTTGTTTCTCCATTAAATTTATTATTGAGAATTCTATTACGCCACAATATGGAGTATTTTTTACCTCGATATCTAATATTCATGTATTCATTGTGAACAACAAATTCAAAAATTTCTGGTGCAACTATTTACTTTTTTAATCGGTAACAAAATTTATTAATAAAAAAAACAGATAAAGCAATAAAAATTGTAAAAATTTATAACAGCACATCCTTTTATAATAATACAAAATTAGTACTGTACAATTTATTAGTGAAATTTTACGTATAAATGTATCAATAATAAGAACTCATTATCATTTTTAAGCTATAAGATATCTGAAAAAAACCTATTTTGTCCAATTTTTTGGGCAATTTCGACCACTGTGCGGCGCGGGCAGACTAACCGCCATTGCGGCCATTCTTTCATTAGTAAAATAAATTTAAAATAATTACTAATTGTGGAAGTTGTTCTTATTAGCGAGTGTTCATTTCCCCTGTGTTGTCTATCGAGTGTTCTTTCAGGTCTCGTTATTGAGAAACTCTTATCACCGCAGAGGGAGTAAATTGCTGTCTCATCAGAGGTATTTCCGGGTGTGGTTGTTGCTGGGGTTTTGACCCCCCTTGTCGAGAGCGGAGTTTCAGCCGAGGTAGAGGACCGTTATTGGTAAGATAGATAGTGGAAATAGTGGCAGTTGGTTTAGTTTGAGTCACTAATAATTTCGAGTGATTCAATCGAGGGTATCACTAAATACAACGTCACAAGAGTCATTAATGAATAAATATCAATTGCAGGATAGTAGATTATATAGTACTCCTATGGAATCGAATCTAAAAATTGAAAAGGCTGAAATATGCGAGTCAAGTATTAAATATAGAAATTTGATAGGTGCATTATTATATATAAGTTCTAGTACAAGGCCTGATATAAGTTATAGTGTGAATTATTTGAGTAGGTATCAGAATAGTTATAATGAGACACATTGGAAATATGCTTTGCGAATCTTGAAATACTTGTATTTAACGAAAGATTTAAAGATGAACTATAAAAGAAATGTAAATTGCGAAATTATAGATTGTTGTGTAGACGCAGATTGGGCTGGTGATAATGTTGACAGAAAATCCACATCTGGATATGTTATTAAAGTATTTGGGAATGTAATCGATTGGAAATCGCGAAAACAAAAAACTGTAACAAAGGTTTCAACTTATGCAGAATATGTAGCCTTATCTGAGGCAGTTAGTGGAGTAAAGTTTATAATAGAGGTAATGAAAAACGTAAAAAAAATGTAGAATTGATTGATCCTGTAAAGATATTTGAGGATAACACAGGCGCGATAAATATAGCGAATTATGGAAACCTTACTAAGAATTCAAAGCAGATAGAAATACATTATCGCTATGTTCATGAAAGCGTGAAAGAAAAAGAAATTGTAATAATTAAAATTGACTCGAATGATAATGTTGCGGATATCTTTACAAAAGCGTTGTATAAAGATAAATTTGAAAAGTTTAGAGAATTATTGAATATCATGTAATAAATTAATAGTGTACAATATATATATGTAAGGAGGCGTGATGAAAATAGTATACATCTATATTGTACGCATGAATATATACAGTAGGTATGTGTGAGCGCGCGACTGTATCGAGAGCGCGCAATGTCGTATGAGTCCGAACGTAAACATGTACCTCTCCCCTTCCTTATAGTGTGTGCGTGAGCAAGCATCTAAGTCGAGGAGCAGCGAACGATACGCTGTTCTCTCTCTCTACTTTTGTACGCCGAACGAGAAGCACCTCGCGCGTGGCGCAAGATAGCGCTGTGAACTAAGTCTCAATAAACTCTTTATTATATCACTACATTAAATAAGTCTCTCCTTAATTAACCACACCTCAACAACTTAAAATGGAAATAGGCCTGTAATTCGTTACAAGGTGCCTATTTCCCTTTTTAAAGATCGGTTGGACATATGACTTTTTCCAGACCGGAGGGAGATAGCCCTTTGGTAGAGGTCTATTGAAAATAATACACAAGGGCTCCGCTAAGGAGGCAAAGCACCTTTTTAAAAAGTAGTATGGCACTCCATCCGGCCCTGAATTAGGGCTATCTTTCGCATTCGCAACCGCTCGCTCAATATCGCATACTTCTATAACGTAATTATTTACAATACAAGTAGCCGTAGGCTCATATAATCCACTACTTCCCGCCGGCTGCTTGTAAACGGAGCTAAAATACTCTGCGAACAAGTTAGCACTTTCCTGGTCGTTTGATGCGAGTCGATCAGACCAGGAAAGGTTGGTTGGAATTTCCTCAGTCTTTGACTTATTGATAAATGGCCAGAAATGCTTTAGATTCTTACCTAAGGAATTCTCAATGTTAGATATATAAACTCTGTAGCAGGATTTCGAATTTCGAATACATAGGGCTCTGACCCTTTTGAACTCAATGTAATCCGACAAAAGACTAGAGGATTTCCACTTACAATGTAACGATTTCTTAAGCCTAATTAGATTAATGAGATCAATATTATACCACACGGGGTATGTACACGGCTTAGACGATTTAAAAGGCACGCAAGATGAAATTGCCTCATTTATTACAGAATATAAACTATCGACCGACACATCGAGGTCATCGGCGCCCAGAGTGGATTCCCAGTTAATATCAGAAAATAACAAATTTAAGTCTGCATAGTCAGCACGAGAGAAATCCAATCTGGTGCATCCGGCGACCTTCTGCTTTGTTACGTACGGACTGAGTTCGAAGACAGCAGGTAAATGATGTATGTCCGTTGTAATGAGTCACTCCACGTCTTCTATCGGTGTGGCAAGCTGCTGGGAGCAGAACAGCAAGTCCAATGTATACCCTTTGGACGGATGTGTTGGATACACCCGAGACGCTTCTAGACTGGCATAGCAGTTTGTCACACGCTGCGCATTATCTCTGGCTTCTGGCCGCACATATTCCACCGGCTTCGCTACAAGCGGGTCATTAGACCATTTTAGGTAACGGAGGTTAAAGTTGCCGAAGATCGCAAATTTGTCGTCCGGATGTTTAAACATAATTTCCTCAATGGCCACACAATGCAGGCGACATGACTCTGGAGGTGAATCAGGGGGTATGTAGACTGCACCAAGGACTATTTTAAAACCCTCACATTCTGTCCGGACGAAAATTTGCTCGAGCATGGTGTCCTCAATGACTTCAAGAATGGTAAGGTGGCTTTTGATGGCGATGAGGACGCCGCCCGAAGTACCCCGCTTGCTGACCGATATAGAGCGGTCCCTTCTAAAAACTGAGTAACCAGTGAGCCCGAGATTAGCATTGTCCGTGTAATCACCCAGCCATGATTTCGTGAATATAAGAATATGCGGTGGATTACTGTGCATAATTAGGTTACAAAGAAGGTCATCCATTTTGTTATTGAGGCTGTGGGCATTCGCGTAGTAGATTCGAGTTTATTTTTTACAACTACCGACCGTTTTTTGGACTAGAGATCTGAGCGTTGAGACTACTTAAAGTGCTCTTACTTTCCGCTGTGTCCGGATCAGATTTGTCAAAGACCGTCGGTACCCCGTTGATGTACTTCACCGTTTTTGGATGCTCTAAGTCCTTGCTGTTGTGTAGCTTTACTGTATCATGTAATTCCTTTAGATGATCACGTTGCATGGGCGTCTTGTCGAGCGCTACGCTGATACTTTTCGGAAGAAGCTTACGGTTGCTGCAAACCCTGAGTTCTTCCTCGTGTGATTTCAAAGTCACGAGGAGCAGCCGTGGAATATTATTTGCTTTGGGCTTAGGCTTATCGAGTCGAAGTGTGTTGATATTTGCCAAGTCTATGTTGTTGATCTTCGCCAGCAGTGATTTAATTTACTCGTCGTCCGACTTACTAATAGCAGAGTCCATGTGTTCCGGGATAATTGCTTGCCCTTCATCCGATTTACTATCAACAGAGTCCCTAAGCTCTAGCAGCTTAATAATGACATTGCGCGCTCGAGATTACCTGCTCTGAATTTCGGCGACAGTAACGTCAACCCAGCATGACGGAATCCCCGAATCTAATCTGGCTTCTAGCTCCGAGACCTTTCTGCAGAGATCAAGCACGACCTTGGTCTCAGCAACTAGATCATCAATCCTACCATTAGCCGTTTCAAGTTGGGTCGATAAAGTGTCAATCGAGTCTATCTTATCTTTTATTGATTGGAGATCCCTCTTTATGTTATTCATGGTGGAGTAGATATCCAGGCTGAGGCCGCCGTCCTCCGAGCATGTCAGACATCTAAATACCATCATCGGTTTTTTCTTCAACTCAACGACTTTTATTTCGGAGGCAGTGAGACCTGCACAATACGTGGATGCGTGGTAAAGATCTCGACATATAATGCAGGGTATAATCGTTGATCTATTATCGAAGTTTTTGACGCACTTAGCACACGTGGACATTTCGACGTTAGGGTGTACCGCTCACTCCCGCGAACTGTACGTTGGCACTCAGATTGCACCTGACCTTTCTTTAGACAGCTAGAGTAAAGCACACACGCACTGCCGGGCAATACTTTATTATTTAAACTGACGCGAAAGAGTTACAGATGCTAGTAGCTACCAAATATTGGCACCGTACCAAATATTGGATTTAAATAAACTATATAAAGTTAATAATAATAGCACTGCTGCTGTAGACCAGTGTGTATAATAGGAGCGCCATATGTTGGAAAGCAAAATATCAATATTTTGGAAAGCAAAATATTGATATTTTGCTTTCCAATTTTGTCTGATTTAACTAGTATTTACTGATTTCATAGAATTTGGGATTTAATAGATTTTCCGTGTTTAATTTCAAACGGAATGAATACGGATTGAATTGTAAAAGTTATAGAAACTTTTAACAGAAATAATAGATGTTTTGACGAGGATATCTCCATCAACCAATCACGGGCTCCTTTTAAACGGACTTGACCAATCACAAAGGTTTTATTTTGGCTTCACTTTTCCATCATTCTTTTAAGAGAGGATAAGATATCAGCGTTTGATAACGATTCTACTTATAAAAATTCCCATGAAATTTTACCCTGAAATTATGACTAGTCTAATACTGGCATAGTACCGGTTAATTATGAACCTAGTAATAGCACTAGAGCTGCCCCAGATACTGGTAGTATCATCGACGTAACGTTCAGTTGTGCAGGCTCGTAAGGCCGCGGTGCGAGTCTACGAGGGCATCTAGCGGAGAGAGCAGGAAGGTTATGGAGAAAGAGAGGTTAGGTGTGAGAGAGGTCGGTAAGGTAGGTAGTGGAGTTTCGTCCCGGGTTACCATCGTGGACTCTTCAGTAAGGCTTGATGGTAACCCTGTCTTAGACTCGGGGAGGATGTCCTAACTGTGTTAAGCGCGCTATATATACTAACCAAGGACTCGTTTGGCCACTTGCGGGAGTCAGAACTTGGCACGAACTCTGGTGGCAGAGCTGTGAAGCTTGAGCTGCCACATAGTTATGTAAGAGTTTACATAGCGTCGGCAGCGGCCGAAAAATGACAAAAAAAAAACAAAGGCAAACAAAACTATCAGAAACCACAAAGCCTCAACTCAAATTACCTGCACCATCAATTACCCTTAAAACTGACTTTTCAAATTTCAATTGAGTATATAAAAGAAAAAATGTTTTCGTAATCATCCTATTTCACCGGTGTATGTACAATGAAAATAAGCGATAAATATATTTGTAAATTTAGCGATATCATAGATGGTAGTTGCCAAATAAAATTCATTGTTAGATTGTTCGGTAGCAATATCATAAAATCAACAACGATATTTATCAGTCAATTACACCTGCAGACTTTTCTAGAAAGAAAATTTTGTAAATGGAGTTTTTGAAATTAAATATTTATTTGACATATGTGTGTTATAAAATCTTTTAAATTGTGCACATGTTTATTTCAAAATCCAATAAAAATATTAAGATAGATATCGTCAAAGTAATTAACACGTATAATTAAAAAATTAGCATGTTTCGAAAATGAGTTACAAATTATTAGATGCAAATCAACGACATATATTATATTCTAGATGATTAACTTAAAGTTCAGAATATTTTTTCTTTATATAGTTTTGATTCTGTAGTTCTGAATAGATTATTTCCAAATAGCTGATGAGAGATGTGCATTAGTTATAAGTTACAAAGGTTGACTCGAAATATATTTTTATATATGTTAAGTGATGCACAAAAAATAGTTTTAAAATTATGAGAGGCATATTTGATTATTTGAAATTATGTGCCATGAATTATTTTTATCTCAAAAGGCTTTTATATTAAGTAATACCAGTCTTGCCAATTATTTTAGCCTCTAAACTATGTTGTACATTGTATTTAAATAAGCATTTGTAATGATTAATTATTTAAAAACAAAGAATGACAATTTTATAATACACCTCGCTTGTTAGAGGGCTACTCTTCAGCTTGACTATTTTCATCTGTATCACTTTCATCACTATCATCTTCACTTTCGTCGCTGTCTTCACTGTTCTCATTATCTTTATCACTTACTACACCATTCGCCTCGTCAGATGATTTTTCTAGATTGATGGGCTTTTCATTCACCTTAGATCCGTCATCTTTCTGTTTTGGGGTGCGTGGTGCCCGGTTCATATCTTGAATTTTACTTGCGATATACGAAGATGCTTTAGGCAATTCCAATTGTATTGCAACCGGATCCAGCTTCACTATAGAGCTCAAATAATGCTCGAATATTCCTATAACATATTTAAATTCTAAAATTCAAATATTGCACAAATTATTAATGATGAGTTTGAGAGTGAGTACAGTTTAGTCGTGATTTTATTTAACGGTAAACACGTGAACATAACAGTAGTTTATAATTTACGAACGGAACAAAGGCACGCAAAGCGTGCATATAAGTTTACTATAGTGTATATATTTCGATTCGTTATTTTCGCGCCGTGAAATGTTAGTGTTCTATAATTACAATTTAAAAATTGAGTTAAAAATTTTAAAAAGTGTATTATTACGAATAAAATATCAAACAAAATGGAGAAGATAAAATTAGAGATAAATGCATCTGCAAATGCTATGGGATGATCATCTAAATAATGCTTCACTTATAAAACGAAAAAAAATGACGCATCCTCAACGCAAGTTTCTGCTCTAAATATTTGTTAAAATGAATGCAGTAAACTATCTAATATACGTTGACTACACCAGTATTGGAACAGTCACCAGTGAACGAACATTTTCTTTATATATATGAAAATATCAAGTTTTCTATGTATTGTTTATCTATATTGATTTTCGAATCCTTGAAAATTTTTATTTCATTTTATATAAAGATACTGCATAAAAGAAATTATCTTGTTAAGAATAAAATCATAAAATCGCCGCTATTAAGTGTTCCTTCACTGGTGAAACGTATTTAGATACTATTGGAACAAAGGAACACTTTGCGTGTTCCTTTACTGGTGTTTAGGAGATATTTACAGATTTTTATTAAATAAAATTTTTACTTTGATTCTTTATTTAAAATTTGCTTACCTACGTAAAGTTTGAACATTTTAAAATATAAATTTCAAAAAAGTTTTAATTCATTAATCCATTTTTAAACCACTTTATTAAATAACAAAAGTTACAATTTCCTTATTCGTTCCTTCACTAGTGAAGTCACCCTATTATTTAATATGGGTTTTAAAAAACCTTTGCGTGACAAAAAAAATACTAAAATTTGTAGATAGAATAGCAAAAATAACATTGCACATCGAACATCCGAAAAAGGTTTTAACATTAAATTATCATAAAACTATTATTAATTTTTCTATTTTGGGTACCTATTTGTTTTCGGATTTAATCGAGTGTAATTGTAATAAAAAATGAAATATGAGTGTTTTAATGTTATCTTTCTCTTATTGTAGTATTATGCTTAAATAAAGTTGTCATTTAGTCCATTTTATAAATATTTAAAACTACTAAATACACTCAATTTAACTTTGTTTATGAGTATAAATATTAAGACTTTAATATTTTTAGAAGTCATATTAAAATTTTGGGATATACATTTTCATATTTGATTTTTATGATTTTCGCAGTCCAAAAGTTAAATGTTCCGAAAATTAGTTTAACAATACAAATATTGAACTGGAGTTAAAAATCCTAGTGTGTAAATCAATAACTTTGGTGACATATTTTCAGAGGTTATGAAACTAATTAATAGATTTTTTAAGTTAGGAAGTCTTGAAAGTATTGATATCTATAAATTAGTATTTTAAAGAATTTATTTATTTTATTATTTTATTTATTTATTTATTTACCAAAGTAATGTAACGTATAAATGTTACCATCAAGACTCACTTGATATGTGTCTGATGTTGTGCACGAATGAACGTGTACGAGTTATTTATATTGTTAGAGTTTGTCAACGAGAAGAAATGAATAAGTGTGATTCTTGGAGTCTCTGCTCCAACTCACTCGAAAGTAAAATTGGAAGCAGAAGGAATAAGAACGCTACGCGCGTTCGAGTAAAATAGGCAAGCAATACGCAAGGTATATGCAATAGGCAAACTGATAATACGAGAGCCTCGCGAAATATCAGCAAAGCAAAAAAAATAGCAATTGGGCAATAAGTAAAGCAAGGGGTAAATATAAGTAAGGCAAATAATGTGTCTTAGTCGCAACTAAGACAAGTGTAGGCAAATGTACGCAACAAGTATAGGCAAAAGTATAGGGGAAAAGTAACAAGGCATGTGCATAAAGCACCTCAATAGTGGCTGCCGCAGACCTCTATATGTATACTCATTGAATATATATACTATATTTTTCATTGAAGGTTGCTCGTCGGTGCTTGCCATCTGGCGGACACTTCGGGTACTTCAATCCCGAACAGATGTAAATTATTTCGTACATCTTATCAAAACAAAGCATTTCGCCACCGGAACTTTACTTTTTACACATATATTTTATGTATAAAAAGTACTATTTTATATAGAAAAACCGGCTTCCTCAAAGTTAAGGAATCCGTTTCTTTATGAGTCATACTCACATTTAATCTGATTGGTATGCGATAATAATACTTTTTGCCATCTTCTATGAGTCCACGGGCTGACTGTTCGGGGATTATACTTATTACATAAATATAATTTGTAGTTTTTTTTTCTTTACTCATTTTGAATTTTATACAAGTTGAAAAATCATAAGTTCAATTACTAAAAAGATAAAAACATATTTTTAAGGTGATGTGAAACCCTAATTTCAATATTTTTTAAACCAACATTCAAACGTTTATTTGGAAGAAGACGGTTGTCAAGCGCTCCGTACACGTAAACACTATATTCAGGAATTTTTTTGAGTGATTTTATTAGCATTTTCTTAAGTTATGCTCGTTTGAAAAGTAGGCCAAATACAGATTCCTACTTACCGACAGTACGGTTTTTATTTAATTAAATAAATTCTCATCATTTTTTTGGAAAAACACGTTTGTCAAGCGCTCCGTATATGTTAATACTATACTCACAATTTTTTTTGGATGATTCTATTGGTATTTTCGTGAGATGTACTCGTTTGAAAAATAACGTCGGTACTCACATCCCCTTAAGTCTGAAATGACTATAAATGTAACCGTAATATGACTAATATTTCCGGTTTATATTACTGAAGGGGATGTAAAACAGTACCGTAGATCCCTACCATGCCGGCATCGCTTGTATTATTTATCTCGACGTCTGAGGGGAACATCATGCCATCTCGGCGCGACGCTGAAGAAGATGCCATCTCGCCGCGACGATGAAGAAGATGCTATCTCGCCGTTACAATGAAGAACATGCTATCTCGGGGCTTCTCATTTTTTGCACTTTTCAAATGCACGTAACTTTGCACAGAATCGACCGATTTCAACGATTCTCATCTCAAATTAAACCACTTATCTTCTACTTTAATTTGAGATGAGAGTCGTTGAAATCGGTCGATTCTGTGGTAAGTTACATACATTTGAAAAGTGCGAAAAATGAGACGCGCCGAGATAGCATGTTCTTCACTGTCGCAGCGAGATAGCATCTTCTTCATCGTCGCGGCGAGATGGCATGATGTTCTGCTCAGCCGTCGATCTATTTTACTAGCAATTTATAAGAATTATGGCTATATTCTGCAAAAAATAAACATCGCAAATCGAAATAAATTTGTATAGCTATTTATATCTTTAAAATATTAAATATGTAAGAATAGAGGTATATTTTTGAAAAGCGAATAATTTTTTTTGAATACGTGTTTTATTTTTTTTCAAGCAATTTAAGAAGAAAAAATATGATTTTAAGACATCAGTTGATTTTATGAATTAAAAAAAAAGAAAAAATTTAATTACTATATTAACCTTAGATTTAACACACAACAATCACAGCGATCATAGGGACGTGGCTTCCACGGTAAAACAGACATTGACAGAATTTAAGTAATCGTGAAGCAAAGGATTATTAATCCGGAAAACTGGATTCGATCTTAGCCTTTACCGTTAGCATACAAAATATGTATAGCTTTATTGCGGAGCAGACCGTATGAACCAGTCACTGATTAATACTGATATAGGAGTATGAGTAAAGCAATGCCATACAATAAAACCAATTTATAATAATTTGGGAGGATAATGAGAGCACTCGAATTACTAAATTGTCATGAATAAATATAAATAAAAAAGGAATACTTACGTTCTTTTGACTCACGGTTTCTAATTTTTTATTTAAAATTGTTAGTCTTAGCCTGCCACTCCAAGCGCTCTTTTTCATCGGTTTCGAAATTTTCATTACTACTTAATTCTGAGGCTGACTGTAAATAATTCGCTGAAGGTATTTTTATTCTTCCCTGTTCTACTTTTTCTTCCAATAAACTGATAGTATCTAACAAAATATATTAATTTTAACTTCATTTTAGATAGATCGTTGACTTTTCATGCCCTGTTTTACCCTATTAATTTTTTCAATAAACCCTTTAAATTTTTTAAAATTGTGAGGCACGATAAAAGGCTAAATAAATATATATCCAATATTTATTAAAACATACTAGAAGAATAATTAGTGCGGACCTAGATAAATTCTTGTTGTGTCTGTAAATGTATGGGAGAATGGAAGAATACAACACATTTAAGAAAAAAATAGATATTCTTAATACAAAAATCAGGCAATCTAACGAACTTTTTAATATAAAATTTGATATCTTCTTTATTAGAATGGGACAAATTTACAAATTTCTTTGTCAATTTGAAATTTTTTTAGCTATATATTTTTATGACAATTATTGTAAGAAGTAAAAAAATAATGATACAAATTTTTTTCCAATTTCACAAGCGACTTCAATTAAATTTGAACAAAGAAATTTAAAATTTTTCGAATTTTTTCAATTAAATGTTATTGTTAGTAGTTGTACTACGTATAGTTCCATTCTCGGATAAACTCTTTCTCTCCCCTGGATCTCATTTTGTGTGAAAATTGGTAGTGAAATTTACCTGTTGTATAAACTATAACAATGTCCTTAGTTTCTCCATCTAAAACTACTTTATACTTTTTGAATCTATCGTATGGCATCTGAAGATGTGGGATTTGTGTATCCTCTATCATTTGAAATGTGCCATCATCAAATTTGACATAGGCAAACATTACCTTGATCTGTAAATAATATTTTATTTTAATCTGATAATTAAAAAAAAATGAAGAGTCCACCCTGGGATCCGGCATAGTATACGCAAATCTCTTTATAATTAATACATGCAAATTTCTTCAAATTTATATAATTGATAATATTTTGCACAGCCTGTTAAAAATGTAAGTCTTTGGAATTTTGTTCAGTGGTGCTTGTTTCATGTGAAAACGTCATCTGACATTTAAATTATAGCTGTCTAGAATTTTATGAATATATTAAATAATATAAAAGCATATACAGTATATATAGAAATTATTATTACACAATTATTTACAGTATTTTAAGATTCCATTTATATTTAAGTTATTACTTATAGTCAACTGATGAGAATTTTTCCATCGGTCTTACAGTCTTATAAATTAAATTAAAATAATTAATATTTATGACAGTCAGATTGCCCTTGTTTATAATCACACCCGCAGAATCTGAAATAAAAATTTAATTAAAACCTGGAAAAAAAACTTTATTAGCAAAGGACTATCTGACTGCCCCCCACCACCACATTGCCCAATTGCCCAACGTTTCGAGCCCGCTCCGGCTCCTCCTCAGGGACTGAGGATTATAAACAAGGGCAATCTGACTGCCATAAATATTAATTATTTTAATTTAATTTATAAGACTGTAAGACCGATGGAAAAATTTTCATCAGTTGATAGTAAGTTGCAGTCGACATAAGTAATATTTTTAATGATATTACTTATAGTATATTTTTCGATATAATTGCAAACTTACATCATGCATCAAAATTAAATGTGTAAAGTATTAAATACTAATTTTAAAATACTTATTATTATTGATCTAAAGACCCCTAAAATTATGAAAAATGACAATTTTCGGTTTTGGTGATTTTAAATGTGTATGATACCAAGAGTCAATTAATGCAATTTTGGGCTAAATATAGAAAATAAAAATATTTAGAAAGCTTTAAAAAATAAAAAAATATTTGTATAGGTTAGCCAAAATCGTAAATTTTTTTTGAAAATCAATGTTTAAGCTCAATCCTTTCTTAGATTAAATCTCTGTTATTGTAATTCACAAAGCTCAGCGTAGGAGAGCTTGAGAGGATGGAGGATTAGATTTAGATTAAGGTAAAAAAGTGATGAATAAAATGTGTTTAAAACAAAAATTAAAGTTAAAATAAAAATTCAGAGCGGTAGAGTAAAAACTATAAAATAAATAAAACTAAAATAAGGTGGTCGTGCTCGTTTCGCGGGTCGATGAGGTTTTAACACGATTGCAAAATTAAGTAGAACGCGTAAGAGATCCTCTTGTTCAGAGTTCCTTGCCCTTTCGGCACGTACCGGACTTAGTCCGCCCTGTGCGAGGGAGCGGGGGATCCCGTATGCCAAACAGCGTCGGGAGTCAGGCGCGGTCCTCTACGAGAGAGACAGAGAGAGAGAGAGAGAGAGAGAGAGAGAGAGAGAGAGACTGGCGCGGCGTCAAAGCCAGGAGGTCCGTCTCCGCCGTCGTGCGAGTGTGCTTCGAAAAATCGGAGCTAAACAAAATACCTACGCCGGTGAGAGTTGGGGGCGAGCGTTTGCACTTGCGGATTGGTTCCCGTAAGGCGGCGACAAAAGGTCAGCAGATAGGCTGCTGCTGGGGTGGGGAACAGCTCGCTTCCCTCCTCGTAAGTCAGCGGGCGCGGCTCGGTGACCGAGCCGTGGCGCGAGCTTCCGCGAAGCTCGTAAGGTGCGCCGACACTCGAAATTTTCGAGGAAGAAGTTGTGCTCGACTAATTTCCCCAAATTAGTAACAAAAAAAAAAAGTGAGCAAACGTTGCGGACGTCAATGTTCATAAGCTTACATATGAATCTCACTATAACACTGATACTTGCACGTGCGCGCCCTCATATATTGCCGCCCCGTACGAACACTAGCACAACTCAAGGCTTTTTATGAAAAAAGCACAGTTCGTACCACCTTACGAAAAAAAAACATGACTCGCGGAGTGAAATTAAACAAGAAACTGAATTTTCTCCTCAACACTCTTGTGTACTTAGTTAGAATTCTGAATATCGTAAATGTGTACTATAAAAATTCTATTCGTATTTTCTGAATAAATCCCATAAAAAAAAAAAAATAATTACTAAAATTAAAATGTAATATAGCCATGCTTTAACAAATCAAAAACCGATGCTAATACATATCTGTGCAGCGTTGTATTTTCAATTTTCATATTCTTAAGCAAATCCAATTTGAACAGATTTAATTATTTATATATATGTTTAATGAAGGATCTATTATCCGTCCTATTGGAAGTTGCAAGACATATTAAAGAATATTTTATATTATATTAAAGAATATACAATACTGCGAAAATTGAGAAATAATTACTATAAAAATTCTATTTGTATTTCCTCATTAAATCCCATAAAAAGGAAAAGTTTTTCACTTTTTTACAGTCAAAAATCACAGATAACCGGGCTCTTATTTTTACAATTTATGTACATTTCTATAAATTTATATTTCTGTACTACAAACAAATATTAAATAAGAAATCGGCGTGTATCAATTTAGTTATTACCTGTATTGGCAGTTATTCCAGATACGTGACTGAAGAGGAAAGGTAAAATAACACCTTGATGTTCGCTGCAGTGCACTTGACCCTTCCGCTCTGCAGCTTTACGTACCCATATACATAGATAAACTGGGTCTTCGTTTACACTACAATGCGGTTGTACTATCACTTTGTGACAATTACGAGGGTCATTTGATAAGTACCTAGCCTACAAATGAAAACACCAAAATTTTACAAAAAATAAAATTTATTTTTCAATGTAGTCTCCTTTTAGTTGAATACACTTGGTCCAGCGGTGTTCCAATTTTTTTAACCCTGTTGAAAAAAATGTTTTCCCTTGGTTTGCAAAATAGGCCTCCGTGGCGGCGATTATTTCGTTATTGGAGTGGAATCTCTTCCCGGCGAGCGAATTTTTTAGGTTCGGAAACAAAAAAAAGTCGCACGGAGCCAAATCTGAAGAATACGGTGGATGGGGCAGCAGTTCGTAGCGTAATTCGACCAATTTAGCCGTGGCGAGTGCAGAAGTGTGAGCCGGTGCATTATCGTGGTGGAAAAGCACTTTCTTTTTAGACAAATGGGGCCGTTTTTCTTCTAACACGGCGTCAAATCGGCTCAATAGTTCGGCGTAGTACTGTCCTGTGACCGTTTTGCCCTTCTCCAGATAGTCAATAAAAATCACACCTTGAGAATCCCAGAAAACAGTGGCCATCACCTTTCCGGCCGACGGGACCGTCTTCGCCGTCTTCGGAGCAGATTCACCGGGTAAGGTCCACTGTTTTGACTGCTCCTTGGTCTCTGGAGTGTAGTAGTGAATCCATGTTTCGTCGACGGTCACGTAACGATGCAAAAACTCTTTTGGATTGCGATTAAACAGCTCCAAACACTGCTCTGAACTGGTCACACGGATGCGCTTGTTGCAGTCAGCAAACGCGGCACCCACCTTGCTGACAGCTTCCTCATGCCTAAAATCTCATGTAGGATATGCCACACGCGTTCTTCTGAGATGCCTACTATCGCAGCTATCTCGTGCACCTTTAATTGGCGGTCTGACAAAACGATATCGTGTATTTTTGTCACGTTCTCCTCCGTAGTGGCTGTTTTCGGAGCACCTGGGCGTGGATCATCAAAAACCGACGTACGACCACGTTGAAACTCGTTGTACCAAAATTTAACGGTCGCCATCGAAGGAGAAGCATCCCCATACACTGCATCCAAGCGTTCTTTAATTTCACTGCGCGATTTCCCTTCCAAAAACAAGAATCGAATCATCGACCGATATTGTTCTTTCTCCATTTTTTCAAAAATCAACGGACACATTTGCTTTCACACGCTCTCAAAAATAAACTACAACTCCGATCCGGCTGAAATTTCGTCTGTAACCGTTTACAGGAAGATACTGCACTGTAGTGTATTTCTGGTGCGATAGTGGCACCATCTGGCGGTGAGGCTAGGTACTTATCAAATGACCCTCGTATGTCATGCGTATTCTCGCCTACGTCACTCACTTACGGCACCGGTGATTGCCGAAATACTGGTGAGCTTTCAGTTTGAAGCTTTAGCCACTTAGCGTTAGCTTACTACACTCAGCCGTATTGCAGCTCCCGATATCATGCATACCGAACCTAACCTCTCACCTAACATTGTAGATGTTCTCTTCTGGATTCGCATTCACCCACTGGTCTTCTCAACTGAGATTACAAAAATGTATCGTCAAATGAACGTTCATCCACAAGATTGGAATCTTCAACGCATTTTGTGGTTAGACGATAAGGGTCAACTCGCTCACTTCCATCTGACAACTGTCACATATGGAACCGGAGCAGCTCCCTACTTAGCAATCAGGACACATCTTCAGCTGGTAAAAGATGAAGGAGATAAATATCCGATGGCTAAGGACTCACTACTTTATGGAAGATATGTAGATGACATCTTTTGTGGAGCTGCTACAACGGTAATACTCATGCAAAAGGCCAAGCAGTTAACCTCGTTATGCACGGCGGGCGGTTTTCCATTAGCCAAGTGGAACTCCAACTCATCAGAATTTCTACGCGAATTCCATTAAGAGCTACGAGCTGAAGAAGCTGTATCTCTAGATGATTGCGGTACAAACATACTCGGAATGAAATGGCTCCCTCATTCGGACAAACTCACCTTCAGAACAACTCTGCCACCCAGTCAGGAGATGATAACGAAACAGACGATACTCTCTGAAGTATCTCAACTCTACGATCGCATTGGAATCATCTCACCGGTCATAATCACATCGAAAATTCTCCTACAAGAACTGTGGCTTTAGAAACTTTCTTGGGACGACTCACTGCCAGACTCAATTGTGAAGAAATGGCTGCACATCCATGAAGATCTTAACAACCTGGACACTATCACCATACCAAGGTGGTTACAAACTCAGGAGGACTCAGTTGTAGAACTTCATGGCTTCTCGGATGCTTCACAACAGGCGATGGCTGCAGTTCTATACATCAAGTCCACAACACTCACATCTCGCTCAACTTCATCGTTTCTCATCTCCAAACAAAGGTGGTACCACTCAAAAGACTCTCAATCCCACGACTGGAATTAGGAGCAGCAGTTTTACTAATGAAGTTGGCAAAACATGTTTTGGACAATTCACGATTGCCAATTTCATACATACATTTATGGACAGACGCAAAGGTAGCACTCATATGGATACGCTCACACCCTTCACGATGGAAGGATTTTGTTGGAAATAGAGTAGCACTCATTCAAGAACTCATTCCAACAACACACTGGAGACATGTACCTGGAACGGAAAATCCAGCGGATTGCGCCTCACGCGGACTACTCACATCTCAACTTAGAGATCATTAATTGTGGTGGCATGGACCAAGTTGGCTCTGCAAGGATAAGTCAGCTTGACCATCTCAAGCAAACTCTATCGAAGACAACAACTCCAGAAATGAGGGCCAAGGTCACATTCACTGCAGTCAAGTCAATCTCAAGCACCCTAGGAAATCTCATCGATCAATACTCATCACTCACTCAACTCATAAGAATCACTGGATGGATAATGCTCGCATGTGAGAGATTCAAGGCAAAGGGCAAGACTCACCATAAATCGAAACTCACTGCTGATCTCATCAGCAAGGCAAAACTCTTCTGGGTCAAGGAAATTCAGCAAGTTCATTTTCACTCAGAACCCATTATGCTGAAGAAATCTCAAGTCCCAAGAAACCATGTTTTCAATAGATTGACTGCATACCTAGACTCATCAGGAATTATTCGAATAGGAGGTCGGCTTCAAAAAACTCAACTAGATCATCACTCAAAACACCCAGCAATTCTACCACGGAGCAGTCAACTCACCTCACTGATCATTCGGAATTCTCATCTCTCAACTCTACACGGTGGCACTCAACTCACTCTTGCACACACTCGGCAGGAATTTTGGATAATAGGAGGCAGAGCACCGGTTAAGTCACACATTGTAAAATGTGTCACTTGTGCAAGGTATCGGGCTCAACGGGCTCAGCAACTCATGGGGCAATTACCCATGGCCAGGTTACCCCATCACCACCTTTCACTCATACTGGGATCGACTACGCCGGGCCAATCACCATCACCTCATGGGAAGGTCATGGATCCAAAACGTACAAATGCTGGATTTGTATCTTTGTGTGCTTCTCAACCTCAGCTGTTCATCTCGAAATGGTCACTGATTACTCAACGGATGGATTTCTCGCGGCTTACAAACGGGTTATCTCACGGAGAGGAAGACCCTATCGCCTCTACTCAGACTGCGGAACAAACTTCATTGGCGCAGATAAGGAACTGAGGACTCTCTTCAGACAAGCGCAACTGGAAAACTCAACTATGTACAACTCAATTGTGAACGAAGGGGCCCAATGATTATTCAATCCACCTGCTGCACCACACATGGGAGGCAAGTGGGAAGCCGTGGTGAAATCCATAGAATTTCACTTACGCAGGACCATTGTGGACACTCCTCTCACCTTCAAGGCGTCAGTTACACTACTCACCCAAATTGAAGGACTTCTCAACTCAAGACCGCTAGAACCACTCAGTGAAGACCCAGAAGACGTCATTGCATTCACACCCGGGCATTTTCTCATCGGCACGGCTCTTAACTCAGTGCCTGAACCAAATTTACTCAACTTCAACGAGTCACGACTATCCAAATGGCAACTCATTCAACGGATGACTCAATAATTCTGGCATCAGTGGTCAACTCAATATCTCCATCGGCTTCAATCCATTTCAAAATGGCATCACCCTTCTCATGAAATAAAAGTGGGTTCATTGGTATTACTCACAGTTGAACGCTCATCACCAAGCAAATGGCCACTTGCTAGAGTGAGTCAACTCCATTCTGGAACAGACAACTCACAAGGGTGGTGACATTCAAGACAGCAACCACTTAACTGACACGGCCAATCACCAAACTCGCCATCTTGCCAGTACCAAATGGGAATTAATCAACCATGCGGTTGATGGCGGGCGGAATGTTGAGGAATTAAGGTAATTTGAATTTCGCGCGCTTGTGCCCCAAGCGGTCTTACTCGCCGCACTGCCACGGCGCGGCAGCACCTCGCGGCGTCTCTGCGGAACAGTTGAGATACCACGCTGACTACCTCGGTAGCAGCAGAATATGTGTGTCTCTCTCTCTCTCTCTCTCATGTAAATGAGAGAGAGACTGATTTGACTCTCGCCCCAGTGACGGTTATCTCAAGAAGAAGAAAGTGAATTTGCTTTTCGCTCTCTACCTGTTAAACGTCCACGAGGCACACATCTGTGCACCTTGTGTTCGACACAAAACCGGCTTATTCTCACAAACCATCACTGGCTCTACACGGCAATCTCAACTCATCATCATTGGCAGTCTCGACACTGGAAAAACTCAGCAGACGGAAAATCAATTCAAGGACTTTAAATCGCTGACTCTCCTTTTTCTGCAGTGCACGTGCACGAGGTAACCTCATTTATACACATACATACATACGAACTCAGCACATGGCACCGGCGGATATTCTCACACACAAGTAGATCAATAACATCTACTTGTAAAACCCAACTATTGCAGAATTAAATCAATAATATTTGATTCTGTCTTATCAAGCGTTGCTGATGTTGCTATCAACAATAGCAGCAGCGATAAGAAGATATCAGTCGTACTCATCTGTATATACACACTCATCTGTACCATTTCACCCATTATACGGCAAAACTCAATTCATTGGCAAAACTCATCTTATTACACAGGTTAGTCTCCCTTTAGAAGGGACTATATTAAACATCAGAATTTCACACACACACACACACACACACATTTAGTATTGGAATACACTAATGTAAAGTAAATTATGCGACTACTAAACAATATTTGTAACATTCAAATTTAAACTTACTGAAACTGTATCATACACTTATTTAGCATTACTTAATGAAAAATAATTGATGGTAATATAGTGAACTTAGCTATGTAAATAATGTGCGACTATTTGGTTTATACAATATATTCTGAATTTAAATTTACTGATGTTTTGTGACTCAATTTATTTCCACACCCACAGCATGTTACTCATTAATAATTATGATCTATATCTATATATGTATATCTATATATGTGATGAACAGGAACGGCTAAAAAGAACACCTCGTACGGTTCCTATAACTGTTCCGGTTCCTTATACAATTTGATATACATATCCATGTTATTCTTGTATCTGTTCCTGTTCTTTTACTTTTTCCTTTTACGTGTAATGGGCTTTACGAGCCGACACTCCGACAGTCTCGACCAGGGTTGGTCGCGTATAATACCGCGGTATTATACATGTCGTATAATACTTAGTATAATACCTCCATGAGTTTGCGACACTTTTCCAGGTATAATACCAGCGTTTTTGTTTCTTTTATTCGAAAAGCACTATGCAGAACGTGCGGCGTTATGCAGACAGACGGCAGTAGGCAAGTGAATTAAAAAACCGCTGCTAAATGCTTTAGCAGAATGCTTTCTCATAGAGAACAGTTAAATTATATATCAAATTGTTTTTTTAACTATATTTTTATATGTAAATTTGTATTCTTTTTTTAAACCGTATTTTTTTTCAATACATTATTTTAAAAAGTATTATTATTGCATATTAAATAGGGTATCAACAATCAAGATATGCTATTTGTTCTAATAAAGTTGTTTATTTATCCCCGTAGTTTTTGAAAACTTTTTTTGATAAAAATAAACATTCTTTCTATTTCACAATTACCAATCAAAAATAAATTTAGGCACTTACACTTAATAAAATTGATATTTTATTTAAATAACAGTAAGATTTTTAAACAAATTATATTTTACTTTGCATATTTTTTTTTTTTTGCTTAAAATGTATCCTATTAATTAATACGATAACTATAAAAAAACCGTTGATTTTATACCAGAATTAGTTATAGAAAATGAATTAGCTGTTATTGTAAATGTATTTTCACAAATTTAATTTTCTTCTCGTTTTTGAATTTCATAAAATATAATTTTTAAAATTATGTATAGCATTGCTTAAGTACGTGTTTATGCAATGTGGACGATAAACAATTCAATTCTTCTACATTTTTTAAATTTTTTAACGGCTCAATATTATCCGATCGACTATAAAATTGAATTTGCACAATTTCAAAATAAACTTCATATTCGCCTTGTTAAGACCAGCGTCAGCGTCCCTCGCGGCCGAAATTCGAACTGCTTATTGAAGGATAAATACAGCTTATTAGCATGAGCGGTATACGACCAAAGATTATTTAATTAAAAAATAAAATAAGTAGTGATCCGATGAACGTCTTAAAATCATTTATTGATTTGTCTGATATTATCAGATATATTGACAATGAAACAAGGCCTTATGTGGAAGGCGAAAGAGTTTATAAGGCTAATCATATAATATTTTGTGGGTTAGCCAAAGAAAGTAATGATTGCTCAGCAGAGATAATCTCACTATGCCTAAAAACGTCGGGTTTACAAGAATCTCCTCATGAAATAAGAGTAAAGATCTCTTCAAATGTATGTGCTGATGAAAATATCATTCATTGTGTGTGCTCTTGTAAAGCTGGTATTTTGGGAAAATGCAAACACTCTGTTGCAGTTTTAATTCACCTTCACAAGTCAGTTCAAAATTATTGTTTTGTTTATTTTCTTAATGATGAGTAAATATTTAAAGCATTTACTTATAAAATGTGTTAATGCTTTTAAGAAATCCATCGTGTATTATTCAAGATGCATCTTGCACGGATTTAAAGCAACAGTGGGATAAGCTAAAACAGACAGCTTCAAAAATGAATAAAGCTGTAGAATTGAAGCATTTTTGCCACTTGAAAAAAACAGATTCCAAATTCCTCAAAGTGAAATGTTCTTGTAAACTCGACGTTTTTAGACACAGTGCTATTATCTCTGCTGAGCAATCATTACTTTCTTTGGCGCGCGCGCACGCACGCACGCACGCACACACGCACACCCACACACCCACACACCCACACACACACACACATACACACACACACACGCACATTTTCTAAAACAATCATATTTCGTCTCAGAGAACTCGGATAAATCGGAAATCATCGAAATTTCAGAGTCGAAAAATTTCAACGTTAGAAAGTTTTCTCTTTGAGAAAACAATACGTAAACCTTAATTAACCCGATTATGCGAGCTCCGCGGAAAATGCGAGGTGTTACACAGATATGAGGCAGCAGGTGAGTTGAATAAAAACTGGCTACATCCTAATTAGCCTGGGAATGCGAGCTCTACGAAAAAGATACGGAGTTAGGCAGATGGGCAGTGGCACGCGAGATCCTTATAAAAAAATACATAGACCCCATAAACAGCCCGGGGCTCTGTTCCCCAGTGATACATTTTGTCTATCGCCATAGAAGATCTTATGATATATAGTTAATATATAGCTGTTTTATCGCTGTAGAACAACCCCTCAGAGGATGCGAGCTCCATATAGGAGACACGGAGGCACGCAGATGGGCGGAACAGGCAGGCTACGAAAAAAACTACACCCTAGTTTGACTCGAATTACAAGTTTCACAGAGAAGCTACGGAGTTACGCAGAAGGGCCGCGACAGGCGATTTCCTTATTAAAAATATTCAAACTCCACATAACCTAGGGATGCAAGCTCCACGATAGAAGGTGCGAAGGTGCAAACAGAGGGACGGCGGACGACGAATTTAATAAAAAAAGATTCAAACGCTGAATAGCCTGGGGTTGTAAACTCTCCACGTAGAAATTGTGGAGTTGCGTAGATGGGTGGCTTCAAGTAAATTTCTACTTTAAAATATTCAAACCCCAAGTAACCTGAGAATTCAAACTTCTCTGAATAGGTACGGAGTTACGTAGAAGGGCTGCGACATGAAAGTTCAACAAAAATATCTAAATACAAAAGACCATGGATATGTGAGCTCAATGTAAAACAAGACGCAGACGAGCAGCGGCAAACTAATTTCATATAAAAAATATCTGAACCAAATAAATAGCCTTGAGTTGCATACTTCACGTAGATGATGCCGAGTTACGCAGAGACCAGCGGCAGACGAGTTCCTCAGAAAAAATATCTAAATCTCATAAACAGTTTGAGGATGCGAGTTTACGCAGCGGATGAGGAATTACGAAGACAGACGGTGGCAACCGAGTTTTTTATTAAAAACATATTTTATCTCTGAAAAGCATGCATGGAGATGCGCGCTTCCCATATATGGGTCAAGGGGACGCAGGCAGGCGTCGGCAAATGAAATAAATAAAAAATACCTAAATCGTACGTAGCTTATGAAGGCAAATACCACATAAAAGGTGAGGAGTTAGCTACATGGGGGGCCGCATGCAAATTCAACAAAAAGTATCTAAATTCAAAAGACCATGGAGATCCGAGCTCCATGTAAAACAAGCAGAGTTACACAGACGGCAGCGGTAAACGAGTTTCATATCAAAAAATATCTAAACCCAGTAAATAGCCCAAGGATGCCACTTCCCTGTAGGAGGCACGGAGACACGCATAACGGAGGCTGCAAGCGAGATAAAAAATATCTAATTTTTTTTTTTTTTTTTTTATCCAATGTGGATAATCTGTTAACAAAGTTGGCCGAAGCTATGTTTGCTCCATCAGCTGATACTGTAAAAAACTTTGCCTGAAGAGGCCAGTAAATCGTCTGGCGAAACGTTGCAAAATAAAAAATGGACTGAAATTCATTTTCATCTTGGGCATTGGCCCTCAAAGGATCCATTATTCCTACCTATATTTAATCAATAAAAATATCTAAAGTCTAATTAGCCTAGGGATCCTTGTTCCGTGTAGAAAGTGCGGAGGCACAAAGGCGGACGCCAGCAGCCGAGTTAAATAAAACAGATCTACAGCCCAATTACCTTGGAAATGCGAACTTCACTGAGAAGCTGTGGAGTTACGCAGATCGGTGACGGCGAGTACATCATTAAAAATTTCTAAATCACAAAAAGGCTGGGGATGCGAGAGAGAGAGAGAGAGAGAGAGAGAGAGAGAGAGAGAGAGAGAGAGAGAGAGCAGTTATGACTTCACTTTAGCGCATCAAAACATGTGAGTGTGTGTGTGTGTGTGTGTGTGTGTGTGTATGTATACAGCGCTACGGTGCACCAAGATAAGCTATGTTTTCAAGGCCAGTTCGTTTTATTGCAACACTATAGCGAGACCACAAAAAATAACTCATCGGTGCCAGCCGAGGTCAATGCTTGTCGGGGCCTCGTCCTAGTGCTCCGTTAGCAAAAGTTTGTGCATATGTACGGCGCATACATACCCGTGTGTATGTGTATGTGCGTGCACGTGTGTGAGTTTGTGCATATGCACGACGCACACGTGTGTGTGGGACAGAGAGAGAGAGAGAGAGAGAGAGTGACAGAGAGAGAGAGAGAGAGAGAGAGAGAGAGAGAGAGAGAGAGAGAGAGAGAGAGAGAGAGAGAGAGAGAGTCAGAGATTTTATAACTCTTTTTTTTGTGTATAGCCTGTCTGTACCATGGCGAATGTATCTACATAAAAAATTTTCAGAATCATGGGGTTTTTATGGGGTTTTCGATATTTAATCGGATTTTGGAAACTAATGGTACATGATTCATGGATATATAGTCTTATGGGGTGTCTATGGAGTTTTTATAGTGTATTTTATAACTTTTGTGTATAGCCTCTCTGCACCATGACAAGTGTACCTAAACAAAAAAAATTTACGATGCATGGTTTTTTTAAGGTTTTTTTTACAAATTTTGTGTATAGCCTCTATGTACTGTACAGCGAGTGTCCAACATCCACGCGCAGTATCTAATCACGCGCGCATGGCTTGAAAAAAAATGGAATAACCGTAACCTCATGGACATCCCATATCCACTTCATGATGGATTACACTTCCGCGACACTCTTGTGGAACTGTACATCCGAATTTCTGTATTGAACCACTATCTACATAACGTACTGGCGCGCAACATTTGTATGGGGGGCACAAGAGAGACACATGCCACACTTCAGAATCCACACAATACCCTCATGCTTTGCGACAGAGATGTTCACACGACAAGACAATATTCACGACAGACAGCCGGTCGACCGTTCGTCTTTACCACGGATGACCTCATCGCGCGTGGGATCTCTGCTGCCGAATTATATCGTCTTACCTCGAATAAGTCATAACTAACAGTCGTCGAAATTGTGTCTTGTCATGTGTCACATCATGTTTTCCGAACGGGAAATACGTCGACTTTTTTCTTCTTTATTTATTTAATCCGACGGCACGATGTAATTTTGCTGATTCATGAGAAAATGTCACGTACATCGAGTTGCAGCTGCACATTATTTTGACTATTGAATTACATAGGGAAAACATTTTTTCTCGAGGAAAGTCTCGAGGAAAAGAAGTTGAAATTGGTTTTTCTCCTTTATTTAATCGTACGACACTGTGGAATTTTGCTGATTAATGAGAAAATGTCACGTACATCGAGATGCAGCTGCACATTATTTTGACTATTTAATTACATAGGGAAACATTTTTTCTCGAGGAAAGGCTCAAGAAAAGGAATTACACATAGAAGCAAATACACCCATACACATACTCACATATACAAAGACGCACGCACGACAATATTTTGACGTTCCAACAAACATACACAAGGCACTGGTGTTTTTCGGCTCGTTGATAGAGGAAGGATCACAAGGTCTTTTCAAACCTTTCTCGAGGAACGAATGACCATCGGGAAGTCGGCAGTCGGCTATTGGAAGTCGGCCGTTGGCTGCTGGAAATCGGCTGTAGACTGCAGGAAGTAGCTGTTTCGAATACTGTTTCAGTTATCCATGCGGCTACATTCGCGATCCGTCTACTACTGATACATCAGGGGACCACACCCTGGAAAGTTAGTGGCGTTAGTGTAGCAATACAAAGAACGCACTCGTCACCGATGACAGCGCAGTGTAAAAACATTTCATTGGCTACCGCTGTGTCTTCATCGTTGTGATTAGCGGCGGCGCATCAGAAAAGCGCTCATCGGCTACTGGTGCGCCCCAACAAGCTGATTTAGTGGCCGCGGGAGGCGCAGCGGCTAAGAGCTCATTGGTCACAAATGCGCCGGCGAAAGAGCTGCTTTGCCGCGGAGCTAGCCCCACCACAAGGCTCGCGGACTCGCGAGCAGCCGCGCGCGGGGGGCACCGGACGCGGTTACGAGCTTTTCGGTAGTTTGTGCATATGAGGCGTTTCATGTCAACTACCCCAGCGCCGCGCGCGAATGCCAAATCGTGCTATTCCTAACTCATGTTTATGATATTAAAATGTAACTAAAAAAATTGTTTCATAAGCGTTTCCAACGTATTTTTTCCTCAGCCTTCCAATGGTGTAGGCAGTTTTTCCGAAATTTTCCATTTTCACCTTCAAAAAGTACAAAACATCTTATATCTCAAAAAGTGTACTTTTAATATTTTGTTTGACCATTTAGATCGAAACCTGAGCATTTTTTACATAGGAAATGATTTTTTTCATAATTTGCTCAGGACGTTTTCTTTGAGAAATAGAACGCGAAAGAGTAGCGCAACGGCTCTCCTGCGCGCGGGACGTCGCGCGGCACCGCATGATTCATTTTTCTTTCGATAGGTGGCTTTCATATCGGAATTTTCTGTCCCTATGTGAATCGTTACATCGAAAGTATATAATTGCAATGACTTTTCATCTTCGAAATTTTTTCGAATTTCTGTCAATACAATCAAACTTGGATTTCATAGTGTCTTTGGTGTATTTGATGATTAAATCATCGGTAACTCTTTGTTTCGTTATTTCTTTCGTTTATTGTAGCAACTAAAATGGATTCAACTTGGAAATTAAAATGCATAAATCCTTTAAATAAAAATGATCACCCTTCATATAAAATAAAAGATTTGATCGACTTTCCAACACTTTTAAGAAGCGAATATCCTTTAGTACCAGAGAAAGCAAAAATTTGTTCTAACTGTCAACGCCAAATTTATAAACATAAATCAAGTTTACCTCCAGCTGATGCTAAAAAAGCTAAAATAGTGTGTAACGATGAGTATCACAAAGCTGGTGTTGCAGTTCTTGAAAAAATAAAGAAAAAAATTTCAGAATCAACAAATAAGCAAGAGAGAATTCAGTTACTAACTCTTGCACCTGAGTTTTGGTCTCGTAGGGACTCAATGCGAGAATTCGCTTGCACTGAATGGGAAGCTCGCGAAGCAAAAAATTTAGTAGCTAAAAGTGGAATTTTTTCAATACCTGCTAATAAAAGTGGCAAACTACTTTCAGCTGAAACTGTAAATTCAGTGAAAACATTTTAGGAAAAAGATGATGTAAGCCGAATTATGCCAGGTTTAAAAGATTACATATCTGTTAAGCAGAGCAATGGTAAAAGAGAACGTGTTAAAAAAAGATTACTGCTTGGTAATTTAAAAGAACTGTATAATAGTTCATATAAAAAAAAATGAACATGTCAATATTGGTTTTACTAAATTTACACAATTGAGGCCACCACATTGTGTTTTAGCTGGAAGTAGTGGTACGCATAATGTATGCGTGTGTGTACATCACGAAAACGTAAAGCTAATGCTAAGTGCTATGGATCTAGAAAATTTAATAAAAAATACTAGTTTGCCTCTTAAATACTACCACGATTGCATCCAAGCAATTATGTGTAATGATGCACACGATAGATGCTATTTGGGTGACTGTTTAGATTGCCCCAATATGTCCATATTACGTAAACATTTGCTTGAATGTTTTGATGAAAGTGATATTTTTCAAACAGAGTATAAATCATGGTTTCAAACAGATCGATGTACAATAGTTTCTAAAACTGTAAATGTTCATGAATTGATGGGCATACTGGGAGAAAAATTGATAAAATTAAAATCTCACGATTTTTGTGCTAAGAATCAATCACTTTTTGTAAGTGACTTAAAAAACAATCTTCAACAATGAGAATTTCTTGTGTGTTGTGATTTGCCGAAAATTATGCGTTTGTTATACAAAATTCTACAGAATCGTTCCACTGAAACAACAACCAAGCAACTGTTTTTACAGTTGTTGTGTATTATAAAGAAAATGAAGAGCTTAAACATGTAAGCATTGCTGTGATTTCCGACAATCTAAACCATGATACTGTTGCCGTTTATGAATATCAAAAAGTTATAATATCTTATCTCAAAACTAAATTCATAGTAAAAAAAGTCTATTATTTGACTGATGGAGCAGGTCAGCATTTTAAAAATAAATCTAATTTTCTAAATCTTCTTTTTCATGAGAAAGATTTTGGTGTTCCAGCTGAGTGGCATTTTTATGCCACGGCGCATGAGAAAGGTGCATGCGATGGTATAGGCGCCAACCTAAAAAGAGGTGCAAAACGGGCGAGTCTACAAGTTTCTTCTAATAATCATATTTTAAAGCCAGAAAAGCTTTATAACTGGGCTAAAGATTATTGTAAAGAAACCAAAGTTTTTATAGCAGTAAAGAATCATATGAAGATACTGTCTTGAAACTAAAATCAAGACTGGATAAGGCTAAATTCATACCAGGCACATTACAATACCATGCTATTATTCCAATTGATGAAAGTACATTGAAGCTCAAAAAAACCTCTTTAAGTTCTGAATATCAAATCTTCCCGAGAATAACTGTTAGAAAAAACAAAGAAAAATTATCTGCACTGACAAGGAAAGGATACTTGGTGTCCGCCTCCGATTTTCATGAAACTTCGCATATGAGTAGAGTGTCAAAAAATATTCGACACGTATTTTTTTTTATCTGCGGAAAAACATATCTAAGGGGTGAAAACCGCCCTTAAAGTTCACCCCCAAAAACCGTTTTTTTTTAATATCTTAAGACGGAATCGGGATTTTTTAATGAAACCAACACCTATTTGTTTCTTATGAAAAGTCGAGTTTTTCGGCATAGTTTTAAAGCTGGGGGTTGCATCCCCTATTTTTTATAAGGGTAAATATGATATTTTCCCTTGTATTTTTGATATAAAAATATTTTAATGAGCTAAATTTGATTATAAATTGCCATGTTTAAAGAAAACTGAAAATTATAGTTGACCTGTTTCGAGATTTAAAAATAAAAACTCGTTGACGGGGTGAATTACCCCTAATTTAATTAATCACCTTTTTGTTAGTGTCCGCCTCCGATTTTCATGAAACTTTGCAACTGGTTAGAGTATCGAAAAATATTTGACACGAATTTTTTTTTTATCTGTGGAGAAAGACATCTGAGGTTGAAAACCACCCTTAAAGTTCACCCCCAAAAACAGTTTTTTTTAATATCTCGAAATGGAATCGGAATTTTTTAGTGAAAACAACACCTTTTTGTTTATTATAAAAAGATGAGTATTTGGGCATAGTTTTAATGATAAGGGGTTGCACCCCATATTTTTATAGGGGTAAATATAATTTTTTTCACATATGTTTTTGAAATAACAATGTTTTGAAGAGCAAAACGTAGTTGAAAAATGCCATTTCATAAAAAAAATTATAAATTATATTTGACCTGTTTCAAGGTTTAAAAAAAACGCATGGAAGGGGTGAGCTACCCCCACTTTAATTATTTATCTTTTAGTGATTAGGAAGAATTAATCATAATATTCTTTTTGATTTTTATTTTTGAAATGCTTATTGTGACTCATGTTTTCCATTAAAAGTTAATAAAACAAGTGTTTTAATTTTAGTGGGGTTGGCTACCCCTATTAACATTATCATAACTACATTATGAGCGAAAACTTTTTTTAATTTTTATTAATTTGTACAGTGTGATGATTTATTAATATAACATACAATATTACATAAATTGATGAATTTGCAAATTTTATTCAATATACGTGTTACTGTAATAATAATCTGTGAAAAAATGTTTAAAACATAAAAGTTTTTTACACCCTGCACAACGTATGACTGCAATTCCTCCACATATGTCTCGTATTGGTTTTTTTCAGTATGGTATAGTATGATTTTAGTGGGGACGACTACTAAAATTTAATACTTCAAATAAAAATTAACAAAAAATTTTTATCGATTTTTTTTGGTTTATGAAATTAATGATGAAAATATTTATAACAAAGAATTTTTCTGAAAAAAATTTCTATTAAAAAATCATATTTTTTTACATTATTAGGATAGTATTTTATAGATTTAAACGATAAAGGATCTAATCCGAAAATAATTTTTTTTTAATAAAAATACATTTTCTTTTACGTTTCAATTGCATTATACTCGTATTGATACTTGTATTGTTAATTTCATAAAAGTTTGTTTTTTTTTATAAACGTTGACTTTTCATTTTTACAAAAAAATGCAATATAATTATATAATTATATTAAATTTATATTACGATTTTCAAGGCCATCGCGGTTCTACAAATGTTTTGTATGCGAGGACATTCATGAATATATTAATAAGATAAAAAAAGACTTTGAATACGACGCAATTCTCGAGTAAACAAGAGATATTGCTTCCTCCTAGAGAAAGTTTTGTGATAGTAAAAAAAAAGTTTATGAGATAATGTGTTAGAAATGTTATTTAGCAAATTTGGAATTGAAATACACTATTTTTAGAAAATGTCCGTATGGATGCGTGAGTTGTCACGGGGTGGATTTTCGGGCTAAGGCGAGTTTCACCTGCGTACCTTAGCGGTTCAATTCCATATCTCTCGGTTCAACTCCCGGAGATGTAATAGCCAGATTATGCAACGGACGCTACAACGTCGTGCAATGTTCACCTAATCTGGTTACTTACCTTGCAACACGCAAGTCGAAGACTTGCGCTTTGTTTCTCACCAGTGACTCGAATTCTCCTCTCGTTCACTGGTTCGTGTGCCGGTTGCTCAGATGAAACGATACGTTTTCTCTTACGTAACGACCGCGGAGGCGGCGGGGAACGGGGAATGACTAGGTCGCGAAATAATAACTCGAGAGGTTAAATGTTAATAATAAAAGACTATTGTTTATTAAATAAAAGAAGTTGTGGTGTGATAATGGATCAGAAATATAAAAGAAATGAATTTAGGTTTGCGTATTCCCTATCTAAACGGTGCGCCAGCACGTTACCTCTGACGTCACGATCGCCGCGCGACGCACACACGTATAAGTGTGAGAGAGAGGGCAGACGGCGGGTTTACACGTGTGCGCACCTGTTGTGCGCACTCACCGGCTTTGAAAAAGCCGGTGGTTTGACCTCGCGTTTAACCTTGATGAAGTACGAGCCCGATGCTTACACTCTCTCCTCGCACTTGCTCTCACCGCACGAGAACGCCTACTCGAAGCCGATGTCCAGTTACGACGAGCCTGGACAAGCGGTTACACGGAGCTAATACGCGGCGCGGAAGAATGCGTGCACGCTTACCTTTTACCCAATTTAGCAACGGCTCAAGTAGTTGATCGGTCTCGGACGTGTCTGGTCTTACTTCCTGAGTGGTATAAAAATCTTGATGCTGCGGTGGAGCGGACACGAAAAGTGCTATTACTTCCTCTAGACACTAAGTGGTTTGAGTGCGGCAGGTGATACTAGCCTGTCCCACTTGAACTTTGCACTTTAACGCGCGAAAACCGCAGAAGTACTTCAATACAATATTTTTGTATATCACGAGCAAAACTCTCGTGATTCGCGCTCTGACACGGTACTTCTTTTCAAAAGAACGAACGAGTCTTCTTTTAATAACAGGTGAAACAAGGTGGAGCGAAACCAAAAGCGGTTGCAGAATACCGTAGCGAACTATAATCGTCGGTCCGCTTGTCATCACGTCGATGCAGCTCAGATTCTGCATCGACGCGCCGTCTCGCGTTCGCGCGCATGAGTTACTTCAACTACGGCTTATACTCGACGTCGGTACGGCAGGCCGTGACAGTGTGTGTGTGTGTGTGTGTGTGTGTGTGTGTGTGTGTGTGTGTGTGTGTATGTGTGTGTGTGTGTGTGTGTGTGTGTGTGTGTGTGTGTGTGTGTGTGTGTGTGTGTGTGTATGTGTGTGTGTGTGTGTGTGTGTGTGTGTGTGTGTGTGTGTGTGTGTGTGTGTGTGTGTGTGTGTGTGTGTGTGTGTGTGTGTGTGTGTGTGTGTGTGTGTGTGTGTGTGTGTGTGTGTGTGTGTGTGTGTGTGTGTGTGTGTGTGTGTGTGTGTGTGTGTGGGTATATGTATGTCCGTATACGCTGATATCTCATGATCTATTCGACCGATTTTAACGGGAGAGTGATCATTTTTTTAGATTTTGCTTCCACAATTGGGGTCAATATTTTACTGTTGTAAAATTTAATTTTTTTTTTTATAGCCATTTTTTAATTTTCAAAATTTTTATTTTCGATTTTTTTTAATATTTAGAACAAATATTGTTTATATATCATGAATTCTCTGTATGTAGGATAAAATTATCTACAATTAAAAAAAAAAAGTCGGTAGCTATATTTCGTCAAAAGTTATTGATGAAAACGTAATTTTTTGTAAATAGGTTATATTTCGAAATTAAAAAAAGATATTAACATGAATATTTTTTTGGTTATAAAGGATATTAAGTACTATAACTTACTAAATTTTTAGGTTTTTTTATTCATTATTTTTTGAGATAAAAAATAATTTATAAAAAAAAGTGATTCTTTTTGTCGTTCAATAACTATAGTAAAATTGGCTTGATCACTTTGAAAGGAGAAGGACAGGTTATAATGAACAACGCGACGAGTAACTAGATATCACAGTATATTTAAAATCACTAATCTCTACAAGCACAACGCACGTGCTGATTAGAACAATTATGAGTTAGTTCGCGCGCGACCGTTAATATTCAAACGCGCGAACTATACGGCGCGCGGCGAAGCTGTTAATTTCGCGCGCGGTGTTAAATTACGGCGGGCGGACACACACCCGTACGTACACGGCACAGAAAGCTTGCACGGGGCGATTTCCGTGCGAGCCTTTACAATGAACTCGCGAGAGGAGAGTAGAAAACTTATGTTAGGAAGGAGCAGCCGGTGCACTCGACTCTCTCTCTCGCTCCCTTTCGCTCGCACAGCAATTGCGCTCTCTTTCTCTCTCTCTCTTGCTCGCTGTATTGGGTCGGCAGGCAGGCTGGCTGCCGGCTCGTCGCTCGCAGTCTCGTGCGGCTCACGCGAATTGGGATCGCTCTCTCTGTCTCTCTTTCGCACGTACACACTCTACTCGGCGCCTCCACTACACTCGCGATAACTATAAAAAGCTAGGACGGCGCGGATGAGGTAACTTTTGAGAGACACACTGGAGAGAAGTTCTCGGCACGATGGCAGACACGAAGATGGCTGCCGTGACTCCTATAAAGCCGTAGCAGCTTCGCGGGTATGCGACGGGCATATTACACGTCGCCAGACCGTTCTAATCCGGTCAGGATGCTCGCGCGCTCGAACCCCCGGTGAGCATGCCTACTCGGCGCGGGTAATTCGAATCTCGAATTACCTAACTCGCGCACGCGTTACACCCCCCCGCCAGACGCTGCTTAGGGGACCGCGAGCAGCTCTGCCATCCATGGCCGTCGTCGTATCTGAAAATAAGGTTAATTCCGTGGAGCCTTTCGGGAAGGAATTTTGGACAAGGGAAATATAAGAATCGGAGTCACCCATTATCTTTTTTTTTTTAATTTTTATGAAAAAAAAAACAAAAAAAAAAGAAACCCTTCGGTGCTTAGTCCTCTTCAGCTGGTCCGGGAGTAAGTCCGGCGCTCCTTGTGGCGAGCTTGGTTGGGGCAGTGCTTCGACTTCTTTACCCCAAGCTCGCCACACATGAAGCACCGGGGAAGCGCCTGTGCATTTAACGCCTCCCGGGCCGCCTGCTCCTCTTCGAGCGCCCTTTGGAGGCGCTCCTCTTCTCGTAGGAGACGACGCACAGTGGTCGAAATTGCCCAAAAAATTGGACAAAATAGGTTTTTTTCAGATATCTTATAGCTTAAAAATGATAATGAGTTCTTATTATTGATACATTTATACGTAAAATTTCACTAATAAATTGTACAGTACTAATTTTGTATTATTATAAAAGGATGTGCTGTTATAAATTTTTACAATTTTTATTGCTTTATCTGTTTTTTTATTAATAAATTTTGTTACCGATTAAAAAAGTAAATAGTTGCACCAGAAATTTTTGAATTTGTTGTTCACAATGAATACATGAATATTAGATATCGAGGTAAAAAATACTCCATATTGTGGCGTAATAGAATTCTCAATAATAAATTTAATGGAGAAACAAGCATTTTTATTAAATTTCTGTACAAATCACTAAAAATAACTATGTTATAGGCATACTTGGGTGTCAGGAAAATTTGTGCAGTTAAAGAAATATACACGGTGACCCATTTTAATCGCTACACCCGGATTTTTCGGATCCTAAGACAGATAGGAAAAAATGATTCAGACAAAAGTTGTAGGGGACGAAGGGGGCCAAACGATGGTCCTAACAGCTTTGACCTTGAACTTGACCTTCAAGGTTATTTCAAGGTCAAGTGGTTTTTTTTAATAGGAACACCTATTTTTGACCCCGGATTCGGAAAGAGCGGGAAATTTTACGTTCAAAATCATATTGAGACATTTTTTCTCAAGGTCATTTCAAGGTCATTTCAAGGCGAAATGAAGCTCGAACTCCGAAAAATCCATTTTAAGTCGTTTTTTCCATGAGTCACAGGCTTAAGTGGTTCAAACTGATCGTAGGTTTAATAGGGAAACCCACACACCCAAAACTTTCACATCCTAGTAAACAAATATCAAACTTGCACATCCGAACCCCATGCTCTTCATAGCCTCACATGCTAAACTGTTACACCAGACATCCCCCAGTCCCACACATCTCTACCCCATGTCTGATGTTTGTTTAACGGAAACTTCAAGATCATTAAAGCTTCTGTTGTAAATGTGTCAACCTTACGTTTAGCGCTACCCAGAAACAACGACGTGGACGTAGTAAGGATTGTTTCCTTTGGGGTGCTTGATTAAAGTGAGTCCCCTTGCCTCTCACTGTTCAGGGTGCTTGATTTAAGTGAGTCCCTTCGCCTCTCACTGATCGGGGTGCTTGATTAAAGTGAGTCCCCTTGCCTCTCACTGTTCAGGGTGCTTGATTTAAGTGAGTCCTTCGCCTCTCACTTATGTGTTTATCTAACCTCGAAGAAAATGTTCGAAATTACGACCATTTGCTTCCAGGCACATAGTCAAACGCCTTTGGAAGTGGCGAACGGTGTTTAGCAAAGTTTGCCTTGGAATGGCAGCGCATGCTCGACGAATTCTGTCCATCATGTCTACTCTTGTGGTGGGCCTTTCCCCAAAAACGGCATTTTTTAAATACCCCCATAAGTAAAAATCTGGTGATGTAAGATCTGGTGAGCAAGCAGGCCATTCAACCGGACCACCTCGACCAATCCATCTATTACCATACTGCTCATTCAAAAAAGTCCTGACAATTCGAGCGAAATGTGGTGTTGCGCGGTCCTGCTGGAGCCACATTCTTCGTCGCGTTTCTAAGTCAACATCTTCCATCAATACAGGTAGTTCATCTCTTATTAGCGTTAAGTACGTGTGTTGATTAACATTTTCTTCGAAAAAATAAGGGCCAATCACACATCCATTAATAATCCCACACCATACCATAATACTCCATCGTCTTTGATGGTTTACAGTTCTGACCCAATGAGGATTAACATCAGACCAGTAATGACAATTATGTCTATTCAATTCCCCATCACTTTGAAATTTTGCCTCATCAGAAAAAACAAAATTAAAAAAGTCTGGATCATTTTCTATCATTTATAAAGCCCATTGGCAAAACACAATACGCTGTTGAAAATGAGCAAACTGTAGCTCATGGACCAGAGTAATATGATACGCATGATATCTAAGCACCTTCATAATTCTTAAAAATGTACTTTTTGGAAGACCGATTTCCCTTTCGATTCGACGAGCGCTTATCTGTGGGTCAAGATGAATTATTGCCAGAATAGTCACAACCCGATTATCATTTTCATCATATTGATGGCGCCTACGTTGACGAACCATGTGTCCACCACGAGCTCTTTGAGTTAAACGTCTGATAGTCATAGCGTCAGGGTGTCGTCTGTCTGGATAGCGTTCAGCATAAATTCTTGCCGCAGCACGATAATTACTTCGGCTTCCTCCTAAAGCCAACATCATGTCAACGATCTCGTTGGGCGGATAGTCAGCCATTTCAGAGCCAGCTATTAATTACTATTAAATTTGAATAGTGAAATGGTATAAAAAATATTAATAATTATAATATTTGCCCGTATACGGTCGCGACCAAAAAAGAAAAATGTTCCTAAATTATGGTAACTTTATCTGACTAAGTGTATTTGCCAAAAGTACTCCGATTGTCACACTTTTGTAATTGTAAGTTTTATAATAAAGTAATAATCATTAAATTATTTCTAATTTGAACTGCACATAATACTAAAACTTGCTTTTATTTTAAATATTGTGAATTATTGCCGTTCAAACTTGAGAAATACTAATATTGATAATGTAATCATTAAAGGCACATTTACAAATAATTTCTGTTCCGTCAAGATTTTTGTACAAAAAAGAAATGTTGTATCTTTATTCTTTTGAAAGTTATGACTTTTCTTTTTAAACAATGACATTTTTTTACAGCTCATATCTTTAATTTACTCATAACTTTCAAAAGAATAAAGATACAACATTTCTTTTTTGTACAAAAATCTTGACGGAACAGAAATTATTTGTAAATGTGCCTTTAATGATTACATTATCAATATTAGTATTTCTCAAGTTTGAACCGCAATAATTCACAATATTTAAAATAAAAGCAAGTTTTAGTATTATGTGCAGTTCAAATTAGAAATAATTTAATGATTATTACTTTATTATAAAACTTACAATTACAAAAGTATGACAATCGGAGTACTTTTGGCAAATACACTTAGTCAGATAAAGTTACCATAATTTAGGAACATTTTTCTTTTTTGGTCGCGACCGTATACGGGCAAATATTATAATTATTAATATTTTTTATACCATTTCACTATTCAAATTTAATAGTAATTAATAGCTGGCTCTGAAATGGCTGACTATCCGCCCAACGAGATCGTTGACATGATGTTGGCTTTAGGAGAAAGCCGAAGTAATTATCGGGCTGCGGCAAGAATTTATGCTGAACGCTATCCAGACAGACGACACCCTGACGCTATGACTATCAGACGTTTAACTCAAAGAGCTCGTGGTGGACACATGGTTCGTCAACGTAGGCGCCATCAATATGATGAAAATGATAATCGGGTTGTGACTATTCTGGCAATAATTCATCTTGACCCACAGATAAGCGCTCGTCGAATCGAAAGGGAAATCGGTCTTCCAAAAAGTACATTTTTAAGAATTATGAAGGTGCTTAGATATCATGCGTATCATATTACTCTGGTCCAAGAGCTACAGTTTGCTCATTTTCAACAGCGTATTGTGTTTTGCCAATGGGCTTTATAAATGATAGAAAATGATCCAGACTTTTTAATTTTGTTCTTTTTTCTGATGAGGCAAAATTTCAAAGTGATGGGGAATTGAATAGACATAATTGTCATTACTGGTCTGATGTTAATCCTCATTGGGTCAGAACTGTAAACCATCAAAGACGATGGAGTATTATGGTATGGTGTGGGATTATTAATGGATGTGTGATTGGCCCTTATTTTTTCGAAGAAAATGTTAATCAACACACGTACTTAACGCTAATAAGAGATGAACTACCTGTATTGATGGAAGATGTTGACTTAGAAACGCGACGAAGAATGTGGCTCCAGCAGGACGGCGCAACACCACATTTCGCTCGAATTGTCAGGACTTTTTTGAATGAGCAGTATGGTAACAGATGGATTGGTCGAGGTGGTCCGGTTGAATGGCCTGCTTGCTCACCAGATCTTACATCACCAGATTTTTACTTATGGGGGTATTTAAAAAATGCCGTTTTTGGGGAAAGGCCCACCACAAGAGTAGACATGATGGACAGAATTCGTCGAGCATGCGCTGCCATTCCAAGGCAAACTTTGCTAAACACCGTTCGCCACTTCCAAAGGCGTTTGACTATGTGCCTGGAAGCAAATGGTCGTAATTTCGAACATTTTCTTCGAGGTTAGATAAACACATAAGTGAGAGGCGAAGGGACTCACTTAAATCAAGCACCCTGAACAGTGAGAGGCAAGGGGACTCACTTTAATCAAGCACCCCGATCAGTGAGAGGCGAAGGGACTCACTTAAATCAAGCACCCTGAACAGTGAGAGGCAAGGGGACTCACTTTAATCAAGCACCCCGATCAGTGAGAGGCGAAGGGACTCGCTTAAATCAAGCACCCTGAACAGTGAGAGGCAAGGGGACTCACTTTAATCAAGCACCCCAAAGGAAACAATCCTTACTACGTCCACGTCGTTGTTTCTGGGTAGCGCTAAACGTAAGGTTGACACATTTATAACAGAAGCTTTAATGATCTTGAAGTTTCCGTTAAACAAACATCAGACATGGGGTAGAGATGTGTGGAACTGGGGGATGTCTGGTGTAACAGTTTAGCATGTGAGGCTATGAAGAGCATCGGGTTCGGATGTGCAAGTTTGATATTTGTTTACTAGGATGTAAAAATTTTGGATGTGTGGGTTTCCCTATTAAACCTACGATCAGTTTGAACCACTTAAGCCTGTGACTCATGGAAAAAACGACTTAAAATGGATTTTTCAGAGTTCGACCTTCATTTGGCCTTGAAATGACCTTGAAATGACCTTGAAAAAAAATGTCTCAATATGATTTTGAACGTAAAATTTCCCGCTCTTTCCGAATCCGGGGTCAAAAATAGGTGTTCCTATTAAAAAAAACCACTTGACCTTGAAATAACCTTGAAGGTCAAGTTCAAGGTCAAAGCTGTTAGGACCATCATTTGGCCCCCTTCGTCCCCTACAACTTTTGTCTGAATCATTTTTTCCTATCTGTCTTAGGATCCGAAAAATCCGGGTGTAGCGATTAAAATGGGTCACCGTGTATAATAAACAATATCTAATTCAGAAATCTTGCCCATATTTGCCCCTTTAAGAAAAATTAAATAAATTATTTTACGATATTTGTATTTCTCTTGTAAATGCTAGTACTGTATTAAATTATGTATTAAATTATTTATATAAAGTACCGATGGCACCTGTGCCAGGGCATGAAAATGACATCGAGAAGTTAGTCGCAATTAAAAAATGTCCGATAAAATCAACCAGAACTAACGTTACTGACTGTCACAGTGACTGTGGGTATTGGCCGTTATGTTACTTTACCGATAGAAATTTACCTACCACTGAATTCGATTTGACTTATATTTTTTTATGTGGCACTGAATCCTTGTACAGTCACAAATTTTTTTTAAGAACGAGTGAGTAAATCGTTTTAACATTATTACATTTCATATTTTAACTTTAACTTTTAAATATATCTATATGTACAGAAATGAATAAAATAAAAAGATCAGAAATACATTGTGTTATTAGAGATAAGTGCAAAAACGGAGCAAAGCAAGAAAAAGTATTATACATACGAAACTTTTTAACAAAAAAATTTAATTGTTCAGGGAATGAATCAAGCATAAAAATAATAAACTTGATATTAGATTCTAAATTTTTCAACGAGTATTTTGAAAGATGGCAGAAAAGTTCCAGAACGGACGAACGATTTAAAAAAAATAATGCGGAATGGTTAGATAGTGAAATTACTTTTAATTTAAATAACGCCAAAAATACAGGTACATATTTTTCATTTACTTAATAATAAGCAGTAAAATTTGCAACTAATAATAGGTTAACTTAGGACAACGTGCAAATAAGATTCTACTAGTAGTATTTTATGTCTTATAACGAAGTATAACAACCGACTTCGATATAACTTTTATTAAGCTTTTATTAATGGAGGTTGTACAGTACCTCACCGTATTATTAGGCCAAAGGTAAAAAATTACATTTATTCCAATAAAAAATTGTTTTTCATTCAATAAAATTTATAACTTTAGTATACTCATAAGTCTTTACAATGAAAAGGCTCATACATAGTGTCATTACAATATTGTTCCAATATTGTTCCAATGTTGGTTAATTTTACTTATCTGTAAAAATAAACGTATATTTATTTTAAACGGCTTTTAAATTTTAATGTTAAAAAAAAATACAAATTTCGAAATTTTCGAAAGAACAGTGCTGCTCCGGTTATGTACATGATTAATGTTACAAAAATAACTAGAAAATAAATTAGGCACTCAAAAAAGCAAGTATTGTCGAAGTATTTACAATGAATGACAAAAATAATGTAAAAATTGGAATTTTTTTATCTATGGCCTAATAATATGGCGAGGTACTGTATATATTTTTTTTAATTTGTATGATTTTTATTTAAATGAAATAAAAAAGTTTTTGAAGTACATAAGTTTAAGGGTAGGGTCCAGTCAGAAAACATTTTTTTTTAATTGACAATCTATATTTACAGAAATGTAAATATGTTTAAGTACTATAAAGATAAAGAAAAATATGTACTATTTAACATTTTTATATTATTAATTTATTAAACTTTTTTATTGTTTATTAACTTAAACTAGACCCAAAATGGCATTTTTGTGTTTAAAATCAAAAGCCTCTGTAAAATTGAAGTGTTCGATGAAACATTCAAATTTTTCAGATATGTAATTCTAGCATAAATGGTTCCCCGCAGGAGACATTTTTGCTAAGCCCTTGTTTTTACTATTTTTTAAAGCATAACTTTGTAGAAAATGATGGAAATAAGCTGAATATTTATATTTTTCTTTACCTTTATATTTCTTTAATATATTTTAATGTCTGTAAATATAGATTGTAAATTAAAAATTTTTTTTCTGTCTGGAAACATTTTTTTCTTACCTTTAAAAAATACTTTTGTAACATAAAAAAAATGCATTTTTTGCTCATTTATGACTGGATCCTACCCTTAAAATAAAGAAAATAACGTATATTCCAACTTTCAATAATATATAATATACAATATATGTGTGTACGAGTATATAGTATTTCTTATGCCAATTTTTTACACAGTGTCAGCCTCAACTGGGAGAAAAAGAAAAACTTCGAAGATTTGGGTCAAACACAGCAGAAGCGAAGGACAGAATTATTGAGACAACAAAATTCTCAAAAAGAACTTTCTGTGGCTCTATCTGTCTCCCTCAAAAGTACTGGTAATAAAGCTGGTGCAACACTCATTAAAGTTATTACATCCTACTCTCCATCCTATGCAAAAGAGCTTACAGATTATAGAAAAAATGAATTAGGAAATAACGAAAAAAATGGTTATAGCCCGGAACAAGCTTTGGCATTTTTAATTAATAATGATTTTACGAAGAAACAATATTTAGCAATATATCGGGGGGCAAAAAAATTAAATCACAATATCTACCCATCTTACGATAAATTACTTGTTGCAAAAAAAGCTGCTTATCCTTATGGTATTCAAATAACCGATAAATTATGCAAAGTAACACTACAATGTATTATTAATC
Organism: Torymus aiolomorphi; assembly: GCA_036365515.1. Taxonomy (NCBI): domain Eukaryota; kingdom Metazoa; phylum Arthropoda; class Insecta; order Hymenoptera; family Torymidae; genus Torymus; species Torymus aiolomorphi. The sequence goes on along the minus strand of CM070875.1, from coordinate 149,737,961 downwards.
ATACTTGCAGTAGATTAATAACAGCGTTAGATTTAAGAAGAAATATTTCTAAGGATGACAATAATTTGATATTAATTATTAAATACGGATTTGATGGAAGTTCAGGTTTTTCTGCTTATAAACAAAAATGGGATGACGATGATGTATCATATGACCAACACGTTTTTGTTACTTCGATAGTTCCACTTCGACTATAAAGTCTTTCGAATAATAATATTATTTGGGAGAATCCTAGACCATCGTCCACAAGATTTTGTAGACCAATAAAAATACAATGGATACACAAAACAGATGATTTATCAAGATCCGAAAAAAGAACTTTGCAAGAACAAATATATTCTCTTCAAGATTACGAAGAAGAGCATTGGAAAATAAAGTTTTTACTTCGTCCAACTATGATTGACGGCAAAGTAATTAATACTCATTTAGTTTAAAATATAATACATATTTATTAACTCTTTAACACTTGGGTTAATGACGCTTTTTGAATATCGAAAACTTTTTCACTTACATAATCTTATTACTATAATGTTAACTTCAGAATTTCGTATTTTTATGTTTTTATTTCTTAGCAACACTCGGCTTTAAAGAGTTAATATATTTAATTTTTATATTTATATTAGCTCTTAAGTTAAATATTTAATGTGAATATTTTATAGGTAACCAATGCTTTAAGTAATACATCGAGTATGAGCTGCAATATTTGTCACACAATGGTATCAAAAATGAATAATTTAAATGAGCTTTATAAGAAAACAGTCGACGAATCTCAGTTTCAGTATAATTTACCAATATTACATGCATATATACACTGTTTCGATTGCCTTTTGCATATTTTGTACAGACTTCGTTTTAAAAAATGGAAGGTATTATATAATTTTTAATATGTATTGCTTATAATTTTTATTCTTGATAAAAAAATTAAAAAACAAGTATAGAATCAAGTTCATTAAACAATTTAATTGCACGCTGAACAAAAAGATGGAACCAGACAAGTTATGGAAGAGCGAAAAAAGGCAGTTCAACAAAAATTCCTATCTGAATTAGCATTACGTGTTGATTTTCCGAAACCTGGTTACGGCTCGTCTAATGATGGGAACACTGCTCGCAAGTTTTTTGAAAATGCAGATAAATCTTCGGAAATTACAGGTATTTTATACATTTTTTTCATTGAACTAAATTTTTATAAGTTTCGATATTCTTAATGTTTCTAAATATGCTATCTAGGAATCGATATACGACTGATTACAAGATTTCACAACATTTTAATAATTATTTCTAGTGGATTGAATATTAACATTAAACGATTCGAAATATATTGTAAAGAAACAGCAGAATTGTATGTAAATCTATACTCTTGGTATTACATGCCTCCAAGTGTCCATAAACTTTTAATACACGGTCCAACGATTGTTAAGGAAAGTATTTTACCTATAGGACAACTTTCAGAGGAAGTAATTGAGTCTATGCATAAGATTTTAAAGTCTTACAGAAAAGACCATTCTTGAAAAATTTCGAGAACAAAAACAAATGAAGATGTATTTTTAAGATTGCTTCTTCATTCAGACCCTGTAATAACATTGTCGGAAATTTATCCTAAAAAAAAATAAGAAAAAATTTCCACAAGAGGTGTTGGATATTTTGTAAATTCAAAAATACACTCAAAGTGATGAAAATGAGACATCAGTTGAAGAAGAAGATGAGGAAATGTAATTTTAAATAAAAAGGCTTCGTTCATTATAAGCATTATCTTTATTATTTATTTATTATTATTAATATTGTTAATATTAATATATAAAAATTACTTTTACGTAATATATATTCTCTTATGTAATATATTTGAAAAAGGTCATTAAAGTTTCATTACATACTACTTTTTATTAAAAATTTTAACAATAATAATTTTGTCCAATAATTCGGCTACTTTCGACCACTGTGCGACGCTGGGCCTCCTCTTTGGCCCGACGCGCCGTCTCCTCCGCCTTTTCCCTGGCTCGCCTGGCCTCTTCCATGCGCTCCTGCGCACGTGCCAGACGAGTCTCCTCCTCCTTCTGCAAGGCGGCGCGGCGCAGCCTGGCGGCCCTGGCCCTGCGGCGGCCGCGAGCTCTTCTCGCCGGCCTTGGGCCATTCCGACCCATTTGCCGGCTTGCTGCTCGCCAGCCTCACCGTGGCACTGGAGAAAATCCTCCAGTGCGGCCAGGGCAGCGTCGTCCGCAGCACGCGAGGACTTGCTGAGGCGCCGCGCCTCCTCTAGAGCCTGCTCCACCGGAACCCAGGCCGCACCGACTCCATCAGTCGGTGCTCCTTTTGGGGTCTGGGTCGGAGCATCTCCTTCTTTTCCTTGTGTGACCCGAGCCGCGCCGGCGTCAACTTCCGGCGCATAATGATGGGCTGGAGCCGCATCCTCTTCGGGAACTCGGCCGGCACCAATCGGCTCGACTGGTGCTTCTTCAGGCCGAGCCCCGCTCTTCTCCCGCTGCTCCTTCGGAGGATGAGGTCGTCGGAGCGGGGACGGGCCAACGCCTGCGTCGGTTGGTCCCGAAGGTCCCCTTCTTGGTTCCGGCGCCTCTAACTCCTCTATGACAAGAGTGGAGGGCTCTTCCACTGGCGGTGGTGCCTGTGTCACCGCGTCTATGCCCTCCACTACCTGCTCCAGGAAGTCAATGACGGCGGGGTCAGGGTTGCACTGGATTAATCCAGCAATCACCTTCTTCGCCGTCTCTGCTATTTCTGGAGTCAGGCCCTGCATATCCTGCACAGGTAAATTGACCCCGGAGATTGGTGAGACTGAGGATCGGAAAACAAGGACGAACACGGGTTAGTACGGACGGCACAATTTCTGGACGACATAGTTAGCGCTTTTCGGACGCTCGGGTTCGACGGGGGCTAATTGGCCCGACAGCAGCAGCTGCAGGCTTCTTCTTCGAGCCCTTTGGCCTCCCTGGGTCTCGCTTGGACTCTGTTGGACCGACCACACGCGTAGGTCGGCCGTCGCTCGCATGCTTTCCTGGCCAAACTAATAGCGCGGTCTTACGAGGTGGACCGCGCCTCTTAGCCGTCGCCCGAGGCTGTACATTCCCCTGGCTAACTCTGTTGCCCGCTGGCACATTACGTTCGGCTGAAGAGTCCCTCGGTGGTAGCGACTGGGCTACTTCTTGGCCACTTTTGTCCAAGTACTCCTTGGGCTCTTCTGCGGAAACGTATCGCTTGAGTTGCTGCGCATGGATGGAACGTATCGTTCGACCATCCTCACCTTGGATCTCATAGGTATTTTCGCCTAAAATATTCACAATCGTATAGGGCCCCGCGTACTTAGGGGCTAATTTGGCAGAATTCCCCTCAGCTGCTGGGGATAGTACCTCATTCTCTCTCCATACACAATCGCCTAGACAGAATTCTGGAGGTCGACGATGAGCGTCATAATATTTGGCTTGTCTCGCCTGCTCCGCTTGCGCGTCGGCCGCCGCCCGAACGTGCAATTCGCGGAGCTTGTCCATGCGCGCCACCCAATTATTTATCGCCTCTTGCTGCCCTTGCTCTTCGGCTAACCTGTCTTCCTCCCGCCTTAGTGTCTTCGGTGGGTCAGGCTGTCGGCCGTAAATTAGCATGGCAGGACTTATCTTGGTAGAGCTGTGTTCTGTCGTATTATATGCGAACACCAGCTCGTTCAGATGCTCATCCCAGGACCGGTGATTCTCCTCAGCGTAAGACATGATCATGATCTTCACCGTTCGGTTCACACGCTCGACGGGATTGGCTTGAGGGTGATATGGGGGTGTAAACGTGTGATGCACGTTTCTCTCCTTTAAGAATGCCTCTAAGGGTGCATTCTTAAATTCAGTCCCATTATCGAAGAGAAACACCTCGGAGACTCCGAGCCGCAGACATACTCGTTCGTTGAGCCCTTTTATCACCGATTTGCCATCTACCCTTTTTATCGGAATTACTTCGATCCAGCATGTGAACAAGTCCTGGAAGATGAGAATGTATTCTTGGCCGTGCTTGGTTTTAGGGAAGGGCCCCATAATGTCGCTGGCCACGATTTGCCATGGACGTTCAGTAATGCGACGTCCCATGAATCCTGCTGGAGCGCGCTGTTCGACTTTGCACTGCTGGCAAATTTGGCACTGGTTCACATATTTGGCCACATCTCGAGACATGTGTGGCCAATAATACTTCCGCCTTACTCTCTCTAGGCTTTTCTCGTGGCTCAAGTGCCCAGCAGTTGGAAAGTCATGGCATTCTCTCAGTACTTCACGTCGGTTTTTGTTAGGGACTGCTAACTTCCATGCATTGTCGTCGCCGAGAGATTCGTCTATGACTTCATTAGGGTTGTACTTGTACAGTCTCCCCTCCCGCCAGCTTGAACGTGGGGAAGTCTCGCGGCTGCTGTTGAACCTCTTTCACGATCTTGAGGTACCAGTGGTCGTTTGTATCGCGCTCGAGCTCTAACGCGGCTACCGCGGGCTCTTCTTCCTCGAACATCCGTGAAAGGGCATCTGGGACATTGTTCAACGAGCCCTTTCGATGTTCGACCGTGAAACTGTCGTTCTGCAGCTCCAAAGCCCCCCTAGCTAACCTGCTGATCGGGTTTTGGAGATCACGGAGCCACTTCAAGCTGCTATGGTCCGTGATAACCTTGAAGTCGTAGGCCTCTATATACGGACGGAACTTTTTAATTGCCCAGAGAATTGCTAGACATTCTCGTTCCGTCACGCTATAATTCCTCTCGGCTGCGCTCAGAGTTCGACTCGCGAACTCTAGGACTCTTTCATCGCCCTCAATTATTTGGTATAGCACCGCTCCCAGACCTGTATCGCTCGCGTCAGTTTGCACCACGAACTGCGCGTTAGATACCGGTCTGTGTAGAATCGGTGCAGAAGCTACTAGCGCTTTTAGCTTTTGGAAGGCCTCTGCTTGTGCCGTTGACCACTCATATTTCCGATCCTTTTTCGTTAATTCGGTCAGTGGTTCAGCAATTGTGGCGAAGTTCGATAAAAACTTTCTATACCACGAGGCCATTCCTAAGAAGCGTCTCAGCTGACGGAGGTTTTTCGGTACCGGATACTCCATAATGGGCTTTATTTTCTCGGGGTCTGGCTTAAAACCATCTCTATTTACTATGACCCCGAGATATTGGACCTCATCGCGACAGAAGACGCTCTTCTCGCGATTTATTGTGAGGCCCGCGTCCTGTATCCTGTACAGAACTCTTTTTAGAACCTCTTTATGCTCCTCGAATATCTCTGTGACTATTATTATATCGTCGAGATACGAGTAAGCAAAAGGTTCGAGTTCAGGGCCGATGACTTTGTCAATCAGCCTCTGGAAGGACGCTCCGGCATACGAAAGACCGTAGGGCATTCTAGTAAATTGGAAAAGCCCTTTGCCTGGCACGGTTAAGGCCTTAGTCTCTTTGGACTCCGGATTAAGTGGTATCTGGTGGTACGCACTGCTTAAATCCAACGTGGAGATGTATCGCGCTTTCTGCAGTTTGCGCAAGATGCTTTCCATGTATGGTAACGGGTACGCGTCTGGCCTTGACGCTGCGTTCACTTTTCTGAAGTCCACGCAGAAACGGAACTTTCCGTTTGACTTGCGTACCATTACCACTGGACTTGACCAGCCACTTGTTGAGGGTTCTATTATTCCCGCGACTAGTATTTCCTCCACTTGTTTGTGCATCTCTTCCTCGAGTTTCTGAGATACAGGGTAATACTTCTGTTTAATGGGTCTTGTAGATCCGACGTCTATTGCATGCTCGATCCACGAAGTACACCCTAGTGGTGCCAGGCTGCTACCGATCAGCTGAGCTACTAAAGCTTCTACCTCTTTGCGCTGTTCTTCTGTTGGGTCCGCCAACCCTATAGCTGATACGAACACAGTGTTGTTTGCGGTTATGGCGGCTACTTTTAACTTTACGCTTGCATCGTCATCCTTGAGATGCAGCGTGTTATCTGTGGGGTCTAAGACAGCGCTAAACTTCTTAATGAAGTTTACCCCCAAGTAGCACTCCGTATCTAGATCTGGCATTATTGCGACGCGCACTTCTTTGCACACGCCAGCCACGACCATGGGCAGATACACATAGCCAACCACTGCTATGCTTTGCCCGTTTGCCACCCGTGCCGTTAGGCCGCTGGCTGGGATTAACTCTTTTCCACAGGCCGTAGCGAGCTGTAGGCCTAAGGAATTCATCCCAGTCCAGGAAGCTCCTGTATCGAAGAGTGCTCGTAGCCTGTAACCGGCTACACCTACTTGAAGCCACCATCGCGAGCAAGTTTCTTGGTTGACTTCATTCGGTTGAATCACGGGCACTTCTTCGCTCTCCACTCCAGACGATTGGACCGAGTTATACTCGGTCTCTGGTGAGAGAGCTGGGGGCGGGTATGTGGTCGTGTTTATCTGCCCCCTGGCCGTTTCCCTGTTGGTTTCCGGCATCATTGGGCTTGTTGCCTCCCTTTTGGTCATATCCGGGTTCCCTTCGGTACTCTTGCCTTTGTTGAGGTCCGTTATTTCTTGGACTTTGCGGCCTAGCCTGGTAGGTCAAGCTACTACCCCCACTAGGCTGGTGTGTGATTTGCCCGCCCTCCTGCCGTAACGCGTGCGCGAGTTAGGTAATTCGAGATTCGAATTACCCGCGCCGAGTAGGCATGCTCACCGGGGGCGCGAGCGCGCGAGCATCCTGACCGGATTAGAACGGTCTCGCGACGCGTAATATGCCCGTCGCATACCCGCGAAGCTGCTACGGCTTTATAGGAGTCACGGCAGCCATCTTCGTGTCTGCCATCGTGCCGAGAACTTCTCTCCAGTGTATCTCCAAAAGTTACCTCATCCGCGCCGTCCTAGCTTTTTATAGTTATCGCGAGTGTAGTGGAGGTGCCGAGTAGGATGTGTACGTGCGAAAGAGAGACAGAGAGAGAGCGATCCTGAGCCGCGTGAGCCGCACGAGACTGCGAGCGACGAGCCGGCAGCCAGCCCGCCTGCCGACCCAATACAGCGAGCAAGAGAGAGAGAAAGAGAGCGCAACTGCTGCTGTGCGAGCGAAAGGGAGCGAGGGAGAGTCGAGTGCACCGGCTGCTCCTTCCTAACGTAAGTTTTCTACTCTCCTCTCGCGGGTTCATTGTAAAGGCTCGCACGGAAATCGCCCCATGCAAGCTTTCTGTGCCGTGTACGTGCGGGTGTGTGTCCGCCCGCCGAACTTTAACACCGCGCGCGAAATTAGCAGCTTCGCCGCGCGCCGTATAGTTCGCGCGTTTGAATATTAACGGTCGCGCACGAACTAACTCATAATTGTTCTAATCAGCACGTGCGTTGTGCTTGTAGAGATTAATGATTTTAAATATACTGTGATATCTAGTTACTCGTCGCGTTGTTCATTACAACCTGTCCTTCTCCCGGATACCGCCGCCTCCGCGGGAAAACGACTCCGCCGGTCGTTTTCATATCTGAGCATAGCTGCTGCGCGCTTTACTCTTCGAGCGCGCCCTTTTCACTCAGCGATCCAATTAGTTGGAAAGCGAAGTTCGTGTGCGATCTTCGCGTTGTTTTCGGGATTCCAGGTGCAGATCCCCGTGCAAGTCATTTTAGTCTGACACCCGCGGCACCGTGTTCTAGGGCATCGCTGGCCTGTGGCTTGTTGGGATTTTCCCCCACTAGCCATCCCGTTACAATATGTTCAATTATTACAAGAGTAAAATTGTCTAATTCGCTTCAAAATTCATTGTAGAGGTATATTATTGATAGTTCTCGGATGAGTTCTTTTGGCAAAATGATTGGTTCATAAATTTCAGAGATATTTGAGGTTAAAATTTTTCTAGACATTTTTAAAATGTATTTCTTGAGGATGGCTCTGTGTATCTGAATGGGATGGGTAGCATTTGAAAGAGAATTAAAATATTTATATTTTCTAAAAAGAAAAATTTTTTAGTTATCACGGTTTTTTATTATTAACAAAAATGTAAAACTTGAAAAATTGAAAATGAAAAAAAAAATTTGTCTATCAAATTTTTTAAAATACATCATTTAAAGTACATTTAAAATACGCACACATATCCGAAGAACGATCGAACAGACGACGACATGCGTGAGTAACTGAAGAAGACGAATATTCAGCAAAGAGAAGTCGACCGAATCGTCAAACCATAGTTATTAGAACACGATGATCTTGTACGAGATTTAGAATCATTCTCTGGATATTAAAAGAAACAAGCTTACTCTCTAGCACGACACTAGACGAATCCACAACCTTCGATGTTATTTATTTTATAGTTTAAAAATATGAATTTTTCTTATGAAATTGTTTGTAATCAATCTCAAAATGTAATAATAGCAAAATATTAAATAAAATGAATATATTGAACTAACATGTGAATAATATTTATATAAAAAAATTTATTTATAAAATCCGAATACAACATTTTTTATGGAATAATATATAATTATATTATAATTTTTACAGAAATATAATAGAAAATAAAATTGCTTTACTGTATTGCATGCTGTGCCGCATGTGCGTTATGTCTCCCATACAATAATTTTTCTTGTAAACACAATCAAAGAACAACTTTAGAATATTTTTTTTCTTTCGAACCAATATACGACGAGAAGCCGTTGACAGTGGACTTGAAGAAGAAAAATTTGATGAAGAATAGAACTTGAAGAAGATTGTTTTCCATTCATATAAGAATTAAAATCACAAACAAATAAATTACAAATGGAACCTCAATGAATAACCATGAAAAAATTACAAGTTAATATTTTCCATAAAATTTTTCAAATTTATTTTTCGAATTTTAGTTTAATAAAAGGAATCAAAAAATTATTTTGAGGAAGCTACGTGCCAATGAATTGACAATTGACAGCGGTTTTTTTATTCTCACTGTGGTCAGTTTGTAATGTGTCTTTGTAATGATTACACGCTACTTACGATTATACTGTTAGTTTTTATATAATTTTTTTAATTTATATGATTATAAATTGTGCTATTCCCTCAAAAAGAAAATTCACCGCATTCAGAATACAGGAAATATATCATTAAAAAGAGCCTGTGAGTATTGATATTTTATTTTTAGTCATAGAAGCAAAACGTTTAAAAAAATAAAAACATTCTCAACAAAAGTAAAATTGTTTAAATATTAAAATGATATGTTTAAATATTAATTTTAAGTGACATAATGTAAATTAGAACAAAATACTCCGTGGTTTAAAGCTTCACACAGATGGATACAAATATTCAAAAAAAAACATCACATTGTTTTACGTAAAATAACAAAATTTATTACTATGTCATCTACACAAAAGGCAATAGAAATAGAACAACGCAAAGAAAATTTTGTTAACGATGTCAAAAATCTTATTAAAGTGCATGGTGCTCAAAACGTTTACAATTCAGATCAAAGTGGGTTCAATTTAGAGATACATAGTCGTCGCACTCTTTGTTATGAGGGGATTAAAAATGTAGAAAACATCGTTCAGTCGGTACCTTCCACAACACATAGTTACACTATTCAGCCAACAATATCAGCAGACGGAACGCTCATGTCCTCGTTATTTATAGTTTTGAAAGAAGCTCATGGACAATTTGGACCTAAAATAATGCAAACTTTATTCAAACCAGAAAATGTGTACGTAGAAGCATCAGCGTCCGGTAAATTAACCAAGGAACTATTTCAAATTTGGATTCAAAATGTATTTTTGATTCCAGTGGAAACTCACCTGTACTGTTATTGGATTCCTGGAGTGGACAATGTGAAACCGCTGTAAAGGAAGCTTTACCGGAAAAGACAAGACTTATATTAAAAACGATACCAAAAGGTACAACTGGTCAGATACAGCCTCTTGATGTATATGGTTTTCGATTATGGAAAAATTTCATAAGAAAATTATCAGACATAACACTTCTTATGAATTATGATGCTAACTTACACAAGAGAAATAATATAATCAAACTACAATCTCTAACGCATAATCAATTTTCTTCACCCAGATTTGAAATGTTTTTAAATACACCTGCTATAAAAGTGGATACCTAACGGAAAAACCTCTAATAAGACATCACAATCCAGTAGATTTCTGTTATCTTACTGAAGAGGAACCAATATGCGACATATGTGGAGGAATTGCAGTCATACGTTGTGCATGGTGTAAAAAACTTTTGTGTTTTAAACATTTTTTCACAGATTATCATTATTGTAACATGTATATTGAATAAATTTAATATTTTATGTTATATTAACAAATCATCACACTGTACAAATTAATAAAAATGAAAAAAAGTTTTCGCTCATAATGTAGTTATGATAATGTTAATAGGGGTAGCCACCCTCACTAAAATTAAAACACTTAATTTTATTAACTTTTAATGGCAAACATGAGTCACAATAAGCATTTCAAAAATAAAAATCAAAAAGAATATTGTGATTAATTCTTCCTAATCACTAAAAGATAATAATTAAAGTGGGGGTAGCTCACACCTTCTATGCGTTTTTTTTTAAACCTTGAAACAGGTCAAATATAATTTATAATTTTCTTTACAAAATGGCATTTTTTAACTACGTTTGGCTCTTCAAAACATTGTTATTTCAAAAACATATGTGAAAAAAATTATATTTACCCCTATAAAAATATGGGGTGCAACCCCTTATCATTAAAACTATGCCCAAATACTCATCTTTTTATAATAAACAAATAGGCGTTGGTTCCATTAACAAATTTCGATTCTATCTCGAGATATTAAAAAAGACTGTTTGTGGGGATGAACTTTAAGGGTAGTTTTCACCCCTAGATGTCTTTCTCCAAAGATAACAAAAGAATAAGTGTCAAATATTTTTTGATACTCTAACCATTTGCAAAGTTTCATAAAATCGGAGGCAAACACTAAGAAAAAGATAATTAATTAAATTAGGGATAATTCACCCCGTCAACGTGTTTTTATTTTTAAATCTCGAAACAGGTCAACTATAATTTTCAGTTTTCTTTATAACATGGCAATTTTTAATCAAATTTAGCTCATTAAAACATTTTTATATCAAAAATGCAAGGGAAAATATCATATTTACCCTTATAAAAAATAGGGGATGCAACCCCCAGCTTTAAAACTGAGCCAAAAAACTCGACTTTTCATAAGAAACAAATAGGTGTTGGTTTCATTGGAAAATTCCGATTCCGTCTTAAGATATTAAAAAAAAAACGGTTTTTGGGGGTGAACTTTACGGGCGGTTTTCACCCCTTAGATATGTTTTTCCGCAGATAAAAAAAAATACGTGTCGAATATTTTTGGACACTCTACTCATATGCGAAGTTTCATGAAAATTGGAGGCAGACACCAAGTATCCTTTCCTTGTGAGAAAAAAGCGTTAGTATAGTTACTATATTGCTGTTAGCTATAAAACTGTTTTTTTTATAAAAAAGGACAATAAAATATTATTCTTACATTACAAAGAATTTGAAAGAACAGGTAAACATTATGAAAGATTATTAGGTAGCGAGGCAGGGCTAGTTTACGCAACGTCCAGCGCGACGTCCCGCGCGCTGGAGAGCCGTTGCGCTACTCTTTCACGTTCTATTTCTCGACGAAAACATCCTGAGCAAATTATGAAAAAAATCATTTCCTATGTAAAAAAATTCCCACGTTTCGATCTAAATGGTAAAAGAAATATTAAAAATACACTTTTTGAGATATAAGACGTTTTGTACTTTTTGAAGGTGAAAATGGAAATTTTCGGACAAACTGCCTACACCATTGGAAAGCTGAGGAAAAAATACGTCGGAAAAGCTTATAAAACAATTTTTTAGTTACATTTTAATATCATACACATGAGTTAGAAATATCACGATTTGGCGCTCGCGCGCGGCGCTGGGGCAATTGATGTGAAACGCCTCATATGTGCGACGTACACTTTGTGTGAGTGTGTATGTCCGTGTGCGTGCGTGCGTGCGCGCGCGCGCGCGCGTGTGTGTGTGTGTGTGTGTGTGCAATTTCGATTGCTTTATCCAGATGACTTGTGGTGAATTTCAAGGCCCAACCATTGCCGTAAATTTTCTGATCCTTTAAGCCATTATCTAGTCCACGATAGTACATTTCGACACGGGTGGGGAAGTCGATTATTTAGCTGGTGTGACTTTTTGCACGAGCTCCGAAAAATCATATCAAAGTTGTGATTTTGAGGTTAGAGTGGTATAAAAGTATTTATCAATATCGTCGAAACAAGTTTTAAATTCATCCCAATCCCTCCATCCAGACCCCTCCATTAGTTTATCCAATTTCTCCTCTGCTTTTCGTTTGAGAACTTCGCCAGATTCTTTAAAGCGTTTGCGAATTGACTCTTTAAACGGAGTGTTTCACTCGGTAACATCAGACATAATGTTCATACCAGTACGCACAGCCTCCTTACCAACAGCCTTGGCTCCACGAGTGAAAAGTGGGAGAATGGACAGAAAATTCAAGCCAAAAATGAACCAATACCACCGTGGCCCCTTTGATAGAGGGATCCAACGTAAATACGTCCGACCCCACCATTAATCCGTTGACCCCCACCAAGCACCTCCCCTCCGATATATCCATCGCCAACTTGCATGTTGAAGTATTCTTGGTAACGCTCCATCACTGTATTAAAAATGGATTGAGCTCTAGTCAAGTTTCTTGAAATTAAGTGTCATCGTCAGAGTACCGTAATCGAATGGGATCGCACGGCCACTTTGGTCCCTTATATCGATTTCGATTGTCTGAAATGAGTTGAATAATAAAGGTATCTACATGGATGGGGAGAAACTCTTGATTCTCACTACCATACGTGTAATCGTCGTCGATGTTTAACGATAGTGCTTGCAACAATCGCGATTGAACGTCACCTATTACGTAAGGTTCGCAAATATCACTATAAATTATAAGCATGGACGGAAACCCATTGGAGAGATGAGCAAGTCTATCACTTACTACTGATACTTCATCCCTTATAAAAATACTATTCGTGCTTTCGAATGTCAAAATTTTTCGCAACTTCTTCGATAAATAAAGCTGGTGACTGAATTCAGAGCAAGTATCTTTGTACAAACTCTATAGACTGTTACGTAGCCACAGAGATCGACACCGAATTCCACATGGTCTATACAGTTTAAATTATTTAGCTCGATTACTATAATGTTTATATCTCTGTAAATTCCTGGACGAACCAGCGACACTGTAGTACTAACATTTTTTGCCGTTTTCTCTAGAGTCGAGTGTGGAATGAGATTAAGCGAAACTGTTCTATCCGCTTGCTCGGAAGACACGTGTTGAAACGTCAGCGGAATTTGAACCTCCGTAAGCGCGACTGACCATGAACCTTGAAGACGTATCTGCTGAGGGAGCTGCGTGACGAACTGTGCCGTGGTATTTCCGCAAAATAATTCATACTGCTGTTGCTCGGCAACACAATATAAAACTGATCTTTCATTTTAAAAATTTTTTTATATATTCGTCAACTTTTTCGCTCTAATCCAGGATTTGAACTTATCGCCGTATTCTTTCCACTTTACAAAATATTCTTTAGATGAACCTTTGCCTCTAGTTTTCAAAATTTCGTCAATTTCAAAAACACCTGTAGTTAAATTTTTACGTACTCTACACAATTCTTCGGCGTAGAAAAAGCCGTCAATTTCCTTGCCTGCCAAGTCTTGTAAATAATAAACTGCAGGCGAACGTGTCGTTGAGATACGTGTAATTTTAAAAATCTCTAGTGTCCAATCACACTCATACCCTTTAGCGAAAACGTTCTTTGTACAACTGACGCGCACTAAGTCACCGACGCAGTATTTAATAGTTTTAAAAACACGATTGCCATATCGACGTTATAAATTTTCACGAGCTTTGGCTGCATTGCAGAGTGCTACGATTGCTGGCACCATTTTTGTGGCCGAATGTTTGGTATGATTGTACAACTCTACGATGTTCTGCAAAACATCAACATAACTTCGAGTATTTTTATGAGTACCGCCATGTTTTTTCTTTTATAGTTCTTATGAATCTTTCCACAATGGCAGCTTTTAGATCTGGACTGAGTAACACTCTAAACGCTATACTGTACTTTGAGAGATCCCTCTGCAGCGCACCGCCGATAAATTCTTTACCTTTATCAGTTTGAAGACATATTGGTTTCCGCTCGTTACTTCTCGACAAAATACGCGTAAAAGCATCCGCGACGTTTCTCGAAGTTTTGTCCTTGACAGGTTCAGCCCATGCGTATTTGCTGAGAACATCGATAACAGTTAAAACGTAGCTGTAGCCATCGTTGTAAGATTTTATAGATCTCATGTCCATCAAATCAGCTTCCCACACAATAATCGAAATACCGCACATTATAATTACGTCTAGGAAAACAATGTCGAACAGGTCTATGCAAGTTATAAGCTTATTGACTCTCAAGCCATTCAATAACACTTTGATGGTCGTATTTTTTACGCGTGGCTCGCAAAACTTTATCACCACCAGCGTACGCCGAAGGTCGATGTGCTTCGTAATAAAGTTTTTCAAACGTTTTATTCATTGTTCGAGATTATTGTGTCTATTTCTTCTTATCCTTTGGTTTCTGTTCCTTCTTCTTATCCTTTTTTATTTGTCCAAGCTTTGATTTTTTATCTTTCTTGTCTCGTTTTCTGATAACATTTTTGATATGCAAAAAAAAATTTTCAAAAGTTATCTTGCTAACCATGCAGCAAGCTATCATCATAGCTACTGTTCTTTCGTCAGACGGCGTTTCCTCGGCGAGCATGCGAGAGAAGGCATATCGTGCTAAAACTCATCATGCTGTAGACAGGCCTCATCCAGCGGATTGATTCCAACATCGCCAAGTTCGACACGCTCTGCAAGCTTAGTTCCAGGTCCACAAAATTTGTAATGCGGTACATGCATTTCAATCGGTAATAAATCAACGAGTGCAAATAGAACGCTATCTTTCTCCTGTTCTTCTTCTTGAGAATTTATTAGCGCACCCCGAATGTCTTGCTCATTCCGCGCCATAATAGTATTTCAGAGTGTGGTGGTGAGACCTTTTTTCAGCTGACTTTTTTTTTCTTCTTTTTTCGGGTTGCGTTGAATCTGTTTCATCAGCGGCACTGTCGCCGCTACTCTGAACTCTCAAAATAGGAACGGAAGGCGGTGTAGAAATAGCACCGTTTTCTAAATGTTCACTGGTCGATGAGGGTCTGGTAATGTCGTTCCAAACACGCTTGTTACCTCTAAACTCTCGAGGCACAGTTGTTTGGCGAAGAGCGACAGCGAACTGAAGATAACCAGGCGGAGCACTCCTTTTTCTATCTCTCACTGCGTCATTCACCAAGTCGACAATGTTGGCTCCGGGCACAATCGCGACATCTATCGTTACAACCCCGTTGGCATCCCAAACGATTTACCACCAGCTCGCAAGTATCGCACGAGCTGTTTGGCTTTCGTTTTGTACTTTTTCGGGACGGTATAGATAATGTTTGTGTCAATGAGCTCATCGGTTTCCTCCTCCTTCGCATCCTCCTCCTCCTCCACCTCCTGCAGTTATCGTCTACCGTATTAGATTCACTGACTCTGTCATTCTCTTGTTCTTTTTTTATACTAATCTCCTACTTCGGTTCCTTTAAAGTGAAGATATCGCTGTAAAACTTGATGGTAGAGAGTCCACTTTTCACGCTCGTCTTTGTATGTTGGCGAGTTCAATATTTCGTTCATTTCAGCATCGAGTCTACTCGTCACCCATCCCGGTATTTACACAGACTTTATCTTATCTTTTCCGAGAGTGGTCTGCAAACATTCAACGCTCCCTTGTGGTAAGATAATCATCTTTCTCGCGTGTTCCATCTTTATTTATTCACGAGATTAGCAAGAAGCGTACCAATCAGAAGTGCTAGCAGAGCAGGCAAAAAACCGCCACGTTGCACTATAATGTTTTTTCTTCGTTGTAAAGTGATATCCGGTCATGCTAGCTTTCGCAGAACTTTTGCGTGCTTACGCAGCCGGCCCTTGTAATCTTTACTTAACGGAATGGTAGCTATGTATACGTTTAAAGTGGACTCGCAAATGCGACAAACCAATTTTGCATCATCTTTCTGTAAAATTGCTTTCCGCTGTTCTTTGTTAAAATGATACAATGCCGCGAAGGCGGTAGCATCTTTTCGACCAAAACGATAATGCGTTTTTGTAGTCATTACAACGACACGATTGGAATTTGATTTTGACTGTATCAGTTGTTTTCGCGGTACGTAAACGTACTGGTACTCATTATCGGGAAAAATACACGTTCGAAATCGGCAGTTATGCAATGTGGTTTGCTTCATATCCAACAAGAGATAGCCAACAGCTTGCAATATTGCCTCCTACTAGGCTTCTTCTAAAAATCGAGGATTTTCAGGATATACTTGCAAGATGACGTATCTGGGCATGATCTCGCAAATTCCTAAAGATTACGATGTACTGAACGTTCAAAGATATGTCGCGCTGACCTTCGCCTTGATGGAAGATGTTTTGAGTGATAAAAATTACGCTTAAGTTGTCGTGATGACTGCTTTTCGTAAAGAGATTCACGATGGCTCCTCCAGAGTACGATTCCCGCATGAGGTCGTCGATGATGATCAACTTAGGTTTTGGATCGTTAAGCCAATCGATGTTTTGCGATAGACCTTCGCGAAATTCAAAGTCTTTACTCAGATCTCTATATCCCAACTGCCATTCACCATAATAAAGAAGTGTCGCTCAAGCGGTCAATGTATTTCAGAAATTTTTTAACAAATACTGTTTTACCGCAACCGGTTGGCCCACTCAACGTACAAGTCCACGGATGTTTCCAGCGCGTGTCCATATTCGCACTTACTGAGCACTCTGAAATACTTCTCCCGAAGAGCTCGTAACCGCGTCCGGTGCCCCCCCCCCCCCGCGCGCCGCTCGTGAGTCCGCGAGCCTTGCGGTGGAACTAGCTCCGCGGTAAAGCAGCTCTTTCACCGGCGCAGCGGCGGCCAATGAGCTCTTAGCCGCTGCGCCACCCGCGGCCGCTACATCACCTTGTTTGGGCGCATCAGTAACCAATGAGCTCTCTTCTGATGCGCCGCCGCTAATCACAACGATAGAGGCACAGCGGTAGCCAATGAGATGTTTTTACACTGCGTCGTCATCGGTCACGTGTGCGTTCTTTGTATTGCTACACTAGCGCCACTAACTTTCCAGGGTGTGGTCCCCTGATGCGTCAGTAGTAGACGGACCGCGAATGAAGCGGCATGGATAACTGAAACAGTATTTGAAACAGCTACTTTCTGTAGTCAACAGCCGATTTCCAGCAGCGAACGGCCGATTTCCAATAGCCGACAGTCGACTTCCAGCTGGTCACTCCTTCCTCGAGAAAGGTTTGAAAAGACCTTGCGGCCCTTCCTCTATGAGCGAGTCGAAAAACAGCAGTGCCTGGTATATGTTTGTTTGAACGTTAAAATATTGACGTGCGTGCGTCTGTGTATGTGTGAGTATGTGTATGGGTGTATTTGCTTCTATGTTTAATTCCTTTCCTTGAGCCTTTCCTCGAGAAAAAATGTTTCCCTATGTAATTGAATAGTCAAAATAATGTGCAGCTGCAACTCGATGTACGTGACATTTTCTCATTAATCAGAAAAATTCCACAGTGTCGTACGATTAAATAAAGGAGAAAAACCAATTTCAACTTCTTTTCCTCGAGACTTTCCTCGAGAAAAAATGTTTTCCATATGTAATTCAATAGTCAAAATAATGTGCAGCTGCAACTTGATGTACGTGATATTTTCTCATTAATCAGCAAAATTCCATAGTGTCGTACGATTAAATAAATAAAGGAGAAAAAAGTCGACGTGTTCCCCGTTCGGTAAACATGATCGGACACATGGCAAGATACAATTTCGACGACTGTAAGTTATGACTTATTCGAGGTAAGACTATATAATTCGACAGCAGAGAGCCCACGTGCGATGAGATCATCCGTGGCAAAGACGACCGGTCGACCGGCTGTCAGTCGCGAATATTGTCTTGTTGTGTGAACATCTCCGTCGCAAAGCATGAGGGTATTGTGTAGATTCTGAAGTGTGTTATGTGTCTCTTTTGTGCTTCCCATACGAATGTTACGCGCCAGTACGTTATGTAGATAGTGGTTCAATGTAGAAATTCGGATGTACAATTCCACAAGAGTGTCGCGGAAGTGTAATCTATCATGAAGTGGATATGGGATGTCCATGAGGTTAAGGTTATTCCATTTTTTTCAAGCCGTGCGCGCATGATTAGATACTGCGCGTGGATGTTGGACAGTTGCTGCACAGTACAGAGAGGCTATACACAAAAGTTGTAAAAAAAAACCATAAAAAACTCATGAATCGTAAATTTTTTTTGTGTAGGTACATTTGTCATGGTTCAGAGACGATATACACAAACATTATAAAATACACCATAAAAACTCCATAGACGCCCCATAAGACCATATACTCATGAATCATATACCCTTAGCTTCCAAAATCCGATAAAATATCGAAAACCCCCATAAAAACCACATGAATCTGAAATTTTTTTATGCAGGTACACTTGTCATGGTGCAGAGAGGCTATACACAAAAGTTATAAAATAAACCATAAAAACTCCATAGACACCCCGTAAGACCATATATCCATGAATCATGTACCATTAACTTCCAAAATCCGATTAAATATCGAAAAACCCATATGAAACTGAAAATTTTTTATGTAGGTACACTCACCATGGTACAGAGAGGCTATATACAAAAGTTATAAAATCTCTCCCCCTCTCTCTCTCGCTCTTTAGATCTTGCGTCGTCAGTCTCTCTCTCCACAATATGCTTGCTGGTGTGTGTGTGTGTGTGTGTGTGTGTGTGTGTGTGTGTGTGTGTGTGTGTGTGTGTGTGTGTGTGTGTGTGTGTGTGTGTGTGTGTGTGTGTGTGTGTGTGTGTGTGTGTGTGTGTGTGTGTGTGTGTGTGTGTGTGTGTGTGTGTGTGTGTGTGTGTGTGTGTGTTGAGCTGCTGCATCGTTATTTCGTACCTCGCTATGGTCTTCGGATCGACTTTCTTGGTCTTGACTACAAGCTGACCTCTGTGGTCGAGGTCAAGTTTGTTGTGACGGCCCATAGCGAGGGGTATACTACTTGCGCGTTTAAATTATAGTAAGGTATGTATGGAATGACGATTTACGAGCACTGTAGCCCAGCTACCGTCCATCTGGGGAATTCCTTATTAATAATATTTAACCATACAAAGCATGTGGTTACGCGCTTCACGTAGAAGGTGAAGATTTATGCAGACTTGTCTAATAACCAATTCGGCTTTAGGAAGGGTCGCTCAACGATCAATGTCATCGATAGGGTTATATTAGTAGCCAAGAACGTCGTTAGTGTTAACCGGTATACATAACGCGTTTGTGCTATCATCCGTTTAGATATACGGAATCTTGCCACTGTATCTTCGAAGAGTCATCTCGAATTACCTAACCTTCTCTGCTATGACACAAATGATGCAGAATTGTCAGCATGATGAGGTAGAAGCACGTTGTGGCCAATCAGGCTTGTAGAAGGGGTGAATCGCTTGGCCCTTACTGCATCTCAAAAGACGAGCGAAGAAGAAGAAGTCAACCAGGCTAGCACAGAGACAGCAGCCTTCCTGTTTCTAATAGCAAAGGTAGAGTCTCTGGTGGAGTTCATTTTAGATAAGAGGAACATTCATAGCGAGCTAAAGGTCATGGCGAGGACCACTGAAAGAGTCCTAAAAGTAGCTGTCAAGACACGACAGAGCCGAGAGTCGGAGCAAATAACCAGACCCAATAAGGATGGAGCAAGCCAGATATCTCCGCTCTTTCACAAAGGGAATGCATCACAGGCAAACACCAAACGTGATTAGGTCATGCCGCCCAAGTCTCCAACAAAGAAACAAACCAAGAGAGAGGCAGAAATAGGGCTGCGATCTATAGTTATCTCCACGACAAGCACATATAACCAGAAAGACTGATCAGAAGAGCCTGACTGGACCACAGTCTTTAAAAGGGGCAAGAAAAAGAAGGATGACAGCAAGCAAGGGCAGAGAAAATCGCTGGTCAAGGTCAAACTGAGACCGCCACGTTCTGATGTCATTAAGATCAAGGCATTAAGTAAGGATGGCTACGGCGATATCCTAAAAGAGATTAAAAGTGCAGAAGAACTGTTAGGTCTTAAAGAAAGAGTGACATACATCAGGCGAACTAAATTAGGGGAACTATTTCTGGAACTGGGGAAGTCAGGTGTCAAAACTGCAGAACTCCAAAAAGCAATAGAATCGAGGATATCGCAAGCAGCCGATACCCAGGCGCTGACACAGAAGGAGTCTATTAACATCAGGGACATAGACGAGATCATGAAAGAAGAGGAAGTGGCACAGGCCATTAATAAGGTGATTAGTCCTATCAGCGTACAACCAAAGGATATTAGACTAAGGCAATCTTACGGGGGCACTCAGGAAGCTAACCTCCTCCTTCCAACTGCAGTGGCAAGAAAGCTGCTGGAAAATGGAAAGCTAAAGGGGTTACCTGGGTAAATTGCTGAATTCGTCTTCACCAAACGGCACCGCGTTACTACAAATGCCACGAGACCGGCTATCGGGCAAGAGAATGTAAGAGCAAGATAGATCGGTCGGCACAATGCTATCGGCGTGGAAAAGAGGGTCACAAAGTAGTGGAGCGTTCCACCATAGCTGGAAGAACACAAGATCGATGGTAACACAGCAGAGCGATGGTGAACGTACTTTAACTAAATCTGAAACTCTGCTAAGGGGCCCAAGATCTATTGTCGCAGCTGGTACAAGAAGAGAAGGCTGACGTCGTCATAATTAGCGAATAGTATCAAGACCGTAGAGAACGCAACTGGATCAGGAATGCCTTTGGGAGAGCCGCCATGTGGGTAGGTGAAGATCTCCACATAACCAAAAGGATGGAAATCCCAGCGCCTGGTTTTACCTGGGTGGAGGTAGTCGGTATGAGGTATAACAGTTGTTATATCTCGCCCAGTGATAGCATTGATGAATTTGTTAGTTCCGTGGATGCAATAATCGCCAGAACGAGGTCTTCCCAGGTACCAGTGGTGATCGGGGGAGACTTCAATGCATGGGCAGAAGAGTGGGGTAGCGTCAGAACCAACCAATGTGGTAAGGCACTTCTGGAGGCTTTCGTGATACTGGAGTTGGAGATCGCGAACTGTGGGACACAGTCGACCTTAGCGTCGATTCCCCAGCCGAGGCGATTTCTTCGGTTTTTACTAAATAAATAATCAACAGACAAGAAAAAAATTGTACTAAATATCATTTAATTTGCTCATAATTGCTCAATATTTAAATAGTGCAAACATTGAAAACAATAACAGTAAAAATATAGAACGCGTTATTAGCGTTTTGTGCTTTCAAGACAAAATTTTGATATGTGCAAATGAATGAAGAGCTGAGCAAAATTGAGCAAATTGAAATATTAAAGATGCATATTTTATCATTTGATATGGCTTATTTCATTAGTACAGAAATAAAGAAAAGCTGAATAATACCACCGGCTGGGGTGGCTGCGCTGCCGACCTTTGTCAAGGGATGCAAGACCTCCATAGTTGACCTGACCTTCGTTGATCCAAGACTAAAGGAGGATGTGTACGACAGGCGAGCTCCGACCGTTACACGGGCAGTGACCACCAAACCCTCATATACCGACACAACCAAGAAAAAAGAGGTGGGCTCCGATCACCTTCGACAAAAACACATTCTTGCACTCTTTAGAGAGAATACAGTGGGAAGAGACAGCACAAGAGAAAGCCCAAAATCTCAGACGACCCATAATACAAGCCTGCTATGCGTCGATGGTTAAAAAGACAGATTCCCGCGGGCGAAGACCGGTTTATTGGTGGAGCGAAGAAATTACAAAAATACGGTGCGAATGCCTTCGGGCTAGAAGGCTGCACCAGAGAGCGGTTAAAGAGAAAGCAGCTCAAGACAACCATTAAGACAGCGAAGAAGAAATGTTGGTAGGACATCTGCGAGGAAGTGGAACAAGACCCCTGGGGCCGCCTGTACAAGACGGTCTTGAGTAAGATCAAGCCCAAAGGTGATAGTGTTCCTACATGTCCTGCCTTCCTCGACCGGGCTGTTCAACACGCGTTCCCAGCTCATCGCGAACGGCCGCAGGAAATAGGACTGACGAAGGGTGACGATGCGGCTGATCGCCCGAAGACACCTAAGTCAAAGTACAGACGGCAGCCAACAGGATCTGCGTCCGGAAAGCCCCAGAACCTAACGGAATCCCCGGTCTGGCCATAAAAACTGCAGTGCTGAATGCACCGGATATCTAAAGGACCACGTTTAGCGCCTGTCTATGTGAGGGAATTTTTCCATCACACTGGAAGGTGCAGAGGCTAGTTCGCCTCCCCAAGGGTGATAGACCTCCAGACGAACCACCATCCTACCAGCCGCTTTGCATGCTACCAGACATTATCGATAGATATTATCGGAAAGCTATTAGAGCAGATTATCCATGCCAGACTAGAAGCGGCCATACAGCAGGCTGGAGATCTGTCGGAGAGCTATTGACGCTGTCGGCCGCGTGGTGGAGATAGCATCAGACACTATTAACGGCAGCCAGTTCACCAAATGCATGTGTGCCGTCATTTGTCTGGACGGAATACGTTTAACTCGGCCAAATGGCATAACATCATGGTAGTACTAGAAAATCTAGAAGTACCGCTATTCTTGCGAAGGATTATGTCAACCTACATTGCAGATTGAACCTTGCTGTACGACATTGACGATGGCATGCAATCCTACAATATTACAGGAGGAGTACCACAGGGTTCAGTAGTAGGATTCCAAATCTGGAACGTCCTGTACGATGGGCTACTCAGGTAGTCGCTGGCAGAGAAGTTGTCAATGGTTGCTTACGCAAAGGACATTGGCCTGGTTGTCGTTGCCAAAACCACTGAGGAGATCGAGCATGCAGGAGATACCTCTATAGAAGTGGTCGCGGAGTGGCTAAGCAAAAACGGACTAGGGCTTGCAGCTGAGAAGACTAAGACGCTGCTTACTTTCCGTACCAAGAAGAGGAAGTACGCCACCTTTATCATAGAAACAAGAAAGATCATTACGACGGACACCCTGAAATATCTCGGGGTTACCCTGGATTCACGGCTGTCGTTTAATGTTATGAACTGCGTTCGCATGGACGAGTAGCAGAATATTTAGGATCATTCTACAATGATAATTTAGTATTTAAAGGTTTTAAGATCACCCGGTTTAAAGATCGGCTCACGCCGGCCAGCGTCGTAGTACGCAGCTTGGCGGTCTTGACCAGCCCTTGCCTGCGAGGCGGCTCGCTGATGTAGTTTAGGGAGGGCGTCGAGCTGCTCCTTCCAGCGAGCCAAGCTTTCCTGTTGAGCCAGGGTTTCTGCCGCCACCTCTTGCAGCCTACGCTGCGTGCCAGGGGGTTCGGGTTGCCTCCCATAGAGTAACAAGGCCGGGCTCATTCCGGTGGAGCTCTGCACAGCTGTATTCATGGCGAAAAGAAGTTCCGGAAGCTTCTCATCCCATGTTGTGTGCCGTTCCTTAAGGTAAGAAGCGACCATCGTCTTCAGTGTACGGTTTGCGCGCTCCACAGGGTTAGCCTGAGGATGGTAGGTTGGAGTGTTAGTGTGATGCACACCTCGCTCCTTCAGAAAGTCTTCCACGACATGGTTTTTAAACTCTCTGCCGTTATCCGAGAGCAAGACTTCCGGGCAGCCGAACCGGAGGAAGATCTTCCGATTCAGCTCCCCTACCACTGTCTTGGCTTTGGCCTTGCATATTGGGGAGGCCTCTACCCACCTGGTAAAAAGATCTTCGAGTACGAGGATGTACTCGAAGCCTTTGGAGGTGCGAGGCAGGGGTCCAATAATGTCTCCAGCCACGACCTGCCATGGTTTCTCGACGACACGTCGTCCCATTAGGCCGGCTGGAGCTCTCTGTTCCATCTTGAAGCGCTGGCACGTCTCGAAATTTCGCACGTACTCCTGCGTCTTCTCTCTGCCGAGATGTCCAGTGGCGGCGTCGTCGTGGCATTTATGCAACACCTCGCGACGATGCTCTTCTGGTACCACCAGTTTCCAGGCATCTTCATCGTCGCTGAGGGTTGAGTCTACCTCCGGGTTGGGGCAATACTGATAGAGACTGCCGGCTACGAGTTTGTAGGTACGGTAGTCGTTGGGCTGCTCTTTGACCTTCGCGCACCACTCTCGATACCACATGTCCTCGGTGTCAGTTGCCCATGACACCGCAGCCACCTCTAGCTCGTCCTCATCCTCGTACATACGAGAGAGGGTATCGGCCACGTGGTTCAAGGCGCCTTTGCGGTGTTCAACCGTAAACTTGTGGCCTTGCAGCTCCAACGCCCAACGAGCCAGCCTGCTCGTTGGGTTTTTCATCTGACAGAGCCACCGCAAGCTGCTGTGGTCTGTCACCACCTTAAACTCATAGCATTCAATGTATGGGCGAAACTTCTGTATGGCCCATACTACGGCTAAGGCACTCTCTCTCGGTAACGCTGTAGTTGCGCTCTGCCGGTGTCAGCACACGGCTCGCAAACTCGATTACCCTCTCCGGCCCGTCTAACTCTTGAAGCAGCACGGCTCCTAGGCCCACGTCACTCGCATCCGTCTGCACGATATAGAGCCCCTCCGGGTCAGGTCGGTGCAGTACCGGTGAGGTCATCAGCATCGCTCTCAGCAGTTCGAAAGCGTGCTGCTGCTCCTCGAGCCACTCGTACTTCTGGTTTTTCTTCGTCAGCTTCGTGAGCGGCTCAACGATGGTGGCGTAGTTCGGTATAAATCTCCGATACCACGAGGTGGTGCCTAGCAAGCGCCGCAGAGCCTTCAGGTTCTGGGCACCGGGTAATTCTTGATTGGCTCTATCTTGGCCGGGTTAGGTCTCGTGCCATCCCGGTTAACGAAGAAGCCCAGGTAAGCTACCTTTGGCTTCCAGAACACACACTTTTCTACATTGAGGGTCAATCCAGCGGCTACTAGCCGTTCTAGCACCATTCGGAGACTCTCCTTGTGTTTCTCGAACGTCTCGGCGACGATGATAATGTCGTCGAGGTAGGCATAGACGTGCGGCTCCAGCTCGGGTCCGAGTACCTGATCTATCAGCCGCTGAAAGGTGGCGGGCGCGTTCGTTAGCCCATACGGCATCCGCTGGAATTGGTATAACCCCAATCCCGGCACCGTAAAGGCTGTTATCGGCCGTGCTTCCGCCGCCAGAGGTATCTGGTGGTAAGCACTCTTAAGGTCAAGCGTGAAAATGAACTTCGCCTTCCTCAATTTCCGCAGAATATCCTGCATATTCGGCAGAGGATAGGCGTCGGGTTCGGTGACTGCGTTCACCTTTCGCAGATCACTGCAGAACCGCCGTGTTCCATCACTCGTCGGGGTCATCACCACGGGGCTCGACCATCCGCTTCGGGAGGGCTCGATCACTCCCTTTTCGAACATCTCCCGTACCTGGCGGTGCATCTCCTCTTACACCTTATCCGATACGGGATAATGGCGCTGCTTGATTGGTCGAGGGTCCCGCAGAGTGATATCATGCTCCACGCCCTTTACGCATCATAAGCCTGGCGGGAGCTTTCTCAGGATGGCATCTATCATCTCCTTCAGTTCCACCCGCTGAAGGTCCGTAGCGTCCTCGAGCCCGATAGCAGATGCTGTACTTCGATCGGTGGTCAAGCTAGCTACTTCCAGCTCGACATAGGCTTCTGAGTCCTTACAGAAGAGCCTGTCCATATCCGGATCAAGTACGGCCCTAAACGCACGTATAAATTTGACCCCTAAGTAGCAGTCTGCATCGAGCTGGGGCATAATAGCGACTCTAATTTCGCGAATAAGCCCACCCACGGTGATCGGAAGGAACACGTGGCCTAACAAGGGGCTGTGGCTACCATCCGCAAGCCTAACACCTTGCTTCTCGGACGCTACGAATTTCTGACCGAGCGCTGTGGCTAGTTGGAGACCAACGGTGCCCATCACCGTTGTGGACGCTCCTGGATCCAACAACGCTCGGAGACTAAACTCACCCACCTCGATTCTAATCCACCAACGCGTCTCTGCGTTGGTTGGTTGGCCGATGGAGGCTTCTTCTCGGTCGGGAGGCGGGTGAGCGACCAACTCCCGCGCGAAGGTCGCACGCGGCCGCAGTGTCCTCACACACTGGAGTCGTGTTCGGGTACGGCACCGCGGGTACCGCTGGGGGCGGCTCGAGTGGGTCTACTACCACTGCTCGAGCTCCTGGTAACTCGGATCGGGGGCGATTTCCACTAATCGCTCCCCTACCCGTTTCCCGAACAATTCGGGCAATACCTCGCCATGTAGCCGATTTTGCCGCATGAGTAGCAACTCAGCGGCGGTCTCGGCTCTCCCTGGGGTTTACCCCCCGAGTTGGCGGGCGGCGCGGAGTCCCTTCTCGGGTCCGCGTTATTGCCATTTTGGGTTGGCGACGGAGGCCTCTGTGCTCCCGCTCGCCCCAGCGGCTGATAGCCACGCCTTCTGCGCGGGCCAGCAGATGCGCGCTGCGCAGGGTGCTCTACTCTAGGGCTCGCATCTCTGCGAGGCTCTCCTTTAGCACACGGCGAAGCGTAGCCGCCCAGTCCTCTGATCTGGCCCCGGTCAAGCCGACCGCAGTAGCCACTTTACCCTCTGTCATCCGCTTTAGGCTTCTTCTGCGGGTCGGCTTTGGGGGATGGCTTGTAAGCCATCTCTGGCAGGAGGGTTGCTGCCGGCTGTGGAGGGGGCCTGAATGTCCTGGAATTCTCCAGCGTTTGCGCTGCCTCCACGGCTATATCTAGCAGGCCCTCCACCGAGTTAAAATCCGACCTCCGAACCATGGCTTGAAGCTGTGGTCGGAGGTTCCGGTGAAGCTGATCCAGCTCCTGCTCCATCGTCGGAGGAGGCGATATCTTGAGATTAATCGCGGTGAGGCACGTGATGTAGTCCCTCACGGCCTCGTCTTCCCCCTGGGTACGGTTATTAGCCTCTGCTATTAGCCCCTGTTGGAAACCTTTTGACGTTCCGTACCAGCGCATCGCCGCTGATACGAAGTCTTGCCACGTGACCCACTTCGCCTTCTGATTGCGATACCACGTGGCCGCCGTGTCCGTGAACAGCTCGGATAACGACGAGAGCACCTCTTCTTCGGTGAGGTTGGCCAGGACTCTGCAATCTTCTACTCTAGCCAGGAACACCTCGATGCTCTGGCTCTTTGCACCAGAGAATCGTATCTGCCACTTCCGCACGACCTGGCCTATATCTCTCGAGTGGTAAAACCTCGACCTCGAGAGATTTGCCGATGTGCCCTGTGTAGTCTGGTGTTGCCAGCTCGTATTTCTC
The DNA here is from genome assembly GCA_036365515.1 of Torymus aiolomorphi. Lineage (NCBI taxonomy): Eukaryota > Metazoa > Arthropoda > Insecta > Hymenoptera > Torymidae > Torymus > Torymus aiolomorphi. Next base: position 149,710,576 of record CM070875.1, on the reverse strand, counting down.
GCCGGATACCGGCGGTCACCCCCCTTCCAGGCTGTATTTCCGTCCCGGAAACCAGCCTGGCCCCTGGGGCGAGCTGACGGGGGCAAACCTTGCCGTTCGTCCCATGCTCCTGGCTCATCCGCTGCATAAAACGTTTCCTCAAAGTGGACGTTCTGTCCTGGCCTCGCGTCATTTATTCTGGTGCTAGACGCCGCCTGTCGCTGCTGATCTGTTAGTCTCTGCTGCAGAGACCGGGCTTCTGTTTTAGGTCTACTAATAATGTCCCCACGTCTTTAGGCACCTGGAATTCTGTTCCATTTCTGGACCGGAGATGCAGCATCTCTTCAGGCTGTGATTCCTGTCCATCATCAGCTCTCTCTCTCCAAATCCGTCTTCGCCGTTGAGATCGTTGGGGTCTTCATCTGCTACGTTGTTCGCGTTGTCGCTTCTCATCGATGACTGGTCCGTGTTCCGGGCGTCTGGGTTACGTCCGACGTCATCCGTATCCTGAGGTCTTTGTGGGTGTTGGCCTAATTTTGCTGCCTCTCTCGTTGTCTTGAGGACAATCTGTAAAATTGCCTCACACTTGGTGATCACCTCCAGTGGGTGTTTGTCCCAAGTGGACATTTCCACGAAGGTACCATCCTGTTCAGTGGCGATTCTACGGATGAGCTCCTCTCCGAGTTGCATCCTCCAAGCTATAGCATCATCCGTGCCTGTTGACTCTTCAAAGTCTTCCAGCACGTAGATCTCCAACACCCACTGGTGCAACCGCTCCGAAAGGCGGAATACCGAGCCCTGTCGCTTCAATTCGAGCCGTGACAGGTATTCGTCGATCTCACTTCGGGAGATCGACTGTAACCACTCTTCTACGGCCGCCTCAATATCGTAACCCATGACGCCGACAGTCGTAAGTCGTGTGTGTGCAAGGGGATTGCTCTTCAATCCCGCGGGCTTTACTGTTCTTTTGCACAGTCAGTGGTATCCTTCACAAGGTACCTACTGGATTACCGCTGACTAAGGAAAATACGAATTTCCCCAACTGCTGGTTTGGTCTGTACTCGCTAGACCAAGGTAATTCGCTTTTTAACCTGCTTGCTTGGAGGTTATGTCGCTTCCTGGATATTGCGCAAACTTAATTCGCTTGTTTGCGCAATGTGCAAACGTTTTTATCGCATGCGCAAACGATTCAGGGCATGCGCAAACGATAAAATCGGTGCAGTCGCGATTTCGCGGATGCGTAAGCGTTTTCGCGGGGTTATATGTCTTTAATTGCGAGTTTCAAATAAACTAATTGACTTTTTTTTTGCTTCTACTTCCTGCGCAAATGTATTCGGCACGCGAGCAAACGATTCCGTGCCGAAAAATCGAAATTTGCGTTTTCCGCGCGCTGCGCATGCGCGGCACTAAAGTGACTAGGTGCGATAGATTCACCAGCGCACGCGCAAACGATTCCGCGTCCAAAAACAAAGAAGAAGGAGAAAATGACACCAACTCTCCCAAAACAACGAGCGCTTCTTCTACGGGAGTTGCGGAAGAAATTGTGGACCTCACGGGCGTTACCAATGTTTTGATCCCGGTCAGCACATTGGACCTTCTATTCCTGCGTTTTGATATGCTTGAGCAGCAGCTTGACGATCTGAAATCTCGCGAGAGCCGGAGCAACGTGTCGCCCTTTCTCTCAGCTGCATTTGCGGTTATTAAGCCTGGTGAAAGCGGAGGGTTGGCCGAACGTGTATCTGGTCTCGAAAAGATTTTAGAAACTCAAACGTCTCTACTAAATGATATAAAAAATAAATGTGAGCTGCTTCTCGAGCAAAACGACAAAAATAATGATGTACTCGCTGTGCCTAAATTAAATGCCCTTGAAACTTTATGCTCCTCCATCGCACAGACCATATCTGATCATGACATCGGTCTGCGTTCTCAAGGTTGCAAAGACTGTACTACCGAAGCTCAAACAAATGTCACGCTGCATAACGGAATATCTCGGGAGCCAAATTATAATATAGATTGTAATGCAGATTTAAGCACAGTTCAGCCTCATCCCCTTTCTTCAAGTGTGTGCATGGACTAAACCGATTTCTGATGGTAAATGCGAGATAGTATTGACAAATCATTAACGATCCTCAGTTTAATTATAAAACGACCGCTTTTACTATTCTAAGGTCGGTTTTGCCGTGTATAACAGATGACATTATGTCTTGTCGCCTCGCAGCGAGAAAAGTTAGGGATGGCCCAAATAACACGAACATCACCCGCCCTCCTCCGCTCTTTGTTCGTATTAGTTCTACTAAAATAGTCAGGGAAATAATCGCGGCAAAGAAAAAGGTTAATTTGCTCAACACGTGCGACCTTGATCTATCACTTCTTGGTCAGATTGACCCTTCAATCATTATCAGTTCAAATATATACATCACTGAAGCACTTAATATTAACGTTTTCAACGCCTTTCAAGATTTTAAAAAAATTGCGAAAGGCTTAGGCTTCAAATATACGTGGCATCGTAATGGTACTTTTTGGCCAAGTGGAATGATGGTGAAAGAGAGCATGTGTTTAAAACAGCTGCCGAACTTGGTGCTATTGCTCTTTCTTATAAACCTGATAATTCAGCGCCGCTCACTGCGTCTAAGAACAATTGACTAGGCAGGGATGAGGCTGGTTCTCCAGTACCGTCAGTAATATATATGAAGGGCTTAAGGGCTGACTTCCTCAATGCTGGCTCCTTAAAAAAGCACTTTGAAGAGGTCAAGCAGTATCTCCTAAGTAATCCATCTTTTGACATTTTTGGTGTAGCTGAGACGCGTTTTGGCCCACTAGTAGACGAGAGGTATATTAATATTGATGGCTATTCACTGGTGAGGCAAGACAGAAATACACGAGGCGGGGGAGAAGCTCTCTACATTAAAAATATTTACAAATTCACACTGCTAGTACATTCCAACACGGTAACTATTGGAAAGCCTGGAGTGCCAGAATACCTTATGGGCACCATCGTAATAATCTTGATTCTTTATTTGTTTGCATTGCTTATAGCCCTCCGGATGTGTCTTTTAAAAAAAACTCGACTCCTTTTATTACTAATTTAAAACTGCATAGCGATAACTACGACAATAGCATAATTCTTGGTGATTTCAATTCAAACTTGCTCTCCACTTCCAGTGATGCTAGATTTATGTTTAGCTTCGCCAGTGAATTAGGCCTTGAAGTAGTAGAACACGGCCCAACGCACTTCGCTACTGATCCTGGTACATGGATTGATGCAATTTTTGTAAACATCAACAATAGTATACTTTCTGTTAGTAATCAACCGGCACCCTAACACAATCTGCACAATATCATTGACGTTGTTTTAGATTTTAGTACTCCTAGTCTTCCTAAGGAGTCATTCTCCTTCAGGCAGTTCAACAAAATCAGTACTGAGGAATTAAATTCCTTGTTGTCTGATTGTGATTGGGCTCCGTTCAACGCAACCTCATCCGATCCAACTACATTGACACACTGTTTAACTCAAAATCTATCTGAGGTAATTAACATACTGGCACCTATAAAGGCTGTTATCCCTAAGAAGCGTCAGCCCCCCTGGGTTGATGCGAACATCACACTTTTGCGTAGAAAACGTGATGCTGTCCTAAGACGCCTGAAGAGGACTAGTGATCCTAGTCTTCGGAACGAATTCTTCAGGTTACGCAAGGAAGATTCTGAAGCCACTGCACGCGAGCGCTCCAGCTATATTAGCAATAAACTAGCTGCGACTCTTGATTGCAATGGCAATTTCTGGGCTGAAATGCATAAGTTGCAGCTTCTTCCGAAGGCGAGTGATGACCTCTGAGAATTTACAAGACGCCTTAACAGTGCTGGAAGACTCACCATCTGATGGATTTTCTTTCAGCCCTGTTTCTCTTAATGATGTTATTCTGGCGGTGGCTCACTTTTCTTCACAAGTTCGAGGGGAGGATGATATCCCGAAAAGTGTCATAGCAAAAGCTCTTCCATCGATTGATCCATTACTAGTGAAAATCTTCAACTCCTCGCTTTCCACTTCTACTTTTCCTGAGACTTGGAAGAAGGCTCAGCTTGTACCATTAGAAAAGAAATCAGCGCCATCGCCGCCTAGCGATTTTCGCCCAATCGCATTGCTGAGCTTTCTTTCCAAGGTTCTGGAAAGGGTCGTTCATGACCAACTTCTGGAGTTCATCACTCGTAAAAGCATTCTCGATCCACTTCAGGCGGGTTTTCGTAAGCATCACTCTACCTCAACCGCACTGCTTAAGCTGACAGAGGACATTAGATCTGGTTTTGATAAACGGCTAATCACAATTGCTTTGTTGTTTGATTTCAGTAAAGCGGTTGACACTATCTCGCATACGACACTACTGAGAAAGCTGGGCAGCATGGGTTTCTCTCGTCCGGTGCTCTGCTGGTTACACTCATACATCTGGGACAGAAAACAGCAAGTCATGACAAAGAGGGAAACCTCGGAATGGGTTACGACAAATTTGGGTGTTCCACAGGGTTCCGTGCTGGGGCCATTGCTGTTCTGTTTATATATTAATGACGTACACAAACTCTTCATTAATAACGTAATAGTAAGTCACATTCTCTATGCTGACAACCTCCAAGTTTACGTTCAAGTACCGCCTAATAAGATTCGAGAGGGGATTTTTCAGCTCTCTCTAGTTGCCAAGGAAATTTCTTTGTGGGCAGTGAAGTCTGGCCTTTGTCTCAATCCCAGCAAAACGCAGGCAATCCACTTCGCATCTGCGTATTTAATAGGTAAAATTGATAAAATGGGATTCTCTGGGATTGACCTTGGGTCAGGCATAAACATACCCTTTTCCAAGACCGTCGATAGTCTTGGAGTGGTGCTAGATCGCTGTTTATCCTGGTTACCGCAGATAGACCGTATGATTCTTAAATCGAATCGCGTACTGTATGCTCTCCGGACTATGCGATCCTGTACCATTGAGCTCCTTCGACAGCGTCTCGTTCAGGCGCTGATTTTCCCTCATTTAGATTACTGCAGCACAATCCTACTTGACGCCACTGTCGATCAAAAAACCAGGTTACAAAAGTTGCAAAATTCGTGTATCAGGTACATCTATGGTCTGAGATGGGATGCTCACGTGACTCCCTTCCGCCGACGCTTGAATTGGATGCGCACGGAGACCCGAAGAATATATTTCACCGATATACTCCTGTACAAACTTTTTAATTTTCACACTCCGTCGTATTTGCTCGATCTGTTTAGTGTGCGACAATCCCAGCGTCCGGCAAGGGAGGTTACTGGAGTCCTTAAAATTCCAAAGGTTGACTCTGAGTTTGGTATCAGGTCCTTCCGAGGGGGGCTTCGCCCCCTGCTCACTGCGCTCGTCAACTCCCATTTTCAGAGAGAAATTTTATAATAATGAAGTATGAAACTATCAAATTTTGACAATATGAAATTTTGATGGGTAAAATATTGGACTTAAGACGAATCAAAGGTAAAGGATATACTATTTATGTTCTTTATAATTACTTCAGAGCAATGAAATATCGTTATATTAATTGAATAAAAGTGTAGAAAATTGATCATATTAGGAGGTGATTTTCGGCAAATTCTTCCAGTTATGAAATGTGGTCACAAAAATAGTATAATTGAAGAAACAATTAAATTTTCTGCGTTATGGTCTCTTTTTAAAGTTTTAAAATTAAATCAAAATATTCGTTCGGAAAATAAAGAATTTGCTTCACTATTGTTAGAATTGGGTGAAGGAAAAATTAATCCATTTATATTCCAAATAAATGGAAAACGAATAATATTTGTAAAGAAATTTATAGTAACATTATTATTAAAACTTCAATAGATCGTGTAATCTTAACCGCTCATAATAAAGATACTAAAATTATTAATAATAAAGTTTTAGAAATTATTGAATAAAAAAGTACATACGTATTATAGTTTAGATTATGCAACTCATAAAGGAGTTGATCAAACAGACGAAAATATTCATTTAAATTATCCAATTGAAATGCTTAACCATATTAGAGGAGGTCTTCCACCTCATGAATTAAAATTGAAAGTAAATGCTATTGTTATGTTAATTAGAAATATAATTATTGTACAAGGAATGTGTAATGGTACACGTCTAAGAATAACTGGATTATATGCTCATAATGTTAAGGCAGAAATAATTACAGGCGAAAGAATTGGTGAAGAGGTTTTTATTCCACGAATAACATTAAATACTGCAGATTCATCTTCATTTCCTTTTATTCTTTACCGTAAACAATTTCCAATTGTATTAGCTTTTGCCATGACAATAAATAAATCTCAAGGACAGTATCGATTCTATTGGAATTTTTATTAGACGACCACTATTTTCACATCGTCAGTTATATGTTGCTTTATCCCGATGTAAAAATCCTAACAATATATTTATTGAAAATTGTTCAGAAAATTCTTTAATAATAGATAACATTGTATGGAAAGAAATTTTTGAAATTTAATCTATAATTTATACTATAAGATTTGATGAGTGAAAATTTATGTCGTATTTGTATATGATCTCAATTTCTCTACTGGCGATGAATTCCATGATTGTGCTTAGGCTCATTATATAAAAAATTATTGTGTAATTCTATATGTTTCGCCATGTCCCAAAATCATATATATAATTATCATTATTTCTTATATATAAAACCTAAGCTCGATAAAATCAAAAATTCAACGCGCCTATAACAGTACCTCAGTGGTGGTGTGGAAAGCTGTTCCAAATGTGCGAAATGTGGTAATAGTTGAAAACATAATTGTCTATGTTGGTTCTAATAATAATTAGTATATTTTTGAGTTTTTTTAAATGTTCGAATTCAAAGATTTAGTGACAGTTTTCTCTTTGATGGTTTTCGATTATCATAAAAAACAATAGTCCGGTAGTAGTCCAGAGGTGGAGGGGACGGTGGAGGGGACGGTGGAGGGACTGCATTCAGATATAGCAGTAACGCCTATATAATATAGGGATATATATATATATATATATATTGCTCTTTGCATATTGTGTGGAATATTGTAACTAAGACTGCGTATATGACTGTATCCTTTTTTGGAATTTGCCAAAAATAAAACATTCTATTCTATTCTATTCTAAAAACAAAAATCTAATTTTTCGACCCTTTGCGCATGCGCAAACCCGAAATTAGTGGATGCGCGCACCTCCCTGTGAGATGCGCTAAAGATTCCGCGATAGTGATTTTCCACTTTTTTTTTTCGGTTTCTGCTCATGCGCGGCCTCAAAATTACTGCGCCCGACCTCTAGGCCGCGTTCGCGCTCACGCATATTTCCCCAAAAGTACCTGTAGTCCGGAAGAAGGGCCTCGGCACAGGTTCCGAACATGCGAGCCCGGCTTCTATTATAGAAAGCCTATGCCGCTTTCTACTAGAACCGGCGCTGCGCTCTGCCGCTGCTCCCAACTGCTGCCCGCGAACTACCGGCTGCTCGCTATGACCTAGCGTTACCAGCGCAGCCGGTCTTTCCCGCACAACGCCGCTCGGTCCAACCTCCAAGCGGCTGATGAGATACTTACACCCTGCTACCTTGTCTCCCCCAGGAGACGATGTCCTCGGCTAGCTGCAGCTGCTGTAATGGGTAGAGGGCGGTATTCGGGGAATCATGCATAGGTTGGGCGCGCTAAATGAAAGGCGTGACTCGACTGTTAAGATAAAAGCAAGAGGGTTTATTACGGCTTAAGTTGATCGCGCAAAAGGAGCGCGAACCCGAACAATCACCTACAGTGAAACGCGCAGGCCGAGACTCTAATTCGCACGCACGCTCGTGGCCGCCGATGCGCGACGGCAACAGATTACTCCGCGACAATATTTACGGAATAACGCATTAGGCGAGACTTACGCTCGTAGACCGGCCGGCCATCGCAGCTATCTCTCTCGCTCGTTCGCCTCTGCACTCGCTGCGAGGGCGGGAATGGAGCTCACCTCACTGTTCCCGTCCCTGTAGCGCTTCTACTTTTCTCTCTCTCTCTCTCTCTCTCTCTCTCTCTCTCTCTCTCTCTCTCTCTCTCTCTCTCTCTCTCTCTCTCTCTCTCACACCCACTCGCGGTGGATGGCGACGCTGTGGCGGTCACAGTTGCAGCGGTGGAGGCACAAAACACTAAGCCGACCTTTTTTTACTACGCGTGACGGTGACGACGACTACTTTCGCGTGTCACGACGAGAATCAACATGGCCGCGGTGTCCCTTTCGCAGCAGCACCACAGCTTCTTCTTCGTTGGCCTCGTTCGCGCGCCGCGCGGTACGCCACGAGGCATTCGACGTTCCGGCGCGTGAGATTCAAATCTCGCGACACCGTATGCTCCGTTGACGCGACTCATATCGGCACCCGTAACAAAACATAAAAAAATAATATATAACGCTTATTCGTTAATGAAACTTGTTTTCTCAATGGATAGCAAATTCATTATCGTAGAAAAAAGGATACATAAAATTTCCAACCCAACCGAGAATCGAACTTACGAACTTTGGGTTTCTGAGCAGGCACGCTATCCATTACGCCATCACTCGCTTGAAAGATTGTGGTTATTTTCACCTGCATAAGCTGCATTCTCTATATTTATTGCTATTTCAATTTGATTATTTATGTAAAATATCAATGGTTTGTAAAAATTATTTATTTATACACTATTTTAATAAAATGCGTAACTTACATTAAAACATTAATTCATTAAATTCGAATAACTTAAGAATGTAGTGCAGGTAAAGTAGAAATCAGATAAGTACAAAATTAATTTTTTTTTTTTAAACAAAATACCGAATTACTTTTTATAAAATGTTACGTATATAAAATTGTAAATAATGATCATTTTTTTTTATTTTTATTGCTTCTGAAAAAGTTATTCGAATTTAATTATTTAATATCTCAATATAAATTACTTATTTTCAAAATGATCAAAATTAAGTAACAAAGTAAATAATCGAATTTAAACAGCAATTAAATAAATATAAAGGACGATTATTTATCTAGAATATCAATGATTTCTAATAATTATTTATTTATACACTGTTTTAAGAGAATGAGTAACCTACATCAACATATTAATTAATTAAATTCGAATAATTTTTTTAAAGTAACACAAATTTTTTAAAATGTAATGATCATTATTTACAATTTTACATGCATAACATTTTATATAAATAATTCGATATTTTCTTTAAAAAGAAAAAAAACTGCTGCCAATTCATTGGCCCGTGGCTTCTTCAAACTTAATTTGCTTATTCCTTTAATGAATTTTTAATAACATAATTTATAATTTTTGCAACAATTTATGACATAATTATAATTAAATTCATTTATGAAGATTAAAAATTATTAATTTTTAAATTATGTATAAAATATGAATAAAATAATAGGTATAATTTTTTTTAAATTATGTGTGAAAAATAAATAAAATAATTGACTGTAATATTATCGTCAAAACCTTTTAAAATTCCTAAATAACCTTTACTTCAAATTATATTTTCTTTGTGAAGTTTCACACATAGAATACTTTTCTCTAGTAGTATGCCTGTCCGTATTTTTGTGCTCTTCCTGGAATTTCCGCATGTCATTTCCATTTTTTAGTATATATAAATGCATTCCCGAATAATTACGATTTCAAAAGGGGGCTAAAATAGTTTTAACCTCAAATATCTCTAAAATTCATAAACAAATACTTTTACCCTAAGAATTCTTCTAATAAATAATATACAAACTTTATATCTCCACCAAATGTCAAAGAAATTAAAACAATTTTAATGTAGTTATATTGTGCGACAACAGAGAAAAACATTTTCAAAATTACTAAAATTTTAAATATCAAACATCTCAAAAAGTGACCATATAACTGGATGAAATTTTACACAGGTATTGCCTATATCGCATACAAAATAGTCTATAAATTTTAAGGTGATACATGAAGTCGTCATTCAGAAATTACGATTTTGAAAAAAAACCGTAAAAAAATTTTAACCTTAAATATCTCCAAAAATCATGAAAAAATTGTTTTATCTAAAGGACTTATACGATAACATAGAGACTCTACATTTCCACAAAATTTAGACGTGATTAAACCAATTTTTGTTTTCTCTAGTTATCATGTGACAGAGAAAATAACTTTGAAAAATACGAAGATTTTCAAAATCAAATATCTCAAAAAGTAATAGTACGATCTTGATGAAAATTCGCACACATATTATCTATATCACATACAAAATTTTATATAAAGTTGGAGCTGATACATGGAGCAGCTCTCGAGAAATTACTATTTGAAAAAAAGTTTTAAAAAATTTTAACCTCAAATATTTCTGAAATTTCTGGACTAATCATTTTGGATGATTCTGGACAAAACATACCTCTACAAGGAATTTCAAAGCGATTAAGTCAATTTTACTCCCGTAATCGTTGGACATACAAAACTCATTTTTTTCAAATTTCAATTTTTTTCTCAAAAACTAGTCGATAAAATGAATTCAGATTTTTAAAGATTATAGCTATTTATATTCTGCATTTTCATGATTTTTCTTAAGAAAATTAACCGTTTAGTTTAGGAGTTATAAACTTAAAAAAAAAAAACACGTTTTTGTTAATAACAAAAGAACCGTGCTAGCTAGAGAAATTTTTTTTTAGAAAATATAGGTATTTTAATGCTCTTGCGAATGCTATCCATTCGATTCAAATATCTCGATCTTATTATTAAAAAGAAGCAAAAATAAATTTTGAGAAAATCGAATATTCGAAATAAAACAAAAACACATCGGCGAATCAAAAAATGAGTTTTTGACCCGCCATCAAAAAAAGAAAACAAAAAAAATGAGACTTGTCCGGTCAAAATCGATTGAGTAGAAGCTGAGATCGAGGCGTACACACACACACACACACACACACACACACACACACACACACACACACACACACACACACACACACACACCCACACACACACACACACGCACGCGCACGCGCGCACGCACGCACGCACACACATACAACCATACAGACATTTTAAAAAAATCATGTATTTTGATACCTAACACCTCGAAAAACAATTATAACATATTTTTTAAATAACTCAAAAAGTTACTATCACAAAGCTTCCTCTAGGAGGAAGTAAAAATTAATTTTGTACTTATCTGATTTCTACTTTACCTGCACTACATTCTTAAGTTATTCGAATTTAATGAATTAATGTTTTAATGTAAGTTACGCATTTTATTAAAATAGTGTATAAATAAATAATTTTTACAAACCATTGATATTTTACATAAATAATCAAATTGAAATAGCAATAAATATAGAGAATGAAGATTATCTAGGCAAAAATGACCACAATCTTTCAAGCGAGTGATAGCATAATGGATAGGGTTCCTGCGCAGGAACCCAAAGTTCGTGAGTTCGATTCTCGGTTGGGTTGGAAATTTAATATATCATTTTTTCTGCGATAATGTATTTGCTATCCATTGAGGAAACAAGTTTCATGAAAGAATAAGCGTTATATATAATTTTTTTATGTTTGTATTGTCATGTGATTTTTCACGTGATTAGTCACTTGAGAAATCGCGCCAAATCGTCACGTGAGAAACCACGTGAGAAATCACGTGAGAAATCAAGTGATAAATTATATGATTAATGACGTGATTTTTTTTCGCGAGGGAGCCACGATCGGTTTGCCCCACTCTCCCCTATTCTTAAAAGTAACTCAATTGCTGCCACCCGCCTGCCAAACTCCGCCCTTTTTACGTGGAGCTTTTATCTACAGGCTACTAAGGGCTCAGATATTTTTTGAACACCCCTGCCGCCGGCCTGCGTCACTCCTCATCTTCTACGTTAAGTTATTGCATCCTCAGCTTGTTTATGGGGATTAGATGTTTTTTTATAAGGAACCGTTTTACCGCTGGTTGCCTGCGTAACTTCGCCCTTTCTTACGTGGAGCACACATCCATAGGTTATTAGTGTTTTGATATTTTTTCTAAGGATCTCCCTTGCTGCCGCCAGTCTGCGGATATCCTCGCCTTCTAAGTGGAGCTGCAATCGTCAGGGTATTTAGTGTTTAGATTATTTAACGGGCCTGCCCCCCACCTGCCTACGTGCCTCTGCTTCTACTATGTGGAGGTTGCATTGGTAGGCTATTTAAAGTTTCGGTATTTTTAATAATGGACTAACTTGCTTCCGACCGTCTAGGTAACTCCTCACCTTCAATGCGGAGCGCGCATCCCGGTACTTCCTCGAGTTTAAATATTTTTAACAAAGAACTCACTTGCCACTGCTCTTCAGCGTAATTTTGCTCCTTGTACGCGGATTTAACAAGACTGCCGTCGCCTACCTACGTATTTTCGCACTATCTACATGGGTCGTGCAACCCTACTTTTTAGGTTTTCAATATTATAAATAAGGAGCTCGATTACCACTGCCTGTCTGCTTTACTCCTCACATTCTACGTCGTGCTTGCATCCACGAGCTATTTAGGGTTTAGATATTTTTTATTTATCTTCCCTGCCGGCAATCCTCGTTTCTCCTCATTTTCTACGTGGAGTTTGCATCCAATGACGAAAAATCAATTTTTTGTTTTTTACATATTTCACTAGAAAAACACTAGTAGAATATGTTCAAATTTATTTCAAGGCATTATTTATTTTTGTTTTAAGGATATACACAAAACATCGACAACGCCTTTCATTTGTGTTTTGTTCAAATTACACTTTTCCCCTTGTTTAGGATATTTATATAATCGTACATTGATTTCTACTAATTTTTTCTTGATTTCTCTGATCTTAATATACTTAAAATTCTCATTTCAAATATCTATATATACTGTATAAAATCCAAAAATAATATTTTAACTATTAATATAGAGATAAAGATAAATAATATAATTTTTGAACATTTTTGGGATTTTTCACAAAAATAAAGTATTTGAATTCGAAACTTATAGCAGTTAAGTTGGCACCCTAACAACCTGACTTATCGACAGTCACTTATTACTTTATTGTAATATATATATATATATATATATATATATATATATATATATATATATATACTCAAAATTCTCATTTCAAATATCTATATATACTGTATAAAATCCAAAAATAATATTTCAACTATTATACTATAGTGATATAGTGATAGGGTATAATATAACATAGTCACTGTCGATAAGTCAGGTTGTTACGGTGCCAACTTAACTGCTATAAGTTTCGAATTCAAATACTTTATTTTTGTGAAAAATCCCAAAAATGTTCAAAAATTATATTATTTATCTTTATCTCTATATTAATAGTTAAAATATTATTTTTGGATTTCATACAGTATATATAGATATTTGAAATGAGAATTTTGAGTATATTAAGATCAGAGAAATCAAGAAAAAATTAGTAGAAATATATATATATATATATATGGGACATTCTCTGTCAACGCGACACCCCCTCTGCCCAGAACAATTTTGATCCAAATGAGGTCTACCTAGGCTCAAATGAAAGCTCTTGACTTCTACTTTCGAACGCCGTCTGGCGATTCCGAAAATTCAAAATGGCGGATCCAATATGGCGGCTGAAAGTCTCGGAATGATGGAAAAACAAGTTTTTCTTCACTCTAATAGCGAATCTGATAAGAAAATTGTTATTTCTTGCCACTAATATGAAGTTAGAGACATATTTTCTTACTACTACCGTTCAAACCGAGCGGTTAAAATTATATTTCAAGGTCATTTTGAAGGTCAAAAGTTTTTTTCTGGATTTTCGGACTAGTATTCCACGAAACTAGTAGAAAACTTGATTACGATCATAACTAGACTTGACCTTGGATCATTTTTCAAGGTCATGATTTCTGTCTCTGCATAATTAATGTTTTGTTGAACGTAACCTCCTATGAGACATTTGTTCCTTTGTGCATATCGTGGGACCGGCGATCTAAAAATTTCATGTATAAAATCCTTAGAGAAGATAAAGTTCCACAATAGAACTATCAAGTAGTTTTAGCATAACCCATTCTGAACCACGTGGAGGTACTATTTCTCTCAGAACATAAAAAAAATTAAAAAAAAGGAGGATAAAAAATAGAAAAACTTGAATATTATAAAAAAAATTCAGTATATTTTCGCATTGAAAATTAAAGTAGAACAGATACAGACTTAGCAGCATTCGAGTACCTTTTCATGATAACTTTCCCGTCACTTGATAATTGAAAAGAATGATGTTTAAGAATCTGTGGGACAGGTAATGCATCTTGAAACCTACGATTGAGTTTCCTTTTGAATTTATCATGTTCAGTCTGCGTAAAATAAAAAATCCTTATATTTACAAAATGATTTTTAGCCCACTTCACAAGAGATGTGTGCGTCAGAATAGCATCTTTCGGTTTCGCCTTCAAGCTAGCTCTATAAGCTTCTCTTTTAAATATTGCACCAAGACCATCATAACAGCTTTTACCATGAGCAGTGGCGCAAAAATGCCACTCTGCCTCAATACCAAAATCCTTCTCATGGTGAAGAAGATTTGCTATCTGAAAGCGGTTCTTGAAATGCTGTTTTGCTCCATTTGTCACGTAAATAATCTTTTTAAGTTTTTTTACTTTTCTCTTGATTTCTGGAATCAATAAATTCTGAATAGTATAGACAGAAGAAGTGTCATGCTTCAAACTATTCGACAAGAATACACAACTTTCATGCTTCAGCTCTGAATCTTCTTTATAATAGTAAATAGCTGGAAAAACAGTGCACTGGTCATTATTAAAATGGAAGGCTTGAGATGCATCTTGAACTGCAAAAGAGTAATTCTCAGAATAGTCGAACATTACCAGAACTTCTCCATTGCCTAGATTACTTTTTGTTTGAGCAACGAAATTACCTTGTTCTTTGGCAATATATGAGTGGGGTTTGAGTATCGCCAATTTGGCATATAATTCATCAACAATCTTCAACTGGTAGAGTTAAATTCTGCAAAGTTAATCTATCCGTTCCTGACCACGCACAGTACTCAATTTGTGAGATATTTGCGCCATCCAATATTTCAAGTAAACGAGACGTAAGATTTTCAGAACCAGGGCACTTCGAACATTCATCCAAGTGGCAGTCAGGTGTAGGATTCTTACACATAATTTGCTGTAAACAATCTTTATAACTACAAATGGGTTCTTCTTGATTTTTCGTGAGCTTCTGAATATCGATTGTATCCAACATCAATTTACAATTTTGATGAATGGTGCAAACGCAGACGCTATGCGTTCCTCTAGCACCAGCAAGAACACAATGTTTTGGTCGTAATTTCGCGAAAGTACTGAATCCTACTTGCACTGTTGGTTCCGCTATCTTGAATAATTCGTAAAGTTCTCGTAAATCGAAATATAAAAGACGTTTCTGCACCTGAGTCCGCTTTCCATCAATAATAACAGAAACAGCATCTTTTCGACCCGGCATCATCCGACTGTGCAGATCGTTATTATAACATTCAACAATGACTTCTATTACTGCCTTTGACAAAGTTTTACCATGTTTAGCCGTTGTTGTAGCTAAAATACCTCCATCGGCTTTGAGTTTTTTCGACTTTCTTACTAAATGTCTTGATGTATTGAATTCACGGGAAATTCGACTAATATTCCAAGTTGATGGGGCGATTGTAAGTATAGTTAGTTTCAAAGGGTCATTAACTGCTAATCTAGAAAACTTTTCTTTTAATTCTGAAAACATGTCTTCCAATTCGATTTCTCTAGCTGATCGTGTAGCTTCTTGAACAGATTTATCAATACCAGTGTTTTCTGATGTCGTCTCTATATCCATGTTTTCATATTCGTTGTTACCTTCGTTATCTCTTGTACCAATAGATGAAATGGGAGATCCACATAACTTTCTACACTTACTACAAATTTTTGAATTATCTGGCAAATCTGGAAATCTTCGTTTTAAGTTGTTCGACAACAAGCGTAAATCATTACCTATGTGACCCTTACCATTGAGAGGGTTGATACAACGATCGGACCGTGCTACAGTAGACATATTCAATCCATCTAAGTAAGTGATAATACTCGAATATAATAACGTAGGACTGTTAGAACAGGTGCTGTGAAAAATGTCTTCGAATTAATTTGAATCCTCTCGAAAATCGATGGGAACTATATGTACGAAACGTTTAGGAAAGATAATGCACGAAATATAGAACCACAGATACAGCAAAGAGTTAGAGTAACAGCCGCACTAAACTTTTAGAGAAGCATCGGTACTTAAAGAGTTTCGAAAAAGGAATAAAAAAAGTTAAAGAGATTTTAGAAATGTTTATTGTAAAGTTTAATTACAGGGTTATCAAAAAGTATGGGACCTCCGTATTTTCCCAGAAATGATATTTTTTGAAAAATCTAAGGTCATACCGTAAGTAATTTTCAACGAGGATGTCTGGTCTGATGACCTTGAATCTGACCTCGTCGTTGACCTTCAAAGTCAATTCAGAAATTGCAAAATTCAAAAATTTTGCAATTTTTGATCGCATTGTATACGTGTATAGTCGCACGGTCTTACACCAACTATAGCATCCACGGCGTCACGTCGGTTTTTTTCTCTCAGTGCGTATACTGCACGATTTTTGTGCAGGAGGAGCACCAAATCAAAAAAGCAGTAGCAGCACAAATGTGTTGTACCATTGCCACACTTTTTAGTGCTTCTTCTGCCCTAAACTTTTGTACTCCTGAAGAACGATGAAATAGATTAAATGCGGAACAATTTTAGTGCAACATTTGTTCTAAGATGGGAGAGTAAAGGACTTAATGTTTAGTTACGAAACAATTCTTGCATTTGGTACTGATACTCTACGCTAACGTGTTTCTTCTCCACCAAACTTTTTTCAGTGATTCTGAAATGTTTCAAAGTGTGGATATAACCACAGTTTTTCTGTTACTGTTCCGAATTAGAACCGATTGATAGCATGAATTGAAGAAGTATAACTGCGAAAGAATCGGTTTATTAAAATTAGAACTCACCATGAAAATGACCTTGAAAAATGATCCAAGGTCAAGTCTAGTTATGATCTTAATCAAGTTTTCTACTAGTTTCGTGGAATACTAGTCCGAAAATCCAGAAAATAACTTTTGACCTTCAAAATGACCTTGAAATATAATTTTAACCGCTCCGTTTGAACGGTAGTAGTAAGAAAATATGGCGCAAACTTCATATTAGTGGCAAGAAATAACAATTTTCGTATCAGATTCGCTATTAGAGTGAAGAAAAACTTGTTTTTCCATCATTCCGAGACTTTCAGCCGCCATATTGGATCCGCCATTTTGAATTTTCGGAATCGCCAGACGGCGTTCGAAAGTAGAAGTCAAGAGCTTTCATTTGAGCCCAGGTAGACCCCATTTGGATCAAAATTGTTCTGGGCAGAGGGGGTGTCGCGTTGACAGAGAATGCCTCATATATATGTATCTTCCTATATTATATAGTTGTAAGAAAATGTTTACGACTCAGCGCCCCCGCCTCCTCGCCCCCTCCTCAGCCCCCCCTCAAAATAACGTAAAAATGTAACTGGTTATACGTTTTTTTGAAAGAAATGGTTAGAGGCTCGCCCCCTCACCCCCTCGCGCCACTACGCCCCCTCCTCGCGCCCCTCACCCCCTCCTCGCGCTTCCTCGCCCCCTCAGCCCCTCCTCATCGCCCCCTCAGCGCCCCCTCACCACCCCCTCAATTGTTTCAGTTATAAATCATGATATAATTAATTAGAAGAATTGTCGAGTATCGCAAGTTCTATGTAATAATATTGATATTTATTTATTTGTATATTTATTTTCTTTTTAATTGATTTAACTATAAAGATTGGTTGAAGATACGAACAGTTTTCCACGTCACCCTGGAGGTTCTGTTCATTGACTTGTTGGATTGTTATTTTAAGTGGTATCTTTCGCCAATAGCCATATATAACCACTCTCATAATAGTATCTCATTGTTCTGAAGAAATGGACACTATCAAAGGACAAAAAGTTTTTGTTATCGGGGACATTTTAGAATAACAAAATAATGTATTATATTTACACGTGCAAAATTATAATTATATATAATTATAAAGTTGTGGATACTTTTATAACTCCTTTGTATAAACTTTAAGAAGGATATAAATCTATAGTCAGTAGCACTGAATATTTATATTATTAAAAATTTAATCATTGTTCTGAAGAAATGGACATTCCCTGTTGGAAAAAGTTGATAGAAGCCGATAAGATTCCTTATCGACTTGAATGGGGAATCTTAATTCCATTTTCTGCATTAGAAATTGATAAAATGCAATAAAATCGATGTAAGTCAATATAAGTAGATAAAACTATACGAAAAATCACAATTGAAATCAATGGAATTTCAAGATGATCTTTTTATTGCTTTTAATTGCAATTTTATTTATTGATTTCAATTGTAAATTTTTTTTATAGATTTTTATCGACTTATATTGACTTATATCGATTTTATCGCATTTGACCAATTTCTAATGCAGAAAATGGAATTAAGATTCACCATTCAAGTCGATAAGAGATTTTATTGACTTCAATGATGAGTCTTATCGATTTCTATTGATTTCTATCAACTTTTTTCGGCAGGGTTATCAAAGGACAAAAAGTTTTTGTTATCGGGGACATTTTAGAAGAAATGGAAGATATATCGGACATGCAATAAGGAATATTTAAAGCTTCTAACAATTTCTTTCAAAAAAACGTATAAACAGTCACATTTTTACGTTATTTTGAGGGGGGGTGAGGGGAGCGCTGAGGGGGGCGAATGGACGGGTGGGCGGTGAGGGGGCACGAGGGGGGCGTGGGGTCGCGAGGGGGGTGAGGGAGCGCTGAGTCGTAAACATTTTCGAGATTTTTAAAAAATTCTTATCTTTGGCCTTTGTTTAAAATTTTCCATTTAAAAATAAACATTCGTACTCAAGATACTGCTTTTGCATCATTTTTATTAGATATTGGAGAAGGAAAAATTGATCACTTTAAAATTCCAGATAAATGGAAAACAAATGTTGTTTGTCATGAAATATATAAAAATATTAATAAAAATTATCATTTTTCAAAAAATGTAATATTAAGTTCACATAATGAACAAGTAAATATATTAAATAATAAAATATTGAACTTAATTGAACATAAAACTGTAAGATATTATAGTATAGATTATGCAACACATAAAGGAGTAGATCAAACGGATGAAAATATACATTTAAATTTTCCGATAGAAATGTTAAATAATATACGAGAAGGTTTACCTCCATATGAAATAAAATTAAAAAAAAATGCAATTGTTATGTTAATTCGTAATCTTAGCATCGTTGATGGACTATGTAATGGAACACGATTAAAAATCACAAATTTATATAAATATAATATTGAAGCTGAAATCATTATTGGAGAAAATAAAGGAAATAAAGTATTTATACCACGCATTACACTAAATACTTGTGAATCATCATCGTTACCATTCATTTTATGTAGAAAACAATTTTCAATTGTATTAGCATTTGCTATAACTATTAATAAATTACAAGGACAAAGTTTTAATAGTAGGAATATTTAAAAAAAAAACAATTATTTTCCCATGGATAATTGTACGTAGCACTTTCATGATGTAAAAATCCAATCAATATATATATATATATATATATATATATATATTAGGCTAGTAAGTTTGAGGAGCTCAACCCCGGTCGGTCAGAGTGGCTAAAGAAATAATAACCCTCAGGTTACCGACTCTAGACAAATAGACTCTAGAAAACCCCTCAAACTTCCGCTCGGATGCTGAATATATAGATTGGAAGTTTGAGGAGGCTCCTCAAACTTCCCATAACCCCTCAAACTTCCAAGCGGGTGCTGAATATAATCCTCAAACTTCCAGAATTTCATATTTATATATATATATATATATATATATATATATATATATATATATATATATATATATATATATATATATATATATATATATATATATATATATATATATATATGAGATATTTCAGGTGAAGTCAGCAGCTCAAAATTTTAAAATGGCTCAAAACTCGTTTTCTTTTAGTTTTTTATGAAAAAAAATGTTCCTCAAATTTTTGGTCGATATTTGCAAATATAAAAAAGCTATGCAAGATTGAAAATTCATTTTTTTTTTCAATTTTTGGTTAAAATCCAAGTTTATTCATTTTATAACTCAAAATCTTGAAACTTTTTGTATAGAATATTGATTGGCAAAAAGTTTGCATTTTTTCTGTAGAATATGCCAGCATTTATTTTATGATCCTTCTTGAAAGTCTCTGATTGGCTGCTTCTTAGTATTCCTTCATCGAAGGATATTAAGGCTACGACCAAATATTTTTTATTCGACAAAATTTTTTTGTATTCTTCTTTGAAAACCCTTCAAAATGCTTTTTTGATCAATACTGGCCGAGCAAAGGGAAAAAAGTTACAACTTTTTGAAATATCAAGAAAAATCCATAATTTCAGTTTTTGATAATATGATTAATGAAACTGAATATTATTCATACATCTTATGGCATGGACCGTACCACTGAATTTTGTTAGAGCATCAAATAGAACATTATATATATATATATATATATATATATATATATATATATATATATATATATATATATATATATATATATATATATATCTATTTTCAATAATATTACCCTGCTAAAAAACGTAGATTGAAAATAATTGGAATCGATTAAAATTTAATAGATTTTGAGACTAATTCTTGATACCAATTTTCAGAATTCAATTCGATTGCTTTCGATTAAAATTTACAGAAATCGATTAAATACGATTGAAATTTAAATTTTAGTGATTTGGTTTAATCGTTTTGAATCTATTTCTATCAATTTTAATCGAAAGCCATCGAATTGAATTCTGAAAATTGGTATCAAGAATTAGTCTCAAAATCAATTGAATTTCAATCGAATTCAATTCTTTTCAATCTAAGTTGTTTAGCAGGGTAGGCTTATACAATAAGCGATACCTAATTATGAATTAATAATAAATTATCCTATTGAGGTTAATTACTATAAAGCTGTCAAAATGAAATCAAGCTACAGACTCATAATTTCATTTATAATTAGGTATCGCTTATTGTATAAACCTAATATTATTGAAAATAGATACATATAATTTCTATTTGATGCTCTAACAAAATTCAGTGGTACGGTCCATGCCATAAGATGTATGAATAATATTCAGTTTCATTAATCATATTATCAAAAACTGAAATTATGGATTTTTCTTGATATTTCAAAAAATTGTAACTTTTTTCCCTTTGCTCGGCCAGTATTGATCAAAAAAGCATTTTGAAGAGTTTTCGAAGAAGAATACAAAAAAATTTTGTCGAATAAATATATATATATATATATATATATATATATATTGTGACGGGCGCCGATATATGGTAAGTGGATCACGTACACTGCACCGCGAGACTTGAATCTCGCGCGCTTGCACGTATCGTGATCGGCAGAGCGCCACGCGGAACAAGCGCCAAGTAGTCGGAGAAGAAGACGAAGCCGCCGCGCCGCTGTGAGCGGGAACGAGCGGCCATGTTGTTGTCCGTCGTGACACGCAACAAGTCGCTTTTTTTTGTGAGCTTCGCATCTTAAGTTTTGTGGGTGTGTGTACCGCGCCTCCACTACTGCAGCAAATCGCGAGGCGGCGTCACTACCGATAGGCGGAGCGAGAGCGGCAGAGAGAGAGAGAGAGAGTACGCGAGCGCGAGGACGAGCACGAGAGGAAGAGAGAGGCCGTGTTGCGTAGACTGCGTGCGATGGCTGGCCAGCCACGAGTAAGTAGGCTCTGCACTGATAACAGCGTTTCTTGGTGACGGGAGCGCGAGATAATTCCCCCCGTCACCCGCGAATAAGCGTCTCCGCCGTAACCGCGAGCGTGCGTGCGATAGTAAAGTCTCGGCCTGTCGGTTATTGTTTGTTAGAATATATTGTCCGGGTTCGCGCCCCTTAGCGCGATTATCTTTTATTCAATAGAATTTTAATTTTATCTTAAATAGTCGAGTCACGAGTAATTATTGAGCGCGCCTTAACCTATGCATGATTTCCCGAATACCGCCCTCTACCCTTTTCAGCAGCTGCAGCTAGTCGTAGGCATCGCCTCCTAGAGGAACATCGGTAGCGGGAGTAAGTATCTCAATAGCCGCTCGAGAGGTTAGACCGAGCGGCGTTGTATGCGGGAAAGGCCGGCTGCGCTGGTAACGCTAGGTCTTAGCGAGCAGCCGGTAGTTCGCGGGCAGAAGTTGGCAGCAGCGGCAGAGTGCAGCGCCGGTTCTAGGGGAAGGCCGCCTAGGCTTTCTACAATAGAAGCCGGGCTCGCCTGTTCGGAACCTGTGCCGAGGCGCTTCTGCCGGACTACAGGTGATTCTACAACGGTGAGTTGCCCGGGCGTAGATTACACCCGTATATTACCCCACGAACTCCTGAGAGGGATTAATACCCTCTCCGTAACTGTACCCCGTTACAATATATATACACAAAATGAATCTGAAAATAAAATAGAAGTAACAAATATTGTTTGGAAAGAAATATTAGATAATTAATTTAAGTAATAAGATTATAATATAATAAACTAATAATGGTATAAATAAAATAATAACATTTTAAAATTTAATAAATATACAATAAAATATTCATATGATATTTTAATATTATGATCTTCTTAACGATATTAGAATAATAATATAATATAATTGTTCAAAATAATTTAAGAAAAAATATAAAACAATAATTAATTACATAATATAATTAAAATTTACTTTAATTATACATTTAATGTAAATTACTTTTCTTAATGTAATTAACTATTATTTAGTAAAATATAAGATGGCTGAACAAGGTGATTCAAAACCTAGTCCATTAAGATGGGATCCTGTGCAAAATATGTATATTGAATTGTGAGTGGTATACAACACGCAAGAGAATTAGATGAATTAAACGAACAGTTACAGAATCATATAAATGAACAAAACGAATGTGAAATACATTTAAGTAATTATATCAATGAATATAATAACAATATTACTATGATACAGACACCGTTAATTTGGGATCCAACACAAAATAAATACATAGAAGTATATAATTTAAAAGATGCTACAAAGTTAGACAAATTGAATGAAATAATAGAAACCCATGAAAAATAAGAAAACAAGTATAATAACTATTGTAATAATTTACTTATAAAATATGATTTAAATTATTTACTAAATTTAATTAAAAAATATGAAAAATAAAATAAATCAAAAGCAAACATAATATTTTCAATATACAATTTAAACTCAATTTTTTAGTATAAAATATTTGAAATTTCACAAAAATAGTATTAAGTTATATTAATTTTTAATTCTGTTATTTTACATTAACTTCTTTCACGTATCCAATAAAATGTTTATAAGCAAAAATATATATAACAGAAAAAATAAAAATATATATTTCCATATTATAAATAGCTTACAAAAACGTCACAGGATATGTTAAAGAAAATTTAATTAAAAATTTGATAATTATTTTTTTATAAATATTTTTGTAAATTTTAAATAGAAGTAATAAATATAAAAATTCAATGCAATAAAAGAAAATTATTATTAAGTAAATTATTATTAAGTATGAAAATGGAATATTTGAAATTTAAGGAAAATAAAATTATATTAATTTTAAAATCATTTACAATAAATTTATATTAAATTGTTTCATGTATCCAATATAATGTTTAAAAGCAAAAATATATATAAAAGGAACAAATAAATATATATGGTTCTAAATAATAAAAAGCTTATAAAAACATTCAAGGGTATATTAAAGATAATATAAATCATATAATTTATTTTTAATTTATTATTTTCCTAAATTTCAAAATGTAATATAAATGATATAAAAATATATTTAATAAAATTTCATAAAATTTTAGGTATAGTGGTAATGTAGGGCTATTGGCGAAGGATGCCACTTAAGGACGCTTGCTCATTGCAATCGTAACCAAAAGTACGTAGAGTCGAACGCCGTACGCCTAGCTCTCTCTCGGGTCTCCCCACTCTCAAAATTTCACGCGAGACTGTACACGTACACATGGTGCCACTTCATCGGTGTGTACATTCACATCGAAGCGCTCCGTTTGTGTAGAACACGCGTAGCGCGCGGGCACGCCATTGGTTTGTTTACACGCACACAAGGCACGCGCGGCCGAAGTTACCTACTTTAAACAACTGTATCTCGAAAACGGTGCTGCTAGGCTTTCTGGATTTTGGAGAGCTTATTTAAAATATCATCATTAGTAAAATATCTCTTTTTCGTTCAATTCTATAGAAAACTTTTGGCGTTATTAATGAAAACGTTAATTTTTTCACGACTTTTTCATAAGACACCGTATTAAATTGTCTAACTTCGATATCTTATATCTCATGAACGGTGCTGCTAGGCTTTCTGAAGTTTGCAGATGTTGCACATAATAACAATAAGAATCTACCCTGCAAGTTTCATAGGATTCTATAGAAACTCATTTTGTGAGCAAGCGTCCTTAAAATAACAATCCAACGGTCCGTGAACAGTACCCCCAGGGTGACGTGGAAAACTGTTCGTCTCTTCAACCAATCTTTATAGTTAATAAAGTTTATATAAAACGAATTAACGCAACACAGTTATTGGTTAAATTTAAAACATTGTTCAATATTTATAAAGTAAGTAATAAAATAAGTAATAATTTATAAGTAATAAAATAAGTGTAATAATTTAAAATAATGAACATCAGGGTGATTTGTTCTCTTATTCCAAAACATAAAATTATTAAATTTATTTTATATGGGGGTTGACGAGCGGAGCGAGTAGGGGGTATCCCCCTAGTATATATATATATATATATATATATATATAAATATATGAAACGCTAGTTATGCAGACACTTTCCGAAATTTAAATAGACTTATGCAGACAGAGACCGACTTATGCAGACGTCAGCATAAGTAGAGAGATTATTTCTTTAGTCACGCTAGACTTGTGCAGACACGTGTATAAACGGTACTACACTTATGCAGACAGGTCACGTGGTCTTATACATTGGTGTCAGCATAAGTCCATGTTTATATGATTATATATATATATATATATATATATATATATATATATATATATATATATATATATATATATATATATATATATATCTATGGTAGTAACAGTGAATCCACATTGCATGCCGTATGCCGTATGTCGTCAGAAAAATAGTTGTTGTCCGTAATCTATAATATTTATAACTCTATGTTTACAATTCCTATAGGATTTATAGCCATAGAGTTATAAATCCTATAGATTTCAGACAACAACTTTCTTTCTGACGGCATACGGCATACGGCATGCAATGTGGATTCACTGTTACTACCATAGAGATAATATAGATAGAGTGGAGAAGCTATAGGCTCTTCTGTAAGTGGAACTAACGCGCTGTTAAAAAGAGATAGAAAGCGAGGATTAGTTCACTGCGTATGCGCCATTAGAGAGAAAGAGAGGTAGTAAACTTCGTCTTCTCTCTCTTTCTATCGGCGAGTCACGTTTGAGGTTGGCTCCCCTACTCTATCTATTCGCCTTGTTAAGACCAGCGTCAGCGCCCCTCGCGGCCAAAATTCGAACTGCTTATTAAAGGATAAACACTGCTGATTAGCATGAGCGGTATACGAACCAGATTATTTAATTAAAAAATAAGAAAGTAGTGATCCGATGAACGTCTTAAAATCATTTATTGATTTGTCTGATATTATCAGATATATTAGCAATGGCACTAAGGCCTTATGTGGAAGGCGAGAGAGAGTTTATAAGGTAAATCACATAATATTTTATAGGTTAGCCAAAGAACTGTGTTGCACAGTGCTACTAACTGTGCTGAGCAATCAGTATTTTCTTTGATTGAGATGATGATTCTAACGACAGCTGCTTCAAGAGTTCTTTGTTCTATCGATACTAACGGTCGTGCTGTCCAAGGAGTCAGGATGGTAAATGACAAGCCGAGTGTTTAGCTTAATGTCGACGTTTCGGACTCTTTTTTTATTGAGTCCCTTCTCAAGACTCTAATACAAAAATCATATATTATAAACTTTTGATACAAAAATGATAGAAACATTTACATACAAATTACACATAATTACTTACAAGAAACAATAGTCTAACAAATTTTTAGGTGGTCACAGCGATACCACCAGTCAATTGAAAGTAAATTCGCAACATTTTGGCCTTTATATACAGTGGAGAATTACATATGTATTTGTTACATTAATACAAGAAGCCAATCATACATTGTATAAGGCGGTGCTTATTAGTTGTACAAAGAGAGAGTATTAGACAAATATATGTCAAGGAGGTGTCAAAGAGACGGGGAGGGCCCAAGATGACTGTGATTTTATATTTTGGGCGTGGCCATCTCTTTGCCTAACATACTCTCCTAATACCTTCTATCTTCTGTGATTGTGTTTGTAGGATATTGCTGTTGTAGAAAATGATTTTTATTGATAAAAGATTTATATTCGAACCTGAGTGTTTTTGTGTCTTGTTGATTATTAATATATTGTTTTTGCGCATGTATGAAAAGCATCTCAGCTAACTTTCGTTTAAACAAAAAACGTTCATTATGTAAAATTTTCACTTTTTCAAAATTGAACTTATGTTCCGTTTCTTCCATATGAGTATAAATAGCAGACCCTCGATCATTATTTTCGCATTTTTTGAAATGTTCGTTAATTCTAATACCTAAGCGTCTTTCCGTTTGACCTACATATGATGCGTCACAATCGTTACATTTGATTTGGTAGACAACATTAGTTTTTTCCTCTTTCGTACTCACATCTTTACCTAATTTAATAAAGCAGTTTAATATCTATTGGTGAATGTTTTACTTAATATTTTAAAGAAACGTAAAGATACAAATTTGATGAAAGTTATTGGAATTATGTCTAAGACTTTTGGTTTTTATGTTAGTACGTTATTTCATAAGTTGTCTACCTTAATGTATGAAGTTAGAAAATATAGGATACAGTGTAAATTTTTAATTAACTGCCGGTTCTACAATCTCATTCCAATACATATTCAAAATAATTTT
This sequence comes from Torymus aiolomorphi, assembly GCA_036365515.1. NCBI lineage: Eukaryota > Metazoa > Arthropoda > Insecta > Hymenoptera > Torymidae > Torymus > Torymus aiolomorphi. Next base: position 149,683,481 of record CM070875.1, on the reverse strand, counting down.
AAAAATATTGATAAGATTCATATGTTTTCAAATTCTGGTTTCAAAAAACTAAAAATTAACTTACTGAAGGAGAAATTTAAAATTCTGAATTTGGAAATTTATGACATTAATATCCATATCCAACACAAAAAATTAGAAGTTGAGAGATTAAATAATAAATTAGTCACAGCGGGATATGATAATCTCATTTTGCCATTCGAATCCTTTTATCTGGACAAACTTAAACTAATTACTAATGAGTATGAAAAAAATCATGACAAAAAATTGGAAACACTATACCAAAATAATTACAATAAACCGTTGGTCAAAAATACATACATAATCGAAAATAAGAAAAAGAACACTTGTAATAACTTAGACACATCACAGGTAAACAGTAGTGAGAATAACACACAGTACAATGAACCTATGAACTTACAAAATAGATGGATCATTAACCTTTCTGACGTGACATTACCGCAATATGTAAGAAACGTATTAAGACTAGGCGAAAAGTTTAATTTTAACGAGAAGTTAGACAATAAGGTGATCTTGGAAATGATTAAATATTTAGAGGTATATTTAAATAAATATAAAGATTTAAGACAGACTAACAAAATACGTTCCCATTTCCTGTCAATTATTAATAAATTTCAGAATAGAGATCTTTCAAAAAATTCAACCTTTGAAAAACAGATTAGAATTGATATCAATTTAACAAAAACCTTTATAAAACAAAATAAAGACCTATTAATTACAAAAGCAGATAAAGGTAATGCAACGGTCATTATCAAGAAAACCGATTATTTAGAAAAAATGACTACTCTATTCAATGATAAAAAATACTATGAGAAAGTAAAAAGAAATCCGCTATCTACATTAGAAAGAAATACCAGATTACACATTAATAAATTAAATGATAAGAATTTTTTGTTGAATGATACAACTATACCGCGCGTAGCACAAAAATGTAATATTTCTAAAGGTTATGGCCTTATCAAAATACACAAAGAAAATAATCCAGTGCGGCCGATCATTTCTGCTATAAACTCTCCTACCTACAATATTTCCAAGATTTTTTCTAACTTCTTATATAAACATCTTAAAAACCGTCTTCACATGTCAGTAACAGCCTCGAATTAAAAAAGAAAATAGAAGTTATTACTATTCCCGATGGCTTTGAAATTATTAGTTTGGATGTGGTCAGTCTATTTACAAATGTACCCGAATATTTGATTTGTGTAGCTATTGAAAAACGTTGGACACAATTATATAATTATACAAATTTAACTTGCAGTGAATTTATAGGATCAATAAAGTTTATACTACAAAATAACTACTTTCAATTTAACGACCAATTTTACAAACAAAAGTTTGGTTCAGCGATGGGAAATCCTATTAGCCCCATTCTAGCTGATATCGTAATGCAAGATTTGGAATCTTATGCATTAAATAAACTTTGTTTCGATAGTATATTTTATTTTCGTTATGTAGATGATATTTTGTTATGTGTGCCAAGAAACCTAATTAATTATACACGAGACGTTTTTAATAGTTATGACAAAAACTTACAGTTTACGACTGAAACATCGTGTAATAATAAAATCAGTTTTTTAAATATCGAAGTTATAATAAAAAACAAAAAAATAATAACTAATTGGTACAGAAAACCAACGTTTTCGGGTAGATTTCTAAATTTTAACTCGCAACATCCTATTAAAAACAAAATAGCGATTATTTACTCACTTGTAGACAGAGCAATCAATCTTTCACACACATCATTCCATAATGTAAACCTAAAATTAATTAAGCAGTTTTTAACTATGAATGACTATCCTATAGAATTTATTAATAACTATATAAAAATAAGACTCAGAAGCATAAATTACGCCAATAAAACTATACCACAGTTGGAACAAAATAGATTTCACATAGTCATTCCATACGTGAATGAACTCAATTCAATTATTTTAAGATTTTTTAGAAAATATAACACACAGGTCATTAACAGCACTATAAATAAATTAAACTGCTTTATTAAATTAGGTAAAGATGTGAGTACGAAAGAGGAAAAAACTAATGTTGTCTACCAAATCAAATGTAACAATTGTGACGCATCATATGTAGGTCAAACGGAAAGACGCTTAGGTATTAGAATTAATGAACATTTCAAAAAATGCGAAAATAATGATCGAGGGTCTGCTATTTATACTCATATGGAAGAAACGGAACATAAGTTCAATTTTGAAAAAGTGAAAATTTTACATAATGAACGTTTTTTGTTTAAACGAAAGTTAGCTGAGATGCTTTTCATACATGCGCAAAAACAATATATTAATAATCAACAAGACACAAAAACACTCAGGTTCGAATATAAATCTTTTATCAATAAAAATCATTTTCTACAACAGCAATATCCTACAAACACAATCACAGAAGATAGAAGGTATTAGGAGAGTATGTTAGGCAAAGAGATGGCCACGCCCAAAATATAAAATCACAGTCATCTTGGGCCCTCCCCGTCTCTTTGACACCTCCTTGACATATATTTGTCTAATACTCTCTCTCTGTACAACTAATAAGCACCGCCTTATACAATGTATGATTGGCTTCTTGTATTAATGTAACAAATACATATGTAATTCTCCACTGTATATAAAGGCCAAAATGTTGCGAATTTACTTTCAATTGGCTGGTGGTATCGCTGTGACCACCTAAAAATTTGTTAGACTATTGTTTCTTGTAAGTAATTATGTGTAATTTGTATGTAAATGTTTCTATCATTTTTGTATCAAAAGTTTATAATATATGATTTTTGTATTAGAGTCTTGAGAAGGGACTCAATAAAAAAAGAATCCGAAACGTCGACATTAAGCTAAACACTCGGCTTGTTATTTACCATCCTGACTCCTTGGACAGCACGACCGTTAGTATCGATAGAACAAAGTATTTTCTTTGGCTAACCTACAAAATATTATGCCTTATAAACTCTCTCGCCTTTCACATAACGCCTTGTGTGATTGCCAATATATCTTACAATATCGGATAAATCAGTAAAAAACTTTTCGACGTTCATACAATCCCTATTTATTTCTTAATTAAACTTTTCTTCATATACCGCTCATGCTAAATAGCTGTGTTTATCCTTCAATAAGCAGTTCGGATTTTGTCGTGAGGGGCGCTGACGATGGTCTTAACAAGGCGAATATTATCTCTATGGTTACTACAGATCTCTCTCAATCTCTCAATATATACACATGTCAGTATCATCATTGCCTCTACCACATAAGCGCGTACAACCGCGTTCGACCGCGTAAGAGCGCACGCGCTCGCTTCTCTCATTGGTTGGGAGCGAGCTCAGGCCTTCGACGACCAATGATGCCTCTACCACATAAGCGCGTACATCCGCGTTCGACCGCGTAAGAGCGCACGCGCTCGCTTCTCTCATTGGTTGGGAGCGAGCTCAGGCCTTCGACGACCAATGAGAGAAGCGAGCGCGTGCGCTCTTACGTGGTCGAACGCGGTTGTACGCGCTTATGTGGTAGAGGCATGAGAGAAGCGAGCGCGTGCGCTCTTACGCGGTCGAACGCGGTTGTACGCGCTTATGTGGTAGAGGCACATCATGTAAGAAGATTTTATTTTTAATTATGAGATTTTTATCTACTTTTATATATCTACTTCTATTAACAGGACAAATGATTTTTAGATATATTTTAGATTTTAGATAAGTATTAAAGAAAATAGATATAATAATAAAATCATTCTTTTGAAATTGATACTTCGTGTGATTTTTTAATTTTACAGGTTACAAGATTTGTGGAGTCATTTGTAGAGTTCGAAGTTTGATTTTGAATTCAATTTGATTTTGATGTATAAACAAAAAAAATAACAAAAAAGAGGAGCTGCAATCAAATGATGAGGTGGAGAAAAATCTAAACTTATAAGGTAAAATAAAAATACGGCTTAATGACAATATAAAAAGTTTTTGTTATTAAAACTATAAAATTATTTTAATTTATATTCTACTTATTTTTTAGGTTATGAATGTGGTTTTTCTGAAACAATTTTTGTTTTTGTAGCCCTTGTAAATACAAATTTACATATTAACTACAAGATTTCTTGTGTATATCAACGTCAAACATAATCAGATATGTATTAAATGACTAAATATCTATTTTTAAAATATAAAATGTTGGTTATACAAATAAACATTGACACTTTGTGTTGATTTTTTATATTTTTTTTAGATTATATGAGGAATTTCTTACGGTGGAAGACATCAAAATGTTTCAGAGGAGTTCTTAGTAATTTTTGCATATACTATAAACAACGGCCTGAAGAAATGGAAATCTACAAGCGTCCTGTACAAGAAAATAACTTAGAAATATCCTGATTTAATTCTCCAATGTGTATTATAAGATTCAATCTATTCTCAAAATGTAACAAGGGCTGTTAGGAACCAATAACTAAGATGTTTTAAATAGTATTGCTCAAAAAGTACAAAAAAAGTATTATGTTTTGAAGTTAATTATTCAAAATAAAATAAGGTAATTGTGATTTTCACAGATCATCCATCTAGTTGAAGATCATATTCAAGCTGGCGTATTTTTTTGAAGACTTATGGAATAAGCTCAGCCCGATACAAATATTTTATTGTATTCTTAAAAAGTGATCAGTGTTCATAAATATAATATAATTATAGTGAGGTCAGTGCAAGTTTTCAGATCAGATATAATAAAATGTTTTGTGTAATAAATAAAATAAGGTAGCGGTATGATGTGCAGTTAAATGAAGTGTTTATACAAAATTTAGAACTTGTACTTAAAATCAGAATTTAGGATATTGTTCAGACGTTAGAACCTTGGTTAAAAAAAAAGCATTTTTTGTCTATACTTCAAGAAACTTCGTTGATATTAGTGCTGTGCTCTTGTACATATTTACTTAAACACGAATTAAAAGATTATGCCAAATGAACATTAAAATACAGAAAAAAGCAAAAATGATGTGTTATTGTTGTGAAAATTTCAACGAATAAAAGTGCTCAGTTAATCTAATTTTATAATTTTCTCACGGTGGCAGACGTCAAAATGTTTCAGAGGGTTTCTCAGTAAATATTTGTCTACACAAGATTCAGATAATTATTTGAAAAAGTATACAAGAATGTTAAGAAAGCTTTTATTATAAGTAATTCTTAGTTTATAAACTGATTGTTTTTAATTTTACAAGATGTGTGGCAATCATGAGTTATTAATTTAAGTAGTTTCAATCCATAATTATTTCAAGATGTTTTATATTTCCTACTATAAAAGAATACCAAGAAAGCTTTTTTCTCCCAATGATTCTTAGTTCATAAACTTTTGTTTTTAATTTTACAAGATGTGTTTGATAGGCTATTAATTCAAGTGGTTTCTAGTGAAAACTTCAACGAATCCAAGTGTTGAAAACAATGTAATTAATGATTGGCTTATGGTGAGGGGCGCCAAATGTTTCAGAGGAGCCATTTGTTCTGTGAATATAAAGTACATAAAACCATAATATAAATTACTGTAATGGCTACTTTTTGAATCTGCAACCAACATTTTAATTTGCTAGCTGATTGGATGCAGTAGTATGATTATTAGATCTAGTACGCTTGCCAGTCTTTGATAAAATATTATGAAAAAGAAATATGTGGATACCAAAATAGTGAAACGAATTCTAGCTTTAGAATGTGCAATAGAAGGCTAAAGGTAAATTTTAGCACACATTTAATAATGTAATAATAATTTGTCAAAAAAACAATAGAAAATGGATGCATAAGAGTGTTTTGTGAAAAAACTTAGTATCAGGTGGTGTTACATAAGGGTAGTTAACTTGCCAAACTTTGAGCTTCGCATTTTGTAAAGGCTAGAGGATTGGGTGATTTCAGAGAAATAGATGCAAAAGAGTAGTTTTTAAAAAACTTTGTACCGTCTGTTGCTATGGAAATGGCAGTTGACATGAGAACTCAACTTCTGAGCCAACTTTGAGCTTCGAGTTTTATAAAAGCAAGACAATCAGGTGATACAGAGATTTGAATTGTAATTCTGAGAACTTGTACTTTTTCTTTTATTCCTTGTGATAGCTACAAAGAAGAAATATATTATTGTTATCTTTTTTAACAACTTTAAATTCTCTGTTGAAATACTAATAAAAGTTTAATGTTTTTATCCAAACGATCTTGCTCTCAACAACTGTCCAACTCTCTAGAAAGAACTTGACTGAAAGCTTAAATGTTTTTTGGAAACAATTATAATAAACACTTTTAAAAACTATTTTTTAAAGTATTTTCTAAATTCTTATAAAAACATTTTCTATTTCTCACAAAACTGATTTTTGCTATTAGTAGTAATTATTCTCATTTTTAAATTATCTCTTTATCTCTTTACAATATTTGTTTGTATGTATTTGCTATGAAAATGTTTTCTTTTTCTTACAAAAATCATTTTTCTTATCTGTAGTATTACTCATTAAATTAAAGTCGAGTACTTTCAATAACAAAATCATTTCTGTAAATTATTCATTATTATATTTTCTCTACAAAATATCTCCAAAAATGATCCATCACTACATCTTTTAAAAAGTCCATTAATAAATTATTTTCCAAAATTTCTACAATCCTTTACAAACTTTTGCAAGCAACGAGAAATTCTTTTCCAAAAACTTTTACAAACGATAAGAATTTTTTCGGAAACCATAAGAATTATTTTCCGATACCTATACAATATCCTAAAAAATTATTTACGTTTTATTTTATGATAAGGAATAAATAATAAATTTTTGCGTTCTAAAGTCGAAATAAATTTCTTTCACGCGGATACTGAAAGTCAAACCCAAAAAAGTTGTGAAATCAATTAAAGTGTAGTTTTATACTTAACAAACATTATTTATAATGTATTTTTACTCTTAAAAAGTTGTGAAATCTCTCTAAAAAATTTGTTTACAAAAGTAAAATCTTGTGATGTTGTATGTGAGTGAGTGATAAAGAGAGAGAGTGAGAGAAACATAGAGAGAGAGACAGCGAGAGAAAGGCAGCCACCGAGATCAACCGGCCAGTAAGTACACCTACTATGTGTAAAGCCGCAACGTTTCTTTTCATGTACACGGCCGGAGAGATGTCAGCAGCTGCCGATACAGAGGAACGTCGTCGAAGGTAAAGTGAAGGAGAGAGAGAGAGAGAGAGAGAGAGAGAGAGAGAGAGAGAGAGAGAGAGAGAGAGAGAGAGAGAGAGAGAGAGAGGCGAGGGAACGCGCCGGTGTAGGTAACATGGCGTCCGTTGCGTTCGGGCTCAGCGACGACGCAGTAGTGATCTGCGCAGCCGGGGGAGGGGGGGGGCGCCACCGCGCGGGCATGGTTAGGCGGCCACGAGGCTACAGTGTACACGGAGAGGATTCCGAGTTCGGGCTTCGGCGTGAGCGGTCGTCTCTCCCTCTTCTCTCTGACTGTGTCTCTTCTACTCTACTCTGCCTTGTTGCTTGTGAGGAAGTTCGAGGACGGAATCCGGGAGTGATTTTATCACGTTTCGCTCTCGTTTTCTTGCCTTTTGGCTTATACTGTTTATTCGTGTCTCCGTGAATATTCAGAACTTGGAGTTTAGTCGTCATAGGATCAGGTTGTATATAATTTTTCTTCTTATTCTTTTTTATTTTCGTGCAGTTAATTTGCACGATTTTTACGCATCATAATGTTTGCTCGGGTGTGAGAGACCCTTCAGTGGTCGGCGTGAGAGCCCTTCTCTTGTGAGGACGTTGCGTATTTTTAAAAGAAATTTTAGAATTTTGTATGCACTATCTTTTTGACCTTTTTCTTCAAGGACACCCGGCAGGTGTTTCATAATTCGGAGAATTGCTTAACTATTTGTTTTATCTAATTTATAGATTGTTGTGTTTTCGGTAAGTAAATCTTATACACGAGAAAAAAAAAAAATTTTCCTAAAGAATGTGAGAGACCCGGTAGGTGTCGGAGTGGCAGGCCTTCATCTACGAGGACTTTGGTTTGTTTTTTTACTCGGAATTGTATTTATGACTGTTAAAATATTAAAGGGTTGGACACAGGGCTTCTTGAAATAAGCCACTCTCAAATAGAACAGTAAAAATATTTATTAATACTTAGTAACTTCAGTACAGCTCTCTCTCTAACTTTACAACCGTTCACGACGGAGGACGACAGCCGAGTGCTGCTCCCGCTCGCTCTCGCTATACGCTTGCCTATACTTATGTAAGGTGGCGCTACGCACGTACCTTCTATCTCTCTGATGTAAATGTACCTTATATTCTAACACGCCTCCTTACATTTATATCTTTCACAATACATTAAATTAAATTTAATAGTTCTCGCAATTTCTTAAACCTTAATTTCCCAAGAGCCTTTGTTAATATGTCTGCTACATTTTTCTCTGAACTAACTTTAACAACATCAATCAAACCCTTTTCGTAGTTCTCATTTACAAAATGATAGTGTACTTCAATGTACTTTGATCGCTTAGTAAAATTTCCAAATTTCGCTATACTCACAGCACCAGAATTATCCTCAAAAACATTTATAGGTTTCTTAAATTCTACATTAAAGCTACTTAACAAATCTTTAATTAGTAAAATCTCGTTCACTACTTCTGACAGTGCTACATATTCCGCAGCTGTCGAAGACTTTGTTACGCTGCCTTGTTTCTTTGATTTCCAATGAATCACATTTCCAAATAACTTAACAATATATCCACTAGTCGATTTTCTATCTACACAATCTCCAGCCCAGTCCGCATCGACGTAACATTCAAGAATATCAACCTTTTCATTTCTCTTATATCTTAATTTCAATTCTTTTGTCAAATATAAATATTTTAAAATTCTTAAAGCATATTTAAAATGCGTTTCATCAAAACAATTCTGAAATCTACTTAAGTAATTAACGCTATAACTTATATCTAATCTAGTTCCTGAACTAATATACAAAAGTGCTCCTATCAAATTTCTATACTTTACAGTTTCATTTATTTCTTGAGCAGGTTCTAATTTCAAATTCTGTTCCATAGGAGTCTCGTATAATTTTGCTTGATCAATCTGATACTTCCTAGCTAATGCCTCTATATACTTTTCCTGATCCAATGACATTTCATTCTTCTTTTCATCATATTCAATATTGATCTCTAGATACGTACTTACTTTACCTAAATCTTTCATTTGAAACCTTTCTTTTAACATACCTTTTATGTAATTCAAATTTTGTCTATTCTTACAACAAATCAATAGATCATCCACAAATATAATTAAATAAATAATCTCATCCTTTTCTTTTAAAGTATACAAACAGTAATCGTGTTTACTTCTTACAAAACCTAAAGAACGTAAATAATTATCAAGACACTCGTACCAAGCTCTTGGACTCTCACGCAAACCATAACATGCTTTATTTAATTTACACACTTTTTCAGTACCATCCTCATAGCCTTCAGGCTGTTTTATAAATAATTTCGACTTAACTTTGCCATTTAAAAACGCTGTCTCAACATCCATTTGCTCAACTAACAATCCATTCTGACAACTATACTACAATAACACATTCAAAGTTTGAGTTTTCGCAACTGGTGAATAAATATCATCCAATACATCTGTTTGTTGATATCCCCTTACAACAATTCTAGCTTTATATACATTTTCACTTTTCTTAGTGTAAATCCATTTTAAATCTAATATCTTTTCATTCTTTGTTTTTTCAACTAATACCCACGTTTTATTTTTCTTTAAACTATTCATTTCTTTATCCATTGCTTCTACCCAAAAACTAGACTCATCACTACCAATAGCCTCCCTATAACTTACTGGACTATCAGCACTACAATAATTTACATATATACACCCAGTATATACAAAGTTATCATCGAACCTACTTCGTCTTTTAATTTCTCTTTTAGACCTTCTTAAATCAGGTTCTTCTTCTACTTCATTTTCAACATTATCATTATTATTATTATTTACATTTTCTATCTCATTTATATTTTCATTCTGTTTATTTTCAAAACTTTCATTTAAATTCTCATTTTTAAATCACTATCATGTAAACCAATGCATTTTATATCTTCTTCAATGACATCAACGTGTCTTGCAACTACAACTCTATTACCTATCAAAACTATGTACCCTGTTACATCATAACCTATCAAAGTCCCTAAATCAGCTTTTCTATCCCATTTCGAATTTCTTTTGCTTTCATGTACTCTAACAAACACTTTGCTTCCGTATAATTTCAAATATTTTATTTCAGGCTTTTCATTAAAAAATATCTCGTAAGGAGATTTATTTCTTACTAACGTGTTTACGATTGTTCTATTTTTCAAATATGCTGCGGCGCAGACTACTTCTGGCCAGTATCTTTTTTCTACCTTAGACTCAGCTAACAAACACCTAGCACTATCCATAATTGTCCTATTGTACCTCTCTGCTGTACCATTAAGCTCGTGCACGTAAGGTGGACACGGCTCTAACTCAATTCCCTTTTCTCTAAATAATCTATACATATCTTTATTCAAGTACTCGGTACCATTATCGCATCTTATTTTCTTTATTCTTTTTCCTGTTCTATTTTCAACTGTATTAATATAATCTATGAAACGATCATAAACTTCATCTTTAGACTTAATTGTATAAATTTTTGCCAATTTACTATAATCATCAATAAAAGTTATAAAATATTTTTCTCCTCTAAAACCTACTGTATTATGTGGCTCATTCAAATCTGTATGTACTATTTCTAATATATCTTTCGCTCTTTTTCTATTATTATCAAATGGAATATTACGCATTTTATTTTCAATGCACTTAGCACATTTATAGTAATCTATTTCTATTTCACTAGGCAAACCTTCCAAAACATGATTTTTACACATCGTATTTAAATAATTAAAGTTAACGTGTCCTAGCGTTCTATGCCACTTATCTTTTAAAGTCATTTTTTAATTTTTAACTGTCAGATTAGCTTCTTTACTTCTTTCGATAAAACTAGTCATTCTATAAATTCTATCTTTTTTCCAAGCTATAGCAACAATTTATTATTTCTATTATAGATTTTGGAACTATCTCCGATAGATACTACTTTATAATTATCAGTTACATTAGCAAAACTTATTAAATTTCGATCCATATCTTTCACGTAAAATACATTTTTCAATTCAATTTCTATCGCTTCATTAAACGTTCTGAATTTACTATTTACATGACCAACTTTTGTTGCTTTCAAAATTCTGCCATCACCTACTTTAACATTAATCGGTTCTTTTAATATAATCGCATCACTAAAATAATTTTCATTATTCATCACGTGGTCGGAGCAACCACTATCTAAAATCCACTCTGTGTAGAATATGAATAAAATATCGCACTCCCAAATTTTTTCTAAGAAGGTAATGAGTTAAGTCGATCTGACGGAGGCGAGGATTAGAAATCAAAAATTCAACGATTTCATTAGAAAAAGCAACGTTTCGTTGGCTTGGTCTGCCAATCTCTTCAGGCTACAATTTTTTATTAAACAGAAAAAAACAATTAATACAATGTAATTAATAGAAACTAAAACACTCGCGTGATACAATAATTAATACCTTAAATTATAACGTGTGTTACGTAGTACACATGAAGTCGATGTTAACGCAAAACATGAGATTGGTCAGTATTTATAGTATACACAGTAAAGGGTTGGAGCCTGTGTTTACAAACAAAACGCAGATACATATAGAAAGAAAAATCAAACGACAACAAATTTCATTTAAAAGTCTCAATAAAGGAAAATAAGACGTATTTAAAAATTTAACGTCTTCTTTCTTATTTATGTTATTACTATTGCACTTAATGTGGATCATTTCTGACAATATACGTTTTTTGTAATTAGCTTCCTGATCTAGAATTTTAGTATTGTCCCAGTCAAAATCATGGAGAAATTTATTCCTATGTTGTGGAACTACTGATTCTATGTTGTTATTTTATGGTTGTTCGTTAATTCTGATTTTTATTGTACGTTTAGTTTCTCCTACATATGACGCAGGACACGATTTACAAAAGAACTTATAAACTACGTTGGTCCTATCCCACTTTTTTGTGGGATCTTTACCTAATTTTATTACAGAACTTAGACTCTTATTAACAAGAGGCAAAACACGGAAGTTATAAGATTTGAGAATGGTTACAATTTTTTCAAAAATGTCATTGAACGGTAATGAAATATGGGATACAAATTCGTTTTGTACAATATTATCTTTTTGGTTGTTCTCATATTTAATTTTGTAAAATCTTTTGTATGCATATTGTTTGATGAATCTTCGAGGGTAATTATTATTTTTGAGTAATGTAGTAACAATATTTAGATTTTTCCTATGAAATTTTTTATTTGATAATAAAATTGCTCTGTCAACAAGGTTGTACACAATATTGATCTTCTGTTGTGGTGGATGATAGGAATGATAATTAATAAGTCTGCCGGAAGAAGTGGGTTTATTATACCAATCTGTGATAATCGTATTATTATGGTGGATTAAAAGAATATCTAGAAAATTGATTTTTTTGTCCTGTTCTAATTCATAAGTAAATTGTAACTTGTTATAATAGGAATTGAACATATTTATTACGGTATTGATATGTTTTTTGTCGATACACATAATCGTGTCATCAACGTAGCGGAAATAAAAAAGTGGAAGAATATCATGGTTTTCTTTCAACATTTTTAGACAGTCAGTTTCCAAATCGTCCATCACAATATCTGCAAATAATGGCGATATCGGGGAACCCATAGGTCTACCATCAATTTGTCTATAAAATTTGTTATTGAAAGAAAAAAAGGTATTCGAAAATAGAAATTTTATACATGTAATAATTTCGTTGAATGGGATTTTGCATTTATTATGTATGGAATCAAATCTTCGATCTATACTGTCTAATACTAGTAGTAGTGAAATGTTTGTAAATAGAGAAATAACGTCTAAAGAGAGTAATACATAGTCATCTGGTATGATAACTGAATTTAATTTTTGTTTCAAATGAAAACTGTTGTCGATATGCGACTCTGGGATTTTTATGGACGATTTGATTTCATTGTAAATAATTTTAGCCGAAAAGTTGCTCGGACTATTGACTAATGAGATTATGGGACGGAATGGTACATCTTTTTTATGTATTTTTGGAAGACCGTAACATTTTGCGAGTGTAGTATTTGAACAAGGGAGAGAGAGTTATTATGAAACTTTGTGCGCAAATAGTTATTATTATTTAAGTTCTTAAGAATCGTCGACGTGTCAGATTGTAATTTTTTTAGGGGATTCTTTTTAATATTTTCGTAAACAGTTGTGTCAGATAGTAGCAAGTGCATTTTTGAGTTGTATTCAGTCTTGCTTAAGCAGACAGTGACATTTCCCTTGTCAGAAGTTGTAAATCATATATCTGGATTATTTTTAATAAACTTTTTTGTATTAGTTAATTTTCTTTTTAAATATTTTTTCTTGTGGCTTTTCATGTTTTTGTTTCATAAACGCTGTTGTTAGATTTGATACAATTCTTTCCCTGATTTCGGATTGTTTTGATGTCGATAGTTCAGAATTCATTAAACTAAACTCAACATTTTTAACTGTGTCCACGATGTCTTTTTTATCACACCTTTTATTGATACTAAATTTTGGTCCTAATGAGACTACGTCTATTATGTCGTCAGGTATATGTAACTCTGTCAAGTTTTTGAAGAATTGTTCTTTTGATGTGGTATTCTTCGCTTGTAATTTTTGTTTTTTCGATATACATTCAAATTTTTTAATTAAATTTTTGTTGTGTTTTTCTCTAATCAATTTGGCTTTTTTGTTGGTATATGTACAGAAATTATTAATAGTTAAATTATCAATTTTGAGTTCTGAAATTAGGTTTTTAAGAGAAGATAATGATTTATTAAAAAAATTCATATGAAAATTGATCACGGATTTCCAGATTTAAAAGTTTAAAGGAGATATGTTTTTCCATATCAACGAGTCTTAGTTTGCAAAATTCACTGTAAACGAAAAAGTACGAAAACGCTTACTTAAATTTAACATATGTTGAGGAAAGATGTTGGATCTGCACCTCAAAAGAAACCAGCGTTGCGGAATTGATACGGCGAGTTGATAGTTTAAATTAATCCATCGTTTCAGATGTCGTTTAACTTGTGGACCATGTATATTTTCGATGTAGTTGAAAAACGTCTGTCCTTGAAGTTGAGTATGTGCGTCCATATCTGATCTAAGACTCTTCTATTGTGTAGAATATGAGTAAAATATCGCACTCCCAAATTTTTTCTAAGTTGATATGGAAAAACATTTTTTTCTACGTTGATATGGAAAAACATATCTCCTTTAAACTTTTAAATCTGGAAATCCGTGATATCAATTTTCATATGAATTTTTTAAATAAATCATTATCTTCTCTTAAAAACCTAATTTCTTTACATATACTAACAGAAAAGCCAAATTGATTAGAGAAAAACACAACAAAAATTTAATTAAAAAATTTGAATGTATATCGAAAAAACAAAAATTACAAGCGAAGAATACCACATCAAAAGAACAATTCTTCAAAAACTTGACAGAGGTACATATACCTGACGACATAATAGACGTAGTCTCATTAGGACCAACATTTAGTATCAACAAAATGTGTGATAAAAAAGACATTGTGGACACAGTTAAAAATGTTGAGTTTAGTTTAATGAATTCTGAACTATCGACATCAAAACAACTCGAAATCAGGGAAAGAATTGTATCAAATCTAACAACAGCGTTTATGAAACAAAAACATGAAAAGCCACAAGAAAAAATATTTAAAAAGGAAATTAACTAATACAAAAAAGTTTATTAAAAATAATCCAGATATATGATTTACAACTTCTGACAAGGGAAATATCACTGTCTGCTTAAGCAAGACTGAATACAACTCAAAAATGCACTTGTTACTATCTGACACAACTATTTACGAAAATATTAAAAAGAATCCCCTAAAAAAATTACAATCTGACACGTCGACGATTCTTAAGAACTTAAATAATAATAACTATTTGCGCACAAAGTTTCATAATAACTCTCTGTCTTGTTCAAATACTACACTGGCAAAATGTTACGGTCTTCCAAAAATACATAAAAAAGATGTACCATTCCGTCCCATAATCTCATTAGTCAATAGTCCGAGCCACTTTTTAGCTAAAATTATTTACAATGAAATCAAATCGTCCATAAAAATCCCAGAGTCGCATATCGACAACAGTTTTCATTTGAAACAAAAATTAAATTCAGTTATCATACCAGATGACTATGTATTACTCTCTTTAGACGTTATTTCTCTATTTACAAACATTCCACTACTACTAGTATTAGACAGTATAGATCGAAGATTTGATTCCATACATAATAGATGCAAAATCCCATTCAATGAAATTATTACATGTATAAAATTTCTATTTTCGAATACCTTTTTTTCTTTCAATAACAAATTTTATAGACAAATTGATGGTACACCTATGGGTCCCCGATATCGCCATTATTTGCAGATATTGTGATGGACGATTTGGAAACTGACTGTCTAAAAATGTTGAAAGAAAACCATGATATTCTTCCACTTTTTTATTTCCGCTACGTTGATGACACGATTATGTGTATCGACAAAAAACATATCAATACCGTAATAAATACGTTCAATTCCTATTATAACAAGTTACAATTTACTTATGAATTAGAACAGGACCAAAAAATAAATTTTCTAGATATTCTTTTAATCCACCATAATAATACGATTATCACAAATTGGTATAATAAACCCACTTCTTCCGACAGACTTATTAGTTATCATTCCTATCATCCACCACAACAGAAGATCAATATTGTGTATAACCTTGTTGACAGAGCAATTTTATTATCAAATAAAAAATTTCATAGGAAAAATCTAAATATTGTTACTACATTACCCAAAAATAATAATTACCCTCGGAGATTCATCAAACAATATGCATACAAAAGATTTTACAAAATTAAATATGAGAACAACCAAAAAGACAATATTGTACAAAACGAATTTGTATCCCATATTTCATTACCGTTCAATGACATTTTTGAAAAAATTGTAACCATTCTCAAACCTTATAACTTCCGTGTTTTGCCTCTTGTTAATAAGAGTCTAAGTTCTGTAATAAAATTAGGTAAAGACCCTACAAAAAAGTGGGATAGGGCCAACGTAGTTTATAAGTTCTTTTGTAAATCGTGTCCTGCGTCATATGTAGGAGAAACTAAACGTACAATAAAAATCAGAATTAACGAACATCAAAAAAATAACAACATAGAATCAGTAGTTCCACAACATAGGAATAAATTTCTCCATGATTTTGACTGGGACAATACTAAAATTCTAGATCAGGAAGCTAATTACAAAAAACGTATATTGTCAGAAATGATCCACATTAAGTGCAACAGTAATAACATAAATAAGAAAGAAGACGTTAAATTTTTAAATACGTCTTATTTTCCTTTATTGAGACTTTTAAATTAAATTTGTTGTCGTTTGATTTTTCTTTCTATATGTATCTGCGTTTTGTTTGTAAACACAGGCACCAACCCTTTACTGTGTATACTATAAATACTGACCAATCTCATGTTTTGCGTTAACATCGACTTCATGTGTACTACGTAACACACGTTATAATTTAAGGTATTAATTATTAAATACAATAATGAATGTAGTCATCTCAACGAGTCATTTTTCTTATAGAACTTTATTTTCCTACGTTTCGGAAACGTCAAGTTTCCCTTATTCAAGGACTCTAAAACCCATACAGAAATTTACAATTATTCACAAAAGTATTAAAATTATTTACATGTTAATAACAATAAAACTATTACTTTTTACTTACAAGTTGTGACAAGAACAAAACAAGAACGTAACCCGAGGAAGCTAACTAATTTCCACATTAAAAAATGATAATACAACAATAAATTAAAATTTTATTTCTTTACAAACACTTGTCTAAAAAAGGAGAACTTACTTGTACTACAAGAGTTCCCTCGCTTCGGATGTAAGAGGAGGATCGCGGAGTGTTAATGCGTCCTCACTCTAATGTCAGGTGGATGTGACTAAATTTCAAAATTTTCGCGAAGCCGAGAATAATGCCCTAACGACGTATGTATGTGTGTCTCGAACTTACGGAGGAGGGGGAAGGTCTAGCGGATATCGGGAAAGACAGAAGCAACGAAAGAGCAAAAGCCATCAAGGTGGGGTAGTAAATGTGTAATGAACAGGGAGGGGACATACCTATGTGACTATACAAGATTGGTAGAATATTATTGCTAGAAAATTAACTGATCGATTTGGAACGAGTTTTTCCCTTGGGAGGTTTTAGTAGATTGATTGAGTCTTTATAGGATTGTTTTAAAAAATTAGTGTCTTCTGTTCTATTTAACGTATTGTCGAAATAATGTATGTGTAGCATTTCTGAAAATCTTCTTGTATAATTGTTTTTAACATTGTCAATTATTTTTATATTTTCAAAATTGAAATCATGCCCTGTCTCTTCTTTGTGTAAGAATAGAGGAGAACGTTCATCTTTGTTTTTTATACAATACTGGTGTTCGTATTGTCATTTTTTTAAAGGCCTAGATGTCATACCTACATAAGTGGAGTCGCAATCTTTACAGTCTATTTTGTATACCACGTTGTTAATGTCACCCCTATCCAATCTGTCCTTTCCCAATCTAATATATTTATTAAATTTATTAGTAGTTTTGTTAATCAAAGAAATATTATGTTTGCGCAGAGTAGATTTTAGTTTATTATTGATTGTATTGTGAAAAGGAAAACAGGCAATATTTTGATTAAGAAAATTTTCATTATTATTGTTATGTTCATTGTTAGGTGAAGTACGAAGCAGTAAATTGCGATAATTTATGTGATGTAGGCGTTTATTAATAAATTTTTCAATAATTTTCAATGGGTAATCATTAGCTAAGAAGAAATTCTTAATCGTCGAAATATTAGACTGGTGAAAAGACGGCTGGAACAAGAGGATGGCTTTATCAACTAAATTATAAATGATCGCTGTTTTTTGTGAAAAAGGGTGATGAGAGTGGAAATTGATATATCTGCCCGAAGCCGTGGTTTTCCTGTACCAGTTAGTGATGGGGGGAGAATCGATTTTACGGATAATTTCTAAGTCTAAAAAACTAATTTTCTTCTGATTTTCTATTTCACATGTAAATTTTAAATGTTCGTTGAAGTTATTGAAGTGAGAGAGAGTTTCGTCAATTTTATCTTTTTTTACAATTAAAATGCAATCATCAACATATCTATTGTATAATAGGCAATTATTTTTTAAAATGTTTGAACAATGTGATTCTAATCTTTCTAAAGCTAAGTCTGCAAACCATGGGCTTGTGCAAAAACCCATGGCCGCTCCCGTAATCTGTTTGTAAAATTTTCCATTGAACTGGAGGTACGTGCAATCCAACAAAATATCAATACCTTCTAGGAATTCTACCTTAGAAAGATTAATCTTGTTGGATAGAAATTTCCAATTATTGTTGATCGCATCTAAAATCAAATTTTTAGGGATATTGTTAAACAAAGCTACAACATCAAAGGACACTAAGTTATAATTATGAGGAATGTTAATATAGTCTAAATTATTTTTAAGTGTGATGCTATTTTTTATATTTGAGGAAGGCAACGGAAAGAATTTGTTGAAAAGGAGAGAAATACTTTTGTCAAATTGATAAGTGGAACTGTTTATCGTCGAAACGATGATACGTATTGGGTTATTTTCTTTGTGAATTTTTATCAAAGCATAAGCCCTCGGGGTGTTAGTGTTGTCTAATTTTAAAGAAATGTTGCCGAAGGAGTTATCGCATTCGAAGATTTCGTCGCTTCTGTCTTTCCCGATATCCGCTAGGCCTTCGCCCTCCTCCGTAAGTTCGAGACACACATACATACGTCGTTAGGGCATTATTCTCGGCTTCGCGAAAATTTTGAAATTTAGTCACATACACCTGACATTAGAGTGAGGACGCATTAACACTCCGCGATCCTCCTCTTACATCCGAAGCGAGGGAACTCTTGTAGTACCAGTAAGTTGTCCTTTTTTAGACAAGTGTTTGTAAAGAAATAAAATTTTAATTTATTGTTGTATAATAATTTTTTAGTGTGGACATTAGTTAGCTTCCTCGGGTTACGTTCTTGTTTTGTTCTTGTCACAACTTGTAAGTAAAAAGTAATAGTTTTATTGTTATTAACATGTAAATAATTTTAATACTTTTGTAAATAATTTTAAATTTCTGTATAGGTTTTAGAGTCCTTGAATAAGGGAAACTTGACGTTTCCGAAACGTAGGAAAATAAAGTTCTATAAGAAAAATGACTCGTTGAGATGACTAAATTCATTATTGTATTTAGAAATTCCATGCACGAGTATTAAAGTCTTCTATCGTAATGGTATTAATTATTGTATCACGCGAGTGTTTTAGTTTCTATTAATTACATTGTATTAATTGTTTTTTTCTGTTTAATAAAAAATTGTAGCCTGAAGAGGTTGGCAGACCAAGCGAACGAAACGTTGCTTTTTCTAATGAAATCGTTGAATTTTTTATTTCTAATCCTCGTCTCCGTCAGATCGACTTAACTCATTACCTTCTTAGGTAAAATCCACTCTACTTTGTTTTCATGTACATTACCATTTCCTATATTCGCAGACCTTATTTCTACTGAAGTGCTAAACGTTTTCTTATCCTCCGCGCTCTGATGACCTCTGCTGTTGTCATCACTGCCTCTCGCGCCTCGGCCGCGTTGTCTGTAGCCACTCCTTCCACGCCGATTTTAACTCGTTCCTCGCTGCTGGCTTGTCTCGTGTTTAGCAACACCACCTCGCTGTTGCGTGTTGCTTCTGCTGCCTCCTCGCTGCTGCGTCCCTCGATTCCACGAATTGTTTTTCGTCGGGCAATCGTACTGTATGTGTCCTACACCACCACATATATAACATATCCTTTTCTTCTCTTCTTTCTCTTTTTCGAACATAAAAGCGTTCGACTTTGAATTTCACTTTCACTCTTTTCTTTTAGTTCAGCCATTTTAGTCTTATTTTTCACATATTCCACGTTTTGTTCTTCTTCTTTCAGCACATCGATTAAGTCTCCTATATGACTCATCGAATCCGGCAATGTCCTCAACATATAATTCATTTTTTTTTTCTCCGTCACATTTGCACCAGCTTCTTTCAAATCATTCACTGATTTTTCAAATTCGTTAAAGAATTCCATCGAGTTACTAAAATCTTTTAATTTCATTTTTTCCAGTTTGTTTCTGCAAAGTATCTGGAGAGCTATCGATTCGTTCAAATATGTGCTATCAAATTTTCTTATAATATGAAACGCCGTTTCTTTGTCACTTATCAATTCCATTTGTTTGTTTGAAATTGCACTATAAATATAATTTATAGCTTGCACGTCTTTTTCGTCCCAATCAACTTTATCCGTTTCCACTTTTGCACGTGTAACTACAATCTCACACTTTTTCATCTTTAAATACATTAATATGCATTTCTTCCAATTACTGTATTCTTGTCCATCAAAAATCGGCATTTTTACTTCCTGCATGTTTTCTTCCTTTTTATTTTCTTGATTGTCAATATCGTAAAATTCTTCTTCACTTTCGGTTTCGCTTGTTTTCTCACTTTTTACTTCTCGAGGCTCTGTCTTTGCGCTCATGCGTCTTTCTTTGTTATTGCGCTAGCCATGCGCTCAATTTAAAACACTTTCTTCTTGTTTTCCCGCACTATAGATTATCTCTACACGACTCGAAAGTCGATGTAGAAGATAAAGAAAAAATCGCAAACCAAGCACTCTGCTACCATGTTAAAATATTAAAGGGTTGGACACAGGGCTTCTTTAAATAAGTCACTCTCAAATAGAACAGTAACAATATTTATTAATACTTAGTAACTTCAGTACAGCTCTCTCTCTCTCTCTCTAACTTTACAACCGTTAACGACGGAGGACGACAGCCGAGTGCCGCTCCCGCTCGCTCTCGCCACACGCCTGCCTATACTTATGTAAGGTGGCGCTACGCTCGTACCTTCCATCTCTCTGATGTAAATGTACCTTATATTCTAACAATGACAATACCAAACATTTTCCCTTCTTCTCGTATTAAAGGGTGTGAGAGACCATGTGGGGATCGATGTGGCAGATCTTTGTCCACGAGTACGTTAAGGGGAATTTAAATTCTTATCATATAATTCTGTGCGTGAATTTACAAAGTTTGTATTTTATTGATGATTATTATCTATACGCTTAGTTTTATTATTTTGTATTATAAATGCAGTTGATTTTGAACTTTATTTTTAGTATGAAGATATAAATTTCTCTAATATAATTTCATTGTGTTTATATGGAATTCTAATTATTATATAGTGTATTGTACAGCAATGTTTATTTTTCTCTGTTTATATTGTAGGATTTTATGACCCACGTGTGAGCTTAGGATATGCTTCGAGATATTTCAGTAATTCAAAATTTGAATCGAAATAATTTTCTCGCCAACTTATTTCTTCATTCAAAATTTTTGGTTTCTTCTATATTCGTATATTATTCTATTCATTTAATTTCAATCTTGATGACTAAGTTAACAAACTTTATTTCGGTATTTCTTATAGACTTGTTTCATGTTGTATTTTAGTTTTTATATATTTATATAAATTTTGTAAATAGTAATTGTGACGGTACTCTATGGGTATTTCTTATTTTTTTTCTTTTTTCTCCAAAGTTGGTATTAGTTGTCCCTATATCTGGGTTGATGTAGTGGTTAAATTTAATTCGTATATCTTTATAGGAGTGTCTATTGGAACGGAGTTCTTAACGTAACTTTGTTCCAGTTAATGTACATTCTAACGAGCTTCGGCTCTTTCTTAAATACAAGGTGGAGATCCACTTTGGCGGATTTGTTAAGTTATTGGTTAGTGTTTAGTTTTTTGACGTGAGGATTGTATAGTTGGTCGCCTGTCAACTGTCAAGCACAACGAGGTATCATTCATTAGTTGCTCTTTTTGATGATTGTAGGTTCGTTGTGAGTGAGGATGCCTATTATTAGTCTTCGCATTAGTTATTAATTAAGATTCTAGAGCATAAACTTGATAAAAGATCTGAGGATAAACAAAATAAGGATTAGAGTACATGCCCGGCCAGGGAATAACTCTTTAAAGGAAGAAAAAAAAAATAAAGCAGAGAAGCAACACAGCAGCTGCAGATCTAGATTGGCATTCAAGTTCTAGATTGGCATTCAAGTAATCTTTATTGTGGACAAATTTTGAGGTTCGACGTAGTGAGGAACAGGGTACATGCTCACACTGTGAGAATAACCCTTAAAGGAAAAAAAATACAGTGTACACGGAGAGAAGAGGTACGGTTCCAGCGCTGTGAACCGCTATCACTTCCCATACGGCGCACGGATCACCTCGTATGGGAAGTGATCGGAATCACCCATACAGCGACTGCAGTCCCCCGTGGGCGTGATGATGTCCCGCCACCTCGCGGTGAATCGGATCAGCGTCGTCCGCCGTGAGCGGTTCACAGCGCTGGAGCCGTACCTCTTCTCACCGTGTACGCGGGTAGTTAGGCTCGAACGGAGAGTTGCGCGCGGAAAAAGAGAGAGGAGAGTCAGTCTACCGATGTAGAGAGCCAAGAGCGCACGTGTGTAGCGAAGTTCTTTTTTTTCTTTGTGCCGGGAGAGAAGTGAAAGCGGGAGAGAACGTGAGGTAGACGGAAAGGAAGAGGAGCCAGGAAGAGTGTGGAACGGTGTGCAGTGCGAGGGGAGAAAGAGTGAGGGTGTAGGAAAGGAAAGAGGGAGCGAAAGACAATAGGCGAGGGGATCGAAGGAGAAGAGACGGCTGGCGACCTACCTCCCGCAGGTGCTGCGACGCAACCCGCCTTCGCGGAGGAGTCGGTGAGGGAGAGAGAGAGGACAAGGAAGGAAGCAAGGAGGTAGCCAAGGAGAAGAACGCGACAGGAGACATCCTCGTCGGTGCGTCGACGGCAACGTCATCCAGGTGAGAAAGTGCGCGCGTACATCGGCAGTAGCGAGCGTCGTGCAATTTCGCTAACCGCGCATTCGAGAGGAGAGTGCGTGCGCGACAGTTATCTGCATGTGCGGCCGGCGTGTTAAGGGGAAAGCGTGTGAGCGCGCATAAATAGAGTGAGTGTGTGCCGACGGGATTGATCGCGGATATCGTGCGGACTGTGTTTCTGTGCCCTGGGCCCGCGTGAATAAAGTGAGGGGGCGATAGAGGGGTCTCGCCGTAAACCTCGTGCGTCCCGGAATTCGGAGAATCGCGCCGGGAGTAAGGAGAGCCAAGGAGCGAGTGCGAGAGGTAGTAGGCCGCGGGCATTGCGCCGTTCGCGCTTCCGTGAGCCGCCACGAACCCGATAAAGAGAGTGAGCGAGAGGGAGGGAGAGCACGAGAGGTGTTCTTCCGCGGAACTTGTTCGGGTCGAGCTTCCGCGAATCGCGTAAGGTAGGATAAAGAGAGAGAGAGAGAGTGTGTAGGGGGCCTCGATTCGCGTGCTGTTCCGAGAAGCGCGTGCACAAATAAAGAGCGAGGGAGAGAGGATTTTCGGTCGTGAGCGTAACTTCGGCGCGCTTTCCAGAAGTTCGCGCGCATAAAGAGAGAGAGCGTGAGGGGGATTGCTCCGGTGCCGCGAGCGTGCTTCGTCGCGCGTTGCGGAAGTTCGCGCGCGTAAGAACGAGAGTGCGAGAGAGAGAGAGAGGTAGTGCGAGAGAGAGATAGTGCGACAGAAGGGGGGGGGTAGGTAGAAGGTGAGCGCGTGTGGGGAAGATCGCGAGCTTGCTTCGGGAAAAACCTAGGGGGTGGGCGTAGTAACAAGCGTTCGTAGAGGGGAGGGAATAAATTGAATGCAGTAAGTTAGCCTGTAAGGGATAGGAAATAAAGAGAAATCGTATAAATTTATTCGAGTGCTTGCGTACTTTATTTTGCGCACCCTTTACCCACAACTTTCAGGTTCTTCGCCGCCCGAACGAGAACAACATGGCTGAACTTCCTTTTGGTAAGTGAATGAGAGTAGGTCGAGAGTGTAAAATTTATTTGCAGTATACCGGGCAACTATAGAGTTTAGTTGACTCAAATATATGGGAGCGTCCAGCAGAAACGGGCCACCGAGCGCGCGCGGTGCCTTTTTTCGCGTAAAAGACGCTCTGTTTAACTCGCTCATAATCGTATGCTGCGTCTTTGAACAAAAAAGCAAGGACCTATATCGATAGATTTTTTTCTGCTCTTTCCAATTGCGCCATTGTTTTTATTGCGAAATGCTTCCTTCTAGTTGAAAATTCCATTTGAATGTTTAAACTCTATTTTTTCAATAAAATATCAGCCTTTTCTTCAAAATGAATTATATTCTTCAAAAGTACAAGTCTTAAAATACAAAATATTATATTTTTAAGTTGAAACATGAAAAGTTCAAAAATAGTAAGATCAAAAAGACAGCGGCTGCCCGAACTTTTTACGCTATGCTCAAGG
Source organism: Torymus aiolomorphi (assembly GCA_036365515.1). Taxonomy (NCBI): domain Eukaryota; kingdom Metazoa; phylum Arthropoda; class Insecta; order Hymenoptera; family Torymidae; genus Torymus; species Torymus aiolomorphi. Next base: position 149,658,937 of record CM070875.1, on the reverse strand, counting down.
GCGGATTAATACACGCGATGTGCTATTTCGCCCTTTCTTTTTTGTAAATATAACATTTTTTGTAACTTAAAATGCCAATGCGTGGACATAATTTTGTAGATCTAGTTGTAACAGTTAGTATAATATTACAATGGACTTTGTTCATTTATATAACAAAATTTGAAAAACATAATATATTAAACATAAAAATATCCATGAACGCACTGAAAGCAGTGAAACAGAAATTTAAAATAACCTTATAGATTGCTTAATCTGGCATAACAATATTACCTTTTCCTTTAAATTCTAATTTTTTTACATTTTTTTGATTTTATAAGAATTGTCCTTTTTGCGACATCCACTTCTTTCTTTGTTTGAGTTTTAAGTACTTTTTCTTTTTTGATCGGTGGATATAATTGAGAATCTTCTGACGCTGAAAATCTTTTAAGTTCTAACTTTTTGGCATCATTTAATAATTTAATACAATGAAACAATTGAGTTCCAGGTATTGTCTTAGCTGAGGCTAGCCTGTTTTGTAGCTTTTCGGTAGCGCTTGGTGCTTACCATCTAGCGGGCACTTCGGGTACTAATCCCGAACAGAAGGATTTCGGAATAAAAATAATAGCACCATTGGAAAGAGCAGGAAAAAATCTATCGATATATGTCCTTAGTTCTTTTTTCAGAGACTTGGTACACGATTATTAGCGAATTGAATAGAGCGTGCACTTAAACGTGCCGTACGCACGGGCGCGAGGGGCTCGCGCGGACCCTCGGCGCTGTCTTTTTCATGTTGTTACTTTTAAACCCTTTATTTCTCCAACTTCTCCAAGATAGGGTTTTGAAGCTTAAGAGTTGTACTTTCCAATGGTGTAGTTTATTTTGAAAAAAACATGATATACTTTGAGAAAAATGGCTTTCAATATTCAACTCGAGTTTTCGTCCGGAAGAAAGCGTTTCGCAATAAAAACAATGGCACCATTGGAAAGAGCAGGAAAAAATCTATCGATATAGGTCCTTGGTTTTTTTTTAAAGACGCAGCATACGATTATGAACGAGTTAAACAGAGCGCCTTTTACGCGAAAAAAGGCACCGCGCGCGCTCGGTGGCCCGTTTCTGCTGGACGCTCCCATATAGTAAAAGTATACCATCGCAATCTTATAGGCAAGAATAAGTTTGGTTACTATTCTATATAGTTTTATATTTAACAAACATTATTTAATAAACTCTCCCACCTTCTCTTTCTTTCCCCTCTCTCTCTCTCTCCCTCTGTACCAAAAACTTTAATGAGAGCTTAAATATTTTTTCAAAACAATCAACACGTTCCTTAAAAAACTAATTTTTTAAATATATTCTAACAACACAATTTGTCTATAGTCCTTTTATTTATTCTAATCGCATCTATTCAATAAGCACTCTACAAATGTTAATAATTTTTTTCATGATTGCACAAATAATAATATTGTTAATAAAACTTTCTACGAAAGTATAAAATAAGGCAAGTATAGAAGTTTTTTCTGTATAATCTATCAATAAGCACTCTCTACAAATGGTAATAATTTTTTTCATGACTGTACAAATAATAATATTGTTAATAAGATTGTTAATTAACTATGAAAGTATAAAATAAGGCTAGTACAGAAGTTTTTTCTGTATAATCTATAAAATAATATTTATGATTTTTTAAAAGAAGTCAAATAAATACTATAGTAAAAAGTCTTTTACTTCTTGGGTCAATGTATGCTCAACAAATTGTAAGTACATTCAAATTGTTCACTGCAAATCAAACAAACGAAAGTTGTGAAATCAATTATCGATAGTCAAGTAATGCAAACCATTATCCGAAAAACTGTATGACTATGTTCTCAGAAATGTATTCAAATTTCTTCATTCTTCTATACAAATTAAACACAAGAAAGTACTGAAATCAATTAATTGTAGTCAAGTACCGGCCATAAGAACTTTTCGCACCTCGCGTGTAAAATTACATTTTACGCCCACGTTGTAACTTCAAAATTATTCAGCCAGCGGGCCTAAAGTACTACATAACGCCCAAGAGGCCCAAGATCACACATTCCTACAAAACTTTATAGTACCTACATACTTTACACTCGTGTGGGCTAAATTATTTTAATTATATAACTATTATGTCTTCTTTTTATTTCTAAAATTCATAAGAATTTTTTCAGATATTTACGAAAAGTCAAAGCCTATATAAAAAAATTACATAGTTACCACCACATCACCATTTTTCATTATTCTTTCTCAATTTTGAAATTTCTATAATATTACGCATCTTGGGAAGACAATAGAAGTCTATAGAGCTGCTCTAGCGGGGGTGGTCCTCCCCGATCTCCCGTACATACTTGGCGGGCCCGACGATTCGCAGTTACGTGGGCTAGTTAAATGTAGAATACTAAATTTTTGCATAAATTCATTCACAATATTTATACCTATAAGTCCACCATAAATAATTACATTGGCTCTAATTTTTAATTGATACCGTTAAGTACAACATATCCGTACGTGTGCAGAATCATGATTTATATTTCATTACTAAACATATTTTTCCTTGTTTCCGTCCTTTTTAAACGAGAATAAAATAAAAAATTCATATAAATTTATAGCCTGCTCAAAAGTCCTTTACATTTTACTAACCGTTTTATAAGCAACATATGTTATATCCTTTTCCCCCGTGTAAATATCATATAAGATCTCATATGAGAATTTCAGACAGCGCATATCTCGTATGAGATCTTATATGTGATGTCATATGCAATTTTATATATTATGGGATCTCATTTGAGATCTCATATGATATTTTCACGTGGGTGTGTACTTTCTATTTAAAAACAGAGTGATATATAAATTCATAGATCAGTAGTTAATATGTAGAAGCAATCCATTTATACATTTTATCTGGTCTTTAAGGGAGTTCTATCCTTAACTGAATAATTGATCAGAATTTAATGAAATTTAATACATGGTGAGATGATATCCTTAAAAATTTGTCCTCCAAAGCTGATGAAGCTACATGGCTTGGGAGAAGAGATATTAAATAATTACTTTTGAAAAATTTAACATGGTATCTTATGGGAAATTCCACATTTCATGTCTTTACCAGCATCATAAGCAGCAACAATTGATCAGATCTATCTGAAACTTTTTTAACGTGTGAATGGATATTTTATGATAATATATATGGCTTTTATAAGTGCATTTGTGACTTAGGAGATTCGCAATACATTTGTTGCAGCGGAATGCATTTTTTACTAGTCAGGCCCCACGAGTCACACGATCTGGCAACGTCGCGTATAGCGAGGTTATGGTCAACATGGCGTGGAATTCAAAATAAGCAAACTCGTAACAATGTAGGTAAAATGGTTTTAGGCAGAATAATAATTAATCAACTATTAATTAATATTTATGAATCATTACATAATGTTATAAAAATAATTTAAATAAATTATATGCATAATAAATAAATTATATGCATAATAAATAAATTATAAAATCATTAATTATTTATAAATTTATATTATTAAATCTATTTCAGAATTAAAAAGAGGGATAAGTTTTGGATATAAGAAAAATTGATATCAATTTCATTGAACACATATTATTTATTAAATTATAATTAAAGTACTGTACGCAGTACTAATGCAGTAATCACAGTTACGTGTCACTCTTGACAACTAAAATGAATAAGAACATTAAATATAAAAACAGTATTTTAAACTAAACGCTAGTTACAACCATTATAATAAATAAATAAACATATTGTAATAAATATGAAATAAATAAGTATAAAACTTTTTCAACGAAATTACTTAAAGAACTCCGCAGAGCAGTTACGGAGTAATCTTACAAAACTATAGTATTTTAAATTAAACATAAATATTATTGTAAATAAATATTCATAAATAATCATAAATAATATTGAAAATAAATATTCATAAATAGTCATAAATAATATTGAAAATAAATATTCAGTCTTCGGTAACTTCATTTGGCATATTTTCTAAGGAAGCACATATTTTTTTTTACTGCTTTTTGGTTTTTCGTTACCCGTGGCATTCCATTTGCATCACTTCCTAGAAGATTAGAGAGACCAAAAAATTTGTTCTCTTTATACGTACTTGTAATCATATCGTATGAAATACCGGCAATAACCATCTTTTTCCTCATACCTGATGAGGTGCATTGATTTAAAGCTTTTAAGTCTCTTAAAGCATCAGGCATCTTCGCAACAATATTTTCTTTCTGTTCAACATCATTCCAACTAATACTAGATGCCACTATTTGTATATTCGAGATATTTAATTTAGATAGAACTGCTTCTAACATTATAACATCGAAAATTGCATTGTGAGCATTGTCAGTCTTAATTTGAAAATTATTTGCTAAAACTTCTAATTTATTTTTCCCTTTCCCCTTTTTCCCTGTTGATTTGGTAATTAAAGGCAACGTATCGCAAAAGCCATTTACAACGGATTTGAAATGCTCTACCATAAATACTTTTTTTATTGCTAATTTTAATCTTGGGTAATTGAATTTGCAATTATGCGCATTTAATATACATTTTCTTTGAAATGAATGTAAAAATTAGTAAAAGGCTTCTAAACCTTCTAATAAACTCACGGTAATAACATTTTTACCATGAAATTGCAAGTTTCCATTAAAGTTGCGCAATCCATTTACCGCACTTGCTTTGTCGCTAATTTTTTGTGTAGGCTGAATGTAATTTCAAAATTCCCAATCACCGCATTTTGCAGCTATTTGCAATATATCTGCATTTTTCATGAAACTTCCAGTTTCTAAATCAAAAAATACAACAATCGGCTGTACCGTTTGATTGATGTTTGATACTGGAAGTGACGTACCTAATGTTCCTAGAAAATCGACATTTGATTTGTAGGTAGTTCCTTCAAAATGTTCTTTCTTATGACGAAGTTCAGTCTTTTTTTTCTTAAAAATAGTCGGCGCCTTTTAAAATTTTGTAGTTAATGACCTACAATATCTTTTTCTGCTATTTTTATCTAAATTATTTGAATACTTTTTTGTATTTTTACCTGGTGATACATTTAATTTTTTATTTAAATTAACTATATATTTTTCGCCTTCATTTTTTTTTATTATTGCACAAGCTATTCGTATATTACCAGCTGGCGACATACCATACACACGTGATTTAGATGCTTTACTAACAATTACGACATTCAAGCTTTCGTTGTGATTACTTGAAACCCCAGCTGAAAATCTGTTTACATTGCTTGCTAATATATTAAATAAGCATTTCAATTCTTCAAATAAATTTTCATCTTTGAATCCGTCGTTAATATTGGCATGTTTGTAATTATCCAGATCCTTAGAATAATTACACCAGCTGCCACAATTTTAGTGATAATTAAAAGCATGATACGGTATATTCGCAATCGCATCTTTCATTGATTTGCTGTCGCCTGAATTTTGCGAGACGCAGTAATTGAAACATTTTTGTAGATATTTGATTCCTACATCGGTTAATTCTTTGTGGTTCTTTTTTATCTTATACAATTCATTTACCACACCTTTGCTCGTACGTATTATCGGCAATAATGCCACCTACTTGAATATTACAATTATTTAATATTTTATTATCTTTTGTAAGTCTGACAGCAGCTTCTGGCTCCATAGCCTTCGCACTCCCTTCAAAATTCAAACCGCAATCATGTGTAGCAGGTGCATGTCCAAGATCGCACATTTTGCATTTTCTATTCAAAGAAACGTACGAAAGAACTTTCTTAGAAAAAAGAACCAATAAGTGCCGCAGAACCAGATAAACTGTCATAGCTTCTTCCGTTTCCTCGAGTAAACCAGCCCATATCGAAAGTATACAGCTGCGCGTACTCTATTTTCCAAAGTGATTTGAATATTCGCATTCATTTCAACAAAATCAGGAAAAATAAATCCATCCTGCTCGCACTTGTAAAGTACCGAGCGCAACTACGACAAACAATGAGCACCGAAATGAAAACTCGCGACAACCTTGCGCGAGGGGGAAGGAGAGCGAGAGACAGAGCCCGGCAGTATCGCTTCTGCCGTAGCTGAGGCAGCTGCTCGTCCCCCGTGCGCGACGACTTGGAGAGAGAGAGAGAGAGAGAGAGTCGAAGTGAAGTGCACGAGGATCGCGGAGTGGGTGCAGTGTAGTGCACGAGAGTGAGAGAGAGAGAGACGCAGCACGGCTCCGAGAACCTCGTTCGCCGGTGGTTGAGGGAGAGGGAGAGAGAGCCACACTCGACCGAGGCAGCGAAAGAGCGAGAGAGAGCAGCGCGGTCGAGCTCACTCACGGGAGCGAGTGAGAGAGAGCATCGCGGCCGATACTCGCGGCCGAGAGAGAAGGAGAAAGGCGAGGCCCGTAGTAGCGAAGAAGGAGAGAGAGAGACACAGCGACGCGCTGCAGCAGGTACCGCCAAGCGCGTTCAACCGCGCCTTCTCGCTGCAACTGAGGAGGTAAGTCCTGGCTAGGCGAGCGCGCGCTTCCCCCGCGGACGACGAGCATCCAGGAATCGGAGACGGGCGAGCGAGCGAGGCTGCCGACGCGCGCGTGAGCGCCGATCGTGCGCGGCGATCGGCCGACGTCGGCGCGAGCCGCTTTTGCGCGTACGGGTGTACGGCAGAGCACACACGTACTTCGCGTGCGCGGGCGCACCACCCGAATCGGCGCTTACCTAGAGTACGCGCCGCGCGTGTAAATAGTGAACAGCCTCCAGGGGCAATAAAGATAATTCTTTGCTTTTACTTGTTCGTGTATTATTTCACGCATCCTACTTTCAATTCCCTATTCGGTGGCACGGTGAAGAATACCGCCGGCCTCCGCGGTCGCAAGTACGTAGTACTCGCATGATAACTGAGCAGCTGGGGCAGCACGCTCGAGAGAGAGCGCGACGACGAAGTCGCGCGTTGCAACGGGTCGAAAAGGCGCGGCTGCTGCTGAAAGCAGCCGACGGCGAGCAACAGCACGGAGCTGACGGGCCGCTAATCGTCGAGGGTTGGCACGAGTAAGTGCTCGCGCCTGTCAATTGCTGCGCCGTTCATCGGCAAGTCCGCGTTGAGATATAGCGCACCGAGGACAGCTTTTAGCCCGTTACATTGTATAATTTACTATTACCATATCACTACATCTTTTAAAAAATCCTATGATAAATTATTTTACAAAATGTGAACAATCTTTTAGAAACTTTTGCTAGCAATGAGAAAAACCTATACAATCCTTTAAAATTATTTACGTTTTATTTTATGAAAAGGGATTCTACAAATAAATAAAAAGTTTTTGGCTATTAATTCAATTTCTTTCACGCGGATACTGAAAGTCAAATAAAAAAAAAGTTGTAAAATCACTATTAATGTACAGTTTTATACTTAACAAACATTGTTAAATGTACTTTTACTCTTAAAAAGTTGTGAAATTTCTATAAAAGGATTTTGTTATAAAAGTTAAAATTAGCCAAGTATATTATGCAATGTTCAAGTCTATCAAAGCACGCAACCTCCTGTAGTAAAGACAAAAAGAGATACTGCTATAAATATTCCTCTAGCAAAGTCTTGTTCTCCCTGGCGAAAAAAATCACGTGATTAATCATATGATTTATCACTTGATTGCTCACGCGATTTCTCACGTGATTTTTCACGTGATTTCTTACGTGACGATTTGGCGCGATTAATCACGTGAAAAATCACGTGACAATACAAACATAAAAAAATAATATATATCTCTTATTCGTTAATGAAACTTGTTTCCTTAATGGATAGCAAATACATTATCGCAGAAAAAAACGATACATAAAATTTCCGACTCAACCTAGAATCGAACTCACGAATTTTGGGTTCCTGCGCAGGCACGCTATCCATTACGCTATCACTCGCCTGAAAGATTGTGGTCATTTTCACCTACATAAGGTGCATTCTCCATATTTATTGCTATTTCAAATTGATTATTTATGTAAAATATCAATGGTTTGTAAACATTATTTATTTATACACTATCTTAATAAAATGCGTAACTTACATTAAAACATTAATTAATTAAATTCGAATAACTTAAGAATGTAGTGCCGGTAAAGTAGAAATCAGGTATCTAAAAAACTAATATTTTTTTTAAACAAAATATCGAATTATTTTTGTAAAATGTTATGAATGTAAAATTGTAAATAATGTTCATTACGTTTTAAAAAAATGTTATTACTTTGAAAAAGTTATTCGAATTTAATTAATTAATATTTTGATCTAAGTTGCTCATTTTCTTTAAATAGTGTATAAATAAATAATAATTAGAAATTTTTTAATACGAAACCTTTGTTTTATTTCCGTTACGTTGACGATATTATTTTATGTATACAAAAAGACACGATTGATCATACTGTAAACACGTTTAATTCCTATGACCAAAATTTACAGTTCACTGTTGAACTACCACTTAATAACTGTATTAGTTTTCTTGACATCAAAATTATTGTTAATAATCAACAACACATTATCCCAGATTGGTACCATAAACAAACTTTTTCCGGAAGATATTTAAATTATTTATCTCAACATCCTCTTTGTAATAAAATTGCCATTATTTATAGTTTAGTTGGCCGAGCATTTAAATTATCACACAACTCTTTTCACAATAAAAATATAAATTTTATCAAGGAACTTTTAAAACAGAATAATTATCGACCTGAATTATCAGAATTTCATATAAAAAAACGTCTAAATAAATTAAGAAATAGTAATAACAATAGATGCAACGAGAAAAATAAAAAAAATGTTTATTACACTTCCATATGTTAAAGAATTAGAAAGATCCATGAACATTTTGTTTCGACAACACAATACAAATATCATATATAGTACTAAGAATAAACTCAATAATATTATTAAATTAGGTAAAGATAATACTAAAATCTGTGATAAAGCGAATGTTGTTTATAAAATTAATTGCGAAGATTGTGAGGCTTCGTACGTTGGCCAGACAGGTAGACGTTTAAATGTACGAATTAATGAACACTCTAAAAAATACACTAGGAAAGATGATAATTCATCATTATATCTACACACAAAAAACAATAATCATAAAATAGATTTCAATAATGTACAAATTCTAGATACAGAAATTAATAGAGGAAAAAGATTATTTTCGGAAGCTGTATTCATACACACACAATCAAGATATATGAATAAACAATTCGAAATTAATAGTTTACCAAAAGAATATACCACTCTAATAAATAATTGTCAATTTATGTGCTTATAAGAGTAAAATCCGAAAGCAGCAAGTGAAGGAGAACAGGAGAACATGCTGAGGTAGAGTTACCACGCACGCCCACGTTGTCGTAGGATTGCTCGAGGTCGAGAATATTGTAACATTTGTTGGGGTCCCCCCTCTACTTAGACATACTCTCCTGATATCACACCCGCTGTGTCGCTTCGAAAATTGTCTACTGCATCCCCACCATTGTACGCGCTTCTTATACACACACATATATGCATAACATCTGTATAAATACGACGAAAAATCTGAATTGTAAGCAGTGACGAACGGATCACTTTCCGTAAAAGAATTTTGACAATACGTTTTAAATGTAAGTTTTATTTATTAATGCGAAATTAAGTTATTGTGAATTGTAAAAAATAATTGTATATTTGTTGTATTTAGAACCTGAAGAGGGACGTAATAAAATGTCCGAAACGTTGTAATTAATTGTTTTACTTATAAAAAACACCTTGGTAGTACGGCCATTAGCTACAAATTGTATAGAAATTTTATATTTTAGATAAATGATCGTCCTTAATATTTATTTAATTGCTGTTTAATTTTGATTATTTAATTTGCTATTTAATTTTGATCATTTTGAAAATAAGTAATTTATATTGAGATATTAAATAATTAAATTCGAATAACTTTTTCAATAGTAATACAAATTTTTTAAAATGTAATGATCATTATTTACAATTTTATATACATAACATTTTATAAAAATAACTCGGTATTTTGTTTAACAAAAAAAAATGAATTTTGTACTTACCTGATTTCTACTTTACCGGCCCTACATTCTTAAGTTATTCTTAGAAATTAATTTATGAAATATAAAAAAGTATTCCTTAATAACAAATCACAGAGTGAAGATATTTTAAATTTTGAAAAAAGAAAATATAGGTAATTTAAATATCTTTCAAGAAAAGTTTATTATATTATGTAATAATGGTTGTATGACATGAAAAAATAAAAAATACTAAAAATTCAAAATAGTTTTTTGGTTATAAAACAAAAGAAAACCAATAAAAACTCAAATCCATCAGGGTACCCTTCGTTTCCCGCGAGACGAAGAGAATAAGCTTGACCCGACGAAAATCGGTTGATTTGTTTCGGAGATATGAAGAGTTTACACACACACACACACACGCACACGCACACGCACACGCCCACACACACACACACACACACACACACACACACGCACACACACACATCCACGAAAACACAAATTATCAAAATCAACTAATATACACATATATCGCCTTAAAACATCTTTTTGAACATTTTTTTTTCGAAAATTTTTTTCACCGATACAAAGCTTCCTCTGTGAGGAAGCAATAATTTTTACCAACCATTGATATTTTACATAAATAATCAAATTGAAATAACAATAAATATAGAGAATGCAGCTCATGTAGGTGAAAATGACCACAATCTTTCAGGCGAGTGATAGAGTAATGGATAGTGTGCCTGCGCAGGAACCCAAAGTTCATGAGTTCAATTCTCGGTTGGGTCGGAAATTTTATGTATCTTTTTTTCTGCGATAATGTATTTGCTATCCATGGAGGAAACAAGTTTTATTAACGAATAAGCGTTATATATTATTTTTTTATGTTTGTATTGTCACATGATTTTTCACGTGATTAATCACGTGAGAAATCGCGCCAAATCGTCACGTGAGAAATCGCGTGAAAAATCACGTCAGAAATCCAGTGAGAAATCCAGTGAGAAATCAAGTGATAAATCATATGATTAATCACGTGATTTTTTCGCCAGGGTCTATACTTTACGGTGTTTTTATTGTAAATATAGATTTATACCGAGAAGAATAAGCAAATACATATGTAAGAAAGTGTAGCGCGTGAGCCCAAATGTTATAGAGAATCTCAGTACAAGCTCGGGCATACGCGACACATGGATAAACACATGTACGCCTCCCCACCTTTGTATACATCGCATCATCGGTGCGCGAGCCGGGCGCTGCCGACTCGCACCTTACTTCTTCTCACGCCGCTGTAAGTCCAGCTCGGCTCGCTCAAGCGTCAAGTGTCGCACGTCGCAAGCATGAGGCTTGCATCACTTACTGTAATATGTTAATTATAATAAAGTTACTACTCTTACACTCTCAACCACGTCTAAGTTTATTTAGTAATTAACAACATGGTGGTAGAGCGTGGTTCCGTGATTCCGTGATTTCGTGCGGGAGTGTTTCTTTCTTCTTGCCGTACGTCTACCTTTGGGTGACGTAAGACAAGCAGGAACCTGGAAATCCATGAAGAGTGAAGAGGACGAGAAGTCAGTTGATTGTGAGTTTGATCAGAAAAAAGGACAAGAGGAACAAAAGGTGAACAGTGAAAATTTCGAGTTAAACAAAGAAAAAAGAAATCGTTTAAGGAAAGTGTTTTTGAGAACATTGAAAAACGTTCTGACGATAACAAAGGCAATAGAATTTGAAATGGGTAAACAAGTGAAGATTGACGACGTGCACATTCCAGTGTTTGATGGCAGTAATTATTCAAGCTGGGAATTTAGAATATTAAACATTCTCGAATATAAAGAATGTAAGGAACAAGCCATTAAAGAGAGGACTCAAGATGACGCTGAAATAACGTGGAAAAAAGGTGATTTGAAACTGAGGCAAAAACTATTGTGATAAGCTCAAAATCAGACAAGCAGTTGGAATACATCCGAGATTGCAAAACTACATGAGAGATAATGGAGAAATTCAAAAGTATGTACTCTACAAAATCTACAGCTTTACAGATTGTATGTAGAGGAAAATTGGAGGATGTAAAATTAAAAAATTATGAGAATGAAGAAGATTTTTTCGCTGATTTTGAACAAAATTGTAATAAACTTAAAGCTGCTGGAGGATCTCTCAGCGAGCCAGAAAAAATGAGGTATTTAATTAAAGCATTGCCACTGAACTATAGTTATATTGGTGATTTTATCGATTTAGTCCCCGAAAATGAGAGAACGGTGGACTATGTGAAATCGAAAATTCTAGAGAAAAACATGTTTAAGCCCGAAACAGAAAATAAAAGGAATGCGAGTACGTTCAAGACAAAAGTGCGAGGTAGCTGCCATAACTGCGGTAGACAAGGTCATTACATAAAGGACTGCTGGAGACCTTCGCAGGCGTATCAAAATCAAAATCAAAACATGGGCGAGCAGTCAAACTAACAACAAACGGTTTCACACAACAGAGGAAGAGGTCAGCGAGGATTACGAGGAAAGCAGCGAGGCAACTCAAGGGGCAGCTCTCACCGCGGCCAAGGACGAGGCAGAGTAGCGAGCCAACAAGGCGGAGAAAGAAGCCAAGCCAACGATGATACTTCGGCGGAAACCTGGCTGATGGAGGTCAAACACGCAGAAGTAAACCAGGTAAACGCAGACCAAGAAATGAATGAAAATCAGATAAATTGGTTATTGGACAGTGGATGCACTGACCATATTATAAACGATGAGAGATATTTTGAAAATTTTGTTGTATTAACTAAACCGATTGATGTGAAAATGCCAGATGGCAAAAATTTAAAAGCTACTAAGTTAGGAAATATAAGAACTTATTTTAAAACTTATTATGGAAAAGAGGAAATTGTTTTAAAAAATGTTTACTATGTTAATGGAATAAATAAAAATTTATTAAGCTTTTCAAAAATTACAGTAAATAACACTATTGTATCTAGAGATCAAAATGCAAAAATTTACAATAAAAATCAAAAATTAGTAGCAGTAGCTGATAAAGTAAATGATTTATATGTAATGAAAAGTTTTATGTATAAAAATTTTGATAAAGATATTTTTGCAAATACTGTGAAACTAACGAATAAAGAAAAATAACATAGAGCATTGGGCCATATAAATTTCCAATACTTAAATAAATTAGTTGATGAAAAGTTACTTGACGGTTTACCAGAAAAACTAGAAAAAAATGTAATGAAATGCGCAACTGTATACAAACTAAAATGGCTAATTTACCATTTCAAAATAAGAGAAATCGTGCAAATGAAAATTTAGAGTTGATTCATACGGATCTCAACGGTCCACATAGTACCACAGGTTATGGTGGAGAAAAGTACTTAAGTTTCATTGATGATTACAGTAAATGTAGTAGGATTTATTGCATTAAAAGTAAAGCTGATGCAGCTGATTGTTTTGAAAACTACGTAAATTTAGTCGAAAATCAATTAAACAAAAGAATTAAAAAAGTACGCTGTGATAACGGAAAAGAATATTTAAATCACAAAATTTATAAGTTCATAAAAGATAAAGGAATCGAGTTGTTACCTTATCCACCTTATGTCCATGAATTAAATGGAGTGGCAGAAAGATTTAATAGAGCCGCGATGGATATGGGCAGATGTTTACAAAGAGAGGCTAAAATACATCCAAAATATTGGCCAGAAATAATGAAAATGGTGTCTTATTTAAAGAATCGTACAATAGCCAACTCAATAGAAAACAAAACTCCTTTTGAAATATTTTTCAATAAAAAACCAAATGTAGAAAATTAAACAATCTATGGTAGTTTAGTTTTCATTAGAAATCCAGAAGTAAAAAGAAGTAGTTGTAACGTACCGACCTTGGGTAATGACTAGCTGTATCTGTAATCTTTACTTTTTCGGACATTAAATTAATTTTATAGAGTTCATGTACTGGACTCGAGCATACAATCGGGATGGGAGTAGCTTCGATCTCAGGGTTAGATACCGACGCGCAATGTGCCGGAGTCCGTGCCGTCGATACAGAGAGGTGGTAGATGGAGGTAAGTCGTTAGCGCTGATTGGCTGCGACCGTGCTGCTTAGATAATACGGTTAAGTAGTCGGCGCAGAGGGCCAACTACCGTGCCGTGTGAGAGAAAAGGAGCCGGGTAAATAATCGGCCGACTATCGGGCCGTTGGAGGTAGGTAAGTTAGGATTCAGTTGTTATCTAGAGAGTTTATTTGAAGAAAGAATCATAAATCGAAATCTAAAGAATTATAGGTATGTTTATTAATAAAAGAAAAAATGAATTGTATTACATAAGTTTTACGAGCGCAAAGGAGTGGCCAGCTTCAGTTAACTAAGCGTAATGCTTATCGGTAGTCTGAATAGGCGAGAGCTCGGACACAAGTGCGTGCCGATACCGAGAATCGGAGCCCTTTATATACCAGTCGATCGTCTGGTCTTCTCTCTTGCGCATGACAATATTTGTGTTTATACGGTGACGTCAGAGGCGCTGTGTAAATGAATGAGTAAGATTTTCGCTGGCGCACGCAATCGTATGTTTGTATACATTGATACATCGTGTTTGTTGATTTTTCGCTCTCGCGTTTATGAATGGAAAAATTATGAATCGATGCGTATACTACGAGCTGGTCGTGTACGTCACATCGCCCCCCAAATTAAATGGTTCTGTTCGCAAAATTGAATACAATGGAAACATTTAATTTTTACCAAGTTTTATTGGGGCTATTTACAAATGCTTAGAAAGTGATAGCAGCTTGGTATGCCTCCTCGCTTTGCTGCTTTGCCGGTAATGGCTCTGGTGGTAGCGATGTCGCGGTGGCTGGTGATGGCGTGGTAGGCGGTGCGGGTGGAGACCATTCTGGCGACATCAGGCTCACTGGGCGCGGCACGTACCTCATGCGGCGTGTGATTTACCGCAGCCTCAAAAACTCCTCGATCGGCGATCGGCGAATCGGCGTTAGCACATACCGCCTATCCGCGCCGTGAAAGATGGATGGAGTTGATGGTGTCGGTGTCGCCTCGTCTTCCCTAGTGGTCTGTACCGATCGGTTGACGGTGTACGGCCTTGCCTGGACGGCCCGTCCGCCCCGGTACGTGCCTGGTCTTGTGGTCCAGGGTCTCCCCGATGCCGCCTTTATTGTCACACACTTGATGTTAAATGGTGGCCACACCACCCTACCACTTTGAATCGCGGCATTGCGTTTGAAAAAATTTTCTCGATTGGTACCTTGCTCAGGCATGGTTGCGAAGCGACTGACATCCTATGGCTCGATTTTAATTTTCCTTAAATTACTATTTACATTTATTCTGCTAAGAGTTTCGGTGTATGTTTCACCGAGACCCTTAGTAAACAATAATTACTTAAAAGTAAGGCTTTAAATTTTGACATGGAACTTTCCGCGTTCCCTATTCGCCTCTACATCTAATAATACATACGTATCGGGCCCGATTTTTTGCGTAATCGTGTGTGGTCCCTAGTATACGTGAAAAAACTTCGCGATCTTTCTTTCAGCCGCGTCTGATACGTTTAGTGATTTTACTAAAACTCTATCGTCTACCTTAAATTCAAAGTGTCGCGTTCGGACGTTTTTTCGGAACGCTCGCCTTTTTAAGAATGAATGCGCTCGTTCACGAGCGAGAAATACTTTTCGTTCATGCATGATCTTATCTGAATCTACTATAGGCAACCACTTTTCCCATACCAGCGTAGGCTTGATATTTAAATGGAGCTCCATCGGTGTAAACTCCGTGGTCTCATGATGCGTTACATTAATAATGTTTTGTATAATCTCAGCGTATCTAGCCCAGCTGGTATGTCGGTCCCTTACAAATGTTCGGAAAAAACGCCCGAGTTCTCGGTGTACCCGTTCGACCAGGTTACTTTGTGGGTGGGTGGGTGTCTGATGGATGAGAATACCGGTTGTATTTCTTCATCCATGAGTTTTTCTTCCCATTTACTTGAAGTAAACTGCGTCCCGTGGTCAGAAAGTATTGCTTTCGGTTTACCGTAGTTGCTAATGTAATCACCGAAAATTTTTCTGTTCACGGTCGCGGTGTTTGCTTTTTTTATAGGATACATGACCACGTACTTACTGAATACGTCTACTGTTGTTAATAGGTATTTAACGCCCCCCGTTGATAGTGTGTCATTTGGTTTTTCTGTTAATATTGGTTGGACGTGTTCATTAAGTTTACATGTTAAATATTTCGTCCGTTGACAATTATCGCATGTACAAAGTATTGTATAAATTTTTTGAATTAGTTTCGACGCAAAGAAATGTTCGTTTATCATTTTATAAATCTTTGATGAACCAATGTGGCCATGTATCTCATGGGTATCAAACTATCCAGAAGGCTTTCGGGTAACATGAGTCTATTATGATTTAATGCAATTTTTTGCATATTAATATACGGGTCATTTTCCTGTAATGTCTTCAAATTCTTTAAGTTATTTATCAATTCGCGACTCAGTTTTTGCGCGAGTATTGAAGCGATTATACCGGTTCTAAGCAGAAGTCTTGGATCGCGAGACTCCACCTCCGTAGTCTAGCATTATTAAATTTAAAATGTTTAAGAAAAGTGAGAGCTTCGTGATCGGTTCGTACGACGATTTTCGGTGCCCCCCGCAAGTACGTATCTAAACGTGTTAACGCCCAAACTATAGCTAACATCTTTTTCTCAGTCGTAAAGTAAGAGCATTCACTCCCCTTCAGCGTACGGGCTAACGAACGTGACAATTTGTTCTTCGTTTTGATCGTTTATGTGATAGCACCGCAACTATCGCGTAGTCGCTCGCGTCGGTAGTGAGTATGAATGGACGTTGCGGGTCCGCGTATTTTAATATGATATGCTCATCGAATATACCTTTAATATCATTGAAAGCTTTGTCATGCTCGCCTGTCCATTCATACTTCTTACCCTGTTTCAACAAGTTTAGAAGCGAAACGGTATGAGCCGAGTAATTTCTCGCGAATTTCGTATAGAAATTAACAAACCCGAGAAATCCCCGCAGTTCCCTGACATTTCTAGGTTTCTTAAAGTTTTTAATTGTTTTAATTTTCTCTGGGTCCGGTTTTATTTCTTCAGGCGTTAAAATATGACCCAGGAATTTTATTTCTTCCTGTACTAGCTTTGATTTTTTTAAACTAATCCTTAGGTTGTTTTTTAATAAATTCTCAAATAATGATTTTATATTTTGTAAATGACTATCGAAATTTTCTGAAATACATAGTAAGTCGTCTACAAAAGTTATAAGAAAATCTTCGAGACCCGCGACGGCTAGGTTAGACCTCTTATTAGCGCGGCGCTACTCATTTTTATACCGAATGGTACTACATTAAATTCATAAACTTTATTATCGCAAATAGTAGTCTGAATACGCGAGAGCTCGGACACAAGTGCGTGCCGATACCGAGAATCGGAGCCCTTTATATACTAGTCGATCGTCTGGTCTTCTCTCTTGAGCATGACAATATTTGTGTTTATACGGTGACGTCAGAGGCGCTGTGTGAATGAATGAGTAAGATTTTCGCTGGCGCACGCAATCGTATGTTTGTATACATTGCTGCATCGTGTTTGTTGATTTTTCGCTCTCGCGTTTATGAATGGGAAAATTATGAATCGATGCGTATACTACGAGCTGGTCGTATACGTCACATAGTGAATGGGATAATAAATCCAACGTAGGAAAATTAGTAGGCTATAATCATGATAGTTACAGTTCTAATTAATGATAAAGTAACCAATGCAAGACACGTATATATAATTGAAGAAGGTACGAAATTAATTTGTTTAGAGAAAACTGATAATGATGAAGTTACTAAATTAGAGTTAGATAGCGAAAATGAACAAATAGAAGGAACTATTGAAAATGAAAGTAATAATAATGATAATGAAACTAGCGATATTATAAATAACGATGATACAAGTATTGAAAAGGAAAATGAAAAAAGAAATTTAAATAATGTACCTATAGAACAAAATAAAAACTTATCAGTTAAAAGAACAACAAATCGAAAGAAAACTGCCGTTCAGAGGTACGGTGATCCGGTAACACATTTTATTTACGTAAATTATGTTAACGCAAATGTACCGAATACATTTGAGGAAGCGCTAGAGTCAAGGGATTATAAAAATTGGCAAAAAGCGATGAATTCTGAAATAGACAGTTTAAATAAAAATAATACTTGGATCATTGTTGACAAACTGAAAGATAAGAAAATTATTGATATAAAATGGGTTTTGTTCCGGATTCAGCTCAAGAACGCACGACGTCGGAGCTTTCCCCTACTCCGGCTACATTACACTCGCGCGCTAGAGCCGCACCGCTCAACGCTCGCCACGCGTCTTCTTACCGCCCCTCCATCGACCAAGACACGCCGACGGCAGTGCCGGCCGGCTCAGTTCAGCTCGCGACGGCAAGAGAGACAGCAACATCTGTACGCCTACAGAGGCACAACGGGGCTTTAATAAAGCCAACTCATATACACACGAAACGCCTTCAATTATTGAACCTCTCCAGTCCATGATCCCATTCATCATCACACTAAACATTTGGTCCTTCGAGCCGGATCGTGGTAGGACATCTGCGGCATGGCCACAGAGAGAAGAACCTTCATCTCTACGTCATACGTCTACTCTCGAGTGGCGTAGGACTAGTTTCTTCTCTTCCAGGTACGCATCAAAGTGCTCGTGGTCATGAGCGCCGATTAAAGTTAGCTTGCTCGCTTGCTAACTTCGCGCACACGTTGCTGTCTCTCTCTTTCGTTCAACGCCGTCGCGCCCACTCGAAAGCCAATTCCTAAGGCTTCCTATGAGAAATAGCACATTCAATTGCTATTTCCCTCATTTCTAAACGCCTTGGATTGCGTCGCTAGCGACTCCAAGACGTCGCCAAGAGCGTGCACTGTAAAGCCAGCTCTAGAATCACCGTGTTCGTACGGTGATTGGCAGCCATCTTTTTGGAGTCAAGAGCAACAAGTGGCAATTTCTATAGAAGAGCGTGCGTTGTAAACCAGCTCTAGAATCATCGCGATCCGACGATGATCATTTAATCATTGCCGGCTAGTGCAACGAGTCGAAGCGGGGTTTACGTCTCTCAATTCACGGACCACCCGCGTGCAGCGTACACGCTACGGGGTCCACACAAGTCAAGTCAAGGAGTACCCGCGTGCAGCTTGCGCTACGGGGTTCACACAAGTCCAACCAAGGACTAGCCACGTGGAGTGCGCGCTACGGGTCTACACCAGTCCATCCACGGACTGCTCCAGGAAGCGAACGGATACATCGAACGTCCTAATACCTGGACACAAGTATCGTTCCAATTTGGTTAAATTAAAAACTGCAGCTATCGTATAGTCGAACTAGTGCATCTTTTCTATTTAATGAAAATTTATTGATCTTTATTTAGTCAATGTTATTTTAATTAAAATTGAGTAAATTAATTTGAGATTAATACAAATTAATTGAGTTTGAGTTTATATAATTTTCATTGTAATATTTAACTAGTCTTGTGAATATTGAATGCAATTTTCGACTTAGCAAATACTTATATTATTGGACCTTGCAGTTTTACTGCTGCCTGCGGATGCAACATCGCGACTCAACTTCGACTGCTTATCTACATTTGGATACCCTTCCTGATTCAGTTGCTGATTACACGCTGCAGGGGTTGCTGAATTCAACGCTGGCAGTTACTTCTCTTCGAGCAGTCAACACTGATCAACAGTTGAATCACCATGGGAACGTTAGCAGACGCGCCCTACGTTGCATCTTCAAGCGCATCGTCACGTTTATAAACGCATAAGTGTTATAACCTGGGTTCAGACTTAATTGTAACAATTAGGTTAAGTAGTCAAATTCGTCACTAGTCGCTTCCTTATTAATCTCAAAAGTTTTACTTCTTCAGTTTAAGTAGTCAAATTGGTTGCTAGTCAAATTACTTTGATTTCAAAATGGAGGAATTACATCATAAGCAGATGTCGCTCCAAGCTAAAATTGCAAATTATTTTCAAAATTTCAAATGTAAGGGTAAAGATAACTTGACGAAAGGTTATGCAAAATCATGTCTAACCGGACTTGAAGGAAATTATACGACCTTTCGGTTAAATCACGAGAAAATCCTGCTCATTAAGGATCTTGATAAAAGTCATGTCTATTTTACAACTAATCTCTGTGATCTGGTTGAGGATAGTTTTTATGTCCGCAGAGGAGATTTTCTTGATTTCTTAGAAACTTTTGAAACTAGAGATGCTGCTCAAGGCTCTTCTAACTCGAATGCTGCGCCAGTGATTCCAAGCCCTGCTCATTCCACTAACGTTTCATTTCAATCACTGCCTAAGATAGATTTACCAAAATTTTCAGGTAAATTCTCTGATTGGGAAAATTTTAGGGACGTCTTTCGCGCCGTCATTTATCGTCGTGAGGACTTATCGCCTGTTATGAAATTGCATTATTTTCGCACTCACCTTACAGGTGAGGCACTTGAGAAAATTAAATCTCTTCCCATTTCGGGTGATAATTATGAACGAGCCTGGACAACTTTAATTGAATATTATGAAAATCAACGTCGTATTGTTGGCTCTCACATTTCAGAAATCTTCTCAGTCAAACCCATGAAGACAGACTCTTCTTTGGAAATTAAACGTATTTACAGGGAACTTTACAACCCTGTAGCTAGTCTAACATCCCTTAATAGAGCGGATTCTTTAGGTAGTGATCTGATGGTACATTTCTTGCTTAAGCAGCTTGATTTAAATACTCGTAAAGAATGGGAAAGACATCTTGGTGATATTGTTGATCCACCCACATTGGAACAACTTCAAGCCTTTCTTCTAAGTCAAACCCTCACTCTAGAGGCTATCGAGGCGGGCACTAAATCGTCTTCGAACAATAACCCGAAAACTCAGTCATCTAATTCAAAATCTCGAAAACCACAGCAAGACAATGCTCACTCGGCTTATTCTCATCAAGCGTCGCCTCAAAACGCGAAAAATCAACAAAAAAGGAAATGTTTACTATGTAATGAACCGCATTACTTAAATCGATGTGAACAATTCATCAATAAGACGAACCAGGAGAGGAAAGACTTTCTTAAGTTGTACAATCTTCGTTTTAATTGTCCTTCCTCTTATCGATGCTTTCTTTGCAAAGCTAAGTATCACACTTTAGTACACGTTGATGGTTCTTCGCATAATCTATCGGATAATTCGTCAACACCTGTTCAAACAGCCTCAGTTACAGACTCTTCAAGCTCAAATTGTGGCAAGTTGTCGTCCCTAACGACATTCAATCTGCTTCTCAAGCAGCCTCCCTTAATAGTGGAGTAAGTACTAAATGTACAGGAGTACTTTTAGCTACCGCTTACTTTCTCTAAATTGTAGAACCAGTCACACGCACATTCAAGGTATAGGTGAAAAGACCGCTGCCGTGTCTTCTAAGGTAGCTCGTCTTTCTATACAACCTCATTTTGATTCAACTTATTCTCTAGAAGTTGATTCTATAGTCTTGCCAAGACTATCTTCTTATAAGCCCCCCTCGTAGGTGAGATCTCTAATCTCGAATACTTAAGAGGGCTGCAGCTAGCAGACCCCATGTATCTCGAACCTTCACGCATCGACATTCTTCTCGGTGCAAGCGCTTATGCGCAAATCATTGAAAGCCAAATAGTTAAGGGCCAAAGCCTTCAGCCGATAGCACTAAGTTCTAAACTTGTATGGCTCCTTACTGGCAATCTCGCGTCGTCACCCCCAGAAAGCGGGCCAGACTCTTTATCTCTTCATTGCTCTAGCGAATGTGAGCATGAAGCCAAACTATTGGAGCTCGTACAAGATTTTTGGAGGGTGAAGGAAATATCAGTGGATAAAAAATCTTACTCTCCTGATGAAGAAGGATGCGAGGAGTTTTATCAAAGAACTACTCGTCAAGATGAAATAGGGCAATATATAGTAAGTCTACCCTGGAAAAGTCGAGATCAGTTGAGTTCTGCTCAACTAGAAAATTCTCATTCTGCCGCACTACGCGCACACAATCGTCTCGAAGCAAACTTCGCTAAAGACGAGAAACTCAAAATAGCCTATACAGAGTTTATGAAAGAGTACATTGACCTAGGTCATATGTCACTCTCCTCGAATTTCGATTCGTTTTCTAACAAAAGTCAAGCCTTCTTACCATATCATGGGATGTGGAAGGAAACCAGTACGATTACCAAATTACGTACTGTGTTTAATGGTTCGAGTAAAACCAAAACAGGGGTCTCGGTCAACGATCTTCTACACGTTGGACCCAATCTTCTTCAGAATCCCGTCGCTTTCATCTGTGCCTGGCGTATGTATAAGATCGCACTTTCAGCTGACGTGGAAAAAATGTTCAGACAAATTGGTGTCGAACAATGTGATCAAACTTTTCAGTCGATTTTATGGCGTTTTAACAAGAGTGAACCCATTAAAGTTTATCGACTAACCACAGTGACATATGGATTGGCCTGTTTGCCGTTTCTAGCCATACGCACACTCTTGAGACTAGCCGAAGGTTATGGCCAAACTTATCCGATCGCAGCTGAAGCTGTTCGCTCAGAAATGTATTCTGATAATGTGCTATCTGGTGCCCATTCGTTAGAAGAAGCTTTACTTAAACAGGATGATTTAATTCAACTCTTTAAACAAGGTCATCTTAATCTTCGCAAGTGAACTTCAAATAATGCTGAAGTAATCTCTTCTCTACCTTCTAATATCTTAGCTGCAGATTCAATCGCTTTAATTGCCTGCGAAACATCTGTACCAATTCTCGGTATAGATTGGCAACCTAACACAGACTACTTTAGTTTTCATATCGAAGATGCTCCTTCTGACTCGCCCTTTACAAAATGCACCATTCTTTCAAGAATCGCTCGAATCTTCGATCCCATGGGATGATTGGCTCCTGTTGTAATAACCGCAAAGATTATTATGCAGTCTCTGTGGAGTCTTAAGGTTAGTTGGGTTGGGATGAAGAACTTCCTCTCGACATCTCCAATCGGTGGCAGTCTTGGTTGCAAGATCTGCAACATATAAGTCACATCAGAATCCCTCGCTGGAGTGGATACACTCTACAATGCGAATTTCTAGAAATCCACGGATTCGCAGACGCATCTAAGTTTGCGTATGGTGCAGTAGTCTATCTGCGCTTAATCCGTACACAAGATGTGCTCGTCACTCTTCAAGTGGCTAAAACGCGAGTAGCTCCACTTAAAACGCTAAGCATACCTCGTTTAGAACTTTGCGCTGCGTTGCTACTTGCTCGTCTTGTTAAACGTTTATCGAATCTTTCTCAATAAAGGCTGAAAGTGTTCACCTTTGGTCTGATTCAGCGGATGTGCTTTTTTGGCTGAAAGACCACACTTCAAGATAGGGTGTTTTTGTGGCTAATAGGTGTTCGGAAATTCACACTCTACTGCCTGACGCACATTGGCATCATGTGCGATCAGCTGACAACCCCGCCGATGTCATATAACGAGGTATTGAGCCCTCAAAGCTAGCCTCGCAAAGTCTATGGTGGAAAGGTCCCGCTTGGCTCTCTGATAGCCATGAACCTTGGTCGAGATCTCATGACGAGCTCAATTTTACCGTTAATAGTCTTAATCTTCAACCTAGTCACAGTCTAGTCGTTAGTAAGGGCACACCAAATTCTGTCGAGAGTACTCTAGACATTTGGAGCCTTATTAACAAATATTCGTCGTTAAATAAGTTATATCGACTAGCGTCATACTGTTTTAGATTCATCTATAGAATCTGCACGAAAGCTGAACGTGAAGCAACTGCAAGTTTGGTTGTTAGTTTTCGTACTGTTCTTCAATCCCTACTATGCCATCACACTCCGTATTCTAAGGAGATAAGTGCTAGTGAGATTGAAAACACCAGACTTTGTCTGATATATCTAGTTCAAACAGCGTATTTCAAACTTGAATTCCAACAGTTACAGAGAAAAGGTAAAGTTGTGACTAAAAGTACTCTTTTACCGTTAAACCCCATGATACAAAATCATTTGCTCAGGGTGGGCGGTCGTCTTTCTCACTCTCTTCTCGAAGAAGATACTAAGCATCCACTTATCTTACCTTCTGATTGTCACTTTACAACTTTATTAATTAGGGATGCTCATCATCGCACTCTTCATGGTGGCACTCAATTAACGCTTGCCACACTCAGACGTCAGTACTGGATAGTGAAAGGACGATCCGCGGTTAAGAAAGTCATCAGAGCTTGCCTCACATGCTCACGCCATGCTGCTCGAGTGCCTACTCAATTAATGGGCGAGCTACCCAAGTCACGCATGCACCCTTCATCGCCCTTTGAACGGTCTGGTGTCGATTACGCCGGTCCTATCAAAGTTCCACTTACAAAAACTAGAGGTAAAGGCACAATGAAGGAGTATATTGCTATATTCATCTGCATGGCTACTAGAGCCGTCCACATAGAAGTAGTGGAGGATTATTCCAGTGAAGCCTTTATCGCAGCGTTTCAGCGATTCACCGCTCGTAGAGGTCATTGTAGAGAATTATACTCTGATCAAGGTACAAACTTTGTTGGTGCTGACGCTCAACTGAGACAAATGGTTGACGCTTCTTCTTCATTTTTGTCTTCAATTATTAAGTATCTCGCTCAAGAAGCTACGTCGTGGCACTTCAATCCTCCCAGTGCACCTCATTTTGGTGGCATTTGGGAAGCCGCAGTTAAATCGGCTAAGCATCATTTATGCCGCATCATTGGAGATCAAGTTTTCACTTTTTCGGAGCTTGCGACTCTTATGTGGAGAGTTGAAGCATGCCTTAATTCGAGGCCGCTAACTACTCTCACGGATGATCCTTCTGATCTAGAATTTTTATCACCATCACATTTCCTTATACAGCGTTCGTCTTTTATAGTTCCCGAAGGAGATGTCCCCAACCACAACGTCCCAGCAGGAAAGCGCTGGCTTTTAATCAGCCAGCTGGCCCAGCACTTCTGGCAGAGATGGTCGACGGACTACCTGTCGTCTTTGCAATCCCGTCAGAAGTGAAGACAACCTCAGCCTTCAGCTGGAGTAGAGGACTTGGTGCTCATTCGAAATGAGCTCACACCTCCAGCTAAGTGGCCTCTCACCCGTGTCAGCGCCATCCACCCAGGAAGTGATGGAATCACCCGCGTGGTCGATCTGCGCACGGCCACCCCAAGGCCATACGCCTCCAACCGCAGGATTGAGAACCATTCGCCAGTTTGGCGAAGGTGGGCGGAATGTTCCGGATTCAGCTCAAGAACGCACGACGCCGAGAGCTTTCCCTTACTCCGGCTACATTACACTCGCGCGCTAGAGCCGCATCGCTCAACGCTCGCCACGCGTCTTCTTACGGCCCCTCCATCGACCAAGACACGCCGACGGTACTTCGCAGTGCCGGCCGGCTCAGTTCAGCTCGCGACGGCAAGAGAGACAGCAACACCTGTACGCCTACAGAGGCACAACGGCGCTTTAATAAAGCCAACTCATCTACACCCGAAACGCCTTCAATTATTGAACCTCTCCAGTCCTCGATCCAATTCATTATCACACTAAACAGGTTTATAAAAGGAAAAGCGATAATTCATATAAAGCGCGTTTAGTAGTAAGAGGTTTTCAACAAAGAGAGACCTTGGAGAATGTATATTCACCTGTAGGAAAAATGCAAACTTTGAAAATTTTATTAAGTTATTGTTGTGTAAATAACTTTTATATTAAACAAATGGACGTTGAAACGGAGTTTTTAAACGGTCCAGTAAAGTCAGAGGTGTATGTACATGAACCAAAAGGTTACGAAACTGGTAAAAATAAAGTGTACAAATTATTAAAAGCTCTGTATGGTCTCAAAGAAAGTCCCAGAGCATGGTACGAAACGCTACATAAGTATCTAGAATAATTGAACTTTGTGCGAAGTAAACACGATTACTGTCTATATGTAAATAATACAGGCAATGATACTATATATATTTTAGTATTTGTAGATGATATTTTAATATGTTGCAAAATTTTTGAGAAAATTACAGATATAAAAAGCAAATTAATAAAAAAATTTGTAATGAAAGATATGGGAAAATTAAAGTTATATATAGGAATCGAAATTGAACATGATCAAGAAAAGGGTATTATGACCTTATGCCAACAAAAATATATAGAATCATTGGCTGTAAAATATAATTTAGGAAATGCGAAAACATACAACACACCAATGGAGATTAGTCTAAAACTTGAACAAGCAACAGAAATCGACGAAAACATTAAATATCGAAATTTAATAGGAGAACTTTTATACATAAGTACAGGCACAAGACCTGATATAGCATTTAGTGTTAATTATCTAAGTAGATATCAAAGTTGCTATGATTCCACACGTTTTAACTATGCGTTAAGAGTATTAAAATATTTATACAAAACAAGAGATTTAAAGTTAACTTTTACCAATAAAAATATAATTGAAAAACTTGACTGCATGGTTGATTCAGATTTTACGGACCACAACTGGATTTATTATAAGACTATTTGCAAATGTAATTTATTGGAAAACACAAAAACAGAAAATTGTAACAAAAAACTCAACCTTTGCGGAATATATTGCACTGTCCAACGTGGTAACTGAAATTTTGTTTATCAAAGATTTATTGAAAGATGCATTTAATATAAATATAAATGAGCGAATTAAAATATATGAAGACAACTCAGGTGCAGTAGCTATAGGCAAGCTTGGAAACTTCACAAAAAACTCTAAACACATCGAAGTGCAACACCATTATGTAAATGAAAACTATGAGAAAGGTGTAATTGATATTATTAAAGTTGAAATTGAGAAAAATGTTGCGAACATACTAACTAAAAGTTTAAGCAAAGAAAAATTTGTTAAACTAAGAAATCTGCTGAATGTGAAATAAAAATGTAAGATCGATATAAATGTAAGGAGGCGTATTGTAAATATACATTTATACCGAGAAGAATAAGCAAATAAATATGTAAGAAAGTGTAGCGTGTGAGCCCAAACGTTATAGAGAATCTCAGTACATGCTCGGGCATACGCGACACATGGATAAAGACATGTACGCCTCCCCACCTTTGTATACATCGCGACATCGGTGCGCGAGCCGGGCGCGGCCGACCCGCACCCCACTTCTTCTCACGCCGCTGTAAGTCCAGCTCGGCTCGCTCAAGAGTCAAGTGTCGCACGTCGCAAGCATGAGGCTTGCATCACTTACTGTAATATGTTAACTATAATAAAGTTACTACTCTTATACTCTCAACCACGTCTAAGTTTATTTAGTAATTAACAACAGTTATAATTATCAATTCTCTATGATTTTTAAAGGTAGACTAGCAACTATACCAATAAGGAAGTTTGCCTAGGACCTGTAAGTTTAGTAAGGAAGAAGGTTTTATCAATTTGTCGGGTATAGAAATGCAAGAACCTTAATAAATAAAAGTATTACAATGTAATATAATACTAAGCATATAATGCCAGAATATAATACTAAGCATATAGGAATATAATGCCAGACCCTGGTTATAATTTGATGGTAGGACTTATTCCTGCAACATTAGGAACTTTCTAAATTTGGTAAAATATAGAAAAATAAGTGAACGTTAACAAGTATTTTGTATTAACTCATATAATTAATTGATGTTGACGATCCAACGCCTCGAACATTCGAGACGCTGACGTGATTACGCCTTTTAAGGCGATATTCGGCTCGCGCAGGTGCGCAGCCAGTCAGCGCTCTCCACGTAGCCCTCTCTGCGCCCCTCCAACTACCGAGGTACGCCGCCGACTCATCGCAACGCCGGCCGGCGTCAGTTCCACGCGCGACGGCAGAGAGAGAGCAGCAACAATTTGTATACCTGCAACGGCACAGCGGACAACGGCAATAAACAAGTCCTTTTCTCCACGCGAAACGCCTTCTCTTTTTTGAACCTCTACAGTTCACGATCCATCCACATTCAACAAAAAACATTTGGTCCTTCGAGCCGGATCGTGGGAGACATCGCCATGGCCACAACGCAGAAGAAGATTTTATTTCTATTCATGCGTAACCTTCGGGGAGCGCAGGAATAGTGTCTTTCTTTCAGGTACGCATCAAAGTGTTTGTGGTCGTGAGTGCCGTAACAGTCGCATGTACTCACATGCCGACTTCGCGCGTACGTTGCTGTCTCTCTCTCTCGTTTGTCTCGCTGTCCCGTGAATTCGGAAGCCACCTTCTAAGGCTTCCGAGGGGAAATAGCACATCTATTGCTATGGTCCCCATTTCTGAAAACGCCTTGGAGTGCGCGTATTTACCGACTCCAAGACGTCGCCAAGAGCGTGCGCTGTAAAGCCGGCTCTAGAATCACCGCGTGTACGGCGATCGGCAGCCATCTTGTCGTACTCAAAGCAACTAGTGGCAACTTCCTCTTCAGAGCGTGAGCTGTTAAGCCAGCTCTAGAGTCATCGCGATCGTACGATGATCATTTAATTGTTGCTGACAAGAGCAACGATTCTACGGGCTTGCGCGAGCCAACATACGGACAACCCGCGTGCAGCGTACACGCTACGCGGTCCGCATCAGCCAAGCCACGGAGCATACAAGTGCGGCGTACACGCTCCGGGGCTCACTACAGTCAATCAAATGAGTTTTTTGTCCTTTCAGACTGCTCGCAATTCAACTTTGATAGGTTGTTTGTATGTGTAATGAAACACGTGGATCCTTTTGAGCAATTAAGTATATTATTAATTTACCATCAGTCGACGTTTCGGAATCATTGTAGGATTCCCTTTTCCAGAGACTAGAAAACAACGATGTAACTTAATTCGTATGATCTAATTGCGCCACTATAATGACAAACAATACACAGCACAAATCTTACCTAATTAATTAAATTAACTAACACATACGCCCAATTTCATAGCAATGTAGTTGCTCGTCAATACAAAAAGATTGAATACGTCGCTCTCTCAACATTTTCTTTCTAACGCACGTCATATTTGCACTGTAATTAAATGGAAAAAATTATGATTAGAAGGCTGAAGAAATGAACTTACTAAATCAAAAACGAAACCATGTTTGAAAAATTAAAAACTGACAGGAACTGTGGTACATTGACCCGTTGTCAAGCTCCTAGTTTTCCCCGGATGGTAGCCAACAGAGCTATCAAAGAAAGACTGCGGATTGGTGCCATCAAATGTTGAGAGAGCTACGTGTTCAATCTTTTTGTATTGACGAGCAACTACATTGCTATGAAATTGGGCGTATGTGTTAGTTAATTTAATTAATTAGGTAAGATTTGTGCTGTGTATTGTTTGTCATTATAGTGGCGCAATTAGATCATACGAATTAAGTTACATCGTTGTTTTCTAGTCTCTGGAAAAGGGAATCCTACAATGATTCCGAAACGTCGACTGATAGTAAATTAATAAAATACTTAATTGCTCAAAAGGATCCACGTGTTTCATTACACATACAAACAACCTATCACTACAGTCAAGGCACGGACCACCCGCGTGCAGCGTACATGCTACGAGGTCCACACACAGTCAAGCCAAAGGAGTACCCGCGTGCAGCGTACACGCTACGGGGCTCACACACATCGAGTCAGGGATTTCACATGTGAAGCCTGCTTGCTGAGGAGTAGAGGATTAGGAGGCGCACGAGTCTAACATTCGCCACAGGGTCGCGCATCAATGGATTGATTCTGTACTCGAACGAGTCCAGCTTCTTCGTATCTATCGCCGATCCGATTGCGTTCGGATGCTTCGTCCTAATACTTGGACACAAGTATCGTTCCAATTTGTTTAAATTAAAATTTGCAACTATCATTTAGTCAATCTAGTACTTTTATTCCATTTAATGAGAATTTAACGATCTCAACTTAGTCAAATTACTATAATTAAAATTGAGTAGATTTTATTTGAGATTAGTACAAGTTAATTGAGTCTGAGTTTATTATAAATTTAATTCGTAATATTTAACTAGTCTTGAGGAAATTGAATCAATTTTTTGTTTTAGCCAATACTTATATTATTGGAACTTGCGGTTTTATCACTGCCTGCTGATACAACATCTCGATTTCAACTTCGACTGCTGAACTACACGGATACATTCCTGATTCACTTGCTGACGTCGCTGCACTTGTTGCTGAATTCAACATTTGCAGTTACTTCTCCTCAAGCAGTCAACACTGCTGATCAACAGCTGATTCACCGTGGGAACGTTAGCAGACGCACTCAACGTTGTATCTTCAAGCGCATCTCTACATTCATACTAGCATAAGTATTATTACCCAGGTTAAGATTTAATTGTAACAATTCTCACTATTTCTTGTTCTACTCTCGAGCGGCAAGGATAGTTAACGATCATCTAGCTTAAATAGTCAAGTTTGTTGTTAATTTAACTACTTTGATTTCAAAATGGAGGAATTACATTATAAGCAGATGTCTCTCCAAGCTAAAATTGCAAATTCTTTTCAAAATTTCAAATCAAAGGGTAAAGATAACTTGACGAAAGGTTATGCAAAATCATGTCTAACCGGACTTGAAGGAAATTATACGACCTTTAGATTAAACACGAGAAAATCCTGCTCATTAAGGATCTTGATAAAAGTCATGTCTATTTTACAACTAATCTCTGTGATCTGGTTGAGGACAGCTTTTATGACCGCAGAGGAGATTTTCTTGATTTCTTAGAAACTTTTGAAACTAGAGATGCTCTGAACTTTTGAAACTAGAAGGCTCTTCTAACTCGAATGCTGCGCCAGTGATTCCAAGACCTGCTCAATCCACTAACGTTTCATTCAATCACTGCCTAAGATAGATAGACAAAAATTCTCAGGGAAATTCTCTAACTAGGAAAATTTTAGGGATGTCTTTCGCGCCGTCATTCATCGTCGCGAGGACTTATCGCCTGTTATGAAATTGCATTATCTTCGCACTCACCTTACAGGTGAAGCACTTGAGAAAATTAAATCTCTTCCCATTTCGGGTGATAATTATGAACGAGCCTGGACAACTTTAATTGAGTATTACGAAAATCAACGTCTTATTGTTAGCTCTCATATTTCAGGAATCTTCTCAGTCAAACCCATGAAGACAGACAATTCGTCGGAAATTAAACGTATTTACAGGGAACTATACAACCCTATAGCTACTCTAACATCCCTTAATAGAGCCGCGTCTTTAGGAAATGACCTAATGGTACATTTTTCGCTTAAGCAGCTCGACTTAAGTACACGTAAAGAATGGGAAAGACACCTAGGTGATAGTGTCGATCCACCGACAATGGAGCAACTTCAGGTCTTTCTTCGAAGTCAAACCCTCACTCTAGAGGCCATCGCAGCTGGCACTAAATCGTCTTCGAATAATAACCCGAAACCACAGTCATCAAATTCCAAACCCCGTAAATCAGAGCATGACAATGCTCAGTCAGTTTATTCGCATCAAACCTTATCTTCGATCCCAACAAAAAGGAAATGTTCGATTTGTAGTCAACATCATTTTACAAATAGATGTGAACGATTTCTCAATAAAACGATTCCTGAGAGAAAGGAATTGATCAAATCTTCTAATCTTTGTTTCAATTATTTAGTGAAGCACAACGTTAAAAGTTGTACTTCCACGTACCGATGCTTTCTTTGTAAAGCCAAGCATCACACTTTACTGCACACTGACAGCAATCAAGTAATCAGTTCGCCGTAGACTGATCAGATTGACTCAGTGTCCAGCTCATCAAGCCCAAACTGTGGTAATCTCGTCATATCAGGAGACAATCAATCTGCTTCTCAAGCAGTCTCCCTTAATAGTGGAGTAAGTACTAAATGTACAGGAGTACTTTTAGCTACCGCTAGGGTTAACGTCCTTCGTCCTAACGGAACCAAAATTCAAGTTCGTGCGCTGATCGATCCTGGATCTCAAATCTCACTTGTTACACAAGCTTTGTGCAATTTGATTTCTCTAAATTGTTGAACCAGTCGCACGCATATTCAAGGTATAAGAGAAAAGACAGCTGCCGTGTCTTCTAAGGTAGTTTGTATTACTATACAACCTCATTTCAATTCGACTTTCTCACTGGAAGTTGATGGTATTATCTTGCCAAAACTATCTTGAGATAGTCAATGACAAAAAATCTTACTCACCTGACGAACAAGCATGCGAGGATTTTTATCAAAAAACAACTCGTCAAGATGAAACAGGGCAATATATAGTAAGTCTACCTTGGAAAAGTCGCGACCAGTTGAGTTCTGCTCATCTCGAGAAGTCTCACTCTGCCGCATTACGCGCACTCAATCGTCTCGAAGCAAACTTCAATAAGGACGAGAAACTCAAACAAGCTTATACTGACTTCATAAAAGAGTACATTGACCTACGTCACATGTCACTCTCTTCAGATTTTGATTCATTATCCAACAAATCTCAAGCCTTCTTACCACATCATGGTGTGTGGAAGGAAACTAGTACGACAACCAAATTACGTACTGTGTTTAACGGCTCAAGTAAATCTAAAACAGGAGTTTCGGTCAATGATCTTCTTCATATTGGACCTAATCTTCTTTAGAATCCCGTCGCTTTGATCTGTGCCTGGCGCACAGTGGGAAAAAATGGACAAAATTCTTGTGACAGCTCAGTTTTTGACGAATCTTGATAATTTTTATTTTTAAATACTCTTAATCTTCTAGAGAATAATGTGTCACTGCGAAAATTACGATAATATTGCCCAAAAATAAATAGCGGCGATAATATATTTTTAACGGAAAAATTCTAACTATCATCTATTTTATGTACTTTAGATACATAAAAGTTTGTGGGTTCTGGGTTCATAGGTTTAGGGTTTATGGGTTTAGGGTTTATGGGTTTATGGGTTTAGGGTTTACGGGTTTAGGGTTTATGGGTTTAGGGTTTATGGGTTTAGGGTTTATGGGTTTAGGGTTTATGGGTTTAGGGTTTATGGGTTTAGGGTTTATGAGTTTAGGGTTTATGGGTTTAGGGTTTATGGGTTTAGGGTTTATGGGTTTAGGGTTTATGGGTTTAGGGTTTATGGGTTTAGGGTTTATGGGTTTATCGGTTTAGGGTTTATCGGTTTAGGGTTTATCGGTTTAGGGTTTATCGGTTTAGGGTTTATGGGTTTAGGGTTTATGGGTTTAGGGTTTATGGGTTTAGGGTTTATGGGTTTAGGGTTTATGGGTTTAGGGTTTATGGGTTTAGGGTTTATGGGTTTAGGGTTTATGGGTTTAGGGTTTATGGGTTTAGGGTTTATGGGTTTAGGGTTTATAGGTTTAGGGTTTAGGGTTTATGGGTTTATGGGTTTAGGGTTTATGGGTTTAGGGTTTATGGGTTTAGGGTTTATGGGTTTAGGGTTTATGGGTTTAGGGTTTAGGGTTTATGGGTTTCGGGTTTATGGGTTTAGGGTTTATGGGTTTAGGGTTTATGGGTTTAGGGTTTATGGGTTTAGGGTTTATGGGTTTAGGGTTTATGGGTTTCGGGTTTATGGGTTTCGGGTTTATGGGTTTAGGGTTTATGGGTTTAGGGTTTATGGGTTTAGGGTTTATGCGTTTCGGGTTTATGGGTTTAGGGTTTATGGATTTAGGGTTTATGGGTTTAGGGTTTATGGGTTTAGGGTTTATGGGTTTTGTGGGCTTGGCTTTGTTGGGTTTAAGATTTATGTATTTATGTTTATCATTTATCAAGTAATTTATGTCTTTAGTCTACATTGCCTGTATAAATATCGCTATAAGGTCCGTACCTAACCTCAAAATTTTTATGAATACAAAAACATGATTTTCGCAGTGAGAGGTTGTTTTGTAGTATCCTCTGAATACGTATACCAATTTTGGTGAAGTTTCGTTGAGAATTGAGTTGTCACAAGAATTTTGTCCATTTTTTCCCACTGTGTGGCGTAGGTACAAGATCGCTCTTTCAGCTGACGTGGAGAAAATGTTCAGACAAATTGGTGTCGACCAAGTTGATCAACCCTTTCAATCGATTTTATGGCGTTTTGACAAGAGTGAACCCATTCAGGTCTATCAATTGACAACAGTGACGTATGGTTTGGCCTGTTCGCCTTTTCTAGCCATACGCACGCTTCTGAGATTAGCCGAAGACTATGGCAACTAATATCCAATTGCAGCTGAAGCTGTTAGATCTGAAATGTATTTTGACAATATGCTTTCTGGTGCCCATTCGTTTGACGAAGCTTTGAAGAAACAAGATGAGTTAATTCAACTCTTTAAGCAAGGTCATCTCAATCTTCGAAAGTGGACATCAAATAATGCTGAAGTGCTTTCTTATCTACCCTCGAATATGTTAGCGGCAGATGCCATTACATTATTTGTCTCAGAAACATCTGTGCCAATTTTAGGTATAGATTGGCAACCTAATACAGACTATTTTAGTTTCCACATAGAAGATACCCCCTTTGACTTGTCATTTACCAAACGTTTTGTTCTGTCAAGAATTGCACGTATCTTTGATCCTATGGGATGGTCAGCTTCTGTTGTGATCACTACAAAAATTATTATGCAGTCGCTGTGGATCCTGAAGGTAGGCTGGAACGAGGATCTTCCTTACGAAATCTCTAATCGTTGGCAAAATTGGTTGCAAGATCTTTCATCTATCTCTGAGATCAAAATCCCTCGCTGGAGTGGATACACTCCCCAATGTGAACTAATCGAATTACACGGATTCGCAGATGCATCTAAATTTGTGTATGGTGCAGTAGTCTACCTGCGCTTAATCTAAACACAAGAAGTACTTGTCACACTTCAAGTGGCTAAAACGCGAGTAGCGCCGGTTAAGACGCTAAGCATACCTCGTTTAGAACTTCGCGCTGCGCTGCTACTTGCACGACTGATTCAAACGTTCATCGAACCTTTCCCAATAAAGGTTGAGAGTGTTCGCCTTTGGTCCGACTCGGCGGATGTACTTTTTTGGCTAAAGGACCACCCCTCTAGCTGGGGTGTTTTTGTAGCAAATAGGTGTTCGGAAATTCATACCCTGTTACCTGATGCTTACTGGCATCACGTTCGTTCAAGTGATAACCCTGCTGATATCATTTCTTGAGGTATTGAGCCCTCTAAACTGGTTTCGTATAGTTTATGGTGGAAAGGTCCCGCCCGACTTGCTGATAGCCATGAACCTTGGTCGAGGTCACACGATGAACTCAATTTCACAGTAGCTAGTCTGAATCTTCAACCTAGTCATACCCTAGTCGCAAGTAATGCTGTTGAGTAATGCTCCAAATGTTGTTGAGAATACTCCAGAAATTTGGAGCCTCCTTAGTGAATATTCGTCCTTGAATAAATTGTTGCGGATGGCATCGTACTGCTTCAGATTCATCAATAGAATCTGCTCGAAAGTAGCGCGTACGACGTCTTCAAATTCAGGCGTTAGTTTTCTCTCTGTTTGTCAATCTCTACTATGCCACGACTCTCCGAGTTCAAAGGAGATCAGCGCTAGTGAAATTGCAAACAGCAAATTTTGTGTGATCTACTTAATTCAGACAGCTTATTTTAAGTCTGAGCTTCCACAATTAGCTATAACAGGTAAACTTTCGTTTAAAAGTCCTCTGTCATCGCTAAACCCCGGGATACAAAATCATTTGCTCACGGTGGGCGGTCGACTTTCTCACTCTCTTCTCGAAGAAGATGCTAAGCATCCTCGTATTTTACCTGCTGATTGTCATTTTACTATATTAATAATTAGGGATGCTCATTATCGTACTCTTCATGGTGGTGTTCAATTGACACTTGCTACTCTTCGACGTCAGTATTAGATAGTGAGAGGACGATCAGCAGTTAAGAAGGTCATCAGAGCATGCTTACTTGCATACGTCACGCCGCTCGAGTGCTCACTCAATTAATGGGTGAATTGCTCAAGGCCCGAATGCGCCCCTCTTCACCGTTCGAACGTGCTGTTCGAATGTGTTGATTACGCTGGTCCTATCAACGTTCATCTTACTAAAACTCGAGGAAAAGGAAGAATAAAAGAATATATCGCAATTTTCATCTGCATGGCTACCCGAGCCTATACATCGAAATTGTCGAGGACTACTCTAGTGAAGCGTTCATCGCTGCTTTCCATCGTTTTACCGCTCGTAGAGGTTATTGTAAAACATTATACTCTGACTAAGGTACAAATTTCGTAGGGGCTGATGCTCAATTAGAACAGTTAGTATCAACGAAAAAAAATTATTTTCGATTTTTCCATATTCATCTTTATTTTTTTTAACCGACTTAATAATACCCGATTGGGCTGAAAAAATATGGGTAGATAGGAAATTTTAAGGCCTTTCGACCGATATCCAAATCCTAGAGGGAAAAAAATTATTTCGATTTTCCCATATTTTTCTTTACCTGTTTTAACCGACCTAATATTATCCGATTGGGCCGACAAAAATATGGATTGATAGGAGATTTGAAGGCCTTGCAGTAAATGGGACTACTTACGACCGATATCCAAACCCAGCGACGAAAAAAAATATTATCGATTTTTCCATATTTTTCTTTATTTTTTTTAACCGACTTAATAATATCCGATCGGGCCGAAAAAAATATGGCTAGATAGAAAATTTTAAGACCTTTCAGGAAATGGGCCTACTTCCGACCGATATCCACCGGGGATCACCGGGTAGGTGAAGAAAACAAATTTTTTCGATTTTTCGATATTTCTCTTTATTTTTTTTAACCGACATAATAATATCCGATCGGGCCGAAAACCATATGGGTAGATAGAAAATTTTAAGGCCTTTCAGAAAATGGGTCTACTTACTACTGATGTCGAAACCCAGCGACGAAAAAAATTATTTTCTATTTTCCATATTTTTCTTTATTTTTTTTTAACCCACTTAATATTATCCGATGGGGCCAAAAAAATATGGATAGATAGGAAATTTCGAGACCTTTCAGAAAATGGGCCTACTTCCGACACAAATCCAAACCCCCCAGAGCCAAAAAAAATTATTTTCGATTTTTCCATATTCTTCTTTATTTTTTTTAACCGACTATATCCGATTTGGCAAAAAAAAAAATATGGGGAGGTAGGAAATTTCAAGACCTTTCAGAAAATGGGCCTACTTCAGGCCGATATCCAAACCCAGAACCAAAAAAAATTATTTTCGATTTTTCCATATTATTCTTTACTTTTTTTAACCGACTTAATAATATCCGATTGGGCTGTGTAAAAGCTCTCTCCCTCGTAGCATAACTATCTGTAACTCGTAGCATCTTCTGCATTTTCTTCGCAAATCGTCAGGTCACTCGCTAAAGAAGAAACTTCATGGATTTTCAATCTTCCCAGTGCGCCTCACTTTGGGAGCATTTGGGAGGTCGCAGTTAAATCAGCAAAACTTCATATGCCTCGAGTCATTGGAGATCAAGTTCTCACTTTCTCAGAACTTGTTACTCTTATGTGTCGTATTGAAGCCTGCCTTAACTCCAGACTGACCTTGAATTTTTGTCACCTTCACACATTCTCATTCAACGATCATTATTTTTAGTGCCAGAGGAAAATATCATCAACGTCAACGTCCCAGCCGGTAAGCGCTGGCTTCTGATAAGCCAGCTGGCTCAGCACTTCTGGCAAAGACGGTCAACGTCAACCTGTCTTCATTGCAGCCCTGCCAAAAATGGAGACAACAACATCCCCCAGTCAACGTAGGTGATCTAGTGATCATTCGCAACGAGTTAACGCCACCAGTCAAGTGGCCTCTCGCTCGAGTCACCGCCATCCATCCTGGGAGTGATGGCCACACCCGCGTGGTCGACCTTTGCACGGCCACCACTACGCTACGTCGCCCCATCGCCAAGGTCATACGCCTACTAATCAAGGATTGAGGTCCGCTCGCCAATCTGGCGAAGGTGGGCGGAATGTTGGCGATCCAACGCCTCGAACATTCGAGACGCTGACGTCATCGCACCTTTTAAGGCGATATTCGGCTCGCGCAGGTGCGCAGCCAATCAGCGGTCTCCACGCGGCCCTCTCTGCGCGCCTCTAACTACCGAGGAACGCCGCTGACTCATCGAAACGCCGGCCGGCGTCAGTTCCACGCGCGACGGCAGAGAGAGAGAGAGCAGCAACAATTTGTACGCCTGCAACGGCACAACGGACAACGGCAATAAACAAGTCATTTTCTCCACGCGAAACGCCTTCTCTTTTTTGAACCTCTACAGTCCACGATCCATCCACTTTCAACAAAAAACAATTGATTATTATGAGTAGAATAATATGGCTATTAAAAAATTATTAATTATCATTATTAATAATAATTTAATAATTCTTAAATTTTCCTTAAAATATTTAAAAAAATTTTACGTATGTATTCATTTTACCGAAGTACTTAAAAAAATATTCAAATTTTAAACTTTTGTTAATAACAATACTCTACTATACTATTTAATAATTTTACTGATGATATACTATAATAAACAGTGATAACGTTTTTACACTATGCAATTATTATTTTCTCCCATACAGTTGTGAAATCTATCGAAAAGAACTTTTTAAAAAAGTTTAAACCTTAGTTGGCTTACTTGCCTCAGCAAGTATTATAGTTTCGCTCTCTCTCTCTCTCTCTCCCTCTCCCTCTCACTCTCTCCCCCTCCCCACCTCTCTCTCTCTCTCTCTCTTCCCCTTTCTCCTTGTACAAATAGTATTGTTAATAACGCTTTCTAAGAAAGTATAAAATAAGGCAAGTATCTAATTCTTATAATCTATCTCTTAAAAAGTTGTGAAATTTATCTCAAAAAACATTTTACAAAAGTTTAAACTAAGGCAAGTATTAGTCTCTCTCTCTCTCTCTCCTTCCCTCTCTCTCGCTCCCTCTCTTTCTCTCCCTGTCTCTCTCGCCCTCTCTCTGTCTCTCCCTCCCTCTCTTTCCCTCTCCCCTCTCCCTCACTCACTCTCTCTCCCTCTCTCCCAACATCTGTCAAACTGGGTACCAAAAACTTTAATGAGAGCTTAAATATTTTTTTAAAACAATCAACACGTTTTTTAAAAGCTAATTTTTTAAGTACGTTCTAACAACATAATTTGTCTAGTCTTTTTAATTCTTCTAGTCTCATCTATTCAATAAGCACTCTTTATAAATGGTAATATTTTTTTTCATTACTGTACAAATAATAAAATTGTTAATATAAAACTTTCTACGAAAGTATAAAATAAGGCAAGTATAGAAGTTTTTCCTTTATAATCTACTCTCTCTTCCTCTCTTCCCCCGCCCTCTCTCGACCACTATTTCTCCCCCTCTCTCTGTCAATATCCGTCAAACTCTGTACCAAACGCTTTAATGAGAGCTTAAATATATTTCAATACAATCAGCACGTATCTAAAAAAAAAAATAATATATTAAGTACGTTTTATCAACACAATTTTTGTCTAGTCCTTTTATTTCTTCGAATCTCATCTATTCAATAAGCACTCTCTGCAAATGGTAATAATTTTTTCATGAATGTAAAAATAATAATATTGTTAATATAAAACTTTGTACGAAAGTATAAAATAAGGCAATTATAGACGTTTTTTCTGTATAATATCTATAAAATAATAATATTTATGAGTTTGTGAAAGAAATCAAATAAATACCAGTGAAAAAGCCTTTTACTTTTTTGAGTCATTGTATGCTGAACAAATTATATGTAAATAAGTACATTCAAATTGTTCACTGCAAATCAGACAAACGAAACTTGTGAAATCAATTACCGATAGTCAAGTAATGCGAACAACTCTCCGAAACTCTATGACTATTCTCAGAAATGTATTGAAATTTGTTCATTCTTCTATACAAATTAAAAACAAGAACGTACTGAAATCAATTTATTGTAGTCAAGTACCCATAAGTTAACTTGATCGACGTAATAGAACTTTTAGTACCTTGCATGTAAAATTACATTTTATGCCCACGTTGTAACTTCAAAAATATTCAGCCAGCGGGCATAAAGTACTACTTAACACCTAACAGGCGCAATAACTCACATACTCCAACAAAACTTTATAGAACCTACGTACTTTACGCCCGTATGGGCGAAAATTATTTTAATTATATAACTATTATGCCTTCTTTTTATTTCTAAAATTCATAAGAATTTTTCAGATATTTACGAAAAGTCAAAGCTTATATAAAAAAATTACATAGTTACCACCACATCACCATTTTTCATTATTCTTTCTCAATTTTGAAATTTCTATAATATTATGCATCTTGGGAGGACAATAGAAGTCTATAGAGCTGCTTTAGCAGGGGTGGTCCTCCAATCTCCCATACATACTTGGCGGGCCTGACGGTTTGCAGTTTACCTGTGGGCTTGGTAAATGTAGAATACAAAATTTTTGCATAAATTCATTAACAATGTTTAGACCTATAAGTTCACTATAAATAATTACATTGGCTCTAATTTTTAATTGATACCGTTTAAATATAATATCCCTACATATGCAAAATCTCATGATTTACTTCCATTACCCAAAATATTTTTCCTTGTGTCCGTCTTTTTTAAGCGGGAATGAGATAAAAATTGCTATAAATTTATAGTGTACTCAAAAGTGCTTTAGATTTTACTAACCATTTTATAAGCCACCTATTTTTTATCCTTTTCCCGCGTGTAAATATCATGAGATCTCATATGAGATCTCATATGATATCTTCATGCGGGTTTGCACTTTCTATTTAAAAACAGAGTAATACATTGAATACATATTAGTATTTAATATGTGGAAGCAACATATTTATTCATTCTATCTGATCTGTAAACATATGAATATTTAAGTGAAAATGACCATGTCTACACCTGTTTTTGAATAAATTGGGATCGTAGACTGAGGGTTCGAAAGATGAAGGCGTTTCGTGTGGAGAAAAATGAGGCTTTATTGAAAGTTCCGTCGTGCCTCATGGAGTACAAAGTGTTGCTGCTCTCTCTGGCCGTAGCGCGTGAACTGACGCGTGAGTATGTGAGTTATTGCGCGTGTTAGGCGTTAAGTAGTACTTTATGCCCGCTGGCTGAATAATTTTGAAGTTACAACGTGGGCGTAAAATGTAATTTTACACGCAACGTACTAAAAGTTCTATTATATAGATCAAGTTAACTTATGGGTACTTGACTACAATAAATTGATTTCAGTACGTTCTCGTTTTTAATTTGTATAGAAGAATGAACAAATTTGAATACATTTCTGAGAACAGTCATACAGTTGTTTCGGAGAGTTGTTTGCATTACTTGACTATCGGTAATTGATTTCACAACTTTCGTTTGTCTGATTTGCAGTGAACAATTTGAATGTACTTACTTACACATAATTTGTTTAGCATACAATGACTCAAAGAAGTAAAAGACTTTTTCACTGGTATTTATTTGATTTCTTTTACAAAATCATAAATATTATTATTTTATAGATATTATACAGAAAAAACGTCTATGCTTGCCTTATTTTATACTTTCGCAGAAAGTTTTATATTAACAATATTATCAAGGAGCGCGGGAGCGCTCCGAAGGCAAGTATAGAAGAAGCCTGAAGGAGCGACCCGTGCTACATATACATTGAAATGCCTGACCCAGAATTTCAAATATTTACTGCAAATTTCAATCGCTTTGATTTAACTTAAATTTATAATTATAACATGCTATTTGGCTATACTATGTTGCACAAAAAGTTTCATGTAAAAAGATGTTCTCATATTAAAGATACTAAATAGTGAAAAATTTTATGTCTGCTTTCTGATTCTAAAGTTTCTCCATTTCTCATCGTCAGACTTCGTTTTCTTCACACTTCCGGTTTCCTGTTGCAGTTTATATATATATATATTTATATAAATACATACATCGGTACTATTGGGGTCCTAGAGTTTCTTACTCTGAGAGTTTACATTGGAATACCGGAACAAATACACTTGACTAAAGAAATAATGACCCTAAGGGTACCGTGATTCGCAGGGGGCCTGCGGCGCCCGCTTTTAGTACCGAAATTCCGGAACAAAAGCCCGGAAAAGTACCTAAGATGTATTGTAGACGAAGCCTTATGGACCTCAAAAGTAGCGATAGATACATCGCATTTTTTAAGCCGGTCCCCAAAAAGGACAAAAGTCCCCAAAAGTAGCAATCTATGGTGTATATATACCCCAAAAGTACCAACACATATACATATATATATATATATATATATATATATATATATATATATATATATATATATATATATATATATATATATATATATATATATATATATATATATATATATATATATATATATATATATATATATATATATATATATATATATATATATATATATATATATATATATCTATATATATATATATATATATATATATATATATATATATATATATATATATATATATATATATACTAGAGGGGCTTCGCCCTCTGCTCGCTGCGCTCGCCAACCCCCATTATTAGAGATAAATATTAATAATAATGAATGATAATCTTCTATTACATAATATCATGAAACACTTATTTTTTCATTTAAAATTTCTGTAATGTTTTTTAAAAACATTATTCTTAACATTTATTAATTTTTAAAATACTAAGTATATTATATTTAACAAAATAATGCAGAATATATATGTAGTTCATTACGTCAGCTCTGATTTTATTTGTAACTTATTGATTATAAAATCCAGTAATATTTCAATTTTTGGCCGCCATTTTATATTTACAAAATCTGAGTTCAGATTCCTAATCAGCGAATCCGGAAACTCACTATAAACACTTTTTAACAAACTCGAGTAAAATTTCAATTTTTGTTAGTCATCTTAGGTCCACCAGTTTGTTTAAAATTTTCAGCAAAATCCAATAATATTTCAATATGTGTCCGACATCTTCGATGCGCCATTTTGAATTCTGAAAATCTGAGTTGAGATTCATAATC
Organism: Torymus aiolomorphi; assembly: GCA_036365515.1. Classification (NCBI taxonomy): domain Eukaryota; kingdom Metazoa; phylum Arthropoda; class Insecta; order Hymenoptera; family Torymidae; genus Torymus; species Torymus aiolomorphi. The sequence goes on along the minus strand of CM070875.1, from coordinate 149,616,073 downwards.
AGTGAATCAAAATACCCAACATACAATTTTCAGCAAAATCCAGTAATATTTCAATCTTTGGCAGCCATTTTGTATTTACAAAATCTGAGTTCAGATTCATAATCAGCGAATATAGAAACCTCCCTGTAACGAAACCGTACACATGTTCTGCACAGAGTTAAAAAAAAAAAAAAAAAAAAAAATTAGATATAAAGTTTTTAACTCGATTTTTCCTTATTGGGGAACCACAATCATAGCCCTGAATCTCTACCACCACACTGACACCTCTGCATCAAGGGTTGTAGGCTACGACCCGCGCCACTCGGGGTTTTCCCCAAACCGTAATAAAACGACGCGGCAGCGCATACCTTATAGTTTCCTTTTTCTTAATGATTGTATTTCCGTGTTATTAAGCGGACTTATAAAACTTTCTTTTCCTTTTGATGAGGTTCTAATGCTATTTCCAAAATAAGTAAAATGTACTCGCCGAAATATAGCTACGATCCCAAGCGATAGATAAACTATAGCAAAAGAATTCGTACTACTTTCTTGTAAAAATATTAACCTACTCTAGTAGAAACGTTAACCCGATAAAGATTATTAGATTTATAACCAGTTCTAAATAAATAAATGATGGCATTTACCACTTGCTAAATAACAAGTAAACCTTCCGTAAATTATATTGTTTTTCGTGCAAAATATTTAAATTTATTAAGCTGCTTAACTATAAAAAAAAAATGGTTAGTTTTCTACTAGAGTATGTTCCAAATAGTTCAGGTACGAATTAATAAGCATATCACGCCTGCGATAGTTTTAGTTACGATTCCTCTTCTATGTGTTAATGGAATATTTTATACTTTTATAACTTGCGTCTAGCATTTAAGAATATTGTTGCTAGGGTGAGGAGTATGATATTCAAAGAAAAAAGAAACCGTTAGAAAAGCATGGTCCCACGCCTAAGCCTTGCACATCTGGAAAGTCTTATCTCCCCCTAGGACGCTGCGTAGCATTTACAGACCCTAAAACAAACTTTTTAAGGAAACCTTTTCATTTTCCTTGCGCCGCGACAGAATATTATTTCCAATTCTAACTCTTGAAAAATCTATATTTATTGAACTATTTTAGATTTCTAATTTCTAATAACGCAGCTCATCTGCAATAATTTTTCTCTATATTTTTATATAATATTAAATTCAAATTTGAAATTTTCAAGTGTAATTGTTTATATAAACTTTACTGATTATAAAGGTTTATTCTGTACAATCCTAATAATTTATTCCTAACAATAATCTCATTTCTCATTCAATTGCAAAAATTTATATTTGAGGCTTGAAGAAATAACAATTCAATTAAGTGGCAAATAAATATATAAATTATAAGATTTTACAATGGGAAATAATGTGAAGCGATATTTTAAGTAACCACGAATGAAATCTCTTATGTCAATGCATTAATTTTAAGTAAACTATATGGAATAAATAAATAACAGCGATATTTACAATAATTTTAGAAACATTTGTACAACATTAAGCTTAATTGGTTAGTCTTACAATCTTTAGCAGCGCCTAGTATTTTTGTCAACTTATATTAGTTATTCTTCTATAGAATTAATTATTATATTTAATAATTCTTAATTTAGCCATAACTCTGCTTGTATCCACCGTAGAATCACTGTTCAAAATTGTAATACCCTGCCAAGGTAATACCTAACGAAACTATGCAATAGTTAATTCATAAAAGTTCAACTTTTAATGGTTTTGTAAAATGTCAAATTTGTCGAGAAAAACTCTCCAAAAAGCTTAGAGTGAGAGAGATAAGAATATCTTTTCTCTCTCTCATCTTCCTTCTTCGTCGCACAATATAGCGTTCTCTCTCGCTCTTGAAGAAGGATACGAGCCGCCGAAAAACACCCTAGAGAAGGGATGAGCGCCCGCTCTCTGTGTTTAAGCATATGGTTCTCCCCGCTAGACGGAATTGTGACGCTTGGAAGGGAGCTCGCCCCCGCATCATTGGGTCCCGCCTTCCGCACTCTTCATCTCGTTCAACATAGAAAACATAGGAGCATCTAAAATATCACAGCCGCCGCCGCACGCATCAGCACCGATTTGACAAAACATCCAAGCCGCAGGACCCGATTCGACACCGCCGTTTTTCGAGGGAGGAGCATTGTCATTAAAACTAGCCGCTCTCCAGTGTACAAGCCAGATCAGTCCGAGATCTCGGTCGACTACAAACTTTTGAATAAAGAGTAAGTGTAGACCTAAAACAATTTTTTGTAACCTTTTTTTCTCCCTTCTCCCACTCCTCGTTGCACTGGCATAAGTAGTACAGATCAACCCTGGTCTAAGTCCTACATGTCGAGCAACTCCCATCGGGCGGTCCTTCTGGCCTAAGCGTAACGTGTCCGAATTGTGGCACAAGTTATCGCAGGCGCGCTGGACGCAACGAACGCCTGTCCTAACACTGGCATAAGTGACTACAGATCAACTCTGGTCTAAGTATCACATGTCGAAACTGGGCATAAGCGATCGTTGGTATGCCACCCACGCAGCAGAGTGACAGAGCTGAGGCATAGGTAATACAGATCAGCAATGATCTAAGTATTACATGCCCTAAGTTGACACGTAAACTATGGGTGAAGTATTCAAATAAATTGTGGGAATAAAATCAGGGAGGCCGGTAAAAGTAAGGGTTGGGAATTAGTAATTAAATTTAATTATTTAAATTTACTTTAACCTTGCTATTGAGTGAATTTCCTTTCCTTTTTTTGCTTCCTCATTGCACGGGCATAAGTAGTACGGATCGACTCTGGTCTCAGTCCTACATGCCGAGCAACTCCCCACTCACACAGCGTCAGAGTTGAGGCATAAGTAATACAGATCAGCAATGGTCTAAGTATTACATGTCCTAAATTGATTCGAAATCTGTGGTTGAGGTATCCCAATAAATCGTAGGAAGTAAATTAGAGATTGAAAATTCACAACAAAATCAGTATTTAGTTGTTATATAGTGCCATCAGTGGTTTGATTTAAGGAAACACCGCGGTCTTAAATAAATATCTTAGTTTATCTACCGGGCTTTTAAAGCTTTCGGGTCGTATTTACCGGGCTTTTTAGCTTTCGGGTCGTTATACCGGGCTTTATGCTTTCGGGTCGTTATACCGGGCTTTATGATTTCGGGTCGTATTTACAGGGCTTTTTAAGCTTTCGGGTCGTATTTACCGGGCTTTATGCTTTCGGGTCGTATTTACCGGGCTTTTTAAGCTTTCGGGTCGTATTTACCGGGCTTTATGCTTTCGGGTCGTATTTACCGGGCTTTATGCTTTCGGGTCGTATTTACCGGGCTTTTTTTAACTTTCGGGTCGTATTTACCGGGCTTTCTGCTTTCGGGTCGTATTTACCGGGCTTTATGCTTTCGGGTTGTATTTACCGGGCTTTTTAAGCTTTCGGGTCGTATTTACCGGGCTTTTTAGCTTTCGGGTCGTTATACCGGGCTTTATGCTTTCGGGTCGTATTTACCGGGCTTTTTAAGCTTTCGGGTCGTATATACCGGGCTTTATGCTTTCGGGTCGTATTTACCGGGCTTTTTAGCTTTCGGGTCGTTATACCGGGCTTTATGCTTTCGGATCGTTATACCGGGCTTTTTAGCCTTCGGGGTAGATTATTTATATTTTGACCGTTTTGGACTTTTAAATCAAATAACTATAAGCGCTAGTAAATTTAATATAATTAAAATTAAGCCAGAGTAAGACCGAAAAAGTTTATTCCCTATTAATTGGCTCCAACCCTGGTATAGTCTTGCCAAAAAAGGAGCATGGAATTAATTATTTAATTCTATTTTAAAAACCCTAAGATTCGGACGTCACATCCCATATACAATTTTTAGCAAAAGCCAGTATAATTTAAATATTTTGCCGTCATTTTGAATTTTTAAAATCTTAGTTCAGATCCGTCATAATCGAATTCAGAAATCCCGTATATACAATTTTCAGCAAAATCTAGTAATATTTCAATTTTTGGAAGCCATCTTGGGTCCTCTATTTGGAATTTTCAACATATGAGTTACGATTCCTAATCGCCGAATCCGGAAACCCACTGTAGACAATTTTTAGCAAACTCGAGTAAAATTTAAATTTTTGTTAGACATCTTGGGTCCACAAGACTGAATTTTCAAAACATATGTTGAGATCCATAATTAGCGAAACCAAAAATTCGATATATACAATTTTCAGCAAAATCCAATAATATTTCAATATTTGACCACCATCTTCGAATCCGCCATTTTGTATTCTGAAAATCTGAGTTCAGATTCGTAATCAGCGTATCCAGAAATCCCTTTTATACAATTTTCAGCAAATCCAGTAGTATTTGAATATTTCGCCTCCATCTTCGATCAGCCATTTTGAATTCTGAAAATCTGAGTTGTGATTCGTAATCAGCGAATCCACATACCCCTTATATACAATTTTCAGCATATTCCAGTAGTTTTTGAATATTTTGCCTCCATCTTCGATCAGCCATTTTGAATTCTGAAAATCTGAGTTGTGATTTGTAATAAGCGAATCCACATACCCCGTATATACAATTTTCAGCAAATTCCAGTAGTTTTTGAATATTTCGCCTCCATCTTCGTTCAGCCATTTTGAATTCTGAAAATCTGAGTTGTGATTTGTAATAAGCGAATATACAATACCCCGTATATACAATTTTCAGCAAATTCCAGTAGTTTTTGAATATTTCGCCTCCATCTTCGTTCAGCCATTTTGAATTCTGAAAATCTGATTTGCGATTCGTAATCAGCGAATCCAGATACCCGTTATATACAATTTTCAGCAAAATCCAGTAATAATTCAATTTTTGGCATCCATCTTGTGTCCTCAATTTTCAAAATCTGAGTTACGATTCCTAATTGGCGAAATCGGAAACCCACTCTATACAATTTTTAGCAAAATAAAGTAAAATTAAAATTTTTGTTAGCGATCTTGGGTCCACCAGTCTGAATTTTCACAATATACGTTCAGATTCGTAATCAGCGAAACCAAAAATTCCGTATATACAATTTTCAGCAAGATCCAATAATATTTCAATATTTGACCACCATTTTCGAATCCGCCATTTTGAATTTCAAAATCTGAGTTCAGATTCGTAATCAGCGAATCCAGAAATCTCTTTTATACAATTTTCAGCAAATCCAGTAGTATTTGAATATTTCGCCTCCATCTTCGATCAGCCATTTTGAATTCTGAAAATCTGAGTTATGATTCGTAATCAGCGAATCCACATACCCCTTATATACAATTTACAGCAAATTCCAGTAGTTTTTGAATATTTTGCCTTCATCTTCGATCAGCCATTTTGAATTCTGAAAATCTGAGTTGTGATTCGTAATTAGCGAATCCACATACCCCTTATACAATTTTTTGAATATTTCGCCTCCATCTTTAATCAGCCATTTTCAATTCTGAAAATCTGAGTTGTGATTCGTAATCAGCGAATCCACATACCCCGTATATACAATATTCAGCAAAATCCAGTAGTTTTTGAATATTTCGCCTCCATCTTCGTTCAGCCATTTTGAATTCTGAAAATCTGAGTTGTGATTTGTAATAAGCGAATATACAATACCCCGTATATACAATTTTCAGCAAATTCCAGTAGTTTTTTAATATTTCGCCTCCATCTTCGTTCAGCCATTTTGAATTCTGAAAATCTGATTTGCGATTCGTAATCAGCGAATCCAGATACCCGTTATATACAATTTTCAGCAAAATCCAGTAATAATTCAATTTTTGGCATCCATCTTGTGTCCTCAATTTTCAAAATCTGAGTTACGATTCCTAATTGGCGAAACCGGAAACCCACTCTATACAATTTTCAGCAAAATCCAATAATATTTCAATATTTGACCACCATTTTCGAATTCGCCATTTTGAATTTCAAAATCTGAGTTCAGATTCGTAATCAGCGAATCCAGAAATCCCTTTTATACAATTTTCAGCAAATCCAGTAGTATTTGAATATTTCGCCTCCATCTTCGATCAGCCATTTTGAATTCTGAAAATCTGAGTTATGATTCGTAATCTGCGAGTCCACATATTCCTTATATACAATTTTCAGCAAAATCGAGTAAAATTTCAATTTTTGTTAGCGATCTTGCGTCCACCAGTCTGAATTATCACAATATATGTTCAGATTCCTAATCAGCGAAACCAAAAATCCCGTATTAAGGTAATACAAATTTCAGCAAAATCTAATAATATTTCAATATTTGACCACCATCTTTGATCCGCCATTTTGAATGTTCTTAATCTGAGTTCAGATTTGTAATAAGCGACTCCAAAAACTCCTTATATACAATTTTCAACAAAATACAGTAATATTTCAATATGTGGCCGACATCTTCGATCCGCCATTTTGAATTCTGAAAATCTGAGTTGAGATTCGTAATCTAGAAATCCCCTAAATACAATTATTAGTAAAATCCAGTATTATTTAAATATTTTGCCGCCATTTCAGTTTTTAAAATCTAAGTTCAGATTCGTAATAATCGAATCCAGAAATCCCGTATATACAATTTTCAGCAAAATTCAGTAATATTTGAATATGCGGCAGACATTTTCGTTCCGCTATTTAGAATTTTCAAAATTTGAGTTCAGATTCCTAATCAGCGAATCTCGATACCCCCTATATACAATTTTCAGCAACATATCTATAAGAGACTAGTTGTAGTGGGGTAGGTGAAGGGGTATGTGGAGGGGTAGGTGGGGGGTAGGTGGAGGAGGTGTGGAGGGGGCGTGAAGAGGGGATGGAGGGGTGGAGGGGGTGGAGGGGAGTGGAGGGGTGAAGGGGATGGAGGGTGTGGAGGGGCAGACGCCCTTCAAAATAACGTAAAATTTGAAAGAATTTAACGATAAAAAGTGGAGGGGAGGTGGAGGGGGGTGGAGGGGGTGAAGGGGAGTAGAGGGGTGGAGGAGGTCGAGGGGGTGAAGGGCGTAGGTACCCATTTTTGCCCTTACAACTATATAATATAGGAAGATATATATATGCATTACTGTACGACGGACTTTTGAGGATCTAGAGTTTTGTTCTCCAGAGTTCGTATATGCTTGGCTAAAGAAATAAACTCCCTCTCTGAGTGGGAGGTATTAATAGAAATCCTCAAAAGTCGATGTTCGTGAGCTGGAAATTTGAGGATGCTCCTCAAAGGGCCTCGAAATCCTCAAAAGTGCGTAGTGGTTTCGAATACATATATATATATATATATATATATATATATATATATATATATATATATATATATATATATATATATACAATTAATTTACATTCATGAATTCCCAAAAACGGACAAAAATTACGACTCGATATAAATCAAAATTATTGTGGTGTCAAACTCTTCTGCAAATAACTTTCGCGCCGTAACAGACTCGTTCGTACCCTGTATTATACACAAATCACCTATATTTATATTTCTGGCACGTTTTGACGAGTAAAAAAGATACGGAACGACTGTTTTGGCGAGTTTTGGACGTTTTTGACGAGCTCGCCAAAAGAGCTAAGATACTATAGACCACTTTTGGCGAGTTTTATTAATACCTCAGCCCCGGAGAGGGATATTATTTCTTTAGGCAAGCATATACTTCAATCATGGTAAAAAACTATAGCTCGCCAAATAGGTTCACCAACATACTTATATACATATGTAAGTACCTACGTGTACACACTCGTAGCGGTGACCGACGTGCCTCGATGAAGCAAGGTTAAACGAGCGTCGGCGATGCGCTGTTATTATAGTCTAAATTCGTTGCCTCTATTACAAGCTAAATGCGTGCGTCGTACGTACGCCCGGCATAAAAAAAATCACGCCCGCCCTCGAAAATCATTGGTATTCTACCACTAACTTTAAAATAATTATCAAGGAAAACAAAGAAATGATCGCGCCCAATGCAGATCGTCTGAGCAAAACAGAAATTTCATAGAAATCACGCTCGGAAAAATGAACCGTCGCAACCCGAGAAATAAAAGCGCGTAAAGCATAAAAAAGAACCCGCACGTGAAATTTAAGATTTTCCGTAAGAATTTTCCGAGATATGATGCTCGGAAAATTGCACTTTCACTACCCGGAAATTGAAAGCGCGCAACGTATCGAATTACCCGCGTGTGAAATTTACGCTTTTCCGCCAGAATTTTGCGAGATATGGCGTCCGGAAAACTGCACTTTTACTATCCGGAAATTGAAGGCGCGCGACGTATTGAATTCCCCGCACAATAAAAAAAGAATTAAATAAAATTATATTCAAAAAGAAAGAAGAGAAAACCGAACTTAATCACCCGATTTAATTCGCGTCGCGTTTATATATATATATATATATATATATATATATATATATATATATATATATATATATATACATATATTTCCTACATATCCCGGGGCGGATATCCCCAAGTCGAAGGGCAACCCTGTCGTCCGTCTGTAGGCTCGCCTTGCGGCAAGTTCTACCAGGACCGGGAGAGAGGCTATGCCGTCCCTTATTTTCTACACCCCCCACTCCTGGGTTCCTAACCTACTGGTCGCCGAGTTGGGCGAACCAACTCGACTCGGCCTGGTTTATCCCGGGGGAGTAATCCCAGGCCTGGCGCGCACTAAAATTTACTTCAAAATAAACTCTTAATCATGAGACGGGAGGTTTCGCCTGGGCATGAGGTTGTCCTCGTCGTGCTCGTGCGCCCTGGTGGAGATTAAACTGGAGCTGGAGCTGGAGCTGGAGACTAAGAGCTCCTCGTGGCGTGCGCCCTATATTTATATGGGAAAATCGAAGATGATAGATTATCTGATCACTTGCTCGGGAGGGTGCGCAATCAACTCATTTACATATACGGTAGGGTATAATTGCGCAACCTGCCGAGAATTTTCGCTTTATATTTGGTTTTTGTCCTGCTACTGGACAAAAATTAAGTACTTTGATAATTTATTAGTTAAAATATAAAAAAAATTACTTGCTAGATATTTAAATTTATGCGAATATAATTATTTGCGTATTTATATGGTATATTTACCAGAATAACTTAAATCAAATAATTAAGACAATCTGTCTCACTCGCACCCATGTTATTTCCCATTGTGCTATCCTTGTCTGATTTCATCAGATAACACGTGGACTGGTATGTAACTATCTATTATAGTTACATGCCTCTTTTTGTACTTATCTGCTACCTGTAATTGTATGGCGCGGAATTCAAAATTTGGTACTAATCATTATGTTAATATGGGGTCATGCGTAGTATGTTATAAAAGCGTAGCTTGTATGTTATTTAATTGAGTATTTCTGGTTAATTATGCGTATCATATATAATTATTATTAAACAAAAAGGATTCGTAATTCAAAACTCCCGCCGTGGCCATTAGTGCTAGTGCACTCATCTAGGCAGTTATGGACTGAGTTATTGCTCTATCACCTAGATGGCAGGTTGAGTATCACTTTTGGCAATTTGGGTCACAGTGAGGGATTTGCGTCGGTAAACAGAATTCCTTATAGTATTTATCATAAGTCCTTATATATATATACATATATATTTTTTTAATATAAGGCATTTATGACCGTTACAAGTTCGTTGCGAAAAGTTGTGTAACATCTCGCGGCAAGAGCGCATCACGGCAGAAATCCCGGGTGGCTGCTACGTTTGCGACGTATGTCGCCTGAAAACTTATCAACACAATTACGCCTGCTACTCAGAATGACAGGGTATCGCGCAATTGTGCGCCTTTACAATGTATACACATGCTCGCACGAAGTTCAGAGTGTCATTGAAGACGATGTCTTCGATCGGCAATTAAGTGGCTTGCCTGTATTTTGCGGCATAGCAATTGCACGTGAGGAACGTACGTTTAAGTAAGTCTACAACTTTTTTTTCAAAATAATTTTCATTTCCTTTTTTATTTACATATTTTTATTTATAGCTTACGAGAGTCTCATACGCGATGATTCGGATACGGAGCTATCCCATAGTTCGGATTTGGACAGCGATGACACCCATTTCAAGCAAAATATGGCCGATATGTCTCCCGAGCACTCGGCGCGCATGGCAGGCGTATTTAATCCTGTTGCGCGAAGACTCAACTTTGACGGCAGTGATACGGAGAGCGAAGGTGCGGGCGAGCAGTTGGTTATTGAGGCTGACGTATGCCTGAAGACGCACAGCCCGAAAGCCCGTCGCTCATCGTGTGCGAGCGTTTCGACCACAATGATGTTGAGGAGACGGAAAGGGAGCGAGTGGCGCGAATCGAGGTTGATATGCGTCTAGAAGATATGATGCATAGGGACCTCGCGCTTGCTGATACACTTATGATGTACGATCGGCCGCTAGTGACAGCAGCAGAACGACGCCTTCTCACGAGCCAACCGCCCGATGTGATTGCTGAAGACAACAGCACTGCGGCAAATACGCATAAACGAGCGTAAGTACACATATATTTATTTAAGAACGTTTCTGGTTTTGTTTTTAAAAAGGCAAAAATTTTTCATTATAGTTATCCAAACGCGTGATATAGTGCACCGGGAAATCCGTATATCGCTCCCCGATCTCGATGGTTTACCGGACTTATATGAGAAAATAGCGCATAATCAGCACGCGTCGATTCAGCGCTGGTTTCGCTCCCAAGCGCAAGACGTGGCGTGTTGACGTGTAGCAGCTCGGATCCGACTTTTTCTTTACATTTATAAGATTTTGTAAGATATTTTTTAAGTGAGCACTTTAATATCCGATAAAGATAGTTCTTGTGCATAGGTGCATATGTGTCGAAAAGTGATACCAGTGGTGGAAAAGTGAGAATCGAGAATCGAAGAGCGAAACAACGTGACGGCGGGGCACGCGTTGCATGCTACACAAGGTTCGTTTTCCGACACGGTGGAGAGGTTTTATACCGTATAATACTAAAATCAGTATAATACTCTAAATTTGTCGTAAACTGCAGTATAATACCACAATTGGAATTATACCCAAAAGTTCTCATAAACAGTAGTATTATACCAAAACAGGTATCTTACTGAAAAAAGCACGACAGTAATAAATTAATAATAAAAAAAAGATATTATTATACACAATACTGCAGTAATAATTAATAAATAAAGTACTAATCTAATAAAAATTTGTACAATTATAATAAAAGTAGAAGTAACTTTCAGTTTATATTGTATTTATAATTAAGAAACTTTTCTATATAAAATCATGAGTTCTGCAAGAAAATGAAATAAAACAAATGATATTGTGAGTGTAATAACATTAAATTATTAACAAAGTAAGTATTTAGCTAGATTTAGAGATAAATAAATAAATATTTTATTCTTCGTTTATCGTCCTTTAGGCGAGACATTGTAATTAAAAATGTTAGAGTGAATAAATCAGCTATAAAATCATATATTTTGGAAACAGTGCATTGGATCCTGATAAGAAGATAACGTTTCTTGTAGAGAAATTTGTCAAAGAACTTAAAAATGAATAATTTGATTTATGAAATAATAAAAGTATAAGAATTAATTGATAAAATATCCAATAGAATTAAATCAAAAACACAACAGAAATTTAAGCAGGATTGAATATAACGGAGTAAAAAAAAAAAATTTTAATTAAGCAATATTATTGCTAACATTAAAAATTAATATTTACATTAATAATTTAATAAGAGGCCTTTATTAAGGAAACGATAGTTTTTCTAAGAATAATAATCGGTCCAAACCTAACCAAAATAAAAATGAAAACATCATTCTAAACTTTAATAATAACAAAAAGAAATCGTTGCGTCAAAAACTACATACTCACAACAAATTTAAATCTAAAGTAGAAGAGACATACCACTACAAATTTAAGTCTAAAGTCTAAGAGAGACGTTCTAAACATCAAAATATCATGCCGTGTAATTTTGGGGATTAAATTATTCAAACACCAAAAACGTAAAACCAAAATATCAAATCCTGAAGGTGAGGAGTGACGCAAACGGACGGTGGCTGGCGACATGAATAAAAAATAAACCCTGAACAGCATGAGGATGCGAATTCCACGTAGAAGGCGCGGAGTTACGCTGACGGGCAAAGACAGATGAGTTTCTTGTTAAAAATATCTAACCCCTAAAAAGCATGAGGGGATGCGCGCTCGTAGAGGCTGAGGAGTTACGCAGACGGGCGGTGGCAAGCGAGATTCTTATTAAAAATATATTTAAACCTAAAAAGCATGAATGGGGATGAGCGCTCCTCGTATATGGTGCGAGGTGACGCAGGTGGGCTGCGGCGGACGAGTTAAATAAAAATATCTAAATCCTAAATAATTTGTGGATGCAAGCACCACGTAGAAGGTGAGGAGTTACGCAGATGGATGGCAAGCAAGCGGATTCATTATTGAAAATATGTAAACTTTAAATAGCCTGTGAATGCAGCCTCCATGTAGTAAGAGTTGAGACATGCTGGCAAACGAATGCAGGCGAGTTTAATGAAAAATATCGGTGAATGCGAGCCGCACATAAAAAGTGAATAGTTAGGCAGACGCGCGGTAGCGAGCAGGTACCTTATATAAAATATCTTAAGTCTAAAAAGCATGGGGATGTGCGCTTCGCGTAGATGGTGCTAAGCCACGCTGGCGAGCGCCGGCAGAAGAGTTAAATAGAAAATATCTAAAACTTAAATTGACTGTGAACGCGAGCTCCACGTAAAAAGTGAGGACTTACGCAGACTTGCGGCAGCAAGCAAGTTCCTTATTAAAAATATCAAACTCCAAACTGCAAAAAGTTATGCAAGAAAGCAGCATTAAGGAGATATCTTATAAAAAATATCTAAATCCCATAAACAGATTATGGATGCGAATTCCCCCTAGAAGGTCAAAAGTGTCGAAGACCGACAGCAGGGGAGTTAAATAAAAAATATCTAGACCCTGAATAGCTTTTGGATGCAAGCACCATGTAGAAAACGAGGAGTTACACAAACAGATAGTTGCTAGCGAGCTCCTTATTAACAATATTTAGACCGCTAAATGCATGGGGCTACACGCTCCACGTTGATTGTGCGAAGATACGTATGTGGACGGCGGCAGGCTAGTTAAATTGAAAATATCTAAACTAAATTACCAGGTTATGATTCAGGACATGATTCCCGGTGAGGCTCCTGCCAAATAGTCACGTGAATCTCAGGTGAGTCTCATGTGAGTCTCATGTGAGTCTCATGCGATTCTCATGCGATTCTCATATAATGTTTATATTCTAAATGTTTTTTATACATTACATTTGAATTTGATTAATTTTTTTTTTCACAAGTCATATTAAATATAATACTTTAATTGTAATTATGTTTTCAAATAATTTAATTTTATCAATTGGAATAATATCCCTACTACAAAAACTCAAGTGAGATCTCACGTAAAAATCTCACCTGACCAAAATTTTTTAAGTTCTTACGGCCCTTCAGAAAAAAAACTATTTTAAATAATTTCTCGAAGTAAGTTTTAGACTTAATTCTTTTTTTTTAAACACTGCTGAAATGTTCAAGTTCGCTATTAGCTAACAAAATTAATATTATGAAACGGGAGGTCTGGGGAAATCTTTTGTAATTCCGCGAACCGAACCCTAGAACACGGTGCCGTCGAGTGCTACTTCTACGACGAGCACTCGGGGTTGATGTTCTCTGGATCCCTGTTTACAAATGTCGAGTCCACGATTGAACTCGACTTTTCCGTGTGCCGGAAAGGGTTAATACTCGCGCTAGCTAGACGCGAGGCGCGGCCACTCAGAATGATCGTCGTCTCGGTTCGACGATCCCGCGGAGGCGGCGGTATCCGGGAGAAGGTTAGGTGAAGGTTAATAAATAACGAGTGGTCTTGGTTACATTTAAAACTATAACAAGATCTATTCTCAGTTATACTATACAAAATACGCGTCGCGTTGCGTGTTGACAAGAAGGCGGGAGATCCGCCGCTCGGCGCGGGCGGATCGAGGTGATTGTTTTTCGCTGGGCCGGCGATCAAGACACCGGCCGCTCGCCGCTGCGAGCCGAAAATACAAATCAATCGCTGCGCGGAAAATAGGCGAAGAGTCTTACCGGGAGGGGAGTGCACTCCCCTCGTCGCTCGCTCACGAATCCGCTCCTGCGTCAGGCCTTATCCTCCGGTCGACTTCGGAGTGTTCAGGCCGAGTCCTAACGTCCAGCGTTCACCTACAGACGCTTCGGACCCCAGGAGTGGCTCGGATTGCTCACGTGCGCTACTCTTCGTGGTCGGTACGTGTACGGGCGCTGCTCTGCACCGGCGAGGACGCACGATACCGTTTTCTTCGCGGACGATCAAATTAACTCGCGTACGCGCGGTTTGACAGCCCGAGAGAATCTCATTCAAAAAGAATCGGGCGCGACTTAGCAACGGTCAAAGTCGCGCCTGCCCCGCGCGTAGCTAACGCGAATACATCGTCCGAGCGATATCAACACACGCTCGAGATACACGAATTCGCGGGAACGAGAGCCTAACGTGTTCGATAGAATACGGAGGACCGAGATACTTATCTTCTCCGTATTTTATCTTGGAACCTCGTTATACCCCTCTCCCAGACGTTGCGTAGCGGAAGAGAAGCAACTCGATACTGAGGCTCTCGTTCGATTCGAGTTTATGTCGTCATCAGCGGCAGAGACGACAGTTCCGGATACGCGCGAATCAGCTCGTGCACTAAACGGCTGATCAAACGATCCACATCGAGGGATCGTCCCGCGCACGCACACGGTGGGTCGCTCATCACCGTAATTCCGCTGCATTCCAACGGCGGTCGGGACCAGTCCCATGACGATTGATGGACCGGAGACGGTTGGCACTTCTGACGCTGGGGCTCCGGTCGACAACTGCCGTCATTCCTCCTAGGTTGACTTGGCAGGTTGTCTTGCCTTCTTCTTGTCTCACTCTTCGGGCCCTTTTTCCGCTCCGGGCAGGCCCAGTGAAGATGCGTTGGTGACCTACACGTCCAACACAATTTTCTGGTTGGACTCGGTGGTGGGGAGTTATATGCTCCGAGCGCGTTCCTCGATCTTGACGAGCGGTATACTCGACTATCCAACCCCTGCTGGATATACCGCTGTTTGGGACGTCGAGAGGCTACCGTCGTCCAAGGATTCGAACCTGTTCCTTGATTCGAACCCAGTCCACTCGAGGGTTTTCTGCCTTTATCTCTTTTGGATAACTTTGGAGGTCGTTGCATGGCCGCTGCATACGCCTCTTTTTCCCTGTCGAGCTGGACTTTTGAAGACTTCGGGACGACTTCTTGTTGTCTTTAGTCCCTAGGTCCGATCGAGGTTGCTTTGCAGAGTGTTTGGCTGCACCTGCGGCTCGTTTCTTATTAGGCACAGCGGAATTGTGAAGCGACGACATTTGCGCACGTAGCTGGCGCAGCTCGTCGTGCAGTCGCCTTACCTCTTCGCTTAGGCGCCTAACTTTCTCCTCCTCCAATTTACGCGTCTGATTACATTCGCATTCGCAATGACGCTCGCCTTCTGCTTGCGTCGATACGTCGCGAAATTGCGAAGTAATCAGCGTTCTGTCCACCGGTTGTGTCGTCACTAGACTACTAATCTCTTCCTCGTTGCTCCTTGGAAGGCTTGTCTGCTCTTCGTCTTCAGGAGTCTGGGAATGAGTAATACAGCCGTCCGATGCCGATGTATTCCATAAACGGGCCATATCGGACGCTTCGGATCGGGGGAAGCTTGGAAAATCTCCCTTCCCCCAGGCTGCATTTGCTCCGTCGTCGTGAGCTTGGGAGTATTCAGCACAGCCGGTCGGTGCCCTCAGGCGGTCTGTATACGCCAAGCGACGTGAAGTGTCAGACTTCTCGAACAGGGGGAAGCTTGGAGAATCTCCCCTCCCCCAGGCTGTGCTTACTCCGACGTCGATTTCGTGGATGGAAGCTGAAGATGATGGCGATGATGCGGTTGCTGCACAGCTGTCCGAAATCCATGTGCGGTCTGCATTCCCCGAGTGACTCGCGTTCTCGGATTCTTCGGACTGGAAGGAGATCGGGGAATCTCCCCTCCCCCAAGCTGTGCTGCACCTTAGGTGCACCTGGACTTCACCCGGTCCTCCCGCTGGAGATAAAGTGCTCCGTGGTGACGTAAGAGCCTCGTGTCTTACGTCTGGAGGACTACCTGCTCTCTGTTCCATATTCTGGTAGACGTATCTCCGTATGGAACTCAGCAAGTTGTTGTCTACTGCTTTATTCGACATCAGTTGCTGAAACAGGCTGTGGGTCAAGGGGTCGGCGATTCGGTTCACTTCTGGAGCGCCGCTTGCATTGAGGGTCGTCGTGTTGACGAACTTATTCCTCCAATCGAGCCTCCTTGTGAACTGCTCGTAAGCACTTCCACTTATTTCTTGTGTGAAGTGGGCTGGGTTGTAACTTCCCATTAGCCACTGAGCGATTCGCTTAGAATCCCCTCGAGATGTCCGGTGCTTCTTAAATCTAGAGCTATATTTGCTTCTATTACAGCTTCAAAGCTCAGCTCTAGATTTTTGCGCCAATGCTCCATCTTATCGGCTAGTTCTTCTGGGGTCGATGATTCCATCTTGCGAAGCTAGACCGATTATATAAAAAATTTGGTGACGAATTGTGTGTGTATGCGCAACTAACTGCTGAGATTCTCTCTCTAATTGGCCGTCTGTTACGCAAATTACAATGTTAGAATTCTAACTACCACACACAATTGTCCCAAGCTGCTCGAGAATGACGTATCTCGATGCAGCTAGCTAGGGAGAGAGCGTGGCTATTCCAAAAAAAAAATTCGCGACGATAACGATTTAAATAATTCCCGCAACCAAAAAAAAGGATGAAAGTATTCTCACTTCCGACCGGCTGCACGCACAGGCACGGTCAAACCAAAAAAAAATCGCGTGAAAATCGCTTTAAATCTCGCGTCAAAAAAAGGAATTTAATTCTCGCCACATATGACGACGAAAACAACGATAATCGTCGTTTAAATGCTCTCGCCCTGGCTTTACAGCAGTTTAAAAGGCTCGGGCTCAGTATACTCAATACTACCCGAGCATAAACATAAACACCTACAAAAACAAGCAATCTGCTGTTTTGTGTTTATGTTTCTATGCGCGCCGCGAGTCTTCTTGTCTGTTTGTTTACGCCCGGCACCTCGACTTGGCGAGTTTAAATCACTGCGCCTATCAGCTGTAACGGCTTATGACCACTGGCCGTCTGCTGATTAGTCCGGTGCAGTGATTTGCGCGTGGGCGAATTTAAACGAAACGCGATTTGAATAGGCCGGTTTCGAATGTACCGGCCTCTAACCTTCTCCTTAAACCCAACACGTTAGGGCGCCATTTGAAACGGGAGGCCTGGGGAAATCTTTTGTAATTCCGCGAACCGAACCCTAGAACACGGTGCCGTCGAGTGCTACTTCTACGACGAGCACTCGGGGTTGATGTTCTCTGGATCCCTGTTTACAAATGTCGAGTCCACGATTGAACTCGACTTTTCCGTGTGCCGGAAAGGGTTAATACTCGCGCTAGCTAGACGCGAGGCGCGGCCACTCAGAATGATCGTCGTCTCGGTTCGACGATCCCGCGGAGGCGGCGGTATCCGGGAGAAGGTTAGGTGAAGGTTAATAAATAACGAGTGGTCTTGGTTACATTCAAAACTATAACAAGATCTATTCTCAGTTATACTATACAAAATACGCGTCGCGTTGCGTGTTGACAAGAAGGCGGGAGATCCGCCGCTCGGCGCGGGCGGATCGAGGTGATTGTTTTTCGCTGGGCCGGCGATCAAGACACCGGCCGCTCGCCGCTGCGAGCCGAAAATACAAATCAATCGCTGCGCGGAAAATAGGCGAAGACTCCCACCCGGAGGGAGGTGCACTCCCCTCGTCGCTCCCTCACGAAGCCGCTCCTGCGTCAGGCCTTATCCTCCGGTCGACTTCGGAGTGTTCAGGCCGAGTCCTAACGTCCAGCGTTCACCTACAGACGCTTCGGACCCCAGGAGTGGCTCGGATTGCTCACGTGCGCTGCTCTTCGTGGTCGGTACGTGTACGGGCGCTGCTCTGCACCGGCGAGGACGCACGATACCGTTTTCTTCGCGGACGATCAAATTAACTCGCGTACGCGCGGTTTGACAGCCCGAGAGAATCTCATTCAAAAAGTATCGGGCGCGACTTAGCAACGGTCAAAGTCGCGCCTGCCCCGCGCGTAGCTAACGCGAATACATCGTCCGAGCGATGTCAACACACGCTCGAGATACACGAATTCGCGGGAACGAGAGCCTAACGTGTTCGATAGAATACGGAGGACCGAGATACTTATCTTCTCCGTATTTTATCTTGGAACCTCGTTATAATTAGTTAATTCTTTGTAAAATTCTTTATAAAATTATACTTCTTTGATAAAAAAAATTGATATTATAAATTAAGGCTATAATTAACTGTATAAGTAAATAATAGACATGAAACATATCTGCAACATTATAATAAGATTATAAGATCATTGATGATATTTTGCTTAATGTGGAGAAAGAAGAAATGAAGTTCAACGAGCCCCGTGCTCGCGCTCTCGACGTCACACGAGGCCGGCGCCGAGCGCGCCCACGTGTACTCGGTATTAGCAGCTACCAAGAATAGGTGCAACGCCGATAGCGACAGTTCGTCAAGGAGATATCTTGGCGCCGATGTCCCTGTCGAAAGTGCTGAGAATCTTGTGAAATCTCAGACAGAACCTCAAATCCAATAAAAAATCCAAAGCCTCTTACAAAATTTCTAAGACCGTGGCTATAGTTTTTTTTTATTTTTCATAATATTATCTTAGAATCTTGAGTTTAAATTATCGAAGCTATTCTTTTTAATTTAACATTTATGGTTTGAAAGTAATGTGTGAAACAGTGATACTTAAATATATTCATATAGACTACAGTTATATTATAGTTTTTAATCTACTAACACATCTACACTCCTTCGCACAAAAAAGTCCTAAATTAAAAAAGATATGAATGAATTGTTATAATACCAGACTCGAATATGACAATGCTCTATTATACTCAAAGATATTCTGTAAAAGTGTGTGAATTAATTGACATAAGTTTGTATGCTTTTTATTTTTTTGTAATGGGAACTTATATTTATATGTTAAAATAAATATGTTTTCCTTTGCCTGTTAAAATTAATGTATCTTACAAAAATAAGTCAAAAAATCCAACTGGTTTTATCACTAGAAAATAAGGAGCATCGTGGACTGTAGTCAAGTCATATATGTATAAGCTTCAGATAATAGGTAGTGCGAAAGAGCATTTCCAAATGCTATAAGTATATAGCTTTACTACTAAAACTGTCAGTACTGAATCTTTACAAGTACCGGTATCAGTAAAAATAGATTACTAATTTTACAACTCTGGTGCATTAAATCAAAGCAAATTTTTTCTTGTGTTTAAACATTTTTTTCTCATTTATGTACCATTTACAAGTCCTAAGTTAAAATTCATTCTAATTAAGCTTACTAGGCCAAGTAAGTAAATTCTTATATGACTAGCTTACATGTTGTATTTTAAACATAAGTAGAAGTAACGGAAGGGTAGCAGCGACAGATTCAGTTTTAAAGTCATATACAATTTCTAGTGCTCTTTCCTACTTATAGCCGAGTCCTACTTATCGCATTTGGAAATGCTCTTTCGCACTACCTATCATCCGAGGCTTATACATACAGGGTGTATCATTTTAATTGACGCACCCGAAAATTTCAAAAACGGCGTCTCCTAGAGAAAAATGATTCAAACAAAAGTTGTAGGGTACGGAGGGGGCCAATTGATAATGACCTTCACTTTGACCTTGAGCTCAAGGATCAAGGTCATTTGAAGGTCAAATCGATTTTTTGCATAAGAACCCCCACTTTTGATCCCGGAAATGGAAAGAGCGGCAAATTCTACGTTCAAGTATGACCTTAACCGTAACTTCAAACTCAAAGGTCAACATAATGTAAAGAAGGAAATTAGTCAACGCATTCAAACATTTGGAAAACTACACAGCTTACACAAGAAAATGTTTTGTACAAAAGCTGAGTGTAGGGAGGGGGGGGGGGCAACTGACCATGATATCGATCTTCAGGTCTATATTAAGATGTGGCCTTGACATAGACGTTAAGATCCAGGATAAAGATCGAAGAAATCCAAGAAGGACAAAGACCTATTCCAGCTTTACCCAGACACAACGACGTAGACGTGATAGGAAAGTATTTCGTTGGAGTGCTAAATTTTTCTAAGCCCCCTTGCCTTTCACGTTCCGGGATGCTTTCTGTTGTCGTGAGTCCCCTCGCCTTTCACGTTCCGGGGTGCTTTCTGTTTCCGTGAGTCCCCTCGCCTCTCACGTTCCGGAGTTTTACTTTTTCAATATCAATCAATGTCAACCTCGTCATAGTTGTTCAAAGTTAGCACCATCAGCTTCGAGACATAAGTTGATTCTAATTTGAAAATTATCGACAGTCTTCAGCAGTACGTTTCTTGGAATTGCCGCACACGCTTCTCTTATTCGATTTTTCATATCTTCTCTTGTAGATAGCGCTTCCTCATACACTTTGCCGTTTATGAATCCCCACAAAAAAATCAAGCGATGTCATATCAGGTGATCGGGCAGGCCAAGAAACTGGACCTGCTCGTCCTATCTATCTTTGCGGATACATGTTATTCAAAAAGTCCAGCACGATTCGTGCATAATGCGGCCCTGCACCATCGAATTGAACGTACATTGCTTGTCTCGTTGCCAAATCAACATTTTCAAGCATACCAGGTCAGTGCTCACTAAGCATCTCTCGAAAAATAGCTCCTGTTACATTTCTATCAAAAAAGTATGGACCAATTAGATAACCATTGACGATGCCACACCAGACCATTAGACTCCAACGGTGTTGGTTGTCAACTTGTCGATAACAATGAGGATTAACCTCTGAGTAATAATGGCAATTGTTTCTATTAAGTTCGCCGTTATTTTTGAAAGTAGCTTCATCGCTAAACATTACAAACCTAAAGAAGTCATGGTCCTCCTCAATTTTTCGTAAAGCCCAATTACAAAAATTTAAACGCTCTTGATGATCATTGGGAGTTAAGGCTTGCACTAATACTATGTGATATGCGTGGAATTTCACTTTTTTGATAATTCTTGAAACAGTTTTAAAAGGAATACCTGGCTCTCTTGAAATGATTCGACAACTTGTGTGCGGATTTAGGTGAATGTAAGCTAAAATTACAAGAACACGTGTATCATTTTCTTCGTATACACGACTTGGACGTTGTCGTCTTAAGTGGCCATTCTGAGTTCTCAACTTTAGTCTTTGAATGGTTCTGTCATTAGGATGTCGCCGATCTGGGTAACGCTCTGCATATCGTCTAGCAGCAGCTCGGTAACTACCATGACATTCACCGAAAATTATCAACATATCAACAATTTAAGCTGGTGGGTAGTCTGCCATAATTTTTGACAAAAAATTTTTGTTAAATTGGAAGCAAAATGAAAAATTATAATTAAAACTTAAGAACAAATTATTGAACTGTGGACAATAAAGAGCGGAGACTCCACAAAATAATGTATGTCTGTCGCATTAACTGAATGCGCAAACTGCTCTTTTAATTTAAAGTTTAAGTGCCTTTCACTTGAGATTAAGTTCGCAAGCAGAAATCACATCACCAGTGGTCACCTTAGGTAAAAATTGGTTATTGATAATTATTAGAAATCACTTAAGATGAAAGTTTGTGATTAATGGTTGAATGCGTAGTTCTTGAAATGGATACATTGATCAATTTAAACATTAGAATGACCTTAAATATTAAATTTCAAATTAGGGTCAAGGTCATATTTGAACGTAAAATTTGCTGCTCTTTCCATTTCCGGGGTCAAAAGTGGGGGTTCCTATGCAAAAAATTGATTTGACCTTCAAATGACCTTGATCCTTGACCCCAAGGTCAAAGTGAAGGTCATTATCTGTTGGCCCCCTCCGTAGCCTACAACTTTTGTTTGAATCATTTTTTTCTAGGAGACGCCGTTTTTGAAATTTTCGGGTGCGTCAATTAAAATGACACACCCTGTATATTCTAGTCAAATCTTTCCTTATTTAGTCGTTTAGTTTACATACAATGTTACTCAATGTTAGTATTGTTGACAATGTAGTTTTTACTACAATAGAAAAATATTTTTTAACATGTCGTGGATATTATATTCCCTGAAGAGGCTGACAACATGGTTCAGCGAAACGTTGTATAATAGAATGTGACGTTTTCTTTTGAGGGTTGATCCTTCCCATTGTTCAAGTTTTAATTTGATTTAAAAATCTAAAGAAATCCAGATGGTAACGTGGGTTACCGCCATGCTTCAAAGGGTTAATATACCATTCCGAAGTGAGAAAATAATTATTTAATTTAGTAAAGTTAATTTAGCAGATCTGTGCGCGCGCGAACACACACACACACACGCACACACACGCACACACACACACGCGCACGCACGCACGCGCACGCACGCACGCGTTATTTGATACACATAGAATACACACACATATTTATGTGCAACGCTAGTATCTAGGACATTCATAATGTGCAATGTTAGTTTCCATGACATTTGCTAGTTTCCAGGACTTGACCTGTAGTTTCGGGGACCTTTAGGGTTACTTTCACAGCATTTTTTCCGTAAAATTTTTCCGAAATCAACATAAAATTTGACGGAACTTAAAGCAGGCACCGCAGGCGCCGTGCTGTTAGTCATACCCTGAGGGACGTTGGTATGGTAGAAAATGGCGGCGTATGGGTTGGTATGGTAGAAAGTGTGTCTATATATAAATATATATATATATGTATATATATATAAATAAATACATACATCGGTACTATTGGGGTCCTAGAGTTTCTTACTCTGAGAGTTTACATTGGAATACCGGAACAAATACACTTGACTAAAGAAATAATGACCCTAAGGGTACCGTGATTCGCAGGGGGCCTGCGGCGCCCGCTTTTAGTACCCAAATTCCGGAACAAAAGCCCGGAGAAGTACCTAAGATGTATTGTAGACGAAGCCTTATGGACCTCAAAAGTAGCGATAGATGCATCATATTTTTTAAGCTGGTCCCCAAAAAGGACAAAAGTTCCCAAAAGTAGCAATCTATGGTGTATATATACCCCAAAAGTAACAACACATATACCTATATATATTATATATATATATATATATATATATATATATATAAAACTTAGTACACCGCTACCTTCCAGGACACGTACAGGGTTTCTGCAATAGAAGTAGGTATCAAACGTTAAACAGTATATAAGTGACTAAAGAAATAATATCCCTCAGGGTGTTGACTAATACCGCGACGCCTGCGGCGCCCCCTTTCAGTTCCGCAGTATTTTACGTTGATTTCGGAAAAATTTTACGGAAAAAAACCTTGTGAAAGAAACCCTAAATATCCTGAATAATACAAAAATGTTCTGAAAGTTAGCGGTAAACATATTCCTAATTCAGTACAGTCCTGAAAACATGCAAATGTCCTGAAACATAGCGGTAAACCAATGAAAAGTCCTGAAACATAGCGGTGAACATATATATATATATATATATATATATATACAAATACATACATTGGTACTATTGAGGTCCTAGAGTTTCTTACTCTGAGAGTTTACACTGGAATACCGGAACGAATACACTTGACTAAAGAAATAATGACGCTAAGGGTACCGTGATTCGCAGGGGGCCTGCGGCGCCCGCTTTTAGTACCGAAATTCCGGAACAAAAGCCCGGAAAAGAACCTAAGAGGTATTGTAGACGAAGCCTTATGGACCTCAAAAGTAGCAATATATCCATGGTTTTTTTGAAGCCGGACCCCAAAAAGGACAAAAGTCCCCAAAAGTAGCAATATATAGGTTATATATACCCCAAAAGTACCAACACATATACCTATATATACCTATATATATATATATATATATATATATATATATATATATATATATATATATATAGATATATATATATATATATACATATATATATATTGTCACGACCTGCCGTACCGACGTCGGTAATTAGTAAGTTCCTGATAGTGAACGCTAGAAGGCGCGTCGATGCAGAATTGGAGCTGCATCGACGAGACGACGAGCGAGCCGGCGCACACTGGGGCCGAAAGGTTTAAAACCACCTAGAGGCCATAATTCTCAACCGAATTTGAAAATTCAGAAACGGGAACTTTTGTGATAAAATACCAAAGACCGCTACGAAGCCTAATTTTGAAAATATGAACCTATAAACCTAATTTATAACCTATAATCCCAAAATTTACACTTGTGATTCCCAAAAATGCTATAAAACTTCAATTTATAAGTCCTTGACACATGCTCTCTTAACCTTGATTCATAAAATTGGTCTACAGATTAAGTCTTGGGCCATTCTGTCAGAAATAGTGTATATTTTTAGGATATACATTGTATGTGGTTTAAATAACATTTTTTCTCTTTTTTATAGCTGATTTTGGCCTCAGAAGCCACTAGGTGTAAGACCCCCTTAAGACTGATGAGAATAGGGCTTATAGGTTTAGAGTTTATGAGTGCATGGCTTACTGGATCAAAGGTCAAGAGTTCACGAGTAAAGGGCTTACAAATTAAAGGTTTATCGTATTTTTGGGATTTGCAGGTCAAAAATTGAATTGATTGGTTGATGTGATAGAATTATATGACTCCTTAGATTTATAGGTTAATTTTTTGGAAAATCAGGCTTCGTAGGGCTCTTCGATATTTGATAACGAATGTTCCTAAGCAAAAATTTTGAGATTCCGTTGAGAATTGCGACCTCTAGGTGCTTTTGAACCAAAAAATCCGTATGGCCCCAGTGTGCGGCGCGGGAGACGCGATCGGCATCAATGTTGTTGTTATCGTTCATACAAAAACGCGTGCGGAAGTGAATTCGCGGAGAGACCGCGTTTCCCGCGATAAGAAGTGAAGTGTTTCACTGTTTCAACCTCAGGAATGCAGGCGTGATGCATCCTGAGGCTAATATCATTGTTCGAGAAATGTGTTATACCGTACTTTCGACGGAAACACGAGGAGAGCTCAGAGATAGTGCGACAGGCTAGAACTACCTGTCGTACTCCCGAACCAGCAACATCCTAGTGTAGTAAGCATGTTCGTCTGGCACGAAAGCAGCAGAAAGTATCATGAGAGGCGATACAATGAAGCCAGCCTAGCAGCGAGGATGCTTGCGAGAAACCTAGGCCACATCGTATGAATCTAACCTACAATAGCGGTAAGCGTGCACGCATTCTTCCGCGCCGCGTATTAGCTCCGCGTAACCGCTTGTCCAGGCTCGTCGTACCTGGACATCGGCTTCGAGTAGGCGTTCTCGTGCGGTGAGAGCAAGTGTGAGGAGAGAGTGTAGGTATCGGGCTCGTGCTTCATCAAGGTTAAACGCGAGGTCAAACCACCGGCTTTTTCAAAGCCAGTGAGTGCGCACAACAGGTGCGCAAACGTGTAAACCCACCGTCTACCCTCTCTCTCACACTTATACGTGTGTGCGTCGCGCGGCGATCGTGACTGCTCTCACACTTCGTCATTTTACTCGGTGAGCGCGCGCGTAGAGTACCGCACACGTGAGGTGTATTATACCTCACGTGCGCGGCGTGAATTACCGCGAGCGTGACGTCAGTCTCCGAGGCAGCTGACGTCAGAGGTAACGTGCTGGCGCACCGTTTAGATAGGGAATACGCAAACCTAAATTCATTTCTTTTATATTTCTGATCCATTATTACACCACAACTTCTTTTATTTAATAAACAATAGTCTTTTATTATTAACATTTAACCTCTCGAGTTATTATTTCGCGACCTAGTCATTCCCCGTTCCCCGCCGCCTCCGCGGTCGTTACGTAAGAGAAAACGTATCGTTTCATCTGAGCAGCCGGCACACGAACCAGTGAACGAGAGGAGAGTTCGAGTCACTTGTGAGAAACAAGCGCAAGTCTTCGACTTGCGTGTTGCACGTTAAGTAACCAGATTAGGTGAACATTGCACGACGTTGTAGCGTCCGTTGCATAATCTGGCTATTACATTTCCGGGAGTTGAACCGAGAGATATGGAATTGAACCGCTAAGGTACGCAGGTGAAACGTGCCTTAGCCGAAAATCCACCCTGTGACAACTGGCGCCCTAAACGTGTGTGTGCTTGGGAATATCGCGAAACTTTGACTTCGAAGGAGCAAAGTTCGAATCCCAAAAATTTCTTTTTGCGTTTTTCCGATTTTTTTTTTCAGATTTTTAGTAAGAAAGTGACTAAAGTACAACAACCAACCTACAGCAAAACCTCTGGGGGTAGAAGTTCGAAGATTTTTGAGAAAAATCAATATAAATTGCTGTAGGCTAAAAAGTTGCTATTTTTTTTTATAGAACATCGTGACAAATAGTTAGATACGGTGCGCCGAGGCGGAATAGAAGTGCGAGCGTGATCTTTATTTGTTTAAACAACAATAATAATTTGTTTAAACAATAATAAAAATTTGTGAAGAGAAGCATCACGGGATTGAGCACTCGACAAAATTTGTGACGAGCGTTCAATCGATACCAGTTGCTAGCCTAGTGAAGGCTAGTAGATGCGATACCCTCAAAAGAATTGAACCGGTGAACAAGAATCGAACTGAGGGGTAGATTCGAACCCACGGTTAACTGGCTGGCATAAAATTTTTTTAAAATAAAATAAATTTGAGAATAGCTGAAAGGCAGCGACAAACCAGTAATTGGTGCTATAAAGGGATCGAAGTACCAATTACTGGCATTTAAACAGTGAAACCAGCCAGTGTATTTTGAGATTATGCAACTGGTATCAACCTTTTGCAACTCGAACTCGTGGAATTCAGAGTGTGGAGGTTAGGTAGACTTATAATACATTATAAACTATTTATACATATTTAGTTATTTATTTATAAAATAAGGTGCGCCTTAGGGAACGATCCCTTTAATAGAAACCGCACACACAACCACACTCTGAAATACACACTCAAGCGCATGTAAAGACAGCGACAAAAGAAAGCAAGATCCGAAGATGACAGGTGAAGAACAAGCCCTTTATATGGAAAAAAAAGAAGATTTAGGGGCAACCTTTATGAAAGGTATAGTTCCCTTCTCAGGTGCCGCTGGTAAGCAGGACTCAACCGCTGCCTAAAAGCCGCGGTAGAGCCTGAAAGAGAGAAATGCCGCAAGCAACAGCGAAGAGGGCGATAAAGAAAAGAAAAAGACATCGCAAGATGGAAAGTCACTGCTAAGCAAGGAACGAGTAACGAAGAGTGCTTAGCAGTGACGACGAAGAAAAGAGTGACGATGATTTTCGGAAGACAAAGAAGACGAACGAGGCCGCCACGTCTGAGAAGAGAAAACAGCGTGAGCATTGACAGTTCGAAGTACCATTAGCAGTCAAAGTGAAAGCTCCATGAAATTGTTTGAAGGAGAAACAAAGACCTCATTACGAGGGCAAGGAAGACCGTCGACAAGGTCAAGGACAGCTGTAAGGTCGAGTACCTTATAGGGCAAGGACGACCGACGAGAAAGGTCAAGGATAGCCCTGAGGACTCATTGGAGGACCTTAAAAAGCAAGGACGACCGTCGACAAGGTCAAAGACAACCCTCAGGTCTCATTCGCTGCTATGGCTGTAGCGAGATAGGCTACTGAGAAGCCGAGAGTGCCACAGCCTGTCGTCGCTGAAGAATGGACGTTGAGACATACCGTTTAACCAAAGAAGCTTACATCAAGTGACGAGCAGGACAGGTCAACGGTAGATTCCAGCGACGGCAGGTAACATACTTCGGAGACGAAAAACATCGTACCGCTGTTATCTTTCGACGAGTGGTGGAAAGAGAGATAGGAAAATCCACCAAACCGTCGACGTTCAGACGAAAAGAAGAGAGTATAATATCCTCGGAGGGATAGGACCCCTCTACCGGAAGCCGAATGCCTCTGGGCCAGCTCAGGCGATCCTCTCACGTGGCATCGCTGGCCAACTAATTTTGCCCAAAATTAAGCCGCGATGACAGGTCATTTCCCGGCCGGTCACACCAGTGACTGATAAAAGTGACTAGAGGTTTCGTCAAGGGCCGTAGATGCGCCGAAGCTTAGCTCCGCATCCGCTTTGTGCCGCCAGGCATACCGTTCTCGATTTGTTTGTCGAATCGGCGGTAACGATGCCTGGTTTCGAGTGTGTTTAACTCCAGGTAACGTAAGCGATGACCTTAGAAGTGACCTAGCTAACTCTAGCATACCCTAGGGGAAGGCCACCCCGCAATGCGCTGACTCACACCAGCCGGGCGTGATAAACGCAATGGGTAGCTCGATAGGTCGTTTCGCCTGTCCAGCACTATCGCTACGGAAGTTCGATTCCGAGTTTCGAGAATGCGAAGAATCTCCGAGGATAGGAACTGATCTTAAGAAGAGAAGAAGAAAAAAGGAAGATGAAGAGAACACGGCGATGAGCGACCCGCCGTTTGCGAGAACCCAATCCCCATGGGCACTGGGCCCGATAAGATCGAGAGTAATAACCAGGATGCAAGGTGAAGACGAACTAGGGAGAGACTACATCACCTGCTTCCTGGTCATTATAACAAAAATTAGCGAAGACGACACAGCATTTAACATCGTCGCCTGGCTAGAACGAACCAGGTGCCGATTAGCTGTTTGTACATGAAGTAGTGGCCAACGAGAAGCCACCAACGTGAAGAGAGGCGAACATTACTGTCTTGGTAGACAATCATGACAGCAAAGCGAAGCACGTATTGCTAGCTCTATAAGTAGATCAGCCTGTAGAGCTAGAGAAAGAGCAAGCTTCTACCGAAGCTAAATCTTCAGTTACTGAAGAGTGAAGAAAGTTTTTACCTGGCAACAGTATGATGCAGCTTCGAGGCAAACCTCAAAACCTTGAGAGATGACAAGGGCAGTCGGAGACAAAGCTGTCTCAGATTTTCCAGGTACAACCGACGTCAGATTGGTGTACAGAGTCGCCCATCTGGAGATAAGCGACGTCTGGGTGGGGGGTGTCACGGCCTGCCGTACCGACGTCGGTAATTAGTAAGTTCCTGGTAGTGAACGCCAGAGGGCGCGTCGATGCAGAATTGGAGCTGCATCGACGAGACGACGAGCGAGCTGGCGCGGGAGACGCGACCGGCAACAATGTTGTTGTTATCGTTCAGACAGAAACGCGCGCGGAAGTGAATTCGCGGAGAGATCGCGTTTTCCGCGATAAGTAGTGAAGTGTTTCACTGTTTCAACCTCAGGAATGCAGGCGTGATGCATCCTGAGGCTAATATCATTGTTCGAGAAATGTGTTATACCGTACTTTCGACGGAAACACGAGGAGAGCTCAGAGATAGTGCGACAGGCTAGAACTACCTGTCGTACTCCCGAACCAGCAACATCCTAGTGCAGTAAGCATGTTCTCCTGGCACGAAAGCAGCAGAGAGTATCATGAGAGGCGATACAATGAAGCCGGCCTAGCAGCGAGGATGCTTGCGAGAAACCTAGGCCACACCGTATGAATCTAACCTACAATAGCGGTAAGCGTGCACGCATTCTTCCCCGCCGCGTATTAGCTCCGCGTAACCGCTTGTCCAGGCTCGTCGTACCTGGACATCGCCTTCGAGTAGGCATTCTCGTGTGGTGAGAGCAAGTGCGAGGAGAGAGTGTAGGCATCGGGCTCGCGGTTCATCAAGGTTAAATGCGAGATCAAACCACCGGCTTTTTCAAAGCCGGTGAGTGCGCACAACAGGTGCCCATACATATAAACCCGCCGTCTTCCCTCTCTCTCACACTTATACGTTTGTGCGTCGCGCGGCGATCGTGACTGCTCTCACACTTCGTCGTTTTACTCGGTCAGCGCGCGCGTAGAGTACCGCACACGTGAGGCGTATTATACCTCACGTGCGCGGCGTAAATTACCGCGAGCGTGACGTCAGTCTCCGAGGCAGCTGACGTCAGAGGTAACGTGCTGGCGCACCGTTTAGATAGGGAATACGCAAACCTAAATTCATTTCTTTTATATTTCTGATCCATTATCACACCACAACTTCTTTTATTTAATAAACAATAGTCTTTTATTATTAATATTTAACCTCTCGAGTTATTATTTCGCGACCTAGTCATTCCCCGTTCCCCGCCGCCTCCGCGGTCGTTACGTAAGAGAAAACGTACCGTTTCATCTGAGCAGCCGGCACACGAACCAGTGAACGAGAGGAGAGTTCCAAACACTGGTGAGAAACAAAGCGCAAGTCTTCGACTTGCGTGTTGCACGGTAAGTAACCAGATTAGGTGAACATTGCACGACGTTGTAGCGTCCGTAGCATAATCTGGCTATTACATCTCCGAGAGTTGAACCGAGAGATATGGAATTGAACCGCTAAGGTACGCAGGTAAAACGTGCCTTAGCCCGAAAATCCACCCCGTGACAATATATATATATATATATATTTATCTGCAACGGTTCGTTCCGGGACGTTTACACTGTACATCGCTGTTATTTCCGGGACGCGCTGTTTTTTCCGGGACGTCCCGGAAATTTTTCTGTACGTAACCGTTATTTCTGGGACGCGTCTAGAGTCAATAACCCCAGGGATATTATTTCTTTAGTCACGCGCTTATATAGGGAACTCTGAAGAGATAAACTATAGGACCCTGTAGATTACCAGAAATAACGTGTATAGGTCTTTATATATATATATATATATATATATATATATATATATATATATATATATATATATATATATATATATATATATATATATATATATATGGGAGCGTCCAGCAGAAACGGACCACCGAGCGCGCATGGTGCCTTCTTTCGCGTAAAAGGCGCTCTGTTGAACTCGCTCATAATCGTATGCTGCGTCTTTGAAAAAAAAAACCAAGGACCTATATCGATAGATTTTTTTCTGCTCTTTCCAACTGCGCTATTGTTTTTATTGCAAAACGCGTTCTTCCGGACGAAAACTCGAGTTGAATATTGAAAGCCATTTTTCTCAAAGTATGTCATGTTTTTTTTCAAAATAAACTACACCATTGGAAAGAACAACTCTTAAATTTCAAAACCCTATCTTGGAGAAGGTGGAGAAATAAAGGGTTTAAAAGTAACAACATGAAAAAGACAGCGCCGAGGATCCGCGCGAGCCCCTCGCGCCCGTGCGTACGGCACGTTTAAGTGCACGCTCTATTCAATTCGCTAATAATCGTGTACCAAGTCTCTGAAAAAAGAACTAAGGACATATATCGATAGATTTTTTCCTGCTCTTTCCAATGGTGCTATTATTTTTATTCCGAAATGCTTCTTTCTAGTTGAAAATTCCATTTGAATGTTTAAACTCTATTTTTTCAATAAAATATCAGTCTTTTCTTCAAAATGAATTATATTCTTCAAAAGTACAAGTCTTAAACTATAAAATATTATATTTTTAAGTTGAAACATGAAAAGTTCAAAAATAGTAAGATCAAAAAGACAGCGGCTGCCTGAACTTTTTACGCTATGCTCAAGGGCGGATTAATACACGCGATGTGCTATTTCGCCCTTTCTTTTTTGTAAATATAAAATGTTTTGTAACTTACAATGCCAATGCGTGGACATAATTTTGTGGATCTAGTTGTAACAGTTAGTATAATATTACAATGAACTTTGTTCATTTATATAACAAAATTTGAAAAACATAATATATTAAACATAAAAATATCCATGAACGCGCTGAAAGCAGTGAAACAGAAATTTAAAATAACCTTATAGATTGTTTAATCTGGCATAACAATATTACCTTTTCCTTTAAATTCTAATTTTGTTACATTTTTTTGATTTTATAAGAATTGTCCTTTTTGCGACATCCGCTTCTTTCTTTGTTTGAGTTTTAAGTACTTTTTCTTTTTTGATCGGTGGATATAATTGAGAATCTTCTGACGCTGAAAATCTTTTAAGTTCCAACTTTTTGGCATCATTTAATAATTTAATACAATGAAACAATTGAGTTCCAGGTATTGTCTTAGCTGAGGCTAGCCTGTTTTGTAGCTTTTCTGTAGCCTTTAAGTAATCGTCTTTTGATGAAAAAAAGCACTCAATATTTTTGAAATACTCAGTTGCCCATTTGTATAAATCTTGGGGCGTCAATATATAATTGTCGGATACTTTCCGTAGACTTTCTCGTCTGGCATTGCTTTTCACGGAAGCACCTATTCCATCACATGCATTTTTTCCGTGGGCTGTTGCATGAAAATGCCACTCAGCATCAACAGCAAAATCATCATAATGATGAAGAAGATTTTGGAAATTGCGTTTATTTTTAAAATATTGCGCAGCTCCATCAGTAAAATAAATAACTATTCTAACTAAATCGAAAGACTTTTTAAGGAAATTAATTATAATTTCTTGTATTAGATAAACTGCAACAACGTCATGAATTAAACTATCTGAGAAAACTACCATGCTTTTGTGTTCAATTTTAGATTCTGATCCTTTATAGTAAATGACTATTGTAGCTAAACTACATTGATTATTATTATAATGAAATGATTGTGCTGCATCTTGTACTATAAAAGCATAGTTTTCTGAAAAATCTAGAGAAATTAAAAACTCTCCTTCAGATAAGGTTCTCTCAAGAATTGAAAATAAGAAGACTGTTGTTTAGAAATAAATGAATGAGTGTTAAGTTTATACAAAAGAGGAAAAAAAATATTGATAAATGAAGACTTAGAAACGTTTTCAGTTTGCAATGTTGATCTATTGGTAGTTTTCCACATTTGAAACTTTATTTCATTGATCTCAGAGCTTTCGAATAATAATTCTAGATCATTTTTTAGAGGTTCGACACCAGAACAATTTTCGCACATATTTAAATAGCATTTTGCTATTGGACTTTTACAAACTATTTCGGCTATGCAATCTTTATAAGTGTTCATTCTATCAAAAGAAACTCCTGAGTTTCTTAAACCAACTAACAGAAGTTTAACATTTTGATGATACACGCAAACACACACTAAATGTGTCCCATTGCTACCAGGTAAAACACAATATTTAGGACGACATTCGGCAAATTTACTGAATCCTATTTTCGATCCAGGATACTGTTGCTTATATTTTAAATATAGTTCTCGAAGATTGTATAAAACAAGACGTTTCTGGATATAACTTTTTGTGCCATCATCATTTTTTATACATTTGTTATCTTTATAGCCTGGCATAATTCTACTATTCTCATCACTTTCATAGAAGAGCTTTACTTGATCTAAAGTATCACTTGATATTTTTTTATTTCCTTTGTTGTCATTTAATTGGGCTGGGTTATTAAATAATTTACATTTCGATGAAAGTCGACGAGACAAGTTCGAAAATCTAGCTACTTTACGAGTGCTCCAGTTTTTAGGAAGTAATTTCAGAAGTAATATCTTTTCCATTTTTGTCAAATTTTGGTCATTCAACAATTTTTTCAAATTAAAAATAATTTCTTTAGAATCTTCTATTGAAATCTCACTCTCTTCTTCAATCTGAGCATTAGATTTTATTCGACAAGAATAGCATATTTTGTCTCTATCAGTTAAATGCGGATAACAAGCTCTAAGTTTATCGGAAACAAACCTAAGTTTCGATGAATGCTTTATTTCATCAAATGGATTACAGCAACGATTTAAAATGTTAGACATTTTATTAATCTTTTTTAAATTAAGACAATAAGACAAAGGGGCAAAGTAATAAGGCATGTGCATAAAGCACCTGGCTAGTAGGCGACGCAGGCCTTTATTTAAGCCCGCGGGGTGATGTTTTTCATTGAAGGTAGCGCGCTTGGTGCTTGCCATCTAGCGGGCACTTCGGGTACTAATCCCGAACAGAAGCATTTCGGAATAAAAATAATAGCACCATTGGAAAGAGCAGGAAAAAATCTATCGATATATGTCCTTAGTTCTTTTTTCAGAGACTTGGTACGCGATTATTAGCGAATTGAATAGAGCGTGTACTTAAACGTGCCGTACGCACGGGAGCGAGAGGCTCGCGCGAACCCTCGGCGCTGTCTTTTTCATGTTGTTACTTTTAAACCCTTTATTTCTCCAACTTCTTCAAGATAGGGTTTTGAAGCTTAAGAGTTGTACTTTCCAATGGTGTAGTTTATTTTGAAAAAACATGATATACTTTGAGAAAAATGGCTTTCAATATTCAACTCGAGTTTTCGTCCGGAAGAAAGCGTTTCGCAATAAAAACAATGGTACCATTGAAAAGAGCAGGAAAAAATCTATCGATATAGGTCCTTGGTTTTTTTTTTCAAAGACGCAGCATACGATTATGAACGAGTTAAACAGAGCGCCTTTTACGCGAAAAAAGGCACCGCGCGCGCTCGATGGCCCGTTTCTGCCGGACGCTCCCATACATATATATATATATACGGGGCGGTACCCTGCCTACTCGCTCCGCTCGTCAACCCCCCAATTTTGACAAGTAAATAATTTATTTATTTTCAACGTATTCTCTTTTTTCCACATCACCTTGGAGGTAAATAGAAAGATGCGTGTTATTTTTAAGTGGTATCCTCAGTAGGCCTAATCTACTGTCTTTGTCACTATAAAATTTCAGAAAACATTAAAATTGTTACAATAAAAGTATATTTTTTTATAATATATATATATATATATATATATATAATATATATTTTGTAAAATTAAATTTAATAATTAAATGATTTGAATTACCTGATAATAAGTTAAATTCTTCGAAATGTTTTATTCAATTTTTGAATTGCGTTTTTTTTTTATATTTAATATTTTCTGCCCCCCTCGCCCCCCCTCAGACCCCCCTCATTTAAATGTTCACTTAAAAGTTTATTTTTTTCATGTATTTTTCATATGTTTTATTAATAAGGTAGTATATACAGATGTAACGTTTGAGAGTAATTTTGAATTCTTAATTTCTGAAATAAAAGAGTAAATTATTGAGAAAATTACATTAATTATATATTAAGATATATTTTATTCTATTTTTTCCACATCACCTTGGAGGTAAATAGAAAGATGCGTTTTATTTTTAAGTGGTATCCCCAGTAGGCCTAACCTACTGTCTTTGTCACTATAGCCTTTGTCTATAACCCCAGGGTCCATTATTTCTTTAGTCACTTGCCATAGAGAACTCGGTTCTGGAGGTACTAATATACAGTCTTGGGCTACATAAACCCCGATAAGTGTATATAAGTATATATATATATATAGTCGTAAGCGTTATTTGTGTCACGCAGACCCCCCTCACCCCCTCCCCCCCCCCCCCCAGCCCCTCCTCAAAATAACGTAAAATTGTGATTTTTTCTACGTTATTTTGAGTATGGTAGAGCCCCCCCCTGCCCCCCCCCAGCCCCACCATATTTAAATGTTCACTTAAAAGTTTATTTTTTTCATGTATTTTTCATATGTTTTATTAATAAGGTAGTATATACAGATGTAACGTTTGAGAGTAATTTTGAATTCTTAATTTCTGAAATAAAAGAGTAAATTATTGAGAAAATTACATTAATTATATATTAAGATATATTTTATTCTATTTTTTCCACATCACCTTGGAGGTAAATAGAAAGATGCGTTTTATTTTTAAGTGGTATCCCCAGTAGGCCTAACCTACTGTCTTTGTCACTATAAAATTTCAGAAAACATTAAAGTAGTAAAGTAAATAATTTATTTATTTTCAACGTAGATATTTTTCATATGTTGTATTAATATGGTATTTTTCATATTTTGTATGGATGATAGTTTATACAAATGTAACACTTAAGAGTAGTTCTTAATTCTTAATTTCTGAAACGAAAGAATAGATTATTGAGATTTTTCATATTTTTTATGGATGATAGTTAATACAAATGTAACACTTAAGAGTCGTTCTTAATTCTTAATTTCTGAAACGAAAGAATGGATTATTGAGAAAACTACATTAATTATATATTAAGAAAATATATTGAAAATTATATATTTTATTCTATTTTTTCCACATCACCTTGGAGGTAAATAGAAAGATGCGTTTTATTTTTAAGTGGTATCCCCAGTAGGCCTAATTTACTGTCTTTGTCACTATAAAATTTCAGAAAACATTAAAATTGTTACAATAAAAGTATATTTTTTTATAATATAATATATATTTTGTAAAATTAAATTTAATAATTAAATGATTTGAATTACCTGATAATAAGTTAAATTCTTCGAAATGTTATATTCAATTTTTGAATTGTTCTTTTATTTTTTTTTTTTTTATATTTAATATTTTCTGATATGCTATTTAAAATTTTCCAACGTTATTTGTATATTCCATTGTCCTAAATGAATAAAAAAATATTGTTGTTTTAATTAACTAAAAATTAATTCAAAAAATTAATTAATTCATAATTATATAAAAATTTACCTAAAAACAAAATTCAATTATTGTAAAGAAAGATTTTTAAATTCTTCTAAAATTTTGTCAACTTTAAGTTTTCCAATTTTGAGTTTTGTATTTTTATTGTTCTGTTGTTTTCTTGTTTTTTTTTGACTGATGATTTAGTTTTTTTAATTTATCTTTTACAATAATTTTATCTGATTCTAAATTAATCATGTATTCCATTAATTTTGTTCATATTCTAAATAGTCTAAAACTAATAATTTATTATGTATTTATTATTATTATTGAATAACGAATAAATATATTGATGTTTTTTATAATTTACTTGCGTTCTGTGTAGTCGACATTCTAAAAAGAAAAATATTTGAAAATTAATTATCTAAAATTTCTTTCCAAACGATATTTATAATTTCTTCTTTATTTTCTGAATTATTTTCAATAAAAATTTTATCTGGGTTTTTACATCTTAATAATGCTACATATATGAGAAAATAATGGTCTTCTAATATATATTCCAACACTATCAAAACTTTGACCTTGTGATTTATTAATAGTCATATAGTAAACGCTAATATTAAAGGAAATTATTTTCTATATAAAATAAATGGTAATGATGAAGAATTGCCAGTGTTTAATGTAATTCGAGGAATAAAAATTATGGTTCCAGAATTTTCACCTGTTATTATTTCTGCTTCTATGTTGTATTTAAATAATTTAGTAATTTTTAATCGTGTTCCATTACATAATCCATCGTTAATACTTAAATTTCTTATTAACATTACAATAGTATTTATTTTAAGTTTTAATTTATGTGGTGGTAGTCCTTCACGTATATTGTTTAAAGTTTCAATCGGGTAATTAATATGGATGTTATCATCAGATAAATCTACATCTTTATGAGTAGCATAATCTAAACTATAATACGTATTTTCTTCGGTATTTAATAGTTTTAAAATTTTATTATTTAAAATATTTGCATCTTCATTATGTTAATGTAACTCTAATTATTGATATACTACAATTTATATTTTCATATATTTTAAAACAAACATCGTTTGTTTTAAAAATATCAGGTATAACAGATGAATTAAATTTACCTTCTCCAATATCTAATAAAAATGAAGCAAACATGATATCTTTTGAACGGATATTTGTTTTCAAATACATTATATTAAATAATGACCAAAGATTTGAATATTTTATTGTTTCTTGAATTATTGTGCTTCTACAACCATTTTTAAGAACAGGGAGAATTTGTCTAAAATCACCTCTTAAAATTAATAATTTTCCTCCAAATGGTAGATTATTATTACAAACATCTTGTAAAGTTTTATCAACAATTTCTAAAGCTTTACGTGGAATCATTGCCGCTTCATCCCACATAATCGCGAAAACTTCACGAAATTTTTTTTATCTGATTCAAATTTTATAAATGCACCTTCAATATTGTTTAAATCTAAAGGTAATCTAAAAGTTTTATGACTGGTCATACCTTTTGGTAATAGTATAGATACTATACCAGTCCAAGCCATTCATATAATTTTTTGTTCTATTGACAAAAAATAATAAATTAAAGTTTTATATAAAAACGTTTTACCCGAACCTCCAGGACCATCAATAAAGTTAATTTTATGTTCATTATTTAATATTTGTGTAAAAATTGTTTTTTGATCTGTGTTTAATTGACTATAGTAATTATTAAACATTTGTTTACAGAATAAAATATTTTCTTTATTATTTTCATTATTTGTATCGAAAATTTCATCAGGTTCAGGTAATCCAAAATCTTTACAAGACATTTCTTCAACTTTTAAAATTTCGTTTATATGATGAAGAGCTCGGTTATTTTTATTATTGTCAAAATCTTCTGTAAAATATTTATTAAATTTTGTCCAAATAGTATTACCATTAATGTTATCTGTTATTAAAAAACAAGTAAATAAAAAGTATAGAAGAAGCCTAAAGGAGCGACCCGTGCTACATATACATTGAAATGGGTCTACGAAAAATTCAATGCGCTTTTACGTATATTGCGTTAGTTTTTACTATATGACATATCCCTCTTAATCGAAAGCCATTTCATTGCTCTACTCAAATCAAAACATTTTATTTAAAAAGATTATCATATCGTGAGTTAGTTAATTAGTTATGTATTTGAAAGATCTCAAGTTGTCAACTGGTGATGAGAAAAATTGATCTATTCGTCTATCAATCAATGGGGAAAATAACTTTCATTAGATAAGTACTTACTAGCTAAATGTTAAATGCCTACAATCACTTTTTTAAACTTGATACTTTGTGAGATTTTTTATTTTTACAGATATTATACCAAAAGATTTTTTTCGAGTCATTTTGAAGATATATATAATTTGTAACGGCAGGCGCGCCTGTGTGTGTGTGTATGTGCGCGAACACGGAGTTCGGATCGAGCCGATCTCCGACGCACGGTATACACACAGATAGTTGACCGAAAACATAAACATACCGCGGCCTTGGAGAAGGCAAGGCCGACAATTGCGGCATGAGGATTCGCAACTAGAGTCGGGCCTGTCCTCGTATTTCTCCGGGGGCTTGTGTGTGTGTGTAGTTGCTCGCACGTGTGGCTGTGCGAAAAGTACCGAGCGCAACTACGACACACAATGAGCTCCGAAATGAAAACTCGCGACAACCTTGCGCGAGGGGGAAGGAGAGCGAGAGACAGAGCCCGGCAGTATCGCTTCTGCCGTAGCTGAGGCAGCTGCTCGTCCCCCGTGCGCGACGACTTGGAGAGGGGGGGGGGGAGAGAGAGAGAGAGAGAGAGAGAGAGAGAGAGAGAGAGAGAGAGAGAGAGAGAGAGAGAGAGAGAGAGAGAGAGAGAGAGAGAGAGAGAGAGAGAGAGAGAGAGAGAGAGAGAGAGAGAGAGAGAGAGAGAGAGAGAGAGAGAGAGAGAGAGAGAGAGAGAGAGAGAGAGAGAGAGAGAGAGAGAGAGAGAGAGAGAGAGAGAGAGAGAGAGAGAGAGAGAGAGAGAGAGAGAGGCGAGGCCCGTAGCAGCGAAGAAGGAGAGAGAGAGAGAGAGACACAGCGACGCGCTACAGCAGGCACCGCCGAGCGCGTTCAACCGCGCCTTCTCGCTGCAACTGAGGAGGTAAGTCCTGTCCAGGCGAGCGCGCGCTTTCCCCGCAGACGATGAGCGTCCAGGAAGCGGAGACGGGCGAGAGCGAGCGAGGCCGCCGACGCGCGCGTGAGCGCCGTTCGTGCGCGGCGATCGGCCGACGTCGGTGCGAGCCGTTTTTGCGCGTACGGGTATGCGGCAGAGCACACACGTACTTCACATGCGCGGGCGCACCACCCGAATCGGCGCGTACCTAGAGTACGCGCCGCGCCTGTAAATAAGGAACAGCCTCCAGGGGCAATAAAGATAATTCTTTGCTTTTACTTGTTCACGTATTATTTCACGCATCCTACTTTCAATTCCCTATTCGGTGGCACGGTGAAGAATACCGCCAGCCTCCGCGGTCGTGAGTACGTAGTACTCGCGTGATAACTGAGCAGCTGGGGCAGCACGCTCGAGAGAGAGCGCGACGACGAAGTCGCGCGTTGCAACGGGTCGAAAAGGCGCGGCTACTGCTGAAAGCAGCCGACGGCGAGCAACAGCACGGAGCTAACGTGCCGCTAATCGTCGAGGGTTGGCACGAGTAAGTGCTCGCGCCTGTCAATTGCTGCACCATTCATCGGCAAGTCCGCGTTGAGATATAGCGCACCGAGGACAGCTTTTAGCCGGTTACAAATATATATAGCCAATAATGTTGAGGAGTTCTAATTGTGTGCTGTCTGAAAAATCTAATTTTGAATTAACAAAAATGAACGAGTGCCCACATGACCCTTGGAGTTATTATTAATGAACAAGAAAAAGTTATTTTAATACAAGAACAGACACGTTCTACTCAAGATAGAAAAGCCAAACCAATATTACTATGGGGCAAATATATTATTATTTACGGCACAATATTTTTCAAGACATATCTATAATATAATTATAGTGAAGTCAGTGCAAGTTTTCAGATCAGATATAACACACACACACACACACACACACACACACAAACACACACACACACACACACATACACACACACACACACACACACACACACACACACACACACACACACACACACACACACACACACACACACATATATATATATAATTATACATACTGATGTCAGGTCAATATAACACGGGTACATTGAATTTGACCTTTTATAAGTATATATCATCATATATATGGATAATATACCAGCAGTATATGGATATATTTTGACATACATTGACATACGGTCATATATGATAAGATATAACAATATATGTAAATTTTGGAATTGACAGTCGCTTTGATATGAGCTTTATTTCGTTAAAAAATGTTGATTCCTCAAAAAGTTGTAGCCTATTAAAATAGAATCAGAAGATGGCTTCAAATACCATCAGTGAAATACTTTTAAAAAATGAGAAATTTTTAGTCAGGCATATATCGCATTATATGAACGTTGCATAGTATATAATATGGATGCACGCACGCACGCACGCACACACGCACACACACGCAAGCGCGCGCGCACGCACACAACATGAGTATGTTTATAAATATGTTACTTTGACCTAATATCAAGGAGCGCGGGAGCGCTCGATCCGAAGGCAAGTATAGAAGAAGCCTAAAGGAGCGACCCGTGCTACATATACATTGAAATGGGTCTACGAAAAATTCAATACACTTTTACGTATATTGCGTTAGTTTTTACTATATAACATATCCCTCTTAATCGAAAGCCATTTCATTGCTCTACTCAAATCAAAACATTTTATTTAAAAAGATTATCTCATTCAGAAGATATAGAGAACTGAATTTTTTTATGTGCGATTTCCTTTTATACTTTTCTTCTCCTTATTCCGGCGTCCGGTTTGCAGCTCTTACGACACTTCCGGTTGTCGTCTATCTTACGCTTGTATATCGATATATATATATACACACCCGTATCTGATCGATCTAACCTTACATACAACATGTCAGTATTTTTTTATATACAAATGTTATCATATCGTGAGTTAGTTAATAACACATTTCAAAGATCTCAAGAAGTTGCTAGATTGTTTAGGTTAAGAACTTATTCTTAGCAATCTAAGAAGAAGAATTTTTATCTATCTATTATTTTATAGATATACATTTTACAAATGTTATCATATCGTGAGTTAGTTAATTAGTTATGTATTTGAAAGATCTCAAGTTGTCAACTGGTGATGAGAAAAATTGATCTATTCGTCTATCAATCAATGGGGAAAATAACTTTCATTAGATAAGTACTTACTAGCTAAATGTTAAATGGCTACAATCATTTTTTTAAACTTGATACTTTGTGAGATTTTTTATTTTTACAGATATTATACCAAAAGATTTTTTTCGAGTCATTTTGAAGATATATATAATTATAGCCAATAATGTTGAAGATTTCTAATTGTGTACTGTCTGAAAAATCTAATTTTGAATTAACAAAAATGAACGAGTGCCCACATGACCCTTGGAGTTATTATTAATGAACAAGAAAAAGTTATTTTAATACAAGAACAGACACGCACTACTCAAGATAGAAAAACCAAACCAATATTACTATGGGGCAAATATATTATTATTTACGACACAATATTTTTCAAGACATATCTATAATATAATTATAGTGAAGTCAGTGCAAGTTTTCAGATCAGATATAATAAAATGTTTTGTATAATAAATAAAATAAGTAGCAGTATGATGTGTTAAATGAAGTGTTTATAACAAATTTAGAACCTCTACTTAAAATCAGAATTTAAAATATTAGTCAGACGTTAGAGGCTTGGTTAAAAAAAAGCATTTTTTGTCTATACTTCAAGAAACTGAGTCGATATTAGTGCTGTGCTCTTGTACATATTTACTTAAACATCAATTAAAAGATTATGCCAAATGAACATTAAAATACAGAAAAAAGCCAAAATGATGTGTTATTGTTGTGAAAATTTCAACGGATAGAAGTGCTCACTCAGTTAATCTAATTTTATAATTTTCTCACGGAGGGAGACGTCAAAATGTTTCAGAGGATTTCTCAGTAAATATTTTTCTACATAAGATTCAGATAATTATTTGAAAAAGTATACAAGAATGTTAAGAAAGCTTT
Source organism: Torymus aiolomorphi (assembly GCA_036365515.1). Taxonomy (NCBI): domain Eukaryota; kingdom Metazoa; phylum Arthropoda; class Insecta; order Hymenoptera; family Torymidae; genus Torymus; species Torymus aiolomorphi. The sequence goes on along the minus strand of CM070875.1, from coordinate 149,573,531 downwards.
TATTATCAGTAATTATAGTTCATAAACTAATTGTTTTTAACATTAAAAATATTACTTATGTCGACTGCAATTTAATATCAACTGATAAGAATTTTTCCATCGGTCTTACAGTCTTACAAATTAAATTAAAATAATTAATATTTATGGCAGTCAGATTGTTAAAATCTGGAAAAAACTTTGTTAGCAAAGGACGATCTGACTGCCCACCACCACCACATTGTCCGACGTTTCGAGCCTGCTCCGGCTCCTCCTCAGGGACTGAAATAAAACCCGCGATACACCTCCTTATATACCATGCACCCATACCCCCTTCTTTTCTCTTACCCCACCACCCTCCACATTCCCCTCTCCAACTTGCCATTCTCACTTAAATTAATAAAGAATGATAAATGTTATCTAATTTACTTGACTCTATCATTAAATTTACATTATTCCGATTTCTTAGAATGTGAATACTTCCAAGGCTTTCCCTCTTATATTTATTCTTAATCCTCTGTTCCAAAATATCTACACTCCCAAAATCGAAAGAATGCAAACTATTTAAACAATGTTCTTTCAAACCCGATGTACAACTTGAGCTGCGTAAACTATATTGATGTTCATATATTCTCTTTTTCAAATATCTACCCGTTTGACCAATATAACAACCATTACAATCCCTACAATTAATTTTATAAACAACTCCCGATTTCAAACATTTATCATCCTTGTCTTTACAATTACTAAATAACCTTTCTAAATTATTATCATTTCTAAAGAAAACTTGAATATTATGTTTACTAAAAACCCTTCTAATCCTTTCCGACAAACCTCTAACATATGGTAAACTAAAATATGCATTCTTTCCATTTCTATTCCTTGTTTGATTATCTACCCGTTGCTTCAATCCACCATTATAAATTTCCCACACTCTCTCATCAATCATTTTATCAATAAATTTTACGGGATAACTATTTTTAATAAATGTTTCTCTAACTAAATTTAAATTCTTTTTCCTAAAATCTTTATGTGACAATTTAATCGCTCTGTCAATGACACCTTTGATCGCACCTGTCTTGTTTCCGAATTGGTGGTGAGAATCAAAATTTAAAAATCTACCTGACCATGTAGGTTTTCTATACCAATCTAATTTCACTCTATTATTATTACCTCTAATGACTCTAATATCTAAAAAACTCAATTGATAATCTTTCTCAACTTCTTTTGTGAATTTAATTCTATCATGGATAGAATTAAACACAACCACCATTTCATCCACAAAACATTCTGGTACAACTGCAAAAATGTCATCAACATATCTTTTAAAAATAATTGGCTGAAAAACCAACTTAGACAAAGCAATACTTTCCAATTTTTCCATTACTAAATTGGCTATAACAGGTGACAAAGGTGATCCCATTGGGCAACCATATCTTTGTTCATATAGACTATTATCAAAAGAAAAAATTGTGTTTTTAAAAACCAAATTAAGTGCCTTTATAAATTCATCTTTTGTTAAACTAGTATGTACTTTAATTTCAGACCATTTATCTTGTATAATATCATTCAACAACTCTAAAGGTATATTTGTAAACAAAGATACTACATCCAATGAAACCATCCTATGATCATTCGGAATAATAATATCTTTCATTATACCATAAAAACTCCAACTATCTTTAATATATGAATTTGTTTTACTCACTATCTTGAACAATATATTAGACAAAAATCTAGCAAGTCTATACGTCGGAAAATTTATCGATGATATTATTATTCTATATGTCAACTGTTCTTTGTGAATCTTTGGAAGCCCATAACATTTAGCTACAGTGCCATTTTCACATTTTAAATATTTAAACATACTATCTTTAATATAAGCTTTTGTTTTCCAATGCATCAATAATTCTTTCAATTTATCTTGTAGTCTATTGATATGTGGATTCCTAATTTTCACATAAGTGGTATCATCCTCCAACATAAGTTGAATTTTATTAATATAATCCCTTTTATCTGAAACTACAGTTACATTTCCTTTATCTGCTTTTTGGAAGATCATATTCGGATTCTCTCTCAAGAATTTCTTCGTTATTTTTAATTCATGGAATAAATTACTGTTCAAATAATTATCAAATCTATGTTCTCTTTTAAAATTATCAACAACTTTAACTAAAGAACTCCTACATTCTTTTTTAAACTCCAGATTAAAACTACTCATACTACTTTCTACCTCAGCGATGATATTCTTGATCGGAAGAGATTTACTTGAATATGATATTCCAAATTTAGCACCCTTTGACATGATATTTACCACTTCTTCTGGTATTACTTTGTCAGTTAAATTTCTAAACCAATCCTTATTAACATTGTTAGTTTGATTGACCTGAGAGTGTTTTCTATGCTTTAAATATTCAAATTTTCTTTTTAATTTACTCCTATGGTTATATTTTACTTTTTCAAAGTGCCTCTTTTGACCACGAAAAAATTCTTGCAAATCATTCTGTTCTATTTTATTATATAAATATCTTTCAAGCTCTAATAAATATTTATTCAAACGATTAATTTCAAAATTCAAATCTCTAATTTCTAAGTTAAGTAATTTATTTTTGAAAAAGAAAATATTTTTCCGTAGATCATAAGAAACTCTTTTATTGTAATCCCGATAAAAACCCTTATCATCAAATTTTTTTCCAATATGTTTAGGAAAAATATTTGATTTTTTACACCTTAAAGAAAAGTGAGTTGCTCCTTTAAAATTACAATCCTTAAAACCATTTTTACCCATTTTGAGCAATAATCTTTTACCACCTTCTCATAAATCCCATATATATCTCTAAAAAACATTTTACCCCACCTTTAATAGACCTTAGTTTTATCATTAAAAATATTACTTATGTCGTCTGCAATTTAATATCAACTGATAAGAATTTTTCCATCGGTCTTACAGTCTTACAAATTAAATTAAAATAATTAATATTTATGTCAGTCAGATTGCCCTTGTTTATAATCACCCCCGCAGAATCTGAAATAAAAACTTAATTAAAATCTGGAAAAAACTTTGTTAGCAAAGGACGATCTGACTGCCCACCACCACCACATTGTCCGACGTTTCGAGCCTGCTCCGGCTCCTCCTCAGGGACTGAAATAAAACCCGCGATACACCTCCTTATATACCATGCACCCATACCCCCTTCTTTTCTATTACCCCACCACCCTCCACATTCCCCTCTCCAACTTGCCATTCTCACTTAAATTAATAAAGAATGATAAATGTTATCTAATTTACTTGACTCTATCATTAAATTTACATTATTCCGATTTCTTAGAATGTGAATACTTTCAAGGCTTTCCCTCTTATATTTATTCTTAATCCCCTGTTCCAAAATATCCACACTCCCAAAATCGAAAGAATGCAAACTATTTAAACAATGTTCTTTCAAACCCGATGTACAACTTGAGCTGCGTAAACTATATTGATGTTCGTATATTCTCTTTTTCAAATATCTACCCGTTTGACCAATATAACAACCATTACAATCCCTACAATTAATTTTATAAACAACTCCCGATTTCAAACATTTATCATCCTTGTCTTTACAATTTAGAAAGGTTATTTAGTAATTGTAAAGACAAGGATGATAAATGTTTGAAATCGGGAGTTGTTTATAAAATTAATTGTAGGGATTGTAATGGTTGTTATATTGGTCAAACGGGTAGATATTTGAAAAAGAGAATATATGAACATCAATATAGTTTACGCAGCTCAAGTTGTACATCGGATTTGAAAGAACATTGTTTAAATAGTTTGCATTCTTTCGATTTTGGGAGTGTGGATATTTTGGAACAGGGGATTAAGAATAAATATAAGAGGGAAAGCCTTGAAAGTATTCACATTCTAAGAAATCGGAATAATGTAAATTTAATGATAGAGTCAAGTAAATTAGATAACATTTATCATTCTTTATTAATTTAAGTGAGAATGGCAAGTTGGAGAGGGGAATGTGGAGGGTGGTGGGGTAATAGAAAAGAAGGGGGTATGGGTGCATGGTATATAAGGAGGTGTATCGCGGGTTTTATTTCAGTCCCTGAGGAGGAGCCGGAGCAGGCTCGAAACGTCGGACAATGTGGTGGTGGTGGGCAGTCAGATCGTCCTTTGCTAACAAAGTTTTTTCCAGATTTTAATTAAGTTTTTATTTCAGATTCTGCGGGGGTGATTATAAACAAGGGCAATCTGACTGCCATAAATATTAATTATTTTAATTTAATTTGTAAGACTGTAAGACCGATGGAAAAATTCTTATCAGTTGATAATTGTTTTTAATTTTACAAGATGTGTGCGGCAATCATGAGTTATTAAATTAAGCTGTTTTATACTTTCTACTATAAAAGAATATCGAGAAAGCTTTTTCTCCCAATGATTCTTAGTTCATAAACTTTTGTTTTTAATTTTACAAGATGTGTGTGATAGATTATTAATTCAAGTGGTTTCTAGTGAAAACTTCAACGAATCCAAGTGTTGAAAATAATGTAATTAATGATTGGCTTATGGTGAGGAGCACCAAATGATTCAGAGGAGCCATTTGTTCTGTGAATATACAGTACATGAATCCATAATATAAATTACTGTAATGGCTACTTTTTGAATCTGCAACCAACATTTTAATTTGCTAGCTGATTGTGATGCAATAGTATGATTATTAGATCTAGTACCCTTGCAAGTCTTTGATAAAATATTATGAAAAAGAAATATGTGGATATCAAAATAATGAAATGAGCTCCAGCTTTAGAATGTGCAATAAAAGGCTAAAGGTAAATTTTAGCACAAATTTAATAATGTAATAATAATTTGTCAAAAAAACAAAAGCAAATGGATGCATAAGAGTGTTTTGTAAAAAAACTTAGTATCAGGTTCTGTTACGTAAGGGTAGTTAACTTGGCAAACTTTGAGCTTCGCATTTTGTAAAGGCTAGAGGATTAGGTGATTTCAGAGAAATAGATGCGAAAGAATAGTTTTTAAAAAACTTTGTACCGCCTGCTGCTATGGAAATGGCAGTTGACATGAGACCTCAACTTCTCAGCCAACTTTGAGCTTCAAGTTTTATAAAAGCAAGAGAATCAGGTGATATATAGATTTGAATTGTAATTCTGAGAACTTGTACTTTTTTCTTTTATTCCTTGCGATAGCTACAAAGAAAAATTATATTATTGTTATCGTTTTTAATAACTTTAAATTCTCTGTCGAAATACTAATAAAAGTTTAATGTTTTTATCCAAACAATCTTGCTCTCAACAACTGTCTAACTCTCTACAAAGAACTTGACTGAAAGCTTAAATGTTTCTTTGAAACAATTATAATAAACACCCTAGCGGAAATGATTTTTGTAAATAACTGTTAATAACTGTTAATAACTGTAAATAACAGTTTATAAGTGTTTGATTTGAGACGTTAATAACAGTTATTTATAGTTATTTACAGTTATTAACAGTTATTAACAGTTATTAACAGTTATTAAAAGTTATTAACAGTTATTTACAGTTTTCTAGAAAAGTACCTGCGAAAACGGAGGTACTGATAAAGGGTATTAACAGTTATTAACGGTTATTAACAGTTATTAACAGTTATTTACAGATATTTACAGTTATAAACAATTTATTTTTTTCGCTATAATACTAACTTATTTCTTATCAACAAAACTGTAAATAACTGTTAATAACTGTAAATAACTGTAAATAACCGTAAATAACTCTTATTAACGTCTCAAATCAAACACTTATAAACTGTTATTTACAGTTGTTTACAGTTTTTTACAGTTTTTTACAGTTATTTACAGTTATTTTCATTTTTCATTTCCACTAGGGCACTTTTGAAAAACTATTTTTTAAAGTATTTTCTATAAGTTTGGTTACTATTCTACATAGTTTGTACTTAACAAACATTATTTACTAAACTCTCCCACCCTCTCTTCCCCCTCACTCTCACCCTCTGTACCAAAAACTTTAATGAGAGCTTAAATATTTTTTCAAAACAATCAACACGTTCTTTAAAAAACTAATTTTTTAAATATATTCTATCCACGCCATTTGTCTATAGTCCTTTTATTTATTCTGATCTCATATATTCAATAACCACTCTCTACTAATGGTAAGAATTTTTTTCATGACTGTACAAATAACTTTTATTTATTTGAATTTCATTTATTCAATAAGAACTCTGCAAATGGTATTAATTTTTTTCATGACTGTACCAATAATAATATTGTTAATATAAAACTTTCTACGAAAGTATAAAATAAGGCAAGTATAGACGTTTTTTCTGTATAATCTATAAAATAATAATATTTATGCTTTTTTTTAAAGAAATCAAATAAATACCAGTGAAAAAGTCTTTTACTTCTTTGAGTCATTGTATGCTGAACAAATTATATGTAAGTAAGTACATTCAAATTGTTCATTGCAGATCAAACAAATGAAAGTTGTGAAATCAATTATCGATAGTCAAGTAATGCAAACAACTCTCGGAAACAACTGTATGACTATTCTCAGAAATGTACTAAAATTTTTTCATCCTTCTATACAAATTAAACACAAGAAAGTACTGAAATCAATTTATTGTAGTCAAGTACGCATAAGTTAACTTGACTGAATAATACAACTTTTCGTAACTACTTAAAAATATTCAGTCAGCGGGCATAAAGTACTACTTAACGCCTAACAGGCGTAATAGCTCCCATACTCCTACCAAACTTTATAGAACCTACGCACTTTACGCCCGTGTGGGCGAAAATTATTTTAATTATATAACTACTATGCCTTCTTTTTATTTCTAAAATTCATAAGAATTTTATCAGATATTTACGAAAAGTCAAAGCCTATATAAAAAAATTACATAGTTACCACCACATCTCCATTTTTCATTGATCTTTCTCAATTTTGAAATTTCTATAATATTACGCATCTTGGGAGGACAATAGAAGTCTATAGAGCTGCTCTAGCAGGGGTGGTCCTCCAATCTCCCATACATACTTGGCGGGCCCGACGGTTTCCAGTTTACTGGTGGGCTTTGTAAATGTAGAATACTAAATTTTTACATAAATTCATTAACAATGTTTATACCTATAAGCCCATTATAAATAATTACATTGGCTCTAATTTTTAATTGATACCGTTTAAATATAATATCCCTACATGTGCAGAATCTCATGATTTACTTTCATTACCGAAAATATTTTTCCTTGTGTCCGTCTTTTTTAAACGGGAATGGGATAAAAAATGCATATAAATTTATTGTCTACTCAAAAGTGCTTTAGGTTTTATTAACCATTTTGTAAGCTACCTTTTTTTATTCTTTTCCGTCGTGTAAATATCATATGAGATCTCATATGAGATATCATATGTGTGATGTCATCTGCAATTTTACATATTATGGGATCTCAAATGAGATCTGATGCCCGATATTCTCTATGAGATCTGATGTCCGATATTCCCAAATGAGATCTGATGTCCAATATTCTTATATGAGATCTCATATGATATTTTCATTCGGGTTTGCACTTTCTATTCAAAAACAGAGTAATAAATTCAATACTGAGCCATACTTAATATGTAGAAGCAACCCATTTATACATTTTATCTGATCTTTAAATATATAAATATTTATATGAAAATGACCATGTCCAGACCTTAAACTGCAAACCGTCGGGCCCGCCAAGTATGTATGGGAGATTGGAGGACCACCCCTGCTAGAGCAGCTCTATAGACTTCTATTGTCCTCCCAAGATGCGTAATATTATAGAAATTTCAAAATTGAAAAAGATTAATGAAAAATGGAGATGTGGTGGTAACTATGTAATTCTTTTATGTAGGATTTGACTTTTCGTAAATATCTGATAAAATTCTTATGAATTTTAGAAATAAAAAGAAGGCATAGTAGTTATATAATTAAAATAATTTTCGCCCACACGGGCGTAAAGTGCGTAGGTTCTATAAAGTTTGGTAGGAGTATGGGAGCTATTACGCCTGTTAGGCGTTAAGTAGTACTTTATGCCCGCTGACTGAATATTTTTAAGTAGTTACGAAAAGTTGTATTATTCAGTCAAGTTAACTTATGGGTACTTGACTACAATAAATTGATTTCAGTACTTTCTTGTGTTTAATTTGTATAGAAGGATGAAAAAATTTTAGTACATTTCTGAGAATAGTCATACAGTTGTTTCCGAGAGTTGTTTGCATTACTTAACTATCGATAATTGATTTCACAACTTTCATTTGTTTGATTTGCAATGAACAATTTAAATGTACTTACTTACATATAATTTGTTCAGCATACAATGACTCAAAGAAGTAAAAGACTTTTTCACTGGTATTTATTTGATTTCTTTTAAAAAAACATAAATATTATTATTTTATAGATTATACAGAAAAAACGTCTATACTTGCCTTATTTTATACTTTCGTAGAAAGTTTTATATTAACAATATTATTATTGGTACAGTCATGAAAAAAATTATTACCATTTGCAGAGTTCTTATTGAATAAATGAGATTCGAATAAATAAAAGTTATTTGTACAGTCATGAAAAAAATTCTTACCATTTGTAGAGAGTGGTTATTGAATATATGAGATCAGAATAAATAAAAGGACTATAGACAAATGGTGTGGATAGAATATATGTAAAAAATTAGTTTTTTAAAGAACGTGTTGATTGTTTTGAAAATTATATTACAAGCTTCTTCAAAATTTTTGTCAATCTGTAAATCATCTTCGATTAGACCCATTTGTATTGCTGTTTCTTTGTAAGTATTATATGTTTTATTTTCAAATGTACGTATTCTTCAAGAGATGTTGCGCCTTTAACACGATTTAAAATTAATTTTAAATGAAATCTTTCAATATATCTTGGAGATGCTACATTTAAACGTCCTATAGCAACATGTTTTAGTTCTCGTTGTCGTTTTATCCAAGTTTTATTCTTAAAAATATAATATTTTGGTATATTAACGTATTTAATATTTTTTGCATTTTTATCTTTTTTATTTAATTCAAACCACGAAGTTAATGTAGTTTTCCAGTTATCTAAAGCTTTTTCCTCTTTATTTTCTTCGAAAATTATATTTTGTTTATTTTCGGTGTGAATTGCTAAACGTATTACGGTGTGACTTCTACCACATAAAGGAAATTCTTGTAATCTCCATGCTGCCTCCATGGAACTCAAATATCTACCATCTTATTATGTTTGAGATCGTCAACTTCTTCGTAAGCTTCACATATCTGTGGTTGCATCCTTTTTATAACCCCGAAAACCTCTGAGTAACAATTTTCATCGACATTCTTAAAGATTTAAATCTTCGATACAATTCATTATGGATTAGGATTACTGGGGATACCACTTAAAAATAAAACGCATCTTTCAATTTACCTCCAAGGTGATGTGGAAAAAATAGAATAAAATGTATCTTAATATATAATTAATGTCATTTTCTTAATAATTTACTCTTTTATTTCAGAAATTAAGAATTCAAAACTATTCTTAAGCGTTACATCTATAAATATTACCCTATTAATAAAACATATGAAAAATATAAATTATTAATTTTATATAATATATGAAATATACATAAAATATATTTTTATATATAAATAATGTAATTTTTTCAATAATTTACTCTTTTATTTCAGAAATTAAGAATTCAAAATTACTCTTAAACGTTACATCTGTATATACTACCTTATTAATAAAACATATGAAAAATACATGAAAAAAATAAACTTTTAAGTGAACATTTAAATATGGTGGGGCTGGGGGGGGGCAAGGGGGGGCTCTACCATACTCAAAATAACGTAGAAAAAATCACAATTTTACGTTATTTTGAGGAGGGGCTGAGGGGGGGGGGGGCGAGGGGGTGAGGGGGGTCTGCGTGACACAAATAACGCTTACGACTATATATATATATATACTTATATACACTTATCGGGGTTTATGTAGCCCAAGACTGTATATTAGTACCTCCAGAACCGAGTTCTCTATGGCAAGTGACTAAAGAAATAATGGACCCTGGGGTTATAGACTCTAGGTCGAGCCGCATAAACCCCTATATTTAGAAATATAATGAAGCACGAGCTGCTCCTATTGAAAAATATCGCGCGATTATCGTGCGACGAATCGCGCGATGATCGTGCCAGTTTATCGACCATTTTCTGGCGCGATAAACGCGCGAGTTAGCCGAAATTCAACATTAAAAAATAAGTTTTATTTTCACAACTGTGTACGTGCTTGCATAATTGACAAACATTATGACTGTAAATGTATCAGTGCGTAACTGCAGTGTTAATGTACGTGTGAGTATGTGACTGTATGTACACTCGATAGACATTGATTCTCGTGGAACATGCTTACTGAATTTTAAAATCCTGCAATCCTATTGGACAATTCAAGTTTACCCTATTGAAAAAAAACATGTGACTAATCATATGATTAATCCAGTGATTAATCACATGATTAATCATATGATAAATCATGTGATCAATCATATAATTAATCACATGATTAATCATATGATAAATCATGTGATCAATCATATGATTAATCACATGATATTATCGACGGAAAAATCATGTGATTAATCACATGATTAATCACATGATTGATCACATGAATTTTTCCAAAATCCAGGAATATGCTCTGCTGAATTTATAACTTAATTTATTTATTATCTAGCAGTTTACCACTGCTATTATAAATGAAAAATAATAGTTAAATGAAACATTTACAATATAATATAATTATTTGTATATTACAGTTATTTAGATAATTAATTTAATTGAAGATATAGACAACTTTATTGTTATTACAATTATAATGTTCCGACATAACTGAAGAATGGGACAAAATAAGAACTTCTAAATATATTCTGCCCTAATGAAAAGATGGGATATTTGGGTTATTGGGTATAGATGGGCAATTGATATACGATAAATGGGCCCTATGGGTTTTCCTTGCGGGTTCCATATGACTGATATAAAACTAGTTAACATTTTTTTTCGGATTACAAACATTTTATTCGAATAATAATCAATATTACTTCTTATACTACTTTGATAAAAATATATTTTTATTATAAATTAAGGCTACAACTGTAAATAAACAATAAAGACACGTAACATACCTGTATATAGGAATAAGATTATTATAAATGATATTGTTATTAATGTAGAGAAATGATGTTTAACGAGCCTCGTGCTCGCGCTACTCGAAACCGACCCGTGGTAGCAAATTCACACGAAGCCGGAGCCGAGCGGGCCCACGTGTACTCGATTTTGGCAGCTACCATGAACAGTTGCGACAACGTCGGCGACAGCACGAGGAGGCCACTACTTGGCGATGATGTTTCTATTAAAAAAACAGAGAAGATATTTTACATAAAGTCAGCAGCTCAAAATTTTAGAATCGTTTATGCTTTGTGAGTTAACTAATATTTTTTATTCAACAACATTTTTTCTGATTCTTTGTTAAAAACCATTTAAAATGAGCCCTGGAACGATATTAGCAAACATTTAAAATGATCCATTTGGAAAGTCTCAGACTCGCTACTTATTAGTATACCTTCATCTGAAAAAAAGAAAATAACAAGTACAGCATAATATTTTTGATTGGACAAAACTTTTACTGAATCTTTATTAAAGTCCCTTTCAAATAAGCCCTGATCGATGTTTGCAAACCCACTTGAAAAGAATTGTATATTTTTTTAATCTCAGTAGAAACCAATAATTGGTATTTTTGAGAACCTGCTGGATTTGAGATCTTAATATTATTCATATATCTTATGTCATGGATCTTGTCGCTGAATTTTCTCAAAGCATGAAAAATATATTAAACATCTATTTTCAACAATATTTTCAACAGGCATTTATACTTTCCTAAATTTTCAATGGGAGACGCTTACACTGTTAATACACTCTATTTGTAAACTTCATATCTATTCGAAACTGAATTTTATAAGTAATCTATTATTATGTGTACCAAAGCTAAAAGTAAAATACTATAAAAAAGTTGCAATCAAATTAGTTGAAAGACAATTAACAATTGTATATTCTAATGCGCATACAAATACTTCTTACTCAATAATTTTCAAATAAAATATGGTGTTCTTATTAAGGCTTCGTTTCATGAATTTCATAAACTATGTAATCTACAAACTTATAACTCATTAAGATCCATGATACAATTATTTAATTTTCAACTTAACACTGAATAGTTTATGAAATTTCATGAAGCGGAGGCTTAATAAGAAAAGCATATTTTATTTGAAAATTATTGGTTATGGAGTATACGTCTGTGCATTTGAATTTGCAATTACTAAATTGTCTTTCAACTACTTTATTGCAACTTTTTTATAGTCATTTACTTTTAGCTTTGGCACACGATAATATAGATTACTTATAAAATTGTTTCGAATAGATATGAAGATTACAAATAGAGTTGAGCGTCTCCTATTGAAAATTTAGGACAGTAAATAAAAATATTATTACTTATAAGCCAGTCAAAAATATTGTTGAAAATAAATATTTAATATATTTTTCATTCTTTGAAAAAATCAACTACAAGGTCCATGACATGAGATATATGAATAATATTAAGATCTCAAACCCAGCAGATTGTCGAAAATACCAATTATTGGTTTCTACTGACATTTAAAAAATATACAATTCTTTTCAAGTGGGTTTGAGAACATCGATCAGGGCTTATTTGAAAGGCACTTTAATAAAGATTCAGTAAAAATATTGTCGAATCAAAACTATTCTGCTGTACTTATGATTTTCTTTTTTTCAGATGAAGGTATATACTAATAAGTAGTGAATCTGAGACTTTCCAAATGGATCATAAAGAAAATATAACCACATATACAAATTAAAAGCAAATTTTTTCTCAATCAATATTTTATACAAAAAATTTCAGGATTGAGTAAAGAAAATGGGAATACTTGAGTTTTCACAAAAAATTGCAAAGAATAACAACTTGCTACATTAGAGGGGTTAGAAGCGAGAAAGGGCTTACCGAATCTATGCTTGTACGTGACTTCGCTGTCTTGTTGTCTCAAATCGGTGATCACCTCCAAGTGATATAGACGCGACGAAAGAATCAAAACCTACCAGGACACCGTACTACAATCGCCGCTGTCATCGCTGGGAACGCCACGGATGAGACGATTCTATCGCAAATTCGAAAGCACGCACGAGGCACGGTAGCACCAACAGCTGATTGAATTGTTTGTATAAGAAATGCCTACCGAGGCCGCCGTGCGCCTGTCTCGTCCGTGGCGTTCCCAGCGATGACAGCGGCGGTTGTAGTACGGTGTCCTGGTGAGTTTTGATTCTTTCGTCGCGTCCATCACTTGGAGGTGATCACCCATTTGAGACAACTTCTAACCTCTCTAATGTGGAAAGTTGTTATTCTTTGCAATTTTTTGTGTAAACTCAACTATTCTCATTTTCTTTACTCAATCCTGAAATTTTTTGTATAAAATATTGATTGGGAAAAAATTTGCTTTTTATTTGTATATGTGGTTATATTTTCTTTATTAGTATACCTTCATCTGAAAAAAAGAAAATAATAAGTACAGCATAATATTTTTGTTTCTACAAAATTTTTACTGAATCTTTATTAAAGACCCTTTCAAATAAGCCCTGATCGATATTCGCTAACCCACTTGAGAAGAATTGTATATTTTTTAAATGTCAGTAGAAAGCAATAATTTATATTTTCGACAACACAATGGATTTGAGATTTTAATATTATTCATGTATCTCATGTCATGGATCTTGTCACTGAATTTTCTCAAAGCATTAAAAATATATTAAACATCTATTTTCAACAATATTTTCAACAGGCTTATACTTTCCTAAGTGTTCAATGGGAGACGCTTACACTGTTAATATACTCTTTTTGTAAACTTCATATCTATTTGAAACTGAATTTTATAAGTAATCTATTATTATGTGTACCAAAGCTAAAAATAAATTACTATAAAAAAGTTGCAATCAAGTTAGTCGAAAGACAATTTAGCAATTGCAAATTCAAATGCACAGACGTGTACTCCATAACCAATAATTTTCAAATAAAATATGGTTTTCTTATTAAGCCTTTGCTTCATGAAATTTCATAAACTATTCAGCGTAAGTTGAAAATTAAATAATTGTATTATGGATCTTAATGAGTTATAAGTTTGTAGATTACATAGTTTGTTACGTGACAACTTTTTGGCTTTACCTTTTTTCTTTAATTGGTTAAAATTATAATGAGTACAATGATTTTCATTGGAACATATATTTTCCCCGCAGTAAAATTTTAAAATTTGTATACGCGATCCTAGTTAAGAGCTTATCGCCCAAAGCTGCAACAAGTTGCGTCCACGCAGCACTCTCCCCTCGTAGCCGAAAATCGCATTCCTACACGCGCCGAGTAATAAGACACCCCTTAGCGGCGATAAGCGTCGCACAGCGGTGCGACATTGTCGTCAAGGGGCATATGGTGCGAGGGTGCGAGAGAGAAAGCGAGGATAATTAGGGGGCAAGGCGACGGGCAGCTCGACGATGCCACGCCAACTCGGCAGTCAGAAATTAGCAGCCTTCACGCTTAGACTAAGCGAAGTCTACCAGAACCAGTTTTATATATACGTTGAAAGAGTCGCAGTGGCCAAAACTATTTTTTTTTTTTACAGTTTTCTTTTTATTCGCACATGTTTCTACATTATTAAAAAACCCGGATCATCAGTTTTGTTTTAATAATTCCACCATAGTATAACGCATTATAATACGGCGAATATTACTACACGCAAATACAAATCGCACGCAGATCCTACCGAACTCGGACTATCAACGATAATAATCAAATAATTTGCAACCACAGTAGAGAAACACCACTAGAGTGATTCACCATTTACACAAAGTAAGTTGCCTTTCGTATCATATTACTGTTTCCTTAAGGTATAGACTTCTCCGAACAAAGTTGTGAACTAGCGCGCGGTAGAGATTTGTGTATGTGTGTAGGCCGCGAGTGTTACCCTTGCCGCAATAAAAGGGGTTTTATTGAGGAATCCCGAGTCCTTGAAGCGAGAATAACTAACTAGTCCTCAGATCAGAGTTGTTGGGTCCTAGTCTCATCCGTCAGCTGGTTAAAGAATATAAGGCTGTTAGTTGTTCCATTCCAGGGCTCGTACCAGATACCAAAGGCGATTCATTGAACTCGGAAGTGCTATTCGACAGGGGAAGCACCTCCACCAGATCACTTTTTGTAGTAGAAGCTCCTTCGAGTAGGTCGCTGGGGAGCTTGTGACGGAGCCCTCTCTACGTCTCCCTTTTTTTTCTTTTCCATTTTCCTCTTCTCTAGCTGCACCCCTAGAATCAATAGGATAATAAATAAACAAATAAGACTTAGGATCATCTACCCGGCATAAGTGCAAAAATTTCCCTTTTCCTTTTTTTTTTCACTTTTCTTTTACTTTTTATTATTATATATTTTTTTTACTTTTTATTATTTATATTATCATAAAGTTCATCATAAATATCGATATCTCGCTTATCAATATAATACCTTGTATGTACGTCAAATAAGCCTCAGCTCTAAGTCGCATAGTAAAATAGTCATTACATGCATATACCATCAGTGAGAGGTATACCATGCATGTACTCATAAGTGCGTAGGTACCCGTGAACTGATATTAGCCGCTTGTACGCATACAATTAATATCCAGCTTTTCTTTTTTTTTTGACTCACCTCCCTGCAATAAGCAGGGAATTGCGGTCTTGCTCCCTGTAGTGGTGGACGAAGGCCAGGTGACATCCTCAACTGTCCTGCTTCCCCTTGTACCTTCTCTTTCCTCGCCCTATAGGAGTTCAGATTCTTCGACAAGAGTCGGAGCTCGAAGGAGTGTCAGTCAACCCTCCGCCTTTCCTTAATCGACACCTAGCATCATCCCCTCCGCAGATACTGGTGAGTGTAGCACGACAGCGGAGCACATGGGAACATCATAGCAATGCAGCCTGATCCGATGGAGCCACACAGGTTTTAAACACACAGTGCAGTGAAGCATCAAGTAGATTAGAATCTAGATGCATATATCCACACTCACATTATATATATATATATATATATATATATATATAAACACAGCAGTACGCCTCACTATGCATACCCATATGTAGGCGCATAAATACAAATACACTACAGCTGAAGCAATACACTGGGTGGAAGGAGTCCTCTGGCCCTTGACCCGCACCTTCAGATTTCCTCTCTGCTGTAACTAGAAGAAATCAAAGGAAAAACAACATCACACAGAGTACTCAGTCCTTCTTGTTGGGATTTTCAACTAATAAATAATCATCAAAAAGGAGGCACTTAACTGACATCGGAGATATCTTCGCCGCAGGGATCCGCTCAGCCAGGTATCGAATATCTTGCGGTTTTCCACCCCTTTCCGTTCCCTCGGACAACACCCTCCTCGTGCCACCCGGGTGTCCAGCGTCGTCGTTCGGCTGCCGCGGGGAGCGAGACGGCTGTTCTGCTTGCCGGCGACTATAGCTCTACATAGAAGGCCGCGCGCCACCCGCGACATATGCGACTATACGACAGTGCTGCGCCGCCTCTCCGACATCAAGGTGCGTTCACATAGGGACATAGTATTAGGGTCGCGCTTGGTCTAAATTATAGTAGTTAACGTTTAGACAGTCTAGTTTATACTTCACGCCACGAGACAGGCTCTTATATATCCACGCTTACACAAATAAGTAATAACGGGTATCATCACACTTCGTGATTCTCTACTGCGGTGTCCCCAATAGGGGGTTAACGTGTCCTCATTTCTGCAACGGGGCTTTAGTGTATTTCAGAAGAAGGATCCCGGGATATAATCATTAGTTAAGTAGACTCTCCGCGCTCCCGCGTTTTCTTGAACCTTAAGGCGCGTTTACATAGGCGTAAGACGGGAATTGCCGAACTCCTTTGAGGAATTAGGGTTTAGTTTTAGTTATCATTTTTGGATTGTATAAATGATTATAATAAAGGGATAAGAACTTGAAATAATTTCACAGGTCTGTTAATTTTTATTGTTCAGTCGAGTAGCCCTACAATCATACCCTAATCCTTCTAATCTTCGGAATTTTGTTGGACACAATCGCTTCACTGAACTATCCCCTATATCGCACGCTTATGGGGGCGTGTGACGAATAAGCTGAGAACGAGAGGTCCTCGTGAGAGCAAGGCGGACGGATGCCTTGTGAACGTCATCCAATCAGAAACTCTCTTTGACGCAGGTAACAGAACAAGAAGTTAGTAGGTCAAAGGAAGTGTTACGATATGAGATCCGTTTATATCGTAACATAGTTTATGAAATTTATGAAACGAAGCCTTAATAAGAACACCATATTTTATTTGAAAATTATTGAGTGAGAAGTATTTGTATGCGCATTGGAATATACAATTGTTAATTGTCTTTCAACTAATTTGATTGCAACTTTTTTATAGTATTTTATTTTTAGCTTTGCTACACATAATAATAGATTACTTATAAAATTCAGTTTCGAATAGGTATGAAGTTTACAAATAGAGTGTATTAACAGTGTAAGCATCTCCCATTGAAAATTTAGGAAAGTATAAATGCCTGTTGAAAATATTGTTGAAAATAGATGTTTAATATATTTTTCATGCTTTGAGAAAATTCAGCGACAAGATCCATGACATAAGATATATGAATAATATTAAGATCTCAAATCCAGCAGGTTGTCAAAAATACCAATTATTGGTTTCTACTGACATTAAAAAAATATACAATTCTTTTCAAGTGGGTTTGCGAACATCGATCAGGGCTTTTTCGACAACCTGCTGGATTTGAGATCTTAATATTGTTCATATATCTCATGTCATGGATCTTGTAGCTGATTTTTTCAAAGCATGAAAAATATATTAAATATTTATTTTCAACAATATTTTTGACTGGCTTATAAGTAATAATATTTTTATTTACTGTCCTAAATTTTCAATAGGAGACGCTTAACTTTATTTGTAATCTTCATATCTATTCGAAACAATTTTATAAGTAATCTATATTATCGTGTGCCAAAGCTAAAAGTAAATGACTATAAAAAAGTTGCAATAAAGTAGTTGAAAGACAATTTAGCAATTGCATATTCAAATGCACAGACGTATACTCCATAACCAATAATTTTCAAATAAAATATGGTTTTCTTATTAAGCCTCCGCTCCATGAAATTTCATAAACTATTCAGTGTTAAGTTGAAAATTAAATAATTATATTATGGATCTTAATGAGTTATTATAAGTTTGTAGATTACATAGTTTATGAAATTCATGAAACGAAGCCTTAATAAGAACACCATATTTTATTTGAAAATTATTGAGTAAGAAGTGTTTTTATGCGCATTGGAATATACAATTGTTAATTGTCTTTCAACTAATTTGATTGCAACTTTTTTATAGTATTTTAATTCTAGCTTTGGTACACATAATAATAGATTACTTATAAAATTCAGTTTCGAATAGATATGAAGTTTACAAATAGAGTGTATTAACAGTGTAAGCATCTCCCATTGAAAATTTAGGTAAGTATAAATGCCTGTTGAAAATATTGTTGAAAATAGATGTTTAATATATTTTTCATGCTTTGAGAAAATTCAGCGACAAGATCCATGACATAAGATATATGAATAATATTAAGATCTCAAATCCAGCAGGTTCTCAAAAATACCAATTATTGGTTTCTACTGAGATTAAAAAAATATACAATTCTTTTCAAGTGGGTTTGCGAACATCGATCAGGGCTTATTTGAAAGGGACTTTAATAAAGATTCAGTAAAAATTTTGTCCAATCAAAAATATTCTGCTGTACTTGTTATTTTCTTTTTTTCAGATGAAGGTATACTAATATGTAGCGAATCTGAGACTTTCCAAATGGATCATTTTAAATGTTTGCTAATATCGTTCCAGGGCTCATTTTAAATGGTTTTTAATACAGAATCAGAAAAAATTTTGTTTAATAAAAAATATTAGTTAACTCACAAATTAAACATAAACAATTCTAAAATTTTGAGCAGCTGATTTTATGTAAAATATCTTCTTTGTTTTTTTTAATAGAAACAGCATCGCCAAGTAGTGGCCTCCTCGCGCTGTCGCCGACATCGTCGCAACTGTTCATGGTAGCTGCCAAAATCGAGTACACGTGGGCGCGCTCGGCTCCGGCTTCGTGTGAATTTGCTACCACGGGTCGGTTTCGAGTAGCGCGAGCACGAGGCTCGTTAAACATCATTTCTCTACATTAATAACAATATCATTTATAATAATCTTATTCCTATATACAGGTATGTTACGTGTCTTTATTGTTTATATACAGTTGTAGCCTTAATTTATAATAAAAATATACTTTTATCAAAGTAGTATAAGAAGTAATATTGATTATTATTCGAATAAAATGTTTGTAATCCGAAAAAAATGTTAACTAGTTTTATATGTTATATGGGACCCGTAAGGAAAACCCATAGGGCCCATTTATCGTATATCAATTGCTCATCTATACCCAATAACCCAAATATCCCATCTTTTCATTAGGGCAGAATATATTTAGAAGTTCTTATTTTGTCCCATTCTTCAGTTATGTTGGAACATTATAATTGTAATAACAATAAAGTTGTCTATATCTTCAATTGAATTAATTATCTAAATAACTGTAATATACAAATAATTATATTATATTGCAAATGTTTCATTTAACTATTTTTTTTCATTTATAATATAGCAGTGGTAAACTGCTAGATAATAAATTAAGTTATAAATTCAGCAGAGCATATTCCTGGATTCTGGAAAAATTCATGTGATCAGTCATGTGATTAATCATGTGATTAATCACATGATTTTTCCGTCGATAATATCATGTGATTAATCATATGATTGATCTCATGATTAACCACATGATTAATCACATGATTGATCACATGATTTATCATATGATTAATCATGTGATTAATCACTGGATTAATCATATGATTAGTCACATGATTTTTTTCAATAGGGTAGCCATTAACTTTAAATGCAATTGCAGAATTTTTAAATTTATCAGGCGCGTTCTACAAGAACCAGTCTAGCTAGAAGTGTATACATGCGCATGCGACTTACATCAGAACGTGCACGCCCTGTTAAAAAAAATCAGCTAAAAAAATAGCTAAAAAACAGCTAAAAAATATACCTATATCGGCCTGAAATACAGCTGTATTTCGTTGGATATTTAGTTGTATTTTTTATCTGAAAATTTAGTTAAATTTTTAGCTGTAAATCTAAGTAAACGATTACGACCTGTTAACAACTGGAAATTTAGCTAAAATTTTTAGCTGTAAATCCAGCTGTTAACAACTGGAAATTTAGCTAAAATCCACCTATGAATAACTGGAAATCCAGTTATATATTTAGTGGCATGGAAATTTCCAGCTACTAATAGGTAAAAATTTAGTTAATTTTTCACTTGTGAATACACCTATAAATTTATTATTAAATGGAAATATAGGTAGATTGAAGGTGAAAATATAGCTATATTTTTTAGCTACAAATAGAGCTATATTTTATTCTCGATTTGGCCATATTTTTTAGCTGTAAATCAATGTATTAATATGGATTGTTAATTTCATTTTATGCTAATAATAACAAAATTTACAGATCATATCTGTTTAACATAGGTATATTGAAAAAGATATATTTATATACATAATATTACTATTTAAAACTAAAAAGAACTTTTCTGCTTCAAATATATTCAAATATATATTTGAGCCGTTATTTACATGGTTTAAATACTATTGGCGTACCCCAGATCACCCATACACCCTATAAGTACGCTAGCGTGTTGACATGAACGACGCCTGAGTTGAAATTATCCAAACTGTCCTTTTCATGATTTGATATGTATGGTTTGCAAGTGATATTAACAAGTGATACTTAATTATTATCACATACCATTGAATTAGGAAAAAATCCACACAGAGAAAAATGTATTTGTAAACATCACTGTGTTTATAAGAAAATTTATTATTTTATAGCGCTGGGACACATTCGACATGTGTGATTTTTACTGTTTGAAACAGTAATTTTTATGATTTTCGTAGCAAATTTTTCTTTTTAAATAATAATTTTTATTATTTTTGTAGCAAATTTTACTATTTGAAATAGTAATTTTTATTATTTTTCAGCAGTCATAAAAAGTACTATTTCAAATAGTAAAAATCTCATATATCGAGTGTGTCCCAGCGCTATTATAAAAAATAGGGCGATGTTATACTTACGACAGATGATTAAAAATAGTAATCTGTCGTAAAAATTTTCAAAATATGGTCATATTAGACATATTAATTGCGAGGAACAATAATCTATCCTAAAAAAACATAAATTTTAACGTTTTGTATATTAAAAAGGATAAAGAAAAACTAGCAGAAGAAATCTGTCGTAAGAGTAGTGGCGAGCACGTTGAAGAACATAGAAAGTGGCCATATACGAAAATTCGTGACAACCACAAATCACCGATAGAGGGCGAAAACATTGAATACATGGATTATAGAATAGGAATATAGAATTTTTATATTTTCAAGTTGGTAATAAAGTAAAGTCTATTAAAAAGCTTGTTTTATGTAAATGCTAATTGCTTTTATTAAAAATTTACATTTCAAAAACTGAAAAATCTAAATATTTGAATTTGCCACAATCAAAACATTTAAATCGTACGATAGAACTATTAATATTGTAGATGAAATATACACGATTTTTCTGGTTGACTTTCTTTTCAATGAGACAGAAGGGGGGGGGGGGGTGATAATAAAATTTTGTCAACTGCTAATAAATATAATTGATCTAAGAAAACCAGGGTTGGAGGGGGAGGGTATAATAAAATTTGTTTAATAAATTCTGAAAATTAATCTAAATAAAAAACCAGGGTTGGGGGGGGGGGGGGGGGGGAGGGGGTGATAATAAAATTTTGTCAACTGCTAATAAATATAATTGATCTACAAAAACCAGGGTTAGAGGGGGGAGGGTATAATAAAATTTGTTTAATAAATTTTGAAAATTAATCTAAATAAAAAACCAGAGTTAGAGGGGGGGGGAGGAACGATAATAAAATTTTGTTAACTGAACTAATAAATATAATTGAACTAAAAAACCAGGGTTAGAGGAGGGAGGGTATAATAAAATTTGTTTAATTAATAATGGAAATTAATATAAATAAAAAACCAGGGTTAGAGCGGGGGAGGAACGATAATAAAATTTTGTTAACTGAACTAATAAATATAATTGATCTAAAAAAACCAGGGTTGGAGGGGGGAGGGTATAATAAAATTTGTTTCATAAATTCTGAAAATTAATCTAAATAAAAAACCAGGGTTAGGGGGGGAGGGGTGATAATAAAATTTTGTCAACTGCTAATAAATATAATTGATCTAAAAAAACCAGGGTTAGAGGGGGGAGGGTATAATAAAATTTGTTTAATAAATTCTGAAAATTAATCTAAATAAAAAACCAGGGTTAGAGGGGGGGGAGGAACGATAATAAAATTTTGTTAACTGAACTAATAAATATAATTGAACTAAAAAAACCAGGGTTAGAGGAGGGAGGGTATAATAAAATTTGTTTAATTAATAATGGAAATTAATATAAATAAAAAACCAGGGTTAGAGGGGGCGGGGGAGGGGGGGGGAATAATAAAATTTTGTTGGGATAAAAACAATTCAAAATGAAATATATGATTGAAGTAATTTATTAAGAAATAATTTCTGCATATAAAAACGATTTAGAAACGGAACTACTACGAACTGACTTCTCAATCTCACTTTCTTGAAAACGCTTTCTAGTATTAGGAGTAAATTCGTTCAAACTATCGCCCAATTCACTATCTTCATCCATTATAGGCAAAAAAAAAATTTTAAATACAGGAGATGAAACACAATCATGAAACTTCGAATAATTACAGTTCGAATAATTAATCGTTTAGTTATTTACACCAACACCGTAAGAATTACAATGACGCGTTTGCGGAGACGTCGAAATAAATACGTATAGTCGAAGCCTCAAAGGTAAACATACGGCTGTGTCGCGAATCATAATAAAGACAAGAGACAAACGCAAACTAACTTCAACGTACTCGCACTTCACAGAGCTTTCAAATTTCTTGGAGTATAAGAAAATCTTAAATATACAGTAACGAAAATAGCGTACGCAAACTACGACCAACTTAAGAATAATAAATTTCAATACGTATTCTATATTCCGGAAAGCGAAACATAGAATACGTATACTGGACCATCGGTCATAGATCATACGACATACATAGAAATTTTAATTCGTATATCGATCTGTCGTAAGTATAACAGCGCCGTAAAAAATAATATATTTTTCTCCATGTCTGTAATAAATATTATAATGTTTTAAATTTACTGCTAAGTTTCCTCCTTCACTGCAAGTTGTATAACAGTAACTTGTACTTGTACTCTAGTATGAAGGAACACTGACATTTCATAACTTTACACCTCTGCCAATGTAGAGAAAGGAGAAACGATGGTCAACGAGTCTCATGCTCGCGCTACTCGATGTCTACCCGCGATAGCAAAATCACACGAGGCCGGCGCCGAGCGCGCCCACGTGTACTCGATATTAGCAGCTATCAAGAACAGTCATGATAGCAACAGCGACTGCGCGAGGAGGCGACGTCTTGGCGATGATGTCCCCGTTGACAGAACTCAGCTAAAATGTTACGCCAAGTCTCATATAACAAAATAAAGTAAAAAGTATCTTACAAAATTTGAGTCCTCACTAGTCTTGGTGAATTCACATATATCTATAAAAGCACTTTACATATGAAAGAGTATTTAAATATGGATGGCTTTACTAGTTTATTAATTGTAATCGATTTTTAAATAAATTGTTTGTACATTCATTATTATTTATTATAATTGAAATTTTTTCTCCACCACTCACTGTTGTACTGTGAGGTATATTTAAAAATTTTTTTAATATATTTATTAATTTTGTTATTTAGTAAATATTCTATACTTATAGGTACAGTCTTTAGGATGTAATTATAGGCACATCTCCTTTGAGATCCACAATTTAGTTGCTCGTTGATAGATTTAAGACTTGGGTGGCCTTAGCGTAGGACATATATTTGGACCCAATGAACTAAATAATATTGTAGATAACTTATACGAAAGAACCAAAATCAACCTTGATTGTGTGTAAATTGTAGCTAAAGATACTAAGTACCTATAAGCATACAAAATTTTGTAATTACATAGAATATTTTGTATACTCATAGGTAGTACCTTTAGTTACAACTTTTATTACTCGATAAGTCACTTATGGGCTTGGCTAACTTTATCACAGGAAACATTGAGACCGTATGGACAAAATGACTTGATTCATGTTTGACTATAATAGTTATGGCTTGTACGTATTGCTTTTTTGAAATAAAATTTATATTTAACATGATATCTTTACCAAATCATACATTTTCTTTTAATTTAAAGCAATGTTTTCAAAAACATACTTAACCATTACGGTCACAAAGAATCATATCAAATATGATGCCATTTGGTCCATTGAGTTCAAATATGTCCAGTGGTAAAGTCACCCAGCCTATATAAATGTGGGTTTTTTATATTAAATTATGGTATTAATTTATTTATATTATGACCAGTCCTATTTATAAATTAATATTAAATTAATCATATTAAAGAGGATTGACATGTGCATAGCTGGGGCTGTAATTTTCTTAATGTTATATTTATGCTTTGCAAGTATTTTATATATAACACTATAAAAGTTATTGTTAAAAAATTTACAATGAAAGAAGAAACCCATGCATTATATTGCTAAATGCTACTTGACCCTTGAAATATAGCTTATAGCTTGTTTGCTAAATGCAGCAGTAAATTTAGAACAATTATATTATATTTATAACATAACCTTTTACAAACTGTAAGCTATAGTTTAATGATTAAATAACATTTAACAATACTGTATGTGACAGGATAGAAGCAAAAATACATTAAAGTGTACGGGTTTACCCGGATATAAACCTGGGGAACATAACCTCAGCGATGACAGCATGAGCACGGACAGCAGTAGGTCTTTCTAAACGTAGAAGCCACAATGACCACTCCCTCATGTTCGAACTTTCGTCGTCGTTAGTCGTAACTCCTAATACATGAAGCGCGAAAGCGCTGGTTGCCACACGTTGTTCCTTGTTCGATGACTACCACGCACACGTATAGTGACTAGAGAGGGAGGAAGAGAGAGGGGCGTCTTTGGAAGTGCAGGTGTGCAGCAGTCAGCGAGAGTTCGAACGTAACCCTATTGAAAAAAAATCATATGATTTATCATATAATTTATCATATAATTATCATATAATTTATCATATGATTTTTCATATGATTTATCATATGATTTGTCATATGATTTATAGTCTATATGTCATATTTATATGATGAGATGTTTTCGAGAAAATCATCTTATAATTTGTCATATGATAATCATATGGCAAATCGTATGATAAATCATATGATTTTTTTCAGTAGGGAAGTGAGTGGTCATTGTGGCTTCAACATTAAGAAAGACCTGCTGCTGTCCGTGCTCCTGCTCTCATCCCTGAGCTTATGTTCTCCAGGTTTATATTTAGGTAAGCCCATACACTTTTATGTATTTTTGCTTCTGTCCTGTCTCATACAGTATTGCTTACAGTATAGCTTACAGTTTGTTAAAGGTTATGTTATAAATATAATATAATTGTTCTAAATTTACTGCTGCATTTAGAAAACAAGCTGTAAGCTACATTTTAATGATCAAGTAGCATTTAGCAATAATGCATGCGTTTCTTCTTTCATTGTAAATTTTTTAACAATAACTTGTATAGTGTTATATATAAAATACTTGCAAAGCATAAATATATCATTAAGAAAATGACAGCCCCAGCTACGCACATGTCAATCCTCTTTAATATGATTAATCATATAATTTTAATTCTTTCACATTATTAATTTATAAATAGAACTGGTCATAATATAAATAAATTAATACCATAATTTAATATAAAAACCCCACATTTATATAGGCTGGGTGACTTTACCACTGGACATATTTGAACTCAATGGACCAAATGGCATCATATTTGATATGATTCTTTTTGACCGTAATGGTTAAGTATGTTTTTGAAAACATTGCTTTAAATTAAAAGAAAATGTATGATTTGGTAAAGATATCATATTAAATATAAATTTTATTTGAAAAAAGCAATATGTACAAGCCATAACTATTATAGTCAAATATAAATCAAGTCATTTTGTCCATACGGTCCCAATGTTTCCTGTGATAAAGTCAGCCAAGCCGATAAGTGACTTATCGAGTAATAAAAATAAAAGTTGTAACTAAAGATACTACCTATGAGTATACAAAATATTCTATGTAATTAGAAAATTTTGTATACTTATAGGTACTTAGTATCTTTAGCTACAATTTACACACAAGCAAGGTTGATTTTGGCCCTCTCGTATAAGTTATCTACAATATTATTTAGTTCATTGGGTCCAAATATATTTCCTGCGCTAAGGCCACCCAAGTTTTGAATCTATCAACAAGCAACTAAATTGTGAACCTCAAAGGAGATGTACCTATAATTATTAATTACAGCCTAAAGACTGTACCTTTAAGTATACAATATTTACTAAATAACAAAATTCAAAAATATATTTAAATAAAAAATCCACATTTACATAGGCTAGGTGACTTTACCGCTGGACATATTTGAACTCGATGGACCAAATGACCTCATATTTGATATGATTTTTTGTGACGGTAATGGTTAAGTATGTTTTTGAAAACATTGCTTTAAATTAAAAGAAAATGTATGATTTGGTAAAAATATCATGTTAAATATAAATTTTATTTGAAAAAAGCAATACGTACAAGCCATAACTATTATAGTCAAATATGAATCAAGTCATTTTGTCCATACGGTCCCAATGTTTCCTGCGATAAAGTCAGCCAAGTCGATAAGTGACTTATCGAGTAATAAAAGTTGTAACTAAAGGTACTACCTATGAGTATACAAAATATTCTATGTAATTAGAAAATTGTGTATGCTTATAGGTACTTAGTATCTTTAGCTACAATTTACACACAATCAAGGTTGATTTTGGTCCTCTCGTATAAGTTATCTACAATATCAAAGGGCGCGGCAGCGCCTTGCTTGGCGAGTAAAAGAACGAAGTGACTAACCAGCAAGCGGGGCGTTGACGCACCCTTTATTCTTTGGAATAGTCCGCTCCAACCTTACTTTTTTCTATTCTTGATAACAACATCTTTTTACTCTTTATTTGAATACTTAAATGTATTCCATTAGATAGAATCTTTTATGTACTATCCATATCTGCAATTTCATATTTCAAGATTCTTTCGTTTTCGTATACTTTTAATAGTAAATTTGCCCTCTCAATTTTCATCTCATTTTTCATTTTCTTCGTCGTCTTCTCGTCGTCGTCGTATTTTAATCCTATACCATATATACATACGTATAGGCACTATTAGACAGTGGTTCTACTTGTATCCGAGAGTGGCGCTATATAAATTTTTCTGCAGGGCTCTATCTATATATATATATATATATATATATATATATATATATATATATATATATATATATATATATATATATATATATATATATATATATATATATATATACTCGTAATCGTATCGACATAACCTCACACATCTTTAATCTCTAATAAACAAAAACAATATTATTATGAAATATGTACATACACAATATGTATATACTATCACGGATTAATATTTAAATTGTATCAAAGATCTCAAGTGGACTGATGAAAAGAATTTATTTACGAGCATCATCAATCAGACAATAACTTTTTAGATTAGTATTTTAAAATATACATTGACAGTAGAAAGCAGAGATCAAGATGTAGTTCTGTTTTTATTTTTTTAAGTACTGTCAGATCAGATCTTAGAAATTGAGTCTATCCCAACTATACGGCTACTACAATACAAGAGTTTAGATAAGTATAATTTTCAAGTAATTTGTCACAAAGACATTATCTCTCATAATGTAAGCTAAGCGAGAAGCTCTAAAACCTATTTCATTCATCGTAAAAAATGTTCAATGTTTTATGTTTGCAACATGACCAGTCGGATGAAGGCTTTTCTTGAGACAACGTTTATATTCTGTGTATAAATGGTTTATAGTATAACGGAGTTCCAGGATAAAATACGGAGAAAATAAGAATCTCGGTTCTCCGTATTCTATCGAACTCGTTTGACTCTCGTTCCCGCGAATTCACGCATCTCGAGCGTTTGTTGACATCGCTCGAACGATGTATTCGCGATCTGCGCGGGGGCTGCGCGACTTTGGCGGTTGCAAAGTCGCGCTCGATTCATTTTTGAATCAGATTCTCTCGGGCTGTCAAACCGCGCGTACGCGAGTTAATTTGATCGTCCGCGAAGAAAACGGTATCGTGCGTCCTTACCGATGCAGAGCAGCGCCCGTCCACGTACCGTCCACGGAGAGCAGCGCACGTGAACAATCCGAGCCACTCCTGGGGTCGGAAGCGTCTGTAGGTTAAGGCTGGATATTAGGACTCGGCCTGAACACTCCGAAGTCGACCGGAGGATAAGGCCTGACGCAGGAGCGGATACGTGAGCGAGCGACGAGAGGAGTGCACTCCTCTCCCGGTAAGCCTCTTTGTACTTCCCGCGCAGCGATTTATTTGTGTATTTTCGACTCGCAGCGGCGAGTGGCCGGTGGTGCGTTCACCGGCCCAGCGAAAATAGATACCTTGATCTGCCCGCGCCGAGCGGCGGATCTCGTCTTCTTATCGGCGCGCAACGCGACGCGTTTTTTATGTAAATGATTAATTAGAATAGACCTTGTTATTGTGCTGTGAAATAATTGAGGCTATTCTTCATTTATCGACCTTAAACTAACCTTCTCCCGGATACCGCCGCCTCCGCGGGAAAACGACTCCGCTGGTCGTTTTCATATCTGAGCGTAGCGGCCGCGCGCTTTACTCTTTGAGCGCGCGCTTTTAACTCAGCGATCCAATTAGTTGGAAAGCGAAGTTCGCGTGCGATCTTCGCGTTGTTTTCGGGATTCCAGGAGCAGATCCCCGGGCAAGTCATTTTAGTCGGACACCCGCGGCACCGTGTTCTAGGGCATCGCTGGCCTGTGACTTTTTGGGATTTTACCCCAGAAGCCATCCCGTTACAATAGTTATGATTTGAAAAGTATCAAACATAAAAATTTTCTAATTTTAATTATTTTAAAAAACAAGTTATTCCACAATGCCATTTCACAATAAATTTTTATATTTTCTCACCTTTCAAATCATAACTATAAACCATTATATGAAGAATATAAACTTTATCTCAAGAAAAATCTTCACCCGACTGGTCATGTTGCATAAATAAAACATTGAAAATCCTTTACGATGAATGAAACAGGTTTTGGACCTTTTCGCTTAACTTAAATTATGAGAGATAATGTCAAATGTGACAAATTACTTGCAATTAATTCTAACTATATATTTTTTTCATTCTTGAAGGGGATATCTGATGTAAAATCCAAAGCTGTTAATATAACAGCTATAGATGTTAATTCTTAAAACCATATAATGTATTCGTAAGGTATTTTCAATATATGGCTTTTGGTATATAATTAATTGAGTGAGGGATGTAAAATCCAAATTGTTAATAAGTATAACAGTTAGAGGAATACCTCTACTTGTTTGCATTACTGATGAAGGTAAATATATAATAATACACTATTTAAAAATGGAAACAAATAGTCCTTTATTTTAATCATAGGTTCGAAAAGTTGTACTGGAATGAATTATTTCCATAAGTCATTTGTTAAAAAGTAATCATTACAACGGATATGGAAAAAAATTCAAATTATTTTATTTTACTTATAATTATGAAGATAGCAATGTTTATTTTTATAACAAAACTTTCTACGAAAGTATAATATAAGGCAAGCATAAGGTGTTTCTGTAATATATAAAAATATGAATAAAAAACCTATACTCTATGAAAAGGAATTCTAATAATAAATAATTATTTTCTTCTGACAATTTTATCTTACCGGTTCTATACAATAAATTAATTTGTCTATAAAAATAAGAGTATATATACTATTATTATATATAGCAAAAGGGATTTCTTGATACAATGAAAGTGTTATTCCATTTTTTTTTACAAATACAGCAGCCTCACACGATGCAATTATCATCATGTACACACACGAAAATTAAATCTATGAAATATGGTATCATCATTCTTTACCGTTATAAAACTTTTTAATTATTATTGAAGCTCTTATAAACTTGTGGAATCTCCCTAAAATAATTTAACACTTTTAAAAAAAGTAAAACTTTGGCGAGTATAAGTGTATTTGTAATCTCTCTCCCTCTCTTTCTCTCCCTCCCTCTCTCTCCTCCTCTCTCTTTCTCTCCCTCTTTCTCTCCATCTCTCTCTTCCCCTCTCTCCCCCAAAAGAATATCATAGTTTAAAACAAACACATGAAAGAAGTGGAATCAATTATTATTTTATATAGACAAGTACATTTTTGTGACATAGAAATATGGAATTATTTTTATAACAAAAAATCTTAAGTACTACTAAAAATAAACTCATGAAACTGGTGGAATCAATTAAGTGCAGGCAAGTCAATTATTATAATAAAGAGAATTTTTAAAATAAAATTTGTTTAATATATATTTACTATAAAAATTTGTATAAAAAATAATTACGTGTAACAAAAAATATTACAAAAATACTAACATAATAACTGTAATTGAAACACAAAAAGTTAAAAAATTTTTGCGTAAACATTTTCGAAGTATAGATCATAGAAGTCACCACCCTCTAAAATAGTTTAACCATGAGCTGTTATACATCATAAATTCATGTAAGTTTTTCTTACACAAGTCAATCTACCTATTATCTGCAAATATGAATTTTAATTAAACTTCTTCTTAAACTGTTAATGTAATTTTTTAAATTTTGGGAAATATTCTTTTAAAGACAGAAGATACTTGCCGGACGCATCGTTTTGTAGTATTTAGGTAATCTATCAAATATTTATTTTTATATCATTATTCTTATACAAATTCATTACACAAATTGAATTATTATTAATTCTATAGTAAGATAATAATATTTTTTTTTATATTGCGTATGTACATCTATATATGAGGCGTTTAACGTCAGCTCTCCAGGCGCGGCGCGCGAGCACGAAATCATGCTGTTTTCAGCTTGTGTTTGAAGGGCTAAGATGTATCTAAAAAAAATAATCCCCAAGTGATTTCGATGTATTTTTTTCTTCAGCTTTCCGATGGTGCTATTAGTTTCTCAAAATTTTTCAATTCTAAGTATTTCTTGAATAATATCTCGAAAAAATCAAAAAACCCCTATGTAGAGAAAGGCTATATTCATGTAAAATTTCCTCCTCTTTCGATCTAGCAGGTCAAAAAAATATTAAAAATATAGTTTTTGAGATATAACACGTTTTATGTTTTCTTGAGGTTAGAATTGAAAAATTTTGAGAAACTAATAGCACCATCGGAAAGCTGAGGAAAAAATACATCGAAATCACTTGGGCATTATTTTTTTTAGATACATCTTAGCCCTTCAAACACAAGTTGAAAACAGCATGATTTCGCGCTCGCGCGCCGCGCCTGGAGAGCTGCCGTTAAACGCCTCATATTACGTATGCTTGTTCCTAACATTATGTAACGAACAAGTTTTGTGTAAGTTTTGCTCTAGTCAAATATCGAAATATACTTATTTTCTTGAAATGTTATTACCATTTTATTTTAATTATTTACATACTACGTGATCAATAACTAAATACATAGAAGTTGGCGATTCCCGTCCTACGCACCTTGAACTACAAAACGATGCGTCCGGTAAGTATCTTCTGTCTTTAAAAGAAAATTTCCCAAAATTAAAAAAATTACATTAACAGTTTAAGAAGATGTTTAATTAAAATTCATATTTGCAGATAATAGGTAGATTGACTTGTGTAAGAAAAACTTACATGAATTTATGATGTATAACAGCTCATGGTTAAACTATTTTAGAGGGTGGTGACTTCTATGATCTATACTTCGAAAATGTTTACGCAAAAATTTTTTAACTTTTTGTGTTTGAATTACAGTTATTATGTTAGTATTTTTGTAATATTTTTTGTTACACGTAATTATTTTTTATACAAATTTTTATAGTAAATATATATTAAACAAATTTTATTTTAAAAATTCTCTTTATTATAATAATTGACTTGCCTGCACTTAATTGATTCCACCAGTTTCATAAGTTTATTTTTAGTAGTACTTAGATTACAAATACACTTATACTCGCCAAAGTTTTACTTTTTTTAAAAGTGTTATTTTAGGGGGATTATTTAGTTCATTGGGTCCAAATATATTTCCTGCGCTAAGGCCACCCAAGTCTTGAATCTATCAACGAGCAACTAAATTGTGGACCTCGTTGTGGACCTCAAAGGAGGTGAACCTATAATTATTAATTACAGTCTAAAGACTCTACCTTTAGGTATACAATATTTACTAAATAACAAAATTCAAAAATATATTTAAATAAAAAATCCACATTTACATAAGCTAGGTGACTTTACCGCTGGACATATTTGAACTCGATGGACCAAATGGCATCATATTTGATATGATTCTTTGTGACGGTAATGGTTAAGTAAGTTTTTGAAAACATTGCTTTAAATTAAAAGAAAATGTATGATTTGGTAAAAATATCATGTTAAATATAAATTTTATTTGAAAAAAGCAATACGTACAAGCCATAAATATTATAGTCAAATATGAATCAACTCATTTTGTCCATAGGGTCCCAATGTTTCCTGCGATAAAGTCAGCCAAGCCCATAAGTGACTTATCGAGTAATAAAAGTTGTAACTAAAGGTACTACCTATTTATTTATTTATATTTATTTATTTAAACCAGAGTAGTACATGTTGTATTACATGTTAGTGCTTACTTCAGGACATAGTTATATGTCTGAAGCAGCAAACATCCTAAGTAGACAAAGGTTGAGACCTGTTTGAGCCAGAACCCCCATAGGGTTTCTGGCTCACCCGTAACTACACGAGGGCCAATAACTCATAACAAGTTCTGACCTGTTTGAGTCAGAACCCGCATAGGGTTTCTGGCTCACCCGTAACTACACGAGGGCCCCATAACAGGTCGTGACCTGCTGGTCCAGAACCCGCCTAGGGTTTTCGGGCCATCCATAATTGTACGGGGGCGCCAATAACCCATAACAGGTCAAGACCTGCCTGATGCAGG
Source organism: Torymus aiolomorphi (assembly GCA_036365515.1). Classification (NCBI taxonomy): domain Eukaryota; kingdom Metazoa; phylum Arthropoda; class Insecta; order Hymenoptera; family Torymidae; genus Torymus; species Torymus aiolomorphi. Next base: position 149,540,129 of record CM070875.1, on the reverse strand, counting down.
ACCGGTCAAGAGTTTCTGGCTCACCCGTAATATCACGGGGAGCCAATAACCCAGGCCAGCTTGAGCTAGAACCGCCACACCGATTCTGACTCAACTGCACGCGTCAGGTCTTGCCCGTGACTCTCTCTCGGTCACCTAATTACCTTCCCAACACCCCATCGCGTCAGGCCTTGCCCGGAGGGAGCGGGCGGGCGGCGAGCGGCGAGCGGTGAGCGGCCAGCCTGCTACTGCAAACAGCACCGACAGCAGCCGACGGTGAACAGCCTACTGCTTATCAGCTGCAGGGCAGCTTGCAATATGCAGATTCTATTACCTGTAACTGCAGCTCGTCGTCATCATCAGTGTCATCGTTGTTGTCCAGCGGCGATGGCTTCCTCGTTGCAAAAAAGAAAACTGAAAACATATAAAAATATTAATATTTATTATATTATACCCCCCCCCCCCCCCCTTCCTCATACTATGATTATGTAAAAAGACGTGCGAAAAAATACTAACCTATTGAAGTGCAATATATCATATCCCCATCGAGCAGTGCGTAGACTCTCAATAATCCAACGGCGATGGCTTCCACGTTGTCTGAAAATTTTTAAATGTGTTAGTACAGAGTATGTGAGAGTGAAAGAGAGATAGGCATACTGTGTCCCACGAATAGTTAAAAATGTGCTCTGAAAAGAGCAGTTTTGAAAATAAACATATATAAATAGTTTGTTCCATTTTGCTCTGAAAAGAGCAGTTTAATGTGAATATATACATAAATATAAAAAATAGAAGTATTTGTTCCATTTGCTCTGAAAAGAGCAGCTTAATATAAATAGAAGATATTATAGTTTTAAATATAAATGAAACATTGAAATACTTAACTAAGGAAGATGGTTTTACAAGACGTCCCCGTCGTTGCTGAAAGCTGATGTTCTTATATCTGAAAATAAAAAAAGTATGAAATATCATCTATACACTACACTATATACGCGTACGACGATGAGTGAGAAAGACATGAGCGAAACTTTAACCTTATCGTTGTCGAGGAAGCGCGCATGTGAGAGAGAGAGAGAGAGAGAGAGATGCGCGAAACCCGCATCGTCCACGAGACGAAAACTAACCTCGTACGCGTCGATGAGCGAGAGAGAGAGATGCGCGAGATCAACGTCATCCGCGAAAGGAAAACTAACCTCGCACACGTCGATGAGCGAGACCCGCATCGTCCGCGAGACGAAACTAACCTCGCGGTCGCCACCGTCGGTGAGCGAGAGAGAGAGAGAGAGAGAGAGAGAGAGAGAGAGAGAGAGAGAGAGAGAGAGAGAGAGAGAGAGATGCGCGAGCGAAAGCCTGACCTCATCCTCGAGGAAGCATATGCGCGCGAGAAACTAACCTCGACGCCGTCTTCGTCGAGCTTGGTGATGAGCGAAAGATGTTATACATACGCGCACGAGCGAAAACGTAACCGCACTGTCGAGGAAGCATGCACACGTGAGAAATTAACCTCGACAACGGCGTCGAGGAAGTATGTAAAACTATATTAAACGGGTACTCGGCGGAAACCTAACCACGCCGTCGAGGAAACATGCGCGCGCGTGAATACTAACCTCCACGTCGAGGAAGGGTATGAGAGAGAGAGAGAGAGAGAGAGAGAGAGAGAGAGAGAGAGAGAGAGAGAGAGCGAGAGAGAGAGAGAGAGAGAGAGAGAGAGAGAGAGAGAGAGAGAGAGAGAGAGAGAGAGAGAGAGAGAGAGAGAGAGAGAGAGAGAGAGAGAGAGAGAGAGAGAGAGAGAGAGAGAGAGAGAGAGAGAGAGAGAGAGAGAGAGAGATTCTTAAAAACTTACCTTTGATTACGCCTGTACTTGATGATGATGATGATGACGATGACGATGACGATGATGATGTAATTGTCCACCTCGCGTACATCCCCGACACAGCGTGCGCGCATATGTATGCGCGCGTATGTGCGAGACAGAGAGAGAGATAGATAGATAGATAGATAGATAGCCTTTTATTCACCTAAGTGGCAAAAAATAAAAATACAATGAAAATAACAAAAAAAAAATAAGGTCAAAAAATATAAGGTCACAAAAATAACAAAAATATAAAATCACAGTGTACACAGTATCACGGTTTTGCATAAGGTCTATCATAATCGGTTTAAATACTCAATACAAACGATTTCTTGCAATACGTTGCAGTAAGCACGTCGTATAATATTTACATGTAATATCACAGTCAGAAAATCACAGATTTAAGCCTACCGGCTAAGTAAATAAATAAATACCGCGCCATCACGAAACTGACGCAGATATGTAGTTTGATGGACTACACTAGGCTGAGAGCTAGGGATCGAGATCGAAAAGGTGCTGACGCACCGCCTTATGGAAACTAGCATAGGATGGAAGGTAGCGTAGAGATGGGGGGAGGAAGTTCCAGAGGATTGCGCCTTGCACCTGCAACGATCCCTCGGCCACTTCCGATTTCCTGGCAGGCTCGACAAGTTCTGGAGGTACTCCTCTAAAAGTTGGACGCGGTTTAAAATCCGAAAAGAGTTCGGCCAGATAGCTGGGCTCCTTGATTCGTACGATCTTGTACATCAATAGCGCAGTATGATACTGCATTCGCGACTGGACACGAAGCCAGCCTAAACATTTACGAAAAGGAGTAATATGCACATCCCGCCTCACCCCAAAGACGTACCTCACACATGAATTATGGAGTCGCTGTAATATCTAATCCACTGATCGTTCTTTGCGTCTAGGTATACCACTACGCAGTAATCCGAGTGAGGCTGAACTAATGACTCGATCGACCGTTTGCGAAGAGTCTCGGAGGTACACGCCCGTATAAACCGCAGGCTATACAGGGCTTTATTGGCTTTCTTTACAACTTGGTTAATGTGCGGTTTCCATGATAGTTTATTATCAAGAATAACTCCGAGACTCACAACTTCGCTACTGAAAGGGACGACGACTCCAGACTGCATCTCAATACCAAGCAAATTCATATCATTGACGATATTTCCCAGTTTTTAATCAAACAAAATTGCTTTAGTTTTGCTGGCATTGAGACGAAGGCCAGCCCCCTCTGCCCAATCCGACACGAACTTTGCTGCTTCGGTTAGTCGAGCTATGCCCTCAGAAATCTTGTCCTTTGTGGTATGTACGTAAATTTGGAGATCATCTGCGTAGAGAATACGTTTAACAGTGGTAAGTCCCAATACATCTTGGAGTTCATTGACATAGAGGCAGGATAGAAGAGGACCCAGGACAGAACCCTGTGGAACTCCCAGATTTGTTTCCAGGGAGTCTGAAAATTCTCCTTTTTTTGAAGTAACAACCTGTGTTCTGCCTTGTAGGTACGACTTGATCCACAGGAGAGCTGACCTGGAGAACCCTATGAGACGAAGCTTGTTTAGCAGTTTCGATGGAGATATAGTATCGAAGGCTTTGCTAAAATCGAATAGCAGTAAGAGTGTTAGTTGTTTCTTGTCTCTTGCTATTCTAATGTCGTCCGTCAGTTTAAGTAGTGCAGTCTGTGTACTGTTATATCGTCGAAAACCTGTCTGGAGAGGATCAAGTATGTTACTATTATTTAGATACTCCCTGATTTGGTCCTGAGCAATCTTTTCGAGTACCTTGGAAAGGAAACAGAGCAATGCTATGGGTCGAAAGTCCGAAACTGAGGATGGATCTACAGTTTTCTTAAGCGCAATAATCTGAGCCCGTTTCCAAGGACCCGGGAAAACGCCCTGAGCAAAGGAGGAGTTAAAAATTCTCACAATGTAATTACCAATAGTTGGTAGGGCTTTTACTATTACACTTTGTGGAACTCCGTCAGCCCCTCTTGCTTGCGAGGAGAAATGCGATATCGCCAAGACCACGTCGTTAAATGTTACCGGTTTGAATGTAAAACCCTCCTCGCTTGCAGAAAAAATAGTGCCCATTGCATCTTCCAAATTTTCTAGGGGTGAGACGGAAATTCCCGCAAAGTGGCTGTTAAGTTCATCAGATGTAAAGCCTCCAAGATTCTCCTCCTTCCTCTTGGGCAAGAGGCCGAGATCGCGTATCTTCTTCCATATATCCTTGTTATCATCAAGAGCTTCAGAGAGATGTCTTTGCAGAAAGGAATTTCGCTCTTGAGTGATGCGCAAGTCGAACTCGTTACTGAGCCGAAGAAACTCGTCAAGAAGCGGCGCTCTCCCAGTGCGCTTATAACGACGATTGGTAGCATTGCGCTTGTTGATAAGCTGCCTCAACTCAGGACCAAGCCAGGGAGCATATTTGTCATTAATACAAAAAGTTTTTACAGGAGCTAAGTTATCTATTACGTGATTTAAGTTTGAATTTAAAATATTTAAAGCGCCCTCCAGATCAGATTCTATTGAGTTCATACTTGCCCAGTTACATTGGGACAGCAAGTCATTTAATGACGTCGGGCAGATGTCTTTAAAATTCCTAAAAGCGAAAGATTCTTTAGGTGGCGCCGCACACTGGGGCCGAAAGGTTCAAAACCACCTAGAGGTCATAATTCTCAACCGAATTTGAAAATTTAAAAACAGGAAATTTTGTGACAAAATACCAAAGACCGCTACGAAGCCTAATTTTGAAAATATGAACCTATAAACCTAATTTATAACCTATAACCCCAAAATTTACACTTGTGATTTCCAAAAACGCTATAAAACTTCAATTTATAAATCCTTGACACATGCTCTCTTAACCTTGATTCATAAAATTGGTCTACAGATTAAGTCTTGGGCCATTCTATCAGAAATAGTGTATATTTTTAGGATATACATTGTATGTGGTTTAAATAACATTTTTCTCTTTTTTATAGCTGATTTTGGCCTCAGAAGCCACTAGGTGTAAGATCCCCTTAAGACTTATGAGGTTAAGGCTTATAGGTTTAGAGTTTATGAGTGCATGGCTTACTGGATCAAAGGTCAAGAGTTCACGAGTAAAGGGCTTACAAATTAAAGGTTTATCGTATTTTTGGGATTTGCAGATCAACAATTGAATTGATTGGTTGATGTGATAGGATTATATGACTCCTTAGATTTATAGGTTAATTTTTTGGAAAATTAGGCTTCGTAGGGCTCTTCGATATTTGATAACGAATGTTCCTAAGCAAAAATTTTGAGATTCCGTTGAGAATTGCGACCTCTAGGTGGTTTTGAACCAAAAAATCCGTATGGCCCCAGTGTGCGCCGGTACAAAAAAGTCGGTGGTCACGTCTATAATGGTATGCTTCCAAAAGCTGGGAAGGTGTTCGTTAGTATGTCTCAGTATAATGTCATTCACGTCCGTCAGTATTAAGTCAATCCACTCGTGAGTGGTAGGAGTCTTGTGGTGAGTAGGTCCGTGCTCAACTATCTGAAGCGAGAGCTCCTTCGCCAGATTTCTAACCGCTATTGCATCCGCTTCTGGTGGATCAGAAGAGAGGTCCGCGTTGAGGTAACCCATAATAAATTTGGGACCATAGTCACAACTTAATTTACGGAGCTGCTCAAAAAGGTCTGACTTTCTATCCTTATTTTTACTCTTTCTTTGCATAGCAACCTTGGGAGGCCTATAAATTAAATCGACTAGGATCGGGGGGCGAGCTACCCTGTTGTATACTGCAGAATAGGTATTCAGGTATACCTGGTCTCTCATTTGACTCCGTGTTTGATGAAGCCAATTTAGTCACAGAGAAATCTCTGCGTATAAACAGGGCAACTCCACCTCCATGGATGTTCCGATCCTGCCTCAAGATCGTGTAGCCATTTATTTGGACGACATTGTCTTCCACTATTGGGCCCAGCCACGATTCAGCTATGCCAAAGATATGATAAGGGTTGTCGTGCAAGTACAGGCGCAGCTTCTCAATGCGACATCGGAGCGAGTTCACATTGAGAAACCCTACTCTAAGAAAACACCCTCCACTCACCCCCCTCGCCACCATCGATCCTAGTCAAATACGCTGCGCCGACCTGACAGGCAATGCTGCTTCCTGCCTGTTATTATTACTCCCGTCTTATTATTATTGCCGTTATTATTATTGCCGTCCGACACGGCAATGTTATACATTTGTTCCTACATATAACAGGTATTGCCGTGTCGGATGGAAAGAGAAAGAAATAGGGAGAGAGAGAGAGAGAGAGAGAGAGAGAGAGAGAGAGAGAGAGAGAGAGAGAGAGAAAGAGAGAGAGAGACCTCAACACGCACACACTCTCGTTGCCCATCCTCGACGTTGTCTTCGCGGACACTTGAAGCTGCTCGCTGGTGGATGCACTGCCCCGTAGTCCATGGGAGGAGAGAGAGATCTTGCTCGCACGACGACACTGCGTTGAATAACATTTCGCACAACTATAGCGCGCGGCGGCAGCGCCGCGATGGTAATACTTCGTTTGCGCGCGGGAGCTCCTGTTCACACCGCGGCCGGGCGCGAAGTAACTTTTTCGCTCTTTCACTCGCGCCCCCCTCCCCGCGGCACCTTCGTGCGCACGCGCGGGAGCTCCTGCTTGCGCGGCGGCCGAGCGCGAACTGACTTTTTTGCCTTTGCGCGCGCGCTCCCCCTCCACGCGGCACTCGCGAGCGGTCGCTGATACTACTGCAGGGCATTAGACGACTTTTTCGTCTTCAGCGCTGCAAAGTTGCGGATTGTTGGAGCGCTTTCTTTCGCGAATGCTGATTGGTGCAGTTCGGTATCAGTTCGAGCAATGAACTCCAGCGACGAGCAGCAAGACTTAGTCCGCGTAATGGACGAGCCAGCAGCAGAAGAGTACATCCAAGGCCTTCTCGATGATGACGACGACGAGGAGCTGCAGCAAGCTATCATCGATAGCCTAGCCTTGGAAGGCTGCGAAGCCTTAGATGTAGATGAGCTGCCGGCATTGGAGCGCTTCCAAGACTTTCGGGAGTGGCTGATGGCAATGGAGCCATCTAGAAGAGCCTCATCGCCCATCCAACCATCGCCACCATCACCCTTGATGATGTACGCCGGGGGTGGCGTATATCACGCTGTGCCCGCTGACTATGTTCAGTGGGAAGGACGTCCACCGGTGATAGAAGCAGCAGCAGCAGACGCATCGGTGATTGTGATGGAGCCGGAGGACGAATCGACGCCGGAGCTCGTCATCATCACTGATGACGATGACGATGATGTTGAGATGGCAGCGGAGGATAGCCGTCCTCTGAAAAGAGATCGGTCACCATCGACACCACCACCGTCGCCGGTGAAGCGACAACGGCGAAACTCCGTATAATCGACCTTTTTCAAGGCCAAACACATACACATACATACACACACACACACATACACACATACACACACACGCGCGCGCACACACACACACATAATCGGCCCTTTTCAGGGCCCTATATATTTGGAACGAAAAAACAAATTATTTATTTATATATTGTAATCAGTTCTTTTCAGAGCTAAAAAATATATATATTCATGTGTGTTATAATCAGCTCTTCTCAGAGCTAAAAAAATATATATAAAATATAGTAACAAACAATTTATTTTATGTTATTTTATATTATAATCAGCTCTTTTCAGAGCTCAAATACAAACATTATTTGAAATTTAAAAATAAAACAAAAAAATTTTGTATCTATTGCTATGTAATAATCAGCTCTTTTTAGAGCTAAAAAATATATTTAATTTATTTCTATGTTATAATCAGCTCTTTCAAAGCTAAAAGATATATTTATTTAATTTATATACGTGTAATAATCAGCTCTTTCAGAGCTAAAAAACATATATTTAATTTTTTTCTGTGTTATAATCAGCTCTTTTCAGAGCTAAAAAATATATAGATATATAGAAACAAACAATTTATTTACTTATTTATTTTAAAAAATTAAAAAAAATGTTTTTATCATTTATTATTGAAATAATTTTTAAATATTGTACAAGTAAATTTAAACAAATTTTGAACTAACAAGGAACTTATAAATCGAAAAATGACTAACCTAACTAAATCATGTTCATAACTCGAAAGCGAAAAGATGAAGAATAAAGAATACGCACGATGATTGTCTTATTTATACATTTCATAAATTAAGAGCGATTTTCGTATTCTTTACCCCCACCATCGCAGCGGCGGCGGCGCCCCAGTCCGCGCTTTGATTATAAAAGGAGATGCATTCGACGCTCCTCTCACAGTAGTTCTTCAGTCATGGAAGCTACTAACTCTTCTTCTCTTTACGAGCTTCAAGAGGTATCATGGACCAACGAGGAGAACTTCGACGGGCTGCTGGATCTAATGATGGACAGTGTGGGTGTTCTGTCGGGGCTGATATCACCACCTCTGGCTACATCATCACCTCTGCCAGCATCAGCACCGTGGTTCACACCACAGGTGATACCGCCGTCGCCGGATGTCTTTACGCAGCAGCCGCACTGCCCGCCGCTCGTATTGCCGCCGCTGTCACCGCTGTCATCGCTCTCGCCGGTGCCAGCATGCTTCTCGCCAGGATTTTTGGAGAAGTGTAAGTTGAGGTCTTCATGCTTCTCTCCAAAATGTGGAAGAGAGCACGAAGTGATTGAGTTGGGCTCGTTACCTTTGTGCGTCACCATCTCCTCCTCCTCTTCAAGCACGATGTCTCCGGTGAAGATGCCAGAGAAACGGCCTCCCGAAGACGACAGCGGTGACGATTCAATGGTGAGAGTCCGGCGCCGTTTGAATTTCACCGTTTAATCAGTCCTTTTCAGGACTAAACCAATCGGCCCTTTTCAGGGCCACCAATATTTTTTCTAACAAATGAACATTCATTTATTATTATTATTATACATATATTCATTTATTTATATGTTTAAAAAAACTCAAATTAAAAAAAAATATATATTTATTAACTTATAATAAATATACAACATATAAAATTCAAATGTACATGAAATGAAAGGATTCATTCATATTTTTGCGACGTTGCTGCTGTTGCTGCTCGAGCATCCATGTCTTCATAACCATCGCGTTTCGAAGTACGCATACTGGAAAGTTGCAGACAATATGGTTGCTACATGAGACTGGTTCGGTAGGTAGACTTTTCAATGAAGGAGATCCCATCTCCTCGATATTATTAACTAATCTGAAAAATTAATAATCATATAAGAAAACTTTTTTTATTGCTAAAGTAGTTTTATAACAATAAAATAGCTTACCGATCGGGAAAAAATCTTTTCAGCCATTTACTTTTCTCCAGGCCCTTTACATAAATCTCTGCTCCGAAGAGTACACCGCTTAGAGTGTTTTTTAGTTCATCATATGGAATGTTGCCCGCTCTCCACATTAATCCATGGAAATTTTGTTCAAGCCAGCGATTTTCGGACTTGTTTTTTTCCAACAATTTGTCCCATGCATAAGGCGGTTTAAATAGGAAAACCGATGGAGTAGGGTCTTCCTCGAGAGGGACAATGGCTACTTCCTTGAAGACGAATTCATTCAAGGTAATTTTGAAACCTTGGACATCAACAATATACTTCATCTTGATGCTGCTGCTGCGACTGTTCTCGAACGAGAGCAAGGGAGTGAATGAGGTTTTTAGCGACTTGCTGTTTATTTTATAGTCGCCCATCCTATTTTGTTTAACCAATCGCGTTATTTTTACCCCCACCCTGACGCCTGCGCCCAATCAGAATCGATCTCTTTTCGCGAATTTTTTAGATAAAAGGAGGTGTGCGTGCCGCCAAAAGTCAGTCGACTGCCTCGAGCAGTTGCAGTAGTTCAAGATGCCTCAGTACTTTAAAAATACTGCTCTTATGCTATGTAAATCGTATCGGCTTGCTTTAAGTGGTGCGGCTGACCAAGATGATGTGAACAATTGGATTGCGCTTGGCCGCAAAGCTCTAGTGGAAGCTGAAAAATTGGCTCAGCTCAGACCCGAATTGACAGACTTAACGGCGGCTGATAGGCAAAAGTTGCAAGCGGCCATCGCGCTCATAAAAAGTGTTCTACGCTTGTTGAGTGAGCATCGAGTGGCGGTGGCGGGTGCCGGACTACAAACGAGTGAAAATGGACTACAAGCAAGTGAAAATGGCCCCTCCGTGAGCTGGGATGATGTCGAATCAGCTTTCGAGAACAGAATAAGGACGGGTGTCATTACAAACCACAAACATTTAGATTTATTAAAATTCATGGAAGACGCTAAGCGAGAATTTATTAACAAAGTGAGTGAAATTCTTAAAGAACCGTTGAAAGTGAACACAGTGTTAGCAGCCGAGTACGCTATAGTTAAAAATGGCGAAGAGATAATTGAAATAAAATATTTTAACACAAAAACAGCTCCAATATACTTGACTACGGACTTGAACGAGTGGTTTGTGATGAACGTTCAAAATCCAATCGATAGGGATATGGAGGAATTCCAAGAGCGCGAATCGGGCTGGACGCTTAAATCAATTTTGAATTTAATTGTTAATATTTACAAGTTTAATCCGATGAGAGGAAGTTCGTACATTGATTTGCCGCCATTCATTAAGAACAAGAAGACTTGTGTAAACGTAGAAAATCAAGACAATGAATGTTTCAAGTGGGCAATCCTGTCGGCACTACACCCTGCTAAGAAAAATGCCAATCGAGTGGTGAATTATGTACCATATAAAAACGATCTCAACTTTAAGGGAATCGATTTTCCCGTTGACCCCCGAAAAGTCAGTAAGTTCGAGAAGCAAAATGACGTTTCTGTAAATGTGTATTATTTAAAAAAGAAGCAAAGAGAAGCTTTCGAAGTTTTACCACGGCACTTGTCATCTGACAAAAAAGAAAAACACATCAATCTACTTCTCGTCGAAAATAATTATGTTGACGAGGATGATGAAGATGGTTCGGCTCTCGATGATGATGATATTGAATTTAAATTCCATTATGTATGGATAAAAAATTGATCACGATTGTGTAGAAAACAGCTATCTTCACATAAGTGTAAAACTTTTATCTACGACCGCTGTCTGCATTATTTCTGGACGGAAGAGAAGTTGTTGAAGCATGTAATTGACTGTGAAACAATGAATAAGTGTAAAATTACTCTGTCCTCAGTGAAAAACAATATTTTAGAGTTTACGAACTTTGGTTTTAAAAATCATGTGCCGTTCATAATATACGCTGACTTTGAGTGTATATTGAAGCCTGTGATTGACGACGAACGAGCGTACCAGCATCACGTGCCATTCAGTGTGGGCTATTTCATTAAATGTAGCTACAACGACTCTCTCTCGGAATATAAGAGTTATAGGCAAGAGGATGAACAAGCCGAATCCCCAGCCACATGGTTTATACAGAACCTCCACTCACTGGCTGTAAAGTTGGATGACTCGTACAAACATCCAAAGCCCATGAGTAATTTAACACCACTCGAAAATATTATGTTTGAAAAAGCATCAATATGTCATATTTGCAAGAAGCCATTCACTAAGGAAGACAAGCGAGTACGCGATCATTGTCATTTCACGGAAAAGTGAGTACTTTTTTAATATTCTCTCTCTCTCCAACATAAAAAAATTATATTTATTACAGATATCGTGGGCCAGCACATAGCAAATGTAATCTTGGCTTTCAAGACTCGAGAACGATCCCCATAATTTTCCATAACTTGAGCGGATACGATTCTCATCTCTTTATCAGAGAGATCGCAACGTGCTTTCCAGGGCGAGTTTCGCTACTTCCACAAACAAAAGAGAAATACATATATTTTACAAAGTTTGTGGAAAGTACAGACATAAATTTGAGATTCATCGACTCGTTCAAGTTTATGGCTTCATCACTCGACAAGTTGACATCATATTTGGAGAAACTGAATACTCTGGAGCGAATGTTTAAAGAAGATGGTCTATGCGATGAACAAATTTCACTTTTGAAAAGGAAAGGAGTTTTTCCATACGACTATGTCTCATCGTTTGAAAAGCTAAACGAGCCAAATCTCCCTTCGAAAGATGACTTCTTTAGCAGCTTATATAACGCACATATCAGCGATGAGGATTATGAGAATGCACAAAAAGTTTGGCAGAGTTTCAGCATTCAAGATCTTGGGCGGTACTCTGACTTATATCTCAAGACAGATGTTATACTATTGGCCGAAGTTTTTGAAAATTTCAGAAATAATTGTCTTAAGGCCTATGAGTTGGATCCTGCCCACTATTACATGACGCCTGGATTGACTTGGGATGCAATGCTCAAAAATACTCAGGTATGATTTACTTTAAATAAAATTAATTAACTAAAATTTACAATTAAAAAAAAAACAAATTTTATATTTCACAGATCAAACTTGAGCTTCTCACCGATGTAGACATGCTGCTGTTTATCGAGCGCGGCATACGGGGAGGAATCAGTCAATATTGCAATCGTTATGCAAAAGCGAACAACCCGTACATGAAGGATGGTTACAACGCTAACGAGGACGAGAAATATTTGATGTATTTCGACGTGAATAATTTGTACGATTGGGCAATGACTGAATCCTTGCCCTATGGCGGCTTCAAGTGGATGCAGAATGTCAACGAACCAAACTTCGTCGACATCCCCGATGACTGCGACTTTGGATACTTTGTTTAAGTGGACCTGAAGTATCCCGAGTCACTGCATGATTCGCATAAAGATCTGCCGTTCTGTGCCGAACACATGGCGCCTCCTGGCTCGAAACAGCATAAACTTATGACGACGCTTCACGACAAAACTCGTTACGTGCTACTATCGAGCACTTAAACAGGCCTTGAAACATGGCCTAGTTCTCGTCAAAGTCCATCGTGCCATACAATTCCAACAAAGTCCTTGGCTTAAAAAGTACATCGATTTGAACAGCGCAAAAAGGAAGGAAGCCAAGAACGAGTTTGAAAAAATGCTGTTCAAACTTTCTAACAACGCTGTGTATGGCAAAACGATGGAAAACGAGAGGAAACGCGTTGACCTGAAGTTAGTCAACAAATGGAAAAGCCGCTATGGAGCCGAGGCACTAATCGCACGGCCAAATTTTCACAGCTCTGACATTTTTGATGAAGACCTCGTCGATGTGCAGCTGTTGCGAACGGAGATCTTCATAAGAAAGCCCATCTACATTGGCTTGTCAGTTTTGGACCTTTGAAAAACACTCGTGTACAGGTTCCACTACGACTATATGCGAGATCGTGTAGGAGACAGAGGCAAGTTGCTATACACCGATACGGATAGTCTGATATATGAGGTTACAGGTGTTAACGTGTACGACATGATGTGACAAGACATTCACGAGTTCGACACATCAGACTATCCTGAAATTAATCCGTTCAACATGCCTCGTGCCAATAAGAAAATCGTCGGCTTGATGAAGGACGAGTGCAACGGCGAGATCATGCTGGAATTCATCGGGCTGCGGAGTAAAATGTACAGCGTGAAAGTACAGAATCAAAAGCCCATCAAGAAGGCCAAAGGAGTGAAAACTTCTGTAGTCAAACTAACCATCACCCCTGACGACTACATGAAGTGCCTCCGCGAGAACGTCATCGTCACTCGAGAGCAAAGAAACATCAGGTCTCGTCGTCACAACATCAATACTGAGAAAGAGAGGAAAATTGCTCTCAGTGCACATGACGACAAACGCTACCTGCAGCCCGGAACCACCGATACACTGCCTTGGGGTCACTACAGAGCAGGAGTCGTGGGGGAAGAGCGGGCCAATGAGAACGAAGCTGCCGGAGAGGGGGAACACGAGTCGCCGAACGCCACCGCAGGAGAGCTCCTATATAATAAGGCACCGCGTGAGCAGGAGCTCATTCGATTAGTCGAGCCTCTCAGCAGCAACAGCCTTCAGCAACAGCAGCAGCAGCAGATCTCATCGCTACTTCCTCCAGCCTGGCAGCAGAGTACCTCAGTTGTGCAGCCACTTCCCGCTGTCTCGCAGCCGCTTCCTGCTGTCTCGCAGCCGCTTCCTGCAGCTTCGCTTCTCGTCTTAAAAAGACATTGTGAGGAAAATACTGGAAGTAGTAGTAAGAAAAGGAGAGAAATCTAAGGTTTGTATTTTTTCTTAAAGTCATTTTTTCTCTTCTATTTTTTTTCTCATATTTTAAAAAAACTAAACATTTTTTCAATTTTTCTGTTACAGATGGATTTTACAAAACTGAACGCCATTGCCCGTGGAGGATTCCTGCCAACAAAAAGATTGGTCGATTTGACCAAGGGCCAGCGGTACATGGTGACTAGTCTGAAGGCTGTGACGACTAAGTATGGAGATAAGGTCGTGGCTGAATTGGAGAGTGAGTTTAATGTTTTTATGCCAAAGAGAGTATCAGAAGCCATTCAACAAGACAAGCAGTTCTTTGTCAATCTCAAAGATGCCGCGAAAAAGTATGAACTGTTTATATTGTACAATGGCGGTTCAAGCGTTGAATTTAGTGGAAAATAATTTTTTAAGTGAATATATAGTTAATGTTCAAGTATTGTTAATATAGTTAAAGCGAAATGTATATATTGAAGTATAGTATTGTGAAAATATATATAGGTAAGTGCGCGCAAATGTACATAATTTTTTTTTAATTTAATAATAAACAAAACTCTTTGTTTAACTTAAAAAATTGTTTTTTTATTTAGCCATTCTATACATGATATCACATATCTTTCTTCTCAATCCAACTATTATGTGAATTATCAAAGCCAAGCCATTTTATAAAAATTTTACTTCCTTTTTTCTTTATTACTTTTTCTACAAGATAAATATCTGGATACTTGGCCTTGAGTAGTTCTTGCTCGTAGAAACCGCCTGAAACAGGCTGATCTTGATAGTCCTTTAGATGGTAAGTTGGAGGATTTGTAGCTGCTACACGTACAATTGTAAATATCTCTGTAGACCAATTAGGTAGACCAATTGTAGACCAAATATATCAAATACTGCTTTAGCCTTGCTCACTCGGACTTTGTCACCAATTTTAAATTTTGGTTTAATTTTCTTAGTTATTTTGCGGGCAAATTTTCTCAGTATATCTGCTTCATTACTGGCTGTTACATCTTTAGGTTTTACACCGATAGTACGATGTTTACGATTATTGTATATGGTAAGTAAATCAGGTAAAATATCTAGCCACTTGTAGTTGCCTCTCAAACTGAATTTTTTCCACATAGCACTCTTTAGCGTGCGATTGAAGCGTTCACATATCGCTGCTTTTAGATTGCTATAGGTTGAATATAACTTTATTTTGTGTGTGCTCATAAGTTTTTGAAAATCTGTGTTATAAAATTCTTTGCCTCGATCAGTATGGAAATTTTTTCGTAATCTGCCTTTAGCAAGCACAGATTTCATAGCTTCCAAGACATCTTTGCCCGTTTTTCTCTTCACAGGAATAGCCCATGCATATTTAGAGAAAATGTCGATTATAGTGAGCAAGTATCTATAGGCCTTATTGTCGCGAGCATATGGAATCATTTCGACGAGATCTGCTTGCCAAGTTTCATCCAAACCACGTACGTCAAAGTGTCGACGTGTATAGTTACGCCTTGCAGGTTTATGTAGTTCTTCAACTAGTCTTTCGTGTTCCATGTTTTTGGAATTAGTGATTGAATACCTATGCCAAACTCTCTTTTATAGTCAAAATGTCAGCTTTTATTGGAGATTTCTGGGCATCAAGTTCATTTCTATGATTATCAACTATTATATTCAAATCATCTAGCCTAGTTCTAAGTCTTGTAGTTATATCAATAATTCCTCGAATTTCTATTTGAATAATATTTCGCGATAATTTTTTAAATCATCTGAACTTATATTATTTTTATTTGGTTGTTTCGCTATGAGTAACTCGAGTAATCCTGTAGTTCTCGGATATGCTACTTCGTTAATTTTAATTTTATTATTATGAAAACTAATCGGTAAATTACCAATACAAAATTTACCGTTTTCATTTCGTACTCCATAAATTTTGTCAAGATACTGGGGTTGATTGAGCTTCAGGGCCTTGACGTATAAATCAGAATCATCTTCGATATCACTATCTGCGGTTTCGAAAGATGTCTCGTGAGCATTCTGTATCGTATCATTGAACTTACTGGCAGAACTTTCATTCTGTTTGACGCTACTCTGTTCGACTGTGTTATCTTCGACACTATCTTGTTCAATATTTTTCTGAGCTACAAGTTTTTGAAGCGGATCGACTATTGGTTTAAAAGTTTCACTTAAAATCTTTTCTGTCTTGACTTTCCCAAATTTTAATATTCTATATTTGCGTTTAATCGCATCTCGTGCCTTAACGAGTTGACGAAGCACGTTTTTGCTCGTTGAAAGTCAGCCATGTTGTCGTTTCAACGTTCAGTCTGAAACTGCTGATTGTTACCTATGTGTATGCTATATTTATGGCAAAATTGTCAAAGCCCTTGCGAAATCTGCCATCATTTATTCCTCGATCTTTATCGATGACTAGAAAACCATGCTTATCATCTCTCCAACACTTAGAGCACAATTCTTTAAAATGTATATAAGTCATATCGGTATTTACGTGATCGTCATATATATGCTTTAGATTTACTTCATCTTGTCTAAAAATGGCAAGTAAGTTTATATTATCTCTGACAAGATGTTTTGGAACGTGAGCATAAGTTTGGCATAGATAAAAGCAATCAACTTTTTTATGTCTACCCATGCAGAAGAAGGCCCTAACATTATCTTGGTTTTCGCAAGCAATATCATCGAATATCATGATAGAGTTCGGAAGCGCGTGGTCAGGATCGACAACTGCATCGTGCTCGCTGAACGGAAAATATTGTATACCTTCTATAGGTTCTAAGATTTCATTTAAAAATTTATATTTTGGTTGATTGAGAGACTTTGAGTAAACGTATACGTTTTCAAATTTAACCCCATTGGGATGCGTTATGAGAGCAAGTAAACTATTTGTTTTTCCACAGTTTGACGAACTGCAGAAGACGGCTCGTATACTATCAGGAAGTAGATCGCCGTCTCGCTTTTCTCTTTTATCATGCTCTACAAGTGCATTAAAATTTTCTATTGGCAGCTTTACCGACTGCTCTTTGAAGTTCATGATCTTTACTCTATGAAAACCAAATCACGACTGATTGCTGCGAGTATAAATAGCGGTCTTATATAGCTTTCACCATCAGTTGCCCGTTGACTTTCGAAGAGTGATGATCATTCACAAACGCGGACGCGGTTTAGTTAATAAAATTATCAATAAACTTCCATTTGAGCTTCACATACCCGGTTATCAGTACTGTGGTCCAGGCACTAAGTTGGCAAAACGTTTAGCTCGAGGAGATCTTGGAATTAATCCTCTTGACGCTGCTTGTAAAGAGCACGATGTAGCTTATTCTAAAAATCGTGAAAAAGTTCAAGCGAGAAACGTCGCAGATAAAATTTTAGCTGAAAAAGCTTGGAATAACGTTAAATCAAAAGACGCGAATTTTGGTGAAAAAGCGGCTGCATACGCTATAACTAATACTATGAAATTAAAATCTAGACTCGGTATGGGGTTGAAGAAGAAAAATAAAAAGCGAAAGAACGCTAAAAAATTGGGAATGGGTTTAAAGAAGAGAAAGCAAGTTTCCTTGAAAAAAATTATTAAAGCAGGTGCCTTTAAATCAGCGCCAAGTAACTGTGCTCCAACAGTCATACGATCAGCTTTGAAAAAAGCTCGGAGCGCTGTTAAAGAAGCTGAAGGTAAAAAGAATATTAAAATTCCACGTATTTTACCAGTCCATGCGAAAACAGGAGGGGTATTGCCATTTCTCATACCTCTATTTGCAGGCTTGAGTGCAACTGGCGCTCTAGCTGGTGGTGTTGCTGGAATAGTAAAAGCCGTAAACGACGCAAAAGCCGCTAAGGAGCAGTTGGAAGAAAATAAAAGGCATAATAAAACTATGGAAAGTGTAGTGTAGCGTTGGACAATGGCTTATATATTAAACCACACAAAGTAGGGTTAGGTCTTCATTTAAAAAAAAAAAGTTCATGAAGTTACCTCAGCGAGCACTTACTGATACCGACATATTAATATATGCAAAACTTTTAAAAATACCTAATTTTCGGGGAGTATTTATGAGAAATGCAATGCCAACTTCTGGACCGCATTATAGTGAATCCGCTATAGTTAATCTGGATGATGCTAGCGGCCCTGGGACACATTGGGTTGCATATAGAAAAAGAGGCAAAAATGTTGTATCTTTCGATAGTTTTGGCGATCTCCGACCACCCTTAGATTTAATATTATACCTCAGAGTTGACGAAGTTAAATATAATCATGAAAGATATCAAGATTTTGACACGTACAATTGCGGTCACCTCTGTCTAAAATTCTTGTGCGGGGCTATATAAGGAGAGGCGGGGGAAACATTGCATCATTCTGATTTAAGCTGTCATGGAAGGTTCATTAACTCTGACACTTTCGGGTACATCTTCTACACTAGAAGCACAGTATTTTCCACCAATCGAGTTATCGCCAAATAAAAATTACGTTTTAGGCCTTGTTGAACTTTTAACATTTAATTCAATCCCCAATATAGATAGTAACAATAATAAGTTTTACGTAGGTGGAAACGTTGTCCTTCTTCCGGTGGGAAGTTACGAAATTGAGGATATTGACAAATTCCTTCGTAAAAAATTAGCGCACAACGACATTACTTTCAATTTAAAGCCAAACAATAATACTCTTCGCTGTACAATCAAGTGCAGTCAGCCTATAGATTTTCGACCTGAAAATTCACTCGGTCGTCTACTGGGCATCACCAGACGTATTCTCGAACCGAACGTTGCTCATAATTCTGACTTACCTGTTACAATTCTCAAAATCAACGCTTTGAGAGTCGAGTGTAATATCACTTCGGGAGCATATATAAATGAAAAAAAAGTACACACGATACACGAGTTTTTTCCTGCAGTACCTCCGGGGTATAAAATCATCGAAGTTCCCTCACACGTCATTTACCTTCCGATTGCCGTAAAGCGTATAGATCATTTACAAGTACGCATCATCGATCAAGACGGAGATTTAGTAAATTTCCGCGGAGAAGTTATAACTATAAGGTTGCATATTCGACAATCATAATGGGAATCGTTTACAACAAAAACTATATAAGCAGAGAAATATGCCCACCACACATCATCAGTCATCAAGGAACTGTGAAGACGCTAACACGTCAGAGCATAAGAAAACTAAAAAGTCTAGGCTTAAAAGTAGTACTTGGTGGAAAATAACTTGCATCATCTTTTGCTGCTTTCAACGAAATGGAAGAAATTCTAAGCATACGAGGTTCATGCTCACCAACCGTATACAGCATCATTTAATAACAGCGATGAAATACGCATATCTATTCAACATCAAGATTTATGTCTCTTACCTTCCCGCAGTGCGCTACATATCTGCGGGCGATTGGTTAAAACTAATAATACTCCCGTTGAAAATACAAAACTTGTGAATAATGCCATTTGTCATTTGTTTGAAGAAATCAGATATGAGTTGAACGCCATTGAGATAGACAAATGTAAAAATGTTGGTTTAACTACTCTCATGAAAGGTAGGGTGTCACTCAATCCGACTCAGAGTTTTATCATTGAAGATGCTGGCTGGATCGATATAGAAGAAACACAAAAGATAATCGATGATGCCGGTTACTTCAATGTATCGATTCCATTGAGCCTAATTTTTGGCTTCGCAGAGGACTATCGTAAAATAGTAGTAAACGCAAAGCATGAACTCGTTCTCATGAGATCAAGAAACGACTTGAACGCTGTTGTACAAACACCTACACGAGCAGCCGAACAAGACGTTTATGAGAACTTTAAAATTGAATTAACTAGAATCGAATGGCTTATGCCATACGTAGTTGCATCTAACTCTAACAAAATTCACCTACTAGATTTTGTAGGATAAGACCGTCCTATTGTCATGAGTTTTCGCACGTGGGAATTGCATGAATATCCATTACTTCCGATTACGTCGAGACAGGTGTGGACTGTAAAAACATCAAATCAACTTGAAAAACCACGTTTCGTCGTCTTAGGTTTTCAAACTAGTCGAAAAGATCAGAAGGCAGTAAACGCTAGCCGCTTTGATCACTGTAATCTTACAAATATAAAACTCTTTCTCAATTCTCAGTCATATCCGTATGGTAATCTTAACCTCAATGTGAATCGTAATCAATTTGCCATGCTCTAAGATATGTACGCTAATTTTCAAAATTCTTACTACGGCAAAGATCCAGAACCTATGTTGAGAAAGTCGCAATATCTCACATACATACCGCTGATAGTAATAGACTGCCCAAAACAAAACGAGTCCTTAAAAAGCGCCCCTGTAGACATCCGTCTGGAATTTGAAGCAAAGGAAAATTTTCCTGCTGGAACGTCAGCCTACTGCTTGATCTTGCACGATCGCATAGTTCAATATAGTCCCGTAAGCGGCGACGTGCAGAAACTTTAAGGAGTATATAAGGTGAGCGAGCCTCCGGCTCCTCCTCATTTTGGAATTCGACGCCATGGACTACGCAGTGGATATGCAGGGCTTTAAAAAGCCTGGCAATGATTTCATTCTGAAAGAGTTGGCTTTTGTGTCTCTCAACGATGGCGATGAGCCAGTAGTGCACCTCTTCAAGCCACCATTTCCTTGGCGAAGACTAACAGAAAAGTATAAAAGTGAAAATTTGTGGTTAGAACTTTGCTACCATGGCCTGTCATGGGATGGTGGTGATTACGATTATACTGAAATCGGAAAAATTCTTCAAGACGCATTGAAAGATGCTAACAGAATTTTTGTCATTGGTGAGATAAAAAGGTTGTGGTCAGAGCGTTTCAACTTCGAAGTTACAGATATCACTGAAATGGGCTATCCGGCGTTCGATTAGCCAAGATCAGTGACTATATGTACTAATCATAATGGAGCGTACAAAACTACTTGTGCTTGATACAACGTAAAGCGCATGAAGCAGTTTTACCTCAACGATTCAAACATGGAGTGGGAAGACATCATGGAATGGGAATATATTGATGAATAAATTTTTAAGGGCAATGGAGGGGTTGATAAACAGGTAGGACCTCACAGAATAGGAGCGAGGTGGGGCTCCTATCCCCCTTAAAATTTTTTTTTTTTATTCAGTTGACCAGTAGATGGCGCTCGCAAGCAATCGAGGTCTTATATAAGCATGTTGCAGTCGTTAGAGACTTTCATTCCCTCATAATGGGTCAAACCAGTAGCTCGACCGTTGCTCCCGAGCAACAGCGACTCATACAAAACGATTCAAAACAGTCGCAGTGGAAAAAATATTCAGAAAAAATTTCCACAAACACGTATTCTTTGCCCGAGCAAAAGGGTTATAAAAAGTTTTAAATGGTTGCATAATAGTTTTTAATGGTTATAGTAGATAAGAACCGCTGGCCGAGAGCAGCAGCTGACAAGCAGCAGGCCGCCGCTGGCCGCCCGCCGCCGACCGCTGTCTGTTTGCAGTAGCAGGCTGGCCGCTCACCGCTCGCCACTCGCCGCCCGCGCCCGCTCCCTCCGGGCAAGGCCTGACGCGATGGGGTATTGGGAAGGTAATTTGGTGACCGAGAGAGAGTCACGGGCAAGACTTGACACGTGCAGTTGAGTCAGAATCGGTGTGGCGGTTCTGGCTCAAGCTGGCCTGGGTTATTGGCTCCCCGTGATATTACGGGTGAGCCAGAAACTCTTGGCCGGTTCTGCATCAGGCAGGTCTTGACCTGTTATGGGTTATTGGCGCCCCCGTACAATTATGGATCGCCCGAAAACCCTAGGCGGGTCCTGGACCAGCAGGTCACGACCTGTTATGGGTTATTGGCCCTCGTGTAGTTACGGGTGAGCCAGAAATCCTATGGGGGTTCTGGCTCAAACAGGTCAGAACTTGTTATGGGTTATTGGCCCTCGTGTAGTTACGGGTGAGCCAGAAACCCTATGGGGGTTCTGGCTCAAACAAGTCAGAACTTGTTATGGGTTATTGGCCCTCGTGTAGTTACGGGTGAGCCAGAACCCCCATAGCTTATCTACTATCCTATAGAGGTAGACATAGCTACCTGTACATAGGTCCGGTGTACTTAAAACTAAAAAAACTTAAGTAACTGACAAACTAGGCATGGAATCGAAGATTCCACTATAAATAATATATTTGGTCCACATTGATTATATCACCCATACTGGAAAGTTAAATATTTATTTATTTATTTATTTTTTTTTTTAATTCTAGAATATATTAGTACCAATCCAAATTTTTAGCTTTTTCTTATTATAATTTTTTGCGATATCTAGAACTTTAAATACTTGTATCGCTCTGACATAGTTATCTTTATCACTAACAGTTTTCGAACACTTTGGTGGTATTATAAGTTTATTTCTAGTTTTGCTAGTCGATGTTAAGTATAAATTCTTAAGTTCATTATAATGATACGTTACACATTCGTAAGCAAAAATTTGTTTTAGATTCAAGGGGTTGTCTCGATTGAAAATATTTTTGTTTATAATTTTTAAAATCCTACTTTGGATGTTTTGTAGTAATTTTAAGTTGTTTTTATATGCACCACCCCATGCAATATTTCCATAGCTAATGACACTATGAAAAAATGCATAATATATTGTCTTAAGTGTGTCAGATGGCATATATGTTGATAATTTGTACAGTATATATATTATATATTTTGTTTTTTTTATTATATATTCAATATGTTTATCCCACTTTAGCCTATAATCAATAATAATACCTAGATATTTACAGTATTCTACCCTGCTCAATTTAGTACCCTGTATGCGTATGTTCATATCTTCGGGAACACCTATGAGTATACAAAATATTCTATGTAATTACAAAATTTTGTATGCTTATAGGTACTTAGTATCTTTAGCTACAATTTACATACAATCAAGGTTGATTTTGGTTCTTTCGTATAAGTTATCTACAATATTATTTAGTTCATTGGGTTCAAATATATTTCCTACGCTAAGGCCACCCAAGTCTTAGATCTATCAACGAGCAACTAAATTATGGATCTCAAAGGAGATGTGCCTATAATTACAGCCTAAAGACTGTACCTATAAGTATACAATATTAACTAAAAAACAAAATTAATAAATATATTAAAAAAATTTTTAAATATACCTCACAGTGCAATAGTGAGTGTTGGAGAAAAAACTTCAGTTATAATAAATAATAATGAATGTACAAATAATTTATTTAAAAATCGATTACAATTAATAAACTAGTAAAGCCATCCACATTTAAATACTCTTTCATATGTAAAGTGCTTTTATAAGTATATGTGAATTCACCAAGACTAGTGAGGACTCAAATTTTGTAAGATACTTTTTACTTTATTTTATTATATGAGACTTGGCGTAAAATTTTAGGTGAGTTCTGTCAAAGGGGACACCATCGCCAAGACGTCGCCTCCTCGCGCTGTCGCTGTCGCTATCATGACTGTTCTTGATAGCTGCTAATATCGAGTACACGTGGGCGCGCTCGGCGCCGGCCTCGTGTGATTTTGCAATCGCGGGTCGGCATCGAGTAGCGCGAGCACGAGACTCGTTGACCATCGTTTCTCCTTTCTCTACATTGGCAGAGGTGTAAAGTTATGAAATGTCAGTGTTCCTTCATACTAGAGTACAAGTACAAGTTATTGTTACATAACTTACAGTGACGGAGGAAACTTATTAGCAGTAAATTTAAAACAATATAATATTTATTACAGACATGGAGAAAAATATATTATTTTTTATAATAGCGCTGGAACACACTCGATATATGAGATTTTTACTATTTGAAATAGCACTTTTTATGACTGTTGGAAAATAATAAAAATTACTATTTCAAATAGTAAAATTTGCTATAAAAATAATAAAAATTATTCTTTAAAAAGAAAAATTTGCTAGAAAATCATAAAAATTACTGTTTCAAATAGTAAAAATCCCATATGTCAAGTGTGTCCCAGCGCTATAAAATAATAAATTTTCTTATAAACACGGTGATGTTTACAAATAAATTTTTCTCTGTGTGGATTTTTTCCTAATTCAATGGTATGTGATAATAATTAAGTATCACTTGTTAATATCACTTGCAAACCATACATATCAAATCATGAAAAGGACAGTTTGGATAATTTGAACTCAGGCGTCGTTCATGTCAACACGCTAGCGTACTTATAGTGTGTATGGGTAATCTGGGGTACGCCAATAGTATTTAAACCATGTAAATAACGGCTCAAATATATATTTGAATATATTTGAAGTAGAAAAGTTCTTTTTAGTTTTAAATAGTAATATTATGTATATAAATATATTTTTTTCAATATACAGATATGATCTGTAAATTTTGTTATTATTAGCATAAAATAAAATTAACAATCCAATCCATATTAATACATTGATTTACAGTTAAAAAATATGGCCAAATCGAGAATAAAATATAGCTCTATTTGTAGCTAAAAAATATAGCTATATTTTCACCTTTCAATCTACCTATATTTCCATTTAATAATAAATTTATAGGTGTATTTACAAGTGAAGACACTAAATATATAACTGGATTTCCAGTTATTCATAGGTGGATTTTAGCTAAATTTTCAGTTGTTAACAGGTGGATTTACAGCTAAAAATTTTAGGTAAATTTCCAGTTGTTAATGGTCGTAATCGTTTACTTAGATTTACAGCTAAAAATTTAACTAAATTTTCAGATAAAGAATACAACTAAATATCCAACGAAATACAGCTGTATTTCAGGTCGATATAGCTATATTTTTAGCTGTTTTTTAGCTATTTTTTTAGCTGTTTTTTTTTAACAGGGCGTGCACGTTCTGATATAAGTGTACACATGCGCATATGTATACTTCTTGATCGACTGATTCTCGTAGAACGCGCCTGATAAATTTAAAACTTATGCAATTGCGTTTAAAGTTAATGGCTACACTTGACTTGTCCAATAGGATTGCAGGATTTTAAAATTCAGTAAGCACGTTCTACGAGAATCAATGTCTATCGAGTGTACATACAGTCACATACTCAAACGTACATTAATACTGCAGTTACGTACTGATACATTTACAGTCATAATGTTTGTCAATTATGCAAGCACGTACACAGTTGTGAAAATAAAACTTATTTTTTAATGTTGAATTTTGGCTAACTCGCGCGATTATCGCGTCAGAAAATGGTCGATAAACTGGCACGATAATCGCGCGGTATTTTTCAATAAGGGCATAATCAAAATCGGGCTCAATAAACCCCTATATATAAAATCGGGCTTTATAAACCCCTTTCGAGAAATATAAATATATTATATATATATATATAATATATACACTTATCGGGGTTTATGTAGCCCAAGACTGTATATTAGTACTTACAGTCCACAGTTCCCTATGGCAAGTGACTAAAGAAATAATGGACCCTGGGGTTATAGACTCTAGATCGGGCCGCATAAACCCCTATATTTAGAAATATTATGAAACCCGGGCTGCATAATCAAAATCGGGCTCGATAAACCCCTATATATAAAAAAACGGGATTTATAAACCCCTTTCGAGAAATGTATAATATATATATATATATATATTTATATATATATATATATATATATATATATATATATAAGTGGGTGAACCGGTACTTTTGGGGACTTAGAGTTTGTTTCTCCAGATCCCAAAATGCAGGTAAGGGCGGCGCTACGTGCCGCCATTGTCTGAATTAATCAAATCCCTCAGGGTGTTGCCTAACACCACGACGCCTGCGGCGCCCGCTTTTAGTACCGAAATTCCGGAACAAAAGCCCAGAGAAGCACCTAAGAGTTATTGTAGAAGAACCCTTATGATCCTCAAAAATACCGATAGATGCATGGTTTTTTTGAAGCCGAACCCCAAAAGGGACAAAAGTCCCCAAAAGTAGCAATCTATGGGTTATACATATATATCCCAAAAACACCAACACATGTATATATATATATATATACTAGGGGGGTACCCCCAACTCGCTCCGCTCGTTAACCTCCATATAAAATAAATTTAAAAATTTTATATTTTGGAATAAGAGAACAAATCACCCTGATGTTCATTATTTTAAATAATTACACTTATTTTATTACTTTATAAATATTGAACAATGTTTTAAATTTAACCAATAACTGTGTTGCGTTAATTCGTTTTATATAAACTTTATTAACTAT
Organism: Torymus aiolomorphi; assembly: GCA_036365515.1. Taxonomy (NCBI): domain Eukaryota; kingdom Metazoa; phylum Arthropoda; class Insecta; order Hymenoptera; family Torymidae; genus Torymus; species Torymus aiolomorphi. Next base: position 149,514,047 of record CM070875.1, on the reverse strand, counting down.
AAGGATTGGTTGAAGAGACGAACAGTTTTCCACGTCATCCTGGGGATACTGTTCATGGACCGTTGGATTGTTATTTTAAGTGGTATCCTTCGCCAATAGCCCTACATTACCACTATACCTAAAATTTTATGAAATTTTATTAAATGTATTTTTATATCATTTATATTACATTTTGAAATTTAGGAAAATAATAAATTAAAAATAAATTATATGATTTATATTATCTTTAATATACCCTTGAATGTTTTTATAAGCTTTTTATTATTTAGAATCATATATATTTATTTATTCCTTTTATATATATTTTTGCTTTTAAACATTTTATTGGATACATGAAAGAATTTAATATAATTTATTGTAAATGATTGTAAAATTAATATAATTTTACTTTCCTTAAATTTCAAATATTCCATTTTCGTACTTAATAATAATGTACTTAATAATAATTTTCTTTTATTTCATTGAATTTTTATATTTATTACTTCTATTTAAAATTTACAAAAATATTTATAAAAAAATAATTTTCAAATTTTTAATTAAATTTTCTTTAACATATCCTCTGACGTTTTTGTAAGCTATTTATAATAAGGAAATATATATTTTTATTTTTTCTGTTATATATATTTTTGCTCATAAACATTATATTGGATACGTGAAAGAAGTTAATGTAAAATAATAGAATTAAAAGTTAATATAACTTAATACTATTTTTATGAAATTTCAAATATTTTATACTAAAAAATTGAGTTTAAATTGTATATTGAAAATATTATGTTTGCTTTTGATTTATTTTGTTTTTCATATTTTTTAATTAAATTTTGTAAATAATTTAAATCATATTCTATAAGTAAATTATTACAATAGTTATTATACTTGTTTTCTTCTTTTTCATGGGTTTCTATTTGTTGGAGTTGGTGGATAGGTGTAGTAAAAATACTCTGGGTTATACTTAAAGAAATGACTAGTTTATTAGGTAGTGTGAATATAAAGAGGCGCTTGCCTACGCCATGCGCGAGATGCTACATGCTGGGCGTCCGAGACTAGAGAGAGTATAGCGCGTCGCTCGCTGTCGCTCGACGCACCTTCATAGTCGCAGACACACTAGGGAGGGGAGACTTACATGTGTGTATACGTGTGTCGCGCTGTTTATGTCTCATAGCTACGCTCATATACAGAAGGCGAAATATTCACAATATTCAACACGCCTCCTTGAATTTTCGACTTTTATTTATAATCTTCTATAATAATTTCAGCGCGTTTCTATTTTTAATAAATTTATCCTTACATAGACTCTTAGTGAATATGTATGTTTTTCGTAATTCTCATTTACATAATGACATTGTACTTCAATGTGCTTAGAATTTTTTGTTAAGTTACCGAATTTACCTATTGCTACTGCGCCTGAGTTATCCTCGTATATTTTGACAGGACTAAATGTCGTATTGAAGGCGTCTTTCAAGAGATTAATTATAAATAATATTTCTGTTGTCGCTTCAGACAATGCAATGTATTCAGCAAATGTTGAATTTTTAGTCACAGTTTTTTGTTTCTGTGCTTTCCAATATATTATATTTCCATACATTCTTATAACAAATCCGGTGGTTGATTTTCTATCAATGTTATCACCTGCAAAGTCTGAATCGACCATACAATCGAGTTTATCCTTATTTAAGTTACAACCATAAGTTAATTTTAAATTTTTTGTTTTGTATAGATATTTTAATATTCGCATCGCGTATTTAAAATGTGTTGAATCGTAGCAACTCTGAAATCTACTTAAGTAGTTCACGCTGTAAGTTATGTCAGGTCTTGTACCTGTGCTAATATATAATAATTCACCTATTAAATTTCGATATTTTATTGTTTCATCTGCTTTATTAGCCTGTTCGAGTTTTAAATTTGTCTCCATCGGAGTATCATAAAGTTTCGCATTTTCTAAGTTGTACTTCACAGCCAATGATTCTATATGTCTTTGTTGACTCAAGGTCATTATACCTTTCTCGTTATTATAATCAATGTCGATTCCTATATATGATTTAATTTTTCCTAGATCTTTCATTACAAATCTTTTCATTAAAGCAGATTTAACTTCATTGATTTTATCTTTATTTTTACAGCATATTAAGAGATCGTCTACGAATACTAACATGTATATAGTATCATCGTCTGTGTTGTTTACATATAAACAGTAATCGTAATTGCTTCTTATGAACCCAAGTTCACTCACGCATTTATCAAATGTCTCATACCAAGCCTTTGGGCTTTCTCTCAATCCGTATAGTGCTTTTAATAATTTGCAAACTTTATTTTTGCCGGTTTCATAACCTTGTGGTTCATGAATATAAACTTCTGATTTTACTTTTCCATTAAGAAATGCTGTTTCTACATCCATTTGTTGTATGAACAGTTTATTTACGCAACAATAACTTAACAAAATTTTTAACGTTTCCATTTTCCCTACTGGCGAATAAACATTTTCCTGACATTCTCTTTGTTGGAAACCTCTAACAACTAACCTAGCCTTCAGAGAGTCATCGCTTTTTCTTTTATAGACCCACTTTACATCAATAATCTTTTTATTTTGAGGTTTATCAACTACAACCCATGTATTATTTTTCTTTAGACATTTAATTTTTGAATTCATAGCTTTTTGCCATTCTTTGAATTCACTGGAGTTTAACGCCTCCTCAAATGTATTCGGTACATTTGCGTTTACATAATGTATATAAATATAATGTGTTACAGGGTTTCCGTATCTTTGTACCGGACTTTTCTTTCTGTTTGATGTTCTTTTAACATTTAAATTTTCATTTGAACGATTGAAATCATTATCGATGTTCTCATTCTCATTTTCAATATTTTCAATTTCATCGTTATTATTAATTAAATTTTCATTGTCATAATTATTTTCAATAATACTGCTTGTATCACTACTTGAATCGTTTGATTCGTCTATATTGAATTCAATAATATTTTCATCGTTAACCTTTTCCAAACAGATTATTTCGGTGCCGTCTTCGACAATGTGTACATGTCTGGCATTTATTACTTTGTTATTCAACAAGACTCTATAACCATTGTGCGTATATCCTACTAATATACCTAATTCAGCTTTATCATCCCATTTTCCTTTTCTCAAAACTTCTGGTTTTCTAACGAAGACTTTACTTCCGTAAATTTTTAAGTTTTGTACATTAGGTTTATTTCCAAAAAGTATTTCAAAAGGGGTTTTATTTTCGTTTGAGTTAGCTATTGTACGGATCTGTTGAATCTTTCCGCTACTCCATTTAATTGATGGACGTAGGGTGGGCAAGGTAATAATTCTATTCCTTTCTCATTTATAAATTGATAAATTTCCTTATTCAAGTACTCTTTGCCATTATCACAATTTAATTTTTTAACTCTTTTATTAAATTTGTTTTCAACTAAATTTACATATTCTTTAAAACAAATTGCAGTCTCTGATTTGCTTTTAATACAATAAACTTTACTACATTTACTGTAATCATCAATGAAACTTAAAAAAAACTTTTCTCCACCAGAACCTGTTGTTCTGTGTGGACCATTTAGATCAGTGTGAATTAACTCTAAAATTTCTGAAGTTTTACTTCTCTCATTTTTAAACGGTATATTAGCCATTTTACTTTGAATACAATTTGCGCATTTCATTTCATTATTTTCTAATTTATCTGGTAAACCATCTACCAATTTATCTTTTACTAATTTGTTTAAATATTGAAAGTTGACATGGCCTAATGCTCTATGCCACTTTTCTTTTTCAGTTAATTTGACAGAGTTTACGTATAAATCATTTTCAAAATCCTTATATATGTTACTTTTCATGACATACAAATCATTTATTTTGTTTGCTACCGCAACTAATTCTCTGTTATTGTTATATATCTTTGCATTTTCATTTTTATAAACAATAGTACTGTTTCTTGTAATTTTTGAAACGCTTAATAGATTTTTATTAATTCCTTTTACAAAATAAACATTTTTTAAATCAATTAATTTTTCATTATAATAATTTTTGAAATATGTTTTTATATTGCCTACTTTTGTGGCCTTTAAATTCTTACCATCTGGTAACTTTACTTCAATTGGATTTTTTAATACAATAAATTTTTCATACATTCTCTCATCATTCACAACATGATCAGTGCATCCGCTATCTAATAACCAACTGATTTCTTTGAATTTACCATTCTTTTCGCAACTATAATTATAAACATTCGTTATTCTATTTTTATTACCACAATCTTCGCCGAAGCTTGGATTGTGATAAGGATAATGCTTAGATTCTACTTCACTATAGAACACATCACTCACAATTTCACTTTTCACTTCGTCGTGTTTGACCTCGATCATCCAGGTCTCAGCTGCTGGGTCTTCGCTGGGTTGACTGGAGTCTTCTTGCCTCTGCTGGGCTGCTCCTCTGCTACGACCACGTCCTCTGGAACTGCCTCGTTGATATCCTCGCTGGGATCCTCGTTGACCTCGACCTCTGCTCTGGGATGCTCCTCTGCTTTGGAATGCTCCTCTATTCTGGCTGGTCTGTAGTGGTCTCCAACAGTCCTTCTTGAAATGACCTTCCCGGCCACAGTTATAACACTGTCCCTTTGTCTTGACGTTGAATGTACTTACATTTTTCCTTTTCTCATCATCAGGCACTGTCAAATTTTTTTCTTTAATTTTGGACTTAACATAGTCTACTGTTTGTTGAGCTTCTGGGACGAGATCAATGAAACTCCCAATAAAGCTGTAGCTTACTGGTAGTGCTCTAATTAAATACCTCATTTTTTCCTTTTCTGGTAATGTGCCTCCAGCTGCTTTAAATTTGTTGCAGGCTTGTTTGAAATCTACAAAAAATTCTTCAACTTTCTCATAATTTTTGAGTTTAATGTCTTCTAGTTGACCTCTGCATACTATTTGCAGCGCTGTAGATTTAGTAGAGTACATGCTTTTGAATTTTTCCATCATTTTGTAAGCTGTATCGCATTCACAAACATATTCTAATTGCTTGTCTGAAATAGTGCTTATTAATATATTTCTTGCTTTTAAATCCTTTTTCTTCCATTCATCTGGTTTATCTGTCTCAGCCCGTTCTCTTTCAGTTTGCTCTTTGCACTCTTTATACTCTAATAGAGTCATTAAGCGAAATTTCCAACTTGTATAGTTTGCACCATCAAAAATGGGAATTACTATATCTTCGAATTTTGCTTACTTAGCCATCTCGACTTCTTTTAATTTAATATCTTCATTCACTTTTATTTCTTCTTCTTTGGTTTTCACTTGTCCTTTAGTGTCCATTTCTCACGTGTATAACCTCAAATTCTGCCACGTGATCTATTCTTGCACCGTGCAGCGTGCTTCACACAAGAAATTTAATCTGCTCGCATCGGCTTGAAATTTCGTAATTTTCCAAAAATTCTTTCTTTTATCACTTGAAGATATGTTTTATTCTTTATTCACACTTGTATTTTTCTTACTTTTGCACTTTTCCTTCAATATTTTTCATTGTCAATTTTCATGTGCTTGATTCTGCCACAATACTTGCCGAAGCTTGTATTGAGTCAGTCTTTTTCTTTTTACTTACCAACCACGCTCTTATACCATGTTGGAGTTGGTGGATAGGTGTAGTAAAAATACTCTGGGTTATACTTAAAGAAATGACTAGTTTATTAGGTAGTGTGAATATAAAGAGGCGCTTGCCTACGCCATGCGCGAGATGCTACATGCTGGGCGTCCGAGACTAGAGAGAGTATAGCGCGTCGCTCGCTGTCGCTCGACGCACCTTCATAGTCGCAGACACACTAGGGAGGGGAGACTTACATGTGTGTATACGTGTGTCTCATAGCTACGCTCATATACAGAAGGCGAAATATTCACAATATTCAACACTATTATTTCATTCAATTTGTCTAACTTTGTAGCATCTTTTAAATTATATACTTCTATGTATTTATTTTGTGTTGGATCCCAAATTAACGGTGTTTGTATCATAGTAATATTGTTATTATATTCATTGATATAATTATTTAAATGTATTTCACATTCGTTTGGTTCATTTATATGATTCTGTAATTGTTCGTTTAATTCATCTAATTCTCTTGCGTGTTGTATACTACTCACAATTCAATATACATATTTTGCACAGGATCCCATCTTAATGGACTAGGTTTTGAATCACCTTGTTCAGCCATCTTATATTTTACTAAATAATAGTTAATTACATTAGGAAAAGTAATTTACATTAAATGTATAATTAAAGCAAATTTTAATTATATTATGTAATTAATTATTGTTTTATATTTTTTCTTAAATTATTTTGATCAGTTATATTATGTTATTATTCTAATATCGTTAAGAAGATCATAATATTAAAATATCATATGAATATTTTATTGTATATTTATTAAATTTTAAAATGTTATTATTTTATTTATACCATTATTAGTTTATTATATTATAATCTTATCATTTAAACTAATTATCTAATATTTCTTTCCAAACAATATTTGATACTTCTATTTTATTTTCAGATTTATTTTGTATATATATATATATATATATATATATATATATATATATATATATATATATATATATATCTATATATATATATATATCTATATATATATATATATATATATATCTATAATTGTTTGGATTTTTACATCATGAAAGTGGTACGTACAATTATCCATGGGAAAATAATTGTTTTTTTCTTAAATATTCCTACACTATTAAAACTTTGTCCTTGTGATTTATTAATAGTTATAGCAAATGCTAATACAATTGAAAATTGTTTTCTATATAAAATGAATGGTAATGATGATGATTCACAAGTATTTAGGGTAATGCGTGGTATAAATACTTTATTTTCTTTATTTTCTCCAATAGTGATTTCAGCTTCAATATTATATTTATATAAATTTGTTATTTTTAATCGTGTTCCACTACATGGTCCATCAACGATGCTAAGATTACGAATTAACATAACAATTGCATTTTTTTTAAATTTTATTTCATATGGAGGTAAACCTTGTCGTATATTATTTAACATTTCTATCGTAAAATTTAAATGTATATTTTCATCTGTTTGATCTACTCCTTTATGTGTTGCATAATCTATACTATAATATGTTACAGTTTTATGTTCAATTAAGTTCAATATTTTATTATTTAATATATTTACTTGTTCATTATGTGAACATAATATTACATTTTTTGAAAAATGATAATTTTTATTAATATTTTTATATATTTCATAACAAACATCATTTGTTTTCCATTTATCTGGAATTTTAAAGTGATCAATTTTTCCTTCTCCAATATCTAATAAAAATGATGCAAAAGCATTATCTTGAGTACGAATGTTTATCTTTAAATGGAAAATTTTAAACAAAGGCCAAAGATAAGAATTTTTTAAAAATTTCGAAAATGTTTACGACTCAGCGCCCCCTCACCCCTCGCGTTCCCTCTCCACCCTCGCGCCCCCTCACCCCCTCTTGCGTGCATTCGCCCCCCTCCTCAGTGCCCTCCTCAGCGCTCCCCTCACCCCCCCTCAAAATAACGTAAAAATGTGACTGGTTATACGTTTTTTTGAAAGAAATTGTTAGAGGCTTTAAATATTCCTTATTACATGTCCGATATATCTTCCATTTCTTCTAAAATGTCCCCGATAACAAAAACTTTTTGTCCTTTGATAATGTCCATTTCTTCAGAACAATGATAAAATTTTTAATAATATAAATATTCAGTGCTACTGACTATAGATTTATATCCTTCTTAAAGTTTATCCAAACGAGTTATAGAAGTATCCAGAACTTTTATATTATTATAATTTTGCACGTGTAAATATAATACATTATTTTGTTATTCTAAAATGTCCCCGATAACAAAAACTTTTTGTCCTTTAATAGTGTCCATTTCTTCAGAACAATGAGATACTATTATGAGAGTGGTTATATATGGCTATTGGCGAAAGATACCACTTAAAATAACAATCCAACCCGTCAATGAACAGTACCTCCAGGGTGACGTGGAAAACTGTTCGTCTCTTCAACCAATCTTTATAGTTAAATCAATTTAAAAAATAAAATAAATAAATATACAAATAAATAAATATCAATATTATTACATAGAACTTGCGATACTCGACAATTCCTCTAATTAATTATATCATGATTTATAACTGAAACAATTGAGGGGGGAGCTGAGGAGGGCGCTGAGGAGGGGCTGGGGGGGCGAGGATGCGCGAGGAGGGGGCGAGGGGGCGTGAGGGTGGCGAGCCTCTAACAATTTCTTTCAAAAAAACGTATAACCAGTCACATTTTTACGTTATTGGGGGGGGGGCTGAGGAGGGGGCGAAGGGGCGCGAAGGGGGTGAGGGGGCGCTGAATCGTAAACATTTTCTTACAACTATATAATCTAGGAAGATATATATATATATAGATCAACTGCTATATTATAATATATATAAAGTATCCCCAAAATGACTCTAAAAAATCTTGTACAATATCTTGTATAATTGACACTTTGCGTGATTTTTTATTTTTATAGATATATATACATTGCGGAAACCGGTACTTTTGAGGTTCGATTGCTTTTTTCTCCAGAGTTCGTATGTGCTTGACTAAAGAAATAACTCCCTCTGTGCGTTGAAGGTATAATATAAATCCTCAAAAGTACCGTTTCATACCGAAGGAATTTTGATGATGTCCTCAAAAGTCCGAAAAATCCTCAAAGTATCGAATCCGTGCTGACATAGATCCTCAAAAGTTGCATTTGATGTATTATATATATATATATATATATATATATATATATATATATATATATATATATATATATATATATATATATATATATATATATATATATATATATATATATATATATATATATATATATATATATATATATATATATATATATATATATATATATATATATATATATATATCATTGGACGGTATTTTGAGGATTTCATAAAGAATTTGTACAATAGTGGTGACACAAATATAAACATTGTTATAAACAACCAATAAACAAGCGCGTGACTAAAGAAATAATGACCCTAAGGTTATTGACTAACACCACGACGCCTGCGGCGCCCGCTTTTACGGAAAAATATCACGGACTTTCCGAAATCGATGTATTAACACACTATTGTGGAAACCGCTGAAAAATCCTCAAAATGCCTCTCGAGTGCTTTGGACTTTTGAGGAGACTCCTCAAAATGCCTACAAAATCCTCAAAATTCGGTATATATGACCTATATAATCCTCAAAATGCGTCCCAGATGTGAATATATATATATATATATATATATATATATATATATATATATATATATATATATAAATACATACATCGGTACTATTGGGGTCCTAGAGTTTCTTACTCTAAGAGTTTACATTGGAATACCGGAACAAATACACTTGACTAAAGAAATAATGACCCTAAGGGTACCGTGATTCGCAGGGGGCCTGCGGCGCCTGATTTAGTACCGAAATTCCGGAACAAAAGCCCGGAAAAGTACCTAAGATGTATTGTAGACGAAGCCTTATGGACCTCAAAAGTAGCGATAGATGCATCGTATTTTTGAAGCCGGTCCCCAAAAAGGACAAAAGTTCCCAAAAGTAGCAATATATGGTGTATATATACCCCAAAAGTACCAACACATATACCTATATATATATATATATATATATATATATATATATATATACTTGTTTTAACAGATTTATGGAGCCCTTTTATACACATGAGCATATTTATGGAGCCCGTTTTCTTTTATGGAACCCGGGTCCCATAAAATATTTTTCTCGGGCGTTTATGGAGCCCGATCTAGAGTCTATAACCCCAGGGTCCATTATTTCTTTAGTCACTTGCCATAGGGATCTCTGGGCTGTAGGTACTAATATACAGGAATGGGCTCCATAAACGGATGGGGGGATAATTATATATATATATAATTTTTTTATATTATATATAATTTTAATCATATATATATATATATATATATATATATATATATATATATATATATATATATATATATATATATATATATATATATAATTTTATATACATATATATAATTTTATTTACCTCGAACGGTTCGTTTCGGGACGCGAAAATGTATATAACTGTTATTTCTGGGACTCGCTCGTTATTTCCGGGGCGTCCCGGAAAACCTGTGTCTGCAACTGTTATTTCTGGGACGTGGTATTAGTCCCACACCCCAGGGTCCATTATTTCTTTAGTCAAGTGTATTGTCTCAATTCTGGAAAAAGAAACTCTAGGTCCCGGAAATAACAAGTATAGGTGTTTATATATATATATATATATATATATATATATATATATATATATATATATATATATATATATATATATATATATATATATATATATATATATATATATATATATATATATATATATATATATATATATATATATACACACACACATCAAATGCAGCTTTTGAGGATCTATGTCAGCACGGATTCGATACTTTGAGGATTTTTCGGACTTTTGAGGACATCCTCAAAATTTCTTCGGTATAAAACGGTACTTTTGAGGATTTATATTATACCTTCAACGCAGGGAGGGATTTATTTCTTTAGTCAAGCATATACGAACTCTGGAGAAAAAAGCTATAGATCCTCAAAAGTACCGGTTTCCGCAATGTATATTTATATCTGTAAAAATAAAAAATCAGGCAAAGTATCAATTATACAAGATATTATACAAGATTTTTTAGAGTCATTTTGGGGATACTTTATATATATTATAATATAGCAGCTGATCTAACATCTACCAAATGATGAGGAGAAGAATCTAAACTTATAAGGTAATAGATAAAACAGCGTAATGACAATAAAAAATCTGTTTATTACAACTATAAAATTATATTATTTTATTTTTGTTCTAGGTCAGGTGTTGTAATTAGAGTTATTCAATCGATCTGTTGAAAATTAATTCTATTAACAAAATGATTAGCTACTTGTCATCAATTATATAAGAATAATTTCGTATATAACAACTTACTATTTCATGGTATCTCATTTTTTATTTACCAGTAAAACACACATTTTACCATTCGTCCACACGACCTACAGAAAATAGAAAATAGATCTAAAATAGTTGCTGGTAAGATTTTATTATTATATTCAGAAAATTAACTCACATGAGAACGAATATTAAAAAATGTTATTACTTATTTAGGTTGTAAATGTGGTTTTTCTGAAACATTTTTTGCAGCTCATCTTTATGAATTTTTCTCTCATCACGCTAATTTAGATTTCATGCTAATGCTGTTTGTACATATGTTGGTAGTAAAGAAACATACTTTTGTATATTATAAAATACTGCCTGAAGAAATGGAAATCTACAAGCGTCATCTACAAGAAAATAATGTAGAAATATCCTGATTTGATTCTCCAATGTATATAAAAGATCCAATAGATTCTCAAAATGTAATCAGCTCATAGGAAGCCAAAGCCAAGATATTTTCAACAGGATTGCACTCAAAGTACAAAAAAAGTATTATGTTTTGAAGTTAATTCTTCATAATAAAAAATAGTATATTACGATACGTGGGCCGGAAATTGGATTTCCGGGCCGTGCGTGGTATGACGCCCGAGGCGAAGCCGAGGGCGTCATAACGTACAGCCAGGGCATCCAATTTCCGGTCCAAGTATTGTATACTATTTTTCTTACTCTCCGGCCGAAAGTACGTTCTGTAATTGTTAAATAATTGATAAAATTGCGTTGTCGTCTGCTAGCTGTGTTTGAGTGTTAGTTTTTCTTTCGGCCCGCTCGATAGTAGTGCCTCTGTCGGCCGCTTTGGGTAGCTCGGTCGATATTACCGACTGTGTTTTCTTTCGGCCCGGCGTAGAGAGCTGGTTTTTTGGGCGTCTGCTACTTTCGCTATTGTACAGATGGTCTGATGCCCGCCCGACATTTGCAAGACCGAGGCGAAGCCGAGGTTTTGCTGGTCGGGGCGGGCATCAGAAACACATTCATTAAAAAAAGACAACACCACTTTTTATTTCAACTAACTCTTTTTTCTCGTCACACGTGCACTTTCCTCTGTCTATTTCGTACGTGCCTAACCTTCACACCGCACAAACATATTTTCCTCGGACGCTCCCGTCCATACGTTTACTTAATTGTTTCTACACGACTCGAAAGTACGTGTAGAAAACAAGAGGAAAAAACAATAACCACGATCAAACAAAACCACTTTTTATTTCAACTAACTTTTTTCTCGTCACCCGTGCACTTTCCTCTGTTTATTTCGTACGTGTCTAACCTTCACACCGCACAAACATCTTTCCTCGGACATGCGCGCGGGCGCTGAAGCGCCGCGGGTCAGGAAATTTCGGCAGCCAATCAGAGCGCGCGGTTGGTCTAAAATAGGATGCGAAAGTTTCTCTTTCGGCCCGGAGATGCGGGCCGAAAGTACGTACTTTCGGGTGGGCGAGTAAGAAAAGAATATTGTGATTTTAATAGACTATCTTTCTAGTTGAAAATCATATTAGAGCTGGTGAAGGTTTTTGAAAACTTATGGAATAATGTGTGCTTTTCTTGAGGGATTGGAAACTCACTGATGACAAACTCAAACAAAGAACGTAGTGATCTGCCCGGTACAAGTGTATTATTGTATTATCAAAAAGTGACATCTAATCAGTGTTATGTGTTAAGTAAAATAAAGTACTCGTATGATGTGTTGCATGACATCAAATCAGTGTTTATAATTAGCAATTTAAATAAGTAGTGTAAATAAACAGTGTTTATAATCAACATTTAAAATAGTGATCTTCCCGATACAAGTGTATTATTGTATTGTCAAAAAGTGACATCTAATCTGTGTGTTGTGTTAAATAAAATAAAGTACCGGTATGATGTGTTACATGAAATCAAATCAGTATTTATAATCAACAATTTAAATAAATAAAAAAATAAAATAGAAAATAAATAAAATCAAATTTTACAACTTTTACTTAAAATCAGTTTCAAATATTTTGAGAGTAGCTCAAGTGTGTATTAATAAATAATTATGTGTTATGAGGTTCATAAACTTTATAATAAGCTTTTGCATAGAAAAAAAATATTCGTGAGTGGCACGTGAGCATAAATATTACAATATAATTTATGATTCTGATTTGAAATATTGGCCTGAGCCTTGGTTTAAACAGCATTTGTCACCTTCACGAAACTTAGTCTACATCAGTGCTGTGCTGTTGTACATATTTACTCAAAAACCTATTAAAAGATTATGTCAAATGAACATTGAAATACTAAAAAAAGTGAAAATGATGTGTTATTGTGAAAATTTCAATGAATAAAAGTGCTCAGTTAGTCTAATTTATCAGAGAAGTTTTTAGTAAATATTTTTCTATACAAGATTCAAATAATAATAATTCTTAGTTCATCAACTAGTCGTGTTTTTAATTTACAAGATTAGGGTGGCAATGATCGCCGGTTATTAATTTAAGTAGTTTCAATCAATCATAATTTCAAGAACTTATATCTACTATAAAAGAATAATTCAAATAAACTGAGTTGTATGACAAGTGAGTTATTAGGTAATCTATGGATCCAGAATCAATATGACAAGAATCCATACGACAAGTGTATATGTGAGTGAAAATGAAACATCGTGTAATCTGTGAAATAATTTAGTTTTGTAACATAAAACTATGATGCTGTCCAGTGGTATCTTTGGTGTATAAACTGCATTGTCGGTTGGATTCTTTATTGTGACTTTCTTTAGCAGTCACAATTTTTGCAGTTTCCTGGGCTTCTTGTTACATATAACTCGCATGACAGACTATCTAGATTTATAAATAGGCTACAGAAAAAGATTTTACTTGTGACAAGAGAGAAAGACAGCTACAGACAACAGCTTGATGATACATATGAAAAAGAAATATGTGGATACTAAAACAACGAAACTCCCAATTTACTTAGTGAACCAACTCCAGCTTTAATAAAAAGAAATGAGTGATGTTGGCGACTAAAATGCTAATAACAGTAGTCTCACTGGTGAACAAGTGGCTTATGCATTTTTCTTATGATTTTTATGCTTTTATTCTCATTTACCACCAGGAGAAACAAGAATATTTATTGTCAGTGTTAATATGTTTATTTATAATTAGTTACCAATTTTATTTAGATACTGCAAAAGGTAATCATGTGAGTTTGCATTCCAATTCTGAAAAAAAAACTGGGCTGTTGTAAAAACAGCATTCACATCTGGCTTATATTTTCTACTGTCAAAAAAACAAGCAGTAATGCTTACTTGTAAAGAAATTGCAGCTGGGACTTACTCCGACACCATAAATGCGTTAAAAACTTTTCAAATTTGACAAAATACAATAGTAAATGGATTGGAACGAGTATTTTGTGAAAAAACTTTGTATCAGCTGTTGTTGTGGAAATTGTAGTTAGCATGAGAACTACTTATACTTTTTTGTCAACTTTAAGCTTCAAGTTTTGTAAAACCTAGAGGATCAGGTGATATCAGAGATTTAAATTTTAATTATGAAAACTATGTCTGTACTAAAAGCAGCATTGACGGCTGGTGTATACCCAAAATAAGAAATTTCCTACATAATTTTTTTTTTTAAACAACCCACAAGACATTCTATAGAAAAATAATATCATACCTAAAAAAATACACGTTTGATTATATTATTTCGAAAAGTTCACTAATGTAATCATTTTATCGAGCTCCTTAAAAAAACATTCAAATTTAAAACTTTTGTGAATAACTATACTACCATTTAATAATGTTATTAATAATATACTATAACAACCCGTATGGAAATAATAATGTATGAAACCGTAGGAAAACGTATAAAGATGAACCTTCCTATTGGTTTTTGGACATACTTATACGGTTTTATACATTTTTATACAGACTAATACATTTTCAGACATTTTCTTACAATTCAGAAATTCTTCCATGTCAAGTTTGTAAAAAGATTAATGTAATAAAAACATAGGAAACAGTATAAAAATGTATATTTCTGTATATTTACGTAGATTCTTCAAAATTTATTACATTTTTATACGGTTTTGTTGTGTATTAATGTCATTTTGAAATACGCGCTTATTATGTTTAGTTCAGTCCGATAGAGGTCGCGTGTCCAACTTCCTTTTCCGATTAGGTTAGGTAGATCAGATCAGTCATGGCGAGCGTACAAAGAACGTGTGATCAAGAGACAGTTATCTTTTTCATGTAAACTCGATGTAAAATTAATAAGTATATTAATAAAAAGTTTTGATATTACGCTTACTCTCTCCATACACAACAAAATTGGTGTTAGAATGGTGCGATTCCACGCTGACTACACACAACGGGATTTTCGCGCTGCGAGAGAAGTGCTGTAAGTCGGGCATCACTAGGACAAGCGAGTTCAAGACTAAACCATGCCTAACGACGACGAAACGAGAGCGAGCTCGCCCGCGGTAGTGCCTACCGCACTGCTGGAGGCGATGACGAGTCTGCTCACCAATGCACTCAAGGCTTCGATCACAGGAGCTATCGCCGCTGTCAGCAACGACACGGCCGCCTCTCACGAACAGCAAAACAGTCGCAAACTGCCGCCATTTTCTATCAAAGAATTTCGCTCATCGGATGGCATCACGGTCGAAGATTACTTCAAACGGTTCGATTAGGCATTAGATCTGAGTAAAGTTCCAGAAACTCAGTACGCCAAGTACGCACGTGTTCATATGAGTATAGAGTTGAATAACGCTCTTAAATTTCTTATCGCTCCTCTCGGACCAGAAACGCTCACATATGAACAAATACGCAAACCGCTAATTGATCATTTCGATGCTGCCAGGAACAAATATGCGGAAAGTGTCAAGTTTCGGCACATTAAGCAACAAAGAGGAGAGTCAGTCGCATGCTTCGCTCTACGCTTAAAACAAGGAACTGCGCACTGTGAATACGGAATAGTCCTAGATAGGATGCTTATCGAGCAGTTCTTACACGGCCTTACTAATCAAGATATGTGTGATGAAATAATTTCAAAAAAACTCGAAACGTTCAAGAACGCATACGAAATTGCTCATGCGCTCGAGGCAATTCGCCACACAGTAGACGCGGTCAAATCAACAGGGCCATCAGCGCTTGGCGAATCAACGCACACGCTTATATCGACTCCGCTGCAAGTCAAAAAAGGAAAGAATTTTTCTCGCGGTCGCTCTGCATCAAGAGGCCGAAATTGGAATTCGTCGTCCCGCAGTGCATCGCAAAAGCGCGGAAAAGATGATGGGAAGAAGCCGTCCGCTTGCAACGGTTGCAGGGCCGATCACTATCGAAAGCATTGTCCATTTCGCGATGCCGAGTGTTTACACTGCAAAAGAAAAGGACACATCGCAAAGGTCTGCCGCTCAAATAATAAACCAAGCACAACAAATGAAGTCAAACAAGTAGAGCAGCCTGCGGAAATAGTGGATACCATAGTCCATTTTAACAAGCTCGAAGACATAGACACACTCAAAGCGTGTAGTAAGCAGGTACTCTGCGTACAGATAGATGGAAAAAACTCGAAATGGAGCTCGACACCGGCGCACCGTGTGGTATTGTGAGTCACCACACACTACGTAAAATAAAGCCCGAGTATACCTTGCAGCCGACGAACAGGCAGTTCTTAAGTTACTCGCATCATCGCCTTGTTTGCAGTGGTTACGTTCCAGTAAATGTCACGATGGGGACAACAACACGCAAACTTGATTTATACGTCATCGAAGGTGATTATGACTCCTTATTTGGACGCGAGTGGATTGCATCGTTTGTTCATGAAATAAACTGGGTTCAGATGTTCAAACCCCTAGAAGTACATAACCTCACCGCAAGTCCACTCCGGCTAACGTCAGAACAAAGTACACGACTTGCTGCGATTCTAGACAAATACATTGATGTGTTCAGTGAAGTAGCAGGCAAACTTACCGGACCGCCAATACAAATGCATCTCAAGGTCGAAGCAACACCTGTTTTCGCTCGAGCTTGTGAAATACCGTTTGCGCTACGGGAAAAATACGCTAAGGTGATTGACGCTAAAATCGCCTCAGGTCACTACGAGCGAGTCGAATATTCAGAATGAGCTTCCACTACTCATGTAGTCATGAAGAAAAATGGTCAAATCCGTATCACAGGAAATTACAAACCAACGATGAATCCACGAATAATCATCGACGAGTACCCGATTGCTAAAAAGGAACAACTCTTTAGTGGCCTAGAGGGAGCCGCTATTTTTGGTCACCTAGACGTAACGGATGCATATACACACCTAGTTGTAGACGAAGCTTTCAGTCACGCTCTAACACTCAATACGCCGACTCATGGGTTAATTCGCCCCAAACGTGCTGTATACGGCGCAGCTAACATACTGGCAATTTGGCAACGACGGCTAGCAGCTGTCCTTTAAGGTATAAAAGGAATTATCATCTACTTTGATGATATACTTATTTTTGCAGCAAATTTCGAAGAATTCGTGATCACGCTCGAGGTACTACTAGACAGACTGAGACTACACGGCCTACGACTTAATCGTACAAAATGTGTTTTCGCCGCCACCGCCGTTGAATTTTGGGGACACAAAATCGACGCTCAAGGCATACATAAGTCAGACAAACATATCGAGGCAATTCGTGACGCCCCTAAGCCCTCAACATTCGAGGAGCTTGACTTATTTATGGGAAAAGCAACTTATTATAATGCATCTATTCCAGATTTGGCAACGAAAGCTCGCCCGCTCCGAGATATGTTACTCATCGAAAAATTTAAGTGGACTCCAGATGCGGACCGTGCATACAAAGAACTCAAGAACATACTTATATCACCTCAAGTTCTTATGCCATACGATCCATCACTACCTCTACTTCTGGCTACAGATGCGAGCAAAACGGGACTAGGAGCAGTCCTTTCACATCGCCTAAGTAACGGACTCGAACGTCCTATCGCCTATGCAAGTCGAACAATGACGACAACAGAGCAGCGATATCCGCAGATCGATAAAGAAGCGTTAGCCATCGTGTGGGCCGCACAAAAATTTTTCTTGTATATTTATGCACGCCGATTTACACTCATCACGGACCATAAGCCGTTAACACAAATTCTATATCCAGAAAAGTCACTTCCAGTACTGTGTATCAGTCGTATGGCAAACTACGCTGACTTTCTTGCGCATTTCAACTACGATGTGACGTTCAAATTGACAAAAGCGAATGCAAATGCAGACTACTGCTCTCGAGCACCATTACCTACAACCGCAGACACCATTAGTAGAATCTCCTTAGAAGAGGGAAGAGTGATAGAAGAAAATGACGGATTCGATCAATTCATGTTGTGCCAAATAAATCAGCTCCCAATCCGTGCAGAACACATAGCTCGAGAAACAAGAAAAGATGCTGAACTTGGAAAAATACTACAAACCTTAGAAGCAGGGCAAAGCCTTACTCGTGCCGGCTACAAGGCACCTGAGCTCAACTACAGTCTAACCTCCAATTGCCTTATTTACGAACACAGAGTTGTCGTACCATCTTCACTAAGGCAGGCTATACTTAATGACTTACATGCAGCACACATCGGCATTGTGAAGATGAAGGGACTGGCTCGCTCATTCGTGTACTGGCCAGGCATAGACGCCGACATAGAGCGAATCGCTAAGTCGTGCCCAGAGTGCGCCAGATATGCGCACGCTCCACCTAAATTTAATGAACATCATTGGGAGTATCCTAAAGGTCCATGGAAACGTGTACACATAGACTACGCAGGCCCAGTTGAAGGTACAATGTTTTTAGTGATTGTAGATGCTTATAGCCAATGGATCGAAGCGAAAACAACTAACGTGACAACAAGTGCAGCAACAATTGCAATTCTAGATGAATTATTCGGTGCATATGGAACCCCTGTCACCATAGTCTCAGACAATGCTGCGCAGTTTACGTCTGTCGAGTTCAAAACATTTCTCCAGACAAGCGGCGTTAAGTATCACAAGCTGTCTGCTCGATATCACCCTGCAACCAATGGACAAGCTGAGCGATACGTCCAGACAGTCAAAAATGCTATTTACAAGATGCAATCTACAAAAGGCTAATTACAGCGAAATTTAAACGAATTTCTGAGACAATATAGAAAAGCACCACATTCCACATCTATGCACACGCCTAGATCTAGTACGACCAGATACGACGCAAACAAAAATCACTGAAAAACAACAAGCTGAATTTGTCCACGAGTATCGCACACTGAAGCCAAAACAATCAGTGTATTTCCTATGGGGTAATCCACACATGGACAAATGGATTAAAGGTACCATCATAACACGCCTTGGAGACTTACACTACGAAATCGATTATTCTGGGAAACCTTTTAAGCGACACATCGACCAGATAAGAGCCACTATACCTAGAGTGGAAGATCCTCCTGTCGATGCTCATCAATCTGCATCAGCAACGACTCAGGGAAGTCCGGAACTACCACCGCGCCGAATACGTTTCTACGAACACGACGTAGCACCTGCGCTAGCACCAGGTGCACCAGCTAATGCTCATCAACAACAACGAATCAACGAGAGACCGGCGCTTGCCGCGCCTACACCACCACCACGAGCACATGACCCACAAGGTCAACAACAGCTGCCTGCATTAGTCCCCGTTCCACTTCAACTGCCCCGACGATCTACACGCAATAGAAGATCAACCCAACTGTTCTCGCCTAGCTAGACTAGTAGTTAAAATTAAAGGGGAGAGGAATGTTGTGTATTAATGTCATTTTGAAATACGCGCTTATTATGTTTAGTTCAGTCCGATAGAGGTCGCGTGTTCAACTTCCTTTTCCGATTAGGTTAGGTAGATCAGATCAGTCATGGCGAGCGTACAAAGAACGTCTGATCAAGAGACAGTTATCTTTTTCATGTAAACTCGATGTAAAATTACTAAGTATATTAATAAACAGTTTTGATATTACGCTTACTCTCTCCATACACAACAGGTTTTATACATTTTTATACAGTTTAATAAATTTTTATACAAAATAAAAAAAATAAATAGAAAAATAAATAAATAAATTATGTTTTGTAACGGGCGCCGATATAAGTTACGAGAATCACGTATACTGCGTTGCGAGATTTGAATCTCGCGCGCTTGCACGTATCGTGATCGACAGAGCGCCATGCGAAACAAGCCAGAAGCAGATGGAGAAGAACACGAAGCCGCCGCGCCGCTGTGAACGTGAGCGCGCGGCCATGTTGATTCTCACCGTGACACGCGAAAGTAGACGCCGTCACCGTCGTGTAGAAATAGGTCGTGTGAGTGTTCTGTGCCACCACCGCTGCAACTGTGACCGCCACCGCGCCGCCACCCACGTGAGCGAGCGAGCGGAAGAGCGAGAAAGAGACAGCGGCAGCATAGGCCGGGGACAGTGAGGCACGCTCCATCTCCGCCCCGATAGCAGCGAGCGCGAGAGAGATAGCTGCGATGGCTGGCCAGCCGAGAGTAAGTCGCGCTTGATGTATGCGTTTCTTTCTTATTGTCGCGGAGTAACCTGTTGCCGTCGCGCATCGACGGCTGCGTGCGTGCGTGGTTTAAAGTCTCGGCCTGTCGCGCTTTATGTTATCATCATGTTCGGGTTTCACGCCCCTTAGCGCGATTACTTTATTCAAATAAACCGTTCGTTTTTATCTTAAATAGTCGAGTCTCGAGTACTTATTGAGCGCGCCTTAACCTATGCATGATTTCCCGAATACCGCCCTCTACCCTTTTCAGCAGCTGCAGCTAGTCGCAGGCATTGCTTCCTAGAGGAACATCGGTAGCGAGAGTAAGTATTTCATCAGTCGCTTGGAGGTTAGACCAAGCGGCGTTGTACGGGAGCGACCGGCTGCGCAGGCAAAGGTAGGTTGCAGCCAGCCGCCGGGAGTTTCGTCAGCCGAAGTTGGCAGCAGCGGCAGTGAACAGCGCCGGCTCTAGTAGAAAGCGACCTAAGCTTATCTACAATAGCAGCCTGTCATGTGAGTATCAGGTACCTGTGCCGAGGTGATCTGGCCGGCCTCCAGGTACTTCTACAGTAGCGAACTCCCCGGGCGAAGAAGACGCCCGTATATTACCTTCGTGTACCCCGAAGAGGGATTAATACCCTCCCGTAAATGTACCCCATTACAATTGGCGCCTTTAACGTGTTGGAAAGCATAGGTTAGGGAATAATTCGATTATTTAAACAGGTCGAGACTCGCGTTGCGAATAATTAGTTATCGAGAGGGATAATTAATTACTACAAAAGTGTATAGTGTGTGCAAGGGTAACCAACTGGTGATTTATAACCTTGCTTGGAGGGAATAACCCGGCCTGCACGTACTTAGCGAGGACATTGCTTGTGAAGGCCGAACATTGTTGAAGTACTTAGTGAGGGCAACCAAGAGATTAATTAACAATTATTTATTTATTATTCATTACACTATTTATTAACATTTTCTTATCAATAGTAGGTTCTTAGAGTTCGATCTCTTTGTTGGGCAACTCACGTGCACGCTGGGGCGTAAAGTAGCAGATTACGCACCCAATTCGCATTTTAAGGGATATTAGCAGAAATTTCCGCATTTTTGGGGAAATACGCGTGAGCGCGGATGCGGGGGACGGCCTAGAGGTCGCGCGCAGTAATTTTGAGGCCGCACATGAGCAGAAACCGAAAAAAAAAGTGGAAAATCACTATCGCCGTATCGTTAGCGCATCTTACTGGGAGGTGCGCGCATCCACTAATTTCGAGTTTGCGTATGCGCAAAGGGTCGAAAAATTAAAATTTTGATTTAGCACGCGGAATCGGTAGCGCATCTCACTGGGAGGTGCGCGCATCACTAATCTCGAGTTTGCGCATGCGCAAAGGGCCGAAAAATTAGAATTTTGTTTTTGGACGCGGAATCGTTTGCGCGTGCGCTGGTGAAACTATTACACCTAGTGATTTTAGTGCCGCGCATGTGCAGCGTGTGGAAAACGCAAATTTCGATTTTTTGATACGGAATCGTTTGCTCGCGTGCCGAATAGATTTGCGCAGGAAGTAGAAGTAAAAAAAGTCAATTGGTTTATTTGCAATTCGCAATCAAAGACTTGTAACCCCGCAAGAACGCTCACGAATCCGCAAAATCGCGACCGCACCGATTTTATAGAACAACGAGAATACTGGCACGGACCACGACGGCTCGCATTCGACAGGCTGTGGAGCTGGCATTCGTGCGAACTGTGGCTACCTCCGTGTAGAGAGGGAACATGCATTGAAGAGCACAACACTACACTTGCACGCACGTCCCACTTCATCACTTCAGCTGGTGCTTGCATTAAAAACTCAACAAATGCGATTTTTCCAGTAACAGTCAGAGCCAAATTGAATTTAAACGCAGGTACAAGTGATCAAAACAAAACAAACTCGCGATACCTGCTTCGAGTCGGGACAGCTGTAAACACCTGTGCTGTCACGATATCAACAAGCATCGATAAAGGCTATTGTAGTAAATGTGTCGTGTGCGATAATATTTGTATACGGCCACTAAATATATGCCCAAAATGCAATAAACCCTGTCACTCTAGACGTGCAGGGAAAAAGTTAAATAGCCCGTGCGATTTATGTCGTAATGTGCGGCAGCAGACTCAGCAGAACCAACTGCTGAATGCTTCCAAGCAATCAAAAATAAGCGATACTAAAAGTACAGAGAGGAAAAGACAACCTCTGCTCCCCTATGTACAACGCGTTACACCCACCAAAACAAATGCGTCGAAACATCCAAATGGGACGTCCACTCCTACAGAAAAAAAACTAGAGAATTCCTCCTCGCATAGGAGTGACACTGAATTTTTTCCCTCTTCTGCCTCCGTTTCTGCCTCTGTCTCTATTTCAGGATCTGCCTCGCTAATCAATGTCGCATCTAATTCGCCAAATCAACTGCATGAAAATCTGAAGTCAACAGCCAATGCAGACGTAGAAACAACGATCGAGACAGAGTTTTCGGAGGTGGGAGTAAATGAAAAAGACGAGCTCTCTACTATCCAAGCTGTGGCGCTGCAGACATTTTCACCGCAGCTAGATATCACGGAGAATTTCTCCGTGTCTCCTGCAGCGTTGAAGACTTCTGAAGAAATTATAGCCGATCTGATAGGGGTAACCAATGTGCTAATTCCTGTTAGCACCTTGAGTTTTCTATTTCAGCGTTGATATGCTCGAGAAGCAGCTTGACGACTTAAAATCACGTGACACTAGGGATTTCGCGCCGCCAACCGTCTCGGCTGCGCCGGCGATATTAAGAATGTTTCCTCGGCGAGTAAATTCAAAGCGGCGTTTAGGAAGTACTTGATGCAAAGGTCATGCGATGTCGACTGTATATATGTGTAAATAGAATATAGACTTGTACTGCTATTTTTATAACAGTACTAAAATCGTTTTGTGATTAATCTTCTGACGTACATCGTATGAATAAAGCAATGTGATGAATTCAATCTGTAATCGCTAGATTGAAGAATAACTAAGTTCAATTATGTGATACTTCGTGACTTGGCGATTGCCATTGACTATGTTTGTGATGATTATACGATTGCGATATAATGTATACAAATGTTAATTATGTTCAATACTTTGAACCATCCTGAGGCGGGTTTTCCTAATAGGATTTATCCCACGTGGTTTGCCTATTGGGTTTTCCCCGTCTCACAGACATGAGCCTGGGCGAATGCGGGATGGTAGACTGTAACTTAATTATTTTGTAATTTACAAATAAAAACTATTCTATTCTATTCTATTCTATTTTATCGTTTGCACATGCGCTGAATCGTTTGCGCATGCGATAAAAACGTGTGTACATTGCGCAAACAAGCGAATTACGTTTGCGCAATAACCATAAAGCGACATAGCCTCCAAGCAAGCGGGTTAAAAAGCGAGTTACCCGGGTCTAGCGATTAGAGACCGAACCACCAGTTGAGAAAATTCGTATTTTCTTTAGCCAGTGGTAATCCAGTAGGTACCTTGTTAAGGATACCACTGGCAGTGCAACAGCACTTTCAAGTTCCGCGTTATTGAGCTGAAAATTCCCTTGCGCACACAACAATTGCGAACGACTTTGTGATGGCGTATAACATCCACGAAGCCTTGGAGGATTGGGGAAACACTCTCACGCGCCGGGAAATCGATAGCTGCCTGGCACAACTAGAGTTAAAGCTCCATGGCATGTCGTTTGGAAAGCTGGAGAGATTGACTAAGTGGGTGTTGGGGATGTATTGCCCGGAAGATTTTGAAGAACCAGTGGGACCGAGAGATGCAATCGCCCGGCGGAAAGCACTGAGGACAAGCCTTCTGGGTAAACTCCTCATGGAAGATAAAGGCGCCTTCACACAAACCTCCAGCTGGGAAGTACACTCACTGGAGGTAGTGCTGAAGAGCGAACCAATAATAAAAATAGTGAGGGAGACGACGTCGGAAGCGGCGTCGCGAGCCCAACACCCACACCCCCATGAACCCCCGGCGCGCGACCAGAACGCCATCAGTGAAGAAATTGCGCAAGTACATCTGGAAAACGCACAAGAAGAGGACGACTCGCAAGCAGCACACCGACAGCACGACACACAAGACACGTGGGAGGAACAACCACCGCCGCGGCAGGGAGACATGCTGCGTCCCCAGGCAAGCGACGGGACGGAATTCCAGGTGCCTAAGGACGTCAGCCTGTTATTAGTGGAGCTAATAATGAAGGTAAAGTCGCTGGAGGAGAGGTTGGCAACAGACCACCAGCGTCAAGCAGCGTTCAACCTCCACATAGCAAGGCTGTTAACAAAGGTAAAGTCACTGGAGGATAGACTTGACCACCAGCGACAAACAGCGTCCAGCACCCAGATATCGGACACCAGGCCAGGACTGAACGTGCGACTCGAAGACACGTTCACGATCCCAGAGCAGAACGAGGCATGGGATCGTAGGCAGCCTTCGCCACCGCCAGCTCGCCTTAGAGACCAGGCTGATTTACGGGACGTAAACCCAGCCTGGGAGGGAGATGACCGCCGAAATCCGGCGAGAAGTTCGAGCTGGCATAACTACTCCGTGCCTTCGGTCAATTTCTCGAGGTCGGGGTTATAACCCCGTGCTTATAATCTCGAGGGGATATACCCCTCGAGAGATATCGGCCAAATAGTGCCGAAGTGGCAAATATGCTTCTCGGGCGCGAAGAGCCAGAGCATAGACGTATTCTTGGCAAGGCTGGAGGATTGCAGAGTCCTAGCCAACTTGACGGAAGAAGAGGTGTTATCGTCGCTATCGGAACTCTTCACCGACACGGCCGCCACGTGGTACAGGAATGAGAAGGAAAAGTGGACCACGTGGCAAGAATTTGTGACGGCTGCGCGACGCTGGTACGGCACGAGCCGAAGGTACCAGCAGCGGCTAGTGGCCGAAGCCAATAGTCGCACGCAAGGGGCGGAAGAGGTCGTGAGGGACTACATCACGTGCCTCGTAGCGATCATGAGGAAGATATCGCCGGCCTCCAGCCTCAAACATCAGCTGGACCAGCTCCATCGTAACCTCAAGCCGCGGTTGCAGTCTATGGTTCGGAGATCAGACTTCCGAACCATCGAGGAGCTGCTCGACTTGACGGTAGATGCTGAGCAAACCTTGGAGTATTTCAAGGCCTATCTACAGCCGCACCGCCAGGAGCCACCTTGTTGCCAGAGATGGCATACAAGCCTCCTCCTCCTAGTGATACTACATGCAAGTCGAAAGGGTACCAGGAGGATAAGGTGGCAGCGGTGGCAGACGAGCGGGACCCCAAGCAGGAGAGATTGGAGGACATGCTTCGCAGGGTCCTCAAGCAGACCCTCGCAGATCTAGCGAACCCCAATGCGGGGGGCTCCAGACGAACGTCCCCGTTGGGGCCGCGTAGAGGGAGCGACCACCGACCACCAGGTCAGGGCGGATCCGGGAAGCCCCCGGAACAGAAGAGCGGGCAGGCGCAGGGTAATTCCCCGCCTCCCGCTAGTTCCGGAGGCAACTCCCCGAAGGAGCCGAGGCCTCTATTGTGTTGCTACTCGTGCGGCCTTTCAGGACACATGGCCCGGTTCTGCCCGAACGGTTCGGGAAACGCCAAGGGGGGGGGGGGGGCGTAGAATGGATTACCTTCGCTCCCCCGCAGGCAGAGATCTCTACGAAGGAGGTCGCGGTGGCCGCGGGCGACAGTCGCCCGGACCCGCAAGAGCGAGGGACTCGCTCGCCGAAGGATAGTCGAGGAGAGGCCCCGGCTATCCCACCACCCGATGCAGAAACCCGATAGTGGATGCGGATCGGGGTCGGCGAGTTCGACCTCCGAGCGCTGTTGGATCCAGGAACGTCTACGACGGTCATGGGCACCATCGGGCTCCAACTGGCGACAGCGCTCGAAAGGGACTTTGTAGCGTCCGAGAAGCAAGGGGTAAGGCTAGCGGATGAAAGCCGTAGCCCCCTGCTAGACCACGTGATCCTGCCGATCACGGTGGCGGGCATAACGCGCGACATACGGGTCGCCATTATGCCCCAGCTCGACGCAGGCTGCTACCTAGGGGTCAACTTTGTACGAGCCTTTATGGCCGTACTTGACTCGGATACGGACAGGTTCTTCTGCAACGAAGCAGAAGCCTATGTCGAGCTGGAAGTAGCCAGCTTGACCACCCATCGTAGCACCGTATCTGCCATCGGGCTTGCGGACGCTACGGACCTTCAGCGAGAGGAGCTGAAGGCCATGGTAGACGAGATCCTGGGCAAGCTCCCGCCAGGACTGGGATGCGTCAAAAGCGTGGAACATGAGATCCAAGTGGGGAATGCTCGGCCAATCAAACAGCGCCACTATCCGGTGTCAGATAGGGTGCAGGAAGAGATGCATCGCCAGGTGCGCGAGATGCTAACTCAAGGTATAATTGAGCCCTCCAGGAGTGGTTGGTCGAGCCCCGTCGTGCTGACGCCGAAGAGCGACGGCACGCGGCGGTTTTGCAGTGACTTGCGTAAGGTAAACGCAGTCACCGAACCCGATGCCTATCCTCTTCCAAATATGCAAGATATTCTGCAGAAGCTGAGAAAGGCAAAGTTTATCTCCACGCTGGATCTCAAGAGCGCGTATCACCAGATACCGCTAGCGGAAGAGGCGCGCCCGATCACGGCCTTCACGGTGCCGGGAATGGGGTTATATAGTCGCCGAGACGTTCGAGGAGCTCAAGTAGTGCTTGCGAGCGGTCCTAGAACGGTTCGGAGCCACTGGACTGACGCTGAACGCCGCGAAGTGCGTGTTATGCAAGCCGGAGGTAGCATACCTGGGCTTCTTGGTTAACCGGGACGGCACGAGGCCTAACCCGGCCAAGATAGAGCCCATTGAGAATTACCCGGTATCACCGAACCTGAAGGCGCTGCGACGGTTCCTAGGCACGTCATCCTGGTATAGGAGGTTCATACCGAATTGTGCCACCATCGCTGAGCCACTCACCAATCTGACAAAGAAGAACCAGAGGTATGAGTGGCTCGAGGAGCAGCAGAACGCTTTCGATCTGCTCCGGGCGATGATCATGACCGCGCCGGTGCTGCACCGCCCCGATCCTAACGGGCTGTTCATCGTGCAGACGGACGCGAGTGACGTGGGCCTAGGGGCTATACTGCTCCAGGAATGTGAAGAGCTAGAGCGGGTAATAGAGTTCGCAAGCCAAGTGCTTATCCCAGCAGAGCGAAATTACAGCGTGACCGAAAGAGAGTGCCTCGCGGTTGTATGGGTGATCCAGAAGTTTCGCCCTTACATCGAAGGGTACGAGTTCAAAGTTGTGACAGACCACAGTAGCTTACGGTGGCTCTGTCACATGAAGAACTCGACGAGCCGGCATGCTCATTGGGCATTGGAGCTGCAAGGCCACAAGTTCACCGTTGAACACCGCAAAGGCGCCTTGAACCACGTGGCAGACGCCCTCTCTCGTATGTATGAGGATGAGGACGAGCTAGAAATGGCTGCGGTGTCATGGTTCACCGACACCGAGGACACGTGGTATCAGGAGTGGTGCGCCAAGGTCAAAGAGCAGCCCAATGACGACCCCACATACAAATTCATAGTAGGCAGTCTCTATCGGTACCGTCCCAACTCAGAGGTAGACTCAACCCTCGGCGACGATGACGATGCCTGGAAGCTGGTGGTACCAGAAGAACATCGTCGCGAGGTGTTGCAGGAATGCCACGACGACGCCACCGCTGGACATCTCGGCAGAAAGAAGACGTTCGCCCGAGTCACGCTGCGCTACTATTGGCCGCGCTACTATGCAGAAACGCAGGAATACGTGCGAAACTGCGAGACGTGCCAGCGCTTCAAGGTGGAACTGGCAGATCGTGGCTGGAGACATCATCGGACCGTTGCCTCGAAGCTCCAAAGGTTGCGAGTACATCCTGGTGTTTCAATACCTTTTCACCCGGTGGGTAGAGGCATCTCCCATACGTAAGGCCAACGCCAAGACGGTGATAGCGGAACTAAGTCGGAAGATCTTTCTTCGATTCGGTTGTCCGGAAGTCTTCCTGTCTGACAACGGCACAGAGTTTAAGAACCATGCCGTTGAAGACTTCCTGCGGGAGCGCGGTGTGCACCACACCCATACTCCCCCCTACCACCCTCTGGCTAATCCGGTAGAACGAGCCAACCGTACCCTAAAGACGATGGTCGCTTCCTATCTTAAGGAGCGGCATAGTACATGGGACGAGAAGCTTCCGGAACTTCTCTTCGCCATGAATACGGATGAGCAACGTTCTACTGAGATGAGCCCAGCTCTAGTGCTCTATGGGAGACAGCCAGAACCGCCTGGCATGCAACGAAGGATGCAATAGGTAGCAGCAGACAACCCGGCTCAAGAAGAAAGCTTGGCTCGCTGGAAAGAGCGAATGGAGGCTCTTCCAGAGTTACACGCGCGCGCCGCTTCCAGAGCGCGCGCGGCTCAAGAACGCCAAGCCGGCTATTATGACGCCGTTACCTCCTAGAGGAACATCGGTAGCGGGAGTAAGTATCTCAATAGCCGCTTGAGAGGTTAACTCAGCGGCATTGTGCGGGAGAGACCGGCTGCGCTGGTAACACTAGGTCATAGCGAGCAGCCGGTTCTAGTAGAAAGCGGCCTAGGCTTTCTACAATAGAAGCCGGGCTCGTATGTTCGGAACCTGTGCCGAGGCGCTTCTGCCGGACTACAGCTAATTCTACAATGGTGAGTTGCCCGGGCGTAGAATACACCCGTATATTACCCCGCGAACCCCTGAGAGGGATTAATGGCCGGACTCACGGAAATCCTATACAATTACGCGGTGGAGAATGGAAATCAAATTACGATTAACCGATAGATACGGATACGAGCATATAGGACAATTATGAAAAGTTTAATGAACACCCCTGGACGCGAGTAAATAGTACGCGAATAAATTACCGATAATAAATAAAGATTTTTACCTTATTGTGGATCGATAATCACCTCGTATAGTATGATAATATATAATAATTGAATTCCAAGTACTGGTGGAGTCCTAAATAAAATACTCGTTAAAGGTTCAGTAATTCTTTCCTTTTATTTTCCTTTTTAATTGAAGTCCAGTGGTCCAGTTTAACAAAGGGCAGATATAACAAATTTTCGCACGAGACACAAATATTCTAACACTTGAAATTAAATTACAGGAGCTTTTAAAAATTATTAACGAAGTATATATATTCCCGATGATTTATTAATTGACTATCTTCAACGATTAATTATTCTTGACTCTACCGTATTGAAAATTAAAACGCAACTGTCGTGGCAACGAATTTTCTCACGCCCACACACCTGGATCCGCGAAAATTCCCTCCCACTACAATCGTTCGCTGTCTCTCTCGCTCCCGTAGCTCCGGCGCAGGTAAGGCAGGGAACGCGAGAGATACCCGGGAGGTGTTGCCAGTAATTCAGCGCAACGCCTGTTGTCTTCGTGTCGTATGCGTTTCCTCGCGGCCGTTGCGCTGGATTAAGACCGTTGCCCCGCTTGCGCAGCGATTTCTGGTCATCGCGCAATTCTTATTTCTTAATTGGTTTTGCGCAATAGCAACTACTCGGTTTTATCAAATAATTGAACCATTTAAAAATTAATAAATTAATAAGACAAATGTTGGCACATAACATCACCCCCCTCTTATTTTACTTGTCGTCCTGGCAAGTGTTTTGAATAAGAGGTTACAATAATATGATTACAAATAGAATTTCCGCTAATTTTTGACGCAATGTGAGTCCTTGTCCGGTTGTTATTAAGAGCTAGTACGGAGATAGAAGATCGCTATTAAGATTAAAGAGGTACAAGAGATCTTGGAAGAGTCCGTCGATTGAGGGTATTCCACGTATATGGATAGCCGGGTTTACAAAAGCGCTGTTAATCTCTTAGTATGTAGGTAATTGTGAATCACAGATTCGACTGAGATAACTATATGCTTCCTAGATCGCCTGATATCTTAATTTATATAATTAATTGATTGGCGGATCATATCCAGAGGAATTATCTTTAGTTCGGTTAGAAGCCTCAATTTGGACTGGCCATATTCCAGGTATGGTATATTTATACCGCGGCTACCTCTTATGGTTTGTCTCTCAGATTATTAGGTTACCTGGACCCTTCGATACCTTCGAAGGTGACTCTCAATAGCCTCCATCTTTGATAGCCATTTTTCTGGAACAGAAAAAAGAAAAGGAGTGAAGGGGAACATGTTAAATGAGATTATTAGCGAGTTAATGGCCTAGGGTAATATAATATCAATGGGAAATAAAGGGAATTCTAAGGATGTAGATACGTCCGGATGTCCATGAGTTCTACGGTAGTTTGTTGCTCAGTCTTAGACGGGCAAAAGATGAGGTCAAATCATTGATTTGTTCCTCCATATTATTGACTCGGTCGTCGAGAGCAGTTAGCCGTTTGAGGGTTGAATTGGTGAGCTGGCCTAGATGCTGCCGGACTTTGTCCGATTTAGCGAGCACTTTATGCATTGTGTTCTTCATCACGGTTCGTTCTGTGAAGAGTACACCAAGAATCATGGCATTTTTTTTTATCTTTTCCTCATTTTCCTTCACCTGATCCGCCAGGTGACTTATTGTTGCCCATTGATCTTCGTGGACGGCCCTTAGTCTCACCAATTCTTGCTCCAATTCTATGACTCTATAAGTCAGTCGACTTTCTGCGAAAACAGGATGTCTGTCCGGTATCATTTTGGCCTGAAACAAAAGAAAGGTCCGGGGTCCTTAGTCCTATTTTTTTTTTTTTTTTTTTTTTAGGTTTTCGGGGGGGAGAAAATTTCGGGATCGTCCAAGGGAAATGAATTTCAACGTCCAGAAAGGGAGGCTTTTGGCCCTAATACTCAGTGTCGATGACACGTCTTTTCGTGTAGTCCAAAATTTCGACGGTCGATTTCAATTCCACATTCCTGGTGTTTAATCTTTATATTATAGATAGATTTGGAGTACTGTGGTCGCGCAGGTATCGCTCGGTATCGGATGTCGCTTCTCTGTAGAGCTCTTTGTGCGGATTCCTCCTCCAGGTATTTGACGAAACCATGAGAAAGCCGACCTTGGTTGTCTTTTATTGTATGAATATATTCTAGAATTCCAAAATGGGCAAAATGGTAAAAAAACTCTTCTTCCAATTGTTCCTGCGTCCTTCCCTGATCTTTTGGCCAGGGTATTTGGCAAAAGATACGAGTCTTCTCCTTAGTTCCGGGTTCGGGTGAATGGGTTTGTTTCCTTGCTTTTCGTGGTGGAATAGGTATCCTTTCATTCTCGAAGGCCAAAGTGGTTTCCAGTAGCCAAAGGTCCTTAGATTTTTCTGCTACTGTGGCGTCCTTTTGATTCTTGAATGTGATCTTAGTCGTTTGGGTAGTTAAACTTTCCGATATGACTTACACCATAGTAATAGGTCCGGCCTGTTTGAAGCAGGCTATAAGTCCGTCGAGTCCCAGGTCCGTTTGATAAGTCACGGTGATGAAATCAGGAGGATTTGTTGAAAGGTCCATTCCTCTTCCTTTCCTGTCTGAAAAGGAAGGTACATTGTAACGTACCGAAGTAATGACAGCTCTCAGATTTGAGTCTATACCTTAATAATTGAGTTAACTTGTATGAAACTAGATGTCGTTACTTGGTAGTTACTAACAATTTTTTAAGAGTTCTTGTACTGGACTCGAGCATACAATCGGGAGGGGTGTAGCCCCGATCTCAGGGTTAGATACCGGCGCGCAATGTGCTGGAGTCCGTGCCGTCAATAAAGAGAGGTGGTAGGTGCAGGTAAGTCGTTAGCGCTGAGTGGCTGCGACCGTGCTGCTTAGATGATACGGGTAAGTAGTCGGCGCAGAGGGACAACTACCGTGCCGTGTGAGAAGAGAGGAGCCGGGTAAATAATCGGCGCAGAGGGCCGACTATCGTGCCGTGGGAGGTAGGTAAGTTAGGACTCGGTTGTTATCGAGAGAGTTTATTTAAAGAAAAAAATCAAAAATCAAAATCTAAAATTATAGGTATGTTTATTAATATACTAAAAAAAATGAATTATTTTACATAAGTTTTACGAGCGCAAAGGAGTGGCCAGCTTCAGTTACCTAAGTGCAATGCTTATCGGTATCCTGAATAGGCGAGAGCTCGGACACAAGTGCGTGCCGATTCCGAGAATCGGAGCCCTTTATATACCAGTCGATCGTCTGGTCGTCTCTTTTGCGCATGACAATATTTTTGTTTATACTCTGACGTCAGAGGCGCTGTGTGAATGAGTGAGTAAGATTTTCTCTGGCGCACGCGATCGTATGTTTGTACACAGTGATGCATCGTGTTTGTTGATTTTTCGCTCTCGTGTTTTCATAAGCACATTCATATGGGAAACTATGAATCGATGCGTATACTACGAGCTGGTCGTGTACGTCACAACATATGATTTTAATCGAGTTCCGCCAACTGAGGTGGGAGAGCGGGTGGCAACAGGCTGGATAGCTACAAGGTTAACGGAGTTTCTACAGTTGCGGTGTCTCTTTTCCCAGTATATCGCGATGAGGGTTGGGGTCGTTTCCCTATTGTCCTTCTATAGAGGAAAAACGAGATTACACCAAGTATAATTGTTATGTCTTGGAAAGTTATCCCTCCATATATTAGAGATCGAGTGAACGAAGTGTCTCTTTTATGTTCCCCTATCTCTTTCATACGGGAGACAATATTCGTGAGACGCTCCATCCTTGGTGTAAAGACTGTGTCCGGTGACGGTTGTCCTATTTCTAAAGGGGTGGACTCGTTCATGTGTTGCCGTATGTCTGGAGCGTAGATGTATTGAGACTTGGCAGTCTGATCCTGGTTATCAGGTAGTTCCACTGTATGAGTTCTGGCGGAGCAACCAGTGGCCAACCTCAACAGGCCCGTGCCCTTAATAGTCGGAGTGTAATAGATCTTCCCTGGGCATCTGATTCGGACCGTTTCTTCCTTGATTATGGAGTATAGCCAACTATCAGTTAGTTCTAAGTAACGCCATTGGGTCGAGGACGATGAAGATATCATTATATCACACGACTTGAAGACGTCAGGATGCGGATTGAGTAAGAGTTCCACTTCGCATTCCTTTCGTTCGGAGATGGTAAATAAAGGGCCCTTAGGTGGGCAAATGCGTCCATAATGAGTCGGGATACATTCTTGTAGATGTTGTTAGGTGAGTTTCAAATACACCTACAAGTCCCTTTTCACGCCCAAATAAGGGTAGGATGGAGAAACATGGGCAACCCCGAAACTTAGGTTTTTCAATTCTTGAGGAATCCTTACGGGGTGAAGTCTGTATAACTCGTAGGTTGATCTTTCCGTAAGAGGTATGGTATCGGAGGGAAGAACAATTTTCAATTTATCCGTGTGTTTTCGGATTGTTTTACCATTTGGTAATTCTAACAGGACGTTGTTCCTACCTAGTATTGCTTTGATTTTAAGGGGTTTCTTATAGAAACTGTCAAATTTCGAGGTGCGCGGCTCCACTTTTACCCAAGCGTAACTACCAACAGGTCCCTTCAATGGTTTCACTTGCCGATCATATCTTTTTTTTTTACTTTTCTTTCGCTTTGATTTGGGTGTCGGCGGCTTGGATCTTCAATTCATTTAATCTGGTAATTAGGTCCTGCAAGTACAAATTATAGGTCCTCAATTGATCCGCGGCTGGCATTCGAGTAGGGAACCTTGCCAATCGGCCGTAGACTAGTTCAAATGGCGTGAAATTCGTGCTTGTGTGGACACTGGTGTTATAGGTGAATGTGGCGAACGGAGCCAAGTTATCCCAGTCATCATACTTCTCAGAATAAGTCCTCACGAAATTCATTAGAGGGGCGTGGCTGCGTTCCAAGGATCCATTCGTTTGGGGATGGTAAGCTGAAGTCGTGAGATGATGGATCCGGAACAGTCACAACAGTCCCTCAACGATTTCAGAGAGAAAACTGGTTCCTCTGTCGGATAGGATGGCCCTCGGTGCTCCAAATTGGCATATGAGATGTCTGGCCAGGGCGTCCGCGATAGTAGAGGCTTTCAGGTTGGGTATGGGGATGGCGATGAGATATTTTGTCAAGTTACATTGCATAGTCAGCAGATGGCAATTTCCTCTGGGGGTAGTCCGTAACTTCCCCACTGTGTCTATGGAAACCTTATCGAAGGCTTCGATAGGTGTATCAGTAATGATCATGGGCTCTCTCGTCCTGATCCTTTCGATTTTCTTTTCCTGACATTGAGGACAGCGCCTAACATAGTCAAGGACGTCGTTGCACATGCAGGGCCAGTAATACCTTTCGCGAATTTTCCTGTAAGTCTGATTTATTCCCTTGTGTCCCCCGATGAAGCTATCGTGGAGAGTTTCGATAATCTGCTTCCGTTCCTCTCGCTTTGGTAGTTCTATCTGGCCATAACATACAGTAACGTCAATAGGTGTTCCACTGAAGGTGGTAGCTAGTTCCTCAATTAAGCAACCTGGATCAAATTCATCTATGAGATCGCCACGGCGAGCTATGCGAAAACTAGGGATATTCTTCCTCAAGAGTATTCTTCGGAGTCGCTGGATCGTATTCTTGATGACGATCCAGTCGGTCGGACTTGAGTGCCTTTCCTTCACTACCAAGGAGAATACGTTGTGATTCCTGAACGGTGTGGTGATTACTTGGCCCATTTGAGGTTTCCGGGCCTTCCAGCTTTTTGGGTCGATAGCCCCAATTTCCGTTAGCAAAAGTCCTATAGTATCACTAATGGTGCAATCCTTGCCGATAAAGTGCACAATATTATCTCTTTTGTACGTAAGACATTGTCGGGAGGTGGCAACGTTGTTCTCTAACGTAAGGGGTGATTTGGATTGCTTTAGCTGGGTGACGTCCGAATCGGGGGAGGATACTTCCATCGGAGGATCAACGAAGCATGTTTGGCTCTTGTATTGATTTAAGGGGTCGAACTACTGATACATATATAAAAATAATCCTAACGCTTCCTCGGAGGGATGATCGAACTGTAGGTCGATCGGTGATTCCTCCCCTGTCTGTTACCTTCCTCACGGATTCCTTTCAAGTTCGGGAAATGGATAGATCGATGTTGTGGTGCCTGACCCCTAGGAGTGCTTTTGGCCATAGAAGTAGTAGGTTCTACGGAAGACAACCGGGAGGTGGAGGGTTTATTGCCATTTTCCGGGGCACTAGATTCCTCGTCCGATACGTCCGAGTCCTGTTGGCTGCACTCGTTAAGCGTTCGTCTGACTAAATTCTGGATTCTCTCGGCCATGATGGAATCGTCCTTCGTCAGAGGATCTATAGGATCCATGTCGTCCAAGATGGTTTGCATTTGTTCACCTACCCTATCTCCATCGGAGAAATGTGACGGGAAGTTAACGATTTCTTCTTCTTCGTCGGGTGGTATGAGCGATTTTTCCTGGTGCACTCGGATGCTTTCCTCGAAGCGGTGGAAGGACTTTCGCAGCTCCTCCTAGGTGAGGGTTGTATCGAGGTCCTCCTTTTCCTGGTCTGTTTCGCTTACCGGGACAGCTGATACCTCGACTTCGGTTTGGTTTGACACGAATGGTTCGTCGGTATAGGCTTCGTTCTCTCCTTTTTCTTTGGAAGAACGGTCTTCTTCAGACGAGAGGTTAGATTCATCGATCCTCAGTCCGCTGTTCCGGGGTTATATATAGGGGGTCGGTCATCAGTTTCGGAGTCTTCTGTCTCGATTCTTGTTGACATGACAAAAGGTCGTTGGGGGGTTGTTGGAATTGGGGTCCTAAGGAGACATTTATTGGCGCGGGGGTAGTAGTGGACGGGCGCCCATATGGTTCGGTTTATCCTTGGCTGGAATCCTGATCTTTGGGTATAGTATCAGATTCCGCTGTCTTGTATTCCTTCTGTTTAGGAGTGGTATCCGGATCCGGGGCGTCCACTTTGGCCTTTCCTCTTGTGCGCTGTGCTATTGTACTGTGGTCTAGGGCGGGGGCTACTTTGTGGGTCTTGGATCCAATGGGTCTTCCGAGTTTCCTGGGATTATTAGTAGTAGAGGGCTCTGGGGCCGAGGGCAACCGGGGTCGCAACCTCTGTCCACTGGTGTTTGTCGGGGTCGGAACTCTATTTGGGTTTCTACTTGAACCTTGCACCGCAGAACGTCGTGGGGCCGTTGGCATGAGCTTCTTTTCCTTGAGAACTAAAATTTTGATCCCTGGTAAAGCAAGATTGATATCTTCCTCAGTAGGTTCTTCCACCGGATTTCTGGAAAGGGCATCGGCATTGCAATTAAGTTTACCTGGCTTGTACCTAAAAGTATACTCATAGCCAGTAAATTTAAACATCCATCGCATGAGCCTTTGGCCAGGGTCCTTTCTACTGTGCATCCAGTTTAGGGGTTCGTGATCTGCAACTAAGTTGAACTTCCGACCTAGTAGATAAGGCCGGAAATGGTTAAGGGCGTATAGCACTGCTAGGCATTCCTTTTCAGTCGTGCTATAGTTTCTTTCAGCTTTATTGAGGTTTCTCGATAAGTATGAGACTGGGTAGTCCTCATCCTCTTGAATTTGACTTAGCACGGCTCCAATGGCTTCGTTGGAGGCATCCGTTGTCAGGGTAAAAGGTTTCGAAAAATCAGGCAGGGTCAAAATGGGCCGGCTGCATAACCGTTCCCTAAGGATATTAAACGCTTCTTCTTGCCTTTCTCCCCAGTTGAACTTTACCCCCTTTTGGGTAAGGTCGTACAGAGGTTTAGCTATCTTTGAGTAATCCTTGATAAAGCGCCTATAGAAACCCGTGAGTCCGAGAAACTCCCTTACATTTCGTACTCCTTTTGGACAAGGAAATTCTTTGACAGCTTTCATCTTCCCGGGATCGAGTTCGACTCCGCGTTCACTTACTATGTGTCCCAGGAACGCTACCTCTTTTCGGAGAAAATGGACCTTATCCGGCTGTAGGACTAGGTTGGTTTGAGCGAGGCGAGAGAAGAATTGCCTTACCCTTTTGTCATGTTCGGCCAGGGTATTGGCATGAATGATCACATCATCCATGTAGACCAGGCTTTCTTTGCAATCTAGTCCTCTCTTTATCTGATCCATGAGTTGTTGAAAGGTAGCCGGGGCATTTTTAAGTCCCATAGGCATTCGTTTGTACTCATAGTGCCCTCCCGGGGTCGAGAATGCGGTCTTCCATTGATCTTCCGGGGCCATTTTGATTTGATGAAATCCTGAAGCAAGGTCGAAAACTGAGAAATACATAGCACCACCCAATTGGTCTAAGATATCTGTGATATTCGGAAGTGGGTAGGTATCTCCGATCGTCCTTTGATTGAGATCTCGAAAATCAACTACCATTCTCCAGCGCGGATTGCCCTGGGAGTCCGGTTTCTTGGGGACGATCCAGATTGGTGAGTTGCTGGGACTATTTGAGGGTGCAATGATTCCATCCCTAAGTTTCCCTTGGATATCCTTTTCGATGAACTCCTTGTGCATCACGGGGTGGCGATATTGTTTCGCATTGACTGGCATGTTGTTTTCAAGAGGAATATGGTGTTCTACTGCGTTGGTACAAGGTAATGGGTCTCCTGGTAGCAAAAATACGTCGGGGAAATCTTCCAATAGCTTGTTTATATGCGTTTTCTCTTCCTCGTTGAGATGCTTGACCTCAATAAGCTCCTTCAAGCGAAGGATGCGGTTTCCTTTGTCGGTGATCGGATTGTTTGCAGCCACTGGAATGTCTTCTTCTGCTCCAGGTTCGAAATCTAGAGATGCATATTCGAACGGTATAAGTTCCTTTGCATTCACTTCAAATGACACGTCTTCATCCCTAGTATTGATTGCCATGACATAAGATCCTCCGTCGTCTTGGACCTTTACTAAGCCCTCACCGAGGTAAACGTCGTCATACCCTAAATCAATCCGCGGCAGGTATCCTTCCTCTTGAGATTTATTGATCACGTTTATTCTTACCACCTGTCGGGTTCTGCGTGGTAGTGTATACATCACCTTAGCGGATGGTGCTGGTGGATTATCTGGGAGTTCGACAAAGTCAAGTTCCCTTGGGTATATAGCGTCCTGTTTAACAGATACCTCACCAATGCTCTGACCTGAGTGCGGGTCAATAAATGGAAGCGGGTGCATAACGTCACCACTAATCATAAGAGCATTGTAATGATAGGATATTACCGCCTGTTCCCGTTTCAGATAATCTCGTCCGAGTATCCCATCTTGTCCAATGGGGAAATCATCTTTCACGACGACGAACGTGAGCGGACGGTCCCTCAAATGTAACGTAACCGTGCCATAGGTGTCGATAGACTGGTCGCTTATCCCGACTAAAGGGACTGCTTGATCGGTGTCCACTAGAACATCCGTATGCAAGGATCCAATCTTAATGATGTTGACCGCAGCTCCGTTATCAATCATAAATTGAAGCCATGGATGATATCCTTCGGGGACTCGCAACCGCACTACAGTGGGATCATTTTCTCGTCCGTCGGTTCCCTTAACTGGCCCACAGGAAGCAATCCTGTGCGCTGGTTTCGCTGCAGCACATAAACTCTTGGCGGTTGGTTCGGTTGAGCACTGCTCGTTGATGCGATGGGCTGGCTCGCCTCCTGGGTTTCGGGGCGAGCCTCCTTCGAGTTTAAATGACCGGTCTGGTTAGATTGCGTGGATGGATTGCCGGTTGATGGCAGAGGATACCGGGGTTGTGGCTCTAGTGGTGGTCCAGCGGGATAGTATAGTCTTTGATCCCTTCGATCGAATTCTCTGCGGTCCCTTGGAGGAAATCTTGAATTCTGAAAGCCTCTTTGATATTGGTTTGCTTGGTTGGTTTGATACTGGTTCGAAGAGAAGCGAGGACTGGTGTTGTAGTTCCCATGTGGTCCTTGATAACCGTTTGCCCCTTGATAGTTATTATTGCGAGGATAGGGTTTATCCGCTTGTGGATACATTTCTCCTTGGTATCTACCATACGGCTCCCCGTGATTCAGAACGGTGTATCCAATGAATGGAGGTTCACTCCTTACTACTCCAGGACTGCCAGGCCGCCCCTCGTAATACGCGATCGGAGCCGAAGCTTGGCTATCGGGCTGGTCCATATATCCTATAAATGCAGGCAGCGATGATTGCTGATTCCGACCATCAGCCGAACGACCCTGAGGATAATGACTGTTGTATTGGCCATTATAGTGGCGCTGATTGTTATAATATCGCGTGTTATTCCTTGCGACATTGGCTGATATTTCATCGTCCTCGTATAAGTGTGACTGGTAGTGACTTGATCTTGATTCGGGCAATATTTTCGATTGGATCCTTGATTCAATCCTGACGGCTTCCTTAAATGCAGCATCTAGATCAATAGGATGTACTGCATCGACTGCAGTGCTGAGGTGACTGGGTAGACCCCGGATAAAAATATCTACAGCGGCTCCTCTTACTCGAACCATCATGTCCCCGGAATAGGCCTCACCTCTATCTTCCTTAAGGGCATTTTCTGCTCCCATAAGTAAAATATTCGCCTTGTTTCATGCGAAGGTCATTCAATTGAACATAGTAGTAGGTGAATGTTTTTCCGGGTGCAAATCGTTGCTTTAAATGACGTACGAAATCATCTACGGGGTTAAGAGCTACACCAAATGTCGAATTCCTGGCGGCTCCTTGCAATCTGCTCAACACCTTCGTAAGAAAGGAGGGGAGTTGAACTGCTGAAATATCGGCAGCTGCATTCCGGACATCCTGAATGAAATCCTTTAGGGGTATGTTACTTCCGTCAAAAATTGGTATGCTGGCTACGGCGGTCTGCATGGCCATAGTATTAGCCATGGTCACCATTAGTTGGGAGCAATCTGTGACGTTAGCCACCTGTGTTCCCGGTCCTTGTCCGTCTACCATGATGCTTATTGTGGGTAAAAAAAAACCAAAAAAACAGCCAAGGTAAGGGAACCGAGGAGTATATAACATATAGTAATTTTTTTTTTCCAATTTACCCAATAAAAAGACAGATGTCTTATAATGATTTACTTCCTTATATCATTGGATGTCTCTAGTTTATGATAAGAAAAATATTTGGAACGTAAAACATACACTTAACCTCCAAGTATAGATAAAATCAATTTTCAATAGAATTTTATATTGGTCTAAGATTATTAGAGTAAATATAGGTAAGTTTCAAAATATTACTGTAGAACTCACTTAAAAGCGTGAAAAGGGACGCGTAAGGGTTGACGGAAAAATATTTCTTAGAAATTCCTCAAAAAGAAAGCGAGTTAGAAATTTTTAGGTTAGGGCGAACAACCACGCTCTCCCACCATTATTTCTGCTGTTACGTGAGAGGTTAGAATTCTCACATGTAAGGGCAGAACTATAAATTTATTTCGGATGTCGCCCAAGGACATCTATCATTCCTTTACCCGTGAATAATAACTCGCTATGCTTTCGGGAACTAGAGCGGAATCGAACAAAAAAACTAGCTAGGGGGGAGGGGCTAGTTCTAAACCGAGAACAGAGGAAAACCTAAATGGTAATAAAAGGGCTAAACTCTCCTTCTTCGTGTCGTACTACTCCGTCTTCTAGCGTAGCTGTTGTTTCGTCGAACGAGTGTTAGTCCTAGAGCTGGACGGATCGTACACTCCAATCTTCAGTAGTTTTGCCGATTCATGCTACAATGAATCGACCCAGCTACCTACTGCATGGAGGAAATCCGGATTAGGAATTAGTAAAATTTTTAGAGTTAAAGGTTAGTTATTATTAGGAATTATAATAAATATAATAGTTATCGGTATAAAATTATGAATAGTTATTTATTTCTCTATTTATATATATATATATATATATATATATATATATATATATATATATATATATATATATATATATATATATATATATATATATATATATATATATATATATATATATGTGTGTGTGTGTTTATTATTATTAGTTATCGAATCAACGCGCGCGAATGTAACCATAAAATTAGTTACAATGGCAAAATTTATACTAATAAACTATTGAAAACGACAAGAGGATACTAAGTAATTCGACGAAACCCGTACGACTACCTCCCCGTACATATGGCCGGACTCACGGAAATCCTATACAATACGCGGTGGAGAATGGAAATCAAATTACGATTAACCGATAGATACGGATAGGAGCATATAGGACAATTATGAAAAGTTTAATGAACACCCCCGGACGCGAGTAAATAGTACGCGAATAAATTACCGATAATAAATAAAGATTTTTACCTTATTGTGGATCGATGATCTCCTCGTATAGTATGATAATATATAATAATTGAATTCCAGGTACTGGTGGAGTCCGAAATAAAATACTCGTTAAAGGTTCAGTAATTCTTTCCTTTTATTTTCCTTTTTAATTGAAGTCCAGTGGTCCAGTTTAGCAAAGGGCAGATATAACAAATTTTCGCACGAGACACAAATATTCTAATACTTGAAATTAAATTACAAGAGCTTATAAAATTTATTAACGAAGTATATATATTCCCGATGATTAATTAATTGACTATCTTCAACGATTAATTATTCTCGACTTTACCCTATTGAAAATTAAAACGCAACTGTCGTGGCAACGAATTTTCGCACGCCCGCACACCTGAATCCGCGAGAATTCCCTCCCACTACAATCGTTCGCTGTCTCTCTCGCTCCCGTAGCTCCTATCGGCGCAGGTAAGGCAGGGAGCGCGAGAGATGCCCGGGAGGTGCTGCCACTAATTCAGCACAACGCCTGTTGTCTTCGTGTCGTATGCGTTTCCTCGCGGCCGTTGCGCTGGATTGAAACCGTTGCCCCGCTTGCGCAGCGATTTCTGGTCATCGCGCAATTCTTATTTCTTAATTGGTTTTGCGCAATAGCAAGCTACTCGGTTTTAACAAATAATTGAACCATGTAAAAATTAATAAATTAATAAGACAAATGTTGGCACATAGCAATCCGTCAAACTCTGTATAAAAAAATTTAATGAAGAACTTAAATATTTTTTCAAAACAATCAACACGTTGTTTAAAAAAATAATTTTCTAAGTATATTCTAATAATACAATTCGTCTAGTTTTGTTATTTATTGTAATCTCATCTATTCAACAAGCACTCTCTACAAATGGTAATAATTTTTTTTATGACTGTACAAATAATAATATTGTTAATAAAACTTTCTACGAAAGTATAAAATAAGGCAAGTATAGAAGTTTTTTCTGAATAATCTACCTCTCTCTCGCCCTCTTTCTCCCTCCCTCTCTTTCTCCCCCCTCTCCCCTGCTGAAAAAACTCATATGAGAATCACTTGAACCTTACCTGATTCTCAGGTGAGTCTCCTACCAAATAGTCACGTGAATCTCATGTGAGTCTCATGTGAGCCTCATGCGATTCTCATGTAACATTTATATTCTAAATGTTTTTTACACATTTCATTTGATTTCGATTAATTGTTTTTTCACAAGTCATATTAAATATAATACTTTAATTGTAATTATGTTTTTTAAATAATTTAATTTTATGAATTGGAATAGTATCCCTACTACAAAAACTCAAGTGAGATCTCACGTCAAAATCTCACCTGACCAAAATTTTTTAAGTTCTTACGGCACTTCAGAAAAAAACTATTTTAAATAATTTCTCGAAGTAAGTTTTAGTCTTACTCCTTTTTTTTAAATACTGCTGAAATGTTGAAGTTCGTTCCTTGGTAAAAATGATCTTCAAGGTTCGAAAATGTCCGGATCTAAGGAACCTTTCCGATCCGTTCCGGTTTTTGGAACCAATTTCTTCCGAACTCTTCCGAACTGTCATGGAGGTAAACTGTTAAGAATGTTGATGATCTCTTTAGAACCTTTCTGATCATTTAAGATTTGTTACGAAATAATTTGGTGTATTTATTCCAGATTGGTTGGTCCGTTCCGAACCTGGTTGAAGTATAATGAATTATTACGATCAATTCAGGACTTTAATGAACCATCATGTTTCTGGCTATTATTAACCGTGGAACCGTTCGGAACTGTCACGAAATAAACCCCGTGTAGGGAAACCTATATGAACATTTATTTAGTGTTGTTAATTAATCTCTCACGAAAAAAAATCGTTATTTG
This sequence comes from Torymus aiolomorphi, assembly GCA_036365515.1. NCBI lineage: Eukaryota > Metazoa > Arthropoda > Insecta > Hymenoptera > Torymidae > Torymus > Torymus aiolomorphi. Next base: position 149,470,431 of record CM070875.1, on the reverse strand, counting down.
TTTAACTTAAATTGATATTGATATTAATAACGATTATTTATTAATAAATAATATTAGGGATACAGAAAAAAAAATTATCGCGATTTTCGCGCTTAATTATGGAAATATTGGCGTCATGCCCAATTTAATATTTATTTAAATATTTATTAATAATTGATATATTGTGTTTGAAATTAATTATTTTTAATTTATAATATAATTTATAAGAATATTAAATTATAGAAAGCTGAAATTGTAAATAAAGTAATTAAAAAATTTTCGATGTCATCGGGATTCGAACCTGAGTCCTCAGCTTACTAGTCCAGCGCCTTAGCCATTACTCTAAAACGGGTGTTGGCATCAGAGTTATAATTTCGATATTTGTATGATATGGAGGTAAACTGTAATGAATTTTGATGATCTCTTTAGAACATTTCCGATCTATTAAGATTTGTTTCGAAATAATTTGGTATATTTATTCAGGATTGGTTGGTTCGTTCCGAACATTGTTGAAGTATAATTAATGATTACAATCAATTCAGGACTTTGGTGAACCATCAGGTTCCTGGCTATTAGCAGGTTCCGAACCTTGTTGAAGTATAATGAATCATTACGATCAAGTCAGGACATTGGTGAACCATCATGTTTCTGGCTATTAGTAATCGTGGAATCGTTTGGAATAAATGCCCAAGATTATTAATATTTATTCCAATATTTATTAAGAATCGTAAAGTATGTTGGTGTTATGCCAAATAATTTTGAAGTTCAATAATAAAGTTTTAAATAAAAAAAATACTTCATGTGTTATTATCTGCATTTTATATATAAACGATAATCTTATTAGAATTAATTATATATTATGGCAAAGGGAAATATTTTATTGATATTCGATCGATTTCGGTATAGTTTGTATAGGTTCATAACAATCCAGAAACTTTCGTAATGGTTCATAAAGGTTTATTGATATTCGATCGATTTCGGTATAGTTCGTAAAAGTTCATGGCAATCCAGAAACTTTCGTAATGGTTCATAAAGGTTTAAAAAAATCTAACAGATATTATGCTATACTTCCTTTCTCAATGATTCCTTATGCATTTTTATGTATTTTATTTTTCTATCATCATCTCTTCTATCTTTATAATAATAGATACAATTTCATAAAAGATCATTAAGGATCACATTATAGGTTCATTTTTCAAGGTTTGCATGAAACCGGAAAGGTTCAGAAAATCTATAAATTGTTTATTCTTGCTCTAATCAACGTATTTCATTCAAATCTTCGTTATTCTAAAGAGTATATTGAAATTATTTTCATCTTAAATATTTCGGAAAGGAACTGGATGGATCGGATAAGTTTACAATTATTAAATAGAGAAATAAATCGTTTAAAAAATTATTATAGACATAAAGCTTTCGTAATTCGGCGATTCATAGCACTGAAAGTAAAAATCTATTTTTAACAAGATTCGGAAAGGTTCACCATTTTCCGGATATTTCACTCCACATACACTGAGAAAAGGATATGATTATAGTTAACATATATTGTAACTGTTAACATACGTATTTTTAATTATGGCGAATTGTATATACATTAACAAATATTGTATGAGCTATTACGACAATCATGCGCGTATGTTAATATCAAAATGTCATATTGTAACAGTTACAATATCAAAAATTTGCCCACAAATGTATATCTTGTAACTGTTATAGTACTAGTATTCTTTGAAATATAGTATTTTTAATAATGTGACTACGGGCGGATCTAATACGTGGTTTAGGAGTTTGGGGTAGCCGATGACGATGTCTATGAGGTGCGCTCCCTAGTTTTTCGCCTCTAGGTGTTGAAACGCATTGAATGCGTGGTCTGGGTCTTTCAGATGGCCGATGATGAAGTCTAGGTGGTGCGCTCCGTAGCTTTTTGCGTTTAGTTATATAAAGGGCGTATCTGATACGTTGTCCAGGTATTCGGGGTAGCCGATGACGATGTCTAGGAGGTGCGTTTTGTAGTTTTTGGCTTCTATGTGTTGGAACGCATCTAATGCGTGGTCTAGGTCTTTGAGGTAGCCGATGACGATGTCTAGGAGATGGGCTCCGTAGTGTTTTGCCTCTAGGTGATGAAACGCATCGAATGCATGGTCTGGGTTTTTCAGGTGGCCAATGATGAAGTCTACGTGGTGCGCTCCATAGCTTTTTGCGTTTAGATATCAGGGCATATCTGATACGTGGTTCAGGTATTCGGGGTAGCCGATGACGATGTCTAAGAGGTGCGCTTCGTAGTTTTTGGCCTGTAGGTGTCAAAACGCATCGAATGCGTGATCTAGGTCTTTCAGGTGACCGATGATGAAGTCCAGATGGTGCGCTCCGTAGCTTTTTGCGTTTAGATATCAGGGCGTATCTAATACGCGGTCCAGATGTTCAGGATAGCCGATGACAAAGGTGGTGCACTCCGTAGTTTTTATCTCTAGGTGTTGGAACGTATCGAAAAGGTCGTGAACGATGAAAACTACGGAGCGTAAATCCTAGACTCCATCATCGAATACTCCGAACACCTAGACCACGCATTGAATGCAGTGTAATACCTAGACGCAAAAACTACGGAGCGCACGACCTGGACTCCATCATCGTCCACCCCGAACACCTAGACGATGCGTTGGATAATTTCCAATGCCTAGAGCCAAAAACCTACGGTGCGCACTACCTAGACTCCGTCATCGGCTATGCCTAACACCTAGATCATGCATTGAATGCATCAGATACCTAGACGCAAAAGACTACGGAGCGCACTACCTAGACTCCATCATCATCCACCCCGAACACCTTGGACGATACATTGGATGATTTCCAACATCTAGAGACAAAAAATCTACAGAGCGCACAACGTAGACTCCGGCATCGGCCACCTCGAACACCTAGACAAGGCATTTAATAATTTCCAACAGCTAGAGTCAAAAATAAATGGTGCGCACCACCTAGACTCCGTCATCGGCTACCCTATAAAACTAGACCACGCATTATGCGTGTCCTGAGGCCAAAACGCAAAAAGCGACGAAGAGCACCATCTTACCAGGTCATCGTTTATCCCGAGGAACTCTCGCTCTACTACACCTACTTATTCAAATGTCATATTGTAACTGTTACAATATCGACGTTTATTATAAAGCTGCCATAACTTCCACACAACTGACTTTGGTAAGATTGATCCTATTGTACGTATACGTTACTATTAACTATATTCTTTTGTCAGTGTAGGTTCGGAAGCGTCCTTAATGGATCTGAAAGGATCGGAAAAAAATCGGTTCCGATTCATTCCGAACCTTAACGGGCATTTTAACCAGGGTTAAAAGATATTTAAACACAAGAAAAAATTTGCTTTGATTTAATGCACCACAGTTGTAAAATTAGTAACCAATTTTTACTGATACAGGTACTTGTAAAGATTCAGTACTGACAGTTTTAGTAGTAAAGCTATATACTTATAGCATTTGGAAATGCTCTTTCGCACTACCTATCATCTGAAGCTTATACATATGTGACTTGACTACAGTCTACGATGCTCCTTATTTTCTGGTGATAAAACGAATTGGATTTTTTGACTTATTTTTCTAAGACACATTGATTTTAACAGTCAAAGGAAAATATATTTATTTTAACATATACATATAAGTTCCCATTACAAGAAAATAAAAAGCATACAAACTTATGTCAATTAATTCACACACTTTTACAGAGTATCTTTGAGTATAAAAGAGCATTGTCATATTCGGGTCTGATATTATAACAATTCATTCCTATCTTTTTTAATTTAGGAATTTTATGTGCGAAGAAGTGAAGTTGTGTTAGTAGATTAAAAACTATAATATTATATATTTTACATGGACTTTTCCCTAACTGTAGTCTATATGAATATATTTAAGTATCACTGTTTCACACATTACTTTCAAACCATAAATGTTAAATTAAAAAGAATAGCTTCGATAGTTGAAACTCAAGATTCTAAGATAATATTATGGAAAATAAAAAAAAACTATAGCCACGGTCTTAGAAATTTTGTAAGAGGCTTTGGATTTTTTATTGGATTTGAGGTTCTGTCTGAGACTTCACAAGATTCTCAGCACTTTCGGCAGGAACATCGTCACCAAGATATCTCCTTGACGAACTGTCGCTGTCGGCTATGCATCTATTCTTGATAGCTGCTAATACCGAGTACACGTGGGCGCGCTCGGCGCCGGCCTCCTATGGATTTGCTATCACAGGTCGGCGTCGAGAGCGAGAGCACGAGGCTCGTTAAACATCATTTCTTCTTTCTCCACATTAAGCAAAATATCATCAATGATCTTATGTTACGTGTGAGCCTATCTCGGTTCGCATATGTACAAAGAGTTCTGAGGTATTCGTGTCGTTCCAAGCCGAGACTCGAAACGATGTAGTGAAATACAACTAGAGTTAAAGTATACTTGCGTTATTTATTAAAATACTTATACGCGCGAGAGTGATAACCTAACACGCGTTCGCGATGCAACCGATCGACGTCCTTTCGTGAATTAGTCGTGCCGCTCGTCCTCGTTGCTCGTACCTCGCTTCCGTCCTCTCTCTATCCCGTCTGCCCTGTGGATGCGTTTCCTTCCGCTTTTATGGCTTCGCCCTCGGGTTCGTGAGTGGGGGAACATTGCTCATCGGCCGTCCGCTCCTTCCCCCTAATTCGACGTTCGAACCTCGTGCCGGTTATTCAGTGCCTCATGGATACGCTGTTCGCTGCTCTGCTGACTCGCGAAAATTGATGTCATACGCCTTTGACTCGGCGCATTGCTGATCCGGAGTTTATGTTGAACTATGTGCCTTCGTTCTTCGGGTCTGTGCATGAATCGGCATCGTATGCTTTTTGCGTTCATGGCCGTACGCGCTTGCTCACCGGGAGAGCTACCATTCGTAACACGTCTGAGGGCCGTGACATCGACCTCCGGGGCGATGTATGAAGTGCTGAGGCGGGGGGGAAAAAAATTAAAATTTTCTGATGTTTAGGTTGACCGAGGTTGATGGTCCATCTTGATGTTCGGGTTGGATAATGTAGGTTGGTAGAATTGCTGCTGAGTTGGCTTGATTTGGTTTGCTAAAGTTTGCTAAGGTTGGCTAAGGTTGGCTTGGTTTTCTAGGGTTTACGTCGAGCGGTCGGGAGCGTTAACAAAAGTTAATCTTTCTAGGGTACATGTGCTTGTTACAGTACCAATATTCGTGTGTAGTGTTGTGTCTGCGTGCTTAGCAATACAGTTCTAAACCTACGATCTCTCTCTTTTTATAAATGATTATAAACAATAGTAATTTGTAATGTAATTAAGAATTTTATTTTTTTCTAGTTGAGTGCGCTGATCCCAAAATCAATATCTTCTTATGACGAGGGTGGGCTGGTGTTCCAAACTCTTCATCGGGACGGTTGGGTATAATCTGCTAGAATAATTATTAAAATCCAATCCCAGTACGTGTTTATTTTCTGAAATCAATCTTATTTAGATTAATAGGGGAATCCCCCTCGTCTAGAGAATTTTAAACTTTTGATTCTACGGATAATTTAATATATGAATTATTAATTTAAAATTTTACCTTGCCTTTGCGCTTATTTATTGCGATTATTTAATAATTTCATTATTTGCACAGATCATCATTTCTTTTTCTCAAAGATTTTTCGATAATTAAGTAACTTATAAGTAAATTTTAAATTACATGATACATAAAAATGATTACTCATATTTCCAATAGGATCAGATAGATATATATTTTATAAAATTGATATGGTTAATGATACATCAAGAAATCTAGAATTCTAATCTTACATATTCTTTTTTTGAAACTCTTGGCTTATTTTCGCTATGAATGATATTAATGACCTTTATATTCTTACAATACTTATTTATTTTCGGATTTCCGTTCTTATAATAACAATTGCCTAAACTTTTAATTTTTATCTATTTTTTTTTATTCATAGTTTTATGTTTTTCATTCCTTTTTTTTTGTACTCTTTCCTTTTTGTTATGATTTTTTTTAGTTTTTACAATCTTTTTTTTTAGTAATTGTTAATTGATAATATCTTATAATAAGGACTATACTATATAACAATTATTTTAGTGATAATGCACTTATTACAAAAATCTGAGAATATTGAAATTTTTCTTTGAATCTTGTATTTATTATTTTCCTCAAGGTTACTGTTTAAATTGAAATCGAAAATCATTATTTGCAATAATTATTATTGATTATGGTGTGTAGTATTAATAATTGGACTACATTTCAGGGCTTTCATGTGTGTTTCTGTGAGTGTTAGTCTATTCGGCTTACGCTCAAGACTATGTGGTGAAAATATATGTGGTTTTACTCGTGCAGACCGCTTGTGCTGAATAGGTATTACTGAACCATTTATAATGATATGATGCAATGAAAAATCCGAATTTCGAAAAATTCGAACAAATATGTGCTAGCCCATCATAGAGCCCGGGGTTTAATCACGGTTTGTTTGGGTAAACAACCATTTCGAGTCAAACTGCCGTATAGCTCGTATTGATAGTTACTTGGCATTTTACACATTTACGCGTTAGTGCAGGAATTAAGTATAGCATAGGCGGCTTTAATTGTGTTAAAGCGGCGAATATGATCAGTACGAGCCTCGCATGTGGGCGCATGCTGCTACTTAGTATTGCCTATGCAACTTACCTCCTCTGTGAATATTTCGCTTTTTTTGTTGGTGAATGCGGAAGACTGTCATATGAGCGTGCACAGCTGATATTTGACGCATCCAAGTCATCCTCTTCTTAATCAGTTTGCATTCTTACAGCTTTAATTTTGATGATGTAGTTAAAGTTATTTCGGTTCTTTCAGCAGGTTTCATCACAGTTAAGCGATAAGCTTTTTTTCGCTGTTATCACTTTTTCTGGTTCTCTTCTTTGATGGTATTGTTAACATCAATTTTGTTCTATTTTTCTATTTTTCTATTAATGCAATAAGATATTTAATTTTTTTTCCAAACAAAGTAGTTTTCTTTAGTATTTAGTGTCATTTAAACAATAACCATCTTTTTCTTACTAGGTGTTGTAGTTTTTATTAAATTAGTTAATCTCGAGGATGTGGGTGCCGGATCAATAAAAGACCGTAAACTCACGGAGTTGGAAAGAAATTGTCTTTATTGTCATCTTCGTTGCGAGTGTCGTTTTTGAAGAAGAAATTATGATTACATTGGGCTGCCGCTCGTGTTGCGTTGTTTACCCGTCGACGGCCGGAAGCCAAGAGCGCGAGAAACATATACATTCATTATAGCGAGAAACACATACATTCATTAACGCGCTACCAGATTGGTCGTTTTCGTATCGTCTGAGCGTGGCGCACGTGACTTTTGAGCATTCTCACCCCTCTCTGCCCTCCCTCGCGTTGTCCTCACCTTTGCGAGAACATTCAAGATGCTAGAATTTCCAACATCCCGCCCACCTTCGTCGGTGGGGCCGACGAAATGTCAAACAGAGGTTTGCGAGAAAGAATTACAAAGTATGCTAGGGAGGAGGACGAGTTTTACAACAGGACGCTGATATGAACCGCTACTGGTTTTAACCGTAACAAGACGCACGTTGTTGTCAGCACCAGGGTGCAACCTTACAATTCTACCTATGGGCCACTTCGCAGGTGGAGTGTTTTCACTTCTGATTAAAACTAAATCATCCAGCTTAGGTGCTGGTTTAGGTTGCAACCATTTGTTGCGCGCTTGCAGAGCAGTTAGATATTCATTTCGCCAGCGTTTCCAAAAATTTTGCGTCATCTGCGACAACAGTTGCCAGCGCTTGCCTGGAGGTATATTCTCAGAAGTGAGATCGGGCTCTGGTACCAGATATGATGCGCGTTGTATTAGGAAATGCGCTGGGGTTCGAAATTCTAAGTCAGAGGGGTCATCTGAGAACCTGAGCAACGGTCTGGAGATCAGACACGCTTCTACTCTGCATAATAGTGTTGAAAACTCCGAAAAAGTAAGGATTTGATCACCTATGACCCTTCTGACATGGAATTTCAAGGATTTAACTCCCGCCTCCCAGAGTCCGCCGAAATGTGGAGCGCTGGGTGGATTAAATTTCCACTTGGTTCCTAGACCGACAAGTTGTGTTGAGACTTGCTTTTGGAAATCGGAACTTCCTTGCAATAGCGCCCTGAGCTGTAAAACGATGAAAGGCTGCTATGAAGGCAGCAGAAGAGTAATCCTCAACTAGTTCGAGGTGAACCGCTTTGGTCACCATACAAATAAAAATACAAATGTACGCTTTGAGCGTACCCTTTCCTCGGGTCTTCGTCAATCTCACGCTAACTGGGCCTGCATAATCCACGCCTGATTTTTTAAATGGACTAGCGGGTTGAACTCGAGCAGCGGGTAACTCACCCATCAGCTGCGACGGTATTCGCGCTGCATAACGTGCACATCGGAAACAGCTTTGGATGATTCTCCTGACCTCAGTACGCCCTCGCACTATCCAGACTTTTTGCCGAAGGGTAGCCAAGGTTAGCTGGGTTCCGCCGTGTAGCGCAAGCAAGTGTGCTCGTTGAATGAACAGACCAGTGAGTGTGGACGAGTGAGGTAGTATGATAGGGTGTTTAGCGTTATAATCACTCAGCGCATTTGCCAGCCTGCCGCCCACCCTGATCAGACAGTTTTCTATACAAGGGTTTAGTGTAGACAACGGACTTATGCTACTCAAGGCCTTTTGGCGTGATAATAAAGAATATTCATCATAGAAAAATGCCTTTTGCACCAGATAGCACCAGAATAGCTCTGCGCTATCAATCTCGCAGGAGCTGAGTTCATTGGAATCGCAATCTAGTTTTATCTCTAAATAAGGTGTGTGAAGAACACCATTTCTCCTATTGCTTCTAGACTTAATACTACTACTAATCCTAGATAAGAACCTTAAACAATACGCGGTTACTCTTAACAATTTGTTAAGTGAGGAATAATTGTTGATGAGCGACCAAACCTCTTTTTCCCCTGACTCGTTCCTTTTACGGCCCTTTTCCTTTAGCTCTCTCCTTGAAAGTTTCACATTATTATTGCACGCATTGACTGTGACTAGATCAGTAACTACGAAATTCAGCTCGTCTTGCTTCTTGGACCAGGGTTCCAACTTCTCAGTTAAGAATGCAGGACCTTTCCACCACAACTGATTGCATTGCAGCTTGGAGGGCTCAATGCCTCGAGAAACTATGTCTGCTGGATTTTCCTTCGTTTTCACATGATGCCAGTATGCATCTGGCAAAGAGGTGTGAATCTCTGAGCACCTGTTCGCTATAAAGGTAGTCTAGCGTGATGGTTGATCTCTGAGCCAGAACAAGACGTCTGCTGAGTCACTCCAGAGATGCACGGAGCCAATCTCCAGCTTTGAAGAATCAAGGAATTGTTTGGCTAAGCGAACAAGCAACAAGGAAGCGCATAATTCCAGACGTGGAATGCTCAAGGTTTTTACAGGTGCTACTTTGGATTTTGCGACCTGTAACGAGACAGTAATGTGAGAATCTCTAATGAATCTAAGATACGAGACAGCACCGTATGCCTTTTTCGAGGCATCGGCGAAACCGTGCAGCTCTGTAAGAGTTTGTGGTGTAAAACCCGTCCAGCGTGGAATTTTAATTTCCCTTATAGAAGGTAGTTCTTGTAACCAGCTGAACCATTGTTGAGCTAACTCTTCAGATAATGGTTCGTCCCATCCTACCTTTTGCAACCAAAGCAGTTGCATAAAGATTTTTGCTGTCACAATGACAGGAGAAATCCAACCTAGTGGATCAAAGGTACGAGCTATTCGAGAAAGCACCTTTCGCTTCGTGACTGGTTTGGCTACATTGAGGTCTGCTAGATGAAAATAAAAGTAGTCGTCCTTGGCGTGCCATGCAATGCCCAGCATGGGAATTGAATTATCGGCACTAAACAAGGTGACTTTAGCCTGTTCCAACATATTTTTTGGCAAACCAGAGAGCACCTCTGGTTGGTTCGTGGACCATTTCCTCAAGTTCATCTGCGCTTTAGCAAAGAGACTAACTAACTCGTCTATTTTTACGACTGCTTCACGTGCTGAATGCGCTCCCGTTAGCACGTTGTCCGAATACATTTCTTCTTGAATTATTTCTGCTGTTACTGGGTGTGTCTCCTGATGATCATCAGCCATTTGCAGAAGAGTTCGAATAGCTAAATAAGAAGAACATGTCAGACCATACGTGACAGTATTTAGAATCCATGTCCTAATTTTTTCGGAAGCGTTAAAACGCTATAGGATGACTTGAAATTTCCTATCCCGCGGGTCGACTCCTATCATCCTAAACATCTTTTCGACATCAGCCGACAATGCAATTCTATAATTTCTTACTGTACAAATGAGATCTACGGGATTTACATGTAAATTGGGTCCACTGTATAGCAGGTCGTTTAAAGATTCGCCTGTGTTAATTCTACTCGATCCATTGAAAACTACTCTAAGTTTAGTTGTGGTGCTGGATTCTTTCCACACACCATGATGAGGAAGAAAGAAGTACTCTGATTGAGCTGACGATATTTCATTTGCTTCCGTCATGTGTCCTAATTCTATGTATTCTTTTATGAATCTTGTATACTCTGTCTTCAGTCTCTCGTCTTTCAGAAAATTGGCTTCCAGACGTTTCAGAGCACTGAGGGCATGCGAGTATGAACTGCCTATCTTAACCTCGGCCAGTGGGTCTGGATTATTCCAGGGTAGCCTCACTGTGTAACGACCTGTCTGATCTCTACGGGTGGTATTTGTATAAAGTCTCTCACAAATTTCATCCTCTTTGGAGGGAGGATTTTTAGCTGTCGACAATTCCTCCGCCCGCCAAAATCCTTGTAACAAATCTAACAGCTGTGCGTCGGAGTCATCAATGTTAGTGCAATTCAGTACAGACAGATTTAGCGCATTGACATTAGTTGAGTAGTTGCCAATACCCGTTATGTTTCCTGTAAGGAGCCAACCAAATTTAGATTTGGTAGCGATGGGCTGATTAGAGGGACCTTTGATTAACTTATTCTCGACTATTTTTGCGAAGACATCTGCTCCTAACAATAAGTTAATCTGATTGTCATCAAGATAATTTGGATCTGCCAATTGCAGTCCTTTTAGATAATCTAGTGAGCTTGTGGAACGAAGTCGCGGAGGTCTATAAGAGGATATCCTCTGAATCACGAAAGCTTCAAGCTTCAAGGAAAATGAAGATTGGAAATAGGGCTTTAAGTGCAAATGTGCCAGTTTATTGGCTAGTAAATAGCCTTGTTCGCCTACTCCTTGTATGCGCGTATGAGCGTCTTCTTGCTCTAGCGACAATCGTTTGCAAAGTTCCATCGCAATGAGTGAAATTTGACTGCAAGGGTCGACAAGCGCTCTGACCGTGAACTGCTTGTCATTTGGCCCTAAAACAGAAATGAGTGCTGTAGCGAGAAGAATTCCTGTATTCTTTGGGGCTTATGCTGAGTGCAAGGAATTCGAAATTTCAAGATTTGCTAAGCTTGTGCAATTAGCACTTGGCGAGGTCGCGTTAAACTCTATTTGACTAGATGAGTTTGGAGAGCTACATTCAGCGTCAACACTATCCAAATGTAGGAGCGTATGATGTCGCTTCTTGCAAGTGAAGCAATTGTATTTCGACTTACAGCGATTTTGCGAATGTCCACTCCCTAGACAGTTAAAACAAACGCGGTTGGATTTCGCAAACTCCCTACGATCCACTACTGACTTCCTTTGCAACTTCTCGCATTTAGCGAGACTGTGTTCAGCGCTGCAGAGCAAGCACTTCGATTTGGAAGGGGAATCCTTAGAGTTATTTTGCAAAGAGTGGACAGTGTTGGAGTCATTGTCTCATTTTGCTTTGCCTTTAACGTTTTTGTCTTTCGGAATCTCTTTACCTACATCTAGGTTCTCAATTTGACCACTGATGAAACTCTTTAACTGAGCGACCGTAGGTGGTGAATCATTCGTCTTGTCGATTGATTTCTTCCACTCTCTTTTGGTACTACTGTCAAACAATTCAACCCCGAGATGCACGAGAAGATCATTTCCGATTACATCATCCGTTCTTCCTAACTTTTTTAGACTAGCAACAGCACCAAATAAATCTCGACTAACCCTCTTAAGCTCGCTTTCGTTTTCCTGTTTCATGGGTTTAATGCCTAAAATAGTGGACACTAGTGTGTTTACAGTACGACGTTTATTGTCGTAGTATGCTAGTAAGGTACTCCAAGCAGTTTCGTACTGATCAGCAGCTATAGGTATTGCCTTGATCAGTTCCATTGCTTCGCCTGAAAGATTGGTCCTAAGATGATAATACTTGATTGATGCATCTAGGTCTGTTCTACGATGAACTACATATCTAAACAGATCTCTAAAATTTTCCCACTCGGTGAACTTCCCAGAAAATTTGGGCAAGTTCATTTTTGGGAGTGAATGTACTTCGAGCGAAGCTGAAGTTTGAGAAATGCTTTGATTAGCTTGAATTGGAGGAGATTGAGCACTTTCTCTTTCTCTCTCCATTAGAGTTACATCCTCTATGAACTGCAGGTATTCACCTTTCCTATCGAAGAAAGAGTCAAGAATTTGTTCACTTAGGTTGGATGCGAAATATTCATGATCTAATGGAGAATCTTTCAAACTAAGAATGCGAACGTGGTTTAGTTTGAATTGAGAGTAACAGTCTTACAAACCTGCTAAACGGGCTTGAGCTGTAATTCTCGACATTTTTGTAGCACCCTTTTTTTTTTAAATTTGTATAGGAGTTGCTTATTTGTTTGTGCAAATCTAGTTGTATTGCGTACAGTGCATCCATTATTGTGATTTTATCTGAGATAATCACACAAAGGTAATAGAAAACAATTGGGTGCTTTTTGTAAAGCAAAAGTATTACCTAATATTCAAAATATTAAGAAAAGGAATTCAAGTTATCAAGAGCGAATAGCTAAGACTCATTCTGGTAGCTCGAGGAAGAGGAGATCCCAACCTTAGTGCTGATCTCAGAAGAACGATCAAAGGTTCGATGGCAAAATACAATATTGCCAGATTTCGAGAGAACCGACAACTGAATAAAATCAAACTTGATTGGTTAAGCGATACTGAAAAACTAGAAAAAAAAAATTAATTAGCGTCTAACTGCTTTGTCACAGCTCTTGAGACTAGTTTCTCATTCCAAATCCTAGCCTATCTACTCTAAATGCTTTGCGTTAGCCACTCAATGCACGCATCGACCTAAGGCACTCTGACAAATCCTTGATCTGTTCGCAGTCATACAGCATACAGTACATAGTCTTGACCCAATCAAATATCACACACAGCCTTTGAACTCTCACGCGAGTTCCTATCGCTATCTAATTATGCATTCGATGCAATTTACAATTTGGCGCAACATTACCATCACACACTACAATTGACGACAGCACTCTTAACATTCTAGACCATTCAATGTGCTCGGCACACATACATTCAGCTTACTGACTGCAATTCGCCACACTTTTCACGGTTCGCAAAGTCTTTTTAATGTTGATTGGAGCACTTATCTCTGAAGCGAGGCATTGGAGGCTCACTGGAGGCTGTAGCGAGACTGTTGAGCAGCTGACTGGATGATTGGAGCTGGAACGCTTAGCTTATCAGAGTCAGAAAGCAGGCTTGAGCAGCATAGCCAGTGAGGTGGGGTGAAGCAGATGCTTGCAGTAAGACTTTACACCTGCTAAAGCGAGGCTGAATGGTGTTGAGTGGACCATCTGCATGGCGTGTAGTGTGCTGGCCAGTGTATAAGCAGTGTGCGCTGAAAATTTGCAAGGTTAATTAGCAAGTATTTAATTGCAGTCTAATGATTTTAATAGCTTCTGCGATTTTTACGCTAAACAATCCAAATGCTCTTAATTAAATTTTAACTTCATGTACTATGCTTCACAAAGATTCTGAGTAGCTACTCCAAACTAGTCTAGGTGACTAAGCAAAAGAGAATTCAAATTGATTTTCAAAACGTAGCATGTGAAGTAGTCGCAATGAAGGGCAACACAAAAAATAAATAAAAAATGGAACGATACTGTTTGCTTAGCTGTTATGAGGTTACTCTTGAACATAACCTTTAAACCGCTGACTGCTTCGTTGTACTGCGGTATTTGCTCCTTATGGTCGTTCCATGGCTATTTTATCACCTTCTGCAGCTTATCTCGATGTGCGTTTCGAGCATGAGTTTAGCGTGGTGGTCGGTGCGGTGGGAAGTTGTACGTGACGCGTACGCGTCGCCTCAGTGCGCGCTGCTAGGTCGCGTTCTGGCCTGCACCGCTGCTCGCGCCGCCCTTCGCTTGCTTCCTTCCACTCCTCACCTGCCGACGCTGCAGCGGTTGTCCGCTGCGTTCACCCTTTCCGAATGCTGCGTCGTGATGCTCGTATACTTGTGAGCTTCCACGCGATCTCCGTACGCCGGGCGTCTACTGCCTGTTGCGTGCGGAGCATCGGAGGCGAGAACAAGATGGCGGCTGCTCCGACCGACGCTTGGCGCAGGCTGCTTGGCGCGCGCGCTTCCAAGCGCGCCTCAAAATGCACCAAATTTGTGCTCGCAGGCGCTTGCACTTAATGCGCGCGGCATTCAAAAAAATGCCCAAGAGCACGTACCTGCTTTTTTCAATTCTTCAAGCCCACGGTGATCCGGCTCGAAGGACCATGTTGTAGTTTTTATTAAATTAGGTAATCTCGAGGATGTGGGTGCCGGATCAATAAAAGACCGTAAACTCACGGAGTTGGAAAGAAATTGTCTTTATTGTCATCTTCGTTGCGAGTGTCGTTTTTGAAGAAGAAATTATGATTACATCGGGCTGCCGCTCGTGTTGCGTTATTTACCCGTCGACGGCCGGAAGCCAAGAGCGCGAGAAACATATACATTCATTATAGCGAGAAACACATACATTCATTAACGCGCTACCCGATTGGTCGTTTTCGTATCGTCTGAGCGTGGCGCACGTGACTTTTGAGCATTCTCGCCCCCCTCTGCCCTCCCTCGCGTTGTCCTCACCTTTGCGAGAACATTCGAGATGCTAGAATTTCCAACACTAGGGTTCCCTTATTATTATTATTTTTTTTTTGTAATTTATTTTTCTTAGTAGTATTTTAGATAAATGCACGTATCACTGTAATATTACATAAAATGTACAAATTTTATACGTAGGTCTAAATCGTGTAAAACAACATAATTACTTTTACATGTTTATTAATAATTAAATTATTGAAAAACTAAAGATTCTTAAAGATTGAAGCCTTTAAATTTTTATACTAGTTATAATATTGCTATTCAAAATGTATCGAAAAATCTTTGATTTTATAGTACAAATATTTGTTAATATTATTCATTTTATTTTTTTAAATTGTTCATTAATAAGCGCAAATGCGGATATGTTTAAATTATTGCTTCTATAATTCGAATATAACTATATTTTATTACCGTTTGTAATTTTTACGAAAAGGTTATTAATTATCTGTACAATGAAACTGGGAAAAAAAATCCGGTATTTAAAACATAAAATTTAATGATGTGAAATTTTTTCAGAACTTTCAGAAACTCAGCGCTTTCTTGAAATGGTTTTAAAGTAAGTTTTTGTTTATATTATTCAAGACTAATGTTTCATGCGGCGTATTGATTTAAGTATTTTGTGATAATCTATTTGTACATTGTATTTGCAAAAAAGGTTTGATGTGACTTTATATGAAATTTAACGTGGTTTTCATTTACCTAGTTGGAAAATTCAGCCCCACCTTAACTTAAAATTGATTAATTGTAATTAAAAATTCAAGTACTTTACTTGGATTTTCAATTGTTAAAATTGAGAATGTAAAAAATTGCATGTTTTTCTTTTTCAATTACATGTGTGAATATTTAAAATATATTCGGTTCGCGGTAGTTAGGCGTGGCGCGGTACTATATTACTACGCTTCGGCTCACGTGCCTGGCCGCGCAACCACTTCTTCGCGGGTAAATGCATATAGCCGATGTGTTCGTCGGCTTTCGCACTCACGTACCCCGCTACGTCACTCGTCTTTGAGTGTATATGATGAGCCGTGTATGTATGTATACGCGGCTGTGCTATTCCCAAATGCACAAGGCTTTGAGTGTGGATGTTGGGGAGCCGCGGATAGCTGTCGTGCTATCTTTCCTGAGGCTTGTTGTTTTTTGTTTTCTTGTACTTTGTTCAAAATATGACAAATATTTGCGATGGGATTCAACATGATTGATTATTAATAACAATTTGTTACCAATATAATATTTCGGTAATTACTTCGTGTATCGAGAAATTTTTTGCATAGGCCACATCAGTATTGCAATTACTAGTGACTTCCGGATAGTCACTAATTAACTTTTTAATTGTTCGGCAACGACGGGTCGCAGCCGAATCCGGATAACGGCACTAGTTTTGTTAAGGGCTAAATTTTCTTGTTGTTAATTTTTAATTTTATTGTTTATAATTTTTAACAATAATTAATTTATAACATTGAAGGTTATTTGGTTTTTCGAGTTTTGGCATTATGAAACTAATCTGAGGATTAGTGCCCACATACCAAATTTTATCCAAATCGCTTAATAAACAATCTCGCTATTAATTCATTAATTAACGTTTTACAACTTATTACGACTTTTCTCGGTGAATACATATCATGTCGGGGAGTTCCTAGTATAGGTAGAATAGACAGTCCGTTCAACATTATTTCGCGCCTTACCTTTAATTAATAAATTAATTGCACAAAGGCTATGCGGTGTAGCCCAACGCGGATAACGACATCGGGTTGGTTGTCCCTTAACTTTTCTTTCGGGCCTATTTACAATCTTCATTATTATTATATTATATCTTACTGTTCCTTTTTCACGGTTAAGATCGGGTATCTCGCATAAATTTTTTTCTATTTCGCGATGTAGCCGTCCTAGGGCTCAGAATTCGCGCGGCCAGTCGGGTTCTTTATTTTCTTTTTCGTAAATTGAAATTGTCTTATTTTTTCTTTTATTCTTTAGTTGCGCGGCGGTGAGTGTGCGCTTTACATTCGTGCTGATGTTCGATTTAACTTGATACGCGGCCTTCTGCAGTTTAGTTTATGTTTATATAATATGCGCTTTGCTTAATCTCTGAGTATGACTCATTTGCCACGAGCCCGACATGCTCGATTGTTGTCTCTGAAATCTGTCGTGTGTGTCTGCTTACAATTTTCTAAGGATTCTGGTGATAGATTTTAAGCAAATCATTCCAACGATTATTATTATATTCATTATATTATTGATCAATGTTTCCTTTTTTTTCTTTTTGACTATACCCCTGCTTGTTATGAATACATAGCGTATACCCCTAGCGCGGGCCTATGATTTCCGTATATGACAAGTTAGTAACTTTATATATATATTTTTCAACATTTTCATGGGTTTGCAGATCAGTGAAAGCACTTCGCCATCCCGTGTCTTTGCTGAACGCGGATTTTTTTCGATAAATGAGTAGGGGTTCACCTCGCAACCTCACCTTTCGTAGCATGCACGCTAGTGTTCTTTCATAGGCCTGTACGCATTGTAGAAGAGATTCCACCAGTCAGCTGGCGTATCCCTCTCCACGTCACACAACCGTTGAGCTCAAAGTTGCTCAGCGCCGAGATATGACTTGCGTCCTTGCATTTTTGTTCATGCAGCCGATTGAGAGCTTTTTTTTCCTTTTTTTTCAGCTGCGCGACTCACATCTACGGCTCCCTTTCGCCGAGTTCCCGCCGCGACTCCACTCCGTAAGCGTATACTTCCTCCCTTCACGAGTACTCGAGTCGCTAGTTCGATACAATACCAGGGAGCTGACCTTCGAAAAGTCAGGGAGATGGCGCGTGCGGGAACCGATGATCGGGCCATCGCTCTGTGTCTGCGGGAAGGTAGGGTGCTTGCGCCTGCTTCGTTATACGTTGTATATGTAGGTTTTAGCGAATTCAGCCCGACTACTCATTTTTAATGCGTGACTCATACGTCTGTTTATATTTACGATTGAAAGATGAACTGCTTTCCTCGCTTGCTACCATGGAATTTGATGAGTTTACTTTATTTTCTTTCCTTCCTTTTGTAATCGGGAATCATATTTTCGCGCCGTGAACAAAATTTAGTCTCTTGACTCCGCGCGTGTATCCTCGTTAGAACCCTTTGCTTGTGAGTGTGTGTGGTGATGTTATTACTATAATAACCAGATTGGTTATGATGCAAACGTCCCCTACTTTTTCCCATGCGCTTTTCTTTCTAACTAATTTCGATGTTTACAATTATTATGCTATTCTAGAGACATTCACTGCCGAAACTAAAGATATTTATTGTTACTTATCTAAAGAACTGTATGTTCATCGTATCTTTGCACGTGTGATGTGCTCCCTTTTTTTTCATCGACCTGGTCGCGCAAATTCCTCGCGATTATGCCTATTTTTTTTTTTATGAGAACGTACGAGATATCGACTTTTATACGCGCGGTGTCTGAGGGGCCGCAAAAAAAATAAAAAATCGTTTTCGGGGTTATTTTCTTATCAAAGCAGCGTCAGAAAATAGTGGTTAATTTTACTTAAATCTCTTGTACTTTATATTATCAGTCATTGTAGATGAACATATGGATCAAAACTTGATGTTAACTGTTCTAAAATTTACATATTATTTTCCTTGTTCTCAAACTTTGCATAACTAATAACAGATAAGTAACTTTATTATGTATCTGCATACGCTATTACATTTCGTGACTGTAAAACTTGTAACTATATTCCTTGAGTTAATTTCCCTTCGTTCAGAATACAACTATTTTCGTAAGAGCGTAGCATATCAGGGCTACGAAAAAGAGTAAATTCCACTTACTACATTTTTATGCGAAACTCTTAATGTTCTAGCAACTAAAATTATTTCTTATTAAACTATTCTATTAAATTTTCTTTAAATCTTCTCTTTATAATGACCTACTTTTCAACTTAACATTATGAATATATTTGTAATCATTTTTCTCGAATCTAGATTTTTTCACTAAATACTCCATGTCTTTATCTTGAAAAATCGGAATATTTAAGCAATAAGCGTAACGCTGTTTTAACCTGCGTTTCTTCCTAATTATTTTCACATATTGTATTCTTGCATTTAACATTAATTGATATTCAGCCCTTCGATCTCTTAATTTTCTGAGACAATCTCTCTTAATAGCCTGTGTCATATATAATTGTTTACCAGCAATACGTTTTTTCATCGACTCATTTATATGTTCGATCTTTTCTGTGTTCAAATATTCTCGTGTTTTGGGATCCCATAATTTAAATTCGTCCGCTGTTTTATTCTTTTCCTTCTTCGAGAAAGATGTTAGCGGACTGGCACACTCTAATTTACCGTTATCGGAGCGATTATTTCCTTGCGTCTCGAAAACTTTGCCCGTTTCAAGAGTAATTATGCAAGGTTCAAATATAACAATCGGTGGGTCCATAACCACCAACTTATCACATGGAATGTAGTAAAGATTATTGCTCTTCTCATGTTCAACGAAATTATTTACTAGCGTTTCCTCGCTCAATGGCAGCATCGAAACGGAATCAATAGTATCTTCTATCATTTCAATGTGTGCGTAATTAATTATTCTTTCCTAACAAGGGATCCGAATTTCCTCTTCTTTAACAGAAAATTCATCTACACGGAAAGGGGATCGCATGGTCAACGACAGTGCAAAAAGCGAGCGGTGCTGTCATTAACGATACCTGCACTGTTTTTGACGATGTCGCTGCGCTGTTATTCGGCGAGCTAAGCTCGCTGTCATTGACGACGCGCGTGCCTTGTTTTTTCGATGCATGCACAACGTCTATGACCGCGAGTAAGCTCCTCGACTTCTCTGGTGTATACGGTGTGCTTGCGGCGGCGGGAGAAAATGTGTGCTAGAGAAAAATAAAATGTAATAATTATGTGTGGCAATTTATCAATTTTCAGTTCTCACCATCTATGTATAAATGCAATTAGAATATTATAAGCTTTACAAATCAGAAATAGAAGCAAAACTGTAAAATCCGTATTTTTTTTTAAAGTCATCAAAATGCACTAATTTAGTCGTATTGATGATTTTAAAAAGTGTAATGCGAATTTTTAAAGCTTATACTTATAATATTCTAATTGCATTTATATATAGATCGCGGGTACTAAAAATTGATTAATTGCTTTACATAATATAGAATTATCGTAATTCACACGATAAATGCGCACGATGAATGTACACTGTTATTTAGCGCAAGCTTGCGCACTGTTATTTAGCGCGAGCTTGCTCGCTGTCGTGCATGATGCAACAGCACGCTTGCACACGAGGAGCGCGTTCTGTTGTTTTATCTGAGCATGCTCCTCGTACCTAAGCGTGCGATCCCTTTTCCGTGTATCGTAACAATGTTTATTATCGCTAAATGTTTAGCATCGACCGTGGTATTTTCATTGACAAAACTATGTTTCGTTTTTAACAAATTGGCTCTAGGTTCCGTGGAAAGGTGGCCCTTTTTTCTCCTGAGGCTTGCGTTTCTCGCATTAACTATGGGCTGGCGTTGTGCTTGGGCAAATCTTATAGTATATTCGCGTCTACCCGCGGTTGCCTCCTTCTTTACTTGCTCGGTCCCGCAGGACTCTAGCGCCGAGCATCCTGGAAGTTTAAATGACCGGTCGCGTTCTCCCTATTCGGCTCGTTGTTGTTGATGTGATCTCTTGCGCTACCTTGCCCATCGTCCTAACGCCAAGCGTCACTCCGATCATTGCATCTCCGGTTCTCATTGCGATCTTGACATCCGCCTGATTGATAATGATTTGCACGATCGTCTCGATCATTTTCGTTGAAATAAGGGCGATTACGCGAATGGTTGCTGCGGCCTCCCTGATTTCTATAGTTACTCTCTTTTTATTCCGGTCTCCAATTTATCCTTGAGTCTCAATTATTCCTACGGTTATCCGGATCCCAGTTTGGGTAGCGGCCTTCGTATTTTCTCGGATCTTGCCTATTTCTGTGGCGTGGGTCGCCCTGCGTGTTAGCGTCCGTGGTTTGTGCGATATACGCTGCAGCGGGGTACATCAACGGGGGTCCGTACCCATTAGGTAAGTGATATACACCACTTGTGGTGGCGACGGTGGTAATGCTGATGGTGTTCTTCTCGGTATTTCTAGATTCCCTAAGGTGACTTTCCTGTTCTTCAGTGCCCTTTGCAAGGCATAGCAATCGCCATATTGGTGTTCTTCCTTTTGACAGAAGATGCAAAATTTCGTATCGGCGTACTTGTATTGGCACCTATCCTCTGGGTGATTATCCATCCCACAAACATCACAGCGAGCTCTAGCGGGAGCCTTCCGTGGCCTCCAGAGCATTACCAGCTTTTAGCTTAGCGTATTTTTCCATCAGCTTGGTTAGGATACCTTCTGAGGAGATGGGGCCCGACTGCGCCCCCCCGCGTCGTGCCCCGGTTCTCTGTTCCACTCTTACGGCTTCTGTTATCACCTCTACCAGGGTTCTGGGATTCGCGGCCCTTATTTGGTGTTGCAGATCCCCTTCAAGTCCGTACAGAAACTGATCGGGAGCTTCCGAATCACCCCTGTTTTTGTAAGTTAGTTTCTCGAAATCTTGTAGGGATCTATCAGCATCGTAGGTATTCAGTAGTCGATTCAGCAAGATTTCTACGCGCTGTCCATAACTTTCGGCGCTTTCCCCTTTCTCTTGTTTGATAACCTTAAGTTCAGCGAGTAATCTGTCGGCGCCTCTGGAGTGCGTATACCTCATTGTAATATCTTCGAGTATTTTTTCGACCGATGTAAAATGGTTCATACGGCACATATAACCATCGGCAGCTCGTCCGCGAAACTTGGAGGCTAACGCGCTCATCAACCAGCATTCTGCTGACGGGCCAAATTCGTTCAGTACATTGCGTACTACGCGGCAAAAGAAAGCCACCGAGTCTGGGTTCCTGTCGAATGGGGGAATCGTGTTCATAGCCTGCTGCAGTGAAAATGTTCACGCAGCATCCCTTGGCCGGGCGACGCGTGACTGCGGCGGTGGGAGGTCGACGGACTCAGGGTGTGGGCCAGCGAGGTGCTCACGCGTCGGTACATAGCTTGTTCCGGAGCCTGGGAGCTTTGTTTTTATTTGTGACTCTAGGTGTGCTAACCCACTAGTGTTTTTGGTTTACGCGATGAAGTGGTTGAAACCCGACAGTCTTCTTGCCTTAAACTCGGGTAGTTGGTCGGGTATTACCCACTTTGGTACGAGTTGTTGTGTGCTTCCGCAGTGGTGTGCGGGGCGCAGAGAAAGTCGTGATCTATACTCGTGGCGTTGGTTGCGGCCGGAAGTCCCTCGTTATTAAATTCACTTTTGCCGAGCGACGTCTGCCCGGTGAAGGGCGTAAAGTGTAATAGTTCCCTCGTCGGACTCGAGGGTTTCGGTTGTCTGTTTTGTAATTTTTGTAACTTGTCCGCGAGCTCGTCTCTGTGATTGGTAATAATTTTGATCTCGTCGATCCCCAGATTTCCGGCCCCTATAGATAGAACGTGATCGAGCTTTCGAATCGCGATTTCCCAAGCCTCGGGAGAGGAAAGAGCCATTGCCATGTCGGCACAGGCGAGAGCACTATTAATGTCAACCTCCAGCTGATCCACCGTTCGAAACCCGGGTGTTCGAGGGCGCGCCCTTAAGCATCGCGCTGCTTCTATGTCGGGGTCGAATCCCGCGGCTTCATTCAGCCACGTGGAGTCAAGG
The DNA here is from genome assembly GCA_036365515.1 of Torymus aiolomorphi. Taxonomy (NCBI): domain Eukaryota; kingdom Metazoa; phylum Arthropoda; class Insecta; order Hymenoptera; family Torymidae; genus Torymus; species Torymus aiolomorphi. Next base: position 149,447,696 of record CM070875.1, on the reverse strand, counting down.
CTATAGTCTTCATTATTCCTCATGCTTCGACGCGACAAGAGTTTCTTAAACATCCTCAAAAAGTATCCCGCGAATCAAAATCACTCACTATTCACGGTCCGTAATTCTACCTTCTTTTAGCTCGCGCCTTATCGGTCACGTGATTCCCCACGAGAGACAGGACAAGATTAAATTGGTATTAAGATTTCACTTACCCGTGTATGAAGATCGCAATAAGGATGATGGAGACCGATGACATCCTTCCATCCTGTCAGGCGTTGAGTGGCACGTACTCGGCGCGATTTTGCAATTTTACTCCGATGTATTTCTAACGAACACCCCACACCTAGCACCAGAAAATTTAATGTTACGTGTGAGCCTATCTCGGTTCACGCACGTACGAAGGGTTCTGAGGTGTTCGTGTTTTTACAAGCCGAGACTCGAAACGATGCAGTGAAATACAACTAGAGTTAAAGTATACTTGCGTTATTTATTAAAATAGTTATACGCGCGAGAGAGATAACCTAACACGCGTTCGCGATGCAACCGATCGACGTCCTCTCATGAATTGGTCGTGCCGCTCGTCCTCGTTCCTCGTACCTCGCTTCCGTCCTCTCTCTATCCCGTCTGCCCTGTGGATGCGCTTCCTTCTGCTTTTATGGCTTCGCCCTCGGGTTCGTGAGTGGGGGACCATTGCTCATCGGCCGTCCGTTCCTTCTCCCTAATTCATGGATACGCTGTTCGCTGCTCTGCTGACTCGCGAAAGTTAATATCATATGCCTTTGACTCGGCGCATTTCTGATCCGGAGTTTATGTTGAACTATGTGCCTTCGTTCTTCGGGTCTGTGCATGAATCGGCATCGTATACTTTTTGGGTTCATGGCCGTACGCGCTTGCTCACCGGGAGAGCTACCATTCGTAACACTTATAATCTTATTATAATGTTGCAGGTATGTTTCATGTCTATTATTTACTTATACAGTTAATTATAGCCTTAATTTATAATATCAATATATTTTATCAAAAAAGTATAAGAATTAACTAATATTAATTTTGTTAGCTAATAACGAACTTCAAAATATCAGCAGTGTTTAAAAAAAAAGGAGTAAGTCTAAAATTTACTTCGAGAAATTATTTAATATAGTTTTTTTCTGAAGTGCCGTAAGAACTTAAAAAATTTTGGTCAGGTAAGATTTTGACGTGAGATCTTACTTGAGTTTTTATAGTAGGGATATTATTCCAATTCATAAAATTAATTTATTTAAAAAATATAATTACAATTAAAGTATTATATTTAATATGACTTGTGAAAAAAAAAATTAATCGAATTCAAATGTAATGTGTACAAAACATTTAGAATATAAACGTTATATGAGAATCGCATGAGAATCGCATGAGACTCACATGAGACTCACATGAGACTCACAGGAGATTTACGTGACTATTTGGCAGGAGACTTACTTGAGAATCAGGTGAGGTTCAAGTGATTCTCGTCTAAGTTTTTTCAGCCGGGTCTCTCGCCCTCTCTCCCGCCTGCCTTCTTTTTCTCCCCCCTCTCTCTCTCTCTCTCACTCTATCTCAATATCTGTAAAACTCTGTACCAACAACTTTAATGAGAGCTTAAATGTTTTTTCATAACAATCAACGCGTTCTTTAAAAAACTAATTTTTTAAGTATATTCTAACAACACAATATGTCTATAGTCCTTTTATTTATTCTAATCTCATCTTTTCAACAAGCACTCTCTACAAATGGTAATAATTTTTTTCATGACTGTACAAATAATAATATTGTTATAATAAAACTTTCTACGAAAGTACAAAATAAGGCAAGTATAGAAGTTTTTTCTGTATAATATATATAAAATAATATTTATGATTTTTTAAAAGAAATCAAATAAATACTAGTAAAAAGGTCTTCTACTTCTTTGAGTCTATGTATGCTGAACAAATTATATGTAAGTACATTCAAATTGTTCACTGCAAATCAAGCAAACGAAAGTTGTGAAATCAATTATCAATAGTCAAGTAATAAAAATAACTCTCGGAAACCACTGTATGACTGTTTTCAGAAATGTATTCAAATTTCTTCATCTTTCTATACAAATTAAACATACGAAAGTACTGAAATCAATTTATCGTAGTCAAGTACCGGCCATAAGTTAACTTACTGACATAACAGAAATTTTCGTACCTCGTGTGTAAAACAGTGTTGGGCAAACGATTGTGCAAAAGTGCCACAAGCTATCGAACGACGGAAGCGCGCCGTGGCAAACAGCGGCGAAGCCACGAAACTCGTTGCCACAGCAGCCGCCGCACAGTGGGCCCAAACTGCATTTTTTTTTTCAAAATAAAATATCTCAGCGTAGAATCAACCGATTTTTAATTTTTTTTTTTAAATGTAGGTATTGAGTTATAGTTTTAGGGAAAACTATAGAAAATTGCGGCATACAATTTTTTAACCGGCAAATTTGATAAATACGCGGTTTTTCCAGATAAAGGAAAAACTGAGGTATTGATGATATTGACAAAATTTTCGATAAACAGTATAACATTACGTATACACGCACGCACGCACGTACACACGCACGCACGCACGCATGCACGCACGCACACACTTGAGCACACACACACACATACATCGACATGGACATTTCCTAAAAATAGTTTATTTCGATTCCAAATTTGCAAAACAACATTTCTAGCATGTTTTCAAAACATTTTTTTTACTATTACAAAGTTTTCTCTAAGAAAAAGCAATAGGTATTCGTGATATTGAAAAATCTTACTTTTTCGATAAAGGGTATAAAGTTATTTACATGCACGTGCATACACACACACAAGTACACTCATACACACACGCACATATCCACACACACACACACATTATGTCATACTGATCTTTCATGATCTACTAGACCGATTTTAACCGGATAAGGCTCATTTTTTTAGTTTTTGCTTACACAATTGAGGACTTCAAATTTTTTCGGACTTCGTCGTAATTAATTCCAAAAGTGCAAAATGTTTGCAAAAGTGCAATAAACGCTATTTTTACGAAAAATCGCCAAGTTTAACGTCACGTATCTCCATGAATTTTTGATCGATTTTACGTTATCAAGATGTATAATTTCGTCTTTCCAAGACGAAAAATTTGGTTTATGCGATCGCTCGAAAAGCTCTTAAATGACAAAAAAAGTCAATTTTAAAGCTTCAAAAAAGATGGAAAATTCGCTTCTTGACAAGCATTTGAAAATTGGTAAAATACAGCAAAAAAACATTTTTCAAATTTTGAATAGCAATATCTCAGTTTCTATGGCAATTATAGAGGGCTAAAATTTGACTAAGAATATTTTCGTCGGGTATGTGCGGGTTGTATGAGTGTGTCTATGCGTGTGTGTGCGCGTGCGTGTAATAACTTTTTCGCCATGCCCTGGCCGAAAGTACCACATTCCCGCCCGGCTCAAAAACGGGAATATGGTGTTTTCGGCCCGGGTATGGCGAAAAATAGTATACTATGTACCGATTATCGAAAAAGTAAAATTTTTCAATATCACGAATACTTATTGCTTTTTCCTAGAGAAAACTTTGTGATAGTAAAAAAAATGTTTTGAAAACATGCTAGGAATGTTGTTTTGCAAATTTGGAATCGAAATAAACTATTTTTAGGAAATGTCCATATCGATGTGTGTGTGTGTGTGTGTGTGTGTGTGTGTGTGTGTGTGTGTGTGTGTGTGTGTGTCTGTGTGTGTGTGTGTGCTCGTGCGTGTATACGTAATGTTATACTGTTTATCGAAAATTTTGTCAATATCAATACCTTTATTTTCCTTTATCTGGAGAAACCGCGTATTTATCAAATTTGCTGGTTAAAAAATGTTATGCCGCAATTTTCTATAGTTTTCCCTAAAACTATAACTCATTACCTACATTTAAAAAAAAAAATTAAAAATCGGTTATTCTACGCTGAGATATTTTATTTTGAAAAAAAATGCAGTTTGGGCCCACTGTGCGCCGCGGCGGCCGCGGCGTCTGGCCGCTGGGGCAAGTTGAGTTGCAGGTTAAGTTCGATTACTCCAATTTAAAGAAATTGCAGTGAACGAGTAAAGTGATGTTGATATTATGAACAATATGCAGAAACACGTCTTGAAACGCTGGAGAAAATATCAGATAAGTAACCTATGCTATTATTTAAATTATTTTGTGTATTTGGATAATCATTCAAATACTCAAAATATTTTTCGATAAATCTGAATTATTGTTCGAATAGATAGCTTGTGCATTTTTTTATTTCAGAGAAGACGGGACATTCAGAATGCGAATATGTATTGACAAAAAACGTATAAATTGAAGATTACTCATTCGGACAATCAGACATCAGACATGAAGAGGACAATAAGAATGTGCATTAAGTTTACAGTTCTCAACCTTCAGATTATTAAATAATTATAAAATAGTTTTGCGGCTATTGAAGAAGAAAATATTAGAAGCAAGAAGAACAAGACCTAGTAAAAAAAAGCAATCACCAAGTGCAGTTGCGATCTCAGCTGCATTTTTTATTTCAGGAGACGTTACATTCAGAATGCACATTGGACAAAGAACTATAAATTGAAGATTATTCATGAAGACAACCAGACATAAAGAGGACAATACAGATGTGCATTAAGTTTTCAGTTCTCAACCATCAGATTATTAAATAATTATTGAATAGTTTTGTGGCTAGTGCAGATAAAAATATGAGAAACAAGAAGAACAACATGTAAAAAAGAACAATTACATAGTGCAGTTGCGATGACTACTGCATTTTTTGTTTTAGAAGACGGTATATTAAGAATGCAAATTGACCAAAGAAGTATAAACCGAAGATTATTCATTCAGACAATCAGACATGAAAAGGACAATAAGGATGTGCATTAAGTTTACAGCTTTTCACCATCAGATTATTAAATAATTATGAAATAGTTTTATGGCTAGTGCAGAAGAAAATATTAGAAGCAAGAAAAACATCATGTAAAAAAAAACAATCCCCAAGTGCCATTGCAATGTCTACTAATTACAGTGAAAAGTAATTTCATACTCTGTGCTGTGTTACCGCAGACCCGTCTACAATTTCTGGCTGGGATCAAGCTTTAATATGTAAGAACTTTTCTCTTAAAATTTTCTTTAAAATAGGTGAACGTAAATCACATATACAATATGTACTGTGTACACTTCATATTATGGTTTGATACAAATACCAATATTGTTATATAGTGACTGATTAGAGTTTTATAATATGTTAATATTTTATGTATTATGATATAAAGTCACTTTTTAGGAAACTTAATTTTAAATTACAAAAACAGCATTGAAAATGTGTAGCAAATATAATACAATGTTGTGCAAATAGATGATGGATTTCTCGTCAAGTATTTCTAAAGTGAGTTTAAAAAATACATTTAGTAAAATCTATCGATCATAATTATACAAACAATAAGAGATGAACTCTAAAACAAAATACCAAAAGGAGAAATCATTTAAATAAAAAAATATGCTTATTTGGTTACTTTTTATTTATTCAAGTTGCAACTGGTCACATAGTTGATTTAAACTTATTGCTGATAAGTTACAAGAGTATTTTACATTTTGTCGAAGAAGTAGGACTATAAATCAGTTTAATTGAGATTGAAATTATAAATTTTATTATCACTAGCACTAATGCTAATACCAAAGTGAGATCATCAATATATATATGGTTGTGAGTCTCGCATTGCAGTTTGGCATAAATACCATTATTGTTTTAGCGACTAAGTTATGGTGATTGATAAATTAAAAGTATTTGCAACAAACAAAATAAAATATCTCATTTATGTTGAATTACAAAACAAGCGTAAGAGTAAATGTAGTAAATATAATACCATAATGTCTAAGCCGATAATGAATTGTATTTCTGAAGTACATTTAAAACATGGAATTTCATAAAATGTAATAAATGTTGTATGTCATTTCATAAATGTTGTTCTAATTTTCCCTCACACCTTTTTCCAAGCATATATTTACAAATAATGACAGACTAAAAACATAAAATACCAGAAAAAGTTAATGTAATTGTCAATAAAAATATTAGATCCGTGAAACTTGTTGAAATGTATTTACTTTGAATGTTGCTCTTAAACTCTTTGAATTAAAAAATATACTTATATTCAATCAATATTTATTTATATTCGAGTCCAACTTGCTTAGATAGTTGTTCAAACAATATTTCCACGAAATACTCTACAATTAATAGAAACTATCTCGATAATAATTTCTCAAATCATTATATTTATTTGTAATTAATTATGTGTAGAATTAGTAATAAAAATTTTTTATTTTTATATCGTCCAAAATCATACATTTTATAACATTTTTCAACAGTTCATAATTCTTCCTAATTACATAGTGTTTAATCTTTTTAAAACAAAATCTTTCGGCTATGGATCAAAGTTAACATCTTTTTACATAATTTTTTTACCAGCATGAAAACTGAAAAAAATTATTTATATGTAAGTTCTACGCAGGATAGTAATGGAAGCAGGTGACAGGCTACAGGTAAAGTTATCCACCAAATAATTTCTAAATCTAACATAAGTAAGGTAAATGTACCACCTAGAAACACTTCGTCAAATATAGACATTCGGTAGGAACACTTATATTATTTCAATATAAAAAGAAATGCTTTACACTTTTAACATAGAAGAAAAATTTTATTAGTTTTAATCGGTATTTATATATTCATAACTAAAATTGCAAACATTTCTCTTTAACATAACTAGAAGAAATAATTTATTTTATTGAGAGTGTTCTCAATAAAGGCCATGAGAGGCGAGTTTGCGCATAAAATGGAGGTGCGCCCTCAGGCTGATACCCATTATCGAAAAATATTAATACTGAATCGAATAATTTTTAAACCACAATAGCTGGCGGGGAAGAAAATTCAACGCATGATAGTTATGATGTGCAAACAGGCTACCTATATGAAGTTAGTAATCGAATTATTTCTAAACCAAAATAGGAATTGTATAATTAATTTATTATTAATAAAATTATTAATTAAATAATTCTCAAACCAAAATAAGCGGGGGAAGGTAGTTCCGTGCTTGAAAGTGAAGCCACGCTGACAATTAGCTACCTATAAAATTAATAAGCAAGTAATTTTGAAACGTCCCCTATAGCACTGAATATTTGAGGAATATTCCCTCAATATTCATTTGCCATTTTCGCAATTTTCACTAATATTCCCTCAACGTTAATGAACATGAAAGAAACCCTTAGGGAATATTCCTGCAAACCTTGATGACCGTTTTTCCATTCCTTTTCTAAAATGATCAGGTAGGCTACCTATTATTGTAATATTGCAGGAATATTCGTACAAGATTAATTAATACTAGACGAATATATAATTAAGGTTCACCAATTTTTCCTCGATTAAGATAAATATTCGTACAAGATTCATCGACACGAGAGGCGGGTGCGGGTTTCGTATCTTGTAAGTAATGGCACGCAGACAGGCTACCTAAATATTAATGCAGGAAGCCATTTCTAAACGTATGTAGGTTGGGCAGCGATCGAGTTTGATGCAAAAATGGAGCAGCGCATACGGACTAATAGAAAAAATTAATAATTAATTAATTCCTAAGCCAAAGAAGGCGGAGGATCGAATTTCCATACATTTTTTAATGCAAACGCGCAGGCGGGTAACCTATGCAATTGAGAAGCAAGATAGTTTTAAATATACGTAGGTAGTGTGGCAGCCAATTCGACGAAATGAAGTGGAGCAGCGTAGACGAGCCACGGATAATAAAATTAATAATTTGAGAATTCTTAAACCAAACCAGGCGGGGAATGCGAGTTCCGCGCTTGAAAGTGAAGGCACGCAGACAGGCTGCCTATGAAATTAATGCACGAAATAATTTTCAAATGTACGTAGGTAGAGGGAACGAGTTGTACGCAGAAAGTGGAGTAGCGCAGGCGGGCTAATAGAAAATTGATAATTAAAGAATTACTAAATCAAAATAAGCTGGAGAAGGAATTTCTACATTGTAAACTGAAAACGCGTAGATGGGCAACCTATGCAATTGAGAAACAAGAGAGTTTAAGATCTAAGTGTACAGTAACAGCCACTCCGACGCAGTGAAATGAAGGCACGCAGACAGGCTACCTACAAAATGAATGCAGGAAGCAATTTCTAAACGTATGTAGGATGGGAAGCGATCGAGTTTGATGCGAAAAGTGAAGCAGCGCAGACGGACTAATAAAAAAAATTAATAAATAAATAATTCCTAAACCAAAAAAGGCGAAGGATGGAAGTTCCATACATTTTTAAATGCAAATGCGCAGGCGGGTAACCTATCCAATTGAGACGCAAGTAGTTCTAAATCAAAGTAGGCAGTGGCAGCCAATTTAAGGCCATGAAGTGGAGCAGCGTAGACGAGCTTTGAATAATAAAATTAATAATTTGAGAATTCTTAAAACAAACCAGGCGGAGGATACGAGTTCCGACCCTGAAAGTGAAGGCACGCAGACAGGCTGCTTATTAAATTAATGCGCGAAATAATTTTTAAATGTAGGTAGGTAGAGGAAACGAGTTTTTCGCAGAAAGTGGAGCAGCGCAGACGGGCTAATAAAAAATTGATAATTAAATAATTACCAAAACAAAATAGGCTGGGGAAGGAATTTCTTCTTTGTTGCAACCTCACGGTTCAACAAAGTACAACTCGCTACGCTCGGGCCCTAACTCAGGCAGTGTAACAAAGTGCTACCTAGGTCACATGTATCGTAATGTACTATTTTATTAGCCCGGCTGCGCTGCGTCAAACTTGTTTCCTCTACCTACATATACGTTTAAAAAGTATTTCGCGCATTAATGTTACAGGTAGCTTTCTGCGTGCCTTTGCTTACAAGCACGGAAATCGCTTCCCCCTCCTATTTGAGTTTAGGAATTATTGAATTATTCATTTTTTATTAGCCCGTCTGCGCTGCTCCAATTTGTGCGTCAAACTCGATTCCTCTACGTACATATGTTTAATAATTACTTGCTTATTCATTTTATAGGTAGATGATCTGCGTGCTTTTACGTTTAAGCACGGAACTGGCAACTCCGCGTTCTTTGATTTAAAATTTATTTAATTATTAATTTCATTATTCATAGCTCATTTGCGCTTCTCCACTGTACTATGTCGAACTGGCTGCCACTGCCTACCTAGATTTAAAACTACTTGCCTCTCAATTACATGGGTTGTCCTTTTACGTGTTTATGGGATGCTCCACTTTCTGCGTCAAGCTCGTTACCCCTACCGACTTACGTTTAAATATTATTTACTCATGAATTTTATAGGTAGTTCGTCAATGCGTCCTTACTTTTGTGTGTAAATCTCGATGCCCCGCCCTTTTTAGTTAAGAACTAGTTATATTTGACTGATAATCTTATTATTCGCCCACAGCGCGCTTCCAATTTTGTGCGTTAAACTGCGTGCCTCCACTTTCAGGTACGGAACTGGCATCCACCGCCTGTTTTGCTTTAAGTATTATTAAATTATTAATATTATTAATAATAGCCCGTCTGCGCGGTTCCAGTTTACGGCGTCGAACTCGGTTTTCCTGCCTACTTACGTTTAAAAATCACTACTTGCTTCTTGATTGGATAGGTTGCCTGTCTGCGCGTTTTCAGTTTAATATGTGAATTCCTGCCCTGCCTTTTTCGGTATAGGAATTATCTAATTATGATTTTTTCTATTAGTAGCCCGTCTGCGCTGCTCCACTTTCTGCATCAAACTCGCTTCTCCTATTTACAACTTACGTTTCAAAATTACTTGCTAATTAATTTTATAGGTAGCTAATTGTCAGCGTGGCTTCACTTTCAAGCACGGAACTACCTTCCCCCGCTTATTTTGGTTTGAGAATTATTTAATTAATAATTTTATTAATAATAAATTAATTATACAGTTCCTATTTTTGTTTAGAAATAATTCGATTACTAACTTCATATAGGTAGCCAGTTTGCACACCGTAACTATCGTGCGTTGAATTTGCTTCCCCGCTAGCTATTGTGGTTTAAAAATTATTCGATTCGGTTTATTATTCGATAATTGGTATCAGCCTACGGGCGCACGTCCATTTTATGTGCAAACTCGCCTCTCATGCCTACTTAGGTTTAGGAATTTTTTGAATATTAAATTTATTTTCAGCCTGCCTGGGCGCCTTTCCTCTTGTGCGCATAACTTGCTTTTCCTGCCTAAGTAGAAGCGTGTTTTTAATTTCCTATGAACACTCTCAATAAAATAAATTATTTCTTCTAGTTATGTTAAACAGAAATGTTTACAATTTTAGTTATGAATATATAAATACCGATTAGAACTAATAACATTTTTCTTCTATGTTAAAAGTGTAAAGCATTTCTTTTTATATTGAAATAATATAAGTGTTCCTACCGAGGGTCTACATTTGACGAAGTGTTTCTAGGTGCCCGAATGAAAAAAAGAAATGTAGGAAAATGTAGAAAACCGTAAGAAATTGTACAAACCTGTAAGAAACTGTATAAAGCTGTATAAAACCATTGGTTTTCGGACATTTTATGGGAAACGATTTATACGGTTATATACACTTTTATACATTTTTACATATTTTTATACATTTAAAAAGAAAAAATTTTTTCCAGAAAATTTTCTTATATATGTACCAATTTTAATGAAATATAAGAAAACGTATAAAAATATACAAAACTGCTTAAAAGTTTATAAAAGTGTATATAAATGTAAGAATATGTAATATTTTACATTTTTATACATTTTCTTACGTTTTCATGTATTTTCTTACATTTTTTTACATTTCCTTACATTTTTTTACAATTTGTTTTTCCAGACTAATTTGACAAACTTAGTCATATTTGTTAGAAAATGTATAAAAATGTAAGAAAATGTAATAAAGTGTATAAAACCGAAAAAAAAATGTCCGAAAACCAATGGTTTTATACGGTTTTATACGGTTTCTTACGGTTTCTCACGATTTCTTACGTTTCCTTACATTTGTTATTTCCATACGGGTGGTACATTTACCTTACTTAGATTTAGAAATTATTTAATGGATAACTTTACTTGTAGCCTGTCACCTGCTCCCATTACTATCCTGCGTAGAACTTACATATAAATAATTTTTTTCAGTTTTTATGCTGGTAAAAAAATGATGTAAAAAGATGTTAACTTTGACCCATAGCTGAAAGATTTTGTTTTAAAAAGATTAAACACTATGTAATTAGGAATAATTATTGAAAAATGTTATAAAATGTATGATTTTGGACGATATAAAATGTTCCGAGTGAGGACTCTCCACAGACAAGTTCGAACGCGCATAAGTGCAATTCAGCACACTTCGCGCGGCGCATCGCAACGTGCCCAAAAGCAATGTCAGCTCGTGGAAAATCACGGCGACCACGTGCGACTAATTCCCCTCCTAGTCAATAAATGAAGAAGGTGGGAGGACACATAACGCGGATATAAAAACCAGGGAACGCAGCCCCGCGAGAACAGTAGAGAGGTATAGAACAAGAAAGAACGACCGCGTCGATAGACGACCTCAACAGGCAACCAGGAACTGACCAGCCACCCACGAGTCCACCAGACCACGTAACGAGACATCCGCGTCGCGAAACCAAATCCCTGGGCAGACTATCTACCTCTCTCTCACGCGAATACCAGTACATTCAATAAACAACATTTTACCGATAATCCACCGTAGTTCGTGTAATTATTCGTCTCTTGGTGTGTAACCTCGAGGCGACCGAGAACCAAACGAATACCCTTCACACGTAACAATTTTCTGGTGCTAGGTGTGGGGTTCCCGTTTCGAAACTCTCTGTCAATTATCGATTTCAGTCGCGTAAATCAAGAACGATAAGGCCAACAGGAAGGAACAATGTACTTCAAAATCATTGCACTTCTGATTTTTGGACTGCAAGGGTAAGCACATTACATATTCTGATAATTCTTGTCTTCCGTGGGGAAATCGCGTGGCTGGCACGGTTGCCTGTAATCCGTAATATTGTCGTCAAGTCAAGAGAATCTTAATATTATTGGACACAACATTTCTGAAGGGAGCATACAATATATACGCGTACATAATAACCTAGGAAAAGAAAAACGAAACCCAGTGTTATCTATTTAAAATAACTCCCTTCCAAAACTCCACCTTTCCTCTCCAGGTGCCTGCTTAACTAGCGGCGCTTCCCAAGATCTGCTTAACTAGTGGTCACTCTTACTCTTATCCTGGTGTCTGCTTAACTAGCGGCGCTTCCCAAGATCTGCTTAACTAGCGGTCACTCTTCCTCTTATCATGGTGCCTGCTTAACTAGCGGCGTTTCCCGAGATCTGCTTAACTAGCGATCAACCTTTCTCTTTCCGACCTCGTCCAAAGAAGAACTATATCTCAAATACAACGCTTCGTCAAACTGCCTGAACGACATACCTGTAAGCTAAACCCCAAATTATTAGCAATAATTATATCTCCTTAGGGAGGTAATATAAATTGTATATTATATCAAATCGCATGAATACGAGGAAATATGAGAGAAACTCGTAAAAAGGCAGACGTTCCGCCAGTTACTCGTACAATGAGCACTTTTAAAAGAACGATTGGACGGCATTGATCGATTGTTAGATAATTACGTGATACCCTTACCTTATTCTTACACCGTATTGAACCGTGAGGTTCACGATTACAAAAACCCCGCGGAAATCTCTTCATTCACAGACTGAAGCAAAAAATTTGACGAATTAATACAGTTCGCGGAAAATTATCTAGAATCCAACACCGGGGAACCCAAATCGTAGCCATGAACCGAAAACTATTTAATTTTGGAAAAAAGAAGGCAAGCTCCGTGAACAATCTAAGCGCGCCGGATCTTAGACCCCAGCCGCAAGACGGGGCAAGAGCTCTCGATCCCCTATTGACAATGAATGACGAATATTTGGAAACTCTCAGAAGGTAGCGGTACGAGAATGTTAACCCTCTGGTAGAAGCGACTACCCATTACCAAAAGGCTCTTAGTTTCCTAGAAATGGCAGAGCATCGCCCCTATGAGAGTGTGGTACGGCGCGCTTTGAATGCTGTGGATAAAGTCATTGCTAGGGGAAATGAATTTTACGCCGCCGACGAATTAGAAATAGCCGAATCAAGCAAGGCTCGACTAGAAGAGCTTTTGCAAGCGTGCCTCAGTAGAGGGAATAGCTGTGCGAGCAGCGTCGTGGGAGACCAGGCTGAAGATCACTACCGAAGGCTTCAAGAAAACGCCGGGGCCCAGCCAGCAAACGGCATGTTCCCCGCCAACAAAGGAAACTAAGTCGACCAAAGAGGCCGTGAAAATACATATGAGGCACGTACTCCAGTAGAATCAGAAAAATCCGGATCAAGACTCGTCGACGACCACCTGACATCGAGGATACAGGACAACTCAAAACCCTTTGGAGAGGACAGAGAAATTAACAACGAGGCCCTAAAACTCTCTGCGCCCTGGAAGCGCGAACAGCACGATACCGAACAGGTTCATTTTAACGACTACACGGGACCGTGGACCCCGTCGAAGAAAGCAACGGATTCTCGCAGTATGAATAACACAGAATACGCGTATTATGTAGGGCCCAATTCAGCGCAGCTGAGAGTGGAACAGGACCACCGACACCCTACATGGACTAAGGGGACGCACCGAGCCCACTGGAACAACACAAATGACGAATTGAGGTTGCACTATGCTCAACCGGTTAACATGACTCCCAGAGCGCAACCCGGATACTTGCGAGAGCACGAACAATCACCGGCGCATGAACAGTCGCACTTGCTCCCGAGTAGCCAACCGCCAATACATCACGCCTTGAAGTCGCTTTCCAATTTCGAGGGGGATTCCGCGAAGGTGCAGGGCTTCTGCCAAGTGGTACGAGATCTCCGCCGCCTGTATGAAGCTGAATCAGAATACTGGATAAGAAACAACGTCGGAAAATTACTCAAAGGAAGAGCAGAGGTCGAATTTGGGAGTCAGGTACTGGAATATAACTCGCTGGAGGAACTCCTCAACGACCTCGCCGCACGATACAGGAATAGGGAGAGCACAGATGATATTCTCCTCGAAATCAAGACCATTCGCCAGAAACCAGGGGAAGGTGCAGGGGACTACGGCCACAGAACTCAAGCCCTACTGAAACGTCTCCTAAGAGCACACGGTGCCGATCGTCGAATGCCAGAGGATGCAAAAGTATATCTTAAGGAAAAAAGAGAGAGAGAAACCCTCGAGCAATACCTGATCGGACTCGAAGGGGACCTGCAACATCAAGTAAGGAGTGCCGGTCCCAAGGACTTACGGACAGCAATAGAAAAAGCCATTGACATGGAGCAAAGTACGAGTGCACGCCGCAACGAAGTAAAGACTGAAAACCCTGCAGCCGAGGTCATAACTATCCGAAGAGCCCCAGCCAGGAAGTATGCGGCCACTGTGGGCGAGGTAATCATAAGGAAGAAGATTACTGGAGGAAAAACAGATGTTAGAGTATGTGACTTCTGCAACAAGAAAGGTCATCTATACGGGGACTGCAATACACTAAGACAAGCTTTAAGGGACCGAAAAATAACTTTAGAGACAATAAAAAGGGGTCCGGAAGCCACACAAGTTGCTAACCCTCCACAGGAGTGTACGCAAGTTACCCAGCGCCGACAATGGTGTCTCCTCCGTACACAACGCCACCCATTAGGACAAATGACGCAAACGATCCTCGCAGACAAAACAGGTGAGGAAGGCGCGACTACAATGAACGACGACCTCCCAATCGCAGTTACAACGGAAATCGTGATAATTACGAGAGACGAAACTATAATCGAAGTGAAAGGGCCAGAGAATGGCGCCCCGATACTCGTCGTGATAATTACCCCCGTCCGATGAACCAGAGGAGCAATAAAAATTACCGCCGAGATAGGTGGAATAGATACGACAATAATGATAGGACCAGATCTTACTGGATGGATAACAGCCGAAATCGAGACGATCGGGGACCCAGAGAAAGATCGAATGATACGAAGAATCACACTAACACCAATAACGGCGGCCGTCCGGAGAACAATACTAACTCACACGATCATTTAAACTCGCAGGATGCTCGGCGACAAAATCCTGCGGGGCCGAGCAATTAACCAGTACCGCGATAGAAAATAAAGCCCAGGCAGTGATAAGGTTTACACAGGCGGGTCGGAGGCCGCCTATTGTAAATCTAATGAGCCCGCACTTAAAAAGAGGGAGCGGTCAATTTTAGGTCGATACGGGAGCAGACGTAACATTAATTAAAAACAAATGCGTCAAAGAAGATATCCCTATTAATGGCGAACCTATCATCTCAATCAACGGCGCCACCCGAGGAAAATGCTTAACCATAGGTCAAGTACAGATCGACTTATGTGGGTTATTTTGTGAAGCACATATAGTCTCCGACGAGTTCTCAATCGATACGGATGGACCCCTCGGGTGGGATGTGTTATCAAAACATGAAGGCCAAGTGAATGCAGGTAGAAAGTGCCTGGAACTTAATCAACAAATTATCGCATTTTCAAAGGAGGAACAATTTGTGATTCCCCCAAATACCAGCCAAGTAATATATCCACGTGTACTAAATGAAGAAGAAGAAACGGGATTTGTCCCATTACAAAATTTAGGATGCGGAATCCTGTTTGGTAATTTTGTAGCAACGAATAAAGATGGTAAAGCTTATGCCCTTTGTTACAATACTAGCGATGAGACAGTGTCAATAAACACGCCATCGGTGACTTTAGAATCCTACGAGCATGTTAGGGAAAAAGATGAATTATTCGACGAAGATAGCAACAATGGCTACGAGGAAGTCGAACTGAAACGTGCGAATGTACTCAGTATGGTTTCGGGGGAAGAAAAAGATAGGCCGACAAGGATATTTGAATTAATCGATCCGGACACTTTGAAGGGCCTCGATGAACAAGAAATCGAGCACATAAAAGAGTTAATAAATGAACGCCCACACATATTTGAGTTACCGGGCGAAAAGCTAAAAGCTACGCATTTGGTTACGCACAAGATAGAGACAACAACAAATGTGCCGGTACGAGTGAAACGACATCACCACCCTCCTGCGATACGAGAAGAGATGCAGCGCCAAATATCCAAATATTTGGATGAAGGAATAATAAGACCCTCTAACAGCCCTTACTCTTCTATGATGTGGGTGGTCCCTAAAAAGAGTGGAAGAAATGGAGAAAAGAGATGGCGCATGGTCACCGATTTTCGCCAATTAAATGAAGTCACCGTAGGTAATAGCTACCCACTCCCTCTTACTACAGATATAATAGACGTTGTAGCATCCGCCGCATACATCACGGCCATAGACTTAAAAAACGGATTTTATCAGATCCCTATGGATCCCGAAGACGCCCACAAGACGGCGTTCGCAGGTCCGTATGGTCACTACGAATATACACGTATGGGCATGGGGTTACGAAATGCGCCCGCGACTTTCCAAGCACTCATGGACCTCACACTAAGTGGTCTACAGGGCGTAGAATTGTACGTATATTTAGATGACATAATAATATTTGCATCTAGTTTGGAGGAGCACGGTAAGAAATTCCAAAGATTAATGAAGAGACTCGATAACGCCAATTTAACTATAGAGCCATCCAAATGTCAATTCCCCAAAGAGAAGCCTGCTTCTTAGGGCACGTCGCCGGCAATGATCAGATTCGCCCTGACCCCAAGAAAATCGAAGCTGTAAAGAACTTTCCAGTACCAACCACTAAGAAAAAGGTAAAACAGTTCTACGGGTTGGCCAGCTACTATCGCAAATTCATAAAGAATTTCGCAAAGATCGCGCTTTCCTTATCTCAACTACTGGCAGGGAAAAGCAATCAAAAGAAGTCTGATTATGTATGGGGAGAAAAAGAAAACGAGGCTTTCGAAGAACTAAAAAGATACCTGTGCAGTAAGCCAGTACTCATAGCACCGGATATGACGAAGAAATTCATCGTCAAGACAGACGCTAGTGATTTTGCCTTAGGGGCAGTATTGGGCCAAGGGGAAGTAGGCAAGGACCAAGTCTGCAATTATGGCTCTAGATGTCTCCGAGGAGCGGAGTTACGTTATTCCACGTACGATCACGAACTACTCGCTATCGTATTTGCAAAAGACCTATTCCGTCCCTTCTTGTATGGCAGAAAATTCACCGTTGTCACGGACCACGAGCCCTTGAAACATTTCCATAAAACCAAAAAGCCAGATTTACGCTTTAATCGCTTGAAAGCCGACTTATGCGGCTATGAATTCGATATTATCTATCGCCCGGGACCTCGAAATTGTAACGCAGATGCACTCTCACGGAACCCGATTATTCACGAAGGGGAAGTTAATCCAGAACTCCCGCGGGTCCAATTATATGAACTCGCTGCAAAACAAGAGGAAGACGACAACTACAACGAACACGACCCCCCGATTATTGTGTGTACTGCATCTGACAAGGGCAACGAAGAGAAACAGGTTCCCGGTAAGGGAAGGTCCGCCCGTAACATCAGGAGGGCCGACCTCGAGCTCTGAAGACTCTGGAAACCCACGAGAAAAGAAAATTCCGAATCTAGAGTCCTCAATAGATTCAGACAATCTGGAAGACACGGAAACCGGCGGCGACGACGCACAAACCGTTGCATCTCAGAAAGGAAGACGCAAGTACACAAAAAGGAAAACAACCAGAACAGGTGCAACATATCCCAAATTCGAGAGGATAAGCAACTCTAACATGCCTCCGGAGGAATCGACATTAAGTCAAGGGGAGGCGAATAAAAACCTCGCCTACTTGCACAAAAGCGCAAACATACGTATGGAAATCGCAAAGGCAAGCACGCCGTTGGAAGGTATTATCATGCCCCCACCCAGATTACCTCCAGTCAGACAACCAGTGCTTCGGCAAAAATTGCAATTTGATGAAAACCCGACAGAGTCGGCTGCCGAGACTGATACCGATTTGGCAAATATAATGGAATTTCCGGAAATAATCCATCAAAAGAACAGATGCGAAGAGGTTGGAGAACAAAATGTAGACAAAAAATCGAAGGAATCACCAGACATGGACAAACCCATATATAAGAAAAGAGAATTCCTAGTGGTTAGAAACGTCGGCGACAGCTTTTATCTTTGTCAAGCAGCACGGAACGTATACAAAACTAAACCACGCAATCGAATTCAGTGGCTTACGCGTTCCTTAACAAACATTGATACCTACAAGTTAGACTACCATGACGATATAGAATTCGGTTGTGTTCTCACGAACCTAAACCTAGAGAAATTAAAAGCGAATAGATTTCGCCTACCCGTCAGCGAGAGGAAACTTATAGAAAATGCGAAACAAATAAATTGCCAACACAGGAGGAAACGCTGAGCCAGCGAACAAATAATCCTGATAGTGCCATCGGACTAGCCGAAATGGGAGAGCAACCGGAGCGAGAGAAACCTGATGCCCCCAACAGGAGGGAGGAAAGCATACCACTGCAAAATTCCCGTGCCGGATGGGAAAAACCAACGAACGTCTCACGAAACACGACCTCTTCAGCAAGACCCGTATCAGCGTCACCGAATCCGATGAAACAGATATTGCACGGTGGTAGCGAAAAAACTAAAGTAAAATTTACGGTAGAAATGGAAGAGCGTGAACGAGAAGGAAAAACCGGATATAGGATAGATATTTAGGAGGCCCAGGAAAATGGTAAGGCAACGGGCGGACGTCCAGAGGACACACAAGGTCAGTGCAGCCCTGCGCACTTTTCAACACCCAAAGAAAATAGATATCATCCTGATGAACCCTGCGACCTGTCTTATATCCATGAAATGTCCCCATTTCGACACTCACAAGAGCAAGGCGAGCAACCGCTAATTGACTGCGGGCCACGCGAGAAATTTTATTACCTGACACCGCATACTGATATCGATGAGATCATGCAGACCGACCCTGGCGGATCAAGCCCGCAACGAACGCAAGACCCTACAGTTGAGCCGAACAGACAAGGAGTACTAATGCACGACAGCAGCGAAATTCAAATCCAGGACTCTGCAGCTTTGTCAGGAAGGGGAGAACTATTTTCACACGATAGTACCGAAGTAGGAGATATACACACAACCGAAATGCACATGGACGTCCAGCCAACGGAACTACTTGACAACGTCGATGGAAACACCATGGACATAAGCGAGGTAGAAGATATATTGATGAAACAATTTTACGTTTACACAGAACACTCGAGTTGTGCGGAGCCACATACCGCGTTAAGGAGAGACTGTGACATCCCGAGCTCCCCTCCGGGGAACTGCCTTTTCTACTCTCTTATAAAAATCCAGAAATTACCCTTATCAGCCATCAAATTGCGGCAGAAATTATTAAATAGTCCAGCATTAGCAGAGTGCGGGAACCCGCAGGAAACGTGTGAGATCTTATCTTCACAGGAAGAATATGGGGAGGCGGACTGCATTTTCATTTTCTCTCAAACATACAAGAAAAACGTATGCGTCCATTATCATCTAAAGGACACGACCAAGTACCTTCATTACAAATACGATGAGACGGGTGAATTCATGCACCTACATCTAGAAGGCATTCATTTCACGCCATACCAGCGCATCGAAGAGCGTGGAAGAAGGGAAGTATCACCTGGTACGTTGCACGCTATACAAGCAGCTGATGAAGTGCGTGACTCAGCTGATGCAGTGTCTGAGGCTGAGAACTCACCAGCTGTTGCACCGATAAGACTT
Source organism: Torymus aiolomorphi (assembly GCA_036365515.1). Lineage (NCBI taxonomy): Eukaryota > Metazoa > Arthropoda > Insecta > Hymenoptera > Torymidae > Torymus > Torymus aiolomorphi. The sequence goes on along the minus strand of CM070875.1, from coordinate 149,427,917 downwards.
AGCGGAGCCTTGACCCGATATCTCACAGCTGACGCGAGACCTTCGTACGCGTCACCGCCTTGGGAACGAGAGAAAGCGAGTCAAGATAACTTCGTAGCAGTGAAACAGCTTGACGAGCATCCCTTCGCCTACCGAGAAAACTTGGTTTATGTCCTATCAACGGACCTATTTCTGGGCACCGAAATTCTCGAAGCCCTAATTGAAAGACGTTATATCGTCGAAGATGAATTGTTGAGTACACCAAGATCGATCAAAGAAATTTGGATAACAGAGAAGAATAATATAAAAATGTTCGGCATATTTCTAAAAGACCACGTAGATAATAGACCGATACGTCTGGACATCAAACAATTGATAAAAACCCTGAAACATCTGCTTGTGAAATTCGATACTAAATCAATAGGGATAATAAAAGACCTCGGAATGCTAACTGTGTCAGAATGAAACTTCGTCATTGAGCAAATAAATAAGACCTTCAAGGGCATGAAAATTTCAATACATTTCTTCAGAAATAATTTACCAGTGCCGAAAGTCGAAGATAGGTATGGACTCGTAAAAGAATACCACGAATCCGCTATAGGAGGACACAAAGGTATGACAAAAACGTATGATAAGTTAGCATACGAATATTACTGGCGTAACATGCAGGCAGACGTTTGCCAATACGTGCGCGGATGCCCGGATTGCCAGTCACAAAAGCTGATACGAGTAAAAACAAGGCTCCCAATGCTTATAAGTATAATTTGCACGCATATTTCAAATAAACAAATTCTCGACTACAGCATACCATCCCCAATCTAATGGAAGCATCGAAAGAATCCACCATACGCTCAATGAATATCTAAATCTGTATTTACAAGGACGCTCCAATTGGGACCTCCTACTACCACTAGCATACATATAGCACAGCATGCATACAACGCAACAATGCATGAAGGGCTAGGGTATACGCCACACGAGATAGTGTTCGGCTCAAGGGCACGCACACCATCTAGCTTCCCATCAAAAGAATACCTGCAAACATACAGCGAGTACATGGCAGACAGAACTCATGCACTAGCCCAGATGCGCACGTTGGCCGCTATGAATCTGAGCCAATCCAAATATAAGTCGAAATTTTACTACGACCAGCGACAGAATACACGACATTTTAGACGAGGAGAAATGGTGTATGTCCAAACAACACCCAAACCAGGAAAAACAGACCCGCAGTATACAGGTCCATGCGAAATAATAGATATTAATCCCGAGACGTACAGCGTAGAAATAAGGAAGGGTGAACAATCACGCATCATACATATGGACATGGCAAAACGTAGCTACGAGTTGCCAAAAAGCCAATAAACACCAAGGCGAAAATTTAATCTTCCGCAGTCCTCGGACGCCGTGTCACCTTATAAGTGATTACTAATGTGCCTTTAAACTTTTCCGCGGCCCTTGGACGCCGCTGTAGATGAGGATAAACACGTATACTCGAAATCCCTTCATGCGAGATAATTATCATGCGCCACCGCCGGTAAAGCAAGCCATAACTCTTGCCGGCACATGGTAACGCACGCGCGCAGAGAACCCTTGCGATTCTCAGACGTCGCGCAAGAACCTTACCTCACAGAAAAAAAAATAAAAAGAAAAACACACCTACCTATATATATCAAACCGCAGCTGCCTTGAGGAATTCTTTTACCACAGAATGTAGTCAATGAGTGCTCCCTTGGGCTCTGATATTTTAGCCACAATATTAATATCATCGTTGAAAAGTAACCTAGAGTGTAAATTGAGGTAGTTCACCTAAAATTCAATTTTCTTTAGAAATTTCATAAGCATTGGTGTACACACTCCTACTTCTACGTTTTATCGATTTTTGAAACCTGGGTATAGGGAACGGTACTAATTATTAGGATAATTAATGCTGTTGAAATAATGATATATATTATATTGCGCGAGAATGTAAATATTTGGAAGTCGCACGAGAGACGAAAACAGCGAGCGCGACACACGCACATTATAGGTTCCCCCACTCCAGCACCTATGGTGTGACTTGCGAGCGTGCACGGCAGCGACGAACGCGAGCCCCGCTCTCTTGGCTCTCAGCTCTCGTAAGGAGCGGCACGCGGTGCCCAAGCGTATGGCGCTGTATTGTATTATATTTCTATTTTAATAAATATCCTTTTACCAACAACCACGATTTTTTCTCTCTCATTTTAACATGGTAGCAGAGCGTGGTTACATGGAAAAGGATATTCGTCAGTAACTCTGACCCAATACAAGCCTCGGCGAGTATTGGGGGCAGTTTGCTGCAAGGTGAAAAAGTTTGCATTGACTCGGAAGATGACTTGGAAATGAAAGTAGAAACAGACGAAGAAAGTGAAAAGACAGTAAGCGAAGAAAAGTGTGAAAAATGATTTGTGAATATCGTGAATAAGATTATAAGACTAAGAAGAACAAGTAAAGTGTTTGAAGAAAACGGAAGAGAAAATAGAAGAGTCATCATGGCGGACGAGTACAAAGTAACGCTACCAATTTTCGATGGAAAAGATTATAGTACGTGGAAGAAGAGAATTATAGTATTGTTGAAACTGAAAAAATGTGAAGAAGTTATACAGAGAGCGAGAGCTGAAGGTGATAATGAAGCCACGTGGAACGAGAAAAATTTGAAAGCGATGAATTACATATACGCTGCACTGACGAACAGACAAATGGAATTAGTCAATGAGGAAAACACAAGCTATGAAATAATTAAGAAACTGGATAAATTGTATTTGCGTGAATCAACCGCATTACAAATTTGTGTGAGAAATAAACTGGATAGATTAAAATTAAAAGATTATAGTGAAACAAGTGAATTCTTCAGTGAATTTGAAAAACTAATAATTGAATTGAAAAATGCGGGTGCTACAATAAATGAAAAAGAAAGATTGAACTATTTGTTAAGAACATTGCCAAGTTCATTAAGCCATATTGGTGATTTAGTAGATGTGATGCCAAAACAAGAAAGGACAGCGGATTATGTTATAAACAAAATAAAGATATATGAAGACCGAGAAAAAGAAGAAAATCAAAATACGAGAAATAGAAGTTCAAGCGTATTTAAAATTGAGAAGAAAAATGATGGATCGTGCTTCAGATGCGGGAAGCAAGGTCACTACCAGTACGAATGTACGAGCCAAGGCAACGCGAGAAATTCTTGGAGAGGCTCAAGAGGAGCCGGACAGCAACAAGCGCGAGGAGGCGCACACCATCAACAACACCAGCAGCGAGGCGGAAACAGCCATAGCAGAGGCAACGGTGGCTATCGAGGCAGAGACGCAGGTCAACGAGGACGAGGCGGACAATATCAACAGGATCGACAGCCTACGAGCCGAGACCCGACGACGTTAACAACAGAAGTCGAGGGTAATGTGAATACATGTGTAGAGGTAAATAGCTGCGAAAATAATATAGAATGGGTTCTAGATAGCGGATGCTCCGACCATATTGTAAATAATGAAAAATACTTTGCGAAAGTAAATAAAATAGAAAATCCGATAAATGTAAAAGTGGGAGATGGTCGTGTATTAAGAGCAACTAGTATAGGCGAGATTAAAGCTAAATTCAAAACATATTATACTGAAACAGAAATTATAATAAAAAATGTATTTTTTGTAAAAGAAATGGATAGGAATTTAATGAGTTTCGGGAAAGTAGTAGAAAATTTGAAAATTGTATCTAGAGGAAATACCGCGAAAATTTATAACCGTGAAAATGAATTAATAGCAGTAGCAAATAAAGTAAATAATTTGTAAAAGATAAACACTGTGTTAGAGAATAAACAGACCTATATAACTGAAAATGTAAATATCGGTATGACCGTGAAGGAAAAATTCCATAGAATGCTAGGACATGTTAATTTTGGATATTTGAATATTTTGAGTCGAAATAATTTAGTAGAAGGTTTGCCAAATAATTTAGAAAGCGATTATATAAAATGCGGCACATGTGTGAGGAATAAAATGACAAATACTAGTTTTGAAAATAATAGACATAGAGCTAGGGATGTTGGAGAGATTATACATGCGGATGTGAATGGACCGCAGAAAACAGAAGGATATAGGGGGGAAAAATATTTTCTAGTCTTAGTCGATGATTATAGTAAAGCTATAAAAGTATATACAATGAAAGGAAAAAATGAAGTCTTTGACTGTATTGTTACATATGTTAATTTCGTTGAAAATGTAACGGGAAATGTTCCCCCACTCCAGCACCTATGGTGTGACTTGCGAGCGTGCACGGCAGCGACGAACGCGAGCCCCGCTCTCTTGGCTCTCAGCTCTCGTAAGGAGCGGCACGCGATGCCCAAGCGTATGGCGCTGTATTGTATTATATTTCTATTTTAATAAATATCCTTTTACCAACAACCACGACTTTTTCTCTCTCATTTTAACAAATGCCAAAGTTACAACTCTAATATGGGAAGTATAGGTTAAGTATGTATTTAGGACTCGGTTTTATTTGAATACAATGCCAATTTTCTTATATTAATAATTTTAATATTTTGTAGTATGACAAGCGGTACTATTTTTCGGGAAATGATCATTCGAAGAAAATTTCCATGTTATTTGTATACATATATATAGTCGCATCATACAAGTCGTACTGTTTGAAATATTGTATAGGCACCTCATTTTTTTACGTCGTTCTTTATATTATTTTTACAATGGAATAGTATAACAATAATAAACGAGTTGCTAAAAAGCCAATAAACACCAAGGCGAACAGAAAATTTTCCGCGGCCCTCGGACGCCGCGCACACGACACATGCTCGATTACGATAAATTCTTGTAATTAAGGTAGTATTCGAGTATACTTGGCTCTGAGGAATATTATTAAGGGGAGATATCGAGAACGTTATAAAAAAAACGAGACAGATTAGCGAGTAAAAAAACATGAGCCGAAATACAACCTCAGCATAACAAAAACCCAAAGTAATACGTTACCCAATAATACTAACTACCAATGCATCCTTAGTCAATACTTAAACCATAAAGTACAGGCAGAAACATCGTTACAACGTAACTGAAAAGTTTGAACTTAATATGCAACTTGGTCTGATAAATAAGGGATAAAGACATTGTATTCGTATAAGTCATGAATGGTATTTATAACAAAATTTTGGTTTTATATATGGAATAAGTATTCAAATTACTTTAATTACCAATGAAAAACCATGAATATTGTTCTGATTATAGTTAATATGTTAATGTGTTAATATGTGTAGTTAATAAGTTTACTCTGAAACAAAATATAATATCCAAATTTCAAAATTTCATAAAAGTGTTAATGTTACAAGGTGAAATGAAATTTCAGTTCATAATATTGCAATGTTAATAGTATAATATTGAAGGTAAGGAAGAACTTGAACTTGCGCTTGAACTTGCTAGTTAATAATAATATTGATGATAATCAATAGGGAGTCTTTGCGGATATCGAGGAATTTAAGGGAAGACCAACAATAACAAGAAATAAATAACATCAATATAAAACACATGTATTAAAAGAAAAAAGGGTATGAGGATAAATTCTCGTACAGAAAATACATTGAGTTAAATTCTATTTATCATTGATAGCCACACATTGATACCCAAGGCAGAGTAGGCTCCGGCGACTAGGGCAGTCCCGATCGGGATGTTGGACTACGGGGCTCCGTGTGCGGGGGAAGCACATTATTCGCTCCCTGTTTGGGTGAGACCGGTCCTCTTCCCCATTGCTCCCGTAGATAATAAGCCCGGTCGAAGCGGGGAATCCGCGCTCGCCCCCGAAATGGAGCTCGAAAAGGCGCTGGTTGGGCTCCCAGGTTGGTGCACTCGCCTTCACTGGGCTGCTCAAAGAAAGGAGAATTTAAATATTAGAATAAAAAAAAACACATAGAAATATGTTAGAAAAATATATAGAAATAATAACGAAATTAGTTAGGGTCCTTACCAAAACATTACGCAGGGATATAACGATGTACGCTTCAGCAAGAGAAACCTCCAGGCCTCCTAAGTACAAGAACTGTTCGTGACTTTGCATGCTGGACTCCAGAAGCTTCTGATAACTACGGACGCCTCGCCGCCGACTTATATAGGGCTGGATGAACAGATGAGAAGATATTAAGTGGGGAAATGGTCATAGAAGAAAGATAATCTGTGGACTAAACAGCCACGCTTCTCCTACCTCAACTGACATAGTCCTACCACCGACACATCTGATAGTGTCTGATAGCATCCGCTTAGTCAGCAGTTGTCACCACATTGCAGTGCCTCCGGTGGCTACCGAAACCACGAGGCTTAAACTTCCTGTGGCACACGGCAGCGGTCGCTCCTCGCGTTATCACCGGAGCCGCCTCAGCGCAACTGCGAACCGCGGAGCGACAGTCGCGCGCCTTATCTCCGCCAGCGACCCCTGTAAGCAGAAATGAGGCGTGAGAAAGGATGGAAACATGAGGAGAAAGTATTCATAGCTACATACGATACCTTAAGCCACTGGACCCCCACCTGAGGACGGCATCTTCGACGGGTGCGTGCGAACGCCGTCGCATTGAAAAGATGCTGGCAGTTCGGGCACCATTGGATGTTGCTGCCCAAACTACCAGACGGGTGCCGATTTCGGATGTGCCGTGCCAGGAATGCCTCGCTGGTATATACATCCAGGCACAGACGGCAGGCAAATAAGAAACCGGGGGCTGTCCCTCTGCCATGCACCCGGCGATGCTGACGGCCGTTTGCAGCCGTGCTCGCAACGTTGAGACAGTGCGGATGGCTACACTCATACGTCCGGCATGAATGCTGGCGCATGGTGGTGTAAGCCCCAGGATTGGGAGAGACGGCGACCACCGCGCAATTCTCGCATGCACACGGGATGAAGGTGTGTGCCAAATAATTCCACCCGACCCCTCCCACATTCACGGCCTCAGACAGATTAAGGCCTGTGTTCAGGACCTGGTGGTAAACACCTTTCCTCACATAAACCAGCGTACCAGGCTGCTGGCAAACAAACTGATAGGGTATCCCATTATCCTTCAGGAACGACGGAGTGAGTGTAATGTTCTTATGGTGCATGGGCGTTGGACATCCTTCACCGATAGGAACATTCTCTCCCTCAGCGTGTAACTCGTCCAACTTTGTCCGAAGGAGAGCACAAAGCGCTGCATTGAAAGATGGGCGGACAAACAGCCACAACTTCTCGGCGCCCTGCTCGCCCCAATGGACAAGGTTGCACGAGTCCAAGCATCCATCTTCAAGATGGAGCTCGGTAAAAGATAGTCGCCCGGCCAGATAATACGTTGGCGTATTAATTCCGGGCGAGCAACCGAGATGGGAGTGAACCGCGCTGTGAATATTGAGGGGGGCAGCCGATAAATAGCTGGGGAGCCGAGTGGAGACGGCGGAAAAATTCATCCCGTACACCGGGGAAACCAGATGGTCTGAAATATCCCTCAGCTTGGCATCCATGAAGGCGTCTGAGTCATTTAGACTCTGTAAAGGCGCAGACGTGGATCTAAAACCCTAAAAACAAAGATACACAGCGGAAGAATATATAAAGCGAAAGGAATAAGGGGATCACAGGAATAATAATCTCACCTGTAGCTTTTCAGCAATGAAAGTAAGGGGCTTCCCCGCGAGGCTCTGGTCATCCTTATCGTTGATGGATAAACCATCCACGCTGGTCTTAGGGAGAGACTGGGCGCTAAATCTTTCGCTGCGCAACAGCCCCGTAAATTGGCGCATCACTTCCGAGGAATCGGGTGGAGTGAGCACCTGAGGAAACTGAAAATAACAGGAGGCGACAAAAATTACAAAAAGAAAGAAAAAAGAGAAATTGCTAAATAAAATTTTTACACTATAAAATAAAGAAAGGAGAGGAACAGAAATCTATATTCTAGTATTACACACGCAAGTCGCTAAGAGGGTTGGGTGCATGGACGAAGTGCTATAGGATATGGAAAGAAAACCTCTCGAGGAGCTAAGATAGAGGTAAGAAGGGTCCAGAAGAAAAGACTCTCAGTCTGCTCACAACTGTCGAGCCAGTAGAACGTTCGTTCTAATTCTCGTATACATCAGAACAGCACAGAAAATCTTCGTAAATACCTACAAGGTTTTATTAAGACCTGTAAGAAAAAACGCGGGAAGATTTGCACGCTCGACCTCTTCAAGCTTCTTCTGCTCTATATTAGCGAACCGTTCGCTAACACACAAGCAAGATGGTGCCTGAATACCACCCGGTCTTCGCGGGGACCCGCTTGGTATATCGTACAATAGAATTAGAAACAGGGCTGGGAAACCTCCAAGGTCTACAAGAAGACCAGTGGGATACGATCGCCAACCTATGCGATAGAGTGAAAACTTTAGAGAAGCAGGTAGCGGAGCAGAGGGAGGTGATCAATGAACTAGTGGACGAATTAGATCACAACATGGAAGTCATCGAGGAAACAACAAAAAGGCAAAAGGGGATGGATAACCACTTACGGCAACTACGGGACTTCGCAATAAGGCGCAGTAGGGCCATATAACGCCGATTTAAGAAACACAACATTATTTTCCAGGACCTCGCAGAACAATTCAAGAATTTAAAAATCTAAAATTTAACCGGTAAGCAATATAGTGCGATTATTTATATTATTATATCGTGACATATAGTGAAAATCGTGAAATAAAAATTTATATTACGAACCCATTACAAAAAAAAATATTTTCTGAAAATGCAATACAAAAAAGAACAACAATTGTACTACCGAACTCCGTATAAAAAAAAACAAAAAAAAAAAAAAAAAAAACACCGCTGCCAATTCATTTAATCCTTGTAACAATTAGGAGCTGCAAGATCCTCTTTAATTTTAATATCTTCATTATATTCATTACACCGTTCATTTAATATAAACAGAAAATATAATATTATATACGAATTCAAATTAATATAACTGCATATAAAAAAAAGTTAAGATCACTCCTATTTCATCAGCGAGCTGTATAAATTTTACCTTGCTTATATTGGGAAATGTAAAAAGGACCTTAAAACTCAGAATATACACGTAAGTATACTAAATCACCTATAGGACCCTAGCACGTCAAATTCGTATCCTACAACTAAATCACTTAACACTCTAATATCTATATCATTTTCTGCAGCAAAACCTGCCATTACTATTTTACCCTGAGTTGGAGTCTAAGAAGTTCGCGTACTGACTTCTTTATAAGTGCTATTTATTTAAAAACAAATAATTCATGTAATTTACAAGTTAAAGGAATAGTTAAATGTTATTTTTATTATTATTTAAATTTATGTTCAAATTTGAGATAAAATGAGAATTAAAAATTATAAGTTATTATGCAAAAAATAGAACCAGTTAATATTAAAAATGTTTTGTAAAGTATCCTGCAAGATAAATTGAAAGAAAATTTGTAACTATACTAACTTTAAACTATTGAGTAATAAACTTTATGTGCAAAAAAAAAAAGATCAGAACTAAATGTAAATAAGGTAACATACGAATATTTGTCAAAACTTATAAATACTTAATATTTACTGAATTTAGTGTACCTATAGAGGTAATAATTAATTTCGAAACTATTCTTACTGTACAATTTGCATAACTTGGAGATAACATTTTTAATGTTATATGTGCCGCTCTTAGTTCCATACATTTTTCTCAGACTTCTTAATAACTTTTATCAAAGCATCTTCTCCTATGAACCTTTTCTGATACTCTTATCCCTTTGGAAAAGGAAGAATCTTTCTTGTGTTCCACGATTTCCTTCCATTTTGAAGCAATTACACGCTGTGAGTTCTCAGACTTTAAATACTCATATACAAAATTACTTTCATACAAAATTTTAAGGGTTAGAGATTTTTGCGTAAGGTAAATGTACCAGTAACTGGACGCTTTATAGCTATGCATGAAATAATCTGTTAGTCAAAGAATAAAAATTATAATTTCATGAGTACCTTTAGTTTTACGTAATATTAAATTTCGCTTAAGAAATTGAAATAGAAAAATTAATATGTAACCTCCCTTTCTTTAATGACTAAAACATACAAAAATGCCCATGTCCTAATACATAGACACAGAAAATGAGTATGTCCCCGTGCCCCAATTTCGATGTACCAGCACCTAGCCAATAGAGATTCCGCCAACCGAGTAGTTCAAAATTGTATGTCTTCTTTTTGCATTACAAAATGCATGTCAACAAAAATTTTTATAATGCTAATATAACACTTTTAAATATATACAAAAATCTCAATTACAAATCACTAAATAAAGTTATTATTTATAATTACAAAATAATATAGAATTTGTAATGTAGAATTTGTAATTACAAATCACTAAATAAAGCTACATTATTTATAATTACAAAATAATATAGAATTTGTAAGTTAAGAACTTTCAATTTTACTAAGTTATAAATTTAACCACAGTTCAAAATTTTTGTTCGATTAAAATATAATATTATCATTAAACACATTATTTATAATTACAAATTAATATAGAAATTGTAATTTAAAAAAAAAACTTTCAATTTCACTAAGGTTATAAATTTAACCACAGTTCAAAATTTTTCGATTAACATATAATATTATCATTAAACACATTATTTATAATTACAAAATAATATAAATTTTGCAAGTTAAAAACTTTCAATTGTACTTAATTTATAAATTTAATCACAAATAAAAATTTTTGATTAAAATACATATAAAGTTATCATCAAACACATTATTTATAATTACAATTTAATACAATTTTTTCCAAAAAGCATATTATTGTTCTAAATCGACGAAATAAATATGACACCTCATCCTCAACTCTCATTGTACTGAATTTATAAATTTAATCACAAATCAAAGTTTTTGATTAAAATACATATAAAGTTATCATCAAACACATTATTTATAATTACAATTTAATACAATTTTTTCCAAAAAGCATATTATTGTTCTAAATCGACGAAATAAATATGACACCTCATCCTCAACTCTCATCAAGATGTAAATGTACGGATATCACCAATCCATAACTATATCCGTTTGTTAATACGGATTGCTAAAAAAAAAAAAATCTTCCAACTCAAAAACGCAATACTATTCTAAATTGATTATATCCCCAAATCCAAATTCTCAACAGAAATGACTTTAAAATAACCCCAGAAGATATGAACAGAGAGTATGGAGCATAGTACAAGAATAAGTGCTTATATGCACTCGTAAGGTGTAAATATACACTGAAAAAACTCTGGCACGAGAGACATCTTTATTTCTTTGCGGAGGTCATTTTAAGGTTATGTACGTCTGTTGTCCCGCACAGCAAATCTGTTGTATGGCAAGGGAGCTCTGTCGTCCCTTTTTCGGGGCATCTGCTCAACCGCCGTGTGGCGCACTCGTCTCGGCGCGTCTCTTACCCCGACAGGGACGTGAGAACTCCCTTAGCAGGAACAACAGACATACGTAATCATCGGCTCGACATCTGTTTTCATTTTGGAACGTCTTGTATGCCAGAGTTTTTTCAGTGTAGCTATCAACTGTAAAAGAGTGGGAAACCTTACCCCGCATGAGATACCAGTGTATACTGTATGGCATATACACACACATCCATACGGACGATTTCAAATAATATAATTCACAACTCGTTACTCTGGCTCAAATAGATTAGTAAGAAATAGTATTGTTTGAAATAAGGAACCCTTTCAAAAATAATATCTTACAGCAACTAGATACACATTTAGGGGCTTTTCATCAAAACAATAATCGCAAGAAACGAAGTAATTGTTATTTGCTACAAGAAAGTATTGGATTTTGTTACCAACCTCAGTCGAGCGGTATATATATATATATATATATATATATATATATATATGGAACGTGACTTATGCAGACACTTTCTGAACTGGTGCGAGACTTATGCTGACTTTGCGGTACTTATGCGGACGTCCGCATAATTTTTACATGTTAATTTTACATAAATATTAACACGCGATGTCAACATAAGTCCTGTTTCATGTATATATATATATATATATATATATATATATATATATATATATATATATATATATATATATATATATATATATATATATAACTTAGTACACCGCTACCTTCCAGGACACCTACAGGTTTTCTGCAATAGAAGTAGGTATAAAACGTTAAACAGTATATAAGTGACTAAAGAAATAATATCCCTCAGGGTGTTGACTAACACCACGACGCCTACGGCGCCCCCTTTCAGTTCCGCAGTATTTTACGTTGATTTCGGAAAAATTTTACGGAAAAAAACGTTGTGAAAGAAACCCTAAATGTCCTGAATAATACAAAAATGTCCTGAAAGGTAGCGATAAATATATTCCTAATTCAGTACAGTCCTGAAAACATGCAAATGTCCTGAAACATAGCGGTAAACCAATGAAAAGTCCTGAAACATAGCGGTGAACAGATACATATATTGTAATATATAACCTACATATACAATAACATTAAACCAGAGAAAAATTAGTTATCTAATATTTATGTCTACCTTTAAACTATCCTGTTTGGAAGAAAATTTCTTAAGTCAATAAAATAACACTTCCTTGTAATAAAAACCTTATTGTAAAACTTATGAAAAATTATAAAGCTAGAGATTTAACATTATAAACATTCAATTTCAATCTAATCACGTTACTACAAAATCACATCTATAGAAAGATGACAGTAATACCTTTAAGCTCGCCATAAAATATCGATTGAATTATTTGTATTCTACGTAAGGTTTATTATTTGAATTATATTACTCGAATTAATTGTATTCTATTAAAGTCCTTAGATAGTTTAACATACTTTGGCTAGTTTCTTACTAGGCAAACCAATAGAAAGATGAAACTGTAATTTCCAAAGGCATGAAGGTTTTACATTAATTACAAAAAAGTACTAGTCAATTTTTGTGTTTAATTTTTATTTTTATACGTCATAGGTTCGAAGACTTCATAAAATTGCGATAAAGAGTGCCGACAGATGCTCCGTTACTTGCGCGTTAAAGTCAAAATTTGTAATGCTAAGAAAATCCGGTAGATTTCTTCTGTAATGATTTTTTTGTAATTAAATGATAAATGAAACGTTTATTATTATTTTATATTATTATTTTATTCTTAGTTTAATTATTAAATATAAATTATTTGAATTTTTATTGGAAAAATAAAAAAAAATATTTTATAATTAAAATGTTAATGAAACGTTTTATCTCGCGAAATTCTAAGTACTTAAAATTTATGATGCAGTGAAATCGACTTGTAATATAAATAAAATTGCAAATAAGAGTATAAGTTTTTCCACATTTCATTATTGTTCTATTTAGAATTACTTTTACCAAAACATAAAATCATTAGACCACAAGTCATTTATTACAATAAAGAAACTGCAATCGGATAGTTCATAATTTATTACGCGTTTTTGAAGAGTACAAAATACTTGATAAAAAAACTAACGTACAAGTTTGAAGTTTTATAAATATTCTGTTAGCAATTTAATGGCATGTTCTTGTTTGTGCACATAAGGATTGTGCACATATTTATTGTGCACAGATAGCATTGGTACAGATCTATATATATATATAGATATATGCCAATGTTAAAGTGTGCACAATTAATATGTGCACAATCAGTATGTGCATAAACAAGAACACGTCAATTTAATGGTCTAACAAAATTCATAGGTTATTTTGAAAAAATACTCACATATACGATTCCTTCTAACCGAATTTATAAGTACATTACAATTTGATTAATTTTGGAAAACTCTAAAGTAACAACAAAATTATAATAAAATAACTATGAAACTTACTCATGTACATTATTTATACATTCAACATAACATCAGTTCTCGTTTCAAAATTTATAATCATAAAATAGGATAAAATGCAGATTTGGAACACTTCAAATACAGGTAGTAACTTAATAGAGGCGCGTAAAGGAAGCAAAGAAATACCGAATTTTACTGACAACAATTTCTCTCGCGGATTGATAATAGTTCTCAAATCAGATTTAAAATTATATTTCTTTTAACATTCTTATTTTGGCACTCATATCTCCTACAATTAGAATTATAATTCGTCTATCTGAAGCCGAATAATGTAATTGAAATTCATGCCTAATTATGTAAAGGTCAAATAGTATGAATTGCATTTAAAACATTGTTTTGAAAATGCATGAGATTCATTAAAAAATTGTGTCTAAAATGTTTCAATTTTTTCAAAAAAAAAAAAAAAACCAGTTTTTGTATAAAAAAAAAGGGGAAAAATATTTTAATCACATGAAAATTTTTAAAATTTGAACAATTCCAAAAATGATAAGGGTATAAAAAGATTTTCATTTTGATCTCGTGTCTGTTGAAATATAGAAAATCATCAAATTAAGTCGTTCTATACTATTATTGAAATAAATTTCAAAACCTATTACTCACCACGTGGACATAATTTCTTGCTCGCACCTCCGACGGCGATTGGATCCAGGAGATAACCCGATCCAGGGGCATAGGCCGGTGCCAGCAGATTTAGTCTTGGGGTTCACCACCAAGGTAGTAATCCGGTGTATTGTCAGCACCGCGTGCGGACATCGTGACACAAAAAAAAAGAAAACTCCACTTCACAAAAAAGAGTAGCCAACACTAATAGCTTCACTGTATATTGCAAACTCAATAACCTGCGTAATATCGAATAAAAGTACACACCTTACTACTTAAATTATAAAAGTCATCAGCTGAGCGGAGAGCACTGCTACAATATAAGCTCCTTCAGCATCTACGTCACATATAAAGAAGTGTGCGCGCGATAAACTTACCAACACACCGAGGCGGTATAATGTAAAAAGACCGCCGCAAGCAAACGGCCACAGTAGACTATAGCGCCGACGTCACATATAAAGAAGTGTGCGCGCGATAAACTCACCAACACACCGAGGCGGTATAATGTAAAAAGACCCCTGCAAGCAAACGGCCACAGTAGGCTATAGCGCTGACGTCACATATAAAGAAGTGTGCGCGCGATACAATCACCAACACACCGAGGCGATATAATGTAAAAAGACCCCCGCAAGCAAAACGGCCACAGTAGGCTATAGCGCCTACGTCACACATAAACAGGTGTGCGCGCGATAGACTCACCAACACACCGAGGCGGTATAGTGTAAAAAGACTCCCGCAAGCAAACGACCACGGTAGGCTCTGGTGCCGACGCCACATGTAAAAATGTGTGCGTACGCTAAATACACCAACACATCGAGGTGGTATAATGTAAAAGAAAACCCGCCAATGGACGGCCATAGCAGACTAATGCCAAAAAATATAGTAAATTTATTCACCCTATTATTATAGGATCAATATTATTTATTATTACAATTATATCATCAATAAATTTAAGAATTAATTTAGAAAATCATTGATTTTCTTAAGTCTTATTGGAGGTCTAATAATTTTATTTTTATATTTTATTAGATTTAATAATAATATAAAAATAACTTTAAAATGAACATTTTTAATATCATCTCCTCTAAAATTATTATTTTCAATTTTATTATTTTTATCATTATCATTAAATTTTATAATATATTCTGATTAATCCAAACTAAAGAAATATATATATTTAATATAACTAAAAATAAATTTTAACGTTAAAAATATTACTTATGTCGACTGCAATTTACTATCAAATGATAAGAATTTTTCTATCGTTTATTGTGGATGAAATGGTGGATGTGTTTAATTCTATCTATGATAGAATTAAATTCACAAAAGAAGTTGAGAAAGATGATCAATTGAATTTTTTAGATATTAGAGTCATTAGAGTTAATAATAATAGAGTGAAATTAGATTGGTATAGAAAACCTACATGGTCAGGTAGATGTGACGGCACCGTCTACGTCATTTCATAAAAAGAAAACAATTTTTTTCACATATTGACGAAACATGATTATAGCCCTGAACCACTACTAACCTATCGACACTACTGCACCAAGGGTTGTAAGTGCGACCGGCGCTACAGGGAGTTTCCCCAAGCTGCCATAAAAACGACGACGCAGTGCATGCAATTAACCGATTATACCCACGACTACGAGTGTAGTAAACTATATTAGAAAATCTGTTACCAAAGATTATTACTTTTTCTTATGTAAAATAAGTAACTCACTCTAGTAAAAATGTTCACCAGATATTAATTATTGATTATTAATATAACATAGTCATGTATCAATCCGAATAAGAAAATAATATCTACGTGTCACAAAAATTATAATAGTAAAACCTTTAGTTGAATTACAATATTTCCGCAATGCAATATTATTTAGAAATACTTCCGTTTGTATTAATTAGTTAGTTATAAATTATGATCGACTTTCTACAAGTATATGTTCTAAATAATAGGTTAAGAACGAATTGCTAATTATTATTTTACCTTTATATGTTTGATTGGATATGTTCGTATTTTTTTTTATATAAATTAACTAAGTTAGCATTTAACAGATACACAGTACACAATACACATTAAATAGCAACCGTTCAGGCGTGGGATGAATAGTTTACATGATATAACATTTGTAAAATAGATTTAAGATTATAATAGTTACTTTAAGCCACACTCCTGAAGGACTATTTTCTATACCTGAGTAATAAAACTCATTCCATTATTTTTTCTTTTGTTTCCTTTTCTTACTTCTATAAAGGAAACTCACCAACCAGCAAAATATTTGGTTTATACAAAAATTCTTGTAGTAAATAAATCAAATTTTAACTAATTAATAAATAAATAAATTAATGTTTTTTAGTTTGAAAAAACTATATTTAAGCTCGAAAATATTCCTTCAGAATGTGAAATTAGCTTTAAGGGACGCTTGCCTCGAACGGATGCGTAATCTTGGGGTTGTAAAACACATGGCCCTACTAAATATAGATATGACGCTTTCCCACGCGGGGACGCGCTTTTCCGAGTTTTGAATACACGACTTATACTATACACTGAAAATATTATTTTACATTATTAGACAATATCTCTCAAACCGTTAAAGATAAAATCATTTTAACAATTACAAATATTAAATATAGCAGTAAGAAAACTAAGAAAAATAATAACTTCTTCATTTTTATGTTTCATTGTAATCGGCAGCCTTTGTTTATGTCTGCATTAATAATAGAAAAATGTAATAACCAAACTCAGTAATATAACTTTTTAAATAACCATCTGCACTTTTCAATTACAACTTTTAAGCATGAAACGGATTATAACCAACCAATAATAAATAATAATTATAATAACTACTGTACCATGTAAAGTAACAAGTTATACTAACCACTAGCTTAATTTTTATAACCGGCTATTTTCTTTTTATATAAACCTATCAAATACAATTTCATTATTAGTAACCTCTATATCGCAAATAACAGTTGTTTATTCTTGTGTTACCATATAAAAACTCATACCAAAAATAAAAAAACGAAAAATATACTTTTTAATTAACAACATGTATTTTTGTAACCACGCAACTTTTAATATACAGAATTAATTATTAATAAATAACAATTAATTACTGTAATAGCTATTATATAAATCAACAAGTTTTGATAACAAAATATTTAGGTTTTAGTTTATTTCAGATAATTGACTGTTATTATAAATTTATCATATATGATTCCATTGTAAATTAGATTATAAAGTTAATAAAATTTTGTATTGCGAATAACTATCATTAAAATAGTCGTAGCGTTTTCATGCAAGTTTGTAATGTCTTGCTACATAATTATTTAGTAAGATAAATAATTCAATTCATGGTAGAATATCTAGATTGTTAATTATAGAAAAAGCCGAGACAAAGAGGGTGTTTTACCGTTAGGAACAGCCCCACGCACATGGCTTATCTAAAAATAGATATCCTCAGCCTTACTGCGCGGAGACGCATTTTCCAGCATTTTTTGAGACTCAATGTACTATAGCCTAAGAATATTATTTCCAATTTTAAAATTTATAAAGCTTATATTTATTTAACTATCTTACATTTTTAATTTCTGACAACGCAGTTCAACTGCAATAATTTTTCTTTACATTTTCATATAACATTAATACCTAGTATCAATCTTTAAAAATAATTGCTTTCATTTATTTATTAATATTTTCTCATAAAATTTTAGTAACTTTGCTCTAAAACAATTCTATTTTTTTTTCTGATAATTACAAATATGCACATTCAAAGCTTAATAGGAATGATTAACTAATTAAACAATGAATAAATATGGAAAATAATAAATTTTAAGATTGGAAATAACTTAAAACCACACTTATGTAACCTCGAATGAAATTCTTTATGTCACTGCGTTAACATTAAGTAAAACATTGTAACTAAATAAATAATAGTGATATTTACCACAATTTTGCGAGCACCCTTATAATATTATACTCGACTGATTAGTTTTACCATTTTTTACGAAACTTATAATTATTGTAATATTATATTAATTATTTTCCTGTTAAACTATCTATTATATTTTGCAACTTTTGTATTTCATCATAACTCTAGTTCTAATCAACTTATAACCACCGTTCAAATTTGTAATATCTTGTCACAGAAATATCTATTGAAATAGAATTATAATTAATTTGTAAAATTGCGATCTGTAATGAATCTGAACAATCTGTAGAAAACTGTCAAAAATAGAGTGACCAAATTGAAGAGTGAGGGAGATAGGAATATCTTCTGTCTCTCTCATCTCTCTTTCTCTGTCACTCATATAGCGTTCTCTCTCGCTCCTTAAAGAAGATACGAGCCGCCGGAAAATACCCTAGAGAAGGGATAAGGGACCGCTCTCTGCCGCTCTCTGTGTTAAAACATAGGATTTTCCTCACTATCACAAAAATCGACGTTTGGAAGGGATGACGCCCCGCACCATTGGGCACCGCTTTCCCGCACCACTCGCTCCATTTAACATTATGGGTATGCAAAGCATCAACCGCCGCCGAAAAATATCATCGATGACTCGTTGACCCAAGATGACGCAACTACCCGATTCGACACCGCAGTTTTTCCAGCCGAAGAAGAGGAGGAGCAATGGATTTAAATACGCCGAACGCGCACTACTGGGTGTGCAGTTCACCACAAGCCTCACAAGCTTTTCTGAACTGACGGGTGCAGTTCACCACAAGCCTCACAAGCTTTTCTGAACTGACGGGTGCAGTTCACCACAAGCCTCACAAGCTTTACTGAACTGACCAAGTCAGATCAACACAAGCCTCACAAGCTTTGCTGACTGTACAGCAGATTGACACAAGCCTCACAAGCTTAAAAACTCTGTACACAAATTTCAAAATTTAAATATTCAGATTTTTCTAATTTCTAGTTTAATTTCTTTTTACCAAATTTCTAAATTTACTATATTCAAACATTATAAGAGAAAAGGAAATTTACAAAAAATAAGAAAGGTAAATAAAGAAAAAAAATAAATTAAAATTCCAGACAAGTAAATAAGTAATTGTCTTGGATCGTGAATAGACAATTGGCCTTGATCTTAAGGATTACTGGACAGGAGCTATTCACGATAACAATTCATTTAGTGCGAGTCTTAAGGGCTTTGTGCAATTTGAGTTGACAAGGCAACGACTGAATTAACTTAAAGAGAATTATTATTTCAAAAATAAAGAAATTTTGGATCATTAATGAAAATAAAAGAGATCCGAATAAATTAAAATTCCAGACAAGTAAATAAGTAATTGTCTTGGATCGTGAATAGACGATTGGCCTTGATCTTAAGGATTACTGGACAGAGGCTATTCACGATAACAATTCATTTAGTGCGAGTCTTAAAGGCTTTGTGCAATTTGAGTTGATAAGGCAACGACTGAATTAACTTAAAGAGAATTATTATTTCAAAAATAAAGAAATTTTGGATCATTAATGAAAATAAAAGAGATCCGAATAAATTAAAATTCCAGATAAGTAAATAAGTAATTGTCTTGGATCGTGAATAGACGATTGGCCTTGATCTTAAGGATTACTGGACAGGAGCTATTCACGATAAACAATTCATTTAGTGCGAGTCTTAAGGGCTTTGTGCAATTTGAGTTGACAAGTCAACGACTGAATTAACTTGAAAAGAATTATTATTTCGAAATTAAATATCATTAAAATTTAACGAACTAAGGAAAAATTACAAATCGATAATAATTGATTAGGTTGGTTTAGGGAAGGGCGAATCTGAGAATAACCTGAGATGGGAGAAATTTAGTATTATCCAACACAGATCATTCCAGGGCTCGTGACCTTTTTCCTATCCATACAAGAGGCATGTGCAACAAAAATTGTTTTTAAGAGACAAATGTGCTGCTTCTGTTGGTCGCTATTAAAATCCAAATTCTCAATCCAAAGAAAAATTAATTACTAAATTTTCAACGATTAATTACGAACTTGTTACTACACATCTTTTCCGTTAGCTCGTCCATGGTTTATTAGCTGGCGCGGCTACGACCAAAAAAGAGCATTAATTCTTAATTGAGTTAATAATACTAGTCGTGTTATGTTTTAGGACGTGACATAGATGTTTAAATTTTGATTCTCACCACCAATTCGGAAACAAGACAGGTGCGATCATAGGTGTCATTGACAGAGCGATTAAATTGTCACATAAAGATTTTAGGAAAAAGAATTTAAATTTAGTTAGAGAAACATTTATTAAGAATAGTTATCCGGTAAAATTTATTGACAAAATGATTGATGAGAGAGTGTGGGAAATTTATAATGGTGGATTGAAGCAGCGGATAGATAATCAAACAAGGAATAGAAATGGAAAGATCGCATATTTTAGTTTATGATATGTTAGAGGTTTGTCGGAAAGGATTAGAAGGGTTTTTAGTAAACATAATATTCAAGTTTTCTTTAGAAACGATAATAATTTAGAAAGGTTATTTAGTAATTGTAAAGACAAGGATGATAAATGTTTAAAATCGGGAGTAGTTTATAAAATTAATTGTAGGGATTGTAATGGTTGTTATATTGGTCAAACAGGTAGATATTTGAAAAAGAGAATATATGAACATCAATATAGTTTACGCAGCTCAAGTTGTACATCGGGTTTGAAAGAACATTGTTTAAATAGTTTGCATTCTTTCGATTTTGGGAGTGTGGATATTTTGGAACAAGGGATTAAGAATAAATATAAGAGGGAAAGCCTTGAAAGTATTCACATTCTAAGAAATCGGAATAATGTAAATTTAATGATAGAGTCAAGTAAATTAGATAACATTTATCATTCTTTATTAATTTAAGTAAGAATGGAAAGTTCGAGAGGGGAATGTGGATGGTGGTGGGGGTAAGAAAAAAGAAGGGGGTGTGGGGGTATATAAGGAGGTGTATCGCGGGTTTCATTTCAGTTCCTGAGGAGGAGCCGGAGCGGGCTCGAAACGTTGGACAATGTGGTGGTGGTGGGCAGTTAGATCGTCCTTTGCTAACAAAGTTTTTTCTAGGTTTTAATTAAGTTTTTATTTCAGATTCTGCGGGGGTGATTATAAACAAGGGCAATCTGACTGCCATAAATATTAATTATTTTAATTTAATTTGTAAGACTGTAAGACCGATAGAAAAATTCTTATCAGTTGATAATAAATTTTAACTTAACATTTATATATTTAGGAAAATTTTTCCATCATTAATTGCTATATTACATTTATTAATAACATTAACTTTAATTGTTAAATTATGCATTAATAAAAAATTAAACTTAAAAAAAAAACTATATTTAAAAACAATATTATTATAAAAATTATTTATTCTTCATTAATTAAATTACCAACTCCCATAAATATTTTAATTTAATGAAATTTTGGATCTTTACTAGGTTTATGTTTAATAATTCAAATTATTTCAGGATTTTTCTATCTATACATTATTGTCCTGAAATTAATCTAGCATTTAATAGAATCATTCATATTAGTCACGATATTAATCATGGATGATTAATACGATTAATTCATATAAATGGAGCATCTATATTTTTCTCTACTATATTTATTCATATTGGACGAAACATATATTATAATTCATTTATTTTAAGTAAAACATGATATATCGGAATTCTAATTTTATTAATTACTATAGGAACAGCTGTTATAGGATATGTACTCGTATTACCATGAGGACAAATATCTTTTTGAGGAGCAACAGTAATCACTAACCTTTTATCAGCTATTCCTTATTTAGATGAACCCTTAGGTAATTGATTATGAGGGAGTTTTTCAGTTAATAATGCTACACGTAAAAATGTATCAAACATTTACTATAAATATTTAGAAAATTTGATCAGTGCTCTCAAGTTATAAGAACACGAAAACTTATTGGAGTTACTAATCTTAAATAGTAGAAAATAACTTATTTATTTTTATTAAACCTTATATTATATTATGTCTAATTTAACTTTTCTTATTATTAATTATGTTTGAGAATATTGAAATAAAAGGAAAAAGGGGGAAACAAATTTGAATTTCCAGAATCGGAAAATTATCAGGATTGAAAAACTCGGGGCACCGGCGCATAAATGCATTCAAAAAATTATTATTCCAATAAATTCTCACAAAAACTCACGAAACATTATCAATTATAGTAAATTACGCGATCCGACGGCAAACGCTAAAACGTCGTTTTGGATTTTCTTAAGCGGAAAAATTCTCGAAAATGGGAAATTCTGGCTTACGCTCTTGTGCGATCGAGAAGAGCATTAAAAAAAATTATTCCAATAAATTCTCACAAAAACTCACGAAACATTAGCAATTATAGTAAATTACGCGATCCGACGGCAAACGCGAAAACGTCGTTTTTGGTTAATTCAATAATTTCGTCATGCTTCTTGTAGAAACAATTACGCCATAGTTCCGAGAGACCCAACGGGAACAGAGCTTTGAAGAAGGAAAATTTCATAATTGCAAAATAAACTAAACAATTTTTTTGATTACCGAAAACCAAAATTACCATACATGGGCGGCTTGCATTACACGTTAAGAAGGATATAAAATAAAGAAGATAGCTTTTCGGATACTCCTTTAAAGCCATAAATTAAATCAACGGTTATAAACTTATATAAATCAACGCATAAAGGATAGCGTACTTAGCATAGAATGCAGGGTGCGAGATAAGAATGCTTACGACTACGTCATGGGCAGGCGTGATAAGCAAGTAGCACACGTGCAAAGTAAGTCAAGGACGAGGCCAAGCATATATACAACGGAAAATGCATCAGCTGTACCCGAGGGGTCACTCACTCTCGAAATAAACCATGCACGAGGGACTTCAAATATATGGTATTTTATAACGGTTTCTAGCAATCGCAATAATCGACATAAAATTGATTGGAATTGCGTCAATACATCCGTAATCGACCATATCTTATGTTAAAGCAAAAAAACAAATTAAGAAACATTTTAAGGGTTTCGCGGTAAATAAATAAATAAAATGTCGGTAAGAAAAAAGAGTAAATTCTCTAGGAATAAGTTATAAATGACGATAAAATAATTAAAACAAATATCGCATCCAATTGTAAGCCGGAATAATAATAATTAAACGCATATATTAATCAACCTAAAAGACAGTCTACAAGTAAAACCCAAGAAATATGCAGCAAGCAAAAAAAAAAAATGTTTTAAAAACCTATATACTACTGACACAGAAATCAGGGCATCATAAGGAATAGATAGAAATAATAAAAGATGTACTAGAAAATTTTGAAAAAAGCAATACTTGTTAGAACAAAAACTAAAATTATTAGAAATAAATAATTTAAAGATTAGTTATCTTTAAGTTAACTAAATCATTTAAATTATTAAAATTAAAATACGTAAATATAAAAATATCTGTATTAAAATTGTTATATAATTATTATCATTTCATTAATATATAATAAATCAATTATTCAAAGATATTTGGATTACTAAAGAACAGGATATAATTAATTTTAAATAAACGTATACAAGAATAGATTATTGGTAAAGTATAATAATAAAATTAAGTGATAGCAATTATTATTATCTAAGTAATTAGTCGATATTAAAATATATAAAGGACGATTTAGCCGTTACTAAGAAATACGAGTTGGTTTGAAAAAAAAAAAAAGTGTAGATCTATCAAACATTTTCTAGAAATATTTAACAGAATTGATCACCTTTTTCAAACAAAAGACACGTAAACGTATTCGGAACTGCTGGTCGAGATCCTTTGAATACCAAATACAAGACCTCTTCAGTTTCATACCGAAAATCACGTAGCGCCTACACTACAGAGTCGCATAGGCAGCCAATCTAGAGCGCCAAAGACCACTAGTGGCAGCACCAACCGCGACGAATGCGCCTGCCAAATGCAACCTACTACTACAGTACGCATTGGCGCCCGCGAATAAATCACCTTAATTTCAAAGGGGAGCGCCATTTGTTATCAAGGCAGCCATTTCTTCAGTGCGCCAGGTAAACACAACGGCTGCACACCCTATCATCTACCCTTACCATCTCTCATTAAACCACGCAGTAAAGGGAATGCTGTACACGTGTCTTATCAAAAAAGGGGAAAAACTATAAATTCAAATCAGAAAGACAGATACTCAAACCAAACGTATAAATAAAATAAAGGAGGAAAATATGCAACGCTAATTAGATTCGGACATTAGAAGATCCAATACACTTTCAAAAAACATAAAAGGGGGCTTCGTAGCCAATTAAAAGCGCGTAAAAAACTTTTCACCGCGCAAACAGAAGAGAAATTCGGGATAAAGCTAGGTAAATATTAAACAGCATACAACTACTTAAATAATAAACAACGGAATTTAAGGCCTTGATAAAATATAACAATAATAGTATACTAAAATAATTGTATAAACAAACAATAAAAGATAACAAACAAATCTAAACGAACGCAAAAATGTGTTCGCAGAACCGTGGTCACCAAAGCAACATCGAAGGATGACTTCGTAAAGCCAATCCTAGGAAGTCCGGGAATTATCATCGAAGAGCGGGAGTCCTTGGCCACCACAAGTATGACATGGAAGATAATACAACAAGTTAACCTTGAACCTCTTCTAACGGAGGGAGGAAAATTAATGAAAGCCTGGAGATCTCTAACACAACTATGCAGCCATGACAACGGCGCTTGCCAACACCAGCAACAGTTAAAGAACGCATACTACCGAATCATAAGCAGCAATAAAGATGTTTTTCGGGTATTGCAATTAGTGCAGGGACATAAAGCACAAGACTCAACCCGCCCAAAAAGAGCACTAATTTCAGTAGTAGGCAAGGTGAGTCGATACTTGTTCGGGACCCTCGACGAAGCGTCAGAGGCTGAAATAAAGAGCCTCATAGAAGGATCTAACAATAATACCAACCGGCTCTGAAACTTACTGGCCAATCAAACTGAAGTGATATACAAGGAATTCGGAACGATACAAGACAAGCTCCAAGAACTCGACAGAAAGACACAGTTAATTAACCAACAATAACGCGAATCACAACAAAACGCGGCATTCACGGTAGCCATGCAGATTTTTGAGGAAAGTATGTTTCAATATGAAATGGATACGCAGATTCTGACGGATGCAATCCTGTCCGGGCTCCAGGGAATCATACACCATCGCTTCCTCAATTTTACGCAAATCAAGGATACAGCTTCCGTAATATCTAAATCGGTGATAGAGGCTGCCTTCCCAATCGAAGAGGAAGAGAGCATCATAACTGAATTAATGAAAATCTCAGATGTAACAATATTATTACACCGGGCTAAATTAGTTTATTACATCTCGCTTTCATTAATCGACTATGGTATTTACCAATTATTTAAAGCATCACCCCTGCCGGTCCGACAACGTATGGCTAATACATCGGATAATTTTGCATATATTTGGCCGAGCTCGAAATACTTCGCGATTAACTTAAATAAAAACGCATATATAAACTTAAACGGGGAATCGCTAAGTAAATGTAAAAAACTAAACACCCGCTATATTTGTCAGGAAATCGAGCCGAGTCGCTCGTTAAACGAATACGCCGAATGCGAAATAAAACTAGCAGCAAATTCGGCATTCGCGATTGGTCCCAATGTGAAATAACACTCGTAAAACTCGATACCACCTTCTGGGCCCGGCTAAGTTCTCCAAATCGCTGCGTATTTTCAACAAAAGGACGGGACGAAATAACAATCAGCTGTAAACGTTCGGCCGATATAAATATCAACATTGAAGGTTTAGGCATGTTAAAACTACCTACAGGCTGTGCGGCACGGTCGGATTCCATAAGATTGATAGCCACACGAGAAATCGTCACAAATTTTACGATACAGGCGTTTGACGAGGTGACATTGAATATATCTGAGATCCTCCGTGATTCCAATATCATAGAGAACACCTTAATTGACCAAAAAACTTCGGAGTTGTCATCAGCAAACGGGGGGACAACGCGCGTATTAAACTCAGGGAAAGATTTGCGCGAAATAATCAGTAAGGCCCGAGCCTTAGGCCAATACAGGGCAATGACAAACGAGCTCGCAACCTTCAGAAACGTAGTCACATATTCGGGAAGCTCCATCGTCATCCTTATAGCAATAGCCATAATAATTATCTGGAAAGTGCCAGCCAAAAGGGGGGCCCCGCTACTAACCAAAATGAGACTATTTTCAGACCTCGACACCCCAAAGGCGTCAACCGTCAGCCAAGGACACCAGGGTCAGGTGTAATACTCGTCCACCACGGGTCGAGTATTCAGCCTGCCTAATCTAGCCATCATCAACGCCCCAGATGGCCACGCTCCTCACCTACCAAGGGCACCGAGGCAGAAGAAGAGAAGCCTAGCCATTGGATCGATGACATAAATAAATAAATAAATAAAGAGAAATATAATAATCAAAACATATTACATTCTTAATCATATTGTAAATAAAAAGAGAGAGAGGAAGAACGAGTAGGTAGGATTGTAAAATCTAATAGGAACACATTCGCAAACATATCACTACACACTACGCTATATTGTAACACTTAACACTTCTACCCTAGCAAAATTTTTATGTAATACTCCCAGCCGCTAAATCGAGCCAACCTACGCAACCAACAACCTACGCAACCAACAATCTACGCAAAAATAAAAGAGAATTTTTTTTCCGGACTTGTTTTTGATCGCCCAGGTGTGTGATCCCGCGGCCTCGGATGTGTTACAAGTGAGGACTCTCCACAGACAAGTTCGAACGCGCATAAGTGCAATTCAGCACACTTCGCGCGGCGCATCGCAACGTGTCCAAAAGCAATGTCAGCTCGTGGAAAATCACGGCGACCACGTGCGACTAATTCCCCTCCTAGTCAATAAATGAAGAAGGTGGGAGGACACATAATGCGGATATAAAAACCAGGGAACGCAGCCCCGCGAGAACAGTAGAGAGGTACAGAACAAGAAAGAACGACCGCGTCGATAGACGACCTCACCAGGCAACCAGGAACTGACCAGCCACCCACGAGTCCACCAGACCACGTAACGAGACATCCGCGTCGCGAAACCAAATCCCTGGGCAGACTATCTACCTCTCTCTCACGCCAATACCAGTACATTCAATAAACAACATTTTACCGATAATCCACCATAGTTCGTGTAATTATTCGTCTCTTGGTGTGTAACCTCGAGGCGACCGAGAACCAAACGAATACCCTCCACACGTTACAAAAAATAAATTTTATTGCTAATTCTACACATAATTAATTACAAATAAATATAATGATTTGAGAAATTATTATCGAGATAATTTCTATTAATTGTAGAGTATTTCGTGAAAATATTGTTTGAACAACTAACTAAGCAAGTTGGACTCGAATATAAATAAATATTGATTGAATATAAGTATATTTTTAATTCAAAGAGTTTAAGAGCAACATTCAAAGTAAATACACTTCAACTAGTTTCACGGATCTAATATTTTTAATGACAATTAAATTAACTTTTTCTGGTATTTTATGTTTTTAGTCTGTCATTGTTAGTAAATATATGCTTGGAAAAAGTTGTGAGAGAAAATTAGAACAACATTTATGAAATGACATACAACATTTATTACATTTTATGAAATTCCATGTTTTAAACGTACTTCAGAAATACAATGCAAGAAATTCATTACCGGCTTAGACATTTAGGTATTATATTTACTATATTTACTCTTACGCTTGTTTTGTAATTCAACATAAATAAGATATTTTAATTTGTTTGTGGCAAATACTTTTAATTTATCAATCACCATAACTTAGTCGCTAAAACAATAATAGTATTTATGCCAAACTGCAATGCGAGACTCACAACGATACATATATTGATGATCTCACTTTGGTATTAGTATTAGTGCTAGTGATAATAAAATTTATAATTTCAATCTCAATTAAACTGATTTATAGTCCTACTTCTTCGACAAAATGTAGAATATTCTTGTAACTTATCAGCAATAAGTTTAAATCAACTATGTGACCAGATACAACTTGATTAAATAAAAAGTAACCAAATAAGCATGTTTTTTTATTTAAGTGATTTCTCCTTTTGGTATTTTGTTTTAGAGTTCATCTCTTATTGTTTGTATAATTATGATCGATAGATTATAATGTGTTTGAAATTCCGAACGTTCACAGTGAACAAAAACACTAAAATTTGCAATTTGCATTATAACCGGTTTAAAACCATAAAACAGGGTAGGAATGGACCAAAAACCGTGTAAAAACCAATTTAGTACTTCGCCAACCCCTTAAACCACAGCCAAAACCACCCTTACAGACAAGTCAATGTTCCCATAGCAACACACACGAAAACTAAAATTCCCAAAGTCGCAATAACTTAGTTAGTGACTGATACTTGAAGGAAAGGTCCCATATGACCTACAAAAAATTACGAAGGAAATCGCTTTTCCGGAAAACCCCTTCACGGCGATATATAGTGTCGAAAACGAGAAAAAAAATTCCCAGAGCCGCAATTACGTCGTTCGGAAAAATGTTTCGACGGTTTCTTGTAGATAACTTTTCTAAATGCCTAGAAAAAAATTATGAACGAAATAGCTTTTCCGGAAAAGCACCCCAGGGCGATATACTTTGTCATAAACATGAATAAAAATTCCCAGAGCCGCTATTACATCGTTCCAAAAAATGTTTCGATGGTTTCTTGTACATACCGTTTCCAAATGCTTAGAAAATAATTATGAACGAAATAGCTTTTCCGGAAAAGCACCCCACGGCGATATACTTTGTCTTAAACATGAAAAAAAAATCCCAGAGCCGCAATTAAGTCATTCGGAAAAATGTTTCGACGGTTTCTTGTAGATAACGTATTCAAATGCGTAGAAAAAAATTATATTACGAAATAGCTTTTCCGGAAAAGCTCCCCCAGGGCGATATCCTGTGTCTTAAGGGGATGCCTTACTCGTACTATTACCGACCGAGCAATTCACACAGTTTCAAGCTGATTAAAAATAAAATACGTCGTATCACAAAAAATCAAGAGAACACTCTTCTGTGTTTTTTAACGTTCTATCATCCAGTCACAGTTTGGAGTCGAAATATCAAGTCATTTCTGCAAAAACTTTGAACAAACGAAATTTAATTTCGTTCAAAGTTTTTGAAAAAACGGCTTGATATTTCGACTCCAAACTTTGACTGGATGATAGAACGTTAAAAAATACAGAAGAGTGTTCTCTTGATTTTTTGTGATTCGACGTATTTTATTTTTAATCAGCTTGAAACTGTGTGAATTGCTCGGTCGGTAATGGTACGAGTATGGCATCCCCTTAAACACGAAAAAAAAGCCCAGAGCCGCAATTACGTCGTTTGAAAAAATGTTTCAATGGTTTCTTGTATATACCGTTACCAAATGCTTAGTGTGCACGACTGAACGTGTACGAGTTATTTATATTGTTAGAGTTTGTCAACGAGAAGAAATGAATAAGTGTGACTCTTGGAGTCTCTGTTCCAACCCACTCGAGAGTAGAGATGGAGCAGAAAGAAAGGTTGAACGTGAACGCATGTTCTAATAAATAAAGTAAAGGCAATAATATGTCTTAGTCGCAACTAAGACAAGTGTAGGCAAATGTACGCAACAAGTATAGGCAAAAGTATAGGGGAAAAGTAACAAGGCATGTGCATAAAGCACCTAATAAATATGTAAGTAAAGGCAATAATATGTCTTAGTCGCAACTAAGACAAGGGTAGGCAAATGTACGCAACAAGTATAGGCAAAAGTATAGGCAATGTCTGTATATAGCGGTTAGAGGGGTATGGGTAATATTGGTAAGTAGAGGAGACTGTATGTTTTAATGTCTCCCCCGAGTGCAAGTCGCGTGCCTATACTTATACACTCGGGGTGATGTTTTTCATTGCGGGTAGCGATTTGGCGCTTGCCATCTAGCGGACACTTGCGGCACTATACAGTCCCGAACATACCGCCCGCCTTCGTCCATGTAGGGGACGAACAGAAACAGTTAAGCAGACATTAACAGTCCTGATGGCTAAGATTGGGATGCAGTAATTGAAGACTTTGAGGTGTTAAATTTTTCTACAATATAAATATCTGGATACTTGGCTTTGAGTAGTTCTTGCTCGTAGAAACCTCCTGTGTATACGAATGAACGTATACGGAGTTTATATTATTTGGGTTTATCGCCGAGAGAAAATAATAAATTGTAACGACTCTTAAAGTATTTGCTCCAACCCACTCGAAAGTAAAGTTGTAGCAAAAGGCATATGAACGCTACGCGCGTTCGAGTAAATATAGGCAAGCAATACGCAAGGTATAGGCAATAGGCAAACTAATAATACGAGAGCCTCGCGTATTATCAGCTAAGCTTAAAATAGCAATTTAGACTCCAAGAATCTATGCTTCCAACTTTTCTTGCAAAGAATAAGCTGAAAGCAGAAAAAGTAAGAATTCGTATTATTCACAAATAAGACAAAGTAGTTATAGGCAAGCAAAAATATAGTGGAAACATAAAGTGTAGGCATTTAATGCAGGCTAATGTGTAATAATGTATGTTCGCGTAAAGTGAGCGAATGGAAACAGTAACTAATACGAGAGCTTCTCGTATTATAAGTAAAGCAGTAAAGTATGTAAGGCCAAAGCTGTATGTAATAATGGGTCGGTTGACTCCTAGAGTCAATGTATCCAACTTTTCTCGCAAAGAATAAGTTCGGTACAAAAGATAGACACTTGGAATTAAGATTCCAAAAGTCTTTGCAGTCAACTCTCCTCGAAAGGCGAAGTTGAACTGTAGATAGAAGATGAACGCAATGCGTTCGAGCAAGTAGGCAAAAGGTAACGGCAAATAATACGAGAGCTTCTCGTATTATTAGCAAAAAAGGCAAAGCAAGTAAAAGTAGTAATTGGGCAAGAAGTAAAGCAAGGGGTAAATATAGACAAGGCAAATAATGTTTTCTTACTCGCCCACCCGAAAGTACGTACTTTCGGCCCGCATCTCCGGGCCGAAAGAGAAACTTTCGCATCCTATTTTAGACCAACCGCGCGCTCTGATTGGCTGCCGAAATTTCCTGACCCGCGGCGCTTGAGCGCCCGCGCGCATGTCCGAGGAAAGATGTTTGTGCGGTGTGAAGGTTAGACACGTACGAAATAAACAGAGGAAAGTGTACGGGTGACGAGAAAAAAGTTAATTGAAATAAAAAGCGGTTTTGTTTGATCGTGGTTATTGTTTTTTCCTCTTGTTTTCTACACGTACTTTCGAGTCGTGTAGAAACAATTAAGTAAACGTATGGACGGGAGCGTCCGAGGAAAATATGTTTGTGCGGTGTGAAGGTTAGACACGAATGAAATAGACAGAGGAAAGTGCACGTGTGACGAGAAAAAAGAGTTAGTTGAAATAAAAAGTGGTGTTGTCTTTTTTTAATGAATGTGTTTCTGATGCCCGCCCCGACCAGCAAAACCTCGGCTTCGCCTCGGTCTTGCAAATGTCGGGCGGGCATCAGACCATCTGTACAATAGCGAAAGTAGCAGACGCCCAAAAAACCAGCTCTCTACGCCGGGCCGAAAGAAAAAACAGTCGGTAATATCGACCGAGCTACCCAAAGCGGCCGACAGAGGCACTACTATCGAGCGGGCCGAAAGAAAAACTAACACTCAAACGCAGCTAGCAGACGACAACGCAATTTTATCAATTATTTAACAATTACAGAACGTACTTTCGGCCGGGAAGTAAGAAAAATAGTATACAATACTTGGACCGGAAATTGGATGCCCTGGCCGTGCGTTATGACGCCCTCGGCTTCGCCTCGGGCGTCTTACCACGCACGGCCCGGAAATCCAATTTCCGGCCCACGTATCGTAATATACTATTGGCGAGAGAGAAAAATAAGTCGTAGGACTTAAAGTATTTGCTCCCACCCACTCGCAAGTGGAGTGGTAGCAAAGGAAATGTGTACACGAAGCGCGTTCGTGTAAATAGGCAATAATATGTCTTACTCGCAAGTAAGACACCAAAAATAGGCAATGTAAGTAAAAGTGATGGCATTTTGAAAAACGTTGGATATTAAAGATTCTTGAGTTTTATGAGTTGATGTGATGACTCCGCCCGCCGTGCGAGTGCGGAGGCTGAAGATCAGTCACACGAGGTCTCGTTAGGAGGTCGTAAATCTCCAACGAAATCGCCTTACTTGTCAGAGGTCGTAAATCTCTGGCAATTGAGAACAACTAAATAACAGAATTTTATCCGATCGCTTTTCAAGTATTCCTCGCGGTTGGCAACTCTATCCGGATCGAAGGACCAAAAATGTGCACGACTGAACGTGTACGAGTTATTTATATTGTTAGAGTTTGTCAACGAGAAGAAATAAATAAGTGTGACTCTTGGAGTCTCTGTTCCAACCCACTCGAGAGTAGAGATGGAGCAGAAAGAAAGGTTGAACGTGAACGCACGTTCTAATAAATAAAGTAAAGGCAATAATATGTCTTAGTCGCAACTAAGACAAGTGTAGGCAAATGTACGCAACAAGTATAGGCAAAAGTATAGGGGAAAAGTAACAAGGCATGTGCATAAAGCACCTAATAAATATGTAAGTAAACGCAATAATATGTCTTAGTCGCAACTCAGACAAGGGTAGGCAAATGTACGCAACAAGTATAGGCAAAAGTATAGGCAATGTCTGTATATAGCGGTTAGAGGGGTATGGGTAATATTGGTAAGTAGAGGAGACTGTATGTTTTAATGTCTCCCCCGAGTGCAAGTCGCGTGCCTATACTTATACACTCGGGGTGATGTTTTTCATTGCGGGTAGCGATTTGGCGCTTGCCATCTAGCGGACACTTGCGGCACTATACAGTCCCGAACACTTAGAAAAAAATTATGAACGAAATAGCTTTTCCGGAAAAGGCCCCCAGGGTGATATACTGTGTCTCAAGCATGAAAAAAAATTCCCAGAGCCACAATTACGTATTCGGAAAAATGTTTCGACGCTTTCTTGTAGATCAAGTCCCCAAATGTTTAAAAAAAAATTATGAACGAAATAGCTTTTCCGGAAAAGCTCCCCCTAGGGCGATATACTGTATCTTAAACAAGAAAAAAATTCCCAGAGCCGCAATTACATCGTTCGAAAATAGTACTTGTAGATCAAGACGCCATATGCTTAGAAAAAACTTATGAACCAAATAGCTTTTCCGGAAAAGCCCCACCAGGGCGATATACTGTGTCTAAAACATGAAAAAAATTCCCAAAGCCGCAATTACGTCGTTCGGAGAAATGCTTCGATGGTTTCTTGTAGACCAAGTCCACAAATGCTTAGAGAAAAATTATGAACGAAATAGCTTTTCCGGAAAAGATCCCAGGGCTATATACTGTATCGTGAACACGAAGAAAAATTCCCAGAGCCGCAATCACTTCGTTCGGAAAAATGTTTCAACGGTTTCATGTGTATCAAGTCCCCAAATGCTTAGAAAAAAATTATGAACGAAATAGCTTTTCCGGAAAAGCCCCCCCCAGGGCGATATAATGTGTCTTAAACATGAAAAAAAAATTCCAAAGCCGCAATTAAGTCGTTCGGAAAAATGTTCCATCGGTTTCTTGTAGATAACGTATCCAAATGCTTAGAAAAAAATTATATATGAAATAGCTTTTCCGGAAAAGCACCCCAGGGCGATATACTGTGTCTTAAACAAGAAAAAAAAAAATTCCCAGATCCGGAATTACGTCGTTCGGAAAAATGTTTCAACGGTTTCTTGTAGCTCAAATCTCGAAATGCTTATAAAAAAATTATGAATGAAATAGCTTTTCCGGAAAAGCCCCCTCGGGGTGATTTACTGTGTCTTAAACACGAAGAAAAATTCCCAGAGCCGCAATTACGTCGTTCGGAAAAATGTTTCGACAATTTCTTGTTGACAAAGTCCCCAGATGCTTAGAAAAAAATTATGAACGAAATAGCTTTCCCGGAAAAGCCCCCCCCCAGGAAGATATACTGTGTCTTAAACATGACACAAAATTCCCATAGCCGCAATTACGTCGTTCGGATAAATGTTACAACGGTTTCTTGTAGATCAATTCCCCAAATGTTTAGAAAAAAATGATGAACGAAATAGCTTTTCCGGACCCCCCCCCCCCCAGGGCGATATAATATGTCTTAAACATGAAAAAAAATTCCCTAAGCCGCAATTATGTCGTTCGGAAAAATGTTTCAACGGTTACTTGTAGATCAAGTCCCCAAATGCTTAGAAAAAAATTACGAACGAAATAGCTTTTCCGGAAAAGCCCCCCCAGGGCGATATACTGTGTCTTAAACACGAAAAAAAAATTCCTAGACCCACAATTACGTCGTTCGGAAAAATGTTTCGACGGTTTCTTGTAGCTCAAGTCCCGAAATGCTTAGAAAAAAATTATGAATGAAATAGCTTTACCGGAAAAGCCCCCCCAGGGCAATATACTGTGTCTTAAACAAGAAAAATAATTCCCAAAGCCGCAATTACGACGTTCGGAAAAATGTTTTAACGGTTTCTTGTAGATCAAGTCCCCAAATGCTTAGAAAAAAATTATGTACGAAATAGCTTTTCCGGAAAAGCCCGCCCAGGGCAATATACTGTGTCTTACACACGAAAGAAATTCCCAAAGCCGCAATTACGACGTTCGGAAAAATGTTTTAACGGTTTCTTGTAGATCAAGTCCCGAAATGCTTAGAAAAAAATTATAAACGAAATAGCTTTTCCGGAAAAGCCCCCCCCAGGGCGATATACTGTATTTTGAACACGAAAAAAAATTCCCAGAAACGCAATTACTTCGTTCGGAAAAATATTTTGTCAGTTTTTTGTAGATCAAGTCCCCAAATGCTTAGAAAAAAATTATGAACGAAATAGCTTTTCCGGAAAAGCCCCCCTACGGCAATATACTGTGTCTTAAACATGAAAAAAAAATCCCTAAGCCGCAATTATGTCGTTCGGAAATATGTTTCAACGGTTACTTGTAGATCAAGTCCCCAAATGCTTAGAAAAAAATTATGAACGAAATAGCTTTTCCAGAAACTTTCCCCCAGGGCGATATACTGTGTCTTCAACATGAAAAAAAATTCCCAAAGCCGCAATTACGTCGTTCGGAAAAATTTTTCGATGGTTTCTTGTAGATCAAGTCCCCAAATGCTTAGAGAAAAGTTATGAACGAAATAGCTTTTCCGGATAAGCCCCGTCAGGTCGTTATACTGTGTCTTCAACATGAAAAACAATTCCCAGAGCCTCAATTACGTCATTGGGAAAAATGTTTCGACGGTTTCTTCTAGACAAGGTCCCCATATGCTTAGAAAAAAATTATGAACGAAATAGCTTTTCCGGAAAAGCCCCCCCACGGCGATATACTGTGTCTTAAACGTGAAAAAAAATTCCCGAAGCCGCAATTACGTCGTCCGAAAAAGTTTTTCGACGTTTTCTTGTAGATAACGTTTCCAAATGCTTAGAAAAAAATTATGAACGAAATAGCTTTTCCGGATAAGCCCACCCAGGACGATATACGGTGTCTTAAACAAGAAAAAAAATTCCCAGAGCCGCAATTACGTCGTTCGGAAAAATGTTTCGACTGTTTCTTCTAGACAAAGTCCCCATATGCTTAGAAAAAATTATGAACGAAATAGCTTCCCGAAGCCGCAATTACATCGTTCGGAAAAATATTTCGACGGTTTCTTGTAGATCAAGTCCTCAAATGCTTAGAAAAAAAATTATGAACGAAATAGCTTTTCCGGAAAAGCCCCGCAGGGCGATATACTGTGTCTTAAACATGAACTGTCCCAATGAGATATCGCAAGAAAAAAAATGATTGCATATCGTTTTTTAATCTCAAAGTCTCTACCACCTACTCCAGTAGGTACAAGGCGGATCGGCCAGCACAGCTTGCGAGATTGGGCTGGCCCAATATACGAGTTCCGCTAGAAACTAGCCAGCGAGCCCCGATTTGTGTACCAGTCCCTATTTGTGTTCTCTGTTATTTAAACGCATCCGAGAACGCGTCATACAAATGAGCTGATACGAAAACAGCATTGAAATAATTTTCTTTCAAAAATTAATCTATTTAGCTTTTATAAGATTTAAGTGTCAAACTTTTTTAGTCAGTACTAAGATTGCAATAATGCTTTAAAAAGTACAACATGTGATTTGGAAAGATTCATTATTTTTTCTTATTCGAACGTGCTAAGAAACAACAATATTTTTATAAGAAAAGATAATGTATAATAGTAATTTGAAGTATAAAAAGTAAAAAGTGGTTACATGTTATAAAACTACTTTCACACTTACACAATAAGCATTTATAAAAAATTTCAAGATATTTCTCGTATTTTAAATGACTTTGTCCAGAAATACCGCACGCAATCAGCATTTCTGCGTGCCGATATAGCGTAAACATAACGTTTGTTAGGTTATGCGTCGTTCAAAAGTGATTGTACAAACTACGTTTTTTCGTGTAGAAATATTTCACCACGTTATTGAAAAGTGTGTTATAACCTTCTTTTTATTAAATTATACTTTTACTGGCAATAGCTTTTGGAAGTGAATTCAAAATTAAGGTCAAAAAGAAGAAAATTGCATAAGAAGCCGATGCAAAATATATCAATGAAATTATGTGAAAATGCGAGTCGCCTGGGGCCGCGTGCTGCGGCCTCGGCGGCAATGTTGTCATATGAGCGTGCGCGTGCTGACTGTCGCTTTGACACTCGGGAGCCGTTTTTCAGTTTCTAGCGATTCTACCTGGCCCAGGAGTTGGCAATTTTTTCGCTTCTGTCTGCCCATTTATGCAATTGGATAAAATAACCATCGCTTTTTATAGAGTTTGATTCTTAGACCCTAAATTTCGAGTTTACAATTTAACAAAATTGCTTTTTAGAAACCTTGATTTTAATGCATTTCTTTAAACCAAAACTTAATTTAAACAAATAGAAACAATCTATTACGATCAGAATAATTGTTTCTTCAAAATTCAGTCAATCTTAAGATTTAAATGTTGCATTCGACATCTACGAGGAACCAATATTCAAAGATTTATAAATTATTCAAACATTAATTTTCAGTATTTAAAAGATTTTTTATTATAGTCAAAAAATTAAACATCGAGTAGAAATGATTACAGTTGCTTTTTATGTTATTAATGTGCTTTGCCAATCGATATATTTATCTATATAGGAACAGGAACACACTTACGATCGTTGCACAATTTGTTTAGCTTTTCTGTGTGCCAAAATCTTTAATTTGAGCTCTGATACGTCGATGTACTATGAAAATTAGCCCATATAAAAGATATATTCACCATACCCTGTTCGAAAGTCCATTTTCGCTCCCGACTCAAAAACGCGAGTATATTTTGGCCAGGGTATGGTATTGGTAATAGTATATCTACTATTCTCAAAATTATTTTCCTCTTACGTCTCGAAAAAAATGAAAAAAAATTTAGAGGTACGCTCATGGGTCAAGTTTTAATTGTTCTTTTAGCTTTTCTGAACATAAAAAGAAATATGTACACGCTCAATTTAACGGTATTATTTTTTGGCGATACTTTCAAGTCAATTTTGGATTGAAAAAAAAATTCAGGAAGAAAATGTCACCTTTTTTTCTAAACGACGAAAATTGAAAAAGTGATTTAATTTTGAAGACACGTCTACAGGACAAAGTTTTTCTTGTTCTTTAAGCCTTTCTGAATGTGAAAAAATTATTTACAAGCCCGGTGATTGAATGGTATATTTTTTTGGCGCTACTTTTAAATCTAAAAATTAAGGAAAATTTGGTCTTTTTTCTAAACTACAACTCTTATAAATACTGGCATCTGCGTATTTGATCTTTGAATAAATAAGAATCTACACTGAAATTATTACTTTAAAAGTTTCTGTTTTCTAAGAAATAATCGTTATTACAATTATATGTGAAAATATAAAATATCAATCAAACACCACATCAGTTTTACGTATTCCTTATGATTGCTAAATAAAAAATTAAATGGAATGACTAATGTTCTTTATTGACTTAGTTATTTCAATTATAATATGCATTGAATTTGTTGTGTAATTATAAATAAATCGATTGGCAAAGCACATTAATAAATAAAAAATGACTGATTTTTCGACCTTCTTTTAATTTTGTGTACGCAGCTGATTCTTTACCATTATTTATAATTGTTTTTTTATTTTTTATTTTTTATTGAAAAGCAAAAATTTTGAGCTTTAGTTCATTTGTCTGCTTAAACTTTGGAGTTCCCAATAAGTTTAGAGTTCCTGATATTTACTCGCATATTAATGTGAATTATTTATAATAGAAAGTAATATTAACTATGCACATCTCTTTTTAGATGGTAAACGGTAAGCAACTGTAATAATTTCTACTCGATGTTTAATTTTTTGACTATAATAAAAAATTTCTTAAATACTGAAAATTAATATTTGAAAAATTTATAAATCTTTGAATATTGTTTCTTTGTAGATGTCGAATGTAAAATTTTAATCTTAAAATTGCCTGAATTTTCAAGAAACAATTATTCTGATCGCAATAGATTGTTTCTATTTGAAGTTTTGGTTTAAAGAAATGCATTAAAATCAAGGTTTTTAAAAGCAATTTTGTTAAATTGTAACCTCGAAATTTAGGATCTACGAATCAAACTCTATAAAAAGCTATGGTTATTTTAGCCAATTGCATAAATGGGGAGACAGAAGCGAACAAATTTCCGACTCCTGGGCCAGGTAGAATCACTAGAAACTGAAAAATGGCTTCCGAGTGTAAAAGCGACAGTCATCACACGCACGCTTATATTACAACATTGCCGCCGAGGCCGCAGCTCGCGGCCCCAGGCTCCGCTCCCCTTCCACTCCGGCAGCTTGCTGTTTGTATATATATATTCGAGCGCAGCTAGCTCTCGCGTGCTGCGCAGGCCGGCCCGTCTTTCTCCCAATTCCCCCACTCCGCGCCGACCAGTACACTCATAGGGCGCAGACGACTCGCGAGCTGCGAGGCACTTCGTGCTGATCGGTACACTTATAGTGCATAT
Source organism: Torymus aiolomorphi (assembly GCA_036365515.1). Taxonomy (NCBI): domain Eukaryota; kingdom Metazoa; phylum Arthropoda; class Insecta; order Hymenoptera; family Torymidae; genus Torymus; species Torymus aiolomorphi. Next base: position 149,388,435 of record CM070875.1, on the reverse strand, counting down.
CGAAGCGTCCGCCAGAAACCAGCCAGCGGGAGCGAGCTGAGTTTTTTCGCGTAAAATGCGCTCTGTTCAACTCGCTCGTAATCATAAGATGAGTCTCTCGGAAAAAACAATGAACATAAATCGATACCTTTTTTATCACTTTTTACAGTAATGCTATTGTTTTTCTCCGAAATGCTTTTGTCAAAAACTTGACTTAAAAGTTCGGACCGGTTTTTCTAAAAGAATAACATGTTTATTTTTGTAATTAAATATTTCATTCGAAAGTACAAGTCTTCAGTTTCAAAACCCCAAAATTTCAAGTTTGAGAACTGAAGGGTTCATAAACTGAAATGATAGAGTTACAAAAACTTTTTTTGCTGATTTTAACCTTTGTTTTAGTTTTAATTCATCGTTTCTAATTTATCATTTGAAGACATTTTTTTTCTCTTTTGTATAAACTTTAAAACTTATTCTTTTCTTTTCAAACAGTGATCTTTTTATTTACAAACCTTGAGGAAGTTCTTATCCAAAGGAAAATTTTTAACTTCTCTAGGTTTCTTGGAAAAGTTCGTCTCTATTGACCAAGAAAAGGCACAATGAATTCTTATGCATTTTTCCGTACGTGGTTGCGTGAAAGCGCTGTTCTGCTTCAACAGAAAAATCTTCATAATGATGAAAAAGATTATGGAAGTCGTATTTGTTTTTATAGTATTACCCAGTTCCATCGGTGAAACAAATACCTTTTTTGGTGAAATCAAAAGAATTTTTTATTAGGGTAATTGATTATAATTTTTTAGATAAACTGCTACGGCAGCACGAGATTAATTGTCCGAAAAAGTATGATGCTTTTTTACGTTTTAAAATTTAATTCTCTATAATAAAGGACCAATGCTGCCAAACTACACTGATTAGTGTTGCAGTGAAATGATTGGACCGTTTCTTGGTAAAAAAGACATACTTTTCCAAGAAACCTAAAAGAGAATTTAAAAATTCTTCTCTGGATGAGGACTCCCTTAAGGTTTGTAAATATGAAGTTCATTGTTTGAAAATAAAAGAATGAGTTTTAAGTTTATATAAAAGAGAAAAAAGATGTCTTCAAATGATGAATTAGAAACGATGAATCAAAACTAAAATAAAGGTTAAAATCAGCAAAAAGAATTCCTGTAACTCTATCATTTCATTCTATTAAACTGTTAGCACGCGTTAAGAGGGTTGAACTATAACATTTCTCAGGATCAGAAATTTTAGAATTATACTCACCTATCCAAAAAGTGAAGAAATCCAAATTTGAGACAAGACCTATTCAATTAAATTCAGATACAAGAAATTAGTAAATTAACAAAAAATTGCAAAAGATGGATCGGACAGTATTGACCTTTAATAAAAAATTACTTTGAAAAAATTATTATATGATATTTATTAAGTATGAAACAACGGAATAGTGAAATACGTCGGCAACAGCGCGCTTCGGCGTAGCGCACAAAGTACACGCGGCAACTCGCCGCCGTCTTTTACATTTTATTACTTATGAATCCTTCATTTCTCCTACTTGAAATTTTGGAGTTTCGAAGCTGAAGAATTGTATTTTCGAATGAAAAAAATTTATTTAAAAAAAAAATGGTATTCTTTAAGAACAATCGGCCCGAACTTTCAACTCAAGTTTTTACCGTAAAAAATCATTTCAGAGAATAAATAATAGCACCACTGGAAAGAGGGGGAAAAATCTATCGATATATGTTTTGTGTTATTTCCAAGAGACTTAGCATATGATTATGAGCTAGTTAAAAAAAAAAGCGAATAGTATTACGCGATAAAGGCACCGCGCGTGCCCGCGTGTTGGTTTCTAGCGTCGACACTCATATATTGAGGCCCAGCCGACTCTTGCAATTAGCTGTGCTAGCCAAGCCGCCTTGTGCTCCAGGCGGTAGAGACCTAGAGGTTGAAAAATGATATGCATATATCCAACTTGAATATCCATTTTGAAATTTCAAAAATTTAAATTTAGATCGACGTTATAGGGTCATATGAAAAATTAATTTCTTTTTAAATCGTCAGTACACTTCTGGAGAGGTATTTAAAATGCAATAACTTTACAACAATAATTGAAATTCTTTTAATAGTTTAGAAGATAATGATGAAAACATAATTGCAACGATTGCGGTCGTTGTAATTTAAATAGCACTCTGCATCCTAAATTTGTTCCTTTTGCATACTATAGACAAGGTTTATACTATATAACAATTCAACAAAGTGTACAGATTTCGGAAAATCATAGTCGAAAATAAAAGAAACCGCGCGGCTGCTGGGGCTCTCGAAAACTGTTCGGTAATTGCCGCGGGGAGGGAATAGCGACTTATGTTAGAGACAGTGTCTCGCACACTGTCTCTCTCGCGTACTCTTTCACTATTCTCTCTCTCTCACTCACACTCTTTCTCTCTTTTCATGGACGCATTCCTTCTCTTGCAACCAGCATCATCTCCATAATCTTTTTATATTTTCAATTCGCTATTTTCAAAACTATTAGACATAGAAAGGCGATTTTTTAAATCAAAATGTAGCGAAGAGATAAACATGTTTCTCTAAACGCAATTAAAAAATTAAAGAGTTTTTTTCAACTTTAATATTCAAATTTCCGTATTGCACTTTCATATTCTGTACATATATATTAAATTAATTATTAAGAAAGCAAAAAAACATCATTATATTGTTATTTTGCCTCAAGTAATTTTTGCGACTGTGAGAATTTTGTTCGTGTTTTTGACGTACACCCTTAACCTGAAGGAGCAGTTCCGGAAGATTGATTTCGTGCCTGAATTTTTCTAGGCTATTGGCGACTTCTAATACACGTTCTAACTGCAAACTTATTCCTAACGTAATTTTTGCAACTGTGAGAATTGTTTTCATGTTTTTGACCTGCACCCTTGGCCTAAAGGAGTAGTTCCGTAAAAGCGATTTCGTTCATAATTTTTTTTAAGCTTTTAGGGACCTTTTCTACAAGTACCACTCAAAACATTTTTCCTAATGAAGTAATTCCAACTCTGAGAATTTTTTTCGAGTTTACGGCGTGATATATCGACCCAAACGCGCTTTTCCGGAAAAGCGATTTCGTTATTAACTTTTCTCTAAGCATTGGGGGACCTTTTCTATAAGTACCAGTCGAAACCTTTTCCTGACGAAGTAATTGCGACTCTGGGAATTATTTTTCGTGTCTTCGACATGGTATATTGGCCCGAAGGAGCTTTTCAGGAAAAGCGATTTCATTCATAAGTTTTTTGTAAGCATTGGAGGACCTTATCTACAAGTACAAGTCGAAACATTTTTCCTAATGACGTTATTGCGACTTTGGAAATTTTCTTTCCAGTTTACGACATAGTATATCAGCCTGAAGGAAAAGCGATTTCGTGCATAATTTTTTATGGGAAAGTGAAATCGTTCATAATTTTACAGTCGAAAAATTTTTCTTGACGACATTATTGCGACTCTGAGAATCTTTTTTCGAGTTTACGACATGGTATATCAGTCCGAAGGGGCTTTTCCGGTAAAGCGAATTCGTTCAAAAATTTTTTTTAAGCTTTGGGGGACCTTTTCTACAAGTACCATTCGAAACATTTTACCTAACGAAGTAATTGCGACTTTGGGAATTTTTATCTAGTTTTCGACATGGTATACCCGTCTAAAAGGGCTGTTCCGGAAAAGCGATTTCGTTCATAATTTTTTTCTAAGCATTTCGGAACTTTATCTACAAGAAACCGTCGAAACATTTTTCCAGCGACATAATTGCGGCTCTGGGAATTTTTTTTCGTGTTTACGACATAGTATATGGCCATGGGGGGGCTTTTCCGGATAAGCGATTTCGTGCATAATTTTTTTTTTTAATTTTGGGGGATCGTTTCTACAAGTACCAGTCGAAATATTTTTCCTAACGACGTTATTGTGACTTTGGGAATTTTTTATCTAGTTTTCGACATGGTATACCGGTCTAAACGGGCTGTTCCTGAAACGCAATTTTGTTCATAATTTTTTTGTAAGCATTGAGAGACCTAACCTAAAAGTACCAGTCGAAACATTTTTCACAACGACGTAACTGGGGCTCTGAGAATTTTTTTTCCGGTTTACGACACAGTATATCGCCCTGGGGGGACTTTACCGGAAAAACGATTTCGTTCATAATTTTTTTTTAAGCATTTGGGGACTTTTTCTATAAGAAACCGTCGAAACATTTTTCCGAGCGACGTAATTGCGGGTCTGGCAATTTCTTTTCCCGTTTGCAACACAGTATATCGCTCTCAGGGGGCTTTTCCGGAAAAGCGATTTCCTTCATAATTTTTTTCTAAACGTTTGGGGACTTTACAATAAACCGTCGAAACATTTTTCCGAGCGACGTAATTACGGCTCTGGGAATTTTTTTTCCCGTTTACGACACCGTATATCGTCCTGGGAGTGCTTTTTCGGAAAAGCGTTTTCGTTCATAATTTTTTTCTAAGCATTTGGGGACTTTATCTACAAGAAACCGTCGTAACATTTTTCCAAGCGACGTAATTACGGCTCTGGGAATTTTTTTCCCGTTTACGACACAGTATATCGTCCTGGGAGTGCTTTTTCGGAAAAGCGTTTTCGTTCATAATTTTTTTCTAAGCATTTGGGGACTTTATCTACAAGAAACCGTCGTAACATTTTTCCGAGCGACGTAATTACGACTCTGGGAATTTTTTTTCCCGTTTACGACACAGTATATCGCCCTGGGAGCGCTTTTCCGGAAAAAGCGTTTTCGTTCATAATTTTTTTCTAAGCATTTGGGGACTTTATCTACAAGAAACCGTTGAAACATTTTTCTGAGCGACGTAATTGCGGCTCTGGGAATTTCTTTTCCCGTTTACGACACAGTATATGGCCCCGGGGGGGCTTTTCCGGAAAAGCGATTTCGTTCATAATTTTTTTCTAAGCATTTCGGGACTTTATCCACAAGAAACCGTCGAAACACTTTTCCGAGCAACGTAATTGCGGCTCTGGGAATTTTTTTTTCCGTTTACGACACAGTATATCGTCCTGGGAGTGCTTTTTCGGAAAAGCGTTTTCGTTCATAATTTTTTTCTAAGCATTTGGGGACTTTATCTACAAGAAACCGTCGTAACATTTTTCCGAGCGACGTAATTACGACTCTGGGAATTTTTTTTCCCGTTTACGACACAGTATATCGCCCTGGGAGCGCTTTTCCGGAAAAGCGTTTTCGTTCATAATTTTTTTCTAAGCATTTGGGGACTTTATCTACAAGAAACCGTTGAAACATTTTTCCGAGCGACGTAATTGCGGCTCTGGGAATTTCTTTTCCCGTTTACGACACAGTATATGGCCTCGGGGGGGCTTTTCCGGAAAAGCGATTTCGTTCATAATTTTTTTCTAAGCATTTCGGGACTTTATCCACAAGAAACCGTCGAAACACTTTTCCGAGCAACGTAATTGCGGCTCTGGGAATTTTTTTTTCCGTTTACGTCACAGTATATGGCCCTGGGGGGGGCTTTTCCGGAAAAGCGATTTCGTTCATAATTTTTCTCTAAGCATTTGGGGACCTTATCTGCAAGAGACCGTCGAAACATTTTTTCGAGCGACGTAATTGCGGCTCTGGAAATATTTGTTCGTGTTTAAGACACAGTATATCACCATGGGGGGCTTTTCCGGAAAAGCGAATTCGTTCATAATATTTTTCTAAGCATTTGCGGACTTTTTCTACAAGAAACCGTCGAAACATTTTTCCGAGCGACGGAAGTAGTTGTAGTGGCACCACGAGCCGTCAAAACAAACCCCACCACTGACCACCTGAGGGAGGGGGAAGGGGAGCATTATAGATACCCCTATAACGCCCCCTCCATACCCCCCTACAATGGTCGGCGGTGGTGATAGTTTAGCCAGCCTATGGGCCACAATGCATAATTTCTGTGTGTGTGCGTGCGTGCGTGCGTGCATGCGTGCGTGTGTGTGTGTGAGAGAGAGAAGGTGGGAGGGCGAGCGAGAGAGATAATTATATTTATTTATATTCGTTTATTTATTAAGAGCGCGCTTGCGTGCGTGCGTGCGAGAGAGAGAGAGAGAGAGAGAGCGAGAGAGAGAGAGAGAGAGAGAGAGAGAGAGAGAGAGAGAGAGAGAGAGAGAGAGAGAGCTCCACTATCTTACCGTAGAGCGCTCGCTGCTTCAGAGCGCTCAGTATACACCAAGTACTGGATGGAGCAAGGATTCCCTGTTCGACACGGTCCACTGCTCCCAGCAAACTGTACGATTGTACAACCAGCCACGGCTGCGGGCTATAAGTCCCCCACCATTGACAGTAGTGGGGACAGCTATCGCTTACACATGAATTGGGGAAGACACAAGAAATCCCCAGCACTTACCGATCCCCACCACAGGGTGGGAGGGGATGTATTATAGATATCCTATAATACACCTCCACTCCAACTACGGTCAGAGGTGGGGATTCACCATCTACTCCAAAGTACCAAAATATTTTAAAATTTATAATATTTAACTCTATAATTTAAAATTTATAATATTTAACTTTATAATATTGAACTCTATTTCTAAGAAGACTAAGGGTACTTTAGGATAGGATAGGAGTGTGAAAGGTAAGAGAAAACAAGTTTGATACATTTAAATCTTTTTATTCATTAAAAATATAATATTTTCTAAATGTAATGATACAAGCTCATATATTAAAGACATAACATCATGAATGGTTATTGATATCGGTATATCATTTTTTTTAATCATTATTTCATCATAAACTTTATCAGAATCAGGTATATCAAATTTTTCCTCATAAGATAATAAATCGTCCTTAGAAAAATGCGTATATTGTGATGATTGTGATTCTTGCAATTTTTCTTTGAAATAATGACAAAGTGTATTAATAATATTATATAAGTATATACCATCATATATAGCAATATATGGTTATATATTGACATACGTTGACATACGATCATACATGATAAGATATAACAATATATGTAAATTTTTGAATTGACAGTCGCGCAATTATGTATGATAATATGCGCTCATATATATATATATATATATATATATATATATATATATATATATATATATATATATATATATATATATATATGGTCAGGTAATGTCTGATAATATATGGATATATATATAACTGTATATTGACATATATTAGCGTATATATACATGGTTATATTCAATATACAATCCTATATAGTTTGTCACGGCCTGCCCTACCGACGTCGGTAATAAATCGGCAATAAATAAGTTCGTGGTAACGAACGTTAGATGGCGCCACGATGCAGTATTGGAGCTGCATTGAGAGCATAACGAAGGTGCCGGGGGAGACGTGACCGGCATCAATGTTGTTGTTGCTATCGTTCGGACACAGACGCGCGCGATAGTGAGTTCGCGGTGATATCGCGTTTTCCGAGATAATTGTGAAGTGTTTGATAGTTGTAACCTCAGGAGTGCATACGTGATACACCCTGAGGCCACTATTGTGATCCGCGAAATGTGTTATACCGTACTTTCGACGGAAACACGAGGAGAGCTCAGAGATAGTACGACAGGCTAGAACTACCTGTCGTACTCCCGAACCAGCAACATCCTAGTGCAGTAAGCATGTTCGCCTGGCACGAAAGCAGCAGAGAGTATCACGAGAGGCGATACAATGAAGCCAGCCTAGCAGCGAGGATGCTTGTGAGAAACCTAGACCACACCGTATGAATCTAATCTAAAATAGCGGTAAGCGTGCACGTATCAACCGCGTCGCGAGTAAGTACGCGTAACCGTTTGTCCAGGCTCGTCGCCACCTGGACAGCGGCCCCGAATGGGCGTTCTTGTGCGGAGAAAGCGAGCGCAGAGAGAGAGAGCACAGGCTCGGGTCATCAACCTTAGAAGGTCACCGACAATGATTTAGCTTGCCGGCAGTTTGTAACCGGCAAGTGCGCATAAGTGCGCAGACGTCATGCGTTAGTAGCCTGTTCTCTCTCAGGCTAAGTTGAGTGTGTGTGTGTATCGCGACACGCAAGCGCGATCGCTCTCTCACTCGCGTAGACGATGAGTACGCTACATATATTACTGTAGACGCGAGGCTTATGTTACCGCGCGTACACAGTGTAATTACCGCGAGCGTGACGTCAGCCCTCGAGACAGCTGACGTCTGAGATAACGTGCTGGCGCACAGTTAGGTAGGGAAATTAACCTATTTCAACGCGACACTTCCACTGTCTAAATTATTAATTATTCATTTAACTTCATCATCTTTTATTTAATAAACAAAAGCCTTTTATTATTAACTTTAACTGCTCGAGTTATTATTTCGCGACCTTAGTCATTCCCGCTCCCCGCCGCCTTCGTGGTCGTTACGTAAGAGAAAACGTATCGTTTCATCTAAGCAGCCGGCACACGAACCAGTGAACGAGAGGAGAGTTCGAGTCACTGGTGAGAAACAAAGCGCAAGTCTTCGACTTGCGTGTTGCACGGTAAGTAACCAGATTAGGTTAACATTGCACGACGTTGTAGCGTCTGTTGCCTAATCTGGCTATTATATCTCCGGGAGTTGAACCGAGAGATATGGATTTGAACCGCTAAGATACACAGGTGAAACGTGCCTTAGACCGAAAATCCACCCCGTGACAAGTTATATACAAATTATATATTGTGCATGCATGATTGCAATATATAATACAATATGTAGCTCATATATGCCATTTTCAACTGTTTTTTAAATTTTTTCTAAAATTATTAAGACTTTCATCAGGTTACACATAATATATGCAGATTCAATAAAATATAAGATATACTGTCGTAGAGGTATTATGAAATATTACTTTATCTGGATACAATTTTATTAGATAATAATTATATAAAACAAAGTATATATAATGTAGGTGGAAATGTAATAAATAAATAAGTGAAAGAAAATACGCGTATAAATAAATCGTTAAATGTATATATAATGCAATATATGGCTGATATACGGTTTTTCAAATTATTGTTTCACTTTTTGTAAATTTATTGCAACTTTCCCGGATTTATTTATAAGGTATCTTGGGGTGATTCGGCCACCTTGAGTGTAATATTTTCTTTCTCTTTCTGTAAATGAGTTGGGACAAAACTGTAAAAAAGATTTTAAAGTATACTAAATATACTACCAAGAAAAAAATTATAAATACCCCAAATGTGATATTGGATTTGTAGGGTGCAAAAGAGTAAAATGTGCGTTTTGGCCAAATTAGCTGAGATGTTAACGAATTCGGACAATATTAAAAAAAATCGTTGGACATACAAAACTCATTTCTTCACATTTCAATTTTTTTCTCAAAAACTAGTAGACAAAATGAATTCAAATTTGTACAGATTACAGCTATTTATATTCTCCATTACGATGATTTTTCTCAAGAAAATTTACCGTTTAGTTTAGGAGTTATAAGCTTTTTGAAAAAAAACACGTTTTTGTTAATAACAAAAGAACAGTGAAAGCTAGAGAAATTTCTTTTTTTAGAAATATAGGTATTTTAATGCTCTTTTGAATGCTTTCTATTCGATTCAAATATCTCGATCTTATCATTAAAGAAAAGCAAAAATCAGTTTTGAGAAAATCGAAAATTCGAAATAAAACAAAAACGCATCGGCGAATCAAGAAACGAATTTTTGATCCACCATCACACAAAAAAAGCAAAAAAAATGAGACCTGTCCGGTCAAAATCGATAGAGTAGAAGCTGAGATCCAGGCGTACACACACACACACACACACACACACACACACACACGCGCACGCACGCACGTACGCACGCACGCACGCACGCACGTACGCACGCACGGACGCACGGACGCGCACACACGCACGCACGCACGCACGCACGCACGCACGCACACACACATCCATCCATACAGACATTTTTCAAAAATCATGTATTTTGATTCCTAACACGTCCAAAAACAATTATAACATGTTTTTACAATAACTCAAAAAATTACTATCACAGAGCTTCCTCTAGGAGGAACCAATACTAGAAAAAACCTCATAAACTCTAAAAATTAATCAAATTTACTTCTATAAATTTATAAAAACACCATTTATTTATTAAATTCTATGAATAATACTAAGAATGAAGGAAATAAATTTTTTTTTTACATTATTTTGCATTCTATAATTTGATTTTGGAATTCTATACGGAAGTTTGCCGTAAATTAAATAAAAAATGCATATTGACCGATGAAATTGATTATTGCTTATCATATTTTTAAAGTTTCTTCTCAGAAAATAGACACATAAATGACTTGGTGAAAGTAGTTCGAATTTCAAACTATCTCGTATTTATTGGATCACATGTTCTTTACAGTTTGGCAGAATTAAGTGAATTATAGACACAAAAATATTTTGCCTCTATAAATTACAAAAAAAATTATTTTGAATATTACTTCCATACTAATTTCAAGGAAAAAACCTCATCTTTCTGCCCGTATTACTTTCAATTGGGGTTTTTTAGCTTATATATCGACTATAAACGAAATACTTACTTTTTTGACTTTATAAAACGCTTGATTCGCTGAAATTTGATAATAAAAACTTACATAAAAATGTAGTGATTATCCTCAAGCAAGTAAAAATGATTTATAAGATAAATATTTCACATTGGAAACCTGGCTTCATTACTTATTTAGGCTTTCGAATAAGTCAAGATGACGAAATAAAAAAAATGACCAAATTAGCGTAATGGCCGAATTACCCCGAGTTACCTTATCACTCGATAAAACATAACATAAAATATACAAAATCGTATATGATTTTATAAACCACAAATATGATCTCATAATGGTTATATGTCGGTGAATATTATTATATATACTAATATTAAAAAACTAATTTTTTAAATATATTCTATCCACGCCATTATAGTCCTTTTATTTACTCTGATCTCACATATTCAATAACCACTCTCTACAAATGGTAAGAATATTTTCATGACTGTACAAATAACTTTTATTTATTCGAATCTCATTTATTCAATAAGAACTCTGCAAATGGTAATAATTTTTTTCATGACTGTACCAATAATAATATTGTTAATATAAAACTTTCTACGAAAGTATAAAATAAGGCAAGTATAGACGTTTTTTCTGTATAATCTATAAAATAATAATATTTATGTTTTTTAAAAGAAATCAAATAAGTACCAGTGAACAAGTCTTTTACTTCTTTGAGTCATTGTATGCTGAACAAATTATATGTAAGTAAGTACATTCAAATTGTTCATTGCAAATCAAACAAATGAAAGTTGTGAGATCAATTATCGATAGTCAAGTAATGCAAACAACTCTCGGAAACAACTGTATGACTATTCTCAGAAATGTACTAAAATTTTTTCATCCTTCTATACAAATTAAACACAAGAAAGTACTGAAATCAATTTGTTGTAGTCAAGTACCCATAAGTTAACTTGACTGAATAATACAACTTTTCGTAACTACTTAAAAATATTCAGTCAGCGGGCATAAAGTACTACTTAACGCCTAACCGGCGTAATAGCTCCCATACTCCTACTAAACTTTATAGAACCTACGCACTTTACGCCCGTGTGGGCGAAAATTATTTTAATTATATAACTACTATGCCTTCTTTTTATTTCTAAAATTCATAAGAATTTTATCAGATATTTACGAAAAGTCAAAGCCTATATAAAAAAATTACATAGTTACCACCACATTTCCATTTTTCATTGATCTTTCTCAATTTTGAAATTTCTATAATATTACGCATCTTGAGAGGACAATAGAAGTCGATAGAGCTGCTCTAGCAGGGGTGGTCCTCCAATCTCCCATACATACTTGGCGGGCCCAACGGTTTCCAGTTTACTGGTGGGCTTTGTAAATGTAGAATACTAAATTTTTACATAAATTCATTAACAATGTTTGTACCTACAGGCCCATTATAAATAATTACATTGGCTCTAATTTTTAAATGATACCGTTTAAATATAATATCCCTAAATGTGCAGAATCTCATGATTTACTTTCATTACCGAAAATATTTTTCCTTGCGTCCGTCTTTTTTAAACGGGAATGGGATAAAAAATGCATATAAATTTATTGTCTACTCAAAAGTGCTTTAGGTTTTATTAACCATTTTGTAAGCTACCTATTTTTTATTCTTTTCCGTCGTGTAAATATCATATGAGATCTCATATGAGATATCATATGTGTGATGTCATCTGCAATTTTACATATTATGGGATCTCAAATGAGATCTGATACCTGATATTCTCTATCAGATCTGATGTCCGATATTCCCAAATGAGATCTGATGTCCAATATTTTCATATGAGATCTCATATGATATTTTCATGCGGGTTTGCACTTTCTATTCAAAAACAGAGTAATAAATTCAATACTGAGCCCTACTTAATATGTAGAAGCAACCCATTTATACATTTTATCTGATCTTTAAATATATAAATATTTATATGAAAATGACCATGTCTAGACCTGAAACTGCAAACCGTCGGGCCTGCCAAGTATGTATGGGAGATTGGAGAACCACCCCTGCTAGAGCAGCTCTATAGACTTCTATTGTCCTCCCAAGATGCGTAATATTATAGAAATTTCAAAATTGAGAAAGATCAATGAAAAATGGAGATGTGGTGGTAACTATGTAATTTTTTTATATAGGCTTTGACTTTTCGTAAATATCTGATAAAATTCTTATCAATTTTAGAAATAAAAAGAAGGCATAGTAGTTATATAATTAAAATAATTTTCGCCCACACGGGCGTAAAGTGCGTAGGTTCTATAAAGTTTGGTAGGAGTAGAGGAGCTATTACGCCTGTTAGGCGTTAAGTAGTACTTTATGCCCGCTGACTGAATATTTTTAAGTAGTTACGAAAAGTTGTATTATTCAGTCAAGTTAACTTATGGGTACTTGACTACAATAAATTGATTTCAGTACTTTCTTGTGTTTAGTTTGTATAGAAGAATGAACAAATTTTAGTACATTTCTGAGAATAGTCATACAGTTGTTTCCGAGAGTTGTTTGCATTACTTGACTATCGATAATTGATTTCACAACTTTCATTTGTTTGATTTGCAATGAACAATTTCAATGTACTTACTTACATATAATTTGTTCAGCATACAATGACTCAAAGAAGTAAAAGACTTTTTCACTGGTATTTATTTGATTTCTTTTAAAAAAACATAAATATTATTATTTTATAGATTATACAGAAAAAACGTCTATACTTGCCTTATTTTATACTTTCGTAGAAAGTTTTATATTAACAATATTATTATTGGTACAGTCATGAAAAAAATTATTACCATTTGCAGAGTTCTTATTGAATAAATGAGATTCGAGTAAATAAAAGTTATTTGTACAGTCATGAAAAAAATTCTTACCATTTGTAGAGAGTGGTTATTGAATATATGAGATCAGAATAAATAAAAGGACTATAGACAAATGGCGTAGATAGAATATATTTAAAAAATTAGTTTTTTAAAGAACGTGTTGATTGTTTTGAAAAAATATTTAAGCTCTCATTAAAGTTTTTGGTACAGAGGGAGAGAGTGAGGGGGAAGAGAGGGTGGGAGAGTTTAGTAAATAATGTTTGTTAAGTACAAACTATGTAGAATAGTAACCAAACTTACTCTTGCCTATAAGTTTTTGCTTTTGTAAAATAATTTTTTTAAGAGATTTCACAACTTTTTAAGAGTAAAACTACATTGTAAATAATGTCTGTTAAGTATAAAACTACACTTTAATTGATTTCACAACTTTTTTGGGTTTGACTTTCAGTATCCGCATGAAAGAAATTTATTTCGACTTTAGAACGCAAACATTTATTATTTATTCGTAGAATTCCTTTTCATAAAATACAACGTAAATAATTTTTTAGGATATTGTATAGGTTTCGGAAAATAATTCTTATGGTTTACGAAAAAATTCTTATCGTTTGTAAAAGTTTTTGTAAAGTGATTGTAAAGGTTTTGGAAAAGAATTTCTCGTTGCTTGCAAAAAGCTTGTAAAGGATTCTAAAAGTTTTGTAAAATAATTTATTAATTGATTTTTTAAAAGATATAGAAATGGATCATTTTTTGAGATATTTTGTAGAGAAAATATAATAATGAATAATTTACAGATAGAAAATACTTTAAAAAATAGTTTTTAAAAGTGTTTATTATAATTGTTTCAAAAAAACATTTAAGCTTTCAGTCAAGTTCTTTGTAGAGAGTTGGACAGTTGTTGAGAGCAAGATTGTTTGGATAAAAACATTAAACTTTTATTAGTATTTCGACAGAGAATTTAAAGTTGTTAAAAACGATAACAATAATATATTTTTTCTTTGTAGCTATCGGAAGGAATAAAAGAAAAAAGTACAAGATCTCAGAATTACAATTCAAATCTCTATATCACCCGATTCTCTTGCTTTTATAAAACTTGAAGCTCTAAGTTGGCTGAGAAGTTGAGTTCTCATGTCAACTGCCATTTTCATAGCAGCAGGCGGTACAAAGTTTTTTAAAAACTATTCTTTTGCATCTATTTCTCTGAAATCACCTAATCCTCTAGCCTTTACAAAATGCGAAGCTCAAAGTTTGCCAAGTTAACTACCCTTACGTAACAGAACCTGATACTAAGTTTTTTTACAAAACACTCTTATGCATCCATTTGCTTTTGTTTTTTTGACAAATTATTATTACATTATTAAATTTGTGCTAAAATGTACCTTTAGCCTTTTATTGCACATTCTAAAGCTGGAACTCATTTCATTATTTTGATATCCACATATTTCTTTTTCATAATATTTTATCAAAGACTTGCAAGGGTACTAGATCTAATAATCATACTATTGCATCACAATCAGCTAGCAAATTAAAATGTTGGTTGCAGATTCAAAAAGTAGCCATTACAGTAATTTATATTATGGATTCATGTACTGTATATTCACAGAACAAATGGCTCCTCTGAATCATTTGGTGCCCCTCACTATAAGCCAACCATTAATTACATTATTTTCAACACTTGGATTCGTTGAAGTTTTCACTAGAAACCACTTGAATTAATAATCTATCAGACACATCTTGTAAAATTAAAAACAAAAGTTTATGAACTAAGAATCATTGGGAGAAAAAAGCTTTCTCGATATTCTTTTATAGTAGAAAGTATAAAACAGCTTAATTTAATAACTCATGATTGCCGCACACATCTTGTAAAATTAAAAACAATTAGTTTATGAACTATAATTACTGATAATAAAAGCTTTCTTAACATTCTTGTATACTTTTTCAAATAATTATCTGAATCTTATGTAGAAAAATATTTACTGAGAAATCCTCTCTGAAACATTTTGACGTCTCCCTCCGTGAGAAAATTATAAAATTAGATTAACTGAGCACAATTAATTCGTTGAAATTTTCACAACAACAACACATCATTTTGGCTTTTTTCTGTATTTTAATGTTCATTTGGCATAATCTTTTAATTGATGTTTAAGTAAATATGTACAAGAGCACAGCACTAATATCGACTCAGTTTCTTGAAGTATAGACAAAAAATGCTTTTTTTTTAACCAAGCCTCTAACGTCTGACTAATATTTTAAATTCTGATTTTAAGTAGAGGTTCTAAATTTGTTATAAACACTTCATTTAACACATCATACTGCTACTTATTTTATTTATTATACAAAACATTTTATTATATCTGATCTGAAAACTTGCACTGACTTCACTATAATTATATTATAGATATGTCTTGAAAAATATTGTGTCGTAAATAATAATATATTTGCCCCATAGTAATATTGGTTTGGTTTTTCTATCTTGAGTAGTGCGTATCTGTTCTTGTATTAAAATAACTTTTTCTTGTTCATTAATAATAACTCCAAGGGTCATGTGGGCACTCGTTCATTTTTGTTAATTCAAAATTAGATTTTTCAGACAGTACACAATTAGAACTCCTCAACATTATTGGCTATAATTATATATATCTTCAAAATGACTCGAAAAAAATCTTTTGGTATAATATCTGTAAAAATAAAAAATCTCACAAAGTATCAAGTTTAAAAAAATGATTGTAGCCATTTAACATTTAGCTAGTAAGCACTTATCTAATGAAAGTTATTTTCCCCATTGATTGATAGACGAATAGATCAATTTTTCTCATCACCAGTTGACAACTTGAGATCTTTCAAATACATAACTAATTAACTAACTCACGATATGATAACATTTGTAAAATGTATATCTATAAAATAATAGATAGATAAAAATTCTTCTTCTTAGATTGCTAAGAATAAGTTCTTAACCTAAACAATCTAGCAACTTCTTGAGATCTTTGAAACATTTGTATATAAAAAAATACTAACATGTTGTATGTAAGGTTAGATCGATCAGATACGGGTGTGTATATATATATCGATATACAAGCGTAAGATAGACGAGAACCGGAAGTGTCGTAAGAGCTGCAAACCGGACGCCGGAATAAGGAGAAGAAAAGTATAAAAGGAAATCGCACATAAAAAAATTCAGTTCTCTATATCTTCTGAACGAGATAATCTTTTTAAATAAAATGTTTTGATTTGAGTAGAGCAATGAAATGGCTTTCGATTAAGAGGGATATGTTATATAGTAAAAACTAACGCAATATACGTAAAAGCGCATTGAATTTTTCGTAGACCCATTTCAATGTATATGTAGCACGGGTCGCTCCTTTAGGCTTCTTCTATACTTCCCTTCGGATCGAGCGCTCCCGCGCTCCTTGATATTAGGTCAAAGTAACATATTTATAAACATACTCATGTTATGTGCGTACGCGCGCTTGCGTGTGTGTGCGTGTGTGCGTGCGTGTGTGCGTGCGTGCGTGCGTGCATCCATATTATATACTATCAGAGATGAATAGAGAGATTGCCAGCGCCCCGGAAAAAAGTGAGGCAGACTTCTGCGCGCGGCGCGCTGCTGCCTGTCGCGGCCAAAGTAGCGAAGCATGTCCACAATTTCGTGATTGGTCGTTGAGACGTGTACACGCGGCGCGGGGCGTGGCAAGCGGGAGACGACGGCTCGGCGGCTCAGTGCGCGTCCACCGGTCGTGTATACACGAGCGACCCAGCGGCGCGCCCCGCGCTCGCCGTCTGTTTACTTCTCCGGCAACAATCCGACTTCTGCCGAGCGGCCTGACAACCGCCGCTCGGTCGTGCATTTGTATATTGTATACACGCAAATTAATGAAATTATAAACTTTAAACTGTAAAACTCAAATTCTAATTCACAACCTAAGCCCGAAGGGGAGAAGATGAACATAAACGATTTCAGTGTTAGACATTGACATAGTAGCTGTAGCCGTGGTGGCTAAGGCGTGCGGCTAGTTTTGCCATAATCTTTTGGATCCACGTTCAATCCCGACTCAATATATTTTTTTTTTTCGTGCATAATTTTTTTCATTACATTATTGTAATACAACATACAGAATTTTCACCTTTTTATCATTTAATTATCATTCTCTAGTAGAATTGATGTTTTAATTTATATTTTAAAGAAAATTTTATATTCTGAATAAATTAATTCACCAAGAGTAAACTCATTAAAAATATCGTTATATTCATTTTTTGCAATAATATCTCTATCCAATTTATATGTAAAATGTAATCAATCACGGTCAAGATAAACTTTTTTAAGGATTAAGCAGGATAGAAAAGTATCGTTGACCAATCAAGTTCAATTTCAGAAATACATATTATATTTTCATTCCCATTCTCTAATCCCTATAAAACATACGTTATTTGTTCTAAAAGTAAGTTTTTATTAATATTATTTATTAAGTGGTAATCAACAAGTAAGCATATAATATAAAAAGCATTTTTAACCGGCCGAAAATGCATAAAGGCTATTCTCAAAAAATGTGCTTGTGCTTCAAATTGTTTTATTTAAGCCTCAAAGATAATCCTGCATAAGATTTGCATTCACATTTGGGACTTAATGAAAACACCATTTTCCTCTGAATTATAATCAATAATAGTGTATAACATAAAAAAATGGTATTATATTATACACATTTTTTACTCTAGTAGAGTTGAAATTTAATAAATCGAAAAAATCATATTTTATTCAATATAACAACTCTTCTGTAAAATAAATAATTATGTACATGTTTTTACAGCGATTTCGTCATTTACTCGGTTTTCCATACTCTATTTTTTAATCTATTTAATATATAAGTAATCGCCAAGACTTCTGACTTTTCCATATAAATTCTTCAAAATATTTAAATGTAAAAAGTTATTAAATGGCGTTAATCATATAAGAGAAGGCAAACTTTTTAACATTCTTTCGAAAAATCTCTTATATTGACATTTTCGTACTTCTGAAAATGGTTACAAACAATTTAGAAAATTCCGATAATCTCTTAAATAATATCGTGCGAACCATTCAATATTTTTTGAAGTTGCGTTTCTTATTTTCAAAGCGATATTTTAGTAGAGAAATAATCAATCCAGCTGCATTGAAAGCTAATGAATAATATTAGTTGAAATTTCAATTAATTACTCAGTTTAATTTAAAATTAAAATTTCAATCGTTATTTAAACCCCAGTTTAATTAATAACTAAAAATTCAATCGTTAACTATACCTGCGTTCAATTCAGAATTCAAATTTCAATCATTAATTAAACGAGCGTCTAATTAAGAATTAAAGTTTGAATCGTTTATTAAACCAGTATTCAAATTAAGTTTCTTCGGACCTGATTCTGCAGTAAAAGCGTAGTCCTAAATTCAATTATTTAAGATACGAAAACGGTGAAACAAATCTCTAAAAGTAGACAGTAAAAGCTAAAATTTGAGCCCTGATTCGTTACAAAATTTTGATTTTTCAGGAAGTTACAATCAGTCAAAGATAACGTAAGAAAATATTTAAAATGTATGTTAAGTTTAACTGATTAAATGAATTGCATTTTTAGCTTTTCTTTTTACTCGACGATCGTGACTCGTAGACGTAAATTCGTGTTGTCGGCCGTGATTCTTTACAAGGACTTTACAATTACTGCTCGGGGATATCGCATTCGACTTCAAAATCCATTAAACGATTAAAATGAATTCTTAATTAAACGCTGCCTTAATTAACGATTGAAATTTTAATTATTAATTAACCGATATGAACTTAATTAACGGCTTATTTAACAATTGAAATTTTTATTATTAATTAAACCCGGGTTTTTATTAATGATTGAAATTTCAATTTTGAATTAATAATGGTATAATTTACAACCCCGGGCATTATATTATCTCGATCAGAATATTAGATTAGTCCAATTATTATTATCCATCCATAATATTCTGCTTTAAAGTTTTTGGCTATCTTTTTTTCGTTGACAGCGAGTCGACAAGATTTTACATTGTAGAAAAAAAACTTTAGATTCAAGACTTTTAATGTATTTATTATTTTTTAAATAAAAAAATTTTTAAAAACCTTTTACAGATTATGATGTACGCGTATTAGCGTAATTTTTTGCAGGGATGTTTTGAATATCATATGACAGTATTATTACGGTCACAAGAGTTTATACAATGTTATTTTCTATAATTTATCTGTTATTACAATTTTTGGTTATCATTTTTGCACAGTCTAAAAAAATAACTTGCTACATCTTTTTCTGGACTTTAAACGGTCTGTGCTTTCTTGGAAATCCATCGCGCGCGCGCTCGCGAGCTATGGCGGCTCGGCATGAGCGCGCGCGTTTGTTGTTGTTACGTGTTTGGCAGGTTAAAGAGCTTGCGTTTGTTTTTATCCGGGCGCTCAGATGCGTGTCGCGTGAAAAATTAGTCTTCAGAGTAGTGCAGTGATAGCGACATTTCTAGTGCGTGAGATAAGTAATCAAGTGTATTAAAGTGTCATTAGTGCGAATTTCATGTGCACTTTCTAAATATTGTGATAGTTTTTAGCTACCGCCGAAATGGTTAACTTTTTGAAGGTTATCGATTGCGTTTGTTTTATTTATCATCCGAACTACGCTATTGGACGTACTCTTGTGCAGTGTTTATTATAATGTAGGGTATTAAAATACTTTTTTTAAAAGTGTGTGAAAGTGTTAAGACTATGGTGCAAAAGCAAGAGACGGTCTACGATCGATACCAATACTTGCATTGCAACAATAGGAAATGTGATGGTCACCATTTGTTCCGATTCCCTGCTCAAATGGAAAGGCAAAAACAATTACAGTGGATAGAACATTCAGGTTAGTGCAGTACTATTTTCTTGTTGGATAAATCTCATTTAGATAAATATATATATGACTTATATAAGATTTACTAAATAAAACAAAATCTATTTACTTAAATAAGAAAATATCATTTTAAGATAGTTGTATTGTAAATAATTGTTTTGTAAGACTAATCTAGTACCTATAAATTTCGTTAATCAGATAGCTTCCATTTAATCCAAGAAATGTGCTTTATGAATAATTTTTAAAGCAATTAATTTTAATTAAGTGCATACTTTTTGCTTTATTTATTTTAATTTTGTGATTTTCTTTATGAATTGTAATAATTTTTTTACGCGTTCAATTTTGTGTAAGTTAGTAGATTTAGACTTCTTGCAGTTGTTTTTTCTAAACATATTTAATTAATTGAAACATATTAATAAACACCTGTATATCGTCGGTTGAGTGGAACAAGGTACCAACTCAGACGAGTGCGTTAACAGGTACCAACTCGCACGGTACGCTTTTTAATATCTTAGCAAGCTGTTAAAGAGGCCAACAAATATTCCACAAAGAGCGATTAAAGTAGAAAAGGAGAAGTTTAATTTAAGATGAGAATCGTTGAAACCGTTCGATTCTGTGCAAAGTTAGATGCATTTGAAAGTGCAAAGAATGACAAAAAATGAGCGATTTTTTCCCAAATCCACGTAATACTTTACATGTTTATCATTTTCATATATTACATTCAAAATTAAACTTCTTCTCATTAATTTTAATTGCTTTTTTGTATTTTTTTTTGCTTCTTCAATAGCTTGCTAAACATTCAAAAGCCGACCGCGCGAGTTGATACCTTTTTACGCGCTCAAAGGAGTTTGTACCTTTTTACACGAACGCCCGAGTTGATACGTTTTCACGCGCTCGCCCGAGTGGGATCCTTTTTAAGCGCTTGCTCGAGCTGATACCTTGTTCCTCCCAACCGATGATATGTATACATCGCCATTCAAATATTCGTACATAAATAAATTTTTATTTTCTCATTTTTATCCCAAATTAAAAATCATACTACATTTAAAAAATACTTTTAGTTATGGTTTTATTAACAAAATTTTAAAATTATTTCCTATACGTTAAATTGGTGGTATTAACCTTTATGAAACTGAAATTATTAATACATTATATTAATTACATCGTCCAAAGAAATAAAAAATTTACGTCAAAACAAACTTAAATCTTTTTAATTAAAACTTTTATAATAACAGAATTATATTAAATTTCTTATTTAATTTCTTATTATTTTTTGTTATTTCAAAAAATGTTTAAAGAGCTATACGGAATCAAGATATAATTGAAGAACGGTTTTCTTATTGGTTTATCAAGACAAAATAATAATGAAGGTTATAAATAAATAATTTTAAAAATAAATAAAGGTTTTTAATAAATGGTTTAAAAAATAGTAAAAATTTGAAATAAATAGATATATCTTGTTCCCAGAAATTGATCAAATTAAATAAAATGATATAATGAAGTGTCAAAAATGTTAATGTAACTTTATTATACTTATATTTTTCTAAGAATAAAAGAAAGTTCATTTTTACAATATATTTGATAAAAATAAACTATTAATAAAAGAACATAAATTTTTCTGTTATCATTTTATTAGAACATTACGTCAATTTTTCCTTTTTTTTAAGCTTATAAATGAATGTATAACAAATACATTACAAACTCCATTAATATAAATCCATTTGAAAGCAAATCAATTCATTTTATTCTCAGTACTGTTAAGCACGAAAAATGTATTTTTTTTATAAAATATTGTTTTCTCTGAAACCAACCAACATAAAAAATAATAATTTCGATAAATTACAAATTTATATATTATACATAAACCAAAAAATGTTATCCTGATATTATTTGTTTTTTATTTTAACCTATTATTAAAAGAGTAATTTTCCATAAGAACTACGAAGAATAGCTAAAAAAAATTTTTGTTTTTTAAATGTCGAAAATTAAATCCTGCGTCGAGTGCATCATTAATATAAGTTTAACGTTAATTTTGAAGTCTCAAAAAATTAAAAATTTATTTATTAATTGTAACAATTATAGAAATAAAATTAGCTTCGAAAAGATAGAATCTTATAATTTTCTGAATATATTAAATGAAATTATATTCACGTTACGATGTGGAGACATTATTTAAAAATAGCGTTTTTCGATTTTAATTGAATTGAAACCCACCATGTCTTTTATGGAACTTTTTTTCTTTCTGCCACAAAGTTGCTGTAGTAAAATAACCATAAATGCTATTAATAGTCGAATAAAATAATTTACTTCAAGATAAATAAATTAGTGCTAATATTAGTTGAATAACTAAAAAAAATAATACGAAACTCTAAATCAATTTTAAATTTTCGCAGGAAACCAAGTACTTTTGAATTGGACGCCAGCTTCACTTAGGCGTGCAGGACTTTGTCGCTTCCACTTCAGCGAGGATGACGTGCTAGGGCCGACGAGTTTAAAGCGTGGCACAGTTCCCCTTCATTGGCAAAGACTTGAAAATGCTGACAATGAACTGCCTGCGCAACTGCAAGCCCAGGTGCAGATGTGTGAAGAAGAAGCCGAACATCAACAACAACCAGAACAACAAAGGCAACAACCACATCAAGAACAACAACAACAACAAGGACAGCAACAACAGCAACCAGAACAACAAGACCAACAACAACAACAAGATCAACAACTAGAACAACAAAAACAACAGGTAGCACAAGACATTGTTACTGAAACGACAGAAAAGTCTCAACCGGAAAAAGAAATTGATTTTGTAGGTGTGTTGAAAAGGTCATTGCCACCTGTAACTTACCCCTCGGGTAAAGAAACTTTTTCTTTTTCTGAAAAAGATGATGACCTGTCGTTTCTGAATTACGAATCTCCTGTTAAAATTGTTAAAGTAAACGTTAGCTCCACAACTAAGGACTCTGCTCCAATTGCTTCACCATTGGGAAAACGCGTTGTTGATACAATGGTTCGTAGTAAAGTTTATATTTGTAAATTAAAAAGTAAATTATTAGCTGCAGAATCAAAGGTTAAGCAGTTACAGAGATCCCTCAAAACTGAGAAAAATAAAAACAGTCGTTTGACTAGACGTTTACATCAAAAAGTGTCCAAAAAATTTTCTGATATTAATGATCTTTTAAAAGAAAAAAACATCCCTGATATGGCTAAGACGATGATGAAATTGCAATTGCACAAGCCCAACACGCCATACACAACCGAAGAGAAAGACTTGGCAAAACAAATTTATTTTCATTCAGCAGCTTGCTATTCTCGATTAAGGGCGGGAGGGTTAGTTTTGCCAGCTAAATCAACGGTTAGATCGTGGGTGGCAGAATGTGAAATCGTCCCAGGGATCAATGACGCAATTTTGAAGAAGATAGGAGAATATTTGATGCTGCTTCTGCCACAAGAGCGACTGTGTGCGTTGAAATTTGATGAAATGTCCATCAGAGCAGCGGAAGAATATTCTAAGAAATATGATGTAATTGAAGGTCTGGTCGATATGGGAAAAGATCGCAGAGATTGTAAAGTCGCGAAACACGCGTTGCTATTTTGTATTGACAGCATAAATGCAAAAATTCATGGCGTCAAATAGTATCTTTCGGGTTTAACGAAAATGGCGCCAGTGCAGAAGAGCTCTTTGAGATTGTTCCCCAAATCGTAACAGAACTTCGAAAAATAGGAGCAGATATTCGTGTGATTGTATGTGACCAAGGTAGCAACAATCAAAAGTTATTTAAATTATTGGATGTATGTCCAGAAAAGCCTTATTTTATTTTAGATTCTGTTAAGATTTTTGCAACTTTTGATTGGCCACACCTTATTAAGAGATTGATAGCACAGCTAAGAGCCCACGATTGCATTTATGTCGATAATGAAAAAATTATTTCTTTTACCGATTTAAAGCAAACCTGGGAGCTTGACCGCTCTCATGGTACATCAAATTTATTAGGATTTTTATCAGAAAATCACTTTAATCCTAATAGTTTTGATGCTATGAAAGTAA
This sequence comes from Torymus aiolomorphi, assembly GCA_036365515.1. NCBI lineage: Eukaryota > Metazoa > Arthropoda > Insecta > Hymenoptera > Torymidae > Torymus > Torymus aiolomorphi. Next base: position 149,364,199 of record CM070875.1, on the reverse strand, counting down.
AGCTTGCTTTTCAACTGTTAAGCCGTCGCATGGCCTGTGCAATTAAATTAGCCGGCGAAGATGTTTTATCAGGGTTGTCTTCGAATACATGGCAAAATTCAGCCAATTTCGTTGAAACAATGGATGCTGTTATCGATGCATGTAATGTATATAGTTTGAAAAATCGCCATGCATTGAAGCGACCATTATCTGACAGAAATCCAGAAATCCAGCAGCGACTTGAAAGTTTTATCGAGTGGTCAGAGAAATGGAATGTAAAGAAAAAAGGGAACGACAACAAGCCACCTTGTTTTTTGGGGTTACCTCTGACTGCTCGTGCTTTAGTAAGTCTGTATTTGGAAATAAAATCTTCATTCCCCGACTTTGCATTAGCAACAGGTCTGTGCAACCAAGATTCTGTGGAACATGCTCACTCCAAGTTGCGTGGTAGAGGTGGATTCAATCCGAATCCTACCTGTATGACGTATCGTTTGACTCTTAGGCACATACTGTCAACCGATTTTATTCATACGAGTAAAAAAGGCAACACAAGTTGCGAAGAGAGCTATTCGTTACTTCCTCAAAATGACGTTGAAAAAGAGACCACAGAGTTAGTTGCACTATCTGAATATAATTCCAAGGTAATGCAAGAGCTCCAAGAAATTACAGATGCTGAAGACGATTTACTGGATTTCCATCTAGAGTTACAGTCTTCTAACATGTCAGATATGGACACTAAATTTAGTTATGAACAAAACGCTATAACATATTTTTCGGGTTACGTGGCGCGTAAATCATTAGAAAAAAATCATTGTCTGACATGCGAAAAAGATTTAATGAAAGATGCATCAGAATCTGGAACCAGTAATGAAACATACATCAACTTGAGAGAGTACCCTCATTCTGATCCAGAAGTTCCATCAGTAATGTTCTTAGTCAGACTAACGGAACAGTTTGCAAAAGTAGTTAATTGTCAATTAGAAGCCTTTGACAAAATTTATTTAAAATTTTGGCATGAGCATGATCTTTTACTTAAGTTAGCTGAAAACGTAGAAGCGTACACTCGTAAACAGTTCCCTGATTGGTTTGATCAAGAGAATGTCTGTTATGAGCACAGAGTACAAATGCTTAAATTTCTTTTGTTAGTTAAAGTTTATACGAAAACTAGGGAACGTAACAATAATAGGAAAACTGCGTCTAAAAGACCGATTGCGACAAAATGTAGAAAGCTGAAGATTGTTCAAAATGTATAAATTTGGTAGTAACATTTTTTTGTAAATTATTGGAAAAAAATTGCTAAAACTTATAACTTCACTTGTTTAAAAAATATTTTACGTGAATTTTTTAATTATTAAATCTAGAGCGTGCTTTTTCTAATGATAGTAACTGAGTTCCCGTTTTTTAATAATAATAATAATAACATTGTAATATATGTTCTGATGTAAATACGTTGATCCTGTTCTAAATTATTAATATTTTGCGACTCAATTTTCCGTATTGTTTTGTAATTATAATGTATAAAGTTTGTAAATAATATAATTGTTATCCTTTTCAGGATACTTTTCAGGTATATTATACTATAAAAATGATTAGAAAATAATATTATCAAGGTAAAATAGAATATTATAAGAAAATAAAAAATAATTTAGCATTCCTGTAGCTAATAAGGTATTATCGTTTTCAGATAATTTTATTTACAGATGGGGGTGGTATTGGTTGCCTTCCCGTTGGTGCCCCCCGAAAACAAATGGACTTATTGTAATTGATAAATGCAATACAATAAGTTCCTTTGGCCAAACAACCAATGAATTATTTTTAAAATCACTCTGCTCAATGTAAAATGTTAATGAAATTTATCATTTATTTTATATAAAAATCTTTTTACATTTAAAATCTGATTTGTGAAAAGACAGATAAACAGAGCAACTAAAGATAGCCAAATACTTTAAAGCAGAAATAAAAAAGAAAAATGTAATTGGACTAATCTAATATTCTGATCGAGATAATATAATGCCCGGGGTTGTAAATTATACCATTATTAATTCAAAATTGAAATTTCAATCATTAATAAAAACCCGGGTTTAATTAATAATAAAAATTTCAATTGTTAAATAAGCCGTTAATTAAGTTCATATCGGTTAATTAATAATTAAAATTTCAATCGTTAATTAAGGCAGCGTTTAATTAAGAATTCATTTTAATCGTTTAATGGATTTTGAAGTCGAATGCGATATCCCCGAGCAGTAATTGTAAAGTCCTTGTAAAGAATCACGGCCGAAAACACGAATTTACGTCTACGTGTCACGATCGTCGAGTAAAAAGAAAAGCTAAAAATGCAATTCATTTAATCAGTTAAACTTAACATACATTTTAAATATTTTCTTACGTTATCTTTGACTGATTGTAACTTCCTGAAAAATCAAAATTTTGTAACGAATCAGGGCTCAAATTTTAGCTTTTACTGTCTACTTTTAGAGATTTGTTTCACCGTTTTCGTATCTTAAATAATTGAATTTAGGACTACGCTTTTACTGCAGAATCAGGTCCGAAGAAACTTAATTAAATACTGGTTTAATAAACGATTCAAACTTTAATTCTTAATTAGACGCTCGTTTAATTAATGATTGAAATTTGAATTCTGAATTGAACGCAGGTATAGTTAACGATTGAATTTTTAGTTATTAATTAAACTGGGGTTTAAATAACGATTGAAATTTTAATTTTAAATTAAACTGAGTAATTAATTGAAATTTCAACTAATATTATTCATTAGCTTTCAATGCAGCTGGATTGATTATTTCTCTACTAAAATATCGCTTTGAAAATAAGAAACGCAGCTTCAAAAAATATTGAATGGTTCGCACGATATTATTTAAGAGATTATCGGAATTTTCTAAATTGTTTGCAACCATTTTGAGAAGTACGAAAATGTCAATATAAGAGATTTTTCGAAAGAATGTTAAAAAGTTTGCCTTCTCTTATATGATTAACGCCATTTAATAACTTTTTACATTTAAATATTTTGAAGAATTTATATGGAAAAGTCAGAAGTCTTGGCGATTACTTATATTTTAAATAGATTAAAAAATAGAGTATGGACAACCGAGTAAATGACGAAATCGCTGTAAAAACATGTACATAATTATTTAGTTTACAGAAGAATTGTTATATTGAATAAAATATGATTTTTTCGATTTATTAAATTTCAACTCTACTAGAGTAAAAAATGTGTATAATATAATACCATTTTTTTATGTTATACACTATTATTGATTATAATTCAGAGGAAAATGGTGTTTCCATTAAATCCCAAATGTGAATGCAAATCTTATGCAGGATTATCTTTGAAGCTTAAATAAAACAATTTGAAGCACAAGCACATTTTTGAGAATAGCCTTTATGCATTTTCGGCCGGTTAAAAATGCTTTTTATATTATATGCTTACTTGTTGATTACCACTTAATAAATAATATTAATAAAAACTTACTTTTAGAACAAATAACGTATGTTTTATAGGGATTAGAGAATGGGAATGAGAATATAATATGTATTTCTGAAATTGAACTTGATTGGTCAACGATACTTTTTTATCCTGCTTAATCCTTAAAAAAGTTTATCTTGACCGTGATTGATTACATTTTACATATAAATTGGATAGGGATATTATTGCAAAAAATAAATATAACGATATTTTTAATGAGTTTACTCTTGGTGAATTAATTTATTCAGAATATAAAATTTTCTTTAAAATATAAATTAAAACATCAATTCTACTAGAGAATGATAATTAAATGATAAAAAGATGAAAATTCTGTATATTGTGTTACAATAATGTAATGAAAAAAATTATGCACGAGAAAAAAAAAATATATTGAGTCGGGATTGAACGTGGATCCAAAAGATTATGGCAAAACTAGCCGCACGCCTTATCCACCACGGCTACCGCTACGATGTCAATGTCTAACACTGAAATCGTTTATGTTCATCTTCTTCCCTTCGGGCTTAGGTTGTGAATTAGAATTTGAGTTTTACAGTTTAAAGTTTATAATTTCATTAATTTGCGTGTATACAATATACAAATGCACGACCGAGCGGCGGTTGTCAGGCCGCTCGGCAGAAGTCGGATTGTTGCCGGAGAAGTAAACAGACGGCGAGCGCGGGGCGCGCCGCTGGGTCGCTCGTGTATACACGACCGGTGGACGCGCACTGAGCCGCCGAGCCGTCGTCTCCCGCTTGCCACGCCCCGCGCCGCGTGTACACGTCTCAACGACCAATCACGAAATTGTGGACATGCTTCGCTACTTTCGCTGCGAGAGGCAGCAGCGCGCCGCACGCAGAAGTCTGCCTCACTTTTTTCCGGGACGCTGGCAATCTCTCTATTCATCTCTGATACTATGCAACGTTCATATAATGCGATATATGCCTGACTAAAAATTTTTCATTTTTTAAAAGTATTTCACTGATGGTATTTGAAGCCATCTTCTGACTCTATTTTAATAGGCTATAACTTTTTGAGGAATCAACATTTTTTAACGAAATAAAACTCATATCAAAGCGACTGTCAATTCAAAAATTTACATATATTGTTATATCTTATCATATATGACCGTATCAGCTGCTGCCGATGGTGTACGCACTAAACAAATCTTATACCAAGAAAATTACAATTGGTCTAGAAAATAAGAAAATTGGCGGTGAATTTCTACCTATCATCCGTCTTAGTGGTGACGACTTTGTTGGTATACCGTTTACTGTGTCTGACTGGCGTTTATTTGATTTGGAGGGATTTTCTATTGGAAGAGGTAGGATAGTAGTGGGGATATGTTAGTAATGGGGCTGGTAATGGTAGCGGGGAAATGTGCCCCTATACAATTTTGAAACATAATTTTTAACAATTTGATCATTTTTGTGTAAGTTACAAGAAAAGTTTTCGAGAAAATGTCCAATTCCAAGACCCGCAGACATGTAATGTAAAAACATGAGACAAAAATAACCACATGTATCTGAAGTTTCACTTTTTTGTTGTCGTGAATTCCATCGAAATTTACTAACATTTCTTCGAATACGGTTTATATGGTCGGGTAGGTAAGGAGGTACACCAAAACTATCAAAGTACCAGGCATCACCATTTTTATTGACATCAATTGCCACTCAATGCTAGCCAGGTTTATCGTGACTTTGGGTGTTGAAAATAAAAGCTGTCGGTCTCATCTAGACCAGGGGAATTTGATCTGCCGCAAAGACCCCCACAGCGTGAGTAAGAATTCGAGATAAAATCCGTTGAATTTGTATATTGTTCATCGCAGAGGCTAATAGGTGGTGCAAAGATAAATTCTTCAGCAACTTGAGTTTTGCCGCATGTGTTCAGCCACGTTTTTAACTTAGAGACGTTATTCAAAGCACAACTAAACTTTGAAAAACCGAATTTTAAAGAATGTTGCATGCAGTAATTACCAGATGCTGTAAGTTTGTGAAATGGTGGACAATCTTCCTCAAACTCTAAATTTATAATGTGTCGTGTAGTGATCTTTCGTAAAATCGTCACTTTCATACTACCACGAACATAAATATTGTTTGGTCTCTTACAAATTTCTTCTAGGTTTTTGAACAAGACTTTTTCGGAAACACCTTGATCAAACCAGTCCAGACCGTGATGGTTTCGTGATAACCAATCGTTTTCTTTTCTAGCCTCTTGACATAGTGTAGTTATTTGTCTATTCGGAGAAACAATCCAATGTCCTGTGAAATTTTGATTTAATGAAAGAACTGACACCTCTTTTGGTACTACACGGTTCTTATAATCTTTGGCACACTGTATGTCTACGACGATATCCATCTTCATAGTTTTGAACACATCAACGTGCAATCAACGACTGACACATCAGAAATATTTCCTAACTGTTAACCTTTACTCCCACTACTACTTTCCCCCACCATCTCACCCACTATAGTCCACGAGAACTTGACGTGACGAATCAATCTCAAGTCTATTTTCATATTCAGCATAAATTATTAACAAGTTTTTTATCTGCTTCACGTAATAAAGTACTTCGTTGATTGTTATCGAAATGAAGCAGAGCTTTTAAAGTATTTAAATTTTGTTGTCCGAGACACTTGCGTCTACTTGGCCCCATTACAATCATATGACTGGTATATTATTCCAAAGTTCGCTACCTTTTATAGATTTCTTGGGAACATAAACATAGTGGTATTTATCAAACGGAAATATATTACTACGAAAAAAACAATTATCAGGTGTATCTTGGCGTAAGTCAAGTAATAAATAGGATTGTGCATGTTTAGTTGCATCAAGATAAGTCTCTTGTAGAAATTGTGGATTTTCAGGACACGCTTGGCGAGCTAGATACTGTATCTGAGATTTATCCCTAGGGTTTTTGAAAATAACTATATAATTCGAATTTAACGAGATTTCACGTTGGCCCTTGTGGAAAAGATTTTGCGTAATGAATATTACACTTAAATTATTATGATGACTGCCCTTGGTAAAAAGATTGGCAATAACACCACCCGAAGACTGACGCATCAAGTCGTCTATAATTATCAATTTTGGTCTGGGGTCGTCGACAAAGTCTGAATTTTTGGGCAAGCCCTCGTGAAATTCAATATTATCACCCAGTTCTTTATACGTTGATTGCCATTCGGAATAGTAAACTATTATTCGCTCAAAGTGTACGTTACTCATACTATCTATATGTTTTAAAAAGTTTTTAACAAACACTGTTTTCCCACATGATGTGGGACCGCAAACCATAGATGTCCAAGGATGTTTCCACTGTGGATCCATGACAAAAACTGTTTCGTTAAAGGAGATAATATTTTTTATAAGTCTCGAGGTTTGCGGCGGCGGTGGCGGCGGCGCGCGCGTGTCACAACCTTTTTGAGAAATCAGATTGCTGATGAACCGACAAGGTAATTTGAAGCTATAAAAATTATGATAAACGCGCTCAAATGTGTAATAAAAGCTAAATGTGCATTGAAAAGCTTAATGTGAATCGAAAAGCTTAATGTGCTATCAGACTATTTAATATACTTCTTGAGTCTTTCACCACCGCGGCTCTCACGAGATTTATTTATCTTATGTCTATTACATTTTAAAAATAGGGACAATTAAGAAACAAGCAGATTTTTAATTGAAGATAACCGGTTTATTATGTATTTACAGATAGTTTTCACACAAAAATACAATGAATTCGCTGGTACTGTTTAACAGTAAGAAATTATTGATACTTGATACAGATATTTTCGAAATATCATTCTCTCATAAGTTTAACATTATGAAGCGCACAAGTTGTTTTATAACAACCATTATGATTAATACAAATCGTTACAATTTTCTTTGAGTGTTCGGTTAGAGTATAACCTAATTCATCAATATCGTTAACATTAAATTTAAAACGTTTCAACCATTCCTTTCTAATTCTGCCTCTGACGAAAACTTTAGTAGCATCATGTAAACATTCTCGAAGAATTTTGCCTATATTGACATAAGAAATTTCACCAGACTTCCATGAAAGTCCATGATAGTACCGTTTCAACCATGTATTTTCACTTTTGTGTCTATCCGTAAGTCGACGCCAATTATACGGTTCTTGAAACAAACATACTAGAAGTTCAGAGTCTTTTTCCAGAGGCAGTATAGCCAACTCTTTGAGAACATAATCATTTGTAGATTATTTAATGCCCTGCATGTCGACAATGTACTCCATTCTTTAGTTCTCGACACCTCGGTTGTCACGGACATACTACACTAAAATGATCTTATTAATTTATTTAAGGTATTTTATACCCATAAGGGTAGCTTTTATGTAAATTTATAAAACGTGTTCCCGTGGGTGGTTCATACTCGTGTAAATCTGTAGTACTCACATAAATGATCGAATCAGTATCATAATATAAAGCACGTTCTCCTAGATGTTCCAAGTAGCTGTAAAGTTTCAATCGAGCCTGGGCTGTGGTATAAGCAGCAACAACAACATTAGTAACTGGTGATGTTTCCATTGCTTCTTCGTTATATCGCCAACAGATGTACAGAGTGTAATCATTAACGGGTAAATAAGCAATAACTTCGACTACTGAGTTGGTTAACATTTCTACAAGTCTTTGAGGATCTGTCACTATTTTTGTTTTTGGCATATTCTCTCTTTGGCCAAATTTACCCCGTAAAGAATTAAGACAAAGTTTTGCTACTGACCTTTTTCCCGGGTTAATACTTATCTGACTCTTATCCAGTTTTACACCCTCGGATTGCTCAAAGTCTTGAATATACTGATCCATCGCTTGTGGATTATTGTTACATTCCGCCGGAAATCCGGATGCAAGTGTCTTTTGTTTGAAAAATTCATCAATGTATCCTGGAAATAAACCCCCTTGGCCAGTATTAGGTTCATATTGTGTGGTTTTATATTGCCAAATTTCAAAAATTTTTTTAATTCTATAACCAACTTCAACAGCTTTTTTTACCTCTTCGGATACCCACGTACCGCTAAATACTCGGTCTTTTTCATTTTCGTGCATACAATCTTCTTGCACTTTATCTTCTACACATTTCCGACATAGTGGAAAAATTAATTTCCCATACATTTTTATAGGTAAAACGGGGTGATATAAATTATGTGGTGGTAATATTTCACACTTAATAAGACCATCAACTCTATCAATATTATTTATATTACCAACGAATTCAAGACACTCTTCTTCGCCGACATAAACTTTTGGATGGCCAACAGGGTATTTACCCCGTTTGCATATGTACGGATAAAGAGAGCAAACATCAATGTATTTAATTTTTTGATTATCCTGTACATCATAAACTTTGGCTGTATTGCCTATTCTACCACCAAAGAAGGCATTTCTAGGATTTAAGGGTTCCTGCATTTTCAGTTTAGCCTCTTGTACAAATTGACTCATACTTTCATTTTCCAAGCACTCTTTCTCATATTCATAGTCCCATTTTTCTATAAGATAATAATTATATGATCTAATTTTTTCAGAAATTTTGCAAGTTCTTTCATACCTATCATCCATTGTTTCATTACCCACTACCAGACGCGTGTCTCTGTTAATTCGATAACATCTTGGGCAACCATGCCAGTAACAGCCGTGAAACTGCAATACTATACCCTTACTATGAGTGCTATTTTGATGAAGTGGTAGAAAACCATCAACTATTGGCCCCTCCGGGAGCCGTTTTTCATGGCATCGATCAGCATGTTGTATTTGACAATTCATAACCTTTTCCATCCATTTTAACCATAACAATGCTTTGAGTGATTGATTGTTCGCTCGCCTGTACCCGCCTTGAGGTATAATACCAATAGTATTTGGTTTTAAAAAATGTTTTCTATATACCCGTAGACAAGACGATGCAATTGTTGTTGCCTCAGTAAAAGGATCGACTTTTGAACAATTTAAAAAAGTTTCACGGAAAGCTAAACATGATAGTCTTAGAATATTAACATCTTGTTTGCAATATTTCAAAATTTCTTTCTGAAAATCAAAAATATAACCATGTTTTTTCTGATCATTATATCATTCTAAAAATTTTTTTCTCTCAATAACACTCATAGTATTTGGCGAATAGGATGAAAGAGGTGGTAGTTCGCCAATGTAATTTTGATTTTCCGGTATGTTAAATAAATGTGGAAATGCACCTTTTTCAATCTGTGTTGAACCATAAGCCTTTGGTAAAGCACTAAGTGGCATATGAAGATAATTCAAACTATCTAAAAATTTAACATTCATGATCTCCATTAAAATTATTTTGGTACCGTTTAATATAACAGATGGCTTATCACGGGTGCCGCCCCTTTCAACAATATATTTGAGAATAAACTGAGCATCAAACCCTTGTGTATTGTGCGCTATGCAGATAATATGTTTAAACGTTTTTCTTTTCGCAAGCACTAAATCTAAAAATTGCTTAACAGGGTCACGATCAAACACATGTTCCCGAACACCGCAATATGTACACATTGTCGTAATGTTTGTATTTTTATCACAAAAATTACAAACCTGCTGCACAACACAGAAGTTAAGTACATGTATTCTAATTTTATCATCACCCTCTACTCTTTCACATTCTTGTGTCTCAAAATCATAGAAAAAAAAAATTATTTGAAATTTTACTTGGTTTAATTGGTTGCACGTAACAAAAATGACTTGTAGGTAATCTTTCCTTGCAAATTTTACAAAATGTTTTCCCGCATTCATGTTTTTCTTCTTTTACTCTAACAGTCTTATTACAGATTGTACAGCTTTTCTGTAGCCTTTAAGTAATCATCTTTTGATGAAAAAAAGCACTCAATATTTTTGAAATACTCAGTTGCCCATTTGTATAAATCTTGGGGCGTCAATATATAATTGTCGGATACTTTCCGTAAACTTTCTCGTCTGGCATTACTTTTCACGGAAGCACCTATTCCATCACATGCATTTTTTCCGTAGGCTGTTGCATGAAAATGCCACTCAGCATCAACAGCAAAATCATCATAATGATGAAGAAGATTTTGGAAATTGCGTTTATTTTTAAAATGTTGCGCAGCTCCATCAGTAAAATAAATAACTTTTCTAACTAAATCGAAAGACTTTTTAAGGAAATTAATTATAATTTCTTGTATTAGATAAACTGCAACAACGTCATGAATTAAACTATCTGAGAAAACTACCATGCTTTTGTGTTCAATTTTAGATTCTGATCCTTTATAGTAAATGACTATTGTAGCTAAACTACATTGATTATTATTATAATGAAATGATTGTGCTACATCTTGTGCTATAAAAGCATAGTTTTCTGAAAAATCTAGAGAAGTTAAAAACTCTCCTTCAGATAAGGATTCTCTCAAGAATTGAAAATAAGAAGACTGTTGTTTAGAAATAAATGAATGAGTCTTAAGTTTATACAAAAGAGGAAAAAAAATATCGATAAATGAAGACTTAGAAACGTTTTCAGTTTGCAATGTTGATCTATCGGTAGTTTTCCACATTTGAAACTTTATTTCATTAATTTCAGAGCTTTCGAATAATAATGCTAGATCATTTTTTAGAGGTTCGACACCAGGACAATTTTCGCACATATTTAAATAGCATTTCGCTGTTGGACTTTTACAAACTATTTCGGCTATGCAATCTTTATAAGTGTTCATTCTATCAAAAGAAACTCCTGAGTTTCTTAAATCAACTAACAGAAGTTTAACATTTTGATGATAAACGCAAACACACACTGAATGTGTCCCACTGCTACCAGCTAAAACACAATATTTAGGACGACATTCGGCAAATTTACTGAATCCTATTTTCGATCCAGGATACTGTTGCTTATATTTTAAATATAGTTCTCGAAGATTGTATAAAACAAGCCGTTTCTGGATGTAACTTTTTGTGCCATCATCATTTTTTATCCATTTGTTATCTTTATAGCCTGGCATAATTCTACTATTCTCATCACTTTCATAGAAGAGATTTGCTTGATCTAAAGTATCACTTGATATTTTTTTATTTCCTCTGTTGTCATTTATTTGGGCTGGGTTATCAAATAATTTACATTTCGATGAAAGTCGACGAGACAAGTTCGAAAATCTAGCTACTTTGCGAGTGCTCCAGTTTTTAGGAAGTAATTTCAAAAGTAATACCTTTTCCATTTTTGTCAATTTTTGGTCATTCAACAATTTTTTCAAATTAAAAATAATTTCTTTAGAATCTTCTATTGAAATCTCACTCTCTTCTTCAATCTGAGCATTAGATTTTATTCGACAAGAATCGCATATTTTGTCTCTATCAGTTAAATGCGGATAACAAGCTCTAAGTTTATCGGAAACAAACCTAAGTTTCGATGAATGCTTTATTTCATCAAATGGATTACAGCAACGATTTAAAATGTTAGACATTTTATTAAGCTTTTTTTTATTAAGGCAATAAGACAAAGGGGCAAAGTAATAAGGCATGTGCATAAAGCACCTGGCTAGTGGGCAACTCAGGCCTCTATTTAAGCCCGCGGGGTGATGTTTTTCATTGACGGTAGCGCGCTTGGTGCTTGCCATCTAGCGAGCACTTCGGGTACTAATCCCGAACAGAAGCATTTCGGAATAAAAATAATAGCACCATTGGAAAGAGCAGGAAAAAATCTATCGATATATGTCCTTAGTTCTTTTTTCAGAGACTTGGTACACGATTATTAGCGAATTGAATAGAGCGTGCACTTAAACGTGCCGTACGCACGGGCGCGAAGGGCTCACGCGGACCCTCGGCGCTGTCTTTTTCATGTTGTTACTTTTAAATCCTTTATTTCTCCAAGTTCTCCAAGATAGGATTTTGAAGCTTAAGAGTTGTACTTTCCAATGGTGTAGTTTATTTTGAAAAAAAAACAAGATATACTTTGAGAAAAATGGCTTTCAATATTCAACTCGAGTTTTCGTCCGGAAGAAAGCGTTTCGCAATAAAAGCAATCGCACCATTGGAAAGAGCAGGAAAAAATCTATCGATATAGGTCCTTGGTTTTTTTTTCAAAGACGCAGTATACGATTATGAACGAGTTAAACAGAGCGCCTTTTACGCGATAAAAGGCACCGCGCGCGCTCGGTGGCCCGTTTCTGCTGGACGCTCCCATATATAAAATTGTCCGCAGTGGGCAAAGGCTAATAATAAACCGTAGTTTTCTAATCAGTGCTTTTTCAGAAAGAGTTTTTAAATTTTTACACCATTGATTGTCACAAAATGTTTGTATAATGCTATGTCTCACAATTGCGATATGATAAATAGCGTTAATAATTCTTATTAATTCTCTACGTGAATCCATTGTAGTTTGAAAAATTTCTTCAGACTCTACTGTATCTACCGAAAATTATAAGATTATTTAAAATATCATTTACATGCAACTTTTCTTAGCGTTTAATAAGTTATATTTCAACTTGGAACAATATTAATACTTTAAGAAGAACTCACCTGGATGATATCTCTCTACGATCGTTCAAAATAAAATGTATAAGTACCTTTAACAGGCTGTAGGTCCAACTAGTCTTTGATAGTTTTCTACGGCACAGACAAACTGAACTGTGACGTAAATAGCATTTAAGAGGGTTTATATACACACCTAAGAGCTTGAAATTATAGAAATTTTCGAAAAGTGGGGTAAAAGAATGCAGAGCAACGCTACAAAATTTTTAAGTGATAGATACTTTCTTGGAAATTCATAAAATAATATTTGATGACTAAGTTATAAAATACGATAAATAGAAGGACATATTGTATAGTAAAAACTATGGCACTAAGAGTTGATAAAATCATCGGTTCGACCGATCAATGTATCAATAATAAAATAAAGTAGTCTATGAACTTTAAAAATATCGTCAATAAGAAGAAGATGTTGTACCTAATAATAAAGTACAATCGTGAGTTAAACCGAATGTAACTTTAAATAGATGGATACAATGTGTAGTAAAACTATGTTACTCTGAACTGATATGAAAATTGATTGGGTTGATCAATACATCGATCGGCCTGTGAAGTTCCAAAATACCACCAATAAAAAGAGAATGCTGCACCTAACAATAAAGTACAATACCGCGAATTAATGTGAATGTAACTTTTCAAGATATCCGTACAAATACCTTACTAATACCGAATCAATAACAAAATTAATTGCTTAATGAAAGTTATAAATATGCGGTACTGTTAGAGGGTAAAGTGGTAGTAAAAAATATAATACTGCGAGCTGATATAACCAGCGATTAGTCTGATCAATGTATCGATAACGAAATCAATCAAGCAATGAGGTTCCAAAACATCTTCATTTAAAAGAAGATATGGTACCTTATAAAAAAGTCTAATACCGCGAATCGATCTGACCGTAATTTCCGGTAGTAAATCGTGCCAATACCGTACCAATACGTTGATCAGTGTACTAAACTCTCTCTATTTTCTCATCCTGCCTTGAAGTTTACGTAAAGGGGAGTTTGTGTACTTGGAAATCATAATAAATGAATTTTTATTACAGTTTTTTTGCAGTATGTATCAGGAACATATAAGTTAAGAAAGTGGCACATGTGAATATAGTCATAAATAAACCATTATACCCGCAGGTCAGTTCGCCATTATGACGGACTACTTGGCATAGAAGCGACGACACCTCATTCGTTGCACTTATGATAAGACACAGCCAACGAAAATCTTCAAGGCGATACACATAAAGTAGGTGTAGCTTAACGCGTGCTAGTGGGGTGGCCCTAATGCAGTGGTTATCATTCTGTTCTTTTTGTAGCTTTTTAATAAACCTACTCGCTCAGATGTTTCTCTGCTAACTCGGGCCGATTTAATTTTATATTAATATTAACTTTTTATGTAAAATTAATAAATAGGCATTTCCTAAACATAGTTTTATAATAAATAAACTTAAATAAACGATAATTAAACATAAACTAATAATTTAAAATATTTCGTGGGTAAAACGCTGTACAAGCGCTGAATCAGTGCTTATATGAAATTTTCTTAAATAATTTATAAATTATTTAGATAATATAGTAGACAAATGTCTCTGATATCGGCTGAGATTGAATTTTTTCGTGAGAAAAAAATTTTAGAGTATTCGCCAGACGTAATAAGAGTAAACTGAGGGTTTTGTTCCATCTCTTATTATCGCATGATTTTAGAAGTTATTTGAAAAATAATTTCTACTTCCTCCGTCATGTGTAATATGAATGCAGAGTCCGATTTTCTGCAAGTTTCTACAGACTATCACCGTAATAAGAGTGCAGCTTGTGTAAAGTTTTCAACAACTTTTAAAAAAACGATGGCTAGAGCACCCTGCTGTCCTCCAGTCCGCCGCGCGATTTCATCGAGACAAGAACTCTCGTATAAAAAGCATCATCAGCATCGTCGCCATGGATCAACTTAATATTTCGCCGGCAGTATCACCGTCTCCGGAACTTTATGATTTTTTAAATCAAGCGATTGATTTTCAAGATTTAAATCCAATACCAGCGGAGGTTGTTGAGGAAGTCCTACGAGAAGAGGAAGTCCTCCTCCAGGAAGAACAACATCGACAAGAAGAGCAGCGCATCCTGCTTGAAGAGGAACGCCAAATCCAGATACAGGAGGATGCAGCCCTTGCTGATCTTTTACAAGACGTGGGCGAAGAAAATGAAAATGAAGAAGAAGAAGAGGTTGATTGAAGAAGAAGAAGAGGTCAGCCCAGTGACGACGAAGAAATGGTGGAACCGCGACAAGAAATTGTGCGAGATGTGGACTCTGATATGGAGACAATAGATAATGGCTATGAGGGGGCTCACAGTGACAGTGACAGTGAATTCGAGCCAGAATCCGGCGCGCAGATGCGTGAAGTGTCGCTGAGACGTGCCATTAATATACGACGGCGGTTTCATCGAGGCCTTGGTGCGGTATTCAGAGAAGCTAGAAACAATGAGCTAGCGGTGTTGCGTGAACAACTCCGCCGTGCGCAGCAAGAGACACGCCGACAACATCGACAAGAAATAATAGATGCGCCGCGTCGATACATCGACTTCTGTTTTGGATGCGCGGAACGCTTTTGATGTCAGAGAAACCGTCGGTGGGCACGTTGCGATGCGTGTGGGTTCTGGCTGTGTCCAGACAGCAACCAAAATCCTGTACATTGTCAGAATGAACAGGATTTTTTTTTAAAACAGGGCGCTATATAATGTAAATAATGTATAATAGTAGTAGTGTATCAATTTATAAAACAAAAAACAAAGTGCCATAGATTATAAGAATAATGTGCAGCTAGTGTGAAGTTCAAATTAAGTGACTATGACTGTGACTATAAGTTAAAGTAACAGCAGTAGCAGTAGCAACAACCACCACAATACCCGAAGTTCCGGAAATTATGCTGTAAGTATTTTTATAATTATTTAAATATTATTATTAAAAATATGAGCGCGTGTGTATACTTACTTTTTTAAATACTATGTGTGTGTGTGTGTGTATGTGTGGGTGCGTGCGTGCGTGCATACCTACGTGCGTGTGTGTGTGTGTGTGTGTGTGCGAGCGCGAGCAAGGGCGCACGTGTATCGGTAAGTTTACCGATGCATGTGCAGCTACAGCTGTCCCCCCACTACAGCCGATGGTGGGGGAGTCACAGCTCACGGGCGCGCCTACCTGTCAGGCGGGGAATCCTTGCTCCGCACTGTTATCATAAGTACTGCGAGCGCTTTGCGGTAGTATAGTGGGGGTTGGCTAGCGCTTGCTGTCCTGCAACGGTTGGTGCTCTCTCTCTCACCCCCTCCCATTCTCTCTCTCACCCCCCCCCCCCCCCCTCACTCCCTCCCTCTCTCTTACACACACCCACCCACACACCCACACACACGCACGCACGCACGCACGCACACACACACACAAATTATGCATTGTGGCCCATAGGCTGGCTAAACTATCACCACCGCCGACCATTGTAGGGGGGTGTGGACGGGGCGTTATGGGGGTATCTATAATGCTCCCCTCCCCCTTCCACAGGTGGTCAGTGGTGGGGGTTTGTTCTGACGGCTCATGGTGCCACTATAACTACTGATGTAATTGCGGTTCTGCGAATTTTTTTTCATGTTTAAGACACAGTATATCGCACTGGGGGGTCTTTTTCGGAAAAGCGATTTCGTACATATTTTTTTTCTAAGCATTTAGGGACTTTATCTCCAAGAAACTGTCAAAAGATTTTTCCGAGCGACGTAATTGCGGCTCTGGGAATTTTTTTTCCCGTTTACGACAAAGTATATGGCCGCGGGGGGGCTTTTCCGGAAAAGCGATTTCGTTCATAATATTTTTCTAAGCATTTGGGGACTTTGTCTACAAGAAACCGTCGAAACATTTTTCCAATCGACGTAATTGCGACTCTGGGAATTTTTTTTCATCTTTAAGACACAGTATATCGCCCTGGGGGTGCTCTTCCGGAAAAGCTATTTCGTTCATAATTTTTTTCTAAGCATTTGGCGTCTTTATCTATGAGAAACAGTCGCAACACTTTTTCTAACGACGTAATTGCGGCTCTGGGAATTTTTTTCCCGTTTACTACAGGGTCTATCGACTGGGAGGGCTTTTCCGGAAAATCGACTTCGTTCATAATTTTTGTCTAAGCATTTGGCATCTTTATCTATGAGAAACAGTCGTAACTTTTTTCCGAACAACGTAATTGCGACTCTGCGATTTTTTCCCGTTTACGACACAGTATATCGCCCTGAGAGGGCTCTTCCGGAAAAGCCATTTCGTTCATAATTTTTTTCTAAGCATATGGCGTCTTTATCTATGAGAAACAGTCGCAACATTTTTTCTAACGACGTAATTGCGGCTCTGGGAATTTTTTTCCCGTTTACAACACGGTCTATCGACTGGGAGGGCTTTTCCGGAAAAGCGATTTCGTTCATAATTTTTTTCTAAGCATTTGGGGACTTTGTCTACAAGAAACCGTCGAAACATTTTTCCAATCGACGTAATTGCGACTCTGGGAATTTTTTTTCATCTTTAAGACACAGTATATCGCCCTGGGGGTGCTCTTCCGGAAAAGCTATTTCGTTCATAATTTTTTTCTAAGCATTTGGCGTCTTTATCTATGAGAAACAGTCGCAACACTTTTTCTAACGACGTAATTGCGGCTCTGGGAATTTTTTTCCCGTTTACTACAGGGTCTATCGACTGGGAGGGCTTTTCCGGAAAATCGACTTCGTTCATAATTTTTGTCTAAGCATTTGGCATCTTTATCTATGAGAAACAGTCGTAACTTTTTTCCGAACAACGTAATTGCGACTCTGCGATTTTTTCCCGTTTACGACACAGTATATCGCCCTGAGAGGGCTCTTCCGGAAAAGCCATTTCGTTCATAATTTTTTTCTAAGCATATGGCGTCTTTATCTATGAGAAACAGTCGCAACATTTTTTCTAACGACGTAATTGCGGCTCTGGGAATTTTTTTCCAGTTTACGACACGGTCTATCGACTGGGAGGGATTTCTCGGAAAAGCGATTTGGTTCATAACGTTTTCTAAGCATTTGGCGTCTTTATCTATGAGACGCAGTTGCAACCTTTTGCCGAACGATGTAATTGCGGCTCTGGGAATTTTTTTTCGCGTTTACGACACAGTATATCGCCCTGGGAGGGCTTTTCCGGAAAAGCGATTTCGTTCATAATTTTTTTCTAAGCATTTGGGAACTTTATCTACAAGAAAACGTCGAATCACTTTTCTTATCGCAATAATGCCGGCCGTGGAAATTTTTTTTCGTGTTTAAGACACTGTATATTGGCCTGGGGTGGCTTTTCCGGAAAAGTGGTTTCGTTCATAATTTTTTTCTAAGCATTTGGCATCTTTATCTATGAGAAACAGTCGCAACATTTTTCTGAACGACATAATTGCGGCTCTGGGAATATTTTTTTCCGTTTACGACACAGTATATCGCCCTGGGAGGGATTTCTCGGAAAAGCGATTTTGTTCATAACGTTTTCTAAGCATTTGGCGTCTTTATCTATGAGACGCAGTTGCAACCTTTTGCTGAACGATGTAATTGCGGCTCTGGGAATCTTTTTCGTGTTTACGACACAGTATATCGCCCTGGGAGTGCTTTTCAGGAAAAGCGATTACGTTCATAGTTTTTTTTTTCTAAGCATTTGGCATCTTTATCTATGAGAAGCAGTCGCAACATTTTTCCTAACGACGTAATTGCGGCTCTGGGAATTTTTTTTTCCCGTTTACGAAACAGTATATCGCCCTGGGAGGGCTTTTCCGAAAAAGTGGTTTCGTTTATAATTTTTGTCTAAGCATTTGGCGTCTTTATCTATGAGAAACAGTCGTAACTTTTTTTCTGACGACGTAATTGCGACTCTGGGAATTTTTTTCCGTTTACGACACGGTACTTCCCCTAGGGGCTGCAGGACCTTGTCCAGTGCCAGGCGGGTGACCTACCTTGGTAGGGGACCCGGATCGCCCGGTGGGGAGGTTCAGTCGACGCGAGAGGGCAAAGGTGAGGCGTAGCTGCATGCATGTGGCGCCCTATAAACGGGTAGTCCTGGTGTGTTGGGTGCCCCCTATAAACGGGAGGCCTAGTGTGAATGTGATGGCAACCCGGAACAGGGTGCGTCCAAGTGAGTGTAGGGCAGGTAAGTCCTGGCTACCGCCGAGCCCGGGCCGGATCGCGCCGATAGCCAACAAGCAGCCCCCCAAGGTGGTGGACTGGATGGGTATATACACCCTCTGATCTGAAGGTGTCAGGCGACCCGTGCCGATAGGATTCGTGGCCCTCGGGGTATTGGAGGGTTTCTAACGGAGGCTCAGAGGCACCTGGTGCAACCTCTGAGTATCTTAGTCGCCTTACCGCCGCAAGCGGGGCTCTGCGGCGTCGGATCTTTAGTTCCCTAGCTACTTGTGGGATTCAAATGGAGAAGTATCTAAACATGAAAAAATCACCATGGGAGGCGTCTGGGGAGGTGGAGGAAACGAGGAGTCAATCCTCAAAGCCCCACACCCTGGCAGCCTCCACAACAGAGGAAATGTCGATGACTCCTGAGGTCATCGCCCCTTCTACTTCGGCAGACGGAGGAGAACGCGCCCAGGACGAACCGACACCCAAAGGGGAGGATTAGTGGTCTACGGACCACACCTACCCGCTAAGAAATGCGGCGCATACCGTAAAAAACTGGCCAAACTCAGGAGGGAGGCAGAGGGTAACCTCAGACCTCCACTGCAGCAAGGTCAGGCACCAGCGGTCCAGTCCCAGGGGACTCCAAAGAGGAAGAAGTGGGAGAATTACACCTCGCCCTCAGCCCACCGGGACGACAAGAGGCCACGGAGGGCGGGCTATGAGCCACCTAGGGGTCGCGTCACCAAAGGCCCGACCCGTAGGGAAGAACATAGATCGCCCAAGGGAGGCGATCAAAAGGTGGCGGGGGGCACGGATCCGTCGGGGGTGCCTCAAAAAGGTGCTAGCGGCGGGGTCGGGCTCACCGCCGCCCAGAGGACAAACCCCCTGACCGTGGTTCCTACGGCGGAAGAGTACCCTGAGGTTCTACTGACCCAGGAGAACTTCAACCGCCTTAGGGCCAGTTTTAGGGAATTGGCTAAGAAGACTCCCCCGAAACAGATGCCCAAAATAGAGACATCGTTCGGGAAAGGGGGGTCTGTGTTTTCGTGGCCTCCGACCAAAGGTCAAAGGAGTGGCTACTAAATAAGGTGGCTATCCTTGAGCTCGGGGGCCCGAAACTCAGGGTGGGAGGGGTAGAGCTCATCCAGAGGTTACACAAGGCCACGGTCTGGCTCCCGGGACCCCCTGAGGAGCAGGCCGAGGTCATGAACCGACTGGAGGCCTACAACCCCACCCTGAACATGAGCGGATGGCGTGCGGTAAAGGCGGCATCACTTAAGAAGGACTCGGGAAGGCAGGGCACCCGAGAGAAATACGTTCTGGTGTTCCAGCTGCCCGAATCTCAGGTCAGGGCCTTAGAGGCCCTTGACAACAGGCCCTGGATGGAGTTAGGTAGGGTCACCTTCAAGGTGTCTCGCCAGGCTCCAGAAGGGATTGGGGTTGTGGCAATGACGGTAGAACAGGCATAATGGCCCCTCCGTCACTGCCAATAACCCAGATCAACTTGCACCACAGCAAGGGCGCCTCTGCGATCTTGCAGAAGGGCTTGGCTGCGGTGCACACAGGCCTATCATTGGTCCAAGAACCATGGATAGTGAACGGCACAATAAGAGGTTTGGGAGGGTTGTTGTGTTTTAAGGACGCGGCATCGACCAGGCCCAGAGCATGCATAGTGGCAAAAGGGATCACTGTCGTGCCCCAATGGGAACTTTGCACTGGAGACCTGATGGTGGTCACGACAGAGATGGACGGCGTCGGAAGAGTGGCCATAGCGTCGGCATACTTCCACAACGTTGGGGGGCAAAATGAGAACGTGCCACGAACGGAAGTGATGCGATTAGTAGACTACTGCAAGGCGCTGAGTATGCCCCTACTGATAGGATGTGACGCGAACGCACACCATCAACTATGGGGCAGTACTGACACCAATCCGCGTGGACAACGCCTGGTGAAATATCTGGTGACTACAGAACCAGACATCCTGAATGTTGGCAATACGCCCACCTTCCGTAATGCTGTAAGGGAGGAGGTGTTGGATATAACTCTATGCACCAGCAACCTTACAGACAGGATTGCCAACTGGAGGTTGTCGGACGAACCATCGCTATCAGACCACGAACAGATCAGGTTCGATCTGATGGCGGGTACGCCCGAGAGACCCCAATGGAAAAGAAACCCCAGAGACACGGACTGGGTAAACTACTCAGCAGATCTCGCGGAATCCCTTAGGGACTTCCCTGAAGCAATTGATGACATACCAACGTTAGAGGCGGCCGCCAATATGCTAAAGGACGAGATACTGAATGCATATCACAACAACTGCCATCTCACAAATCTCAGGCCCAGAGGCCAAGTTAGATGGTGGAATAAAGGCCTGGCTGCCCTTAGGGAGAGGACTAGAGCCCTTCTTAGAAAAGCCAGGAAACGTAACGACCCTTTCGACTGGCAGGAATATAACAGACGATGTGGGTCTCCTTTTGTGAGGAAGTTGAAGGAGGGGCCGAGGCTGCCAGACTGCACAAAACGCTGCAAGCAATCCAGAGGCTGTCCTTGGCTCCCTAAAACTCCCGAACGGCAGTTTCTCTACATCAGATGAAGAGACTCTGAAATGCCTGATAAAGGCACACTTCCCCAGTTTTACGGAGTGGAATGAGGAAGGAGGACACGGAGACGAGCGGTAGGCGACTGAGAGCGCCGATATGGCGCCAAAATCGCAAACTGGCAAACCAGATAGTGACCCCGGAGAGGATAAAATGGGCCATAAACTCCTTTAAACCATACAAATCACCTGGACTGGACGGGATATACCCCGCGCACCTAAAGAAGGCGCAGCACGTCCTAGTTGGACCACTGGTTAAAGTGACCAGGGCGAGCCTAATGCTGGGGCACGTGCCCGCTGCTTGGCAGGGGGCGAGGGTGGTGTTCATACGGAAACCAGGAAAAAGCGGATACACCTCTTCGAAGGATTTCCGCCCCATAAGCTTGACTTCTTTCCTGCTTAAAACCTCTGAAAGACTCCTTGATCGGTATATCAGAGATGTTACCTTAAGAGGAAAAACCCTGCATGCGGGGCAACACGCATACCGGGCAGGTATGTCCACGGATGTACAGCCCTGCAAAGGGTGATACAGCTAATTCAGCCCCAGCTGGAGAACGGAGGCTTTGCTGTCGGAACCTTCATGGACATAGAAGGGGCGTTCAACCATACCTCAAGAGGCGTCATTAGGGATGTCCTGAGGAGGTTTGGAGTGCCTGATATGGTAGTGGACTGGACGAGCCACATGCTCGGAAACAGGGAACTAGAAGTGACCAAAAGCAACACCACGGTAAGGGGCGGTGTCTCCTCGGGCTGTCCGCAAGGGGGGGTCATACCGTCTCTGCTATGGTGTTTGGTAGTGGACAATCTGTTAACAAACCTAGGTAAGGAGGGGTGCCAGGTTGTGGGTTACGCCGATGACATATTGATCATAAGGCGCGGACCCTTCCTACACACTGTCATGGAACTCACACAAGGACTTACAGATTGTAGAAGCCTGGTGTAGGAGCACGGGCCTCGGGGTCAACCCAGACAAAACAGAGGTCATGGTATTCACCAGGAAATATAAGTAGCATAGAACATGCCAACTAACGCTCAATGGGAAGGCACTGAAGCTATCCAAAGAGGTCAAATATCTAGGAATCACCATGGACAGCAAGCTGGCATGGAAGAGACACCTAGAGGAAAAATGCCGGAAATTCACCGCAGCCCTATGGCAACTGCGAAGGGCCATGGGCAGAATCTGGGGATTAAAACCAGTAGCGATGAAATGGCTGTATGATGCAATCCTGAAGCCCCGACTTACCTATGCAGCGGCGGTCTGGTGGGAAACAGCAGAAGGCCAGCTGGAAAGGTTGAGAGGCTTGGTACTACGGTGCGTCACCGGAGCGGGAAGGTCCACGCCAACGGCTGCTCTAGGGGCTGCACTATGTATAGCCCCTCTCCACCTGACCATTGCTGCGGCTGCTGCAAGAGGGCTGCTCAGAGTCAGAAAGGACTCTGGGGAGAACTTCCAGAGCATAATACCGGAGGTCTTGAAGTCCGGAGGCGTCTTCATGATGCGCCGCGACAAGATGACCAAGGCATTCATAGTCGATAGTAAATACCGGATTAGCGTGGTGGATAGATCTGACTGGGCAACAGACCGAGAGAAGCTACCAGCCAACGGTGAAATCTGGTACACGGATGGATCCAAAGAGGTAGGGGGAACAGGTGCCGGAGTCTACCGCCGCAGGGGGGGAAGGGTTGCACCTTTCCACTGGGGCGGTACGCGACGGTACTGCAATCCGAACTGGTAGGGGTGCTGAACTGCACTCTCTGGGCGGAAGCGGAGGGCGGTGAGGAGCACCTACATATCGGAACAGATAGTAGGAGCGCTATTGAGGCCCTTAAAGCGTACACAACCACTTCGAGGCTAGTGTACGACTGTCATCGGACCCTGAATCGGCTGGCAGAGAGCCGTCCACTAACCATTTTCTGGCTGCCGGGCCATACGGGAATAAAAGGAAATGAGATAGCGGACAGGCTCGCCAGGCAGGCGAGGAAGGAGGTCTTAATTGGACCAGAACCGGCAACTGGAATATGCGACACTGTAATCAATGCAGAGATTAACAGATGGATCGCCGAAAAACATTCGGAGGCGTAGAAAAACGCCCGGGGATGTCGAATAGCCAAGACCTTCATCAAGGATTCAGAGATGGAGGGATGGGCAGAGCAAATACTCGCAATGAATAGAAAGAGCGCAAAGACCGTGGTGGGTATCATTACCGGGCATGGCACTTTGCGGAAACACAGCCACACGATGGGACTTGTTAAGGACCCGTCTTGCAGATTCTGTGGAAAAAAGGATGAAACGTCACTGCACGTTATCCTTGAATGCCCTGCAATAGTGGAGAAGAGGCGCCTTTACCTGGGGGACCCCGTTCTACTGGCAAATAACAGCGAGGTGAAGGACGCCAGAAGGATCCTTCAATTTTACGAGAAGGTGATGGGCTGAATCCATCCGAAACTGAGGGACGCCAAGGGATTACGCATGCGTCTGGAGGCCACGTAATGTGCCCCAACTCTCTCTAATAATAATAATAATAAATACGACACGGTCTATCGACTGGGAGGGCTTTTCCAAAAGCGATTTTGTTCATAATTTTTTTCTAAGCATTTGGCGTCTTGATCTATGAGAAACAGTCGCAACATTTTTCCGAGCGGCCTAATTACGGCTCTGGGAATTTTTTTTCCGTTTACGACACAGTATATCGCCCTGGGAGGGCTTTTCCGGAAAAGCGATTTCCATCATAATTTTTTTTTAGGTCGTGTGGGTCCTTTCCTTCAAGTACGAGTCGCAAAATTTCCCTAGTGAAGTTATTGCGAATCTGGGAATTTTAGTTTTCGTGTGTGTCATTATGGCAAAATTGGCTTTTCTGTGAGGGTGGGTTTCGTGGTGGTTTATGGGGGTGGCGAAGTGCTAAATTGGTTTTTACACTGTTTTTGGTCCATTTCTACCCTGTTTTATGGTTTTAAACCGTTTATAATGTAATTCGCAAATTTTAGTTTTCCGTTCACTGTGAACGTTCGGAATTTCAAACACATTAATTAGCAGAAAAGAAATTCTGGTAAGATTGTAAGTTATAGAATAGTTATGTAATTTTTAGCATTAATATTATAATTTTATCGAACTAGATCTGAAAGCTGTTGAGAAGCGCTGGAGTTCTAGATTATCTATTGTTAAGCTCGGAAATAAGTGGAAATAAGTAGTAATTGGTTTTATGTAGGTTTATTATATAAAATACAATAATTTATTACCAATACAATCTGCTGGCTTCTGGTAGATCGATGCGTTGTAATTTCAATTATAATTCTTTTCTATAACACTTGCTTTTATAAATTTACTATAAATAACTTATACGATCTGCTTACTAGACGAGTAAGGCTTACGATTACAATTTCAATAACTTATAAAATCTGCTTACTAGATGTGTAAGGCTTACGGTTTCAACTTCTCGATGTCGTAGAGGTACACGGAGTTCGCCAGGTTTCTTCTACGCTGTGACTGACGTGCGTGATGCATTTCGCAGTTTTTATTATGCGGTTTAATTGGGTTATAGATGATAAATTGAGATCATGTTTATTAAGAAATTTTCGGTTGCGGCTTATACGCGTAGCATTTAAGCGGTAGCATTGTGAAATGCTGATTTGTTAAAAATTGTACGCCACTGTTTTCTGGAGGTCGATGGCTCTCTACGTCACACGCTCTACGGTACGATGCCTGAGCGAAATGCTGCGTTGCATTCTCGCGTTTATATGTCAGGAAATATCTGATGTGAATAAACTTTCAGAATGAAATTCTAAATCTCTATAATATGTCTCCGGACATAACACCTCCCCCCTTAGACTGTTGAATGTCATAGAGATTCAACAATGTTATTATGCATCAGAGATTTCCCGTTACAAAAATTTATTGATAAGTAAATGATAAAATATAATAATACGGATTATGAATGATAATAATTATAGTAAAAATAATAATAATAATAAAAATAATGATAATAATAATAATAATAATAATGATAATAATAATAATAACAATAATAATGATAATAATTACTATAATAACGATAACAATAATACTCGTCAGTTCTACTTTGATTTAGTGGTTATCAGGTTTAAGTTTCAAATGACCCTTTCAGCATTTTTGAGGTTATCTGGTCGAACGTTGGTTTGACCTATTAATTTTTCTTCCTGATCCTCCTATCTTGGTTCTTATGGGGATTTTGATGTCGGGATGCAAGTTCTCGATTTTAGCCCTTCCCTATCTGCTGGCATTGGTACTAGTGTTTTCGGGCTTAGTCGTCATTTAACTTGATTATACGAGGTCGGTGACTCGATGTCGCACGAACGAAGTGCTGCGTATACATTATTCTGTGTCTTGAAAAATCACTGATTTACGTTTTATTTAATGAATGTTTAAATGATACGTCTCCGGACGTAACACCTCCCCCCTTAGACTGTTGAATGTCGTAGAAATTCAACAAGTGAAGTAATTGAATGATCAATTTGAGTTATCAGTGATTTTTTCGTTACAAAAGATTTAATAATAATAATAATAATAATAATAATAATATAAAATTAATAATTTTAAATAAATTTTTGAATCGTCTATATATTTTAAAATAAATTAATTATTTTCTTCCTAATACTAGTTTTGCACTTAACCTACTGATTTACTTTGTACCGATTTTTCTAACGTTCAAATTTCAAAGAATTCCTATAGAGATATATATAGATTTCGATAATTTAATTATTTCGTTATCGGTAATATGTAATAATTTTTTTGTTTTGCTGTATTTACATAAAATAGTCATTCATTAATTAAGCTTAGAAATAATGTGCTTATTAAATAATTTTTTTTTTTTAGTAAATAAACGATGAGAAATATATAGGGAATGATTCAAGTGATCATTCACTTCCCTCCCTGCTGATATTTGGCAAGAGATATGTTTTTTCTTTCCTCTCTTTGTTTAAATAGAATAACATTAAAGAGCTGTTGATGTTATCATAACAAAATTATTTTAACAATCGTATTATAATTATTTCCAAAAGAAAAATACAATTATATATGGTGTAGGTTTTTTTCGTAAAAAGGAAGTGAATAATTGAAATGATATTGATAAATTTTGACTTGTTATTGCTTTTATGCATCATTGTATTTTACCTTTGTTTGAAAACTTTCAGACGTTTTAAAAGTTCATTTTAAAACTCAAGATTTTTTGTGGCATGAGTAGCATTCACATATTTGCATTAGAGAGTATGCAGTGCGTTAGAGTAGAAAATTGCTTTACTCAATACAGTGCCGAATAGTGTATCTTGTAGGATGATCATGTCAGTATACGATGAAATTGATCACTTCCAATAAATTATATTCGATTTAATCTTAGCAATGTGAGTACAGCTACCTAAATTCTTTCTTTCTTTTGTTCTTGAACTATTCATAAAATTTCTTTTATGAATGCGATCAATTTTTATAGGCAAATACAATCTAATTTTGCATAAAATAACAGTCAAATTATTTTTATCTATGTTTGTTAGGGTTGCAAGGTTTAGGAATGGTTTTATTTCGTTTTCTTTTGGATTAGTTCTATATTTTCTTATTCAAAGATAGATAGAATAATGAGTTATTAAATTGATCATAAGTTAATTCGTCCCTGTAATGTTTTCTACTTTGTGATTAAATAATTACTTTATATATTTTTATTATTTAATAACACACCATTTTCACATGCAAATTTTTTGATTGTTTGATTGTTATAAGACCAAAGTTACTTTGTATTAATATCTAATCGCAATATTTATGTATTATTTCTATGTAAAATTTCATTATTCAAATATATCTTATTTCAATCGCATTTTTCTAAAATTATTAGCTTTCTTCGGGAATATAGTTGCTTTTCATAAAATACTGACAAGTTGATACGTAGAATTGTAGACAAATGATAAGTGGTTATAATTTTAAGTTGTATCTTTGGTAAAATCTGTATCACCTTAGGTTTGTATTCTAGTTGACCAAGAAGTAGAATGATTTTGCTTCAAATGAAAGATTAGGTTGCAATGATAATTCTCTATTGCTGTATTAAATTTGGAAAAATAAGAAGAGATTATGATAGATGTTAATATTGAGTATGTTGTCCATATCCTAAAACAAAAATGTTATATTATTATTTGTTATAATATTGTCTTTGCTTGTTTTTCATAATTAGTTAAGATATTATATTGTTCATTTTAATAGCGTTGAAAATTCTTATTATGCTGATCCTTTTGAAATTTATTCATATTTGGTTCTTTAATAGGCCATGTTTTATCTCCCTTTTTAAACTTTTTTCTGATAGTAAATGTATTGTAGTAACCTTTAGATTTTAATTTTAATCTTGTAATTTTTGATAATTCTTTTAAATATTTTTTATAATTAGATATCCATTTTAGTTTTCTGACATTTTTATTAAATTTTACTTTGATAGGATAGTTAAAAACTAACTGCAATTGGTGTACTTTATTAGGATTTGTATTTAGATTGATTATTACGTTATGATCTTGATTACTCAAGGTTTCTTTTAGTTGACTTTTATTCTCAAGCTGTTCTTGGTGTTCTTGATTATCAAATATTTTTAGATGACTTTTATTCTCTAAATGTTTTTTATGTTCTTGATTATTAAACCTATTTTTTGATTGATTTTCATTTTTGAAAATTACTTTACTATTATTTAGTAAATTCTTTAGACTTTTTGTATTATTTAATAAAGACTCTTCAGAATATATTGATCCTATATTCTCTTTTAACGAATTTTCAAGCGAGTTTTGTTGGAATTTAGTTTCCATTAGATCATCTTCGGATTCAAATGGTTCAGCTAAAGCAAAAGTTATATCTAAAATGACTTTAAGATCATCATAAAAAGTTACTGTTTCCAACGAATTATTATCTTCTTTATTATTTCCATTCGAAATTTCATTTTTTTGGTTATTTATATCAGATTCATTAAAATCAATTACATTAATTTCATCACAATCCTCATGAGTTTTTATATTAGATTCGTTGAAATTCATTTCTTCATTAGACTCATAATTTTTTACAGTAGATTCAATAGAATCAATTAAATTTGTTTCCATAATTTCTTTAATTTCATGATTATTTTTGAAATTTTCGTTAAAGTCTATAAAATTAATTTCATTAGTATTTCCATGATTTTTTATAATCATATCATTATCTTTTGGTTCATCAGTGATTTCATGTATTTTTATAAAAGGTACGATAATTGAATTGATTTCTTTATCATCATTAATTATTGTAGATTCCTCTATGATATTAGTTTCCTGTTTATTTTTATTTACTTTATTTTCTGTAATCAGTTCATTACTATTGTACCTTTCAATATCCATTGCATTAACTTTGTTTTTCTGAATTTTTGATTCGTTAATTGTTTCTTTTGTAACATTATGGTATAATTCATCAGTATTAATACTTGGATATTGTTTGATTTCCTCACATTCTTCAGTAGTATAATCTGGATTTTTACAAAGAATGATTTCCCATTGCATTATATTGCATTATAAGATTTTTAAGTTTTCTGCAGTTATCGATGTCATGCCCGATTCTTTTGCAATATTCACATTGAATTCTTTTTCTATTTACTGTATTGGGTTGTTGATTATTAAAAATCATATTTCTTGGTTTGTAATTTTGTTGTTTGATGTTATTGAATCTGTTTGTATTCCTTGAATTGCTTTGTGTGTGGTACGTTTATTTGTTTTCTAAACTTCTATAATTTGGGCTAATATTGGTGTAATTGGTATTCATTTTTAAACTTGTATTTCGATCTGGGCAATATGCTGCAGTATGTCTGACCGCCTCGCAAATTTGGCAAATTATTCTATTTCTTAAAATCGCACGCTTGCAATCTGATTCATCGTGGTCTTCTTCCTTACATAATGCGCACCACATTATTTTTTCGTTTATAGGGCAGTATTTCATCCAGTGCCCGAGTTTATTGCATTTCATGCATACTGCTGACAAGCAGTCATTAGTTGAGTGACCCGTGCTTCCGCAATAATCACAATCAAGTTCATATTTCTTTACAACAGGGCATTGAGTAGCTGTATGTCCTATGATTTGACAGTATTGGCAATAAACCTCATTTGTTTGGTTAAATGTACACTTATCAACAGAATGTCCTCTATGATTACAGCGTTTACAGAAAAGTTCTATTTTGTTTTTAGCATTCTTGCAAAAATATGATATATGATCTTTACTTTTACAAAAAACACAAACTGCATTGCAGCAAAACAATGCTTCGTGATATTGATCTCGGCAAATTTGACAATGAAATACTTTAGTATAATAATGGTTTTGTTGTTCAAAATTATAAAATATATTAGCTTGATTATTCATCATCGCTTTTTCATTTTATTAAATTTTCGTAATTATTATTGTAGTTTATTTTTGAATTTATCTTTTATTTTGTTTATTATTGTCTTTCTTTCATTTTCTCGTTTGAGTGTTGTTCATTTTCTTATTTTATTATATTCCCTTTTGCAATGTAATATTTTATTGTAATTCTGTTTTTGTATGATTCTTCATTATAATATTCTTACTTTTATTGTAATACTTTTCGTTTGTTTAGTTATTTTTTATTATTATTTTGATTTCCTTATTTTGATAAAAAATGACTTGATTATTTTATACACTGATTATATCTCTCATATGTTTTTTATTTTGTATTGTGTAAATTCTCTATTATTTATTTCCCTTTATTTATTTCTCTTCATTCGTTTCTTATGTTTTGTTCTTTATTCTTTCTATTTATGTATCAGTATACTTAATATTTCTTTTTAAATATTTTTTATTATTAGTTCAACTATATATTTTTTTGTGTATTATTTATTTGACAATTTATTTATTTATTTGCCAATTTTATATCTCTATTCTTAATGTTTTTCGTGTAATTTGATTTCTGATGTTCTTATTTCTTGTTTATGTATAATATTTATCCATTCAATGATCATTATTTTGTATTATTATTTCATTTTTCTCCTTCGTGTTGGATTTGTTTTATTTATTTCAATTTCTTTTTCTTTATTTATTCATTTGTTTATTTTTTTTTCACTAATATTTTAGTTATTTGTTTTTACTGATATTATTTAATTATTTTTTCTTAATGTTTCCCTATATGAATTTTTCACTTTAAATTTCTTGTTTGTTAAATATATTTGCGTGATGCTATTTACTTATATATTTTGATTTATTTTGATTTTATCTTTATGTGAAATCTTTTTTTTTATATTCGTTTACGTTATTTGTATTTGGGTTATCCTTTCTTCTTCCCTATTTCTATAACATCATCTATTTTCCCTTTTTTTGTTATTTATCTGTTAATATGTTAGTAATCTGGACGAGCCGTACACGTTCATCTTCAGAAGTTTAAACGATCATGCTACAATGTCCTCTCAACTTCTTACTGCAAAACGAGAAGCTCGGAAGCAGTTAGTAGTGATATTTTTAGTAATTTTCAAATACTACTCGTTTCCTCTCATTCCAGTCTTATTTTTTCGTATAAATCTAGTGAACTTACGTTCGATTCGTACCGGAACCACTGTTAAGTCCGGAAATAATTATTTTTATTCTTTTATTTTAAACAGTCTAGTGAACTAATGTTCGATTCGTACCGGAACCACTGTTAAGTCCCGAGAAATAAGTGGAAATGAGTAATTGGTTTTATGTAGGTTTATTATATAAAATACAATAATTTATTACCAATACAATCTGCTGGCTTCTGGTAGATCGATGCGTTGTAATTTCAATTATAATTCTTTTCTATAACACTTGATTTCATAAATTTACTATAAATAACTTATACGATCTGCTTACTAGACGAATAAGGCTTACGATTACAATTTTAATAACTTATAAAATCTGCTTACTAGATGTGTAAGGCTTACGGTGTCAACTTCTCGATGTCGTAGAGGTACACGGAGTTCGCCAGGTTTCTTGTACGCTGTGACTGACGTGCGTGATGCATTTCGCAGTTTTTATTATGCGGTTTAATTGGGTTATAGATGATAAATTGAGATCATGTTTATTAAGAATTTTCGGTTGCGGCTTATACGCGTAGCATTTAAGCGGTAGCATTGTGAAATGCTGATTTGTTAAAAATTGCACGCCACTGTTTTCTAGAGGTCGATAGCTCTCTACGTCACACGCTCTACGGTACGATGCCTGAGAGAAATGCTGCGTTGCATTCTCGCGTTTATATGTCAGGAAATATCTGATGTGAATAAACTTTCAGAATGAAATTCTAAATCTCTGTAATACGTCTCCGGACGTAACACTATTATCGCTAAAGAGATAACTCATAAGTGTAATTTGCCTTCTCAGTTTGCAAATATTTTCGATTGCCTATCAGCATTGCCTTCAAAGTTGCAGAGTCAAGTCATTACAGCCATAATAAAAAGAAGCTAAAAATAAAAATGATCATGCTTCCAATTTACTACTTTCTCAATTACGCGGTCGACCTCTTCATATCAAAGTAGGTAAAGACGATATAGAAAATTCTTTGAACGGACCATTACTTACGCTCGATGATTTTTCAAAAATGAAAATCGATCTCAATCTAATTAACCGTAATGTTAAAGGAATTGCTTCAATTATAAGCATGGGTGCTAAAAATAGAAAAGTGATCGAATCTGTATTGACATTAAAGCTGCTTATTTGAAATTAGACATAGATGGAGGAAGTAGCTTTCTAAAGGTATGCCTTTCAATTCAATCGATTGCGCATGCAAACGTGAGAGTAAACTCGCATGAAGAAGGAATTGCTACGAAACGGTTCAAAGATTCTGGCGTAAAAAAATTATTTTTATTCGCGGTAGCTCCATGTTCTCAAGAGAACTACGCTAATGTGGCACAATTATGGTCTATTTTGAATGTGAGTAGTTTCGAAGGAACTGTCGCATCTGATTTAAAGTTGGCAAATATTTTAACAGGTGTCATGAGACATAGTTCTGTCTATCCTTGTACGTGATACTACGCAAAAAAGGGTGAACTCGCCGCTTGTGGCAACGATAGATCTATTAAAATATTTTAGAAAATTACAATAACTGACATAAAAATGGGGGCTTGAAAGAACATGCGAAAGATTTTTATACTTGCATAAATCTACAACTATTTTTTATCATGAAAATGAAGATAAAATTTTTCTTGAAATCATTCCACTTCCAGAGTTACACTTAATGCCCGGTGTAGTTAATATAGTTATCAAGCACATGCTTAAAGAATTTGAACATGAATCTTTGGAATAGGCAAAAACATGTTATATTCAATGAGAAATAACGCATGTTAGTCCATCATTCAAGGGAAATTCTTGCAAAAGGCTACTGGACAATATTGATATTTTACGCCAGGGAAAAAAATTGGATTTGGTGAAGTACGTGCGAGTTTTTGATGAATTTAAACAAGTTGTCACTACTTGCTTTGGTAATGAGCTTCATTCAGATTACATAGATTGCATAGAAGCCTTCAAAAAAAGTTATGTAGACTTAGATATCGGCATCACTCCTAAAATTCATGCTGTATTTTTTCACGTCAAACAATTTTGTGAAAAAAGCAAATGGGACTGGGATTTTTGAGTGAACAGACAAGAGAATCTGTACATTTCGATTTTAAATCTATGTGGAAGAAAAACAATGTTTCGAAAAATCATCCAGACTTTCCCAGAAAATTGTTACTAGCTGTTTGTGCATACAATAGTTTACATATTTAATTTAAGATTATTATTCCTATTTTATTTAATACTGCAGTTACTTTTTGTGATTATTGTACTAATTATTTTATTGTTCATAACTATATTATTGATTTGTAAATTCATTTGCATCAATAATAATGGAAATATTTAATATACTTTAATAGTACATTTTATAATATAATATTTGTAAAAATTAATATTTATTTTTAGCTACTTCAGTTAAGTTAGAAAAACAATAAAAAATAATTTTCCAGACAATTACCATAAAGAATTCAAGGTATATCAACAGTATATGGACGAATCCATCTCAAATCAGGTGGTCCGCGTATGCCTATGTCACCTATCATTTTGAAATTAAAATATTTATGTTCTTCTCCAAAAATTATTTGACACGTATTTTTTAATTTTTTTGTTTCATCAAAATTTCATGCGTTCAGCGATACCGAAAAATTCCGAGAAAATTCTTACTTACAAAAAAATTTTTTCAATATAATTTTCAAACTGCTACTGTTTCACCAGTTTTTTAAGCTTTTAAGCGTGTAACATATAATTTCACACAGTTTTGAATCCTCTTTCACGCCCTTTATGTTATTTTCAAAATAAATAAAAAATATACGAGTTATGCACTTTTTACTGAAAAATGCACTTTTTAGAAAAATGCATTTTTCTCGACAACCCCTTTTTTCTTTTGCACAATTTTCTTTTGTCGTGATAGAGGATATAATACCTATCAAGACTTATTTGTGAGATTCAGGGGATTTGCGCTGGGATAGCGATCACTAATGAGATAACATATAAATAAATTTTTCACGCTTGCTTATCACAATGCTGAAAGTATATTATTTTTTTTTTCTTTTTTACGTAATTTTCAAGTAATTTTTCACGTACAAGATTTTTTCTCTTAGGAGGTGGTACAGAACCTAAGACCGATGTACTTATTTCATTATTAAATTATCCGTTGTAAATAATACTTATTTCATTATTAAATTATCCGTAGTAACTTGATTATCCGTTGTAAATTAATTGTTAGTGCTACTCACCAATTCTAAAGCACGATTGTAACAATCTTTACACATATATGTAGTGGGTGTCAAAGGTAAAACAAGATAGAGGTGCTTCAATGGATGAGCAAGATCCTCAAGTTGTTTAAAACATACGGAACTAGATTTATAACAGATTTTTGTATGCTTATCTAAAAAATCTGCACATTTGATTCTCTCCGTTAAGTAATATTGAGACATCGTAGTTGAGTTGATAATGTGTAAATATGTAATAATTTTAAAAGAGATGATATTTTTAAAAAAGACTAGAGGTGTGATATATAGTAGAAACCGAACTTTTCTTAATAAATATTAAGTCAAGCGATAGCCATCTAGCGGACAAATGTATTAGTATATAAACTTATACAAGTAGGCGTATGTACATGTGTATTACTTATGTACGCACAAAGATAAAAATCATTGTATTGACTGTTATATCATTGTTATATCACTATATATAAGCGTTAAGCGTAAAAAATTTGTTTGTGTTATCTAAATAGTGATTGCTATCCCAGCGCAAATCCCCTGAATCTTACAAATACTTCTAGGTAGGTAATTACGTCCTCTATCACGACAAAAGAAAATTGAGCAAAAGAAAAAAATGGTTTTCGAGAAAAATGCATTTTTCTAAAAAGTGAATTTTTCAGAAAAAAGTGCATAACTCGTCCATTTCTTATTTTTTTTTTTTGAAAATAACATAAAGGACGTGAACGAGGGTTCAAAACTGAGTGAAATTATGTGTTACACGCTTAAAAGTTTAAAAAACTGGTGAAGCAGTTGCAGTTTGAAAATTACATTGAGAAAATCTTTTTCTAAGTAAGAATTTTCTCGGAATTTTTCGGTGTCGCTGAACGCATGAAATTTTGATGAAACAAAAAAATTAAAAAATACGTGTCAAATAATTTGTGGAGAAGAACATAAATATTTTAATTTCAAAATGATAGGGGACATAGGCATACGCGGACCACCTGATTTGAGATGGATTCGACCATATATGAATTTGACCTAATTCATTGTGAAAATGGTTTATAAATAAATTTTAATCTTTTTATTCACCTTTATATACATCATTGTGCTAATTCAATTTAGTAAATAATATAACTCTTGGCAATGCGTATGCAAAAAATAACATTTTTCGAAAACGGCTCTAGAAATGATTTTTTTTTTTTTCAAAATAATATATTAACAACATAGACTCAAAATTTTCAAGAAATTTCAAAGGGCGAGACACTTTCGTTTAACTCCAGTTAAACTCCACCGTGTATTATATTTAAAGGATAATTGGTCTGTCGTCGTCCATCCTCCACCCATAAGGGAAGACTGAGGTGGAAAAATGCAAAAAATCTTCTTTTTTTTTAATAAATGATTTAAAATTATATAAAAAAATGGAGAAACAATACGTTTTTGATTTGACTTATCACAATTTAGACGATTTTTTTTATTAAAACTGTATTAAAAGTTTGAAGTCTGTTTTCTTAAAATTATTTGTTACAATATTCCCAAAGAGGTATGCTCATCAATTTTTTTTAACTGATCTAAGAATGCAGGTACTTTTTTAAAATACTATATTTAAATTTGAAAAGCAATACTTTTTAGTTAAAATATCATAATTTTACTAAAAAAGTGCTTTTTCCATGATTTGTTTAACTAAAAATAGTAAAATTAATACAATAACATTTTGATAATATGGTTACGTCTTTGAAATAAATAAATGTTAGACATATTTCTTATTTTTCCAACCAATTTTGGTTTGTTTGGGTTGCCAAAAAATGCTCTAAAAGAGCCAAAGCTAAGCGTAAACTTATGATGTGCACACTATCTTTGAAAGATCAAGTATTTTCTACCATTTTCAGAGGCATATCTTTGTATATATTTAATATTTAAGACTAAAACTTGTAAAAATGTTTAGTTTAAGTGCAATGTTACAATATGTAACCCTTATAGGGTTACTGATTGACTTCGGTCTTCCCTTAACATCTTCTCTTATATTTACAGCACAACTGGTCTATGATTGTGCATCCTCTACCCTAACATCACCTATTATATTAAATGGTTAATTGGTCTGAGGTTGTCCATCTCACACCTAAATATCTCCTATTATATTAAAAGCATAACTGTTTGGTCATCATCCACCTTCCACTAATATCTCTTATTATATTAAAAGGATAACTGGTCTGTGGTTGTGAATTCCGATCCCCCTAATAGCTGTTATTATATTTAAAGGATAACTGGTTTGTGGTCGTTGACCCCCCCCCCTTTCCTAATATCTCTTATATCTCTTATTATATTAAAAGTATAGTTGGTCTGTAATCGTCCAATCCCACCCCCATAATATCTTCAATTATATTAAAAGGATAACTGGTGCGTGGTCGTCCATCGCCCTAACATCTCCTATTATATGACAAGGACAACTGGTATGTGGTCGTCCATGCCCACCCCTATTATCTCCTATAATATTAAAAGGATAACTGGTCGGTGGCCATCCAATCCTACACCTAACATCTCCTACTATATTGAAATGATAACTGCTCTGTTGTCCTCAGATCCCCCCTTCTTCCATGTTGAAATATATTAAAAGGGTAACTGGTTTGTGGTCGTCCACCCCCTAATATACCCTATTATATTAAAATTATAACATGGTCTGTCGGCATCCACAGCCCCCCCCCACCCTTACCTTAGCATGTTTAAATATATTGAAAGGTTAATTACTTAGTGGTCGTCAACCACCTCCCTTAAATACCTCCTACAATATTAAAATGATAACTGATCTGTTGACCTCCATCCCTCACCCCTAACATCTATTATATTAAAAGGTTAACTGGTGGCAGTTCGACCATTCTCCTCTAATATCCTATTATATTATAAGGATAACTGGTCTGTGGACATCCATTCTCAATTCTAACTGGTCGGTGGCCATCCAATCCTACACCTAACATCTCCTACTATATTGAAATGATAACTGCTCTGTTGTCCTCAGATCCCCCCTTCTTCCATGTTGAAATATATTAAAAGGGTAACTGGTTTGTGGTCGTCCACCCCCTAATATACCCTATTATATTAAAATTATAACATGGTCTGTCGGCATACACAGCCCCCCCCCCCCCTTCCCTTAGCATGTTTAAATATATTGAAAGGTTAATTACTTAGTGGTCGTCAACCACCTCCCTTAAATACCTCCTACAATATTAAAATGATAACTGATCTGTTGACCTCCATCCCTCACCCCTAACATCTATTATATTAAAAGGTTAACTGGTGGCAGTTCGACCATTCTCCTCTAATATCCTATTATATTATAAGGATAACTGGTCTGTGGACATCCATTCTCAATTCTAACATCTCCTATTATATTGAAATGATAACTGATCTAGGGTCATTGCCCCTCTAACCCTCTAATATCTCTTATTATATTAAAAGTATGGTTGTTCTGTAATCGTCCAATCCCACCACCCTAATATCTCCCATTATAATGATAACTGATGGGTGATCAACCATCGCCCACCCCGAACATCCCCTACTATATTGAAATAATAACTGATCTATGGTCCTCAGACCTCCCCCCCTAGCATGTTGAAATATATTAAAAGGGTAACTGGTTTGTCCCTCTCCCCTAGCATGTTCAAAATTATTAAAAGAATAGTTAAGGATTATTAAGGTTAGTTGTCGTCAACCCACTTTCCAAACATCTCCTACAATATTAAAATGATACCTGATTTGTGGGCCTCTATCCCTCACCCCTAACATCGCCTTTTATATTAAAAGAATAGCTGTTGACTGTTCCACCATCGTCCCCTAACATCTCCTATGATATTTAAAGGATAACTGATCTGTGGTCGACCACCGCCACCCCCGTAATACCTACTATTATAATAAGATATACTATTATATAAGAAGATAATTGGTCAGCGGTTGCTCGTCTCCCACAGTAATATCACCTATTATATGAAACGAATAATTGGTCTATGGTTGTCCATCCCCCACCCAAATATCTCCTATTATATTATAAGTATAACTGGTCGGTTATCTTCCACCTTCCCCTAACAACTCCTATTATATTATTCGCTCCCTGCACGTCTATGGCAGCGCTGTGCTAAGCATGCAGCTTTACGAACTAGGTATCCCATCATTTTTATAAACACCCATAAGAAATGTATAGGCTTATCTTGAAATTGCCAATAATTATTAATATGAAATTGTCATCATGTCAGGTAAGCACTCATAAACAATGTCTATCGTGTACCTTTTTAAAATTTTTAAGATATTAAAGTAATATATCAAGCATATAATTTTTTATCCATACCTATATGTAGGGCATCCACAACCTATACCCTTTCAACTTGCAGCTAGTGAAGCAGAAGTTGTTCATACAAATAACATAAATCCAAATAAGGAAATCTGCATTCAAACAACAAATGAGATTGTACTAAGAACAGGATTTTTACCCGTTACTTATATCAATGATTTTAATAAGGCTAAAATTATTAAAGGTCCAAACATGTGCAGAGGGTCGAAGAGCTATCTAGTTGTGGAAATGAATCAAAACTGATTAAAGCAAGTGTTACAAGAACAACGAATGTTACTGAGCGACCTTATACTGTAAAGCTAGAGGTAACATTTAAGTATTTTTTTTTTATGATTCTTATTTTTATAATGTTTATTTGTTTGTAATTTGTTTTATTTTCTTTTTATACACTTAGATTAATGGTCCTCAACGGCAAGTCACCAACCGATCATGTAACTGCATCGCTCAAGCGTCACAGAAGTGTAAACATATATTTGCCCTAATTTATTATATAAACAGTTATAAAAATATAACTAAAACGTCATTGGAACAACAGCGGGGTAAACCCTCTGATATCCAGTTAGGTAAGGATCAATATTCATACATTCCTCCAGTATCTGAAAGATTTAAACAAAGAAGAAAACATTTAGAAAGTTTAAACAATATTCCAGCACATGATCTCAAATACACATATATTAAGCATATAGATTGTCCACTTAAATATACAAAGAAAGTAGAATGCGATGGAGTAGATAAAGCTGTAATCAAAAGTGTTGTAAATAATTTATTAGATGTTGTAGTCGAAGAGCTTAATATTTCAGTAAGAAAAGCATGTGTGGAAGATTTGGTCCGTAAATCTACATCAAGTGCTAATATATTTCATTATAATTTACAAATACAAGACCCTAAAATCGAGGAATTTTATAATAATGATATTAATCTGGACCATGAAGAAATTATTAAAATATGTCATGAGACAATTTCTCAAAGTAAGTGTAAGAACTGGCACAATATTAGAGAATTAAGGATAAGTGCAAGTGCTAAAGCCCACAAGATAAAAAGTAGAAAAAAAATAAGTGTACAAAAACTAGTTAATGACCTTTTAAGTTCAAGTAATATAGATAAAGTAAACGCTATAGAATATGGATGCAATAATGAAGCAAATGCTCTGAATGAATATTGTAATATATTTAAAAAACAGATTTGTCAAATAGGTGTATTTATTATGCCCTTGCAACCTTTCTTCTGTGCTTTACCGGATCCCTTAGTGGTAGAAGATGGCTGTGTTTTGAAGTGTTTAGAAATTAAGTGTCCTTTTAAATGTAAGAAACTACCTGTATATGATAACATTAAAATAATGCAATGTTAAATATATGTATGTAAATGAGAACAGAGAAGTGTGTTTAAGAAAATCGCATATATATTTCACTCAGTGCCAAATGACCATGTACGTTACAGGATTAAGCGAATGTGATTTTTTTGTGTCGTCGCCTGTAGGTAGTTATTTGATAAGTTTAAAAAGAGATAAAAAATTTTTGAAAAGTGTAGTTGCTAAAAACACAAATTTTTATTTTGAGCATTTCTTGCCTGCTATTTATATTAAAAATTCAGATCTAAACAAAGAGAATAATTCTATAAACATTTAATATTTTATAAAAATAAGAAGTATATTTAAACATTACATATTCAAATATTTAAAATATAATAATATTACTAATATAAAACTTTCTACGAAAGTATAAAATAAGGCAAGTATAGACGTTTTTTCTGGATAATCTATAAAAAACAACACAATTTGTCTAGTCCTTTTATTTCTTCGAATCTCATCTATTCAACAAGCACTCTCTACAAATGGTAATAATTTTTTTCATGACTGTACAAATAATCTATAAAATAATAATATTTATGATTTTGTAAAAGAAATCAAATAAATACGAATGAAAAAGTCTTTTAATTCTTTGAGTCATTGTATGCTGAACAAATTATATGTAAGTAAGTACATTCAAATTGTTCACTGCAAATTAAACAAACGAAAGTTGTGAAATCAATTATCGATAGTCAAGTAATGCAAACAACTCTCGGAAACTACTGTATGACTGTTCTCAGAAATATATTCAAATTTGTTCATCTTCCTGGGCTATACAAATTAAACACAAGAAAGTACTGAAATCAATTTATTGTAGTCAAGTACCGGCCATAAGTTAACTTGACTGACATAATAGAACTTTTCGTATCTAGCGTATAAAATTACATTTTACGCCCACGTTGTAACTTCAAAATTATTCAGCCAGCGGGCATAAAATACTACTTAGCGCCCAAGAGGCCCAATAGCTCACATACTCTTACAAACCTTTATAGAACCTACGCACTTTACGCCCGTGTGGGCGAAAATTATTTTAATTATATAACTATAATGCCTTCTCTTTATTTCTAAAATTCATAAGAATTTTTTTAGATATTTACGAAAAGTCAAAACCTATATAAAAAAATTACATAGTTACCAACACATCACTATTTTTCACGATTCTTTCTCAATTTTGAACTTTCTATAATATTACGCACCTTGGGAGGAAAAGAGAAGTCTAGAGCTACTCTAGCAGGGGTGGTCCTCCGATCTCCCATACATACTTGGCGGGCCCGACGATTTGCAGTTTACCAGTGGGCTACTTAAATATAAAATACTAAATTTTTGCATAAATTCATTAACAATATTTATACCTATAAGTCTACTATAAATAATTACATTGGCTTTAATTTTTAATTGGTACCGTTAAGTACAACATCCCTATATGTGCAGAATCATGATTTACTTTTATTACTCTCAATATTTTTCTTTGTGTCCGTCCTTTTTAAACGAGAATAAAATAAAAAATTCATATAAATTTATAGTCTACTTCTAAACTGCTTTACATTTTACTAACCGTTTTATAAGCAACCTATTGTGTATCCTTTTCCCGCGTGTAAATATTATATAAGATCTCATATGAGAATTTCAGGCATTGCATATCTCGTATCAGATCGCGATATGCGATGTCATCTGCAATTTTATATATTATGGGATTATATATGAGATCTCATATGATACTTTCAGGCGGGTTTGCACTTTCTATTTAAAAACAGAGTGATAGATTCACGGATCAGTAGTTAATATGTAGAAGCAACCTATTTATACATTTTATCTGATCTTTAAACATATGAATATTTATATGAAAATGACCATGTCTTACACCTTAAACTGCAAATCGTCGGGCCCGCCAAGTATGTATGGGAGATCAGAGGACCATCCCTGCTAGAGCAGCTCTAGACTTCTCTTTTCCTTCCAAGGTGCGTAATATTATAGAAAGTTCAAAATTGAGAAAGAATCGTGAAAAATAGTGATGTGTTGGTAACTATGTAATTTTTTTATGTAGGTTTTGACTTTTCGTAAATATCTAAAAAAATTCTTATGAATTTTAGAAATAAAGAGAAGGCATTATAGTTATATAATTAAAATAATTTATACCACTCTAACCTCAAAATCACAACTTTGATATGATTTTTCGGCGCTCGTGGTATAAAATACCGTTCGAAACTAGTGCGTAAGTCGATTATTTAGGTGGTGTGACTTTTTCGCACTCGCTTCGCTCGTGCAAAAAGTCACACCAGCTAAATAATCGACTCCCCCACCCGTGCCGAAATGTACTATTTCGCCTACACGGGCGTAAAGTGCGTAGGTTCTATAAAGGTTTGTAAGAGTATGTGAGCTATTGGGCCTCTTGGGCGCTAAGTAGCATTTTATGCCCGCTGGCTGAATAATTTTGAAGTTACAACGTGGGCGTAAAATGTAATTTTACATGCTAGATACGAAAAGTTCTATTATGTCAGTCAAGTTAACTTATGGCCGGTACTTGACTACAATAAATTGATTTCAGTACTTTCTTGTGTTTAATTTGTATAGCTCAGAAAGATGAACAAATTTGAATATATTTCTGAGAACAGTCATACAGTAGTTTCCGAGA
Organism: Torymus aiolomorphi; assembly: GCA_036365515.1. Lineage (NCBI taxonomy): Eukaryota > Metazoa > Arthropoda > Insecta > Hymenoptera > Torymidae > Torymus > Torymus aiolomorphi. The sequence goes on along the minus strand of CM070875.1, from coordinate 149,321,479 downwards.
GTTGTTTGCATTACTTGACTATCGATAATTGATTTCACAACTTTCGTTTGTTTAATTTGCAGTGAACAATTTGAATGTACTTACTTACATATAATTTGTTCAGCATACAATGACTCAAAGAATTAAAAAACTTTTTCATTCGTATTTATTTGATTTCTTGTACAAAATCATAAATGTTATTATTTTATAGATTATTTGTACAGTCATGAAAAAAATTATTACCATTTGTAGAGAGTGCTTATTGAATAGATGAGATTCGAAGAAATAAAAGGACTAGACAAATTGTGTTGTTTTTTATAGATTATCCAGAAAAAACGTCTATACTTGCCTTATTTTATACTTCCGTAGAAAGTTTTATATTAAGAAGACAAAGGGATCCATATTTTTTTGAACAAATTAGATCTTACAACGAAGCTTTTAGTTCATATTTTTATAATTATTTTTCAGGGCATATTATAAGTATTTTCATTTTTTGGTACTAGAAATTGATTATTAAAGCCTTAAATTAGTTCTACTATAAGATTGCTATATGATAATATCATTAATTATTTTTGTAGCTTCGCAATTAATTATTGGCACCATGAGCCAATAATTAATTATATTATTCTCAACACTTGGATTTGTTGAAATTATCACTAGAACCCGGTCAAAAATATCCAGCTAGGAAACCCAGTTGGATCTATGTCATATGGGAAATCCAGCTGGATCCGGGTGGATTTACACAGATTTCAGTAGATTAGATTAGACCACTTGTATTAATAACCCATCATTGCTACACGACTTGTAAAATGTGAGAAAAAAAGCTTTCTCGATATTCTTTTATAGTGGAGATATAAGTTCTTGAAATTATTATTGAAACTACTTAAATTAATAACCCATCATTGCCACACATAATCTTGTAAAATTAAAAATGCAACCAGTTTATGAACTAAGAATCTCTGAGAATAAAAGCTTTCTTGACATTCTTGTATAGATAAAACTTGTTGAAATTATTATCTGAATCTTGTCTAGAAAAATATTTACTAAGAACTCTGAAACATTTTGACGTCTCCCATGGTGAGAAATCATATATTAGATTAACTGAGCACTTTTATTCGTTGAAATTTTCACAATAACATATCATTTTTACTTTTTTCAGTATTCCCATGTTCATTAGGTATAATCTTTTTATTGGCACTTGAATAAATATGTATAACAGCACAGCACTGATATCGACTAAGTTTTTTGAAGATGACAGATGCTTTTTAAACCAAGGCTCAGACCAATATTTCAAATCGGCATCATAAATTATATTGTATATTTATAACCTCACATGTCACTCAGCAATATTTTCTTCTATGCAAAAACTTGTTATGAAAATTATGAGCCTCATAATATATAATTATTCAATAAACACTTGTTCTATTCTCAAAACATTTGAAACTGATTTTTAATAGAAGTTTTAAAATTTGATTATAAACACTTCATGTAACACGGCATACTATATTTTATTTATTATTACACAAAACACTGAAAATTATATTGTACATTTATAACCTCGTGAGTGATAACTCAGCAATGTTTTCTTCTATGCAAAAGCGTATTATGAAGTTTATGAACCTCATAACACGTAATTACTTATTAATACATACTTGAGCTATTTTCAAAACATTTCAAACTGATTTTAAGTAGAAGTTTTAAAATTTGATATAACACTTCATGCAACAAATTTTACCGGTATTTTATTTTTTTATATTACGCAAAACACTGATTAGATGCCATTTTTTAATCACTATGTTATTTGTTATCTATAACATTTGATTATATGTGCACTTCATGCAACACATCATGCCGGTATTTTATTTTATTTAACACAAAACACTGATTACATGCCATTTTTTAATCACTATGTTATTTGTTATCAATAAAATTTGATTATATATGCACTTCATGCAGCACATCATATTGGTATTTTATTTATTACACAAAACACTGATTAGATGTCATTTTCTAATAATCACAACATTTTTATTATCAATATAATTTTCAACTAGATAGACTATCTATGAAAATCACAATTTTCTTTTCTTATTTTGAAAAGCTTACTTCAAAACATAATACTTCTTTCGTACTTTGAGTCCAATACTGTCTAAATAAACATCATAGTTGTTGTTTGTTTTACGTGTGATTCATTGAAAGCAATGAAACTGTCATTTTCTTCATTGACATCCACGTACTCTATTTGCCCTGTCCAATATGAAGACAAATTTTTAACATTCTTCTAAAATTATATCTCATATGAAAAATTTTCATGTTAAGAATATATGGATACATCTTGAAAAATATTGTGTCGTAAATAGTATTTGCCTGCTCTTCCATGATAATAGTGGTTTGGTTTTTCTTTCTTGAGTAGTACTATATTCTTACTATCTTCTTTAATATAAATTATTCTATTCTTAAGCGTCTGTTCTTGTATTAAAATAACTTTTTCTTGTCCATTAATAATAAAATAACCACCAGGGTCATGAGGGCACTCGTTCATTTTTGCTAATTCAAAATTAGATTTTTCAGACAGTACACAATTAGAACTCAACATCATTGGCTATATTACATATATCTTCATATTTCCACAGTGAGTCGAAAAAATCTTCTGGTATAATATCTGTAAGATAATAATTAATGAATTCTTCTTTGTTAAAAAATATTTTTTAACAGTTATCTATTTACTTGGTAATATCCTTATATTTTCTGATATACTCTGTAAAAATAAAAACAAGATTTCACAAAGTAACAATACTTATTATAAACTTTATTGATTTATAACTTGATAATAAAAGTTTGCTACTTATCTGATTATAATATATTGCTATTGCCCATTGATATTCACAGCTGCTTACATAGGTTATTTTCCAATCCACTTGAAGATTTAAAAATTTCTTGAGACTCGTGGACATACAGAAGATTCGGTTAGCCTACCCTACTTTTTCGATGAACTTGAATAATTAATAATAATTAATGAACTCTTCTTTGTTAAAAACTATTTTTTAACAGTGATCGATTTACTTGGTAATAATCCTTACATTTTCTGATATACTCTGTAAAAATAAAAACAAGATTTCACAAAGTAACAATACTTATTATAAACTTTATTGATTTATAACTTTATAATAAAAGTTTGCTACTTATCTGATTATAACATATTGCTATTGCCCAATGATATTCACAGCTGCTTATATAGGTTATATTTGTCCAATCAAATCCATTCCAATTCATCCAAAATGAAATAATCTGTATCTGTATCTGTATGTACCCTGCTGAGAACGATCTATTGAAACCAATTTATTCCTCATTCAATTTTGGTAAAACTAAATGGTTATCAATACGGGTTCAATCGGGTTAATTGGAAGCCCGATTAAGAATTAATCGGTTTTAATGTCAAATTAATTGGGATAGGGTTAAATATAAATTTTCCGTATTAATTTCAATCGGGTATTATTGGTTTTAATTGTAAATGTGCTTAATCGGTTTTAATAGGAATATTTTTTATTCGGATCGAATCGGATTGAATTGGATAGTTAAGTGTATATTTTTATATTGGTTTTAATATGACATTTTCATATTAATTTCAATCGGATGTTATTGGTTTCAATTGTAAATTGGTTCAATTGTGCTTAATCGGTTTTAATAGAAACGTTTTTAATTGTATTTAATCGGATTGAATTGGATAGTTAAGTGTATTCTTTTATATTGGTTTTAACATGACATTTTCATATTAATTTCAATCGGAATTAATTGGTTTCAATTATAATGGTAGCGGTACTGAATATACAAGTTCCAGAAGTTGATGATGCATATGTCTCTATAGGTAAATGGTTAGCGTGCCCGACTGCTGTGCTGAGGACCCAGGTTGAAATCTCGATGTCACCGAATATTTTTTTATTTATTTATTTCATTTATTCTTGTCTTAAATTATTATTTCCTTAATAAAATTCAATTTTAAATAATTAATAAATGTTTAAAATATAAATAAATATTGTTATTCATTTTTTTTGTTAATACAATAAAATCCGATTAAAACCGATTAAAACTACAAATTTCTGGTCATAATCGGTTTTTATTGTGATCAATCCGTGCAATTGTTAGCAATCGGGAAATTGCGGATCAAGATTCCCGATTCATGCCGATTAATTTTTTATGAATTGGTTTGAATAGGTCGTTTTCAGCAGGGTATATATATATATATATATATATATATATATATATATATATATATAATAAGTACTTATCTAACTAATAAAAGTTATTTTCCCCGTTGATTGATACACATAATTCTTCTCATAATTAGTTGATTTCTTGAGATCTTTGAAAAATATATTATTATTAACTAACTCACTAAATGATAACATTTGTATATAAAAATACTGACATATTATATGTAAGGTTAGGCGTCGACCAGATACGGGTGTGTATATGTACTATATATATAAATATATATAGATATACAAGCGTAAAATAGACGACAACCGGAAGTGTCGTAAGAGCTACAAACCGGAATATCTGAACAAGGAGAAGAAAAGTTCGAAAAGGAAACAGCACATAAAAAAATTCAGCTCTCTATATCTTTTGAACGAGATAATATTTTTAAATAAAATCTTTTGATTTGAGTAGAGTAATGAAATGGCTTTCGATTAAGAGGGATATGTTATATAGTAAAAACTAACGCAATATACGCAAAAGCGCATTGAATTTTTCGTACACCCATTTCAATGTATATGTAGCACGGGTCGCTCCTTTAGGCTTCTTCTATAACTTGCCTTCGGAGCGCTCCCGCGCTCCTTGATTAATATTAATACTTTAGTACTTAAAAAGAAAGTATAACAAAAGTTATGTATAATTTAAGGTTTATTTATTTGATTTTTAAATAAAATACTCGTTGAATAAAAAAGTGTGGTTATTTACAAAAATTTATTTACAATTATTGCTTTATTAACATTTTAATAAAAACAATGTCATTCACTTTCATTCACTCTTATAATTGGAGGCTGTAAATTGACTAAAACTCCGCACATAAAGATAATTTCATTACAAAATGGTATTAAGTCCATTGTAAATTTTTCAGTTATTTTATAAATGCGAATTCTTTGCATAATTCACTCTATATGTATTCTTATAAATAGGATTTCTGTTACGTTTAGGAAAAGAATAAAACTCAATATTTTTAGATTTACTTTATGTATTTGTACATCCAGCAACTACACATCGCACTCGTACAGATACCTTTGATTTTTCAATGAAAATGTTGTTTTGATCAGCTGCTGCTTCACAGGCTCCACTAACTAAAAATAGAGAAGTGATAGGTTATGGATGCATTATTTATAGACATGGATAAAAAATTGTATGATTGATATATTGTTTTATTATCTCAAAAATTTGAAAAAGCTACACGATAGACATTGTTTATAAGTGCTTACCTGACATGATGACAATTTTATATTAATAATTATTGGCAATTACAACATAAGCCTATATTTCTTATGGGTGTTTATAAAAATGATGGGACACCTATTTCGTAAAGCTGCCACCAGGCGCCTAGCGCAGCGCTGCCATAGACCTGCAGGGAGCGAATAGGGATAACTGGTCGTCCACCTCCACTATTATCTACTATTATTATAAAAGGATAATTGGACGGTGGTTGTCCATCCCCCACCCTATCATAACCGATTATATTAAAAGGATAATTGGTATGCGTTTATCCATCCCCTCACCACACATCTCCTATTATATGAAAAGCATACCTCGTCTGTGGTCGTTAATCACCCCGTAATATCTCCTATAATATTAAAATGATAACTGGTCTGTCGTCGTCAATTCCGACCCCCCTAATATCTGTTACTATATTTAAAGGATAACTGGTCTCCATCCTCCTCCGAACGTGGCCTATTATATTAAAAGGATAAATTGTCTGTAGTCATTAACCCCCCCCCCCCCCCCCCGACCCTATCTCCTTCACCTATTATATTAAAAGGATAAGTTTTTGTCTCTTCTTATATAGTGAAAATAATTTGTTTTTTGTAATATAAAAACATGATGCTTCCGAGTGAAATATATTTGTGGGTTCTTATGTCAATGAAGTGTACGTTTTCTGTGTATTTTGATAAAAGTTTTGTAAAGTGTAAAGCAAAAATGATTAAAATAGAAGGAGTGAATAAATAAGTCAATTTAAACAATGCATTTAAAAATATGTTTACTGTGTGATCTATACGGATGTAGGATCAATATGCAATTGAACCTGGAACATGAGTATATTATGTGTGCGGTTTATTATTATATATTAGCAAACTGTTAAAGCTATATCTTATATTCATAGATAACTTCAACTTATCGTGCTTAAAGTTAGATTGTTATAATAAGATGTTGAACATATAAGTAGTACATATGAATTCGTTACAAATTTTTCTTGTTGGATGGTGTGAATCAAATTATAATATTATGTATTAAGGCCACCAAAAGATTATGTTCAAGTCTGTAAAGTACACAAACTTTTGTAGTAGAGATAAAGAGAAATACTGTTGTAGATATATTTAAAGGTAAGCTAGCGACTCTACCAAAGAAAGTTGGCCCAGGATCTGTGAGTTTAATTATGAAGGTGGTTTTATCAATCTGTCGAATATAGAAGTGCAAGAATCTTAATAAAAGTATAACAATGTAATACTATCCCAGACCGTTCCAGGCGAAAATAAATTATGCACACAAAATATAATTTTTATTTGCAGTTATGTGCTATAAATATTTGCAGTTGATAAATGCATGATTTGGGACGCTAATAATACTTAATAATATTTGTTAAGAATTAGTTGCTGTTAGTAACAGATGTTTATAGTTATTTGTAGTTATTTGCATTTATTTGTCTTTTTTTATTAATCAAATGAAAGCTATAACAAAAAATGCTAATAACAATTATTTGCATTTTTATTGGAAAAAAAAATTTTATAACAGGTATGAATGATTATTATTTATAATTGAATATTAATATTGTTGTATAATTTATCTTGAAAATTGGTCTATCGCCATATCATTACATCTTTTAAAAAATCCTTGGATAAATTATTTTACAAAATGTGAACAATCTTTTAAAAACTTTTGCAAGGAATGAGAAATTATTTTCCGAAACCTTTACAATCCTTTTACAAGAACTTTTGAAATCTCGTAAGAATTTCTTTCCGAAACCATAAGAATTATTATCCGAAACCTATACATTCCTCTAAAATTATTTACGTTTTATTTTATGAAAAGGGATTCTATGAATAAATAATAGGTTTTTGGTGTTTTTAATTCAATTTCTTCCACGCGGATACTGAAAGTCAAATAAAAAAAAAGTTGTAAAATCACATAACGTAAAGTTTTATACTTAACAAACATTATTAAATGTATACTTTCACTCTTAAAAAGTTATGAAATCTCTATAAAAGAATTTTTTTATAAAAGTAAAAACTTATAGGCAAGAATGTACAATCCTTGTACAAACAATATTATTAATAAAACTTTCTACGAAAATATAAAATAAGGCAAGTATCTAAGTTTTTTCTGTGTAAATCTATAAAATAATAATATTTATAACTTTTTAAAAGATATCAAATAAATGCTAGTGAAATAGTCTTTTACTTCCGTGAGTCAATGTATACTCAACAAATTATATGTAAATACATTCACATTGTTCACTGCAAATCAAACAAACGAAAGTTGTGAAATCAATTTTTAATCGTAAAATAATGCAAACAACTCTCAAAAACCATCACTGTATGACTGTTCACAGAAATTTATTCAAATTTGTTCATCGTTCTATATAACAAATTAAACACAAGAAAGTACTGAAATCAATTTATTGTAGTCAAGTATCGACATAAAACTTTTTGTACCTCGGATGTAAAATTACATTTTGCGGCCTCGTTATAATTTCAAAATTATTCAGCCAGTGGGCATAAAGTCCTACTTAACGCCCAAGAGTCACAATAGCTCACAGTATTTCTACAAAACTCTATAGAACCTACGCACTTTACATACGCGTTGGCAAAAATTATTTTAATTATATCCTGGCAGAAAATAGTTCTATTTTTTTCTGTTTATTCTTATTTGTTTCGATTTTAAAAAATGTTTTTCTGTTTTATTCTGTCTTCTTTTGTACGAATTGGACCATTGGATATAGAAAATAAACAGAAAAAAACAAAAAAAAAAAAAAAAAAAAAAAGATGAACAGAAAAAACAATAATATATAAAGAAAAACAAATACAAATAGATAAAGACAATGACAAAATTACTAAACTCTATTTTATTAAATAATTAAATTAAACAGTAAAAAAACAGAAAAGAACAATAACATATAAAGAAAAACAAAAATAAATACATAAAGACAATGGGGAATATTTTTTTTTTAAATCATATGTTTTAAGATATTAAATAGTGGCATATTTTGAATTTTGTTGGTTTCTTATTTTCTTTAAGGAGTGTCTGCATAATGTGCCTTGCGCCAAGGCACACGATTCTGAGCCAATCGGAGCAAATTAAGCCTCCAAGCCGAAGATTGGCTCCGATTGGCTCAAAGTCGTGTGCCTTGGCGCAAGGTACATTATGTATACACTCATTTAAGTTTTATACATAAATAGAAATTAAGTATTAGCTTAAAATGATAATTATTTTTTTCAAAAAAGAACTAATTCTGAAGTGGACTGTATGTTTAGAAATGTTTTATTTTTAAGAAATAATTTAAGGTGGTTAATAATTTAACCACTGTGATATCAGAAGCTTCTTTATACAAAGTGTTGTTCTTAATGTACATTTTTTCCATTCATAAACGGATTTTTGAGTAAATATTTAGTGCATAAGACGTGAATGTATATTAGAAAAGTTACTAAAAGTATAATGCAAGTGTTCAGTGACAGTTGAATTCAAGTTTTAGAAATAGCTTTTTAGTACTCGAATTTTTATTGGAAACTTTATACTTAAAATAACAGGGATCGATACTAAAGAAAAAATAAGTCCATACTGACTTTTAGAAAAAAAATTTAGTGTACAGATTCAAATCAATTTTGAAAGGAAGTGAAAGATATGCTATTGTGTAGACAAAAAATTATAGAACCTTCGCTTCTGCCAGAAAGCTACCATCATCAATCATCGTCTGAATCTCAATATGATATAATTGACATTTTATTTACTGAAGTGAAAACTGTTATTCATTGCAATAAATATAATAATAAATGCTTTATTGAACTTAGTTCATAGTACAAAATATTTTTAGATAGAATAAATATATATTAGTCGTATTCTCTTTATTAAGTAATAATGTTATAAGTGAAAAAGAACAATGAAGGAAAAGTAAAAAGGTTTACCCTATCAGATGTTAAAAGAAGATCAATATAGGAGTGTTGCTGCTATAAACATTTTTCTAAGCATTTGGCTAAGGCGATACTGGCTTCATAACATGCATTAAAGATTTTGACTTTCTCAACACATTCTACATTTACCTCAGTATATAATTACCTATGTGTGAAAAGGTTTATTAAAAATATGTAGCACTAAAGGAAGTTTATATTTGACCACGCAACATTGCAATCGATTAGAATGTATTTTATAGTTCGCAATTTACCTTATAAGTTTCACTTTGGATTCTTTTTTGAGACACTTTATTTTCTATATTTGTTTTTTGTAAAAGAATATTCTTAACACGTACTCAGTAGTTCGGTTTGTGAAATTCCTATTGAACAGGAACATAATATTGTCTGTCACTTTATAATTTATTAGTAGTTGCGCCACAAAAGACCGTATACTCTTTCCATATCTATACAAATTGCTAGAAGAGATTGGTTAGTTTCGAAAGCATTGCATATGTTTGTTTCGAGAGCCAATAAATAATCTTTAGTCGAACAATTTTCTCCAAAACCGCTGCTTATTACGTTGCTAATTTGAAGTGTTCTTTCGGAGCTCGCGCTGCTTTCTTTCTGCCGCGCCTGGACGTTAGCGCCGCGTATCTGCGCGGCCGTGTGGAGTACTAACGCCTTAGTATCAACGGTCGGAGTTGCCGTGCGTGCGTGCCGTATACATAAACACATGTGTCGCCCGATTCCCGGTGTTGACTGCGTTGTATGCCCTTCTCGGCGATGACAGCTTCGATTGAAGTAAATACGGTATTCCGGCAGGTGTATTTCTCCTCCTCGTGTTCGTTGGCGATTCGGTGGCGACAGCATGGCAGCGGGGTCAACGACGAGAGCAGACCTGGTAAGCACCTCTGACGTTCCTAACCTCTGATAGGTATGCTGATGGTACTGATGTTTTCTTGCAGGTTGCTGGGTCAGCGAGAGGAGCAAACAACCACTATAGCTGTCAGCTGTACTCTCCAGTTGGCAATGTTGTTAGTGTCGATTATTTATTAGCTATATGTGGTTTTTAGGTGCTCTACTCTCTCTGCGTGGCTCCCAGATGATCAGCTGCTCTGCGGTTTGGGCTATGTCAACTTCCCTGCTGTGGCTGTCCCAGACAATGATGTGACTTGAAGATCTTTGTCCGTCTTTTCTTCTAGTTGATGTAGCTGATCGCTTAACGGAGGGCTGCTAGCAGATTGATCATCGTAGTGAGCAGGCTGGTGTCCATGAGGTAGAGCCAGCCTGGACCATACAACCCCACTGGGCTACTTCTGCAGCTTCCTCAATGATCTACGAGTGTCAGTGCTTTAGAATGTGAGGGGGTAGGTACGGAAAGCAGGGGGAAACTTAAAATGTGTAGGGTGTGTGTTTAGAGGTGATGCGGATAGGTAGATTCAACCCATCGCTTAGTTCGTTTTAGTAATTTCTACTTTTCACCAGGGTATGGGGACTCGCCTCAGGGGATCTGTTGAATAATAATACATTATTGTGTATTCCGCAGACTTCCCAGCGAGACTTGCCTAGCTAAGGTTTTTCTGCGACGCTGTAAGTCTGATAAAGTCAGCTGGCATTTATTTTCTTTGGGACATGGCCATTTTCCATGTTATAAACCTTTGATTGATTTGATACCAATCTACAGTAATTGGTAACTTCATCAATTTGCAATCGAATGCTGTAGTTGTAAATTTGCTTGATTTTATTTAACACTGTATTGGCATAATTTTATTTAATACTGTATTTGCATGATTTTATTTAATATTGATAATTACTTTATCAATTTGCTATCGTAGATTGTATTCATAATTTTGCATGCCATTATTTAATCTGCAGCAATTGATAATTTCTTTACTGATCTGCAATATAATATTATTTATGCATTATATCGCATTATTCATATAAGTATTTTTGTATATATCGACTTGCAATCAAATGCCATTATTATAATTTTGCATGATATTATTTATCACCATAGTAATATGGATTCCTTTATGAATCTGCAATGGAAATAATGTTTTTATGATTTTGCATGTTTTAAAAAGTTGCAGTATATGTATACTGCAGCATTACTATCAGTATGTGTATTGCATTACATTATAGAATGTTTCTATACAGTTTGAAATGTAAAGTTTTGTTCGTAACCAAATTTCCAGTTTTGGGAATTTTAAAAAATATTAATTTTATAAAAAACAATTATTTTGTATATACTCATTATTCAAAAGAGACTAAGTAGATTTTTCTGCAAGATTCCTGTCTCTGAATATGTTAGTAATCTCCTAATAAATCTAATTTCGATTCAATGGTCTCCGCTTTTATAACATGATCAATTGCTTACCACTATTAGCAAAGCATGATATTAAAGATTAATAATGTTTGATTTATAGGAAATAAGAAAATTAATAGTGCATGATTTATAAGAAATAAGAAAATTCATAATGCATGTTATAAAACAGTTGTGTCTAATAATACTAGTGCATGTATTGTTGCCTTATTTAGTACTATTATGTATCAAAGAATTACTATTAGTATGCAATTGCAGTACATGATAGAATGTTTCTATACAGATTGAAATGTATAATGTTGTTTGTAAACAAATTTCCAGTTTGAAAATGGATTTAAAAAAATATCAAGTTTACAAGAAAAGAATCTTGTACAAAAAGCTAAATTACAACTTCTCTTATATTATGCATGCCCTCTGTGACTATTTTTTGGAACTGAAAGTTCCATCTACTGTTCCATATACAATAGTTGGCTGCACCTACATTGTCGACTAAACCCAACATGATTTTTGTGGAGTATCACATGGCCTTAAATACCATTTATTAATGTATTTAAACGTATTCAAGTAACTTTAATAGTTCAAGAATAATTTAATAATTTCAAAAAATTACTGTGATTGATTAAATACTACTGATTAATGTATTTGAACATATTAAACGACTTTGTAAATTTTATTATGAAAACGTTATAAGAATAAAATACTTAGTTTATTTAAAAAATGATTTATTTATTTCTAAAAAATCCTTAAATATAAAAATATAATTTATTTATTCGAAGTAAAATTAACTAACAAAAATTTGTTTCATAAATTATGTGTTGTATTTTCCTGTTATTTTCTACTTTTTATTATTAATTCTCGTTTATTTCTATATATTAAAATTTTTTTCTGTGTATTTTTATTTTTTTCTGTTTATTTTCGTTTTTTTCTATTCCTATTGTTCCAATTCGCACTAAAAAAAGCAAAAAAAAACACAATTTGGAATAAAAATAAATAGAGAAGAACAACGGTAAACAGAAAGAAACAGAAAAAAGCAGAAAAATAAAAAAAATTATAAAAAATAGAAAAAAACAAGTAAAGCAGAGCTATTTTCCGCCAGGGTATAACTATATATATAACGCCTCCTTTTCATTTTTAAAATTCATAAGAATTTTTTCAACTATTTACAAAAAGTCAAAGCCTATATAAAAAAATTACATAGTTACCATTACATCCTTTTTTTTTGAAAAAATTCTATAACATTACGCATCTTGGGAGGACAAGACAAGTCTAGAGATGCTCTAGCAATGGGTGGTCCTGTGATCTCCCATACATACTTGGCGGGCCCGATGGTTGGCAGTTTAAGGGGGTTCATCTGATTTTGAGTTTATTTGGGAAGTCTTTGAAACTTTCGTCACATGCACGTGACATCATTATCTATATTATATCCTTAGAAAAAAGAGCCTAGCTTCACCGTTATCGAGATATTAAGCGGCAAAGTTGAACATTTTAACGTGGCGTCTTATGGGACGCGTACGCGCTAAAGATCGTTACAGTCTATAACTTCGAAGATACATTTGGCGTTTGTCTGAAAAACTAATATGTTATTAACATCAATAATTAGAATAACATATTAAAAGTTCAGAGATTCTAGCTTCACCGTTTTTAAGATATTGTAGTTGAAAGTATGAAATTTTAGGTGTACGGCCGCGCGCGCAGGCGCGATGGCGGTACACACAGACGAGCACCGCTCTGTGTGCGCTCTCACCGACGGCACGGAGCTATGTGTGTGTGCGCCAGTCCCGTATAAACACGCGCTCTGACTACGGAAGTGGGGGAACCATACGAGTAAGCCTGTGCGCGCGATACGGGGTAACATTGATTCTTAATACGTTCTTTGTCGGATGAACCCCCTTAGTGTGTAGACATGGTCATTTTCATATAATTGTGCTTTGTTTAATATATGTTTAGAGATCGGTTAAAATGTATAAATGGATTTCTTCTACAAAATAAATACTGTTCCGTGAATCTATCACTCTATTTTTAAGTAGAAGTGAAATGGGATACAAAATATAAGTTACTTATACAATTGTAAAATGTAAAGATTTTTTGAGTACACTATAAATTTATATGAATTTTTTACTTTATCCCCTTTAGAAAAAAATCGGACCCAAGGAAAACATTTCTAGTAATGAAAGTATTAATAATGATTCTAGACATGTATAGGAATAATAAATGGTATCAATTAAAAATTGGAGCCAATGTAATTATTTATAGTGAACTTATATAGATAAACATGGTTTGTGAATTTATGAAAAATGTAGTATTCTACATTTAAATAGCTCACCGATAAACTACGAACCATCGGGCCCGCCAAGTATGTATGGGAGATCACAGAACCACCCCTTGCTAGAGCATCTCTAGACTTCTCTTGTCCTCCCAAGATGCGTAATGTTATAGAATTTTTTTCAAAAGGATGTGATAGTAACTATGTAATTTTTTTATATAGGCTTTGACTTTTTGAAAATAGTTGAAAAAATTTTTATGAATTTTAAAAACGAAAAGGAAGCGTTATACATATAGTTATATAATTAAAATAATTTTCGCCAACGCGTATGTAAAGTGCGTAGGTTCTATAGAGTTCTGTAGAAGTACTGTGAGCTATTGCGACTCTTGAGCGTTAAGTAGGACTTTATGCCCACTGGCTGAATAATTTTGAAATTACAACGAGGCCGCACAATGTAATTTTACATCCAAGGTACAAAAAGTTTTATGTCGATACTTGACTACAATAAATTGATTTCAGTACTTTCTTGTGTTTAATTTGTTATGTAGAAGGATGAATAAATTTGAATAAATTTCTGAGAACAGTCATACAGTGATGGTTTTTGAGAGTTGCATTACTTTACGATTAAAAATTGATTTCACAACTTTCGTTTGTTTGATTTGCAGTGAACAATGTGAATGTATTTACATATAATTTGTTGAGTATACATTGACTCAAGGAAGTAAAAGGCTAGTTCACTAGCATTTATTCGATTTCTTTTAAAAAGTCATAAATATTATTATTTTATAGATTTACACAGAAAAAACTGAGATACTTGCCTTATTTTATACTTTCGTAGAAAGTTTTATTAATAATACTATTTGTACAAGGATTGTAAATACTTGCCTATAAATTTTTACTTTTATAAAAAAATTCTTTTATAGAGATTTTACAACATTTTAAGAGTGAAAGTATACATTTAATAATGTTTGATAAGTATAAAACTTTACGTTATGTGATTTTACAATTTTTTTTTATTTGACTTTCAGTATCCGCGCGAAAGAAATTGAATTAAAAACACCAAAAACTTATTATTTATTCATAGAATCCCTTTTCATAAAATAAAACGTAAATAATTTTAGAGGATTGTATAGGTTTCGGATAATAATTCTTATGGTTTCGGAAAGAAATTCTTACGGGATTTCAAAAGTTCTTGTAAAAGGATTGTAAAGGTTTCGGAAAATAATTTCTCATTCCTTGCAAAAGTTTTTAAAAGATTATTCACATTTTGTAAAATAATTTATCCAAGGATTTTTTAAAAGATGTAATGATATGGTGATAGACCAATTTTCAAGATAAATTGTATAACAATATTAATATTTAATTATAAATAATAATCATTCATATGTGTTATAAAATTTTTTCTTCAATAAAAATGCAAATAACTGTTATTAGCATTTTTTGTCATACCTTTCATTTGATGAATAAAAAAAGACAAATAAATCCAAATAACTACAAATAACTGTAAACAACTGTTACTAACAGCAACTAATTCTTAACAACTATTATTAAGTATTATTAGCGTCCCAAATCATGCATTTATCAACTGCAAATATTTATGGCACATAACTGATAAAAATTATATTTAGTTATTAACAATTGTGTGCATAATTTATTTTCGCCTGGAATGGTCTGGGATAGTATTACACCCTATTGAAAAATATCGCGCGACCAATCGCGCGATGATCGTGCCAGTTTATCGACCATTTTCTGGCGCGATAATCGCGCGAGTTAGCCGAAATTCAACATTAAAAAATAAGTTTTATTTTCACAACTGTGTACGTGCTTGCATAGTTGACAAACATTATGACTGTAAATGTATCAGTGCGTAACTGCAGTGTTAATGTACCTGTGAGTATGTGACTGTATGTACACTTGATAGACACTGATTCTCGTGGAACGTGCTTACTGAATTTTAAAATCCTGCAATCCTATTGGACAATTCAAGTGTAGCGATTAACTTTAAATGCGATTGCAGAATTTTTAAATTTATCAGGCGCGTTCTACAAGAATTAGTCTATCAAGTAGTGTACATATGCGCATGTGTACACTTATATCAGAACGTGCACGCGTGCACATACAGTCACATACTCACACGATCATCGCGCGATTCATCGCACGATAATCGCGCAATATTTTTCAATAGGGCATTGTTATACTTTTATTAAGATTCTTAATATAACAATCTAGCTTTAAGCACGAAAAGTTGAAGTTATCTATGAATAGAAGATATAGCTTTAACAGTTTGCTAATATATAATAATAAACCGCACACATAATATACTCATGTTCCAGGTTCAATTGCATATTGACCCTACATCCGTATAGATCACACAGTAAACATATTTTTAAATGCATTGTTTAAATTGACTTATTTATTCACTCCTTCTATTTTAATAATTTTTGCTTTCCACTTTACAAAACTTTTATCAAAATACACAAAATAACGTACACTTCACTGACATAACAGCCCACAAATGTATTCCACTGGGAAGCATCATGTTTTTATATTATAAAATATTCACTCCTTTCATTTTAATCATTTATGCTTCTCACCTTACAACACTTTTATTAAAATACACAGAATGACGTACACTTCACTAACATATGAACCCACAAATGTGTTTCACTGGGAAGCATCATGTTTTTATATTACAAAAAGAAGTTATACACAAATGCCAAATGTTTATTTCTCTCTGCTAATTTTTATTGTTTATTTGAAAAAGTTTTTTCACACACACACACATATAACAAACTCGTGTTCCAAAGTACACTCACATAAGACTTTGGATCCATAGATCACCAACATAATAAATATATTTCTAAATGCATTTTTTAAATTTACTTATTTATCTACATCTTCTATTGTAAGAGAAAAAATAATAATAATAATAATACATTCAACACTTATCGTAACGACCCAACTTTTTACCTGAATAATTATAGTTATCTGTAAAAATAAGATAGTCTAAACAGTGTACTAATATGTTTGCACGTTGTTTTCTTAAATTACTGAACTATCATTAATATAATAGAATCGTGTTTCAGGGTTCAATTGCATATAGACCCTACATTCATATAGATCGCACAGTCAACATATTTTTAAATGCATTTTTCAAATTCACCTATTTATTCACTCCTTTTATTTTATTTTACAACACTTCTATCAAAGTACCCAAAATGAGATATATTTCACTGACAGAAAGGCCCACTATATATTATTTATTACACAAAACACTGATTAATGTCACTTTTTAATAATATAGAACAATAATATGTTTGTATTGGACAGATCACTACATTATTTACTATCAGTACAATACTGCGTCTAAAACATCTTAAGTAGGTGCTGCTTCTTAACAGCTTTTGTTACATTTTGAGAATCTATATATAATACTTTATCAGCATTTATCGCAAATGTAACTTCACTTTCAGGTAAGCATGAATCGTAAATTTTGCAAATCCTTGTTTCACCTCTTCTTTTACGTAAATAAAGTCTAGTTGTACTTGTATGGGTAATAATATTGCCGCTAATAGGTTTCTTTTGATCACCTTCAAACATACTAGCCACACCAACCACTTGAGCTACTACTTGATTAGTGATAACCACTGCACAGCCAAATTCATCAGCTAATCTAAGCAATAATCGAAGAAACATCGCTAAATGCATTTGACGAGCTGCTAATTCTCCTCTTCCAGCAAAATCTGTCCTGTATAATGCAGTAGCACTGTCTACTGTCAGTAGCCCATATCTATATTCTGACATCATAGCACTGGCTTTTATCAAAAGCTGAGTTTGGTGGTCAGTTGTATGCACGGGCAGTTGCAACGTTGTCAAGTACACTATCCCCACTGATGTTATACCTTTCAGCTACAGCAATTAATCTTTCGGGTCTGAAAGTACCTTCAATATCAATATATATGGACTTAGCCTTTGCCCCTCCCATATCAACAGGTAGCCAACGGCTAAAGTGTGACAAAGCTGTGATTCCAGTTCTAAATTCTCCAAAGATTATGTAATTCCAGTTCTAAATTCTCCAAAAATTTCTGTAATTCGATAAAAATCTGTTCCAGAGCTCAACGTCTGTGAGAAAATTCTATAATCTGAAAATGAAAAAATTTTTCACAAAGTATATATTTTTTATTTTTTTTAAGTTATATTTGCTTTTTTACATGATATATGTATAATACTTATCTATGTATAAAAGTATGCACATGCCATGCCATCAGCTGATTGAAATTCATAATATCTTTATTTTTTACCTATTACGTATATTTAAAAATACGATACGATATTCTAAGGTTATTGTAGAGTCACAATTTTGTTGTTGTTACATAATATCTATATATATCACCACGCTTCTAGGTGGCGCCTAGAGCATATATCGGCTTAGTGTTAGCTCCGTGCATATTGTTTATTATTATTTAGTTAACTAATAGTTTCGGACAGTTTTTTGTGAGAAATTGATTCTTAAAGCTTAGTTTTGCTTATACAGTTATTAGTTCTTACTTGGTAATTTGTGAATAATTTATTAAGACGTAACTGTTGCCACGTTTCATACATAACCTCGAATAGGCATGTCTGGGGAGAAATGTTTTCTTTGCCCCTCTAAGGGTGCCATGAAAACGGAGGATGCAGTTCGATGCCTAAGGTGCAATGCGCGTTACCACCCGTGGTGCTCTAATAGAGCCTTGCCTAAACCCGATGGGTCATTCAAGAAGTATTGTGGCGAGACGGGCAGCAAGTTCCAGCAATCTAGCAATTCCGTGCGCGGTTCATCGCCGTGCAACGTGAAGCAGCAGAAGGAGATGACATTGCAGGGTCTTTGTTGGTCGATTGAAGCAGAGATGAGTACCATGAGTGGGCAGATTAGTGGTGTGAATGGTCGCCTTGCTAATATGGATATCAAACTTGACCTTGTAACTCAACTCGCAATCAGTGAGAAGGTTGCTATGGTGGAGAGTCGTCTCTTGGCTGTGGAGAAGGCGCAATCTTCATCCATAAGCAGTGTGGACTCTATTACAAGAGAGGTGCAGGAAAGGCTTGAACGTGCGAATAACATCATTCCGCATAAAGTGGAGAATCTTTGAATGGAGCGGTGGTATTGGGTCGTGAGAAGGTGAGGGGTCTTCTTAGTCATGTTCATGACCTTGACTTTGAGGGTATGAGAGTAAGGCATCTTGGTAAACTACCATCGAATGGCCCTCGTCCCTTGTTGGTACGTGTGTCGTCGCAAAAGGAGGTGATGAGGGTTGTTCAGTCACGTTCACAGCTCCCGGCCGGTGTGTCTGTTTCCACTGATAAGACACCATTGCAACGTGAACAACTCAGGAAGATGTTAGTAGAAGTTGATAGACTTAATACGGAAGACCCTTCTAATGTGAAGATGTTAAAATATGTCGATGGAGTGCCTACCATAGTTCATAAGCCTGCCAGTAATGCTTCAAAAAACTAGATAATCCTGTGTTAAGCTTCTCCATATACTATCAAAATGTAAGATCTATTAATAATAAAATTAGTCTTTTTAGATCCAACCTGTTTCATCTTTCTACTATCCCTGACATAATTATTCTCACGGAAACATGGCTCAGATCGCACACAGAGTCCTCGGAACTTGGATTACAGGGCTACTCTGTGTATCGTCGTGACCGGTGCCTCCTAGTTGATGATATCACTAGAGGTGGTGGAGTATTGGTGGCGGTGAGATGTGGCATTCGTTCTGCACTCGTGGAGATTGATGTGGCTTCTGAAGCGGTATTCTTGACTTTTAATGCATCTAATACTAACTTCTTATTGAATGTTGCTTATATCCAGTCTGGTGCCGACGTGGCTGCATTTAATAGCTTCTTCGACAAACTGGAAGCAATAAGTCAGAATTATCCATTACATGAGGTTATTATTTGTGGTGATTTTAACCTCTCGCATGTTAGCTGGTCCAATGCACCGCTATCGTTTCTACCCTTGGAGTATAAATCACCTTCGGAGCTTCAATGTGCACATCATGCTCTTCAGACTTGTAGTTTCTTGGGGACCAATCAGCTACTGCCCCCGCATCCTTCTAAGGGTTATATCCTTGATTTGCTCTTCACATCGCACCTGGGAGCAAGAGTTGAGGATCTCCAAGAGTCCATTGTTGCTGTTCATTCGCATCATACACCGTCTTGGTTAACTTTTGTAGTATCTAATTCTAGTAATAGTTTGAATGCTTGTTGTGAGCGTCGTCGTAGGTTTAACTTTTATAACTGTGATTATAACCATGTTAAGAGGCTATTGCATGAAATTGACGGGGGTACGTGTTTAGCTCGTGAGGACATTGATGCATGTGTAGAAAATTTTTATAACATTTTAAATAATATAATTGTGCACAATGTTCCTCTAGCTGGCACATCCTCCAGTCGATATCCTCCGTGGTATAGTAGTGAGTTAAAATCTCTGATAAACGCGAAGCGGCGGGCTCATGCTAATTGTAAGTGGAAGAGCTCTAACTCTGATGAGGATTATATTAGATTTAAGGAGATGCGTGCGAGATGTATTAGGCTCTTTATGACTACTTATAAGAACTTTGTTGCAAGGGCAGAATTGAATATTAAGAGAAATGTTAAATCATTTTGGTCATTTATTAATAAGCTGCGCTCTGATAATTCTATTCCGCCTAACATGCATCTTTCTGGAACTCATGTAAGTGATAATGAAAGGGTTGTGTACCTATTCGCTCATTACTTTGGCTCGGTGTACAATACGGATACTTTGAAGGATATCTCTCTAATGGAGTGTGACTTGCATCTTGAGAACATTGTGATCTCCGCGGATGAATTACAGAAGGTTGTTTGCGAGCTCGATGCTAATATTAACCCTGGTCCTGATGGTATTCCGGCGTATTTTGTGAAGGAGTGTTGGAAATCTCTTGAATTGCCTGTTTTGCATGTTCTGAATGAATCGCTTCGTCAAGGTCGTTTCCCCTCTATGTGGAAGCATGCCTTTGTAGTTCTCATTTACAAGGCAGGTGATCGACAGAACATTGTAAATTATAGACCGATCTCGATTTTGTCTACCTTAGCTAAGATAATGGATTGTATTATTGCTCGTAGAATTATGGAGTTTGTGGATTCAAAGATTGCTGCTCAACAACATGGATTTCTCAAAGACAGGTCTACGGTAACCAATCTTCTGCTATTTAGTGATTTTGTTAATACTGCTTTCGAGTGCCATACCCAAGTTGACGCCATTTTTATCGATTACTCCAAGGCATTTAATTCCGTTAATCACAAGAGGTTGTGCCAGAAACTTTTCAACATTGGAATCGGGGGTCTACTGCATCAATGGATTGAGTCTTATTTGGTGAATCGTAGTCAATCAGTGCGTGCACTTGACTTTATATCGGATAGGATTGAGACGACTTCTGGAGTACCGCAGGGCTCACATCTCGGGCCATTGCTTTACATTATATATATTAATGATGCAGTGGATTTCCTGAGATCATCCTCGGCTCTTATTTACGCCGATGACATCAAGGTGTTTCGGCAGATCAAGAGCTCTTTGGATGCTTCACTTCTTCAACGTGATTTGCTGGGACTGCAGGAGTGGTCTACCGCCAATGGATTGGTTATGAATCCGGAGAAGTGTAAAATTATGTCGCTTTATCGTGGTCACAATCACATTGAGTTCGATTATTTATTGCAGGACGTTAGTGTACCTAGGGTGACCGCAATTAAAGACCTGGGTGTATTTTATGATACCTCCTTTTCTTTCGTTGATCACATCCAGCATGTTACTGCGAAAGCACTTAAAATGCTTGGGTTTATTCGTCGTGCGACCATTGACTTTCGGGACCCATTGTCGCTGGTCTCTCTTTATAAATCACTCGTGCTACCACACCTGACGTATGCGGCTGTCATGTGGACCCCGGATGCTAGTGAGCACTTTCAACCAATAAAAGATGTGCAGCATCGCCTGTTGCGTTTGCTCTCGGTAAAAGCTGGGCGGCCTATGTGCTACACGGATCACGATTACTCTCCGCTAATGAATATGTTCGGCTTCCTATCACTGTTATCTCTTCATTCGTATTTTGACCATATATGTGCGTTCAAAATTAGAAATGGGTATTTTTCATCCCCGGACATTAATTTGCTATTTACTTCCAGAGATCTACCATATGAGATCAGAAATTTTAATTCATTAGAGGAGAGTACTCACACGAAAGGGTTTGTATTCAATGCGTCGATCCCTAGATTAAGAAGACTGTGGAATGCGCTTCCCCGTAACCTTCAATTACTAGGATCACTTCGGGTATTCAAGCGTTTGGTTCGCGACCGCCTATTCGTTTACAATTAGCATTTGATTAATTAGTTTTGTTGAAAGCCTTGTCTACCTATTTTGTATTTTAATAGCAAATTGTTAGTCACTAGTCTCTAGTCATTTTGGATTGTTTGAATGATAGTTTATTATTTAGTATATCTATGCTTATAAGATATTATATTTTGTTATTTTTGCGTTTTTCATGCAGATTGTGCATAACTGGTATATGCTCTATTGCTACCCTTTTATATTTTATACTAATTTTGTATTTGAACATTTTGTCCGTTTTCAAATAAATAAATAAATAAATATATATTCCTCTCTCTCTCTCTCTCTCTCTCTTTCTCTCTCTCTCTCTCTCTCTCTCTCTCTCTCTCTCTCTCTCTCTCTCTCTCTCTCTCTCTCTCTCTCTCTCTCTCTCTCTTCGAGTATACATCGAGTATACATTCAATGTATATATAACACTAATATATATATATATATATATATATATATATATATATATATATATATATATATATATATATATATATATATATATATTGAGCAGCGGTCGGAACAAAACAGTTGATCGAGAGGGAAAAGAAGAAGGAAAAGAAGAATCTGAAAACAGCCATACCAATATGTAAACGAGATATACATCGAAACGACATAATATTTTTAATTGAAATTTTTTATACATGTAGTATACCAAAGCAGCTATCCATTGATATAAAAAATATTAGAATAAAACATAATGCAAAGTCGTAAAAAATTCATGAAATTCTCGCGCACCCATTTCAATGTATGAATAGCACGGTCGTCCCTCAGGCTTTTTCTACATTGGACAGATACTTGCCTTCGGAGCACTCCCGCGCTCCTTGATATTTGATAAAAAATGAAATTTTTTATTTTATTAATTAGAAGAAACGCGTAGTTCATTTGCTGGACTCGCCAGGTTAATGTTTCCTGTAAAATACATTATAGAGGAGAGATAGGACAATTACAAACTAGGAGAAGTTGATACACGCCTAACTGATAATAATAATAATTATTATTATTAAATTGTAAAGACTCTTCGCGCCGGTTTGCACTACAAACGATATGGGCACGACAGATTCGAATTTGAATCTCCCGCCTCACGCGCGGCGCCGGCGAGAGTCTAGTTCGCGCGCAGCCGCTACGCGGCGCGACCCCTCTCCGCGCGGCTCCCGCAGTCAACCTGGCGGCGCGCGGGGATATAGGCACGCGCGACAGCAGCCCCGATAGGCTTCTTTCGCTCGGACATCTTCCTTGCGTAGATGGTCTCGGTACCCTGCCTAGTTTACTGAGCTGAATAAAGATTCTCACTTTTGATAGTTAAATAATTGTTTTATTTAACGTACCCACGAGGTGCAAGGTCTTTTTACCCTTGCCTCGTTTTTGGTGACGGGATCACTCCTGATCCCCCGACTCCTTTTCCTTCCCAACTACCATATCTGGGTGGTGTGGCCGACACTAAGTTGGGCGGGCTTTCTCTCGTCCAGACTCAACCCTGAGTCGACGTGGAGGGGTCCGTGCGGTGTCCGCTCTCCACGCTACGTAGAAGCTACTTCGATGGATAACGGTCCCAGCGACCGGTAACGGGGGACTTCGCCTCTGCGGGCATTCTCTGCTCTGCGCTCTCAGCGGTGGCAGCCTCAATGACCTTCGTCGCTCTAGAAGAGCACACCTCCAGCGAGTACGACGGGGGGACGTAGCGACTCAGACCACGAGACGCCTGTGGGCGGGTCTGTGAAGCGCTCCCTTCAGTGAGCAAGCTCTGCTTGCCCTCTGCTCACCGATCGGCGTTTGAGCGACCTTGCTCCGCCAATCTATCTGCAAGTTCGGCGATGGACTCATCTTATCCCCGCTCAAGGAGAGCAGCTCCGAGTGAGCAAGCACTGCTCGCACCTCGTCTTCGACCGGCGTGGAAGCGCTCATCGCTCCGCCGGTCCCTGCACACACTCTCTTAGAGTGTCGACGATGGATTCGCCGTCCGTCTTAACGCGCCTGTAATTTAAGTACAGCTCGACCCGCGCTCTATAGCGCCTCCTTGCGCTTTGAGCAGCCCTTGATGTAGGCAAGCTCATAGTTGGCGCTCCGCCGACCTTCGTGCGCTGTTCTACTCTTTTACCCGAGCTAACACGCCTGCATCAATTGGCGCCCAACGTGGGGCCCGAGTCTCTGCTGATGCCGAGAGGATCCAACGACCGACGAGCTAGTCATCAAGGATTTCATCCACCTCTCCGCTTCGAGGAGTAATCACACATTACTACAATGTGGCTTCTAGCCCTTATGGTTTGTCAGCTGCTCTACAGCACCGTCCACTTCTGGAGGAGCAAGCAGACTTTCTCCCAATGGCTGATTTCAGCCATACTTCGTCCAGCGCCTGTTTCGACGCGATCGGAGCCAAGGACAGTCCAACCTATGACTGGTGTGGACCAGCTAACCCCGACACAGACTACCTCTACACTTCAGGGAGTGGATAAACACCCAGTGGCGCCCATCACCCTTCCGAAACAATCAGCTTCGCCCTCCGCACCGACGTCGATACCAGCGTTGCAAAGTTGGGACGATTTCCGCAGAGCGTTATGCGGTTATCAAACGCCGCTGCCGGAGTTCTCTGGTCTACCCCACGAGGATCCGCAACGCTACCTGCGACGCTGCGAGGCGTATATCGCAGCCTACCAGATTCCCGTCGATGACCGAACGCGAAAGTTAACCAAAGGTCTCACAGGAGACGCTCGCACATGGTGGCGAGACTATGAAACGTTCGACCTCGAGTGGCAACGCTTTCAAGAGCTACTGCTGCTCACCTACGACAGCGGTTCGGTCAGAACCAAGCTCCTCGCCGACCTCTACGGCAGAAAGCAGGCCGAGGATCAACCCGTTGCTGCGTTCCTTCATGAGCAACACAGTCTTTTTCACCGACTGCGACCGGAGGAATCCGAAGACGCCAAAGTCATGGTTCTGCTGAACCAGATGCTTCCGAGTCTGCGGAAGTATATTCGCGCAGCGGACCCAAAGACTTTCTCTCAACTCCTCGCTATCGCCATGGAAATCGAGAGAGACGGCAAGGAAGAAACTGAGATGCACACATCTCTAGCACTGCCAATTAGGGTAACCAAGGCATCATTTCGTGCATCCATAGCACGAACCCGTGCTCCGACTAATCCAGATCTGGTCAAGGCCATGTCTCGATACAAATCGGAGGTAGCAGCAAGGGCTAATGCGTCCCGAACTTCTGCGATCGCTGTTCAATGTCGCCAATGCCCGAAACCCTCCGCTTGGGTTGATCTGCCTGACAACGCATTTCCTCCCTCCTGTGCGAGCGCGCAGGAATTCGTCGCTCCATCAAGTGGCCGAAAGGCTACTCCTATCGTCACCGATTATGACCAGAACGTTATCACGTCCTCAAATAGTAGTCCGAGCGCTACTAACACCTATACCAGTGGTGGCCAGAAAGCTGACACTCCCTTCAGCAGCTTCGCAGTTGCTCCAATCTCCAGTGATGGCCAGCGGGCTATCGCTCCCTTCAGTAGCCTGAGCGCTACTCCCACTTTTACCAGTGGTGGCCAGGAGGTTATCGCTCCCTTCAGTAGCCCGAGCGCTACTACCTTCTCCAGTGGCGGACAGGAGGCTGCCGCTTCTTTCTACAGCAGCAGCGGTCTGAGAGTTACCGCTCCGCCCTTCTACAGCAACTACACTAGCAGCTGTGGCTTGGAAGCCGCCGCGCCCTTCCACAGTAGCATGCATGCTACTTCCACCTTCACCGATTGTAATCAGCAGACTGTCGCTCCCTTCAGCGGCCTTTGCTACTAAATACTCGCGGATATCTCTATCTGCGGACCAAGGGAGGTTCTTGGTCAAACTAACGCATCTCGGTGGCCGGCAGGCCGCCGCCCTCACCAGCAGCGCGTCTGCTCAACACGCTAGTAGTAGCCAGAAGGCTACCGCTCCCCACAGCAACTACGCAGTTCCTCCCATCCACACCAGTGGTAGCCAGGCAGCTACCCCCCTCGACAGTAGAGCTGTCGACGAAAACGAACAACGATGCGCACGCCGCGTTCGTCCAACACAGTCAGGAGACTGTCACACCCCCGAAGCAGGGGCGAAAAAATAGCTCCACACCGCCGACGTCATTCCCGAATCACCGTTAACTGTCGACTGAGAAGACAATGCGGTGAAAATATAAGCAGTGCAGTGAAAAAATTGAAATAAATTACGGACAATATAAGACAATGCGTACTTGCGACATTTCACACTGACACTCACACACTTGCGATATTATTTTATATTTCCGTCCTTGCGTCTTAATTATATTTGCGTTTCACTTGCGGTACCTGCGTGTACACTTGCGATTCCTGCGTAGTCATTATACTTGCGAAACTTGCGTTACACTACAACACATCAACCCATATAGCCGAGACCACTACAAACCGCGCTCCGTGTCTTCTAAAACGGAGGGGAATTGATACACGCCTAACTGATAATAATAATAATTATTATTATTAAATTGTAAAGACTCTTCGCGCCGGTTTGCACTACAAACGATATGGGCGCGACAGATTCGAATTTGAATCTCCCGCCTCACGCGCGGCGCCGGCGAGAGTCTAGTTCGCGCGCTGCCGCTACGCGGCGCGACCCCTCTCCGCGCGGCTCCCGCAGTCAACCTGGCGGCGCGTGGGGATATAGGCACGCGCGACAGCAGCCCCGATAGGCTTCTTTCGCTCGGACATCTTCCTTGCGTAGATGGTCTCGGTACCCTGCCTAGTTTACTGAGCTGAATAAAGATTCTCACTTTTCATAGTTAAATAATTGTTTTATTTAACGTACCCACGAGGTGCAAGGTCTTTTTACCCTTGCCTCGTTTTTGGTGAAGGGTTCACTCCTGATCCCCCGACTCCTTTTCCTTCCCAACTACCATATCTGGGTGGTGTGGCCGACACTAAGTTGGGCGGGCTTTCTCTCGTCCAGACTCAACCCTGAGTCGACGTGGAGGGGTCCGTGCGGTGTCCGCTCTCCACGCTACGTAGAAGCTACTTCGATGGATAACGGTCCCAGCGACCGGTAACGGGGGACTTCGCCTCTGCGGGCATTCTCTGCTCTGCGCTCTCAGCGGTGGCAGCCTCAATGACCTTCGTCGCTCTAGAAGAGCACACCTCCAGCGAGTACGACGGGGGGACGTAGCGACTCAGACCACGAGACGCCTGTGGGCGGGTCTGTGAAGCGCTCCCTTCAGTGAGCAAACTCTGCTTGCCCTCTGCTCACCGATCGGCGTTTGAGCGACCTTGCTCCGCCAATCTATCTGCAAGTTCGGCGATGGACTCATCTTATCCCCGCTCAAGGAGAGCAGCTCTGAGTGAGCAAGCACTGCTCGCACCTCGTCTTCGACCGGCGTGGAAGCGCTCATCGCTCCGCCGGTCCCTGCACACACTCTCTTAGAGTGTCGACGATGGATTCGCCGTCCGTCTTAACGCGCCTGTAATTTAAGTACAGCTCGACCCGCGCTCTATAGCGCCTCCTTGCGCTTTGAGCAGCCCTTGATGTAGGCAAGCTCACAGTTGGCGCTCCGCCGACCTTCGTGCGCTGTTCTACTCTTTTACCCGAGCTAACACGCCTGCATCAAAGTGGCCGGCGCCAATTGAACCAATCACCATGCCTAAGATGCAACTTGCAATTTAGGGAGGTAGCTAGTGCGCAATGTCCTAACTACCACGCCAAAATGTGGAGGGGATGAAGTCGACTACGCAATGAGCCAGCTATCGTGCCAGTTCGAAAGGATAGGTTTAATAGCTCGTGCATAATGGACGCACTAAAGAGCCAAAGGTTTATGGAGTCTAAGACGAAACTAAATTAGATCTTAACAATGATTTGGCATTATTACAGTATTTTACTCTATAAGGGTGTGGGATTGCTCACTGTCAAGTCTTACAGCGCAGCGCTTATATAAGGCCTGCTCCGAGCCTGCCGAAGTAAGAAGTGTGTACCCACTGCTCCGGAACGTGGGTTTATATAGCCGAGGACGGTCTATCCATTTTTCTCGCACGCGTGCGTAGAGCCACCACACCGTTAGTAGTACAGGTGAGGAGAGTATATAGTAACGCTATGAGTAGGAGCATGACGCAGTGACAATTTTCGGAATAGGAGAGGGTTAGGAATTTTGAAATTCTGCGCTGTGCTCGCTTACATGTGTACTGTACGTGTGCGCGCCGAGTGTCACTAGCAGAGTGGAAGTATGACGTAGTACTTATTTTCGGAATTCTCCCGCATTGCTACCTTACATGTATTTGCGCCCTTACATTTGTGTGCGCGCATACACACAATCTCTACGGAAGTATTGGTATAGTAACATTTATTTTCCTAAATGTGTTTTCGGGCGTCGGTAACATTGCGACCGTCAAAATGCCCCCCAAATTAAATTTTTATTTTTTTGTATGTATAAAAATTACAATTTAATTTCCATAAAATCGGAGGTTAGGGACACTTGAATAATCTCTTAAAATTGACCGATTATCGCTTTTAGGAAAATTCGATAAACGAATGCATAGACATAGTCCCTTGATAGTGTAGTCAATGATCCCGCAGATCAATAATTCTAATTTTTATTATTTTGTATTTTTTGTTTGTTTCTTAATTTCAAAATTCTAAATTTAAATGGAAGAAAATTAATTTTATTTTGCCTTTCCGTTACAAAATATATATGTATGGGATATTTCAGGTGAAGTCAGCAGCTCAAAATTTTAAAATCACTCAAAACTCGTTTTCTTTTAGTTTTTATGAAAAAAAAAATGTTCCTCAAATTTTAGGTCGATATTTGCAAAAATAAAAAAGCTATGCAAGATTGGAAATTCAATTGTTTTGCAATTTTTGGTTAAAATCCATTTTTATTTATTTTTTAACTCAAAATCTTGAAACTTTTTGTATAGAAGATTGATTGGCAAAAAGTTTGCATTTTTTCTGTAGAAAAAGCCAGTATTTATTTTATGACCCTTTTTGAAAGTCTCTGATTGGCTGCTTCTTAGTATACCTTCATCGAAGGATATTGAGGCTGCGGCCAAATATTTTTTATTGACAAAATTTTTTATATTCTTCTTCGAAAACCCTTCAAAATGCGTTTTTGATCAATACTGGCCGAGCAAAGGGAAAAAAGTTACAATTTTTTGAAATATCAAGAAAAATCCATAATTTGAATTTTTGATAACATGATTAATGAAACTGAATATTATTCATACATCTTATGGCATGGACCGTACCACTGAATTTTGTTAGAGCATCAAATAGAACATTATAAATATCTATTTTCAATAATAATAGGTTTACATTGTGTAAGCCTAATATGATTGAAAATAGATATATATATATAATGTTCAATTTGATGCTCTAACAAAATTCAGTGGCACGGTCCATGCCATAAGATGTATTAATAATATTCAGTTTCATTAATCATGTTATCAAAAATTGAAATTATGGATTTTTCTTGATATTTCAAAAAGTTGTAACTTTTTTCCCCTTGCTCGGCCAGTATTGATCAAAAAAGCATTTTGAAGGGTTTTCGAAGAAGAATACAAAAAAATTTGTGGAATAAAAAATATTTAGCCGCAATATCCTTCGATGAAGGTATATTAAGAAGCAGCCAATCAGAGACTTTCAAAAAGGGTCATAAAATAAATACTGGCACATTCTACAGAAAAAATGCAAACTTTTTGCCAATCAATGTTCTATACAAAAAGTTTCAAGATTTTAAGTTAAAAAATGAATAATCTTGGATTTTAACCAAAAGTTGCAAAAGAATTGAATTTTCAATCTTGCATAGCTTTTTTATTTTTGCAAATATCGACCTAAAATTTGAGGAACATTTTTTTTTCATAAAAAACTAAAAGAAAACGAGTTTTGAGGGATTTTAAAATTTTGAGCTGCTGACTTCACCTGAAATATCCCATATATATATATATATATATATATATATATATATATATATA
This sequence comes from Torymus aiolomorphi, assembly GCA_036365515.1. Taxonomy (NCBI): domain Eukaryota; kingdom Metazoa; phylum Arthropoda; class Insecta; order Hymenoptera; family Torymidae; genus Torymus; species Torymus aiolomorphi. Next base: position 149,291,230 of record CM070875.1, on the reverse strand, counting down.
TATATATATATATATATATATATATATATATATATATATATATATATATATATATATATATATATATATAAACTTGTATAACGTTAGTTCCCAGGACCCCATGTTACTGTATACCTATACGTGACTAAAGAAATAATGTCTCTTATGGGGGCCGATGTCCTCAAAACTGACGTTAAACATATGAGGCGTTTCGCCTCAACTCTCCCAGCGCGGCGCGCGAGCGTCAAATCATGCTATATTCAAGTTGTGTTTACGATATCAATATGAATTTCGAAAAATTATGTGATAAGCGTTTCCGACGTATTTTTTCCTCAGCTTTCCAATGGTGTAAGTGGTTTTTCCGAAATTTTCCATTTTCACCCTCAAAAAGTATAAAACATACTATATCTCGGAAAGTATATTTTTAATATTTTTTTTTATCATCTAGATCGAAAGCTGAGCATTTTTTACGTCGGAAAGGATTTTTTGCAAAATTTGCTCGAATGTTTTTCTTAGAGAAACAGAACGCGAAAGAGCAGACGCAGCGTCTCCCTCGTGCGCGGTATGCGGCGCGCTGTAGAGCGCGTGGACTAGATGTATTTCGCTCTCTAGTAACCTTATTATTTTTATTTATCATTTTTAATTCTTTATGGAATATCTTTTTGCACTTCGAATTTTACTTATATGCACGATTGACATTTTCATAGGTTATTTCGCAAAAAAAAACCGCTGCCAATTCTTTGGCACTTAGCTTCCTCAAACTAATTCATCGTTTCCTAATTAAAAATTGAAATTCTGAAAATACATTTTTCATAAAAAGGAATGCTAAAGAATTTCAATAATACTTTGAACCGATGCGTCTTATACCAGTTTCTTGCAAAATAGTATATTACGTACCTATTTTAAAAAAAGCTTTGACAGACCACCAAGTTTAAAAAAAATTGAGATTAAAAAGAGATAAAAGAAGGGGCTAAAAATGGCACTATTAATACGTTTTGATATTTTAATTTACTACATTATATAAAAATATTGAAATGATAGTTCTCAAAAATAAATGTATAATATATATTCATATAGATAATCACTTAAAATTGCAACACAATATTGCCACCAACAAGTGTAATAAGTAACAGTTAAAATTTCAAGTCGATAAATAAATTATTTTTTGAGATGTTAATTTTTTAAATATAAAAAAGTTTTCATTAATAACAAATGACAGAGTGAAGATATTTTAAATTTTAAATTTTAAAAAAAGAAAATGTAGGTAATTTGAATACCTTTTAAGAGAAGTATATTATTTTATGTAATAATTACTATAACATACGAAAAAATCAAAAAAACTAAAAATTCAAAATCGTTTTTTGGTTATAAAACAAAAGAAAATCAATAAAATCCCAAATCCATCAGGGTACTTTCCTTTTGCCGCAAGACGAAGCGAATAAGCTTTACCCGACGAAAATCGGTTGATTAGTTTCGGAGATATTAAGAGTTGAAATATACACACACACACACACACACGCACACACACACACATACATACATCCACGAAATCAAAAATCATCAAAATCAAATAATATACACATATACCACCATAAAACATCTTTTTGAAGACTTTTTTTTCGAAAATTTTTTTCACCGTTACAAAGCTTCCTCTTTGAGGAAGCAAAAACATTACAATCACTTTGAAATAGCAGACGCAACGCTTCTCACTTACTTTTTACCCGATAGGTGGCTTGCGTATAGAAAATTTTTGCCCGAGAGTAATTTGTTGTATCCAATTATATAAGTCTGATGAATTTTCGATCTTTGTTATCCTTGAAATTGTTTAAGAATTTTAACGCTGTTTCCGTTATATTTGTGTTCTTCGTGTGTTTGCTGATTAAATCATAATTTATTTTTGGTTTATTTATTGCATTTATTTTCTCGCTACTGAAATGGATCCAGCTTTGAAGCTGAAATGCATAAATCCTTTTAATAAAATTAATCACTCTGTGCGTAAAAATTTGTCGAATTTTCCTTCAATATTTAGGAGTGCGTATCCCCTCGTACCAGAAAACGCGAAAATTTGTTCCAACTGTCAACGTCAACTTTATAAACATAAGTTAGATTTACCTTCATGCGATGCCAAAAAAGCTAAAATTGAATGTACTGATGAATATCATAAAGCAGGCGTGGCAGTTCTCAACCAATTAAAAAAAAAATTTTTAGAATCACCGGGTAAGGAAGATAAAATTCAGCTACTCACGCTTGCTCCTGATTTTTGGTCTCGCAGAGACTTAATCAGAGAGTTCGGTTGTACTGAGTAGGAAGCTCGAGAAGCGAAAAAGTTAGTAACTGAAAGTGGAATTTTTTCAAAATCTGAAAAGAAAAGGGGCAAAATATTTCCAGTTGAAAGTGTAGATTCAGTTAAACGTTTTTATGAGAGGGACGATATTAGTCGTGTAATGCCCGGATTAAAAGATTGTATATCTGTTAAGCAGGATAATGGTAAAAGAGAACATGTACAGAAAAGGTTACTACTTGGTAATTTACGTGAAATTTATTGTTTATTTAAAAAAGAGCATGAATCTGTTAATATTGGCTTCACTAAATTTACTCAATTGAGGCCGCCGCATTGTGTTCTAGCGGGAAGCAGTGGTACGCATAATGTATGCGTATGTGTACACCACGAAAATATCAAGCTGATGATAAATGCTATTAATTTACAGAGTTTAACTGAAGGTACTCGACTATTTCTTAAAAACTACCACGATTGCATCCAAGCAATCGTATGTAGTAATGCTAGTTCGAAATGTTACTTGGGAGACTGTTTAGATTGCCCCAATATGCCTGTATTACGGAAACATTTGCTTGAATGTTTTGAAAGAAATGATATTTTTCAAATACAGTATGAGTCATGGCTTCAGACAGATCGTTGCACAATAGTATCTACAACTGTAAATGTTTATGAATTCATGAACATACTGGGAGAAAAATTAATAAAATTTAAAACTCGTGACTTCTTTGCGAGAGAACAATATCTTTTCTTAAGCGATTTGAAAAAAAACCTTCAAAAAGGAGAATTCCTTGTTTGTTGTGATTTTGCAGAAAACTATGCGTTTATAGTGCAAAATTCAACACAATCGTTCCACTGGAACAATAATCAAGCAACAGTTTTTACAACAGTGGTATATTATAACGAAAATCAAGATCTTAAACATATAAGCATTGCTATAATTTCTGATAATCTAAATCACGATACTGTTGCTGTTTATGAATATCAAAAAATTATAATATCGTATTTAAAAAGTAATTTCATAGTCAAGAAAATTTATTACTTAACTGATGGAGCAGGTCAGCATTTTAAGAACAAGTCTACCTTCCAAAATCTTCTGTTTCATCAAAAAGATTTTGGAGTTCCTGCTGAATGGCATTTTCATGCAACAGCGCACGGTAAAGGTGCGTGCGATGGTATAGGCGCAAATTTGAAAAGAGGGGCGAAAAGAGCAAGTCTTCAACTCTCTTCGAGTAATCATATTTTAACACCAGAAGACCTTTACAACTGGGCTTTACGTAATTGCAAAGAAACTAAAGTTTTTTACAGCACTAAAGAGACCTATGAAAAAGCCGTTTTGAAACTAAAATCAAGGTTAAGTAAAATTAAATCTATACCGGGAACTTTACAGTACCATGCCGTTATTCCAATGCATAAAACAACATTAATACTAAAAAAAACGTCAATGAGTTCAGAATATCAAATCTTCCCTAAAAAACCCGTAAAACAAAACAAAATAAAATTATCTACTTAAAAAAAAAAGAATTATTAATATAAATACTAGTTTATTGTTGCTATTATTAAGGAAATCAAAATTTTAAGTGGTTGTTAGAGAGCGAAATGCATCTAGTCCACGCGGTGTACAGCGCGCCGAAAACCGCGCGCGAAGGAGACGCTGCGTCTGCTCTTTCGCGTTCTGTTTCTCTAAGAAAACATTCGAGCAAATTCTGAAAAAATCCTTTCCGACGTAAAAAATGCTCAGCTTTCGATCTAGGGGGTAAAAAAAAATATTAAAAATATACTTTTCGAGATATAGTATGTTTTATACTTGTTGGGGGGGAAAATGGAAAATTTCGGAAAAACCACCTACGCCATTGGAAAGCTGAGGAAAAAATACGTCGGAAACGCTTATCACATAATTTTTTGAAATGCATATTGATATCGTAAACACGACTTGAAAATAGCATGATTTGACGCTAGCGCGCCGCGCTGGGAGAGTTGAGGCGAAACGCCTCATATGTAGATTCAGGGACTATCCCCAAAACTAACAAATGTCCCCGAAACCAACGTTAAACATCTGGAATGTCCTGGAAACTAACAAAAAAAAAAATATATATATATATATATATATATATATATATATATATATATATATATATATTTATCTGCAACGGTTCGTTCCGGGACGTTTACACTGTACATCGCTGTTATTTCCGGGACGCGCTGTTTTTTCCGGGACGTCCCGGAAATTTTTCTGTACGTAAGCGTTATTTCTGGGACGCGTCTAGAGTCAATAACCCCAGGGATATTATTTCTTTAGTCACGCGCTTATATAGGGAACTCTGAAGAGATAAACTATAGGACCCTGTAGATTACCAGAAATAACGTGTATAGGTCTTTATATATATATATATATATATATATATATATATATATATATATATATATATATATATATATATATATATATATATACACACACATTTCGGAAACCGGTACTTTTGAGGATCTATAGTTTTTTCTCCAGAGTTCGTATATGCTTGACTAAAGAAATAACTCCCTCTCTGCGTTGAAGGTTCTAATATAAATCCTCAAAAGTACCGCTTGATACCGAAGGAATTTTGAGGATGTCCTCAAACGTCCGAAGAATCCTCAAAGTATCGAATCAGTGCTGACATAGATCCTCAAAAGCTGCATTTGATATATATATATAATATATATATATATATATATATATATATATATATATATATATATATATATATATATATTTATCTGCAACGGTTCGTTCCGGGACGTTTACACTGTACATCGCTGTTATTTCCGGGACGCGCTGTTTTTTCCGGGACGTCCCGGAAAATCTGTGTCTGCAACTGTTATTTCCGGGACGTGGTATTAGTCCCACACCCCAGGGATATTATTTCTTTAGTCACGCGCTTATATAGGGAACTCTGAAGAGATAAACTATAGGACCCTGTAGATTACCAGAAATAACGTTTATAGGTCTTTATATATATATATATATATATATATATATATATATATATATATATATATATATATATATATATAGGTATATGTGTTGGTACTTTTGAGGTATATATACACCATAGATTGCTACTTTTGGGGACTTTTGTCCTTTTTGAGGACCGGCTTCAAAAATACGATGCATCTATCGCTACTTTTAAGGTCCATAAGGCTTCGTCTACAATACATCTTAGGTACTTTTCCGGGCTTTTGTTCCGGAATTTCGGTACTAAAAGCGGGCGCCGCAGGCCCCCTGCGAATCACGGTACCCTTAGCGTCATTATTTCTTTAGTCAAGTGTATTTGTTCCGGTATTCCAATGTAAACTCTCAGAGTAAGAAACTCTAGGACCCAATAGTACCGATGTATGTATTTTTATATATATATATACATATATAAGAGACGTTTCACGTCAACTCTTCCAGCGCGGCGCGCGAGCTCGAAATCTTGCTATTTTCAACTCATGTTTATGATACTTAAATGTACTTTAAAAAATTGTTTTATAAGCGTTTCTGACGTATTTTTTCTTCAGCTTTCTAGTGATGTAGGTAGTTTTTCCGGAATTTTCTATTTTCATCTTCAAAAACTACACAACATCTTATATCTCAAAAAGTATATTTTTAATATTTTTTTACCATTTAAATCGAAAGCTGCGCATTTTTTACATAGGAAATGATTTTTTTCAAAATTTGCTCAAGATGTTTTCTTCGAGAAATAGAGCCCAAAAGAGTATGCAACGTCTTTCCTGCGCACTTTACCACGCGGTACGTCGCGTGGACTAGGTCTATCTCGCTACTTAATAACGTTTAATCATAATCTGTACCTGTTCTTTCGAATTCTTTGTAATGTATGAATAATATTTTATTGGTTATTTTATAAAAAAAATAGCAGTAGTAAGGGGACCGGTATAGCGAGACGACTCCCCCAGTGCGGTGTGTAGGGGCCATGTGGCACCCCGCTTTGCGGTGTGTATGGGTCCCCAAGTGTGACAGTGTGATTAATTCAAGTGTTTACAGTAGCAAGTGTGGCCACAAGCTAATTAGTGTAAACAATGGGGGGTGATTTATTACCCCATAAATAATGGTGCACTTATGGCGCCCGCCATGACGTCATGCCGCTATATATGGCCCACGTGTGTTGCCGTATATGCCATGCCTCGAAGTGGTAGGGGGGCGAGCGTTTTGGCTGTCTGCGCTACACCATAAAGACTCGTAGGGTGCGAGGCCTCTCGCAGTATAGACCGTGTGCGGTGTGTATGGGTCCCAAGTGTGAACACAAGTTAATTAGGGTAAACAATGGAGTGAATTATTACCCCATAAATAATGTCCCACTTATCGTCGCGCCATGACGCTATGCCGCTATACTTGTCCGTCGCGTGCCGTCGTATATGCCCCGACTCGTGGTGGTAGGGGGAGAGACCTTTGGCTGTACGCGCTACGCCATAAAGACCTCTCGCTGTATAGACCGCGTGCTGTGTGTATGTGTTTCAAGTGTGACAAGTTTATTAATCCAAGTGTTTACAGTAGCACGTGTGTGAACACAAGCTAATTAGGGTAAACAATGACGCACTTATCGCTCCCTCCATGACGTCATGACGTTCTATCTGCTCTGCGCATGCCCCCCGTGTATGCCCTGACTCGTGGTGGTGGGGGACGAGACCTTTGGCTATACGTGCTACGCCATAAAGACCCATGGGGTGCGAGGCCTCGCTATACAGACCGTGTGTGTGTGTGTGTGTGTTCACAATGAGAAGTTGTGGGGAGGGAATAGGGAGTTGGTGTAAAGGAGGGGTCTACAAAAAAAAAGCAAAAAGCATGTTGAGGAAAAATACATTTTTATTTATTTATTTAAACGGGGTGAAACCCCCTATTTTATGAACAGTTTTTTCTCATTAACATAAATGTTGTCCTTAAAGGGACCGTTTATTATTCGTTATATTTTGAATAACCATCTTTTTTTGGGAAGGAGAAGGAATTGGTGGAATAGGAATGGTGTGGTGGAGAATTTTTTTTGTTTGTCCAAGAGTCTTTCTTGTCTGCCTTGTTGATGAGAGGTTCTTTGTCGTCTGGTTTGACCTGGTGCTTGCTGAACGGGGGCCCCATGATGTTGCCTTCTCGGTGGTCTTTCGACGAATGACTTATGTATAATGCTGTATATATAAATATATGCGTGCTAGCACAATGAGAAGTTGGGGGCGTAAATAGGAGTAGGTATAAAGGAAGGGTCCTTAAATAAAAAAGTGTGATAAGGTAAAATATATTTTATTATATAAAATAAAAAAAAATTATTTATGTACATTTTTAAACTTTTAACGCACTAACAACATTTTTTTCTAGAATTGTTAAATACTCGGCATATACTTCCAAAAACATTATTTCGAGAGAACTCTCGCTAAAATTTGCAAACATTAATTGATTTAGCGCGAGTTCTTTCATTTTGGCTTCTAGTTCATTAAATACAACGCCGATGAATGTATGGTCTAGTAAATGCACGTCGTTTTTGCTAATTGCTTCCGTTTTAATAACATCGATCATTATAAAACCTTGTTCACAAAACCCGACATTTCTTCTAACTTTTTTAATTTATAGTCTATACACTGATGGAACTGTTTCAATCCGTTGAAAGTTGTATACTGCATCATAATCTTCGGTGGTTTTTCAGACTTCTTCTTTTTTGTAGTAGGTTCGTCACTGGTAGTGGAGGCGGCTGCCTCCTGATTGGCGTTATCGTCTTCAAAGTCGAACTGTTGAGCCTCGTGTTCGTACTGAAGGGTGAACGATGGCGGTATTACTTCGGGCTTATCGGTGATTGATATGGTTCTATGACCGTAGGCTGTTGTCAATTCGACGTCGTGGTGCGGTAAATATATTTTTGCATATTTGTCTTGCTTTACAAAATCGCCTGATGCCCATAAATACTCTCCGAAGGTCTTGAAATGGGTTTTTAATTGTTCCCAACTGTCGATATCCAGAGTTATATATTTATGCGGTGATGTATGCCCGCCGAACCTGATGACGGGTCGGAAATAGCCAGCAGCATAATCCAAGCCGACGTAAACGAACTTGGAGTACAAATAGTTGAGAGCGTAAGTCGAATTGTACAGTAAATTCGGCACTAGCTTTGTTTGAGACATTTTTAAAAAATACTGACTTAACGTTCGTAAAAATGTCACGACTTTGTCGAGGTAGAGCGACTGACTGACTGAGGGTGGCGCGGCTAGGCCCCGTACTTATTCTCTCTCCAGCGCGAATCCCCTCCTTTCTACCACGAGTTACGATTGGCTGGTCGATTGTTACGTAAAATCCGAGCGCCCAATCATGAACGTTTACGCGTATGTATCGGAGAGTTGGGAGAAGCGTTGGGAAACTCGCGGAGCCCTTGACAAACAGAAGCATAAATTTTCCCCGTTAAGGGTTTTGAGCCTCAAAGAAGAAGAAGAAGAAGAAGAAGAAAACGGCACATGTGTTTTTCACCACTTGAAAAAAGGAAACGTCTAATGTGTTTTTCACCGCTTGAAAATCCGTTACGCATATGCTTTTCGGTGACTCAAGCTACTTATGTTTCAAAGCCTCAAAGAAGAAAGCGCCTCCTGTGTTTTTCACCACTTGAAAAAAAGGGAAACAGCTAAGGTGTTTTTCATCACTTGAAAAAACCGTTACGCATGTGCTTTTCGATGACTCGATCTGATTATGTTTCAAAGCCTCAAAGAAGAAAGCGCCTTCTGTGTTTTTCACCACTTGGAAAAACCGTTACACATATGCTTTTCGGTTTCTTCATGGAATAGTACATATTCGTTTCAAGATTAAGAAGGTAAGGAATTAAATTTAGCGGGCAAGGTCGTTAAATGAATACGATGTTTGTTTAACTTTTTTTTATTGTTCGATCAAATTCAAAAAAATACATTTTAAACTTACAAATATATGAATAATATAAAATTACAAGCTAAAAAAGGCCAAGACAAACGTAGTATACAAAACCTTATAAACTAAGAAAGCCGGATACACGCACACATCAGCTTTTACAATTCTAAAACTTACAATGTACATAAAGTGTAAATATAAACTAAAAATTGAATGTGTTTCTGGATAAAAAAGAAATATTACAAACTAAAAAATTGAATGTGACGTAGGATTAAATAGAAATATTATAATAAAAATTAAGTCACGCACACATACACATACATACACACACACACACACACACGCGCACACGCACATTTTATATAAATGCTTTACATGTTTGAACGAATGAGCCAGCGCCCTTGGAAATAATGCTGGGGAAATTGTTCGCACGACGGAGTCTTTTTCGGTGATTTTTTCTTTTTACATTTTCATAAAATTTTGCGGCCAGTGCGTCGTTTACATGTGAATCACGTGAAAAGACGTTACAAAACGCGCGTAAAGTGCGACCGCTACACATATAGCAAAGAAACATAATACAATATTCGCCGCAAACTTTAGAATTAACACTCTGCAGTTTCTTCTCGTTCCACTTGAAGCTTGCGCAATTTCTTCGAAGTCGATCGATATGATGTCGTGACACAGGGGCGACTCCATAGCTATCGAAATATGTTCCTTTTGCATTTTTGTCTATGTAGAATGCCACCCAGTGAGATCCAGGCTTATCTGAGGTATCTACATTGGTTACAACAGTGGCTGGAAGACTCAAACTTCTGGGGATGTGATCGACTGCGTATACACCTATCGAGTTTGCTCTGAGGCCACTAATGGCCCTCGTGATTTGTTTCGTATTCATTTTGCGTTTTCGCTAAATGTGAAATATGTGCTGCTGTCGCTGTCACTTGCTATTTCTGGGGCCACATCCGTCTCGTCGCGGCCGTCGTCGTTCTGCTCCTCCTCCTCCTCCTCCTCAGTGGACTGCTCGCTGCCCGGGTGAAAACGGAGTAATTTTTTGCGCTGCTTCTGCTGATACTGATGAAGTGCAGTGTAGAACATTTGACTTTGTACTTGGTCTTTGTTGATCAGCTTCCACTCTTCGGGTAGTATAGGGCGCATCCACTTTTTTATTTGGTGCGCCTTGTAGAGCGCGCAAAAATCTTGTTTATTTTTAAACCTCTGAGTCGCATGCATAGAACATACCAGCACGTCAGAAAACATGTTGTTGAGTTTTCCGAACGTCGGCGAGTCATATTTTTCTAAATTACATATGTTTCGACCGAGTAAAGATTCCAGGTACCAGGCCTTCTCCTCGCCGCGAACGTAAATCCGTCTTGCTGCTCTTGCGATATTGAAGAGATAACGATATAGCTGTCTGAGTGATACTTCGCCCTCGAACCAGTTAATACCGTGAATATCGACAGCGCAGTAGGAATTTGTATTTTTTACGTCTTCGGGCAGCTCGATGAAATTGCACGGTGCTTATACAATCCAGTGGTCGACAATGGGTTTCTGTAGGCAAATGATCGCCACCTCCTTTGGTAAAAACTTCCTTTCAGTGTCTCGAAACCCTTGTATATCCACGACGTAATCCATTATACGTGTGTGCGTAGCGAGCGCCGAGAGAAAAGTGAGGCTTGAGGGCGCCGCCTGCTTCCTCTCGAGTCCTCGTCCCCCCACCTTTTTAACGACTAGGCACTAAAATCGGATAATATTTGGCGGGTGGAGTCTATTTCGAGAACGTTATCGTACTCGGCATAAATAACGCAATTTATTGTGCTTGTTGGAGCCGACTCAAATCCTACCTCTATGCGTAAGCTACCCGAGCGAACGAGATTCCAATGCGAGGCGCAGTGGGCCGATAAATCGGGTGTGAGATCGAAAGCCGTGAGAAAGTAGCCCAGTGAATAGTTGAAACGGTTTATGCCAAGACCCTCGTTGAGGAAATGTATACCTGTGCCCGAGTAGAGGGTTTGAAATGCATCTATAAACATACTATCGTTAGCAGCAAAGCGCGGCTGTAACGGTTTGCTCGGAATTTGAGACCCATCGACGTAGAGGCAGAGGTGATTTATTGAAAAGTGTTGAAAATTAAACGGGTTAAATGTTCGATTGCCATTGAATGCCTTATTATCGACAAATCCTATTATTATTCTTTTAGGAAATTGCCCAAGAATGGCATTATCGATGGTATCGCCATGTATACCTGCGTGAAGCGTAAAAGTTTTGACTTCTACTCTCGTGACGGGATACTTGGCCGTTGCTTTAGCGAGAGCGTTGGCGTGTGCAATTAAAATTCCCCGATTTATCTTCACGCGCCGAACGATGAGCGTGGCTTCCTTTATTTTCAGGCCGAATTTACCATCTTCGGAGGCGTCCATTAGGCAAAAGGCATCTTTGCTTCGTACTAGTCGTACTCTCATTTCTACACCATTGATGAGCATTCTGTCTTGATTAAAGACGTCGCAGTGCAGATGGCCAATCATGTCGAAGGTTTTTCCATTGAGTGTGAAATGCTGACGATGGAGAGTACCCTTGTTAGATATTTCACCTTGAATGTGCGGCTGGGCTTCGAATAAACAGGGCGTATCATCGTACCACAATCCGGCCGTTAAGTGTGATTCTTTTGCGATTGGCGAGTAGTTGAGCAGTGACTCTATGTATGCTCTGTAAGGATATGCATTATTGGGTGGAGAAACGAGTTTTTGATTTAGAAAAACGTCGATTTGATTCAACATTGAATGCAGTAAATTATTTACTGGGGCAACTTTTAAGTTTTCAGCAGGGGTTTCGGCATTCGGCTGTATTCTAGCTTTGACATAGAGCATGGTATGCGCGAGATCTATATAATGTTCGCTTGCGCTCGGGATGACGAACTCTATGGGCGCGTCTCCTTCGTCGCTGAGCGAGGACACAGGTTTATAGTGTAAAAAACTACTACTCTCAATCGACGTTTGTGTCGCCGGAAGAGTGAAAATGTCGAGCTCGCTCGACATGCACTCGTTAGAGTGCGAGTGCAAGAAGGCCATTTTTTACTTTGGACCAAAAATATCGTTTATGTTGCGAAGGGCTTTCCTCTTCTTCTTCTTCTTCTTCTTGCTCGTTCTCACAGCGGGCTTTCTTTTGCCGGGTTTTTTCTTACCGCCTGCCGTGCGCGTCCGAGTGTGTTTCTTTCTCGACTGGCGCCGCCGCTTGCCATTCACGCCTGTTTTATATCCCGAGCCTTTCATTATTTCCGATATTTTGTCAGCAGCTTTTCTTTTGAGTTTGCGTCCAGATTCTTTGGCCCGTGATTTTACAGCCTCCTTGAAATTGACACCTCTGTTCGCAACGTCGTCAACAAGCTTTATACCTGCGCGTAGTGACTCTTTACCTACAGCCTTGGCCCCGCTCGTGATGTATGGCAGGATGTGACGAAAAAGGCCTCCTAACCAGGCTCCTACCCCGCGACCTCTCTGAAAAGTCGAACCAGCAAAAACATTTCTCACTCCACCCCCGCCTAGCTGCTCGTCGTAGTAGCGCCCGTAATGACTCATCTTAACGTTTGCGCTTAAAGTGTAGCGTGACCGTCAACGTGCCGTACTCGAATGGTATACGTTGCCCATGTTGATCTCTTATATCGATAACGATGCTACGAAAATTGTGATAGAGAAGAGGTATATAGTGAACGGGTGCAAAACGCTGTACAGTACTGCAACCGTACTTAAAGCTGGAGTTGTCTATAGAAACTATGCGTCGTAGGGCAGCTTGTGTGTCACCTACTGTATAAGGTTCACATATATCGGAATAGATATACATCTGGTCGGGCAAGGCTCGAGAAAGCGAGGCAGGTCTGCTGGCTGCCATGTCGCGGTAACCTTCATGCGTTGTAAACGAACCTTTTTGACCTGCTTCGTCGAAGCCGAATACACGCATGATTTTTTCGTTGAAATCCGTAATGCGTATTTGCGAGCAGTCACACTTGCGTCTTATGATGTAAGACCCCTTACGATCTTTATGGGGCTCGAGCATTTGATGCTTATATGTGTCATTCGCCGCGTTTATAGCGTCTACTAGTTGTTCGAGTGAATCGTAAATACCTACGGGTATACGACACAGTTTTTTGTCGATGAGACCCTCATTATCCTCAGCCGAGTAAAAAGTGTAACTTGCTTCGTCATCTTGAAAATGTACGATACTGCAGGGTATGTGAATTTCAACGAGGCCCACGAGCCACTCGCCGTGTAACTTTATCTCGCGCTGCAGCTGGGTCGTAAAACAACATGTTGCATTTTCGGGAAAATACGTCATGCTGCTGTTACTAGGTAGTACCATATAAAAATCATCGCTCGTTTCCATTTTTTTCAGATGTTTTGAAGCTCGCTTGCTTTTACCCACGAGTTGAATTTATCAGGGTAACCGAGCCACTTAACGAGTGCTCTCTTTTTAGCGCCCCGTCCTTCTGTGCGTATGACGCGGTCGACTTTGAAACGCTTATCGGGCGCGAAGCGTTCACGGCCGACTAACACGAGCTCCTCGGGATAAAAGAAACCATCGATAATTTCTTCGTTCAAATCTTCGAGCACGTATGTATAGAGATTTTGACGCGTCGAAACGCTGATTATCTTGAACACTTCGCTAAAATTTTTTTCGTATCCTCTCTCAAAGGTGTTCTTGGTACGACTGATGCGCACGAGGTTGCCCACCTTGAATTTAGGCAGCGCCGGTGGTCGCCTTCGATAATTGTAGCTCGCGCGTTTGGCTAAATTTTCGATCGCTGTCGGCGCGTTGTACAATGTGACATCGATAGGTCTCATGCGCGTACCACTGTGTAGCGTGCGAGTGTAAGCGTGTACAATCTTTTGCACGACATCGATGTATCTCTTTGTGTTACTATGAGAAAAGTATCGCCAGATTCGCTCGCGTAACGTACTGTTGAGTCTTTCGACCACAGCTGCTTTAATGTCGGGGTTGCGAGCGACTCTGAATGTTATCTCTTTCGGCGGAGGAGCGCCTGAAATGCTGAACCGGTAAACTCTTTGCCTCGATCGGTTTGCACGCATATAGGCAGTCGGGGATGTGCTCGGTCGATAATCCGTGCGAAGGCGTCGGCAACGTTGCGCGCGGTCTTATCTTTTATCGGTTCCACCCATGCGTACTTACCGAGTACGTCAATCACCACTAGAATGTAGTTGTAACCGTCGTTGTAATCTTTTATCGTCGTGAGCTGTAGCAAATCAGCCTCCCAAACATCGTCAATGTTCGTCACGTTGTAGCGTAATCGTGGAATCGCCTTCGTATCGGGTGATGGAGCGTGTAGGCATCTTGATTGCTCAGCCACGAGTAAATTATTTTCGTTTCCTTTTTAGCGTTCAAGCGCACAAGATTGCGCGCCCCAGCGTAGCCTGCTTCATGCTCAAGGTCGTAGTATTGTTTTTCGTACGTCATTTTTTTATTTTACAAACCAAGCGTGAGCCACTTTTTTTTCGCTTGTTTTTTACTGCGAGTCTGTATAGACGGATGGGGTGATTCGTACTGTATTGGTGTGGATAGACGTCGTTTGGCCGAGCGCTGATGATCCGTCAATATTTGCCCAATTTTTAAAACTGCTGGATTATTAATTAAATTTCCCGGCGTTTCGGAAGTTTTGAGAAATTTTGCAAATTCAATGCGGCCAACGGGCGCCTCCTCGTCCTTACTGTTTTTTTTTTCAATGCGTCGATGATTAACTCTGTTATATTGGACCGAGCAATTACACGACCATCTATAGTAATGGTGCCTGAGTCATCCCACTTGAGACGCTCGGGTACAGTGACTTTCCAATGGCGAAGCAAGAGATGCGCTTTGCGCGCGTGTACTTTCGGTACCCCCACGAGTATGTCGTCCTCGGACAGTGGTGCAAGCGCCTCTTCGACCTCGTCTATTTCAGGGTGCTCCTCACGTACAGCGCTACGCTCGTTATCACGGAAGAAAAGATAGCGACGTAAAATCTGTAGATATTTTAGGCACTTCTCGTAATCGTCTCTAGCTGCTTTTGAGCATAAAACATCGTACATTTCACCATCCAGACGAGAAAAATGATCACCTGGTGTTTGCAGAGTTTTTTCATTCGTATTCCTCGCCCCCTCCTCCTCCATGACTTTAGATTGCGATGTCTCCGGTGGCGGCTCCGGCACAAGGATCATCTTACGAGCTCGCTCCATGTTTCGAGCCAAATATTTTTGAGATAAGCGCTCCTACGATCGGAGCGAGTAAGAGTGGTAAAAACGACCCGCCGTTTTGTATAATGACACGTTTCTTCGATTTCCAAGTACCGCTGCCTCTATCACCAGTACGGATCAGCTTACGCAGCGTTTGCTTATGTTTACGCAATCGGACCTTTTCGGAATCGCTTAGTTTTACGACGCCCTGCAAAACGTTCAACACACACTCGCATATGCATCTGATGAGAGATTTATCAGCTGTGCGCGCTATAGCAACACGATGTCTTTTGTCCCCATGACAAAGAGCGTTCAAGAGAGCAAGGTTTCTTTTCGAGAAATGTTTACCGCAATCTATCGCTTTACGACCTATCGGCACCATAGTTTTTTCCCGACTGATTAACGCACGCCTCATTCACCGCGATTTAAAGTACTTGGGCACGTAGGCAACGTGCGTCCCGGCATTGGGAAATATGTTTGCTCGAACTCTAAACTCGTCTAAGCAGGCTTGAGAGAGATCGATAAAAAGATAGGAGTGAGGTTCACGCGCGGCATCTAGATAGGCCTCACGCAAAAAAGCCGAATCTTCCGGAAAAATTTGTCTCGCGAGGTGCTGTATTTGTGCTCTGTCGCGAGGATTTTTGAACAATACCAGATACTTGGTATTCAAACTAATGTCGCGCTGTGCCTTACCTTTGTGAAATACGTTTTGCATAACGAATATTACGCTAATATTTTTGTGATGACTACCCTTTGTAAATAAATCTAAAATAACATCGCTCGACGATTCACGCATGAGGACGTCGAGAATGAGTAACTTTTTTTTCTCATTGTCACTCGAGTAATCCGCCATCTGTGGAAGGCCCTCTCGAAATTCGATGGGTGGTCCGTTTGGTTTAAAATCTCTTCTGTACGCGTCTTGCCATTCGGTGTAATAAAATAAGACACGGTCGAAACGTGTGTCGCAGACCTCTGGCAGGTAGGCGAGAAAGCTTTTAACGAATAAAGTTTTACCGCAGCCTGTGGGGCCGCACACGAAGCAAGTAAAAGGATGCTTCCATCGCGTGTCCATGTTTACGACGCGAATAAAGAAAATTATACGCGTGCAGCCTTTTTTAAACCCCTAACTCGCTCACGCGCTCAGCTGACGATGAAGTACGTGAAAAACATCACTGTATATAGCTATGCTACGATATTTACGATCCCCGCGGCGGCGGCGGGGCGGGCGCGCGCGCGCGGAGATCACCATATCACCGCGGTGGTGACTTCCGCGGTGGTGACTTCCGCAGTCATTAGCATACTCCGGCCCTCGCGCGGATAAGTATATTTACCGCGTTGATCAGGTGACTTTCGCGGCTATAAGCAACCATCGCTGCGTGTTTAATGCATTGTTCCGTTGATCTCCGCGGCGCGCGCGCGCGCGGATTAGCTGATCTCCGCTATAAATAGGTACGTGGGATGAGGGGATATGGGGGAAAAATAATTAACACATAAAAAAAGTTTAAATATCTACAATACATTTTTATTATTATTATTATGAAAAATATACAAAAGTTACAACATTCAACGCATTAAAATATACAATTATTCAATTGCGCTTATAGCCGAAAGGAAGCGAAACATCGTGTTGGAAATATCTTCGCTTTCTCAGAACTATGGAACAGGATTTTTTTTCGCTGCGCGTAATGACCTCGTGCGTGCGAGTGCGTCTGATCGCATTGTATTTCAAAACGATAGGCGAGCTCTCGTCGTTATCGAAATACTCTGCGATCAAGCGCTCGATACTAGCGAAATTGATCTTGCTCGTATTGGCGCTATTAAGAGAAATTCCCTTTACTTTACAGCACTCGTGAGTGATGCCGATCGATGGGATGATCGCACGAAAGGCATAAAATTTCGGACCCCTGGAGAGAAAGCTGGTAATATAAGCTCCCTCTTCGTAGCCCTTGAGCTCGTCCGTCATGCTGCCGAGAAGAGTGCCTAAAGGAGGCCTATACTCTGAAGGGTCTTTTTCGCTGCACTTGAATATACACGAATCGGTATCCAGGTAGAGAACGCGGTTGGCCGAAAGCTTTTCTATATACGAGTAAATCTCGAGATGCGCCTGCTCGGTGGTGTAGGCTGCTAGTACCACATTTGTGTTCGGCGACGACTCTACAGCGTCCTCTTTATAGCGCCAATTTGCGTACAAAAGATCCTCGCTAACCGGGAGCACGTCGAAAACTTCCTTTTCAGGCGTCGTGAGCAGTTTTAGTAGCCCCTCGCGCGTTTTGACTACATCCGTTTGTTTTAAATTCGAGCGTTGCCCAAACTTTCCCCAAAATGAATTTAAGCAGAGTTTTGCGACCGAACGTAAACCCGAATTTTTTTCAATCTTTTCCCGGTCTAACCTTATTCCTTCTTCGCGCTCGTACTCGTCAATATAACGCTCCTTGGTAGTATCGTCCGTACACCAAGACGGCCACCCGCTCGCTTGTTGTTTCAACCGAAGGAAGGTATTTACGTACGCGGCAAACAGACCACCCTCACCGCTCCACTGGTCATACTGTGTGCTCTTATATTGTCATATGACAAATATCTCAGTCACGCTGTAGCCCAATTCGATTGCTTTCTGTAACTCGTGCACTACCCATGTCCCGCTAAACTCACGCTCGGCGACTTGTTCGTGGTTGCAGTCGTCCTGACGCATTTCCTCACAGCAGGAACGACAGAGACCAAAAATAAGGCGCCCGTGCATTTTTACCGGTAATACGGGCAATAATAAATTTCGCGGTGGCAAAATTTTGCATTTGACGAGCCCTTCGACGCGGCGAGATTGTTATTCTGGCCATTCGTTAATGCGGCGCATTCCGAGCCTATGTAAATGTGCGGGTGACCGATAGGAAAGCGGCCTCGCTTACATATATACGGGTAAAGAGAGCAGATATCAGTGTATTTGATCTCTTCACCCGGCTCTACAGTGCGTGAGGTGACTATATTTTCAGTTCGCCAACCGAAAAACGCATCCCGCGGATTGAGCGTTATTCTACTCATTATCGGATGAGTATCCAGATACCGTACGAACTCGGGTTGTTGCCTTTTTATCCCATCGAATTCACACTCCCACATCTCGGCACTTCGTAGCCGAGACTCCGCATTCGTCCGACTTTTACCTGTACACTTTCGTACGCCTGTGCATACGTTTGATTAAACTTATTTTTTACCGATTCTAGGTTATTCGTAAAACATCGCGGGCAACCGTGCACGTAACAACCTTGAAATTCAAAAACGATTCCCTTAGCTGCTTCCCTCTCTCCGGGAGGGAAAGCGGGTAGGTAACCGTCCACTAAAAATCCCTCGGGCAAGCGAAACTCACGCGTCCTCCCTGCATGTACGATCTCCCGACCGATCTCGCGCTCGCAATAAAGCAACCACTCTATTGATTTTTTCGAGTGTTTGTCAGCGCGCCTATAACCGTTCGGTGGAATTATTCCTATAGTATTCGGAACTAAAAAATTTTTACGAAAAACGTACGAACACGCCGACGCGATTGTACACGCTGATACGAACGGGTCCGTTTCGCCTACCTCAAGAAAAATTTTTCGAAATTGTATACACGCGCGCCTCAGTATTTCCACGTCCATCTGGCAATATTCGACTATCTCTTTTTGAAAGTCGAATATATAGCCAGGACTTGTATTTTCATGCCACTCGAGAAAAACGTCCCGCTCAGCTGGCGACATAATGTCAGGGCAATAAAACTCTAGCGCTGGTAGAGGCCCAACGTACCGCTGGTTCTCAAGGGTGTTAAACAGATGTGGAAAATAGCCCTTCTTACTACTTTCGGGTAAACCGAAGGTAGCTGGTAGAGCACTCAATTTCATTTGAAAATAGTTAATGCTGTCGATAAACTTGGTTCGGCCGTACTTCAACATTGTAATATTTTGACCGTTCAAAATGACGCTGGGGGCTGTGCGCTCAGAGTTTTCGGCCAATTCTTTTAAAATAAATTGAGCATCAAAAGCCTTGGCATTGTGCGCGATGCATACAATTTCGGAAAATTCAGTGCTTTCCCGAATGCACAAGCTCAAGAGCTGTTTTACCGGATCGTCTGTGAAAATGAACTCGCGCACGCCGCATTTGCTACAAATGATTTTAAGGTCGTCCACGTCTATGCAATCCGTGCAAACCTGATGCACGACACAGAGATTCGGCACGTGAATTCGGGCGTTTTCTCCACTCGGCGTATCCTGATGGGTCTCAAAATCGTAAAAAATGTATAAAATTTTTTTTCCGCTTTCAAGTCACCACCACCAATTGGTTGCATGAAACATGCATGATTGAACGGCTGCCGCTTCGAACATTGTTTGCAATAACTAATACCACACTCGTGTTGACTGTGCTGCGTATTTACTATTTTTAAACAATTTTCGCATAGCCGCACGACGTCGCACACTGTGCGTTTATTTTTTTTGTACGAACCCGCGCGCTTGTGATTAACGAAACAACCATGCCCGAAAAATTTACGTCCACACTCTGTGCACTCTATTATTTCTACACCGTCACTCCTACATGGAGGTCTAACAAAGCAAGATTCACAAGTTCGTTTACACTTGTGTTGCCCAATACGGCGAAAACCCTTGTTACAATAAGAGCAAAAAAATGTTGACCCGGCCGCAGCAAATAAATTAGTGATCACGTTAAAGTGTCTAGACTGCTCCTCAAAGATTAAATAAATAACACCGTGAAGCGGTGCATTTAAATCTTGAATCTTGCTCGGCCGTCAAATAACGGGGGTTCGCCGCTACCCAGGTTACACTTTTCAAATATAACCATAGCAATACCCTCCGCAGCAAAGAAATCTTGAAACGCCGTCAACTCGCGGAATCCACACCCCTCTAGCGGTAAAATTACTACTGCATCGTGCACGAGTTTCTTTGCGCGCTCTTTCTGTAATTTTCGCCGGCCGTCGCGGATTAGGCGCCTCTCGTCACGCGTCGCCGCGCATTCGGATGTTTTAAGAGCTAAGTGTGCTCTTGCTACTACGAGCGCGCGCGGTAAACATAAATTGTCCTCGTTTTTTATTGTTACGATCGAGCGTTTACGAAGACTACCTATGCTTAGCGCTTGTTTTGGTCATGGTCTGCCTGCGCCAACAGGCATTTCAACGTAATATATTTGTAAGGCTGGTGTGTCATCGATACCCAAAACTGCGTTACTTTGACTTATAGAATTTATCAAATTCCATAAATCTAAATAACTGAAATTTTCAATAGGCCTGAACGACAACCCTCCGGGCCCCCGCGCAAACCGATCACTACGAATACTCACGCCGATTAATGTGCTAGGTAGAACGTTAGATGTAATGTATTCGTAAATGTCTCTAATGCTTTCCTCGAGCCATAATACAGGGTTTTCCCCGGCAGGTGGGTCACGTATATTAAAACTGACCGTGCGGCCGTGAACAGCAAACCTACGCATGTACTGCTCTCCCTCGGCAGCTATAATAAACCGCTCGGGCCCTGCGTCAGCCTCGTCGTCGCGCGTGATGCTGCTACTGCTGCTGTGGCTGCTGTTGCTTCTGCTACGACCTTCACCAGCGCCTACCTGAAGTGGGGATTGACGGGTCTCTAAATGAATAAAATGAATTGTCGTCAGCTTTTAATATTATTTAAACATTTCTCTTTTTTAGTCATTTTTTATTCTTCCGGTGGCCCGCGAAAACTTTCGCTTACACGTACTAATAGATCCGCGAGATCTATTTCCGTATACAACAGAGAAAATATATTTTCCGCCTGGTCATGAAACCAACGCAACACCTGTGCGCGTGGTGAATGGAGTATATTCAAAAACCGCTTGTAAACCCCAGGTATATCGGGAATGTCATAGGGATAGTGGTACGATATACTATCCCGATGTCTTATGACTAAAAAAGAAAAATATTTTTTTCAACAACAGGCTCTTTTTTTTACATTACAAAAAAGAAAAATTAATTTAACTTACGCTCATTTATACGCAGATGAACTTCGTCCCACGGGTTAAAGTTATTATCGTATGCTCCGGGATCGCCAAGGTAAAAATTGCTCAAGATGTTGTAGCGATTTTCAGCGGTATTCGCGATGTCTACATCTGCTGACGCCTGAAGAGGATCGCTCAAAAACGCCCGGTGAACGGCTTCCCCCGGCTCCACGTATGATGATAACGCCTCCAGTATATACTCTCGCTCATTTTCTACCGCCTCCATTTCTAGATTCGCCCTTTCATGGTCCTCCGCATTAATAAGGTTCGGGCTTACGGTACGCTCCTCTTCGCTGTCAGACACCGTTTCTGTAGGCGGATTATCGTCGGAAAGAGGTGCGTTGTGTACGTCGGCGACCCAGATTTGCTGCTGCGAGCTACCGTCATCAGCCGCGTCGCTATCAGTGTCAAACGATAGCCTGCGAGCTACAGGATTTTGTCGTCCATCAGTGCGCGCCGAACCGCTTGCCACCCCCGACGGCCCTGGTTGAGACGGTGTATCATCGGCATTCCACTCAAAGTGAGTGGCGTCGCTGCTCTCCTCGTCATCAGCTTCGATATTTTCGCTATCAGAATCGCTGTCGCGCAATAAATCTTCTAAGGCTGGAAAAAAATGTTTTTAGAGAACTAAATTTTTAAAAAATTTTAGGAAAAATATTAAAAATTTTTTCACTTACCCATTAGCTCCTCGTACTCGCTCATGAGCTTTCTAAAAACAGGCAATCTGTCCAAGTTGCACTCGACCACAAATTCCCCGATGGTACGCTGTACATCTCGCAAATGCCTGAACGTACGAAATAATCTTGCTATCGTCCGATAGCCAGTCAGCCGTAACAAGCGTCGTAACTGATTGACAAGTTCCGTAGAAGACAACGTCCTCAGTCGTGTACGCCACGCGCCGCCTCTACTATAGCGTGATTGCGCTGCGAGACGCAATACGGCTTCCCGTAAACTTTTACAAGCGACAAAATTCTCCATGGTGACGTTTCTCGTTCGGAAGAAAGACTGGTAGGACCGTAAGTGGCCCTCACCGCTTTTATAGCGCGACTTATTGGCGGTGTCAACGGCGTCGAGTGTTTTGAATACAGTATACACGTGGTATCAGAAAATACCTTTCCCTTGGGGTTTTTGAGCATCTGTTTACGTTATGTACTCGTGCCGTCCCTGGAAAATCTCACCAAAGCGCAGGAGGTAACTTTTTTCCGTTAAAATTGTGTAGCTGGGTGAAAAATAACTCCGAGTATTGCTATGCGTGATCGCACGACGGAAACCCCGGTGCGTAAGCTTTACACGCGAAACATCCTGTTGCGGGGCTGCTACCGCGATATATTGTTTCGAAAAAACAACGGGGCTTACTTTCTTCGCAACGGATGCAAGTTTCGAGGATAACCCCTTGGCATTATTGCATGGTCCTGTCACGTAGCGATAGTTTAGCTCGAAAGGTTTTCGTCACGCGTGCCGACGGGTTTGAAGAAAGAGGTAACTTTTTTCCGTTAAAAATGTGTAGCTGGGTGAAAAATAGCCCCCGAGTATTGCTATGCGTGTTCGCGCGACGGAAACCCCGGTGCGTAAGCTTTACACGCGAAACATCCTGTTGCGGGGCTGCTACCGTGATATATTGTTTCGAAAAAACAACGGGGCTTACTTTCTTCGCAGCGGATGCAAGTTTCGAGGATAACCCCTTGGCATTATTGCATGGTCCTGTCACGTAGCGATAGTTTAGCTCGAAAGGTTTTCGTCACGCGTGCCGACGGGTTTGAAGAAAAATTGAGAATCCCCCGCGATGCGGGGTACGATTACTATCGCAGTCGTACAGCTTTTCGATAAGAAAAGAAACTCTACAGATGTCAAAAAATCTCTTCCTGTAAAAATCCGAAGTATCCTTCCAAGGGTTGTTTTCTACGCCTACATGTGTTTCTGTTTTTCTCACGTGCAGATACTTAACTACTCATTCCGTGCGCGCCCTCGTAGAGCTAGAAACTTCTGCGAGGCCGCTGTGCTTAAACCATGAAAGAGTAATAAAAAATTTTCATTCGGGAAAAATTTCGCCGAGGTTCTCCGCGGCAAAACATATGCGCTTTCATCAGAGCGTCTGGAAACCCGGCATGTCGTAAATTTCATTTTCGAAAAGCGTCGAAATACAGTCTGTCGTGGCATCCCCGAAAGAAAGATGTACCGACGACACATTGCTTTTTTATGTTTTTTACTCATCCCCACTCTAGCTGCCCTCACTAACAGCAGTATGTGTGTGTGTGTGCTAAGTAGTGCAAGTGTCAGCATCGTTATTATTAATACAAATTTTATATTTCGCGCTTAAAAACAATGATTAAAAAGTGCAACCGAAATAAAATGTTTGCGATTGACTGAATGCGTATGGTGTGCTTCTAAAATAGTAATTCGTATTATAAGTTAAAATAAAAATTGTGCGTTAGTGATGTTGATATTTATATTGCCGTAAGACCAACTGTAAAATAGTAGTTCGTGTATAAGTTAAAATAAAAATTGTGCGTCCGTGATGTCGGTAGTTATGTTAACGTAAGACTAACTTTCTTCTACGATTAAATAAATAAAAATTTATTTTTTTCATCAACAGCTTTTTTATTTGCAGACCTCTCTTTTACACCAACTCCCTATTCCCACCCCTAACTTATTACGAACATACACACACACACACACACACGCAAACACAAACACACACACACACGGTCTATACAGGGAGAGGGCCCGCTCCAGCACTCTATGGAACTTTATGGCGTAGAGCCTATAGCCAAAGGTCTCTCCCACCACCACCACAACCACCACGACGAGTCGGGGCATATACGGCGGCAGGCGCCTGGTAGGTATAGCGGAATGGCGTCATGGCGGGGGCGGTAAGTGGGCCGTTATTTATGGGTAATAATCCGACCCATTGTTTATCATTATTATCTTGTGTTCACACCTGCTAATGACCTTGTTACACTTGGGACCCATACACACACAGCACGCGGTCTATACAGCGAGAGGTCTTTATGGCGTAGCGCGTATAGCCAAAGGTCTCTCCCCCCCACCATCCCCGAGTTGAGGCATATACGCCGGCACGCGCCGGGCAGGTATAGCGGCATAGCGTCATGGCGCGAGCGATAAGTAGGACGTTATTTATGGGGTAATAATTCTGTTCACACTTGGGGCCCATACACAGAGCACACAGTCTATACAGCGAGAGGCCTAGCACCCTACGGGTCTTTATGGCGTAGCGCGGACAGCCAAAGCGGTGGCCCCCCACCACCTCAAGTCAAGGCATATACGGCAACACACGTAGGGCATGTATAGCGGCATGACGTCATGGCGGGTGCCATAAGTGGGCCATTATTTATGGGGTAATAAATCACCCCCCATTGTTTACACTAATTAGCTTGCGGCCGCACTTGCTACTGTAAACACTTGGGTTAATGACCTTGTCATACTTGGGGACCCATACACGCCGCACAGCGGGGTGCCACATGGCCCCTACACACCGCACCGCGGGGGGCCGTCTCGCTATACCGGTCCCCTTACTACTAATAGAGTTTCATAACCAACAGCAATATAGTAATTATACTAACGCTTCTTTCTCAGTGCAGATAATTTTTTTTTGTTTTTTCTAACAGTTATTCTAGGGAAGATTTGATATTCAGAACTGAAAAATGGTTTTTTGAACTTTAATGTACACTAAAAAAAAATATAGTATATTTTCACATAAAAGTACCATCAAATATAGTGGTATTTGGCTACATATATATTTTATAAGTACATTTAAGTATCATAAACATGAGTTGGAAATAGCAAGATTTCGAACTCGCGCGCCGCGCTGGGAGAGTTGACGTGAAACGCCTCATAAATAATATATTGTATACAAAAGAAATTCTTTTTTTTACCAGAAAATTCTTTCTTATCCTTGACTAAATTTTAATTTTAATATACTACCTGATACAACATATAAAATCATAAATTTCCATAAATTGTTAACGGTTCTAACCCATTTCATTTGATGTTATTTTTAATAATATGATTAAAATAGTAATATTAAATTCGAAATCTCACATGCGTCTCAAATTTTGTTACAGCCTCCTGCAATTGTAATAGTACATTACGCAGCAAGGGCCCGAAGTTGGTCATTCATGCCCGAGTCGAGTTTGTCGAGCGTCGCTACCTCAGCCGAGGCGATTTCTTCGGTTTTTACTAAAGAAATAATCAACAGACAAAAAATTTGTGCTAAATGTCATTTAATTTGCCCGCTGTCGTTTTTGAATGAAGTTTTCAAGATTGTTTAAGAAAATCATCGATATTTTGAAAAAACGCAAAAATCTATACTTGCGGTACAAAAAATATGGTGTGCACCAAGGGCTAAATGGGTTTTTTAACCTCGTGTGGTTGCAGTACTTGTCTTCGGTTCGGAAACGCAAACAAGAAACACCTTTCATATCCCGTCGGTTTAAAAAAAAAATTAAAATGTCATTTTTTACATTAAAAGATCCAAAACTGTCTTTTTCACCCCCCCCCCCCCGCTCAAAAAAATTCTTCTAACTTTTGAAGCAGTCGACGGATTTTCAAAAACCAAATTGGAATCGATACGTATTCCTCTTATCTTTAAAATAAGAGCAATATGGTCCATTTCTTGTTTAAAATTTTTTGTTTAAAAAATCACTCTTTTATTAAGTTCGATTATCTTTGAATATATGCACTGTAGAAAAAAACTTCTGAGAGAAAAAATGTTTGTTTTTGTATGTAGAATACGTATTTAAAAAAAAGAAATTATTTTTGAGAAAAAAATTTTCATTTTTTACCGTAGAATTTTTTTTCCTTTTTTACAGATTTTTTTATGAGAAAAACAGAGCATATTGTACATTTTTATAACCAAATAATTATGAAATATATGACAACATTGAAACACATGTATTCAAAATATTTCTGGCCAATGCTTTTGGAATTCAAAACGAAAAAAAAAATTTTTCTCAAAAATAATTTCTTTTATTGAATACGTATTCTACATGTAAAAACAAACATTTTTTCTCTCAGAAGTTTTTTTCTACAGTGCATATATTCAAAGATAACCGAACTTGAAAAAAGAGTGATTTTTTAAACAAAAAATTGCATAACTTTTTATCGGCTCCATGGAAATGGACCATATTGCTCTTGTTTTAAAGATTAGACGAATACGTATCGATTCCAGTTTGACTTTTGAAAATCCGTCGGCTGCTTTAAAAGTTAGAATCATTTTTTTGAGGGGGGAAAAAATGAAAAAACAGTTTTGAATTTTTTAATGTAAAAAATGCAATTTTAATTTCTTTTCTAAAATCGAACGGGATATGAAAGGTGTTGCTTTATTGTAAGAAGAGCGTTTGAGTTTTTTAAAAGCATTGATTTTTAACGGAGCTAGAAAACTTTTAATATTGAGTGATTTTAGTATAGGGTAGCCAAAAAGATATGCACGCAACTGTAGTTCTTTGGTTTTGTCAAAAGTTAACGAATAGTGGTATTTGACATAACATGATAAATAGGTAGACCAACATGCTAAAAAGCAAATTGAACAAAAGTTAAGAAAAACATTAACATTTATTTAAAATTTTAATAGATCAACAGTTTGGCACGCAGTAAAGTCGTTACCTCGGCCAATCACCAAACTTAAGCACAAATTGTCGCAGATAGTACCCTGACGGATAACTGCTTTTTTCTGCGATGACTTAGTGCAAATATCGAACGAAGTAAGTGGATGCTATCTCCTTTTGCTACTTGATTACGGGATTGATTGCTTGCGTTAGAAGTCTATTCATTTTCTGTAACTAAACAAAACATAATTACTATAATAATGCGTATCTATTGATACCTTATATTTTCCATTTTGCAATTATAATTATTAAGATTTCTACATAGTAAATATTTTTTAATTTTATTTTATGTATACTTTAAAATGATGTATTCTATATCTATGCAAAGCGACTATAAAAAAAGAATGCAATTTTATATTTAAATATACATTGAAAAAAAATCATTTGATGTAATTTTATCCTTGTCTTGGAGAATTCATTCTACTAAAGCAGTAAACAGGGGCTTTTGAATTTATACCGCCGCTTTAGCCACTTATGGTCTGAAACGTTGCAAAAAGAGCTTACTTTTGGTTCTGAAAAAGGTGGCTTAATCTCATTGCAAAAGTCCCTTGAGCCCAAAACAACCCCTTATCCGGTTATTCCCTTTTAATTGCGTAACGATTATATTTTTGTTTATAAATTAACGTAGAACGAATTAACAACTAAAATTTTATTTTTTAATTAAATTCGGAGTAGCTCACAGATTAATTTTTCTTGTAAATTAAATGTAATGAAATAAAAATTTTATTATAAATTCGCATTTCTTTTTTAATAGGAGAAAGGATTTGTTTTATTAATATTTACCGTACTATGTTTGCCGAAGCCTAATTTTGAAGATTATAAGAATTATATCTCTTATTTATGTATGATTTTATATAGTAATGGTAAATTTCTAGTTATAGAAATAAAAATTATTTGCGGTTCATTAGAAATGAGAGTTTTATTATTAATCACATACCCCTTCTAGGGGCACTAGGCATAAGTAATTGATTTGCAGACAGTGCATCTGGAAAAAGAGAATGATAATTTACTACAGGTACATAAGCAGCAGTTATAACTCGACCGGCAAACCATCTTCCATGTAAAGAGTTGACTGCAGCTACGGCAGTAGCAATAGATGGACATTTGACGTATACATTTCCTTGAGGTGAAGCTTGATCTACATAAACATGTAACACACCTCCATGTTTATTACACTCTTCAATAACATCATCTCGGATTTCTTTTATCCAAGTCACATTAGTTTCGCTAAAAAAATATGTTTATTGTTAAAAAAATTAATATACTTCAAATAATTTTACAATTACAGTTTTTATATCTTCTTTAAAAAAAATGTATTTTAAAGGCAAAGGAAATTTTGGAAAGGACCAGTACCTTTTACGAGATTATAATTCGTTGCAAAAGGGGTACTATTTTCATTGTTGATTTTATACATTTTACGTGAAATGCTTTTCGTAATCAATTATTTATTTTGTATGCATGGTGACAGACAACATTTTTAAATTTAGGTAGGAAAATTAGTGTTTTGAATGGGAATATTGGAGCATACTATATGTTAAATTTATCTTGTGAAAAAGTAATATTAAATTTACTGCATTAAATACAAATATATAGTCAAACAAATATAAATACTATAAAATTATAATTAAATTTTATGACAAATAAAATTGAATCAAGTTCACATTAAAAAACTTTGCTAAATGCGACTAAATAAGACTTCTCTCAAAGCAACATTATATTCAATAGAAAGTATATATATATACTTATCACCTAACCCCTTTATGGAGCCCAACCCTGTATATTAGTACCTATGCTCAGAGTTCCCGGCACAATAAGGAGGCAAGGGCGGCGCTGTGCGCCGCCATTGTCTTCAATAAAAACATTCCTCAAAGTATTGGCTAACACCACAATGCCTGCGGCGCCCGCTTTTGTTTCCACAGAATTTTTCAGGAAATTTACTTTTGAACTCTCAAAGTCGAAACTCTAAATCGGGCTCCATAAACCGGGTTGTAGTGAATGTTTATGGAGCCCGGGCTCCATAAAAGAAAACGGGCTCCATAACACTAGTAAAAGAAGCTTAGGTTTTTCTCAAAATTGGAATACAGAGATTTCAAAGTCGCTGATCACAATTTTGCTACAAGACTTTCTAAATTCAAAATGACGGATCCAATTTGACAGTTATAACTCTGGAAAAAGCTTAGATTTTGCTGAAAATTGGTACACAGGGATATTCAAGGCCGCTGATCAAGATTTTGCTATTGGACTATCGAAAATCAAAATAGTGGATCCAATATGGCGGTTAAATGGTATGCAAGCGATTTCGAGGTCGCTGATCAAGATTTTGCTATTATACGTTCGAAAATCAAAATGGCGGATCCAATACGGCGGTTACAAATTCGAAAAAAGCTTACCTTTTGTTTAACTTTGGTATACAGGGATATTCGAAGTCGCTGATCAAGTCTTTCTATTAGACTTTCGAAATACGAAATGGCGAATCCAATATGGCTGCCAAAATTTCGAAGGAAGCTTAAATTTTGCTTTAAGTTTGTATACGGGAGTTTTTGAGGTCGATGATCACGATTTTGCTATCAGACTTTCAAAATTCTTAATGGCTGATCCAATACGGTGTTTGAAAATTCGAAAAAAGCTTAGGTTTTTCTCAAAATTGGAATTCGGAGATTTCAAAGACGTTGATCACGATTTTGCTATCAAAATGGCTTTCGACATTCAAAATGGCTGATCCAATATGGCGGTTGAAAGTGTGAAAAATGCTTAGATTTAGCTCAAAATTGTAACACATGGATTTTCGAGGGCGCTGTTCACGTTCATGTTATCAGACTTTCGAAATTCAAAATGGTGGTATCAAGTTCGAAGGAAACTTAAATTTTGCTTAAAATTTGTATACTAAGGGTTTCACGACACTGATCAGGATCTTACTATCAGACTTCCAAAATTCGAAATGGTAAATCCAATTTGGCGATTGAAAGTTCGGAAAAAGTTTAGATTTTGCTGAAAAGTGGTATGCAGAGTCTTTCGACGTCGCTGATCACGATCTTGCTATCAGACTTCCGTAATTCAAAAGGTCTGTAAAAAGTTCGACGGAAGCTTAGATTTTGCTTAAAATTTGTATACAGGGGTTTTCGAGGCCGCTAATCAGAATATCACTATAAGACTTTCGAAATTTAAAATTGCGGATCCAATATGACCGTTAAAAGTTCAAAAAAAGCTTAAATTTTGTTGAAAATTGGTTATGTAATACTCTAGTTTAAACTATTTCTTTTAATCTTAGAATAAAAACTAATAAATAAATAGTTCACCAACTTATGAATGGGGGTTGGCGGCGGGGCGAGCAGGAGGGTACCCCCTAGTGTATTTATATATATATATATATATATATATATTAATGTTTTATGTTAGTTTCCAGGACATTCTAGATGTTTAACGTTGGTTTCGGGGACATTTGTTAGTTTTGGGGACAGTCTCTGAATCTACATATGTTTAACGTCAGTTTTGAGGACATCGGCCGGCCCCCATAAGAGACATTATTTCTTTAGTCACGTAAAGGTATACAGTAACATGGGGCCCTGGGAACTAACGTTATACAAGTTTATATATATATATATATATATATATATATATATATATATATATACACGCACAAACTAGAGGGAACCGCCCACTCGCTCTGCTCGTTAATCCCCGATCTGGTCTTTTAAGGAGGGAGTAAACTTAAAGACCGACCACACATAGCTCAAAATAAATTAGGTTCGTGTTCAGCCCAAAATCTTCCTGTAATTAAAATCTAATAACAAATGTTTTAAAATTATATCTATATACAAAAATTGTGTAAATGTGTTGTGTATCATTTCCAAGCCACCCAGGGGGTAGATAGAAAGGTGCGTTTTTTTTGTAGGTATCCACCTCTGTAATAATTTTACATATTCCAAATTTATATTATACTAGAATGTTAAGCGCACGACGCACAGTGTGGCAGAACCAAGAAAAAGTGGTCAAAATTCCGCTTCCACTCAATTTTGCATAAAAAAAATATTTGACAGCATGTTTTGCTTCGTTATTTAGTTATCTTTGAGTCACCGTTTCCCCTGATATGTCCAGATTTGTTTATAAACATGTTATTAATGTATTTCCATGCGTGTATTATGAATTCGATTTAACTCGTAGACTCGACTTATTCTCACATTTAAGAATCACGAAAACTATAACATCTAAAGCTATATTTTGCTTATTTTTATACAAATATATAATATATATAATCAGCTCAATCACACACATATGTGTGTGTGTGTGTGTGTGTGTGTGTGTGTGTGTGTGTGTGTGTGTGTGTGTGTGTGTGTGTGTGTGTGTGTGTGTGTGTGTGTGTGTTCCTATATTATATAGTTGTAAGAGGCTTGCATGCGACTCAACCTCTCCTCCCTCCTCCCCTCGGCCCCTCCTCAGCTCCTCCTCAAAATAAGGTGTAACAAATTATTTGCAGAAACGGGCCACCGAGCGCACGCGGTGCCTTTTTTCGCGTAAAAGGCGCTCTGTTTAACTCGCTCATAATCGTATGCTGAATCTTTGAAAAAAAAAACGAAGGCCCTATATCGATAGATTTTTTTCTGCTCTTTCCAATTGCGCCATTGTTTTTATTGCGAAACGCGTTCTTCCGGACGAAAACTCGAGTTGAATATTGAAAGCCATTTTTCTCAAAGTGTATCATGTTTTCTTTTTCAAAATAAACTACACCATTGGAAAGTACAACTCTTAAACTTCAAAACCCTATCTTGGAGAAGTTGGAGAAATAAAGGGTTTAAAAGTAACAACATGAAAAAGACAACGCCGAGGGTCCGCGCGAGCCCCTCGCGCCCGTGCGTACGGCACGTTTAAGTACACGCTCTATTCAATTCGCTAATAATCGTGTACCAAGTCTCTGAAAAAAGAACTAAGGACATATATCGATAGATTTTTTCCTGCTCTTTCCAATGGTGCTATTATTTTTATTCCGAAATGCTTCCTTCTAGTTGAAAATTCCATTTGAATGTTTAAACTTTATTTTTTTAATAAAATATCAGCCTTTTCTTCAAAATGAATTATGTTCTTCAAAAGTAAAATATTATATTTCACTATAAAATATTATATTTTTAAGTTGAAACATGAAAAGTTCAAAAATAGTAAAATCAAAAAGACAGCGGCTGCCCGAACTTTTTACGCTATGCTCAAGGGCGAATTAATACACGCGATGTGCTATTTCGCCCTTTCTTTTTTGTAAATATAAAATGTTTTGTAACTTACAATGCCAATGCGTGGACATAATTTTGTGGATCTAATTGTAACAGTTAGTATAATATTACAATGAACTTTGTTCATTTATATAACAAAATTGGAAAAACATAATATTTAAACATAAAAATATCCATGAACGCACTGAAAGCAGTGAAACAGAAATTTAAAATAACCTTATAGATTGTTTAATCTGGCATAACAATATTACCCTTTCCTTAAAATTCTAATTTTTCTACATTTTTTTGATTTTATAAGAATTGTCCTTTTTGCGACATCCGCTTCTTTCTTTGTTTGAGTTTTAAGTACTTTTTCTTTTTTGATCGGTGGATATAATTGAGAATCTTCTGACGCAGAAAATCTTTTAAGTTCTAACTTTTTGGCATCATTTAATCATTTAATACAATGAAACAATTGAGTTCCAGGTATTGTCTTAGCTGAGGCTAGCCTGTTTTGTAGCTTTTCTGTAGCCATTAAGTAATCGTCTTTTGATGAAAAAAAGCACTCAATATTTTTGAAATACTCAGTTGCCCATTTGTATAAATCTTGGGGCGTCAATATATAATTGTCGGATACTTTCCGTAAACTTTCTCGTCTGGCATTGCTTTTCACGGAAGCATCTATTCCATCACATGCATTTTTTCCGTGGGCTGTTGCATGAAAATGCCACTCAGCATCAACAGCAAAATCATCATAATTGAAGGTAGCTTGGTGCTTGCCATCTAGCGGGCACTTCGGGTACTAATCCGGATCAGAAGCATTTCGGAATAAAAATAATAGCACCATTGGAAAGAGCAGGAAAAAATCTATCGATATATGTCCTTAGTTCTTTTTTCAGAGACTTGGTACACGATTATTAGCGAGTTGAATAGAGCGTGCACTTAAACGTGCCGTACGCACGGGCGCGAGGGGCTCGCGCGGACCCTCGGCGCTGTCTTTTTCATGTTGTTACTTTTAAACCCTTTATTTCTCCAACTTCTCCCAGATAGGGTTTTGAAGCTTAAGAGTTGTACTTTCCAATGGTGTAGTTTATTTTGAAAAAAAAAACATGATATACTTTGAGAAAAATGGCTTTCAATATTCAACTCGAGTTTTCGTCCGGAAGAACGCGTCTCGCAAGAAAAACAATGGCGCAATTGGAAAGAGCAGAAAAAAATCTATCGATATAGGTCCTTGGTTTTTTTTTCAAAGACGTAGCATACGATTACGAGCGAGTTAAACAGAGCGCCTTTTACGCGAAAAAAGGCACCGCGTGCGCTCGGTGGCCCGTTTCTGCTGGACGCTCCCATATACCTTAAGCAATCAAATAATTTGTTACACCTTATTTTGAGGAGGGGCTGAAGAGGGGCGGAGGAGAGGAGGGGGGAGAGGTTGAGTCGCATGCAAGCCTCTTACAACTATATAATATAGGAACACACACACACACACACATACACACACACACACATGGTGTACGAATTCACTACACCCTCAATAAAAATTATAATTTTTCATTTATTTTATACTATTATTGAGTATATTTTATATTGTGAATTTGAATACGTAAGAGCATATTCGCGTTAAAAATTTTGATTTAAAATCGTTTCTTTGATTTTATTTGTATTTTTATATGGATCAAATCGAAGCTTAATTAAATTTGATATACAATTTTTATTTAACTAATCATTAGAATCTCTTATCATCATTCAAATAATTTCTCCTTTACTTTATACTGTTATTGCGTATATTTTATATTGAGAAATTTGGTTTTTGAATATATATTTAATAAATATATGCAATGTATTATATTTACTTATATAACTCAATTTTTTTTAATTATCAAGAATTTATTCCCAAACAATATTTTCAATTTCTAATGAATTTTCTAAATTATTTTGTATATATATATTGTCACGGCCTGCCGTACCGACGTCGAGTATAAACCGTAGTTGAAGTAACTCATGCGCGCGAACGCGAGATGGCGCGTCGATGCAGAATCTGAGCTGCATCGACGTGATCACTAGCGGACCGCGGCGAGCGACGGCCATCTTATATTTCGCTACGGTATTCTGCAACCGCTTTTCTTTTCACTCCACCTTGTTTCGCCTGTTATTAAAAGAAGACTCGTTCGTTCTTTTGAAGAGAAGTACCGTGTCAGAGCGCGAATCACGAGAGTTTTGCTCGTGATATACAAAAATAGTGTATTGAAGTACTTCTGCGGTTTTCGCGCGTTAAAGTGCAAAGTTCAAGTGCGACAGGCTAGTATCACCTGCCGCACTCAAACCACTTAGTGTCTGGAGGAAGTAATAGCACTTTTCGTGTCCGCTCCACCGCAGCATCAAGATTTTTATACCACTCAGGAAGTAAGACCAGACACGTCCGAGACCGATCAACTACTTGAGCCGTTGCTAAATTGGGTAAAAGGTAAGCGTGCACGCATTCTTCCGCGCCGCGTATTAGCTCCGCGTAACTGCTTGTCTAGGCTCGTCGTACCTGGACATCGGCTTCGAGTAGGCGTTCTCGTGCGGTGAGAGCAAGTGCGAGGAGAGAGTGTAGGCATCGGGCTTGCACTTCATCAAGGTTAAACGCGAGGTCAAACCATCGGCTTTTTCAAAGCCGGTGAGTGCGCACAACAGGTGCACACACGTGTAAACCCGCCGTCTGCCCTCTCTCTCACACTTATACGTGTGTGCGTCGCGCGGCGATCGTGACTGCTCTCACACTTCGTCGTTTTACTCGGTGAGCGCGCGCGTAGAGTACCGCAGACTTGAGGCGTATTATACCTCACGTGCGCGGCGTAAATTACCGCGAGCGTGACGTCAGTCTCCGAGGCAGATGACGTCAGAGGTAACGTGCTGGCGCACCGTTTAGATAGGGAATACGCAAACCTGAATTCATTTCTTTTATATTTCTGATCCATTATCACACCACAACTTCTTTTATTTAATAAACAATAGCCTTTTATTATTAACATTTAACCTCTCGAGTTATTATTTCGCGACCTAGTCATTCCCCGTTCCCCGCCGCCTCCGCGGACGTTACGTAAGAGAAAACGTATCGTTTCATCTGAGCAACCGGCACACGAACCAGTGAACGAGAGGAGAGTTCGAGTCACTGGTGAGGAACAAAGCGCAAGTCTTCGACTTGCGTGTTGCACGGTAAGTAACCAGATTAGGTGAACATTGCACGACGTTGTAGCGTCCGTTGCATAATCTGGCTATTACATCTCCGGGAGTTGAACCGAGAGATATGGAATTGAACCGCTAAGGTACGCAGGTGAAACGTGCCTTAGCCCGAAAATCCACCCAGTGACAACTGATAGTGAAGGCTATTATAGACAATACCCTCAGGGGATTTGAACCAGAGACAAAGAATCGAACTGAGGGGTAGATTCGAACCCGCGGTGACCTGGCTGGCATTTAATTTTTTTTACAGAGTAAAAATTGTAAAACAGCTGAAAAACAGTGACAAACCAGTAATTCCTGCTAAATCGGGATCAAAGCACCAATTACTGGCAAATTAAAAAGAAAACCAATCAGGGCATTTTGAAACCGAGCGACTGGTATCTAACCCTCTGCAACTCGAAGTGAAATTCAGAGTGTGGAGGTTAGGTAGAACTATAATATATTATAAATTATTTATATATATTTATTTATTGATTTGTAAATTAAGAGAAATACCAGTGCGCCTTAGGGAACGATCCCTTAAATAGAAACCGCACACACAACCACACTCTGAAATACACATTCAAGCGCGTGTAAAGAAGACTACAAGCGAAACAAGAATTCAAAATGGCGCAGAATATAGAGGAAGCCATCGGAAATTGGTGTCAATGTTTGACAGCAAAAGAAGTAGACGATCATCTACAGACACTGAATTTAAAAACCAGCGGCTCCAAATTTATAAAGATGAACAGGATGTCGCAGTGGCTGCTTGGAATATACGAACCGAAGGATTTTCAAATGGAAGAAGGGCAGGATGAATATTCCCTGCTCATAAAGAGAGAAAACCTCCGGACCAGGTTCATTCAAGAACACAGCACGGAAGACCTTCCATCAGCATGGGAGAACATAACGGGTGAATCCATGGACGAACCACACCCGTTAACCATGCTGGCAAAGGACAATACGACAAGAGCCAACCTTGAGGCAACAAGGTTGGCAGTAAAAGAAATCGCGCCGCCACAGCCGACAGAAAAAGAAATAACAGGCAGTAAAACCACAGAAAATCCGAACCAACAGGACTCTGGCAATTTAGTAAACCAGAGTTCTGTGGTAGACGACACGACGCTGGCACAGTTTTCCGAGCCGATGGCAGCGATGACATCCGCATCCGGCATGAAGTTTCTGGTGCCAGAAGCATTTTTAGAGTTCTGCGGTAACATGATGCAGGAAAACAAAACATTGCGTGCAACCTGCGCAACACAAGGAGCAGCATCTAGCGCCAGGATGGAAGACGACCGGACCAGACAACGGAAGGAACACGTGCGCCTACAAGACACATATACGTGCCAGTACCCCGTCGATCCGCATCGAGACGGAGCATCGACCCCCCAGGCGCATTTAGGTGACAGGACCCAGTCACTGTTGGGTAACCGCGGCAGAACCTGGGGGGAGGGGAGAGGATTCTCGAGGAATGAAACCTCCGAGAACCTCGGCGCCAGTGGAGTCGAAGATTCGTCGTTAAGAAGGCGAACCTTCCCCATTGTTGACGTCGGACTCACAGTGTGAGGAAGTGGAACGTGTCGTTCTCTGGCAATAGAGGCCAGAGCATAGAAGCTTTCCTGGAGAAAGTAGAGCGTGCCGCGGATCGACTAGCCTGTCCGAAGCAAAGGTATTCCAGGCCTTGCCGGAACTACTAAAAGGCGTGACAGCTATGAGGTTCCAGGTAAAAAACACAAGTGTAACACACGGTCAGACTTCTGTTCGGCAGCTCGGCGTTGGTACGGAACCGGAAGAGGTTACCAACAACGCTTATTGATGGAAGCAACCGCCAGGACACAGGGAGAAGATGAACTCGCGAGAGATTACATAACCTGCCTCCTGGTTATTATAAGAAAAATTGAGCCGATACCGAACTTAGAAACGCAACTTGGCATGCTCGATCGAAACTTGAGGCCGGAACTCCAAAGGTTGGTGAGGAGAGCCGATTTCAAAGATATCGACGAGTTACAAGAGATGGCGAGGGAAGCCGAACTAACTCTCGATATGGAGAAAACCTTCCGCCCTCCACCACCTCCGGAATTGACTATGTTCCCTGAAGCAGCCTATAAGTCAAGGAGTGTGAAACCTGCGAAGCCAAAAATCTCCGGAGTGAACTCTGGAGAGTACAATGGCCTCGCAGGCAAAGAAACCTTGACGGATCAGTCGATACTGACCGCTATATCGAGGTTAGAGGCCGGACTGAACGAGTTACGCAGCAAACAAAACGCTCGTACATCCGGCCAAAACCGAAGGAAGAAAGGTGAAAATCGCCACGAAAAACACAAACCGTCACCGGCGAACACCCCTAGAGAGAAAGAGAAAGAGAACCGAACATTAACCGGTGACGGTAAGAAGAGCGATACCGGCGGAGGACCCGAGCGTAAGAGCGACAAACCGGCCGGATCCATAACGTGTTGGGGCTGCGGCAAAATAGGTTACCATCGCTCGTTTTGCCCCGACTGTTCAGGAAACGAGAACCGGCGAGATTGAATGGGTCCAAATCCGCCGAGACCACTCTAGAGGCTCAGAAAGAGTCGAGGAAGAAGGACGACATACCAACCGACCTGGTGGCAGCTTCCAGTCAGGTCAAGGCTGAACAATGTCCAGACGAAGAGAAAATCGGACAACGGAACGACTCCGTGAAGGAGCTAGAACCTAGCTCCAATCAAATTCCTGTACAACCCGACGAGCTGCGTTGGTGGGTACAGGTGGGGATCGGAGGGTTCTGCATTCGGGCACTATACGATACTGGAGCCTCGAGAACGGTGATGGGATCGTTAGGACTGCAACTAGCTACCGAATGCAGACGTACGTTCCGGCCAGCTATGGGAGCAGGCGCCAGAGGTGCTGGCAACAACCCGCTCCGCGTAACGGGACATGTGGAACTCCCGTTCGAGTTGGGCGGGGTCAAACGAGACATACTGGTTTCAATAATACCAGAACTGGAAGTTGACTGTTATGTCGGTTCCAATTTCGTCCGCGTATTTGAGACAACGCACGACCCCGTAGAGAACAGGCTGATAGTGGGAAGATCCGGTCAGAGTGTAGGACTGGAATTAGCCTGTGTCTCTCCGTCAGATCCAAATGATCCAATACAGATCAGGATCGCCTCCATCGACACGATGGAAGCTTCTTCAGCGGGTCTCGCCGATACGCTGGAAGAACACCAGCGCTTACAAGCTCTTTTAACAAGAGTATTACCAGCAGCAGACGCTCCACTCGGCTGCACTGATTATGCCGAGCACGAGATAGACGTTGGCAAAACTCGACCAATCCGGCAGAAACAATACCCGATTTCCAGAAAATTGGAAGAGGAAATGCATCGACAAGTTCGAGAGATGCTTGCAGCCGGATTGATCGAGCCTTCGTCGAGCCCCTGGGCCAGTCCTGCTTTCATGGTGCCGAAAGCTGGCAATAAACATCGTATGGTGATCGACATGAGAAAGGTGAATGCCGCCGCAAAGGGAGATGCGTATCCGCTGCCAAATATGGATCAGATCCTACGGAAGCTCCAAGCCGCCCATTATATATCAACCTTAGATCTGAGCAGCGCATACCATCAAATCCCTTTGAAAGAAGAATCGCGGGAGATTACGGCATTGTCAATACCCGGTCTGGGGTTATTTCAATTTAAAAGAATGCCATAGGGATTGTCGAACGCAGGAGCCACCTTTCAGCGCATGATTGACAGAGTCATAGGGCCTGAACTAGAGCCATACGCGTCCTCTTATTTAGATGTCATCATCATCGTAACAGAGACTTTTGAAGAGCATCTAGCGATGTTAGAACGCGTATTGGCAAGAATCAATGAGGCAGGCCTCACGATCAACCGAGAGAAGAGCGTATTTGGTAGATCTGAGTTAAAATATCTTGGTGTTCTCGTTAACCGAGATGGGTTTAGACCAGACCCAGATAAGATAGCTCCGGTTATGCAATACCCTGCGCCTAAGAACCTAAAACAGTTAAGGCGATTCCTCGGTATGGCATCGTGGTATCGGAAGTTTCTTCCCGATTTTGCCACGATCGCCGACCCTCTCACACGCCTAACGAAGAAAAACTTCAGATACGTGTGGGAAGAGGAACAACAACAAGCCTTCGACCACATCAAGGCACTCATAGCCTCAGCTCCGGTCCTACACCGTCCGGATTTCGCTTCGCGCTTTGTCATACAAACTGACGCAAGTGACTCTGATTTGGGGGCAGTATTGTTCCAGGTGATAGACGGCCAGGAGCGAGTCTTGGAGTTTGCGAGTCGCTCGCTCTCTAAAGCTGAGCGAAATTACTCAGTAACAGAAAGAGAGTGTCTTGCGGTGTTATGGGCTATCGAGAAGTTTCGGGCATACGTAGAGGGATATAATTTCCTCGTGGTGACCGACCATAGCAGCCTGTGTTGGATTCGGTCACTGCGTAGCCCGACAGGTAGACTAGCAAGATGGTCGCTTAGGCTGCAGATGCACAACTTCGAAGTTGAGCATCGCAAAGGGAGTCTCAACTGCGTGCCGGATATATTATCGAGAATGTATGAAGAAGACGAGGACGAAGAACAACCAGTCGTAGGCGCCGTCTCGTGGGCAGTAACCACGAAAGACGAGTGGTACCTCGGCTGGCAGAAAAAGGTATTAGAAGAACCTAATACTTATCCTAGGTGGAAAGTATTAGGCGGCCAGCTATACATGTATCGTCCAAATCAAGATATCGAGGAGGATTTAGGCGTAGATGACGATGCATGGAAACTGGTAGTTCCTGAGGAGGAAAGGAAGAAAGTTCTCTTGGAATGTCACGACGATTCTACTGCTGGACATCTCGGAAGGGAGAAGACCTTCGCGAGAGTATCCCGATATTATTACTGGCCGAGATACTACAAGTCAGTAAAGGAACATGTCAGAACATGTTTGATATGCCAGCAGTGCAAGGTAGAACAAAGGCCACCCCTCAGTTTGATGGGGCGGCGAGTTATTCATAAGCCTTGGAAAGTCGTCGCGGCGGATATAACGGGTCCTTTTATCCGGAGCAAGGCCGGATTTGAGTATATCTTGGTCTTCCAGGATTTATTCACTCGATGGGTAGAGTGTATTCCTATCCGGAAAGCCAACGGTAAGACTATCCGAAAAGAGTTGAAGAATAGGATAGTATTACGATATGGCGCACCCGAGGTCTTCCTTTCCGATAACGGAACCGAATTTAAAAACAGGATAATAGACCAATATCTAGACGAGATAGGGGTTTATCACTCTCATACTCCACCTTACCACCCTCAAGGGAATCCGGTGGAAAGAGTTAATAGAACCCTTAAGACCAGTATTATGGCATTTGTGGAGGGAAACCATAATACTTGGGATGAGAAGTTACCTGAACTAGTGTTCGCGCTAAATAATGCACCCCATAGCGCCACTGGTAAGTCGCCAGCCTTGTTAAATTATGGCAGAGAGCCAGTGCCTCCCGGGACTAAGAGGAGGGAGCAAGATCAGGTAGTAGAAGAGACTGCTGTTCAAGAGGACGAAGACGCCTGGTTAGAAAGGATGAAAAATCTCAGCAATATGCTAAATGATGCTGGTCATCGTTCAAGAGAAGAACAAGAGAGGCATGCTGAGATATATAACGCCAGGCGGAGAGAACCGAAGTTCGAGGTCGGAGATCGCGTGTGGAAGAAGAATCGCGTGTTATCCTCGGCAGCTCAAGGAGTGATGGCGAAGTTGGCACCGAAATACGTTGGCCCTTACGAGATTTTGGAGAATAAAGGGCCCAACACGTACAAACTGGTGGATCAAGAAGGAGATGTTGAAGACCTGGTCCATGCAGAACACTTGAAGCCATACTTCGCTGGAAAAGAGCCCGAGGATAACGAGGAAACACATGAGCGCGATATAATGAAGGAGAGGATGACGTCGCCCAACCACCGGGGGAAGAAGAAGAAATGGCGAAGAGCGACCCGCCACTTGCGAGAACACAGCCGCCAGCCGGGCGCTGGGCAAAATCAGGACGAGGTTGGCGTGACAACGCTAGCTCGCGGGAGAGGTAGGCCGAGAAAGACTGCGATAGTCACGAGAAGGCCAGGCGAAATTTCTCCTGCAACGACCAACCCCGTTCCTGTTGCGAGCGAGCCTCCAAAACGACCTCGTGGCCGACCGAAAGGTTCGCAGAATCGCGTACTAACCTCCGACCCCATCTCGACGTCCCCCAGGAGAACACGCGCGAATCCGAACTACGGTTCCCGAGGATAAACGCTATCTTCTCCTCTGTCCACAGGATGAGTCTTGGACAACTGAACCAGCAGCAGCTCCTCGAGCTGGTAGGCCAGCTGCTGGCACAGGCGCAGCTGATGCCTCCGACACCTGGCTGGATAAAACCAGGTGCCGGAATACCTGCCATTTTAGGAGGAGTCGCGGAGGGATCGTCCTTAACTATCGAGGAACTACCGGCAGGGGAGCCAGTAGTTCCACCACCAACACGGTCAATCCTGCGTCGGCCAAAGACCGAGACAGATGTTGCTACTCTGGTACTTAGCCAGAGTAGCCAGATTGAAGAGGAGTCGTGGGCTCCACAGGTAGTGGAGCCTGTGGAGTCGGAAAAACGGAAGAGTTGGGCCAGTGAAGAGAGCCTCGCCCACGATACTCCGCAGATAGAGGAGCCTGCGGAGAATAGCGAGTCGTGTGAGTTGTCAGGTCGCTCCCCCATGTCGGTCGCTTGGATGAAACTCGAAGCCAACTTGGTAGCATCTCGAGAGCTATCCCAGTTGGCTAGAGAAAAGGAAGAGGCCGTCATGAAGGAGTGGGATAACATTCACGATTATGAAGGGGCGAGGGTCCACTCCGAAAAGTAGTTTAACCTGGTCCTGGGCCGCAAAGAAGAGCTCACGGCGGTAGTCGAGTTTCGCCGACAGTGAAACGAGAGTAGGGCTCGCGAGGCTCGCGAAAGTCGTGAAGCCTTGGAGAAAGCTCGACGCCTCCGCGAAGCCAAAGAAAAGGAGATGGCCCGAGTCCAGGCCGAACTCGCGAGGGCCAGGGCAGAAGAGGAAGAAGTAGCCAGGGGTAGGAGGAGGCCTACCCCTGGTGCGACAACAGTACCCGTAAAGGACTCCCGTCCGGGCAGACCGAAGAGCCGCCAGAGGAGTAAGTCTAGGAGAAGGCCCTCTAGGGGTCGCCCTCAAGAACAGGCACCCGCTCCTGCGGGATCTACCAGGCCCCCGAGGTCCCTTTCTTCTGGCCGGCGTCTGCCCGGAGAACCACGACGACCGAGACCGTGCTTCTTTTGCGGGCACCTCAACGTCCGCCACCCAGCTACCTGCCCTGGAGCCGCGAATCATGACCCACTCAACCCGTTTTATTATCGGCAGAAACATCAGCAAAATTTCGGGTGATTAAGCGGCACCGATTATTTTTTTTTTTGTTATTATTCTTTGAATAAAATTTTTTTTTATTTTTCTATAAAAGTCGCATTCGCTTGAGTACTTCTAGAACCGTAGCCCTTTTCAGCATTAGCGACGCCGGATTGAATTGCAGAGTCCCATATCAGGAGATAAGTGACATCTGGGTGGGGGGTGTCACGGCCTGCCGTACCGACGTTGAGTATAAGCCGTAGTTGAAGTAACTCATGCGCGCGAACGCGAGATGACGCGTCGATGCAGAATCTGAACTGCATCGACGTCATGACTAGCGGACCGCGGCGAGCCGGCGACGGTCATCTTATAGTTCGCTACGGTATTCTGCAACCGCTTTTCTTTTCGCTCCACCTTGTTTCTCCTGTTATTAAAAGAAGACTCGTTCGTTCTTTTGAAGAGAAGTACCGTGTCAGAGCGCGAAT
Source organism: Torymus aiolomorphi (assembly GCA_036365515.1). Lineage (NCBI taxonomy): Eukaryota > Metazoa > Arthropoda > Insecta > Hymenoptera > Torymidae > Torymus > Torymus aiolomorphi. The sequence goes on along the minus strand of CM070875.1, from coordinate 149,248,034 downwards.
CACGAGAGTTTTGCTCGTGATATACACAAATAGTGTATTGAAGTACTTCTGCGGTTTTCGAGCGTTAAAGTGCAAAGTTCAAGTGCGACAGGCTAGTATCACCTGCCGCACTCAAACCACTTAGTGTCTGGAGGAAGTAATAGCACTTTTCGTATCCGCTCCACCGCAGCATCAAGATTTTTATACCACTCAGGAAGTAAGACCAGACACGTCCAAGACCGATCAACTACTTGAGCCGTTGCTAAATTGGGTAAAAGGTAAGCGTGCACGCATTCTTCCGCGCCGCGTATTAGCTCCGCGTAACCGCTTGTCCAGGCTCGTCGTACCTGGACATCGGCTTCGAGTAGGCGTTCTCGTGCGGTGAGAGCAAGTGCGAGGAGAGAGTGTAGGCATCGGGCTCGCACTTCATCAATGTTAAACGCGAGGTCAAACCACCGGCTTTTTCAAAGCCGGTGAGTGCGCACAACAGGTGCGCACACGTGTAAACCCGCCGTCTGCCCTCTCTCTCACACTTATACGTGTGTGCGTCGCGCGGCGATCATGACTGCTCTCACACTTCGTCGTTTTACTCGGTGAGCGCGCGTGTAGAGTACCGCACACGTAAGGCGTATTATACCTCACGTGCGCGGCGTAAATTACCGCGAGCGTGATGTCAGTCTCCGAGGCAGCTGACGTCAGAGGTAACGTGCTGGCGCACCGTTTAGATAGGGAATACGCAAACCTGAATTCATTTCTTTTATATTCCTGATTCATTATCAAACCACAACTTCTTTTATTTAATAAACAATAGCCTTTTATTATTAACATTTAACCTCTCGAGTTATTATTTCGCGACCTAGTCATTCTCCGTTCCCCGCCGCCTCCGCGGTCGTTACGTAAGAGAAAACGTATCGTTTCATCTGAGCAGCCGGCACACGAACCAGTGAACGAGAGGAGAGTTCGAGTCACTGGTGAGAAATAAAGCGCAAGTCTTCGACGTGCGTGTTGCACGGTAAGTAACCAGATTAGGTGAACATTGCACGACGTTGTAGCGTCCGTTGCATAATCTAGCTATTACATCTCCGGAAGTTGAACTGAGAGATATGGAATTGAACCGCTAAGGTACGCAGGTGAAACGTACCTTAGCCCGAAAATCCACCCCGTAAGAATATGTTATCTGGATTTCTACACCTTGATAAAGCAATATATAATTGACCGTGTGAGAATAATTGCCTTTTGATGTATAACCCTACATAATCAAAACTTTGTCCCTGAGATTTATTAATGGTCACGCAAAATACTAATGTTAATGGAAACTGTTTTCTAGAAAGAATAAAAGGTAATGAAGAATATTCTCCTGTATTTAATGTAATTCTAGGAATAAAAACTCTATTACCTACTTTTTCTCCTGTTAATATTTCCGCTTCAATATTATATTTAAATAATGTGATTATTTTAAGTCTAGTACCGTTACGCAAACCTTTGTGTATACTCAAATTTCACATAACAATAGCATTAATTATTAAATCTAATTTATGAGGTGGCAAACCTTCATAAATATTTAATGAAATTTACGGACACCAGACGAACTTTTGTAACAGCATTTATTTAACAATTGCCAACGTTTCGGAAGTTTTATTACTTCCCTCTTCAGGACTTAAATATTATGCGTCACATTATGTTAGTTTATAATAGACGCATAATATTTAATCCCTGAAGAGGGAAGTAATAAAACTTCCGAAACGTTGGCAATTGTTAAATAAATGCTGTTACAAAAGTTCGTCTGGTGTCCGTAAATTTCATTAAATCATATACTATGAACGTTATCAACTACAAGAAAATTTCATAAATATTGTTGAATGTTTCTATTAGAAAAAGTAGATGAATGTTGTAGTCACTTTAATCAGCACCTTTATAAGTCGCATAATCTGCACTATAATAAGTCTTTTTATTACCATTTAATAACATTAAAATTTTTTCATTCAAAAATTTAATGTCTTCATTATGAGGTGCTAAAATAACACGATCATAATCGTTTATTTTAATAATATTTTTATGAATTTGTAAGCAAACATCGTTAGTTCTCCAATTATTAGGTATTATAAAACGATTTATATTACCGTCTCCAATTTGTAATAATAATTTCGAGAATTCATTATTCTGAACGAATATTGTGTTTTAATTTGAAAATTTTAAATAAAGGCCAAAGCTTAGAATACTTAATAGTGTCTTCAATTATAGCACTTCTAAATCCGTGTTTCATTACTTGGAGTCTTTATCGAAAATCACCTCCTAAAATTATTAATTTTCCCCCAAAAGGTAAATCGTTTGTACATAAATCTCTTAAAATTCTGTCAATAATTTCTAAAGCTTTTTTGGGTATCATAGATGCTTCATCCCAGATTACGACTTCTCTTTGTCTTAATTTCTTTTGATCTGATTCTAATTTTAAAAAAGAGTTTTCAATGCTATTTAAATCTAATGGCAATCTAAAGGTTCTATGAGTAGTCATTCCTTTGGGTAAGAGAATAGACGCTATAATATTTTTTCCTTTTGATAGAAAATAATAAATTAAAGATTTATATAAAAATGTTTTCTTGCTCCCCCATCCGAAAGTACGTACTTTCGGCCCGCATCTCCGAGCCGAAAGTTAACTTTCACACACTATTTTAGATCAACCGCGCGCTCTGATTGGCTGCCGAAATTTCCCGACCCGCTGCGTTTGAGCGCCCGCGCGCATGAACCACTCTGTCTCATGCGCACGGGTGACGAGAAAAAAGAGTTAGTTGAAATAAAAAGTGGTGTTGTTTGATCGTGGTCATTGTTTTTTTCTCCTGTTTTCTACACGTACTTACGAGTCGTATAGAAACAATTAAGTAAACGTGCGGACGGGAGCGTCCGAGGAAAAGATGTTTGTGCGGTGTGAAGGTTAGACACCTACACCCAATCGACATTGATTCGTATCGTTAGTGACCGTCATGCATAACCTTTTCAATTGTTTTCTCATTTCTTATGTATGTTAACGTTTAAAAGGTTATGCGTGACGGTCACTAACGGGCACGTTCGACACGAATCAATGTCCATTGGGTGTACGAAATAGACAGAGCAAAGTGCACGGATGACGAGAAAAAAGAGTTAGTTGATCAAACTTTAATGTACTTATTTCATCACTTTATTTCTTTCTTTTTTTAATGAATGTGTTTCTGATGCCCGCCCCGACCAGCAAAACCTCGGCTTCGCCTCGGTCTTGCAAATGTCGGGCGGGCATCAAACCATCCCTGCAACAGCGAAAATAGCAGACGTCCAAAAAACCAGCTCTCCACGCCGGGTCGAAAGAAAAAACAGTCGGTAATATCGAGCGAGCTACCCAAAGCGGCCGAGAGAGGCATTACTATCGAGCGGGCCGAAAGAAAAACTAACACTCAAACACAGCTAGCAGACGACAACGCAATTTTATTAATTATTTAACAATTGCAGAACGTACTTTCAGCCGGGGAGTAAGAAAAATAGTATACAATACTTGGACCGGAAATTGGATGTCTTAGGCGTTCGCCATGACGCCCTCGGCTTCGCCTCGGGCGCCATACCACGCACGCCCCGGAAATCCAATTTCCGGCCCACGTATCGTAATATACTATTTACCCAAATCTCCAGGACCATCTATAAAATTGATTTTATTTATATTTTTTATAAGTTGTTTGAAAATAAATTTTTGATCTTCATTTAATTTTGTAAACATATCTTCAAATATTTCCTTACTAATTGAAATTATTTTACTGTCGTATTTTATATCATTTATAATGAGATCAGGTTCAGGTAATCCAAAACCTGTACAAGATAAATCTTCCAACAATAATAACTTATTTATATGATTTAAAGCTAAGTTATCTTTTTTTTCATGAAAATCTTCACTAAAAAATTTTTTTTAATTTCCCAAATAACATTGGCTTAAATATTTTCTGTTAACAGAAACGAAGTAAAAAATTTACGTAATTGAAAAGGTAACGTGATGCGACATGCTTCTTCAAAAATTTTTTAAATTTGTAAATCGTTTTCTATTAAATCCATTGCAGTCGCAGCTTCTTTATGAGTATTATACGTTACATTTTCATATGAAATATTAATTTTAAAGCGAATCTTTCAGAATCTTTTGGAGATACTATATTTAAACGTCCAATGGCATAACATTTTTGTTCGCGTTCACGTTTTACCCAAACATTTTTTGCGTTAAATATATAATAATGAAGTATATTAACGTATTTTATATTATTTGCAAATTTATCATTTTCATTCAAGTCAAACCACGCTGTTAAAGTTGTTTTCCAATTATCAAGAGCATCTACTTCATTATTTTCTTCAAAAACAATTTTTTGTTGATTTTCTGTGTGAAGTGCTAAACGGATGACAGTATGACTCCTTCCACATAAGGGAAATTTTTGTAACTGCCATGCTGCTTCCATTGGGCTCAAGTATCGGCCATCAACATTTTTGTTTATGTATATAATCAAAAATGTATTTGATGCTTTGAATTGAAGCACAATATTCAATATTAATATGACATTTATATTTTTCTAATAAAAATTTATTGTAAGGAACTACCATTGAATTATCTACTGGAATAATTTTTTTACCTGATTTAAGTCGATATGTGTCTGAATTATTTGTCCATTTATATCGAGGATAACCATTTTTTTTAAATGCTGTTGACGATTGAAAAGGTTTAGGAAAATTTTTTTTACAAACGTCTTTACATTTATCGTAACACGGAGAATTTTCATATGTGCTCCATGTCTATGTTTTATAACTAATTTTTGTAATTTTGTATCATTATTAGAAAGTATCTCAGCAGAAATGTGTTTATTAATAGCTTCTGGTGTCATTAATTTATTGTTATGATCTAATGTTACTACAAGATGTGCATGCGGTAATCCTCTTTTCTAAAATTCAATAGTATACACATAAGCTAAAGCGTTTCCAAAAATTTGATGGTTTTCTATATCATCAAGTAAACAGTTAAATTTTGTGTAAAATAATCTAACTGTAATATTTGGTATAACATTGGGAGTAGCTCCGATAGGAAACGTTGTTAATACGTTTTTTAATTCTTTCCACTTAGGATTACACGTCATTGTTATAAATAAATCAGGTCGACCAATATTTCTTACTATTGCCATTGCATCTTGATACTGTTGCTGCATATATCTAGGACTACCTATGTAAGTCGCTGGTAGTACAAAAATATTTCCTAGTCTTTCTTTTTTTTCAAAATTTTCTGATATATTTAATGCACTATTCATAACATGATCCCTCAAAGCTTGATAACATACAGTATGTCATTTTTGTTGTTTCTGCCTAAAATAATTCATTCTATTGTTTTATATCATAATATAGGTATGTAAAAAGAATTGTTGGGTTAGTCTCCCTCCAAATAAAAGTGGATTGAAATTTTCTGAATTTGGTCTGTAAGCTAATCTACAATATAAGAATAGTGCTGTAATATTGTTAGAAGGTTATCTTCTGAATCATGTAGTTTTTTAGTATAACAAATACTCCAGCCTAAATCTCCTGAAGGAAAAAAATAATGGAAATACCATTGGGTCAATATGATCTGATAATTTACTTAAATATGTGTATTCTTTTTCATTTGAAATATTTTTCGGATAAACGCATAGATTATAATTATGAGGAATATTCCTGATTTGGAAACAATTATAGCTGCACATTCCGACGTTAATGGTTTAGCGTAATTATGTTTTTGATTATTGTTCTTACGAATAAAATATAATTTAAAATTTGAAAGTTTTTCTGTATTAGTTATTTCATGTAAATATTTATATTGTTTAGCATAAGGATTATTATTTACAACTTCAGTTAATAATTTTAAATGATCTTGAGTGAAATCTTTATGACTCTTTATTTTCATTTCAATTGTAGTATTGTCATCATACATATATATGTGTATATATATATATATATATATATATATATATATATATATATATATATATATATATATATATATATATATATATATATATATCATATATGAGGCGTTTCGCGTCAACTGCCCCAGCGCGGTTTTTGAGATATAAGATGTTTTGTAGGTTTCGAAGGTGAAAATGGAAAATTTCGGAAAAACTGCCTATATCATTGGAAAGCTGAGGAAAAAACACGTTGAAAACGCTTATCAAACAATTTTTTAAAGTACATTTTAGTATCACAAACATGAGTTTGAAATAGCACGATTTGGCACTCGCGCGCCGATTTGGGGCAGTTGACGTGAAACGCCTCATATATATATATACAATCATATGAACATGGACTTATACTGACAGCAATGTATAAGACCACGTGACCCCTCCGCATAAGTGTAATACCGTTTATACAAGTGTCTGCACAAGTCTTGCGTGACTAAAGAAATAATCTCTCTATTTATGCTGACGTCTGCATAAGTCGGTATCTGTCTGCATAAATCTATTTCAATTCCGGAAAGTGTCTGCATTACTAGCGTTTCATATATATATATATATATATATATATATATATATATATATATATATATATATATATATATATACACACACACACACACACACACACACACACACACACACACACACACACACACACACACACACACACACACACACACACACACACACACACACACACACACACACACACACACACACACACACACACACACATATATATATATATATAATATATATACACTTATCGGGGTTTATGTAGCCCAAGACTTTATATTAGTACCTACAGTCCAGAGTTCCCTATTGAAAGTGACTAAAGAAATAATGGACCCTGGGGTTATAGACTCTAGGTCGGACCGCATAAACCCCTATATTTAGAAATATTATGAAGCCCGGGCTGCATAATCAAAATCGGGCTCGATAAACACCTATATATAAAAAAACGGGCTTTATAAACCCCTTTCGAGAAATGTATAATATATATATATATATATATATATATATATATATATATGTATATATATGCATGAAACTGCACCTTCGTCTTCGGATAAGGGTAATCTGAGAGTCAAAGTACTACCCGACCACTAATACAAATACATCCGCTCTTAAAAACCACATGAAAATGGAAAAAATAGAGGAAATAGTTTCAAAAGCGCCTACAAATGTTGAGCTCCCTAGCTGTTTCTTAGTGAATTTACAGCAGGACGTGGTTCCTACGAACCGCGACACTGCTAGCACAGGTAAAAGTGGGAACAGCTCCCCGCTGGATGTGGGCCAAAAGGTCCGCGATACTGAGGGGACTGTGACCAAGAAAAAGAAAAAGAATAAAGGAAAGAAACCCTGCGGGGCGGAGAGACAGAGGAGGCTGCTGGCCAAACGGAAGGGAGATAGTGGATCGCTGATCCCTGCCGCTGGCTCATCGACTCTCAGTGGATCCGTCCCAAGTGAAAAAAGTCTCTCTGGAAAGGGGCTGATCGGGATCGGCGGATCTGGTGGGTCGGGGGACGGTGTCAAGCTGACCCCTGCCAAAAGGAGCCGCGACTCCGATAGCTCCACCCCAAGAGAGATCAAGAAAAGATCAACTGAGGCGGGGTGTCCGACCTATAGTGAATCGGTCGCCACTCCCCTTAAGATAGCGGTTATTCCGCAATCCTATCCAGAGGACCGCCTCAGCGAAGAGCAAGGCAAGGTGGTGCTAGCGTCCGTGGAAAACGCCATGGACGAGGCACGAGAGGACAGCTACTTCCCGTCCTTCTTGAACAACTGGTTCTGGAGGGGAGCACGTGTGTTCCACTGCAGAACGCCGGAGGACGCGAAGTGGCTGAAGGATAAAGTAGGAGGCTGTGTACCCTGGGCGGGTGCTAGCCTTAAGGCGGTAGAGATGGGGGACCTCCCAAAGCTGTCCAGGGTCACAATATATGTCCCTGGTAAGCACGATGCACGGACGGTCCTGAAAAGGCTATCCCGGCAGAACCCAGGCCTGAAGGTGGATACCTGGCAGGTCAAGGGCTCCAGGGAGGTCCCCGCAAAGAAAAGCGACTTAGGAGTAGAAACAGCGGTGCGCGTCACCATGGAACCAACGGAGGTCGAGGCGCCAAATCGCATCGACTTCCTACCATACTGTGGTGGCTTCAGAGCGCACTGCCTGGTATGGAAGGATAAAGAAGAGGTAAAGGACGGGGGTACCACCGACAACATGGAAGTGGATACCCCTTCCTCCGACAAGGAAGAAAGGCAGGACAGGGACGCGGGCCTTCCGATAACAAACAAAGGCCCACGACCCCCAGGGAGGATAACCTAACGGATCTGTGACAAGATGGCAGCTCCTAAGGTAATCTTCACGCAAATAAACTTGCATCACTGCAAAAGCGCCTCGGCGGTACTAGCCAGACGCATGGCAAGGATGCACACATGCATATCGCTCGTCCAAGAGCCTTGGTTATATAAAACAAAGATTACTGGTCTGAGAGGGTGCGGTCAGCTGATATGCGGGAGGGTGGACAACTCTAGAGCCTGCCTCTTGGTTAAGGGCCTAAGAGTGGAAGCCATACCCAAGTACTCCTTACGCGACCTAGCGACGGCTAAGTTTTGGTACAAAGACGATAAAGGCGGCATGCGGGAAGTGGTTGTCGCATCAGCCTACTTCCCCTACGAATCGAACCTCTGCCCTATGGCGGAGGTCATAGAACTAATTAAATTCTGTGAGGATAAGGGGTGGGATCTGTTGTTGGGGTGCGATGCTAACGCACACCATCTGGCGTGGGGCAGCTCGGACACGAACAACAGGGGAGAGAAGCTCCTGCAGTTCTCCACCACCAACCTTGACTTCCTGAACAGAGGCTGTAAGCCTACTTTCCAAAATCATAATAGGGAGGAGGTCATTGACATCATCTTGGCTTCGAGGAACATGGGGAATGCGATTACGGGCGGAGGGTCTTGGACCAGATCTCTATGTCGGATCACAACCACATAGTTTTCGAAATCAAAAGTCGCAGCACAGAATCTAGACTCTACAGAAACCCGAGAAAGACAGACTGGGCCACCTATGTTGAAGAACTAGGGGCAAAGCTCAAGTCGTTCCCGGGTAGATATAGCAATCAGATGGAACTCGATCACTGCGGTGAGGTTCTAAAGAACATCATCGTTAGCGCTTTCGAAAACAACTGCAGATTACGTACGAAGCCAGTGCAAAAGGGAGCACCTTGGTGGAATCCCACACTGGAGACGTTGAAGAAAAAGACTAGAAGACTTTATAATAGGTCTAAGAAAACGAACAATTCAGCCGATAGAAAAGCTTTTAGAGACGCTCAAAGAAAATACAAAAAGGAAATCGAAAGAGCCAAAAGCAACGGCTGGAAGAATTTTTGCGAGAACATGAGCAGTGTCTCTGATACAGCAAGATTGTTCAAACTACTAAGACAACCGAAAACGCAAGGGCCAAATCTAATAAGACTTGGCACGGGGGAATGGGCGGAAGATGAGAGGTCGGCACTTGACTGCCTCTTGGACACGCACTTTCCCCAGCATGATACAGTCGCGATGGAACAGCATGAGCTAAGAGCCAGCGGTGCAGATTGGGAGCTAGCGCGACGAATCTGCGCCGAGGACCGAATAAGATGGGCGGTGAGTACTTTCGACCCCTTCAAGGCACCGGGAACAGATGGTATCTTCCCGGCGCTGCTACAGAAAGGACTCGATCTACTCGCATCTTAGTAAAACTTTTTCGAGCTTGCCTAGCGTTTGGGTATATACCAGAATGTTGGCAAGTGGCCAAAGTGGTATTCATGCCAAAACCTAGCATCGCACAGCACTCAAAGCCGAAAGACTATAGACCTATCAGTCTGACATCCTTTGTCCTCAAGACAATGGAGAGACTGGTAGACAGATACATTAGAGAAGAACCACTAGCAGCTCATCCCCTGCACGATAGACAGCACGCATATCAGACAGGTAAATTGGTGGATACCGCTCTGGCTGAGGCGGTGACTTTCGTGAAAAAGGGGATGAAGAACACAGGATTGGTTTTGGCTAGTCTACTTGACGTGGACGGTGCCTTTAACCATACCACGAAGGAAAGCGTTGTGAAGGGCGCCGAGGACCATCTGGTACCCAACACGGTTAGCAGACGGCTTTGGCGCATGCTTAGCTGCAGAAGAGTGAAGGCCCACTGGGGCTCGCACTCAGAAGAAAGAAAAGTAGGAAAGGGCTGTCCGCAAGGAGGAGTGCTGTCTCCTACGATGTGGTGCTTGGTGATTGATGAACTCATCAGACTACTGAATGAGGCAGCCTTCTTTGCCCAAGCCTATGCGGACGACATCCTTATATTAGTGAAAGCCGACGACGCACACGTACTTGCAGGACTAATGCAACATGCATTAGGCATAGTGCAAGCTTGGTGTGAGTCCGTCAGGCTGTCAGTGAATCCAGATAAAGTTAACATGATATTGTTCACTACCAGATACAAGGTCAAACCTATCGGGGGAGTGCATCTGGGTGGCAAACCCCTGAAACTGATAAATGAAGCTAAGTATCTGGGAGTGACGTTAGATTCCAAACTTAATTGGGAAAACACATGAAGTATATATGCGAGAAAGCTACCAATACCTATTGGGCCTGCAGGAGAGCTTTTGGTAACACCTGGGGTCTGTCACTAGACAACGTAAGGTGGATGTATGAAGCTGTCATCAGGCCCAGATTAACGTACGGAGCGCTGGTATGGTGGCAGAAATGCTCACTAAAAACTCACCAGAGCTCTCTAGACAAAGTACAAAGACTAGCAATAGGGGGCATAACGGGCTCTCCGAGCACTACGCCCCTTGCAGCCCTTGAACTAATACTAGGAATACCACCACTGCAAGCTTTTATCAAAGGCGAATCAAGCAAGAATTGGTGGCGCATTAGAGATATCATTGGGACAGGGGGAGGGCTTGACCAAGAACTTGGTCAGGTCCTACCCCCTGATATCGAAGCATCGGGGTGTGATAAAATAGGGCGAAGGATTATATTCCGGAAACCCTACAAAGTTCACATCTCCGACAGAGAAGAATGGGCCAACGGTACCCACCCCTACACCCAACCGGGCGTAGTGTGGTTCACAGATGGCTCCAAAAATGAGAATGGCGTGGGAGCGGGTGCCTGGGAGCAAGGCAGCTCTACGGAGCTGGTGTACACACTTGACTCTCATGCATCAGTATTCCAGGCAGAAGTAAGAGCCATAGCGGAGTGTGCTGCAGTGCAACTAACTAGGGGCAACTGGGGTTGCCTCATCACCATCTGCTCAGACAGCAAAGCTGCACTGATGGCCCTCAGCTGCACCAGCATTTACTCCAGGAAGTATTACATTGCATAGAGATCCTCACGGCCCTGGCCCGCAATAACGCGGTCACCCTGATTTGGGTGCCGGGGCATGTGGGGATCCGTGGGAACGAGAAGGCGGATCGCCTGGCGGGAAGAGGCGCTCGCCGGGTCAGAGCGACTCAGTGCTCGGTAGGCGTTCCGCCGAGTGAAATTAAGAAAAGAACCTCACTCTTAATGAGGGAGGAAATACTCAAGAAATGGCGGGAGTCGCCAGGTTTAAGGCAAGCCAAAAGAATCTTAAGTGACTCCCCGACAGAACAATGGCTTCAATACATAGGCAGGCTGAGTAAGCCTAGGCTAAGAAGGGTAGTGGGCTGGATCACGGGCCACTGGTGGGTCAGATACTATCTCTACAAACGCACAATTTTAAACGAAGGAAACTGCAGATGGTGTGGAGGGCCGGAGAAGTCAACCTTCCATCTCCTCTGCCGGTGCCCGGCCTTTGTGGGTACTAGGCGGGGGATGTGGGGGGAATGCTTCCTTTAGCCTGAAACTTTAAGAGAACAGAGCCTTCAGTCCATCTGCCAAGTTACAGAGCGGATGGACAGAAGGCTTCAGAGCAGCGGAAATTAGAAAAAGTTAAAGCCAAGAGGTACAGCACAATGGGCGCAAGCCTGAGTGCTGGGCAGCACGTCTCGGAAAAGAGCCGCTCGCCCGCCTCAATACATAGACATAGACATAGATTATAAACTAATTTTTCAGCAAAATCCAGTAACATTTTAATTCTTGTCCGCCATTTTGAATTTTCAAAATCTGAGTTCAGATTCGTAATTAGCGAATCCAAAAACCTCCTATATACAATTTTCGGCAGAAACAGGTAATATTTCAATTTTTGGCCACCATTTTGTATTTACAAATTCTGAGTTCAGATTCCTAATCAGCGAATCCGGAAACCCACAATATACAATTTTTAGCAAATTCCGGTAAAATTTCAATTTTTGGCTGACATCTTGGGTCCATTATTTTGATTTTTCACAATCTGAGTTCAGATTCGTATTCAGCGAATCCAGAAATTCCGTACATACAATTTTCAGCAAAATCCAGTAATATTTGAATATTTGACCTCCATTTTCGATCAGCCATTTTGAATTCTGAAAATCTGAGTTCAGATTCGTAATCAGCGAATTTAGAAACCCCTTATATACAATTTTTAGCAAAATCAAGTATTATTGAAATATTTTCCCGCCATTTTGAAATTTTAAAATCTAAGCTCAGATTCGTAATCATCGAATCCAGAAATCCTAATATGCGAATTCAGAAATCCCGCACATACAATCACAAAATTCAGTAATATTTAAATATTTCGCCGCCATTTTGAATTGGCAAAATATTAGTTCAGATTCGTAATCAGCGAATACAGTAAAACCCAATATACAATTTTCAGCCAAATTCAGTAATATTTCAATATTAGGCAGGCATCTTCGATCCGTTATATTGAATTTTCATAATCTGACTTCAGATTCATCATCATGCGAATCCAGAAATCCCCCATATACAACTGCAAAATTCAGTAATATTTCAATATTTGGTCGCTATTTTGATTTGGCAAAATATGAGTTCAGATTCGTAATCAGCGAATCCAGAAACTCCGTATATACAATTTTCAGCAAATTCCAGTAATATTTGAATATATGGCTACCATCTTAGATCCGCATTTTGAATTCTCAAAATCTAAGTACAGATTCCTAATCAGCGAATTCGGAAACCCCCTATATATAATTTTTAGCAAATTCCGGTAAAATTTCAATTTTTGGTAGCCATCTTGTGTCCGTCAGTTTTAATTTTCTAAATCTGAGTTCAGATTCGTAAACAACGAATCCAGTAACACCCTATATACAATTTTCAGCAAAATCCAATAATATTTTAATATTTAGCCGCCATCTTCGATCCGCCATTTTTAATTTTTATAAGCTGAATTCAGAGTCGTCATCATACGAATCCAGAAATCCCTCATATACAATTGCAAAATTCAGCTATGTTTCAATATTTGGCCGCTATTTTGATTTGGCAAAATATGAGTTTAAATTCGTAATCAGCGAATCCAGGTACAATTGTCAGCATAATTCAGTAATATTTCAATTTTTGTCTGCCATTTTGTATTTACAAAATCTGCGTTCAGATTCCTAATCAGAGAATTCGGAAAGCCATAATGTACAATTTTCAGCAAAATCCATTAATATTTGAATATTTGACCTCCATCTTCGATCCGCCATTTTGAATTCTGAAAATCTGAGTTTAGATTCATAATCATCTAATCCAGAAATCCCGTACATACATTTTTCAGCAAGATTCAGTAATATTTCGATATTTGGCCGCCATCATCGATCCGCCATTTTGAATTTTTAAAATCTGATTACTGATTCATTATCAGCGAATCCGGAAACACGCTATATAAAATTTTTAACATAATATGAGGAATGGATTAAGTATGGTGGGATAGGTGGAGTACGTAGGTGGAGGGGTCGGTGGAGGGGGCGTGGAGGGAACGTGGAGAGTTTGGAGGGGGGTGGAGGGGGTGGGGGGTAGGTACCCATTTTGAGCCTTAGAACTATATATATATAGAGGGATATTCCCCTACTCGCTCCGCTCGTCAACCCCCATTTTTAGAAAGTGATTAAATTGTAAATTCTGTTCTATTTTTTCAGCCTAGAGGTAAATAGAAAGATGCTTTTTATATTAAAGTAGGCCTAACCCTACTAAAAAAGCTCAGCTGATTATCGGCTGATCATGCCAAAACATGTAGTAGGATAATCGACTGACTATGTCACTATAAAATTCTGGAAAGCATTAAAATTATATGAGCTTTTATTGAAGGAAGTAAAGAAATTGAATAAATTTTAAACTACCTGATGTGCCTTTTGTATTACTTGATCTTCTTATTTTCATGAATATCACCAATAACTTCTAATTTCAAGTATATGTTTTCAACAAGAAAAAAAATAATACTGACTCCAAAACCAATTTCACTACTTACGAGTGTACTCTTTTAAATGGTGAGGTCTAAATTACATTTGGATAGTTAATTTTAAGCAAAATCTAAGCTTCCCTTGAACTCTTGTCCGCCATTTGGAATTTCGAAAGTCTGATAGCAAGATCATGATCAGTGACTTCAAAAACCCCTGTATCCCAATTTCCAGAAATAACTAAGCTGTTTTCAAATTTTTAACCTCCATATTGCATCCGCCATTTTGAATTTTGAAAGTCTGGTAGCAAAATCTTGATCAGCAACTTCGAAAACCCCCGTATATCTATTTTGAGCATAATCCAAGCTTTCTTCGAATTTTTAACGGCCATATTGATTCCGCCATTTTGAATTTCGAAAGTTCAAAAACCCCTATATAACAATTTTCATCAAAATCCAAGCATTTTTCAAATTTATAATTTTCCTTGTTGTAAGCTCGTCTTGTGCGTTACTTCATCGAATGTTCGAATTCATATATGAATTATATATAACAGATCGAGGAATCTATCGAGATTCGCCTTGATGCCAAGAGGGCTGATCCTCATAGATTTATTATAGATAGAGTAGGCAAGGAATAAGCGCTCTTGTAAGTGGAAGTACCTCGGAAAAACAAAAAAAGAAAAAAAAATGACGTAGCTGTCAACAAAAATTAAATATATATTATATGTTATGTATATATTATATACATTTATTAGAAAGCGATAAGGAGGGTAGCAGAAAAGCAGGAGAAAGGAAAAAGAAGAGGTTATAGAGTGGCTATGGAGCGGCGGAGGAGCGGCGGTTGAGCGGAGGATAAGCGGAGGAGGAGCGGCGGAGGAGCGGAGGAGGAGCGGCGGAGGAGCGGAGGAGGAGCGGAGGAGGAGCGGAGGCTATAAATAGACAAAATTTCTCAAAATAACGGAAAAATTGATATGTTTTTACGTTATTTTGAGGAGCGGAGGAGGAGCGGAGGAGGAGCGGTGGAAGAGCGGCGTAGGAGCGGCGGAGGAGGAGAGGAGGAGCGGAGGAGGAGCGGACTCCAAAAAATGCTTACAACTATATAATATATATATATATATATAAATATATATATCTCCCTATATTATATAGGCGTTACTGCTATATCTGAACGCAGTCCCTCCACTGTCCCCTCCACTTTTTAACGTTAAATTCGTTCAAAAATCACGTTATCAGACCACCGTCTCCTCTACCGCCCTCCACCGTCCCCTCCACCGCCCTCCACCTGCCCCTCCACCTCCCCCTCCACCGCCCTCCACCTACCGTCCCCTCCACCATCCCCTCCACCGTTCCCTCCACCTCTGGACTACTACCGGACTATTGTTTTTTATAATAATCGAAAAACCATCAAAGAGAAAACTGTCACTAAATCTTTGAAGTCGAACATTTAAAAAACTCAAAAATATACTAATTATTATTAGAACCAACATAGACAATTATGTTTTCAACTATTACCACATTTCGCACATTTGGAACAGCTTTCCACACCACCACTGAGGAACTGTTATAGGCGCGTTGAATTTTTTATTTTATTGAGCTTAGGTTTTATATATACGAAATAATGATAATTATATATATGATTTTGAGACATGCCGAAATCATATAGAATTACACAATAATTTTTTATATAATGAGCCTAAACACAACCATGGAATTCATCGCCAGTAGCCCTAAAAACCATGGGAGTCATCCCTCCGTAATCCTTCTTGACTCCAACCTATCCCTTCCTTCCTCCACCATGTAAGATGTGAATTAATTTTCATTACTTATTATTGTAATTTCTTTAAAATAAAAATTGTGCAAAGTTTAAAATATAATGAAAATTAATTCACATCTTTATTACATTTAATAAACAAATATTTCACATTAATATATTAAATAATTATGAAATATTTATTTATTAAATGTACAATAATATTCAGATTATTTATGATATTAAACTTATGAGAAGATACAACATGTCTTATATTTTCACAAAGGGTAATATTTTAATTAAAATGATTATTGTTCCTTGAACTTAGGAGAAATTGAGAACACATACAAATACGGCATAAATTATTACTCATCAAATCTTATAGTGTAAATTATAGATTAAATTTCAAAAATTTCTTTCCACACAATGTTATCTACTATTAAAGAATTTTCTGAACAATTTTCAATAAATATATTGTTAGGATTTTTACATCGGAATAAAGTAACATATAACTGACCATGTGAAAATAGTGGTCTAATAAAAATTCCAATAGAATCGAAACTCTGCCAATGAGATTTATTTATTATCATGGCAAAAGCTAATACAATTAGAAATTGTTTACGGTAAAGAATAAAAGGAAATGAAGATGAATCTGCAGTATTTAATGTTATTCGTGGAATAAAAACCTCTTCACCAATTCTTTCGCCTGTAATTACTTCTGCCTTAACATTATGAGCATATAATCCAGTTATTCTTAGACGTGTACCATTACACATTCCTTGTACAATACTTATATTTCTAATTAACATAACAATAGCATTTACTTTCAATTTTAATTCATGAGGTGGAAGACCTTCTCTAATATTGTTAAGCATTTCAATTGGATAATTTAAATGAATATTTTCGTCTGTTTGATCAACTCCTTTATGAGTTGCGTAATCTAAACTATAATACGTATGTACTTTTTTATTCAATAATTCTAAAACTTTATTATTAATAATTTTAGTATCTTTATTATGAGCGGTTAAGATTACACGATCTATTGAAGTTTTAATCAAGGAGCGCGGGAGCGCTCCGAAGGCAAGTTATAGAAGAAGTCTAAAGGAGCGACCCATGCTACATATACATTGAAATGGATGTACGAAAAATTCAATGCGCTTTTGCGTATATTGCGTTAGTTTTTACTATATAACATATCCCTCTTAATCGAAAGCCATTTCATTACTCTACTCAAATCAAAAGACTTTATTTAAAAATATTATCTCGTTCAAAAGATATAGAGAGCTGAATTTTTTTATGTGCTGTTTCCTTCCCGAACTTTTCTTCTCCTTGTTCAGATATCCGGTTTGCAGCTCTTACGACAGTTTCGGTTGTCGTCTATTTTACGCTTGTATATCTATATATATTTATATATATATAGTACATATACACACCCGTATCTAGTCGCCGCCTAACCTTACATATAACATGTCAGTATTTTTATATACAAATGTTATCATTTAGTGAGTTAGTTAATAATAATATATTTCAAAGATCTCAAGAAATCAACTAATTATGAGAAGAATTATGTGTATCAATCAACGGGGAAAATAACTTATTAGTTAGATACCCTAGCAAAAAAAAATAGTGAAGACAATTGAATAAAACTGAAGAAAACAGTTATTCACTGCAGATAACTACAGAAAAAGGTCGGAATTGAGACAAAGACAACAGCTATCTGTAGTTTTCATCAGTTATTTTCAGTTATTAACTGTTATG
Source organism: Torymus aiolomorphi (assembly GCA_036365515.1). Classification (NCBI taxonomy): domain Eukaryota; kingdom Metazoa; phylum Arthropoda; class Insecta; order Hymenoptera; family Torymidae; genus Torymus; species Torymus aiolomorphi. Next base: position 149,230,294 of record CM070875.1, on the reverse strand, counting down.
TTCAAATTCCAATCGCAAAAAAATTTAAAAAAAATTGTTTTGTTCATTTTTCTTCACTTTTCTTCAAAATTTTCTTCACTTTTAAAAAGTTTAAAACTGTTTTCTTTGTTTATTAATAGTTATTATCAGTTTTCTTCAATTATTAACTGTTATGTTCAAGTATCGAATAAAGTTGTATATAGTAAAATTCTCCAATATTTTTATTACATTTATAAACAGTTTTCATCCGTGTATAACTGTTGCCTTCAGTTTTATTCAGAATAAAACTGTTATTTTCAGTTTTTTACTGATTTCTTCACTTCTTAAAGTCGCTTGCTTTTCCCAAAATAGAACATAACTATTGATAACTGAAGAAAACTGTTTATAATTGCAAATAACTGTAGATAACAGTTGAAAACTGATACAAACTGAAGAAAACTGATAAAAACTGAAGATTACTGTTGTCTTTGTCTCAATTCCGACATCTTTCTGCAGTTAATTTCTGTTTTCTTCCATTTTCTTCAGTTTTTTTCTGATAGCTGCAGATATCAACTGTTATGAGCATTAAATTTTTTTCACTAGGGTAAGTTCTTAGTATAGATATATACATACAGATACATATACAGATTATTTCATTTTGGATGAATTGGAATGGATTTGATTGGAAAAATATAACCTATATAAGCAGCTGTGAATATCAATGGGCAATAGCAATATTTTATAATCAGATAAGCAGCAAATTTTTATTATAAAGTTATAAATCAATAAAGTTTATAATAAGTATTGTTACTTTGTGAAATCTTGTTTTTATTTTTACAGAGTATGTCAGAAAATATAAGGATTATTACCAAGTAAATCGATCACTGTTAAAAAATAGTGTTTCACAAAGAAGAGTTCATTAATTATTATTAATTATTCACGTTCATCGAAAAAGTAGGGTAGGCTAACGGAATCTTCTGTATGTCCATGAGTCTCAAGAAATTTTTAAATCTTCAAATGGATTGGAAAATAACCTATGTAAGCAGCTGTGAATATCAATGGACAATAGCAATATATTATAATCAGATAAGTAGCAAACTTTTATTATCAAGTTATAAATCAATAAAGTTTATAATAAGTATTGTTACTTTGTGAAATCTTGTTTTTATTTTTACAGAGTATATCAGAAAATATAAGGATATTACCAAGTAAATAGATAACTGTTAAAAAATATTTTTTAACAAAGAAGAATTCATTAATTATTATCTTACAGATATTATACCAGAAGATTTTTTTCGACTCATTGTGGAAATATGGAGATATATGTAATATAGCCAATAATGTTGAGTTCTAATTGTGTACTGTCTGAAAAATCTAATTTTGAATTAGCAAAAATGAACGAGTGCCCTCATGACCCTGGTGGTTATTTTATTATTAATGGACAAGTAAAAGTTATTTTAATCCAAGAACAGATGCTTAAGAATAGAATAATTTATATTAAAGAAGATAGTAAGAATATAGTACTACTCAAGAAAGAAAAACCAAACCAATATTATTATGGAAGAGCAGGCAAATACTATTTACGACACAATATTTTTCAAGATGTATCTATATATTCTTAACATGAAAATTTTTCATAAGAGATATAATTTTAGAAGAATGTAAAAAATTTGTCTTCATATTTGACAGGGCAAGTAGAGTACGTGGATGTCAATGAAGAAAATGACAGTCCCATTGCTTTCAATGAATCAAACATAAAACAAACAACAACTAAGATGTTTATTTAGACAGTATTGGACTCAAAGTACGAAAGAAGTATTATGTTTTGAAGTAAGTTTTTCAAAATAAGAAAAGAAAATTGTGATTTTCATAGATCGTCTATCTAGTTGAAAATTATATTGATAATAAAAATGTTGTGATTATTAGAAAATGACATCTAATCAGTGTTTTGTGTAATAAATAAAATACCAATATGATGTGCCGCATGAAGTGCATATATAATCAAATTTTATTGATAACAAATAACATAGTGATTAAAAAATGGCATGTAATCAGTGTTTTGTGTTAAATAAAATAAAATACCGGTATGATGTGTTGCATAAAGTGCACATATAATCAAATGTTATAGATAACAAATAACATAGTGATTAAAAAATGGCATCTAATCAGTGTTTTGCGTAATATAAAAAAAATAAAATACCGGTAAAATGTGTTGCATGAAGTGTTATATAAAATTTTAAAACTTCTACTTAAAATGAGTTTGAAATGTTTTGAAAATAGCTCAAGTATGTATTAATAACTAATTACGTGTTATGAGGTTCATAAACTTCATAATACACTTTTGCATAGAAGAAAATATTGCTGAGTGATACACGAAGTTATAAATATACAATATAATTTTCAGTGTTTTGTGTAATAATAAATAAAATATAGTATGCCGTGTTACATGAAGCATTTATAATCAAATTTTAAAACTTCTATTAAAAATCAGTTTTAAATGTTTTGAGAATAGAACAAGTGTTTATTGAATAATTATGTGTTATGAGGCTCATAATTTTCGTAACAAGTTTTTACATAGAAGAAAATATTGCTGAGTGACATGTGAGGTTATAAATATACAATATAATTTATGATGCCAATTTGAAATATTGGTCTGAGCCTTGGTTTAAAAAGCATCTGTCATCTTCAAAAAACTTAGTCGATATCAGTGCTGTGCTGTTGTACATATTTATTCAAGTGCCAATAAAATGATTATACCTAATGAACATGAGAATACTGAAAAAAGTAAAAATGATATGTTATTGTGAAAATTTCAACGAATAAAAGTGCTCAGTTAATCTAATATATGATTTCTGACCATGGGAGACGTCAAAATGTTTCAGAGTTCTTAGTAAATATTTTTCTAGACAAGATTCAGATAATAATTTCAACAAGTTTTATCTATACAAGAATGTCAAGAAAGCTTTTATTCTCAGAGATTCTTAGTTCATAAACTGGTTGCATTTTTAATTTTACAAGATTATGTGTGGCAATGATGGGTTATTAATTTAAGTAGTTTCAATAATAATTTCAAGAACTTATATCTCTACTATAAAGGAATATCGAGAAAGCTTTTTTTCTCACATTTTACAAGTCGTGTAGCAATGATGGGTTATTAATACAAGTGGTCTAATCTAATCTACTGAAATCTGTGTAAATCCACCCGGATCCAGCTGGATTTCCCATGTGACATAGATCCAACTGGGTTTCCTAGCTGGATATTTTTGACCGGGTTCTAGTGATAATTTCAACAAATCCAAATGTTGAGAATAATATAATTAATTATTGGCTCATTGTACCAATAATTAATTGCGAAGCTATAAAAATAATTAATGATATTATCATATAGCAGTCTTATAGTAGAACTAATTTAAGGCTTTAATAATCAATTTCTAGTACCAAAAAATGAAAATACTTATAATATGCCCTGAAAAAAAATGATAAAATTATGAAAAAATATAGCTTCGTTTTAAGATCTAATTTGTTCAAAAAAATATCGATCCCTTAGGTATTTATGTAATTTGTCTTCTTAATAATAATCTTTGAAAGTATAAAATAAGGTATGTATATAAGTTTTTCCTGCAAACTGAAAACATAAAAAGTATGATATTTTCATATGACTTTACAATAATTAATAGTATTGTTAAATTATCATCATACCTAACAATATACGCGTTTGATTATATTATTTCTAAAAATTTTACTAATGTAATCATTTTTCGAGCTCCTTGAAGAAACATTCAAATTTAAAACTTTTGTGAATAACAATACTATCATTTACTAATGATATTAAAAATATACTATACTATAATAAACCCTCACAATGTTATCACACTGTGTAATTATTATTTTCTCTTAAAAAGTTGTGAAATATATCTAAAAAACATTTTATAAAAGTTTAAACTAAGACAAGTATTAGTCTCTCCCGCCCTCTCTCTCTCTCTCTCTCTCTCTCTCTCTCTCTCTCTCTCTCTCTTCTCTCTCGCTCTCTCTCTCTCTTCCCCTCCCCTCTCTCTCTCCCTCTCTCTCTTCCCTTCCCCTCTCTCTCCCTCTCTCTCAACTTCCGTGAAACTGAGTACCAAAAACTTTAATGAGAGCTTAAATATTTTTTTAAAACAATCAACACGTTTTTTAAAAGCTATTTTTTAAGTACGTTAAATTCTAACAACACAATTTGTCTAGTCCTTTTATTTCTTTTAGTCTCATCTATTCAATAAGGACTCTCTACAAATGGTAATAATTTTCTTCATGACTGTATAAACTCTCTCCCTCCTTCTCTTTCCCACCCCACTCTCTCTCCCTCCCTCTCTCTCAACATCCGTCAACCTGAGTACCAAAAACTATAATGAGAGCTTAAATATTTTTTTTAAAACAATCAACACGTTTTTTAAAAGCTAATTTTTTAAGTACATTCTATAACAACATAATTTGTCTAGTCCTTTTAATTCTTCTATTCTCTTCTATTCAATAAGCACTCTTTACAAATGGTAATAATTTTTTTCATGACTGTACAAATAATAATATTGCTAATATAAAACTTTCTACGAAAGTATAAAATAAGGTAAGTGTAAACGTTTTTTCTGGATAATCTATAAAAAACAACACAATTTGTCTAGTCCTTTTATTTCTTCGAATCTCATCTATTCAATAAGCACTTTCTACAAATGGTAATAATTTTTTTCATGACTGTACAAATAATCTATAAAATAATAATATTTATGATTTTGTAAAAGAAATCAAATAAATACGAATGAAAAAGTCTTTTAATTATTTGAGTCATTGTATGCTGAACAAATTATATGTAAGTAAGTACATTCAAATTGCGTTCACTGCAAATTAAACAAACGAAAGTTGTGAAATCAATTATCGATAGTCAAGTAATGCAAACAACTCTCGGAAACTACTGTATGACTGTTCTCAGAAATATATTCAAATTTGTTCATCTTTCTGAGCTATACAAATTAAACACAAGAAAGTACTGAAATCAATTTATTGTAGTCAAGTACCGGCCATAAGTTGACTTGACTGACATAATAGAACTTTTCGTATCTAGAGTGTAAAATTACATTTTACGCCCACGTTGTAACTTCAAAATTATTCAGCCAGCGGGCATAAAATACTACTTAGCGCCCAAGAGGCCCAATAGCTCACATACTCTTACAAAACTTTATAGAAGCTACGCACTTTACGTCCGTGTTGGCGAAAATTATTTGAATTATATAACTATAATACCTTCTCTTTATTTCTAACATTCATAAGAATTTTTTTAGATATTTACGAAAAGTCAAAGCCTATATAAAAAAATTACATAGTTACCAACACATCACTATTTTTCATGATTCTTTCTCAATGTTGAACTTTCTATAATATTACGCACCTTGGGAGGACAAGGGAAGTCTAGAACTGCTCTAGCAGGGGTGGTCCTCTGATCTCCCATACATACTTGGCGGGCCCGACGATTTGCAGTTTACCCGTGGGCTACTTAAATATAAAATACAAAATTTTTGCATAAATTCATTAACAATATTTATACCTATAAGTCTACTATAAATAATTACATTGGCTTTAATTTTTAATTGGTACCGTTAAGTACAA